>OU342733.1:340866617-342244110 GCA_910589765.1 Avena atlantica
CTCCCTCGGCGTGCGCCCTCTCTCTCTCCCGTACAGACTCTCTCTCCCTCGCGCGTACGTCCATTGATGGAGAGATGGATCCATGGCAAAGTTAGCTGCCCAACGGGAGAGGAACCACCTGATCCTCGATTGGGCACAACCCCGTGCCACAGATCAGCCCCAATTTGCACGGTGGAGATCGAGATCAGATGAAGATGGGGGCTTGGCGCCATGGTTTGAGATCCTATAAAAGCTTGGCGCCATGGTGGTTGTGCTCTTTGTCCCCTTCCTCTAGTCCTTCTTCTCATTCTTTCTCAAATCATGGCGCACCTGGACCTGAACGAGCCCATCGATTGGGATGTTCTTGATGACTTTGATGGGGAGGCAAGAGAGCTTGCAGGGGATTTTTTCTTTGAGGTGGAGAGCGATGAAGGTAAATCTTCTTGTTCTCGTTTCGTTCTGTTCTTTGAGGTGTAGTCTGGATGATTCGGTTTTTACAAATTTGTGTTTTTTGAGCAGATGAGGATAGCAATGATGATCGGCCACGGCAGATGATGTTCGACTTGAATTCGTCCGCGGCGGGAGGGAACGGCCGAGGACGGCGTACTCTCGGCCTCACTGGCATCCGATCAGCCCGAAGGTGGAACGCAGAGGAGTCAGGCAGTGGCGGACAAGATCAACGTCGTGGCCCGCTGTACGTGGGCGAGTCGAGCAGAGCCGGAGCTCTCCGTGGCGCACAGTTCGCGGGAGACTCGAGCGGCAACGGAGATGGTCGTGGCGGAGTTCTCGACAAGCCTGAACTCGTGCCCTTCCCTCTGTCCGATGGCGTCTTCATGTTCACGAGTCCGTCGATCGCCGCACGTGGTCGTGGAGCTGCTGGGCGCGGAGCAGCAGGGCGCGGTGCTCGTGGTCATGGAGGTGCTGGGCGCGGAGCAGCAGGGCGCGGTGCTCGTGGTCATGGAGGTGCTGGGCGTGGAGCAGCAGGGCGCGGCGCTCGTGGTCGTGGAGGTGCTGGGCGCGGAGCAGCAGGGGGTGGTGCCGTCGCCCCCGACGCTGCCCACCAGACCGCTGCCCCCCACGCCACCAGACGAAGAGGACCCGGCGTCCATGGCGGAGGCTGCACCGGACAGCATCACCGCTGCCGCCAGCACCATCACCGTCGCCGTCGCCAGCACCATAACCGCCGCCGCCCTTATCGCCATGGAAGAGCCGCAGATGAGAGGAAACAATGGCAGAACTAAAGGACGGGGGAGGGGAGACGCGTGGTATGAGGATACAATCCATCTACTCCTGGTATAGGCGGATTGGAGGGCGGCTAGGCGAGGCGTGCGGTGGGGGCGTCGAGGCGTGCGGCGGCGGCGTCGAGGCGTCGAGGCGTGCAGGAGGATGCGGGAGTTATTTCGACTCCTGAGTACGAGGAGGTGGACGACGGGAAATTGGGGCAAAACTGGAAGAAGCGTTTTCGTACGCCTTAACCGCTGGGAAATTTTTCGTTTTTTTCTACGCCCTGATCGCTGGGACGGAGGGAGTAGTCAAGATTTTGCTTGTTACTGGGCACTGGATTCCTTCGCTCCTCAGATCTAGTCCAACTAAACTTGATTACACACCCTGAGACCTGGGGCACAGCGCATCGACATACCAGAATGACTCAAAAGTCTCTACTTCTCCGAGATTTACGCATCTCGACTGGATTGTTGTTTACAAACTCCAAGAGGTAATTTTAGAATCGACCAATCAGATCAAAATTGTTACTACATTGGAGTCGCCGGAGAATCTTTGGCGCCTCTAGTCTGTAGAACGAGCCAAACAATCCGTGAAGTACATATACGCAGTTCCTACTACTCCGCTCAACAGCACAATGGAGAACAACAATAGAATGGCCGGCGGAGGAGACGAGCTAACACTGCTCGGCGCCTTCGGGAGCGCGTTCGTTCTGCGAGTGAAGCTCGCGCTCAGCTTCAAGGGCTTGGACTTCGAGGATGTCGAGGAAGATCTCGCCAACAAGAGCGAGCTCCTCCTCTCGTCCAACCCGGCACGGAAGCAAGTGCCTGTGCTCATCCATAACGGCAAATCCGTCTGCGATTCCCAGGTCACCGTGCAGTACATCGACGAGGTCTTCTGCAGCACGGGCCCGTCTCTGCTCCCCGCCGACCCATGCGAACGCGCAGTGGCTCGATTTTGGGCTGCCTTCATCGACGACAAGCTAGCAATATCACGCCCTGTATTTGCGTCAGAAGTTATTGGTTATTAGCTGACGCGATGTGTGTGCCGTGCGCGCAGCTCCTGGCGTCGTGGCTGCAGGCGGCGAGGGGCAAGACGGAGGAGGAGAAGACGGAGGGGCTGAAGCAGACGTTCGTGGCGGTCGAGACCATGGAGGCGGCCTTCAAGACATGCTCCAAGGGAAAGCCATTCTTCGGTGGCGATAGCGTTGGATATCTGGACGTGATGCTCGGGGCTTTGGTCGCCTGGGTGCACGCCGGCCCGGCGCTATACGGCATGCGGCTCTTCGACGACGCCAAGAGCCCTCTCCTGGCGGCGTGGATGGAGCGCTTTGGCGCCCTGGACGCGGTCAAGGCTGTCCTGCCGGACGTCGACAGGTTAGTCGAGTTCGCCAAGATGAAGCAGGCACACTAGACTGCAACGTGGGCTGTGGCCTCCCACTCGCAAAACTTACAACAAGATTCAGAGAAATTCAGAGAGGAGGCAATCGATTTGTGATGCGTGCAACAGTGCAGCTTTTCTGCTTTCTTTCTTCCTTTTTATTCATGTAAAATCGACCATGTCTTGCTACAAGATGCCCAGCCACAAGTGAAGGTGCCATCCCATGTCCGGGCGATCGGGATACAAACGCGATGATCGGTTCAAGCAAACGACCAAATCATATGCTACCCAAAAAACCCTGAAAACTATCTGACGCACTAACTGAATTTGCCACTTCTAACTGAACCTGAACTTATTGACACCTATACTGAAACTGACGCGATGATTTTTTGCATTTCTCTTTCTGATCCAGATAAGGTTTCTATGCAGCATTGGCATTTGGTCAGGGGCATGGCATGGACGCAAGGTAAGCCGCCCCGTCCATCTCATACCCAACAAAGTTTTCCCACGCATCGCATTCGACACCACCCGAAAATGCTAGACCTACGGATAAATCTTACAAAATCTGACCTACGGACTGACGTGCTGATGCGTGAGTGGTTCTCAGACCTGAAATCACGGAAGTGATAAAACTCTATACAAATCCCGTGTTGCCACATCATCGCGTAAACCCAGTCTGTAAATATCCCTCCGTAACTGTAGCATTATACTACATCTATGGAGGATTTTCTTACGGGCAACACTTACAGAATGAGGTGGCAATACCCCATGCAACCGTGTGAGGATTATTCGGAACAACCACTGCAGCCCCACCAATCGTGTTGAACCAGCTGGCTTCCGTAAGAAAATTCTGTAGAAGTAGTCCGTAGATGTAGCATTGTTGTTCTCGACCTCGTGCGTCGCGAGATTCAGCGCAAACGTCCCAGGATTACCGCTGCCTTTGCCAATCATGAACAAGAGGACGCCGCTTTTCTCGCAGAACCACCGCAGGCGAATGGGGTAACCTCCCGATAACTTGAACTCTGTCGATTGAAACCAATATTTTCTCCCCCACTTGCCAGAGCACATATCATCCCCCAAAGGGTTCAAAGACTCTTACTCCCCTACTGAGGCGCTTATAATTAACTCCTGCCCTAATAAACAATAACTTCTTGTCCGGCGAGACGCCTAGCAACCGGAGCTTCTCCTGGCTGTCCCATCCGTCGGCACGGCAACTTCCATGGGCTCCGGCGTGTCAAACCGCACTGCCAGCAGCGTGCGGACCCAGTAGGCCACACCGCGGAGCACAATGTTAAAGTGTATAAGTGGATTGCACTAGCCCTTTCTATCAGTTTGGACTTTTGGTTGCGTTGATTATTGCATAAAGTTTGACATGGTATGAGAGCCTAAGGTCTCGAGTTCGAGACCTGGATTTCGCAATTTATCCTAAAATTGTTGTTGACCCCTCTATGTCCACGTATAGGCCTCTCGAGTCATACGTGAGTTTCGCGCGCCGTCGCTCTCTTTCAGTTGCACGTGCTGACTTCTCTCCGTCACACGTGAGAGGGGGTGTTAAAGTGTATAAGTGGATTGCACTATCCATTTCCATCAGTTCGGACTTTTGATTGCGTTGGCTAGTGCATGAAGCTTGACACACAACTCCCTGGCTGAACTTGCGTAGCTCCTTGCCGTCGATCCTCGGACCTGCCATCTTAACCTCCCTGCTCCAGCAGCCGGTCTCCGAGATGTATGAGCGCAGCGCAGTAAACTTCCGGCGATGGTTGTAGACGACGAGCACGCTGAAGAAGGTGCGCGACGGGCGCGGTGGGTCGAGGTCATCGCCACTGAGCAACGTACACACGTAGGATCCGGGGCTGCCATCGCCAGAGAGGGGCGGCACCGGCAGGACAGCCATGTCACCTGTCATGGGGTTGCAGACGCAGAGCTTGAGACCCCCCTTATGTGGGAGCTCGAGGACGAGACAGCCATTGCGGGATGCCACCGGACGAGCCAACTCGAAGAATGTGCCGTCGGCGTCGTGGATGGCCTCCGACAGTGCGCTGAACGAGGGGCCGTTGAAGCCAAGGAGATGGGTGCCAGAGGCCGTCGTGACGAAGCAGGGCTTGCGTGGGTGGTGACGGGCGGTGGCTTCTTGGTGGAAGAAGCCCAGGGCGAGGCGAGGGAGAGGCGGCAGGGCGTGGGAGAGGGTGACTGCCACCTTGGCAACCACGCGGCCCCAACGCCGGCATGTGCCCGCGCACCGGACGATGTCCGTCGTGTCTGAGAACCGCGCGAAGACTGCCGAGAGCGCGTCGTCAGGCAGGGTCGTGCCGGTGTTACCCACATCGTCACTCGCATCCCTGGTCCGGCCGCGTAGTAAGCGAAACTGCGATGGCCAGTCTTTGCCGTACGGCGCCGATCGGTGGACTCGGCGGATTCGGCGCAGGGGAGGCATTGTGATTGCAGAACAAAATCGAGGAAGGTCGGTGTTGTTTTTTTTTTTTGATAGGAGGTCGGTGTTGTTGCAATAATGCTACACCTAAAAAAAATTCTTACAAAAAAATCTTAGGAGATGAGGTTGGGGACGGGGAGTGGTGCATATTTTTTTCCTTCCGTGCTTGAAGAAACCGTAACTAATCTGTGCTCTCCACCTCATCATGTAAGTCAGTTTTTGTAAATACCAGCTCGTAGGTGTAGCATTGTTGGTGTTGTTGGATCCACGGAATCTCAGATCGATTGCTCACTTCCCTACGGGAATATATATCCTTGCCGCGAGTACCGATCCCAGATCGGATTAGTCAGCTGTCCGTAACACAATCCACATCGGAGGCAGGGTATCTGTATCAATAAATTGGAGCATAACACCTATCGGGGAGTTACGCGCTGACAAGGTCACCTTGGTGAACATAGAAACCAAGGCAACAATAGAAACTTACTGAAAAGGAAATTTGGACAAGATCTCACGGATAAGATCAATGGCAAAGGGCAGTGCTACGTCCCCCGGGGTGGAAATTTCAATCCCCGGGTCCCTAGCCACCCGATCTGTTCTCCTTTCAGTCTGTTCATTCTGTTTTTGCTATGAATAGTCATGTTTTTGTTATAAATAGTTCAGAATTTTCTACATGTAGCGGAAAACGGTTTGTGTTAAAGAATTGAAAAGACTGTTTCACCGAAGACTTTATAGAAAAATGTTATGCTAATGTAGCAAATCTGACCTTAACGAAGACTTTCGACGGAGACCTCACCAGAGACCTTCTAGCAAAAACTTTGCGCTAGTATAGGAAAATCACAAAAAGATTGTAGAAAAACATTTGTGCTAATATAGCGAACCCGACCTCGCCGGAGACTTCCGCCGAGAGATCTCACTGGCGACCTCGTAGCAAAATCGTTACCCTATTATAGCAAACCCATAAAAAGGTTGTAGCAAAAAAATTGTGCTGATGTAGCAAAACATGACTTCGCGGAATTTCACCAGAGAACTCGTAGCGAAACATTTGCGCTATTGTAGCAAAACCATAAAACAGTAGTAGCAAAAGTATTGTGCCATTGTAGCATCATTGAAACATTTTTTCTAGATAAGAAATTACGTAAAACACTGTAGCAACTAAAGAATGGAAAAAGTAGCAAAACAACTACTGTTATGTAGCTAAAAAAATATAAGAATGTAGCAAAGAAAATACAATAAAAATCTACATCCCTATAAAAAGTCGGGCGGAGGAGGGCAACCACGCAACTGCATGCCTTGACCGCCATGGCTGCAGACCATGACCTCGCACCCCGTAGAGCAGAGATCCATAAGAAGCAACCTGGCGTGGGCTTCGTCCATCAGCAGCAAGTTCTGCGGTGCTCTCACGGAGATCAATCTACAGCAATCTGATGTTGTCTCAGTCCATCGGCAACAACTCCGGCGGAGCTCCACGGGGAAACACCAAAGACGAGCGGTAGGAGCATGTCGTAGGAGTGGAGCGCTCCCGCCAATGGGTGTGGGCCGGCCGACGGCGACCGATGCGAGGCGCTCCAGCCAGCGTGTGTGGGCCGGCCGACGGCGACCGCGCGAGCTCCTAGTACAGCCGCACAGCAGTGAGGCAGGTAGCAGGTGGAGGCGGGCTTGCATGAGCACGACGCATGGTATTGCGATTAGAGGCGAGAAGAAAAGTAAGAGATAAGGAAGAAGGAATGTGCATGGTTCCCACCCCGTGCAATGCGCTGTGCCTCCATGCGTAGGGGGCGTGGCAGCGAGACCCGAGAGATCGCGCGGTGTTATCTCCCGGCTGATTAGTATCATTTCCCAACGGCAAAAGAGATAGAGACTAGAGAGATCAGAGGCCTCACAAAGATGATAAAAGGGATAGGACTTACAGAGATGATAGAAGGTACACGGGACAATGCAACAACTATAACAACTCTTTTGATGATAGAAGGGATAAAGGACAACGCAACAATTATAACAACTCTTCTTAGGATTTTGACAAGGACTTACGATGTCATGGTTGTGGTGATTATGGACACTTCAGATCAGAATGCCCCAAAAGGAGGAAGCCCAATGACAGCAAGAAAAATAATACAAGAGAAGACATCGGCAAGGGGAATCGATTTCCTGAAGGTATTACCGATGTTTTTGTTGGCACTGATTCTCTATTTACTACTATTTCTCATAAAAGTTTGGCTGTAGACTCAGGGCCTGCCGTGCACATTGCTAAACATAATAGTTTCGTATCTTTAAAAACAATTCCAAGGGAAAATAAATTTGTCTATTTAGAAACAAGTGCTAAAGCAGACAAGCTTGGAATTTAAAAATATGGACTTAAACTCCCTAATGGAGGAAAACTAGTCTTGGAAAATACCATGTTTTCACCAAACATGAGAAGGAAATACAATTTATGTTTCGAAATTGGAAGTCATTGGCTATAAGGCACTGTTTGGAGATGGTCAAGCTAAGATTCTGCTAGATGGTAAACTAGTACATGCAGGCGATAGACATGAAGGTCTTTATTTTCTTAATGACATATATTAAAACAAATGATTTTGGGGGGGGGGGGGGGGGGGGGGGGGGAGAACTCATTAGTGAGGAATATTTCTGGAAACAATAATTGTTCCGACCACCGAACAAGTTGCTGTAGTATTATTCATGCTGACATCTGCAATGATGTTTTCACACCAACTTTGGGTGGGCAAAAAATCTATTTACATTTATAGATAATTATTCAAGGTACGGTTATGTGTATCTACTAAAACACAAATCGGAAGGTTTCAGATCTTTTAAAGTTTTCAAGACGAAAGTGGAAAATCAGTTAAACAAGAAGATTAAAATTCTTAGAACTGACCATGGAGGAGAATACACGTCAGAAATATTAGACAATATTTTTAAAAGAAAACAGAATTATTCATCATTATACTTTACCATATGCCACAATAGAATGGAGCAGCGTAAAGAAGGAATGGCTTATTCTGATTTGTCATTGTCGTTTTGGGGAGAAGCTTCACATACTTTACCATATTTCCTTAATCACTCGCCTTCCAAATCAGTAGAAGTAACACCTTATGAGTTGTGGAAGGGGAGAAACCTTTGCCGTGCCATTTGGCTATTTGGGGCTGTAATGCTCAAAGTAGAGTACCTAGTTAGTTGCGCACTACGTTGCAACCTAAAAGCACATCGGGAATTTTTTTTGGCTATGCGGCAGGTTCTAATGGCTATAGGTTTTATGACCCTGAGAACAATAAATTAATTGAAAGTGATGATGTTGTTTTCCTAGATCGGGACGACAGGACACACCTCGCCCTGCAAAGCATGCAAGGGTGGAACTCTTGGTACAACCTGGAAATAATGTTTTGTCAAGTACTGAATCTACAGTTCAGGAATACAATGATGCTGGTCCAAATACTAATCACACTACTTCAATTAGCATACCTTGGAGAAGTGGTAGGAACACTTGAGCACAATCCTATCTAGATGAGTATTTTATGTTTTGGAGGGAAGTACACTCTAAATTTCAAACTTTGGAGGACGAACCAAAATCCTTTATGGCCCCACAAGTCCAGAGTCTAAACTTTGGATGGAAGCTATGCAAAAGAAACTAAATTCCATGAAGGAAAAAAAATTGGGAACTTGTTGAATTACCAAACGACTCAAGAGCTATGGGTTCTAAGTGGATTTTTAAAAGGAAATTGAATACATCTGGCCAGGTAGATAAATATAAAGCAAGGCTTATTGCTAAGGGATTTACACAAAAGGAAGGAATTGATTTTGTGGAAATCTTCTCATCTGTAGCAAAATTTACCTCTGTACGGATAATTAGTGGTTTAAGCGCTTATTATGATATGGAATGACATCAAATAGATGTAAAGATTATATTTTTAAACGGACAATTAGAGGAAGAAATATACATGAACCAACCAAACGGGTTTGTGGAAAAAGGGTGTGAAGGAAAGGTCTGTAAGTTGAAGAGATCAATATATGGTCTTAAGCAAGCCTCTCATCAGTGGTATATTGTTTTCGATAATGCTATCACATCATATGGCTTTTCAATGATGGAAGGTGGCCAGTGCATTTCTTTCAAAATAGTGGAAGATAAATTCGTATTGTTGTCGCTTTATGTTGATGATATTCTCATTGTGTCTAATTATAAATATATACTAATGGAAGTTAAAATCTAGTTGTATTCTAAATTTGACATCAAAGATACGAGTGAAGCTTCCAATGTTTTGGGAGAGATTAAAGGAAGAGACTCTTGGGTTTATCTTAAAAGGCATATCTCAATACTATACTTAAGCGATTCTCTATGGAAATTTGCAAGTCTGTTGAAGTACCTATTCTTAGGGGACCTAAATTTTGTGGCAAAATGTGTGCTAAAAAATCCCGAGGGAAAGGAAAAAATGAGCAGTATTCCTTAATTGTGTACATTGGGTTCTTTGGTGTATGCTATGTTATTCACTAGACCTGATTTGTGTCATGTCGTGGGTTGTAGATTAGGTATCAAATTAATCCTGGAGTTGAACATTGGAAACGGATTAAAAATAATTTGTGTTATGTCAAAGGATATGTGGATTATTTTTTATGTTTTAGTGGACACAATCTTCAACTGTAGAATTTTACTGATGGTGATTGGCAAGGTGATCTTTGTAACATCTCAGGATTAGCACCTAGAAATAGAGAGGACACATGTGTGTGCATTGAATTCATGCATAAGAAAATCCGGGGAATTTCCGCGCAAAACTAAAGAAGCTATAGAGGGATCGAGATCTCTCTTGTTCCGATGGAAACGTCAGGGCATGTGTGATGGATTTCGACATGACCTTTACCGTACTTCTGTGTTTGAGGGGAAAGCAATTCAAATTTTAATATTCAAAGGATATATTTTAATTGTAAAAGAATTTAAAATAGAATTATAACTGGAAATGGTGTTACAATTATAAATGCAGAATTGAGATATTATTTATGATTAAGATATAAATAATCACAAGTATTAAAAATACAAAAGAAAAGAATTGAATTATTCTATAATATAATATGATAATACAATCATGATTACAATTGAGTAAATTGAAACAAATCAATAAAAGAAATGGTTAAAGCAATGAAATAAAAGAGAAGTATTAAATATAAGAGAAATATATATATATATACCACACCATCCTTTATAATAAAGGAATAAGAGAAATGGACAAATTGCAACTGAAGGAAAACATTAACTTTATTAACTAAAATAAACAATACAATATTTCTTTACAAAAGAAGAATGAATAAATAAAAATAATTCCTTTATTACAATTATATAATGTTTTACACTTCACAAAAGAAAAAGTGAATTATAAAAGAATAAAGTAAAAACCCTAAAACTAAACTCATATTCACTTTCTTCATCTTCTAAATCGTTTCTTCATATTCCTGATCCTACAAACAAAAACAACAAACAACAAACAAATTGAAAAGAGGGGTTATGGGGGTAATTGTACTCTCGGGTTGGCAATGAAATGCATTTCTTGGTCATCATTGAGTAGTATTAAAAAAAATGGGCCAATGTAAAATATGTTCTTATCCAGAATTTTTGCCTCGGGCTTATGCATCATAGGCAGGGGCAAGTTTCACCATTATAAAAGTAGGAAATAGACAAACCAGGATAATACCAAATGATCAGTCAAAACAATCTTCAGGAAAATATCTCAACCCTTGAAACTTGGGTCAAGTGGAGCCCACATGTAAGCGGCATGGTCACTGCATGCAGGTTGTGTGCTGTCAACATAGCAGCAATAGCCAAACACATATAAAAGAAGTAGCACAGCCTCACCAGAACTGCTATGTATACCACCAGTTCTTTCCATCCTAAGATCACCACCAAGCTATCCAGCAGGCTGTCCATATCACCGCAACAACTATCAAAGGACTCAGAGGATACCAGGAACAAGATCAAGTAACTGGAGTGTAGGTAGCAGTCATAGGAAGTGCTTTGGGCAGCAATAGCAAGGATTAGTTGGTCATACACAAGTTTCACCAGAGGAGGTAGAAAGGAAGAAGTAAAATCACTACAATTACTTGTGCTGATCTACAACAGTGTAGGCTACTAGGCAAGCAGCATACACACAATTGCATGTGTCTGCTGTCAGCACAAGGAAGTCTCAAAGAGAGATAAGAGTGAATCAGCCATATCTAGCACACCATTCTCATCTCCCCAGTAACAACACATTCATTTCCACCACACTTAGAAAAGAACCACTCTTACGCCATTAGTTCATTAGTAGGATACACTGCTCTTAGCACACCACCAGGAATTCTCCTGCCTAGCACCCAAATAACCACATAGATCAGATCCACCATATCATCACATCCCTAACTCCGGTTGCTCCCTGGAGCCATACAAGATCTAGAACAAGGGGAAATCAAGACCCAAGAGCACCAGAAGAAGGACAGGAGCAAGGAGGGGAAAGTTTACCAAAAGAGAAGCAGTAGCAGATCCAATATATCATCAGAAGCTAAAAGGAGAGGGTTTGCACCAGCAGTTGATCAAGAATAACCACAAGTTTATAAACACATTTCAGCAACATGTGCAGTACCAGGTAAATATCGATTCCTATGATCAATCATATCATCTGTTCTTATATGAAATATTTTTTTAAAGGGGGATCTCGCAGTCTTGCATAGAAATTTTTTGCAAGGCTCATCATAGAGCTTTGGGGCACCCAAGCATCTCTTCTTATTTAAATTTTGTGCCTCAGCCTTTGCATCATAGGCTAGAACTTGTTGCACACATAAATCATCAAGAACAAATGACCTTTGACCAGTTATATTAGTCAAAGTAGTAGCATACCATACTCATTATGGTCATGCTACTGTGCACCCTTTGGTAAGGTCCCACAATATCAATCTCATAACTAATAAAGCCACTATAATTAACTAAATCACCTCATCATCAAGAGACAGATTTTAACCTCATCTGCAAGCAAGTACAAATATCACATAAATCATTTTCCTAGACAAATAGTCTAGGAATCATTTATAAGGTCACCTTATTTACTCAAGATAACATGTGCTTATAAGCCTCAGCTTGTTTGCATCACAAACTACACCTCAATCCACACAAAGGTTGGCATAGTTATACCCTACGGGTACGTGACTTCAGCATACCTGGTCTAGCCCAAGGAAGGCCCACAGCAGATATACGTTGGCCCATGAAGATTTTCGGGTGGCCAAGACCCATGACGCCTTCGGATCCTTGGAGAGCAAGACTAGCATAGATAGGAAATTCAAAGGGGTAAAACCCTAGAACTTGTAACCGACTAGGACTATGCCCGGGACCTGCCTAAGTCTATATAAAGGCCAGGAGGGCACGTCCTAGATCTCTCGACTCATACTTTTCGCACACACCTCCACGCCAGATTGAATCTGCGCACCCTGTAACCTTCGGTTCCGCCGTAATCAAGAGCATACAAACTGGAGTAGGGTTTTCCCTCTGGGGGCCTGAACCTGGGTAAATCTCGTGTCCCCTGGTTGCTTATCTGTTAACCGTTCCACGATCTCCAGCATCCCCATCTTCTCCAAAACCCAAGTCCATAACAATGGGCATTGACGAGATTAAACCTCGTCAATTGGCGCCGTCTGTGGGAATCGGGGCTGCTGATTGTGCGATCGTGACGGTCCCAACCCGATCGATCTACAACTCCGCAGCGATGGAGAATCACCTCCTCTTCAGCACTTTAGACTTCACCGCCCACTCGCCGGCTACCATGAAGGATTTCGAGCCCGTAGGCGACGGACTCGAAATTTTGTTCGGAAGCTTCTGCTTCCAGGTGGGACAAACTGGCACCCTCCGCCTTCCTGAGCGGGTGCCCGTGCCATCAATCAGGCCCGCCTCGTGGGCTCCACATCCCGTGCTACGCACATCACCATCGACAAATGAGTTCTACAACAGCAGCAGCTGCAACTCGGATCTGTGTGATCCGCCTTCGAATGAAGGGACCTACGGTTCCGGATCCGAAAGCTGCGGCAGCAGCGAACCGATCTACGAGCGCTACCAATGCGCCGTAGTCATCCAGGAGCAACAAACGCCTAACCCGCCGCCCAACACGAACCCCAACCCGCAAGACAGAAACGGCGGGAACAGAAGAAGCCAGTCCCCCCCCCCCCACCCGAAGGGGAAAACAACGGCCACGTCATCCAACTTAGCAAAGAAGGATGGGTCCGGGCACGCCGTGCCGTTGCAGGCGACATAGTCCTACCTGTGGACTCCCCACGTGACCTACTGATGGCGTACCACTACCTCCTCATCGAGGAACACAAAAAGCAAGTCAAGATGCAGGAGACGCTCGACAAACGCAAGCAAGCAGCCTCTGAGTCCAGCGCGGGACGAGCTGCGCTCTCCGCCATGGCACCCGACTCTAGCACGAACGGAAACCAGGGAAACAAGCACCGCTCGCGGGTGGAGAACATGGATCCCAAGGAACGTCGTGATGTGACCCGAACTCTCCACACATCATTCATGGATATGGATGCCGACGGCAACATCATCCCGAAGACACCGCAAGCTGCGATCATGGCAGCCACTGCGTATCTCGCAGCCTACCAACCTCCGGAAGGGGACCCGAAAAGATCCATGCATAAGTCTACACTCACCGGACTCGGACTCGTCGGAGCTGCACTCCACGAAGACGCTCCTGCGGAGCCGAAGAAGAAAGCTCCGGTCAACGGACTACGACGAGGAGGAGGAGCACGACCTTCCTCGAAGGAAGAAGAGCTCGCATCGCCACAAACGCGACTACGACGCCAGAGACGCGCTTACACAGCGCAAAATCGACAAAGCGCGAGACAAACGCGCATGCTCGTCCGAATCCGAGATGGATGAAGACGAATGAGAACTCTGCGGAGCTCGATGCTTCAGCAAATCTGTTCGGCGAACACAGATGCCACGCAATTTCAAGCTTCCTTCGGATACTCCGAAGTTCAACGGCACGCAAGATCCAAAATCTTGGCTCAGCGACCATCTATCGTCCGTCAAGCTGCACGGCGGTAACAAAGAAACCACCATGCAATGCCTCCAGCTGTAGCTGACAGGTGCGGCGCGGGTCTGGCTTAGCAGCCTATCATCAGGATCCATCCGAAGTTGGGAGGAGCTAGCTTACAGCTTCATCCGAAATTTCAAAGGCACCAGCAAGAGACCCGCCTCAATCGAAGAGTTGCGAGCTTGCACTCAGAGAACGGGGGAGTCTATTCGCTCGTACATATTACGCTGGTCTACCACCAAGAACTTCGCAGCACATATCTCCGAGGAGAGGGCCATCGACGCCTTCAGAGACGGCGTCAAACGCCAAGATTTCAAGGAGGAACTTGGGCGCATCAAGCCCAAGACACTCGACCACCTCATGGAAATTGCCAACAGTTGGGCGGACGGCTAAGATTGCATTCAGCGAGCGCAATCAGATGAAGAGGACGACTACGGCCGAAGGCGAGAACGCCGCAGCAAGAGGAGATCGCGTGTCTACGAGGACCGCGACGGACCCGACATGGTTGCGGCTAGCTACGCTGACCGCCGCAACGACAACAGCCGCAACAGCGGAGGATACCGCGGAGGAAATTTCCACGACAGCGGACGACCAGCACAGTCGTGGCAACGCCGCGACCGCGACAACGGACCCTCAGCATTCGACAAACTTTCGGGTCCATGCACCATCCACTTCTACATCGACAAACAAGATGGCAAAAAGAAAGCCAGTCACATGCTCAAGGACTGCCGCGAGTTCCAGAAACTCAGCGAAAGCATGGTGCAGATGAGGCAACAAGCCCCAACCCCTGCGTTCGGAAACGCACCCGCGCCAGGAGAAATAGCACACGGAGCTCCTCCTCCACCACCTATTGGAGGCCCAAACCAACCAGTCGCACCAGCGCAAAACAACACCGGGGTCGAGTACCCCCCCACCAAAGGGAGCACTAAATATGATCCAGAAGGGACGCCCCACAAACAGGGTGCAGAAGAAAATCACCCGACAAATCAACTTGGCCGTGGCAACTCCGCCTGCAATCCCTGAGTATCTCAGCGGATCGGAGTCCTGTATCACATTCACTCGTGCAGATCACCCTTGCCAGATCCCTCGCCTAGGTCATGCTGCCCTGGTGCTGGAGGCGCAGATCGGAGGCTTCGAGATGAGTCGCGTCTTCATGGACGGCGGCAGCGACATCAATCTAATGTTCGCAAGCACTCTAGCAGCTATGCGGATCCCGCAATGCAGCCTGGAACAATCAGACACAACGTTCCACGGCATTGTCCCAGGAAAGGGCATTTTCCCCCTGGGCAAAATAGGGCTCGACGTCATCTTCGGGAAGCCGGAAAACTTTCGGCAGGAGCAACTCGAATTCGAAGTGGTGGACTGGCCGTCGCAATACCACGCCATCCTGGGGCGTGTAGCATTCGCACGATTCCTGGCCGTCCCACACTACGCATACCTACTACTCAAGATGCCAGGACCAAGGGGCGTCATTACAGTACACGGGAGCTTCACCCGATCGGACCAATGCGACAGGGATTTCAACAAAATATCCTAGTCTTTCGGCATGCAAGACGAGCTTGTAAGGCTCCGCGAGGTGACGGACAATGGGGTACCCCCAGTCACAAGGCAGAACGCACCTGACATGTCCTTCGACTCCACCGTCAACACCAAGAAAGTACAGGTACATCCGACAGATGCCTCCAAGACGGCCTTGATCGCCAACGACCTCAGTAGCGCATAGGTAGGCGCACTCGTCGAATTCCTCCGTGAGCGCTGGGAAATCTTCGCCTGGTGTCCTGCGGACATGCCAGGAGTTCCCAGGGAATTCGCCGAGCACGCACTCAATGTCTTTCCAGACACCAAGCCAGTCAAGCAGTCCATCCGAAGACTGTCGGAGCCACGAGCCGAAGCTATCGGCAAGGAAATCAATAGACTACTCGCTGCAGACTTCATCAGGGAAATCAATGAAAGCGAGTGGCTTGCAAACACGGTGATGGTACCAAAGAAGGACACTGACATCCTGCGGATGTGCGTGGACTTCACGTCACTAAACAAGCATTGCCCAAAGGACCAATTCCCTCTTCCACGGATCAACCAGATCATCGATTTGACTGCAGGTTGCGAGAAACTATCCTTCCTCGACGCCTACTCAGGCTATAACCAGATTCGGCTCAAGGTCGAAGATCAGGAGAAAACGGCGTTTATCACACCGTTCAGAGTATTCTGTTACAACACAATGCCCTTCGGGCTAAAGAACGCAGGTGCCAAGTACCAGCGATGCATGCAGGCCTGCCTTAAGGACCAGATCGGTCGCAATGTCCAAGTCTATATCGACGACATAGTAATAAAAACTAAGGAGGCAAGGACACTTACCGACGATCTCCGCGAGACGTTCGACAACCTTGATCGCTACAGGATCAAGCTCAATCCCGAAAAGTGCGCCTTCGGCGTCCCATCGGGTCAGCTGCTCGGGTACTTCATCTCTCAACGAGGGATCGAGGCGAACCCGAAGAAAATCAGAGCCATCATGACGATGGAGAAGCCGAAAAACCTCAAGGGCGTCCAGCAGCTCGCAGGACGAGTAGCGGCGCTAAGCAGGTTCATCAGCCGCATGGGCGAGAAGGCCCTACCATTCTACCAGCTGCTGCACAAGGCAGACAAGTTCGAATGGACACCAGAAGCCAACGACGCATTCGAAAGCCTCAAGCGGCTCCTCTCTACCTCGCCCGTTTTGGTCACGCCAAAGGAGCGCGAGCCCCTGCTGCTGTACATAGCAGCCACACACCAGGTGGTCAGCACCGTACTCGTGGTCGAACGACCCGAAGAAGGCAAGACCCACGGGGTCCAGCGCCTAATTTACTACCTCAGCGAGGTACTGACACCAACAAAGCAGAGATACCCTCACTACCAGAAGCTAGCCTACGGCGTGTTCATGATGGCTCGACGGCTGAGCCACTACTTCCAGGAGCACCAAGTGATGGTCGTCAACGAGGCACCCCTGAACAGCATCCTGAATAATCCAGAGGCCACAGGATGGGTAGCCCTGTGGGGCATCGAACTGTCACCCTTGGACATCGTCTACGAGAAGCGACACACAATCAAATCTCAAGTCCTTCTGGACTTCCTGGTACATTGGATGGAGCTGCAGCTGCCAGACACCCCAGACATGTCGCAGTCATGGACAATGCACTTCGACGGCTCCAAGCGCGAAGCCGGAGCAGGGGCAGGGGTCATACTGACCTCCCCGCAAGGCGACAAGATGAAGTACGTTCTTCGGATGAAATTCAGAGCCTCCAACAACGAGACCGAATACGAAGCCCTCATCCATGGCATGAGGATGGCAAAGATATGTGGCGCAACGCGCCTGGTCATCTACGGTGACTCCAACCTCGTCGTTCAGCAGACGATGAATGAGTGCGACGCACACGCCGAAAACATGATCGCGTACCGCGCGCTCTACAACGCACTCGAAGGTGAATTCGACGGCTGCGAACTTCGGCACGTTGGAAGAGAGAGCAACAAGAAGCCGATAGACTCGCCAACATCGGCTCCACTTGCGCAAAGGTGCTACCAGGAGTGTTCCTCGAACAGATCTGCGTGCCATCCATCAAGCGAAAGTTCCCCAAGGGATCACCCAAAGAAGCAGAACACTCGGGAGCTACGCTACCCGAAGGACACGAAGGACCCGAAAAGCCGGACACAGAGGTAGCCATGGTCAACCTAATGCAGGTCATGGCAGTCGAAGAAACTTGGACGCGACCATACCTCCAGTTCTTGATAAACGTGTTGGGAATATGCCCTAGAGGCAATCATGTATGATGATATTTCCCATTGTATTCATAAAGTTATTAAGTAGTCCTTGTATAAACATCTGATGTGTATCATTGAATATGTGATTCGGTTGTGGAACTATGCATTCATGTTGTTTGTACTAAATATCCTTGGTCATTGAGGTTGTGCTGGACACACAACTTAGACCAATGTGAAAGTTGGCTTGATGACTCGGTTCCACTTGTCATGGGCATGGAGATGCTATTCCAACTTACACAGATTCGGCTAAAGAGTTTAGCGAGTCGGATTGACCCATATTGAGGTACAACGAACTAAGCTGTCATTTGTATATCTTAATCAATGTAATCCTTAGACCTGAGGTTATTGCATAGTCCGAGTTGAGGATCACCGACTTAGGTTCTGTCAAACGCTGATCCATAACTGGGCAGTTATAAAGGAAGGGTTCGGGTCGACTGAGAATCAAGCTGCGTGATGTGAATAACCAAGATGGGATTTTGCCCCTCCACTCGGAGAGATATTCTCTGGGCCCTCTCGTGAGATATGATTCGGAAAGCATGGCCATGCACGACTCGGTTAAGTGTTAACCGAGGCGATCGACTAAGAGTTAGTCGGGTGAATCACTTATCTCGGATCGAGAAGAGAGTCGGACTATTTAAGGGATGACATATATTCGCCTATAGTCTGACAAGGTATATCGTGAGGCAAAAGGGACTCGGACGTAAGTCGCATTGGAAAGGCAAGTCGTCATGACTCTTTGATACGTGGGAGTCGGCACGTTCTGCTAGGAGCCACTACCGACTGATCGATTGAGAGTCGGACTCCAATCGTGTCCAAGTAACCATGAGCCTGCGGGGTCACACACTTAAGAGCAGGAGCAAGTTCGGATTGGATCCGAATCTGTAATCTGGTCGGGTTGGACCTAAACCAGATTAGGACTGAGTTAGTGAGTTGGACTCACGGTCGCTAGTGTTATATGGGCTTTAGTGAATGGGTCGCGCGAGCAGATCCCACGTTCACTTCCTATATATAGTGGAGCACCTTAACCCAGAAAGGTTAATCGTTGTTCGGTTAGGTCATTCCATGTGTTGGAAACCCTAGCTCCACAGCAGTCCAGCCGCTGTAACGAACCTAGTAGTTTTCCGCCGGCGCTCCTCCTTGTACGTGTGGATACCAGTAGAGGTGCTGTGCGATCAGCACCAGGACGATCGGATCGTGAGGACTGCACTGCATCAACTGACGCGCTTCATCAGTAATCCGCAACTGCGCGTCTAGTGGTAAACCTCGTGGCCTTCTACCTCAGCTAGATCTTGGGATCACCACGTTAGAGGAAAATTTTATTTTTATCTCCGCGTGGCCCAACAAAACGGAGAACTGCCTGACAGCCCGACAGATGCCCGGTGCATATCTCGTCGGTCAAAAGCCTTCACCATCATAAACGGCGAGCTGTACAAGCGATACTACAACGGTGCGTCACCATCGACGACGGCAAAGCCTTACTCCGTGACATCCATGAGGGCATCTGCGGCCACCACGCAGGCAGCCGCTCCCTTGTCGCCAAAGCTCTACGAGCAGGATTCTACTGGCCAACGGCCATGAGAGACGCCAAGGACATCGTCCGAGGATGCAACGGATGCCAACGTTTCGCCGACAAACCGCATGCACCTGGGTCCGATCTCAGACCCATACCTATAGCTTGGCCTTTCGCTCAATGGGGCCTCGACATGATCGGCAAACTGCCAAAATCCTCAAAAGGGGGACACGTCTTCCTCCTGGTTGCAGTCGACAAATTCACCAAGTGGATCGAGGCCATTCCGGTCACCAACCAGAAAGGCAAAACTGCTGTCAAGTTCTTCGAGTCCATTGTATACAGGTTCGGCGTACCACACAGCATCATCACCGACAACGGATCGAACTTCATCTCCGAAGAATTCCAGGACTTCTGCGAAGGCCTTGGGATCAACATCACGTACGACTCAGTGGCACACCCGCAAACGAACGGGCAAGTGGAAAAGGCCAACGGCCTAATCGGCGTCGGCATCAAGAAGCGCCTCATGAGCTCACTCGAACAAAAAGCTGGAAACTGGACGAAAGAGCTACCATCCGTCCTGTGGAGCTTACGGACTACGCCAAACAGCTCCACCGGCTACACACCGTTCTTCATGGTACACGGAGCCGAGGCCGTGCTACCAGCCTAAGTACGCCACCAGGCCCCGCGGGTCGTCGCTTACAGCGAAGCCGAATCCACGATTGCACTTGAAGACGCTGTCGACACACTCGACGAAGCATGGGATATAGCAGCAGCTCGATCAGCGGTGTACCAGCAGAGTCTCCGCAACTACCACAGCCGCCGGCTGCGCCCAAGGTCCTTCGTCGAAGGAGACCTCGTCTTGCGACTCAAGCAAAAGCGACCGAATAAATTCGAGTCGCCATGAGAAGGACCCTACGTCATCACCGAAGTCATCCCAGGTGGCGCCTATCGCCTCAAGCACGTGGAGTCTGGAGTCGCATACTCCAACCCATGTAATATCTCGCACCTGCGACGATTCTATCCGTAGCAACCTACCCCCTTTTACTTTCAATAAGGCTTTCAGCCAAGGCTATTCAGCCAAACAATGTACGTCCTCCATTACGATATAAATAAAGCTAAGTGTCTCGCCCAAAACTTCAGTTTGCTCTTTTGCAACTTTACTACATGCTACAAACGCACTCGGGGGCTCCCCCCACCTCACGATTTCATCGACTAAGGACCAAACGTGTACACCTGAGTAGCTGACAACGTCAGGCAAACGAAAAGGACACGTACACAATCAAAGCACTGCGTGCTCACAAACAAACAAACCTTTACAACAAAGGGCACAACACGCCCAGCCGAAATATACAAATTTTACATCTCTGGCGTAGCAGACGCTTGAGGTCATTGATCGTCAGCACTGATGTCATCAAACGCTATACTAGCACCAACTACAACTCTTCGGCTGCATAGCTAAGAGTACTCACTCGAATCTTCGATTCGACTAAATACTCGGGGGCTACTCCTATCAGGAGCGCTGGCCACGCACCCGGAAGATGAATAACGACAAAGTATTTCTTCGAGTCCCACGTCGAGTCTACGACTCCACTACGGACTCAGGGGCTACTCCCATAGGGAGGATGGATTTAAGCATCCGAATTTTTTTGAGTCCTACGGACTTAACAACTGAACAAATGCTTGAACTAAAGTCGTTGCTCGAGTCTACGACTCAAACAGACACTCGGGGGCTACTCCCATAGGGAGCGCTGGTCGAGCACCCTATGAATTCTTCGACTGTGATCTTTCGGATCAACACGCAAAAACTTTTTGGCATCTCTGCCCCAACAAACGCTGAGTGAGTGACAATCTCCTTGGCCACCCGAAACACCTCCGCGGTGACAAATGTTCGGATGCTGCGTCCGCGACGCAAAGATAAGACCTGCAGATATCATCTGACGGCCTGGCAACGTACATGACTGCGCTCTGCTAGTACAAATCCATGTCAACAGGCGTGATGAAAAATCCCGACGGACGCGTTGGGTACATTAATTAAAATCACTGGAATTCCACTCCTGTAAGTCCTTCGCGGCCTGAGTCGAATTACGCCAGCATATGTTCCAGGTCCGAGTTGAGGGACTCGAACTTGAAGAAGATCGTGTTGTTTCGTCCTAAGACATTTAACTAACCCTGATCCGTCGGGTGAGTCAGGCACACGCGTCAACAAGCCCTACACACATATACTATTAATACATAGTTGCACCCGAAAGATGGAAGAGTCCTCAGCCGAATCTACGGTTCGACTGATCACTCGGGGGCTACTGACATAGTTATACCCTACGGGTACATGACTTCAGCATACCTGGTCCAGCCCAAGGAAGGCCCACAGCAGATATACGTTGGCCCATGAAGATTTTCGGGTGGCCAAGGCCCATGACGCCTTCGGATCCTTGGAGAGCAAGACTAGCATAGATAGGAAATTCAAAGGGGTAAAACCCTAGAACTTGTAACCGACTAGGACTATGCCCGGGACCTGCCTAAGTCTATATAAAGGCCAGGAGGGCACGTCCTAGATCTCTCGGCTCATACTTTTCGCACACACCTCCACGCCAGATTGAATCTGCGCACCCTGTAACCTTCGGTTCCGCCGTAATCAAGAGCAGACAAGCAGGAGTAGGGTTTTCCCTCCGGGGGCCTGAACCTGGGTAAATCTCGTGTCCCCTGGTTGCTTGTCTGTTAACCGTTCCACGATCTCCAGCATCCCCATCTTCTCCAAAACCCAAGTCCATAACAATGGGCATTGACGAGATTAAACCTCGTCAAAGATATTCCAACAGGATGTTTTCATCCATCAGTTAGCTCTAATGACAACATATCATAATAACAGAAGCACCACTGTTCACACCCCAGATAGAGGCACCCTAGTAGCAACTTATAATAGCAAAAGCTACTGTATTCACTAGCCAAGACCAGTATTAAATTATCATGTTAAAAGAGTGAGTTACAGCCACATGGAATTGCCTCAAATCATTTTCCTAACCAAATTTTATAGGAATCATATTTATATCCAAAACCACTTTCATTCTTGATAATTATCCTGTTTAGAAAATAGTCATTCAAGCTAAGATACACTATAGTAGATCCTAGAAGCTGCTCATAGAGGCAAGTTTCAATATATTATCAGCATACCATGAATTCATCAGATTACACTAGGAGCCCATAAAATTGAATTCAAACACATGTTTGAAACCAAACATATCTACTATAACCAATTTAGAAGGAAAGCCATGGATTGTATGAACAAAATCTGAACCCAAACTAAACTAATATAATAACAGCTGAACCATAGCATCCCTAAAAGCTTTGGACATAAATTTTGCTGAGCAACCATGCTCAACAAACATTGTTGGACAAATCTTAGAAGACTTTGGATAGAACAACAGAGGGGGAACCATAATTAGAGTTCAGATAATGTGTCACTAGTGGGATTGCAATGGCAGTAGATGAGAGAAGTAAGAGAGGTAGAGAAAAGTTTACCAGGGAGTCTATGATGACCTCAAAGGGGTGGCGCCGGCGTTGCAGCAGCGACACTAGCACCAACACGTCCCTCAGCGACGTGCTACACCACCAGGGCGGCACAGGGAGCACCCATGAGGGGCACAACATCCTGCACCAGCCCTTGGATGACGACCACACCAAGCGAGCAGGCACTGGAGTAATCCCAGTGAGAGCCGGTGGCACATCGCCAAACCCTAACACTAGTAGGGTAAGCGTTTGACCGCGTGAGAGCGAGAGGGGCAAATTGCATCGGTGAAAGGGTGGAGCTTCAAACAGCGACTCATTTGTGCCCTACAACAGCGGCTAGAGAGGTTATAGCCGGCGAAAACCGCAAGCAACGACATCAGCGAGTCGAGGTCACCAACGGGAGAAGAGGGATGAGAGTAGAGAGAGCACGAAGGGGGTCTGGGTCGGATAGACCGACCCAGTTGATCGCAAGGGTGGTTGAGCCCAACTAGTTAGGATGGGCTGAGCCAGGGTTGGGCCGGCCCATGTGTTAGGCTCATATTCAAACGAATTGGTTTAGTAAACCTACAAAGCAATTAACAAATTACCAAAATACCCTATGAGTATTTTAAATCTAAAAAAATGTACAAAAATCCTAAAAATACATATGATATATCAAAATAATCACAAAAATTATATCTACCTAAGAAAAATATAACATTATTTATTTAGGTTAAATAAGATACAACTAAATATTAAAGGTACCAAAACCCTAAGTTAAAATTAAAAAATAAAGAAAAGTCCACAAAATGAAAAAAAAATTATTTTTGATTATAAAAATAAATCTACTATTTTATAAAAATACTAAGTCAAAAAAATTACCAATAAAACTTGAAGTAAATATTTAAGGACATTTAATCCTTTGAAGAATCTTATAAAAATAAAGATAAAACTTAAAAATTAATAAAATTCATTTCCAACATCTTAAATAAGTATATTTTACCTGAAAATTATAAGTATATTATTCCTAAAACATTTTAAGGTTCTAAAGTAATAAATTTCCTTAAAATAATATAATTGTTTTGTTAATCCTTTAAAATTATTTCCTAAGAAAGAAATAATCACATTCATTTATGAACATTAAATACTTCAAGTTTAGGTACCAAATTCAAAACCATAACCATAATTCCTTAAATGTAAATTATTAAACTTATAATACTCCTTTGAAATATTAAATCCAAATTTAAACCAACAACAATTAAGATAACCTTATGCATCGTTCACTTTTATTAAGGGTGAATAATATTTATCTTCAACCATACTTAACATGACTTTAAAACCTAACAAACTAATAATATCACCTAATTATGCTTCCATCAATAAGTTGTGTACTAGTTTCATAATAGCAATTCAAATTTTAAACTCATCATTCACTTCAATTAAAAGTGAATGGTCTCACACTATTAAGTATATTTATCAAAGCCTTAGGGCTTGATAATAAGTTAGACAATTACACCTTAATTTATGTTTTTATAGTTAGCTTTGGTTTGAAATACTTTAAACATCATGACTTAAAAATTCATCTTTACTTTTATAATTAACTTTGGTCTGTTATAAAACCAAACCAAAAGTATGATAACTCAACATCATTTATAAATATAAGAAACCATAAACTTGATACCAGAATTAGTCAAACTTGATACACTTCTCACAAACAATATTGTCTTCAAAGGTTATTCTTTTTGCCATTCAAACAGTAACCCTATAATAAGTCCTTCAACTCTTAACAACCCAACACCTGGACTTTCATCCTAATTACCACATAATAATTAATTCTAATCTTAAAATGATTTGTACTCTACTTTTACATTTTGTATGCTAAGACTTATATTTCTCATAAGGATATATGCTTGTGAAGTAAACTAGAAAATAACCCAAATCTTAAGTTCAATTCACTATAATGTTGGGGATACATTTTGGGAGTTTTACAAAATGCATTACATTACTTATGCATCACATCATATTGCTTCTTTAAACATTAGTCCTTACTGGACCAATGATGCTGATTTCAGATGTTGGATCTTCTATTGTCTCGAAGACCGTGAGAGCATTATCTTGTAATCACAAATGGAAAGTTCACACTTGCTCATGTCCTTTGATTATGTTATATCAAGTATTTGTAAATCAGATGTCGTCATCACCTCCATTTCAAAAGGGTTAGAAAACATTATTTTCGATAATAATGTGAACTATTGGTTACTGATCCAGGGTGATCAGCTAATCTATTAAGTCTGGCAGTTGGAGTACCACTGCATAGGAATATATCATCTAGGACTTAACAACCAATGTCACCAGTGATTCTTGCACCGTGTATTACGTGTTAACCATGAGATTTGGAATGGGATGGAGAAGTCAGCTGGATCTTCTTCCTTTCATATGTAGGCAAGACGACCTAATGTGACGATGTGATTCCTTGTGTGGATCCATCATATGGGTGGGCACCCTTAGGCCCCACAATTTTGGTGTCTAGAATATCTATGAGCGGCCGCCAGAGGTATAGTCAGACATATATGGAGCTTTCCAGGGGCATTACCGGCTCATAGAGTCTTCGGGAACTCATCGGGTTTATATCTTGCCCGAAAGGGGGCTTAACAGAGATGTAGCTCGGCCCGAAGGATCATGCTGACATATGGGGTCACGGAGAAGGGAAGTGAAGGGCTTAGATCATCTACTGGGCCCCACATCATGGAATTGTGGACGGGAATAAGCTGCTCGGTTGTGCAACAAGGATTTGATATCTCATGGGTAAAGTAACGCACCTCTGCAGAGTGTAAGAACTATAACTTGTTACTCCCTGTTCCGGGAAGGAGCTACAAACATGGCATGAAAGGAACTCCACGAAAGTTCTGGTAAACCTGTGAAGACTGATGGATATAACTTTTCAGAATAAAAGCAACCTTTGAAGAAATGTTTACCAAAACCTGCATTGCCTATGACCTATGGTATGTGGCTATAGATAGTGCATCGAACACTCCTTTTTAGTGAACTTGCCGAGTACGCTCGTACTCAATGTATATTCTTAACCCTTGCTATATTCTGAAGCCAATAGACGATGTATACATCAACTGATACTCAAGAGAATCGTCACCAAAAACTCAAGTTCTTCAATGAAGTCAAGGAAGTCAACATATACATTGCCTAAAGTGAGGACGAAGTTGCTGATTAGATAGAAGTATAATCTCTAGCCATAGAACCTACTTCAGTAGAGTATTGCAATAGCCGCAATGCAAGCCCATTAGTTCATATATTAGTCTATTAGTATGCTAGTTATAAGTTGTTTATTCTAGTTCTTCTTTGTAAGAAGTTTATTTCTCTCTCTTGCACCTAGAGTGTTCTCTGGATATTTTGTAAAGAGTCAAGTTGTAACCTATAGTTATGTCTTGGACCTGTTGTGTTTCTGTTGTACCACTCTGAGGGATGTAATACCAGTGAAAGGTGTTTCATTGGTGTTATGTCAACGACTATAGTGTACTACATCATGCAGTGGTATGATGGGTCACCACAATCTTGATGACCAAAAGTAGATGTCTGGATACACTAGCAGAATGTACAATTTCATGGAGAAGCAAAAAAGCAAGATTTTGTGGCACTTTCTTCAATGGAGGCAAAATACATTGCTGCATATGAAGCTGTGAAGGAAGGAGTACGGTTGAAAGAATTTATTGCATCTTTCAAGGTGATAGATAATGCTTCAAATCCGGTGACTATATATTGTGACAACCAGGCAGCGATAAAGGTCTCAAAGGATCCTAAATTTCATAGCAAAATCAAACATATTGAGGACAGGTACCATTACACTCTCCATGTTATTAATAGGTTAAAGACAATTTGTGTAGAGTATTTACCTGGTGTAGACATGGCTGCTAATGCACTAACTAAGCCCGGAGTATTTTGTAAGAATGTTTGCAACATGGGTATTTGTTCCTAGAACTAAATGTTTTAGCCAATTGGAAGATGTATAAATTTATTGCGTGGATTGCAACATTTATACATACTACATTATTTAATCTCCTAGAATATTATGATCTCAATACGGAATTGACCATTTGATGTCTCTCAAGTGTAGGAGATCTATTGTAGTATCTTTCAATATAGAAAATATTATCCAACCCACAAGGATCTGAAGGTATTGGTTAGCAAGTTCAATAATCAAAATATTAAAATATGCAGAAGTTTTGTGTTTTGTGTTTATGGTTTGTAGAAAGGTAATTACTGCAAATTAAATTGCAAGAAAGTAAATGCTATTTTCAGATAAATACGTCCACTATGCAACAAGAGGACAAGATCAAGTATGTGTTCTGTATGTCAAAAAGTTCCTAAGGGAGGCATGTATTCACTCAGTATAAAGATTTCTAAACAATATGGTAAGTATCTTGTCAGATCTTATTCTCGTTGGATAGAGCCTAAAACAGGTGCATCCAAATATAGGTGCAAGTACACCCCTAATGATTGGTCCTAAGGACATTTTCATGTGCAAACAAAAGATTCATTAACACATAAATGTTAAACCATTTCTTAAAGTTCTAAGGTCCCTGATCAAGAACCCCCTGCTACAACTCAAAGTCTCAGGACACGGTTTATGTCATTCCATCCCTTCCTACTCTCTTTATTACACTAAGATGCAGCCCTATGAACCCATAAGGGTGAAGTAACATGCATTCGACATTCACATATTACCATCATAGAACCACATAAAAGATTAAAACATAACCAAATACTCATTGCATACTATATGGAAATCATTACCAATTCATCCTTTGCCCTCGAAAACATGGAGAACTACTCACAATAGTGAAACATGACACGGACCAGTGGCATATCGATTACAACGCAATATAAAAGTATAGCTTCACCATAAAATAATGACAAGTTACTAAGCACAATCATGCACATATCACTTAAACAATATTCTAGGGTTCAATCTACCACAAACTATGAGTTGGATGATGTTGATCTCGATATGGAGATGGTGCTGATTTTTGGGGAGATGGAGATGGATGATCGAGAGACTCCTCCTATGCCAAGAAAGAGTTAGTGATGACGATGGCTTCAATTTACCCCTCGCTGGTAGCCTCGGAGTAGTAGGATCTACCCTCTCCCATAGTAGGAGAAGACTTTCACCTCTACTATTGCCTTTGTAAATCGTGGAAAAAATAGTCATATGTTTTCTATTGAGGCGGAGGCATATGTAAAAGGAGGAGGCGAGGGGAAACTCGAGGAGGGAATAAGCCTATGTGGCGTGGGCCAGGGTATGGGGCATGCCACTAGGTCTTGTTCGACCCTTGTGGCTCCTATCACGTGTTTCCAATGCCCTTCTCCCGATTAAAAAAATCATGTTATTTTTTCTCGAATTAATTGGTCTCCAGAAAGTCCCTAAAACATCAAAATACTAAAAAGGAGGTTTCCTGCCTCCCAGAAATTAAATACCTAAATAGGGTACTTTGTACAAAAGTCCCATAATAAATCATCTAAAAAGGCATAAATAATCATGTAATAATGCAAAAAAAAACAATATAAACTAATCCTATATGTGGCTAGTATGATGATACAAAATGCCGTGTCAACTCCCCCAAGCTTAAACATTTGCTCGTCCTCGAGAAAATAAGTGAATACATCATATCATGCATCAATGAGCTTATGTTTGCTAATAGAAATACGAGCATTGTATCATCAATTTATGCATGTTCAATTACCTATAAATATTTACAAACTAATAGACATCCAAATGATGACAACATAAATATAAGCTCTAGAAACTATATCTTACTTTTTAACTAGCATAACCATTGCATGTTGGATAATTGAGTCATGTTTTCCTTCACATTAACTTGCAACAGTAACCATTGTATTACTATTCAAATTTTACTACATGACTTTGCAAAAGAGATAAACTCTCATAGGATAACCAACTAAAAGAGGAGAATAGCGAAAACAAGATAGACATGAAGTTCAACCACATGCCCTAGTATTTTTGGACAGGTGAACACCTTCACCACTAAACATGGTATCAGTAAACGGTCTAATCAATGATAACCTCAATGACACACATGTTATTCATGGATGTTGCAATAGATCTTTCTTTTTGTTACTTTCCTTATCTATTATTTTCTCTGTTTCTTTTCTTTATCTTAAAGTCTATTGCAAGATACTTAAATATCTTAGTTGGAAAATTGTGGTTAACAATGAATTACAATATCTCATTCCCCCTGTCAGCATCTCTTCCTACATTTTTATCCTACAAGACCACATCTCTCCTACAAAATCCAAATTTAATATTCATCCAGTAGTGAATTCTAAACATGGTGTGATCATTTGCATGAGTGTTATCCATAAGTTTCCAAGTAATGGAACCATGGATGACACCATACTTTATATTTTCATGATAAACCACTCAACCAAGGATACATGATAATGCTATAAGAGCTTTCATATACTAAGATAAAAGATGAAAATACTCCCAAACTAAAACGATAACTAGATCAATAAGATAAAATAAAAGGCATAAAAGACCAGGTGAAAATCCCCCAAGCTTACGTTGTTGTAGGTCTTTATTTCTTCTCGCCCTTCTTGGGTGCACGAGTGTCATAGTGCGTCTCAAGGTCCCTGACGATGCCCATCATGATGTTGTAAGCCTATTGGAACTTCTTTGTAGATTGAGAAAACTCTTCCCAAAGTTTTTGGCCAACTTCCTCTTTGCAAGATTTCCACTCCAGGATTGATCCTTTCTGCTTCCTCTTGACAAGGTGTCTATCCCACTCTTTAGGAAGATCTTTGTTTGGGAAATGCATGTAATCCCTATGATTAACATTAGCAACAAGATTTCTAGAATCAAGGAAATTTATTGGGACCTTTCCACTAGAACTCATGTGCGTCGTCATTTTGGTCTTCACGGTAGGCGCTTCGACCTTTACAACAACAATAGGAATAGGAGAGGGGCAGAGATTCCCCTTGTGATCAGCTTCTGGGATGTGCTTGTGGTCCTATTCATCATCATCGTCATCATCATATTCTTCTTCTTCTTCCTCTTCTTTGGATGGGACATATTCCTCCTCATCTTCATGGTCTTTCCTCTTCTTGCTCCTTTCCCATGGTGACGTGGGGCTAAGCCCTTCAGCTTCATTGTCATCATCTTGCATGGAGGAGCATTGGTAGTAGTCCCACAAGGGCATGGCGGAGGCTTTGTATATAGGAATATGAAAGATATAAGCTAGAAAACGTTGTTTGTCTTGAAAAGACTCGGTGCAAGATTATATCGCTAGAGAGAGGTATATATTGAAGGTATTTAGGGTAAGATAAAGAGTTGGAGTAAAAACGGAGGCGAAACGGAGTTTGGAGGGATGAAAGATCATGGGTGGCGTGGCCAACATCGCGCCACATGGTATCTTTCCTTCCTCATCACTCCTTTTCATTGAATTCTTGTTTGACATTGCTTGAAATTCTAAAATAATAAGTGTCCTAGAATCTTACGATATTCCAAGATGATTACAAACCTCAAAGTAAAGAAGCCCAACAATAATAAACATTACAAATGGGTCAACATACCATGTAGTGACAACTACATACACTAGCATGAGCCGAAGGCGCGCCGTCATCTTAGCCGCTCCATCATCGGAGTCGGGCAAAAACTTGTCGTAGTAGAGCTTATTGTAGTAAACGCACGAGAATTATTGATGCTAAGATCCCGAAGAACCAACGCACCAGAGCAATAACCATCATCAAAGATAGCAATCGTAATCAGAAGAGACTAACCTTAAACCACACCAAAAATATGAAAAACGACCGAATCCCAAGAGATCCGTCGGACACACGACTGCGCGCGTCCTCCGCCGGCGCTAGGCGCACCATCGGAGCGAGGATAGAATGAGAAGAACCTTGTTCTGATTTTCACATCCTGAAAAAGATACTGAAATTAGTCTAAATAAAGAACGCGAACCTCCCATCGATGAGAGGTCGTGGTCCGCCACACTTCTAAGACACTAAGGCCACCGGAGATAAAGCAAACCGACGATATCGCTGACAAGAGGGACGAAATCTTAGATAGGTTCGCCTCTCTCCTGTCCTAGACGTGCGTGTACCAGTTCGTTCTATATGAAACTGCTCTTTGTGATAAAGTAGTTGAGAAAGCGGATACTCGCTTATTTAGTTCTTTCCATTCAACCGTACCTCATATCACACACTTCGAAATTGAGTCGGTCCATACTATTCAAAGTTCAAACAGTTTCAAGAGGAGCAAGCACACACGATGTACTATGAGCAGATTTTTATCTAAAATAAGGGTGATAGAAACATACAAAATAATCGAGGATGTGCTAATTGATAAAGATGAAGGATGGAGAAAAAATTATGTGTACCGTGTATATTCCAATGGCTTAAAAACAATGGACACAATGTCCATCAGGATTGAGGAAAATGTTCATGGGGGATTAAAATAGTGTTCAGGGATTCAGAGAAAATGTTCACATGGTTCACAGGTTCAATACATTATTTTTAAACTACGTGCACAAAACATAATATGAAAGAAAGATTTTTTGAATCCAAGGACCTACTACCTCTATTCCCTAATATAGGGCGTATAAATTTCCTTGGAAGTCAAACAGTGTCAAGTTTGATCAAGATTATTGAAAAAAAGTATTAACATGTACGGTGTTAGATCCATATCATTTGATACATTATGATAAATATTTGCGTGTTATATCTGTATATAGTATTATAATAGTTTATAGTTTTTAGTATACACTTGGTCAAACTTGACATCTGAAAATTTTAAAGGCCTTGGTGGAATGGGGTACTATTGTTTAAACCCATGAAAATTTACTTGGACATCATGAACATTATTTCAAATTATTGTAACTATTTTTGAATCTATGAATATTTATAAAAAACATAAATATTTTCCGAATTATATAAACAAATATAATTTGAAACAATAAACAAAAAAGGGAAACAAATAAAATAAAATAAAAGGTAAACAAAATAAAAAGAGAAAAGAAAAATATAAATACAAACAAAAAGGATGCAGAAAAAGGAGAAAAAATCAGAAAATGTAAAAAAAAGGAAAAAACAGAAATATGTGTTTCTTGGCCGGCCACCACGGACTAGCTGTGAGACTTCCGTGCCCCTAAGGGCATCTTCACCAGGCCGACTCAAACGACAATAAACTACGCGAACGTGTACGAATGGACAGGGGACATGGCCAAGCGGTGCAACCCAAATGACCTAGACCGGTCTATGACGACCAATTTCGAGCCCAAATTTGGGATGACTTTGCATCGACGCGCACAACGTGCATGTCCGGACGCACCACCCGCTTGTCTTCCCCTAGAACGAGCTCTCCAATGGTTCGAAAAACCATTTTCCCAAATTGACCTCCACCCATGTGCGCCAGCGACGTCGCCGCCCTCCTATGCTGATATCTTTCCATCCCCGTAGCCACAACATCGCCGGTCTTTATTCACCATCCCCGTAGATAGTCCTCTTGCCACTTTGGTAGCAGTTGGCACCGCTGTAAGATCTCGAGAAGCCCAGCCATCCCCGTCGTCCCACCGTCGAGTCGTGTATTTGCCTTGGTCGCCACTGTCGCCTCATACGACATCATCACCAAGGTTCTTTGTTTGCTCTGGTTTTCTTCCAAGAGTCGGCTAGGACAAGCACATTTGGCGACAGTAGGCTTAGACTCCTCGTTGAACCTTGGCGCGCATCACCAATGGCCGAACTGTTATATGTTGATCCAAATTATATAAAGTATAGGCCGACTTCAGACTCGCTCCACTCAGCCCAAGCCGGTATAGATAGTCAAAGACCTAGGTTTCCACCGATATATAGACCTTTGTAAGCTGCCGGTTGGGATGAGTTGCATCTGTGAAATCCCTGGCGTTTGTAAACACTCCCCAATATAGTGAAGTTTTGCTGGCTGGCGCCCGTGGTTTTTTCCTCTCTTTGTTGGAGAGGTTTTCCATGTTAAATCTGTGTCCCCTTGCTTTGATTTTATTTTTGTTCTTCGTTATCTTCTTGTCGCAACTATAACAAGTGGTATCAGAGCCCCAGGTTCCAATCTAGGGTTTGCGACATGTCATCATTGAAGTTCGATATACCACAGTTGGACTACACCACAAGATTCTCCTTGTGGCACGTGAAGGTGCGGGCGATCCTCGCCTAAACTTTTGATCTGGATGAAGCGCTGAATGGATTCGGCGAAAAGGATGCTAAGACCTGGTCCGCTGAAGAGAAGCGGAAGGTCCATAAGGCTTTGTATTTGATTCAACTTCATCTGTCCAATAATATTTCGCAGGAAGTACTGGAGGTGAAATCTGCTGCTGCCATGTGGGCAAGACTAGAAACGATCTGTGTGTCAAAGGATCTAACCAGTAAGATGAACATGAAGATGAATTTGTTCTCGCATAGGCTGCAAGAAGGTGGATCGGTAATGAATAACATATCTGTTTTTAAAGAGATTGTCTCAGACTTGCTGTCTATGAAGGTAAAATATGATGATGAGTATTTAGCTCTTCTACTCTTATGCTCGTTTCCTAGTTCCTATACACATTTTTGTGATACGATATTGTTGTGCCGTGATGTAATAACCCTTGCCAAAGTACATGATGCCTTCAAACAAAGGGAAAAGATGAAAACTATGGCAGGTGCAGATGGGACGTCATCCAAGGCTGAGGCTCTATAGGTTTGTGGCAGGACCGAGCAGAGGAATAACAACTATGTCAACAGAGATAAGAGAAAGAGGGGTAGAAGTCGTTTAAAGTCCAAGGAAAAGGACAAATTCTGCAGGTATTGTAAGAAATCTAATCACGTTATTGATGATTATTGGAAGTTGCAGAATAAGGAGAAAAGGAATGGAACTTACCAACCGAAAGATAGGTCTGAAGGTACTGGTAAGGCTGCTGTTGTTTCTGATAGTTCTGATGGTAAATGCTTAGCCATTTTTGCTGCTTGTGCTTCTCGTGATGATGAATGGATACTTGATACTGCATGTTCGTTTCATATTTGCTATAACAAAGATTGGTTCAGTTCATATGAGTCTGTGCATACTGGAGATTTTGTGCGTGTGGGGAATGACAACCCATGCCATATTGTTGGTGTTGGATCTGTTAAGATCAGGACACATGATGGCGTGACACACACATTGAGTGAGGTGAAGCACATACCAAGAATGGCCAGAAATTTGATCTCCCTGAGTGCCATGGACGTTGATGGATACAAGTATGCCGGTGGGCATAGAGTTGTAAAGGTATCAAAAGGTTCTCTTATTCACATGATATGTGATATGAATTCTGCTAAATTATATGTTCCAAGAGGTAGCACTTTGCCTGGTATTGCTGCTATTGTTACTTCTATTGATTCTGATGATTGTGGTAAAACACATCTGTGGCATATGCGTCTTGGGCATATGAGCGAACAAGGCATGGCAGAGTTGGTCAAGAGATAGCTGATTGATGGTTGCAACTTGAGTTCTGTGAGCACTACATTTTTGGTAAGCATAAAAGAGTTAAATTCAATGCTTTCGTTCATACCATCAAAGGCATATTATATTATGTGCATGCTGATGTATGGGGTCCATCCCGTAAGACTTCTATTGGTGGTGCTAATTGCATGCTTACTATTATTGATGACTACTCAAGAAAAGTGTGGCCTTATTTTCTGAAGCATAAATCTGATGTTTTTTATGCTTTTAAGAAGTGGAAAGTTATGGTTGAAAAGCAAACTGATAAGAAGGTAAAGGTACTAGGTACTGACAATGACAATGGTATGGAATTCTATTATAATGGGTTTGAGGAGTTTTGCAGTAACGATGGCATGATCAGGCATCACACCATCCCCTATACTCCTCAGCAGAATGGTGTGGCTAAGCGCATGAACAAGACCATCATATCGAGGGCTCGTTGTATGTTGTCTAATGCAGGTATGCATAGGCGTTTCTGTCCTGAGGCAGCCAACACAGCATGTTACCTCATCAATAGGTCACCTTCTATTCCACTTGAGAAGAAAACTCCCATTGAGGTATAGCCAGGTTCGCCGGCTGATTATTCACAGTTGAGAGTTTTTGGCTGCACTGCATATGCTCACGTTGATAATGGAAAGTTAGAGCCTAGGGCCGTTGATACGTCGTAAACGTATCTATAATTTTTGATGCTCCATGATTGTTTTATAGTATTTGTCTTATGTTTTGTCTACACTTTGAGGTATTTTTATACGTTTTCTGGAACTAACCTATTAACAAAATGCTACAGTGCCAGTTGCCTGTTTTCTGCTGTTTTTGATTTTAGAAAAGCTAGTAAGGAAATATTCTTGGAATTGGATGAGACAAAATCCAAAGTCAATATTTTACCGGAGAGAACACAAAGTCCGAAGGGAAGCCGAAGGGGGGCCACATGGTGGCCACACCCTAGGACGGCGCGTCCTAGGGGGGGCGCGCCGCCAGCTGGTGTGGGCCCCCTCGCACTCCTCCGACCTTGCCCATTCGCCTATAAATTCACCCCGATGCAGAAACCCTAAGTACCCGATCAATCTTCCACGAAACAGTCCGTAGTCGCCGCCACCATTGTCCCTAGATCTGAAGCTCTTCCCAACACCCTGCCGGAGGGGAGAGATCATCCTGGAGGCCTTCTTCATCACCATGCATGCCTCCGTAGTGATGCGTGAGTAGTTCACCTTTGGAATATGGGTCCATAGCAGTATCTAGATGGTTGTTTCTCCTCCCTTGTGCTATCATGTTTAAGATCTTGTGAGCTCCGTTGATGATCAAGATCATCTTTATGTAATCCTACATGTTGTTTTTGTTGTGATCCGATGGATATTGAGTACTATGTTCAAGATTGATTATTGATTCTATGATGTCTATGTTATTTGTGATCTTGCATGCTTTCCGTTGTTAGTAGCTATCTTGGCCAAGTAGATGCTTGCAACTCTAAGAGGGAGTACTTATTCTCGATAGTAGGTTCATGCCTCTAGTAATCTGCGGAAGTGACAGAAATCTCTAAGGTTGTAGATGTGTTGTTGCTACTAGGGAGAAAACAACAATATTTTGTTCATGGAATAATTTTATTGTTTACTTTACACACTTTGCTTAAGGCAATAATCATTATTGCTTGCAACTTAATACTAGAGGGGGGTCGGACGATAACGTGAAGGTGGATTATTAGTCATAGATGCAGTTGTATTACGGTCTATGTATTATGTTGTAATGCCCAAACGAATCCCATAGGATCTTTCATGACTTGTGCATGCATATGCATATGCATTTTCAATCTATCTTTGCCCAATTGTAATTTGTTCACCCAACATGCTATTTATCTTATTGAGAAACACCTCTAGTGAACTGTGGACCCCGGTCCATTCCTTTACCATTGATACACCATCTACTGTTTCCTTTCACTGTTTACTTTCTACAACCAGTACTATCTCCCACACAATACGTTTAATCCTTTGTATTCAGCAAACCAGTGAGATTGACAACCTCACTGTAAGTTGGGGCAAAGTTCTATGGTTGTGTTATGTAGGTTCCAAGTTTCTAGCAAAACCTTTGGAGTTGTTTCCTTTCTTCTACTGGTTCGATAATCTTGGTTTCACAAACTAAGGGAAAACTTTCTGTTGTGATCATCACACCTTGCTCTTGGGGTCTCCCAACAGGCTCTACGTCAACCGAGCCACAATCAAGATTTTCTGGCGCCCTTGCCGGGGAGATAAGGACAACTTTACAAGGGGAGTCTCTCACAACCAATCTCTTTACTTTGTTTTTGTTTTACTTTGCTTTTGCTTGTTTCTTTTTATCAAAAATACAAAAAAATAGTTTTGTTTGGTTTGCGTTTTCTTATCAAAAACACACAAAAAATTAGCTCCTACTTTAGTTACTATTTCTGTTGGCTTGCTTTACTCTTGCAAAAATGAATACCCCTGAAAACACTAAGTTGTGTGATTTCACTAGCACAAACAACAATGATTTCATGAGCACACCTATTTCTCCACCTGTTCTTGAAGCTGCTTTCTTTGAAGTTAAACCTGCTCTACTGAATCTTGTGATGAAAGAGCACTTTTCTGGTGCTAGTTCTGATGACGTTGCTGCCCACCTTAATAACTTTGTTGAAATTTGTGAGATGCAAAATACAAGGATGTAGATGGATATATTCTTAAACTCAAATTGTTTCCTTTCTCCTTGAGAGGAAGAGGTAAAGAATGGTTGCTATCTTTGCCTAGAAATAGTATTGATTCTTGGATTAAATGCAAAGATGCTTTCATTGGAAAGTACTATCCTCCTGCTAAGATTATATCTATGAGAAGTGAGGTAATGAAATTTAAACAATTTGATAATGAACATGTTGCTCAAGCTTGGGAAAGAATGAAATCTTTGGTGAAGAATTGTCCCACTCATGGACTGACTGCTTGGATGACTATCCAAACCTTTTATGCATGATTGAATTTATCTTCCAGAAACTTATTGGATCCTACTGCTGGAGGTACCTTTATGACCATTACTTTGGGTGCTGCAACAAAGCTCCTTGACAGTATGATGGTTAATTATTCTGAATGGCACAGTAAGAGAACTCCACAAGGTAAGAAGGTAAATTCTATTAAAGAAACCTCCTCTTTGAGTGATAAGATTGATGTTATTATGTCTATGCTTGTTAATGGAAAAGCTCATATTGATCCAAATAATGTTCCTTTAGCCTCTTTGGTTGCTCAAGAAGAGCAAGTTGATGTGAACTTCATTAGAAATAATAATTTTAGCAACAATGCCTAAAGGAATAATTTTAGTAATACTAATTATAGGCCTTATCCTCCCAATAATGGTAATACTTATGGAAATTCCTACAACAACAATAGAAGTGCACCCTCTAAACTTGAAGTCATGCTTAAATACTTTATTATTAAACAAACTACTTTCAAAAAAACTATGGAGGAAAAGCTTTTGAATATTGAGAAAAATATTTCATCTTTGTCTGAAGCACAATCCTCTTTAATTAATAAAATGGCTGCTAAACCTAAAACTGTGGAAAGCCTATTTGTTGCTACTAATGCCATACAAGTTACCATTGATGAAAATGTTAGACTGCTAGCTAAATTGCATGCTAAGTGGGAAAGAGAAGATGAAATTTCTAGAAATAATAGTATTTGCACTATTACCACCACCAATGTTGATTCTAGCAAACCAGATGAAGTCCCCACTCCTTTTATAGCAATGCCTAAACCCAATGGAACCTTTTCCAATAAAAATGCTGAAATTTTTCAAAATATGGGAGATAATAGTCCTACTACTATGAATGAATATTTTGATTTTGATATTGATGGTTGCAATATTTCTGAAGTAATTAAGTTCCTACTAAAACTTTCTAGAAGTCCTAATGCTAGTGATATGAATATGGCTTTTACAAAACACATTATAGATGCTCTCATTAAAATTAATGAAAAAAAATTGAAACATGAAGCTTATATTCCTAGGAAATTAGAAGATGGTTGGGAACCCATCATTAATATGAAATTGAATGATTTTGATCTCAAATCCTTATGTGATCTTGATGCTAGTGTCTCTATTATGCCTAGAAGGATTTATGAAATACTTGATTTACAACCATTGGAAGATTATTATTTAGATGTCCATATTGATGATAATGCTAAAAAGAAACTTATGGGCTGGATTAATGATGTTCTTATTATGGTTAAAAATGCCTATGTCTCCATTGATTTCTATGTTTTGCATGTTGAATACAATGCTTCTTGTCCTATTACTTTGGTAAGACCTTTTCTTAGAACTATTGGTGCCATTATTGACATGAAAGAAGGCACCATTAAATATCAATTTCCACTCAAGAAAGGTATAAAATACTTCTCTATAAAGAGAGAGAAGATATCTTTTGATTCTACTATTAAAATGAAAGTTGAGGACAATGCTTCTTCATTTGAAAATACTTGATTCTTGCTTTCTATGCCTAACTTAAAGGCGTTAAAGAAAAGTACTTCTTGGGAGATAACTCAAAATTTTTAGTTTAGTATTGGAAGTTATTACCTCTGTAATAATCTCTCCTTATATTTTTTGTGTGATTTTTTGTGCCAAGAATAACTTCTAATGAGAGAGAAGTAAGATTTGGGGAGTTGTTGTCTCGTAACGGATTTTTGTGCTTCACTGTAAACATTCGTGAACAATCCCAGTATGTCAGATTGAGCTGTAATTTTCTATGCTTGTGACCCTATTATTTACCTAACTTTACTTAGTTCAACATTTTTCGATTTTAGCAATATAAGATTTTCTAAAAAATCGGTTTTTACCTGCTGGTCTGTTTTGACAGATTTGTGCCATTATTTGCATATGCCTCTTATCGGTTTCTTTTTGAGTTCTCTTTGATCTCTTGAGATTTTTAAAAGGAGTTTCTACAGTATCTTGTGCTATAATAGAAGTTTTACTTGTGTTGAAACTAAACCCGAAGACCTATTATCTTGATTACACTAATTTTGCTAATGAAGATTGTGTGAAGTTTTGTATGAAGGAAATTTTCAAGTGTAGGGGAAGAATTATGTGATGAGATGAAGAATGGACAAAAGCTAAAGCTTGGGGATACCACCCATGTCACCCCAAGAAATATTCAAGAAGTACAAACATCAAAGCTTGGGTATGCCCAAGGAATCCCCTTCTTCATCAATAAAAAACTAGGGTTTCTTCCAAAACACTTCACTCTTATTGCTTCATGCACTTTTTATTGTTCTTGGAGCGTATATGCTTTTGTATTTATTTTTCTTTTGCTTTGTTTGCTGAATAAGTTGTTCGGACCCCCAAAACTCCTATTTTGGAGAAGTCATACCTAGTTCTTCATTGTCTAGAACACTCAAGTTTTCATTCTTTTTGTTCTATGAGTGTTCTCTTTTGCTAGCTCTGCGCTTAGCTTTAGTTTTCTTGTGCTTATTGCTTAGAACTTTTTAGTTCTCCTTTGAAGTATTGTGAGTCATGCTCACTGATCTTTATTGAGTATTATCTTTGTGAGTGGTTTCAAATAAGTCAATTGGTGTTGGAAAAGAGTAGGAAGTTTCATGCTTAAAGTGGTACAAAAGGAGCTTGTTTTGACTATGGCTTAGACTTTATCATGTCATGTTATATGTTTCTTTGACCTTATGCTTAGTGATTATTGCTGTAGCATGACTTGTCTCAAACAATTGAGATTTCTTAATGTGCCTTGAAAGAGTCATGCGTTGTTTTAGCATACAAAAGCATAGCATTGTGGTATTCTCCTTTTATGCTTTATTTGGGCTGACTTGCCACATGCTTACACCATGTTAAGACTATTAACCAGTCACCATTAGCCTCTATTATCATTTAGTTTTTAACTTGTGATATCAGTTTATGCTTTGATTAATAATGTTTTGTCGCTCTGCATGATTATGGCCATTATTGCTCTCTTAGTTGGTCGCTCCCAGTCTTTTGCTAGCCTCCACTTGTACTGAGTATGAGCTTTACTCGTGCATCCAACTCCCAAGAAACCAAGTTATTCCAAAGAGTCCACTATAAATTCCTATGCATGGTGTGTTACACCATTCCAAGTATATTCTTGTGATTAATTATCTTCCAATTAAAAAGTTACTTTGTTATGAGAAAAACTAGTGATTAAAGCTCTCACGAACTTGATGGCACACTTTACTTTTTGCACTTAATAAACTTGAACCATTGTGTCATCTATGTTTTATATGCTTGCACTTATAAGTTGGGAATTAGCAGAACCATGTTGTCATGGGGAACGCTTTCAACACCTGTACATATTACCAGTTGATATCATGATCTTTTGTTTATGGATGTCGGGTGTGAAATAAAAGGGGAGCATGTAATTTCATGGTGTATTATATATGTGTTAGAGAAACGCCTAGGTGGCTATCCTAAGCCATGCCTAATCATGGTAGAAACTTGCAGCATAACCATAGTGAGCAATCTATGAATCATTCTTCTTATAAAAAGAGATAGAAAAAAGAAATAAAGAAATAAAAAAAGAGGAGAAGAGAAAAAAGCACCATTCCCATGGTAAATAAGAAGATTGCTGAGATGCTCATTATCTGTGGCCTTGTCATTTTGATATGGGATAGCTCCTGTATGATGGGGCAAGGGGTACCCCGTTGGCAGTTCTTTATGATACACATATACTTACAATGACAAGAACTTGCTTGTGACTAAAGTTGAGTAGCATGAGGAACGGCCCTCGTACTCAAGGGACATGAGATTGCCAACTTATGATTTGTCAAGCATATACTCCATATTTGTTTCACTTTAACCTTAACCACTTCAAAGATGCCTATGATAGGGGAAATGAGAGCTAAAAGCTAATTAGTATCATAATTTTTGGAAGCTCTTTATGAAACTTGAAATCCCTACTTCCCTCTATGAAGGGCCTATCTTTTACTTTTTATGTTGAGTCTCCATCTTCTATCTTTATGCACCAATTGAGAGAGCATAGTGGTCATTCTTACTTCTATGTGAATTGTACCAAAGCTTATTATTGGTTGATTCATAATGATGGTATTGCTTGTTCTTAAATTATTTGTATCTAGTCACCCTTATGAACTTTGAAGGTGTCCTATGCATTTATGTTTTGCTATTCCATGAGGGACAAGTTGAATACCATTCTTATTATGTTTTATATATGTGAAACAAACAAATGTCTTGCAATGCATTGTTATCCATGATCTTTTGTTTGTGTTACCTTTCATGTTACAACATAGTTGCTATGTCTTATTGTTAGAACTACATTTTTCATGCTCATGCTTAGAGTACTTTGGTCCCAGCTATCAATGCTTTACAAATACTTTGATCAAAAATTATTCTTTTTATCACTTACCTACTCGAGGACGAGTAGGAGTTAAGCTTGGGGATGCTTGATATGTCGTAAATGTATCTATAATTTGTGATGCTCCATGCTTGTTTTATATTATTTGTCTTATGTTTTGTCTACACTTTGAGGTATTTTTATACCTTTTCCAGAACTAACCTATTAACAAGATTCCACAGTGCCAGTTGCCTGTTTTCTGCTGTTTTTGGTTTCAGAAAAGCTAGTAAGGAAATATTCTCGGAGTTAGACGGTACAAAAGCGAAAGTCAATATTTTACCGGAGAGAACACAAAGTCCGAAGGGCAGCCACACCTTAGGGATGCACGGCCTAGGGGGGCGCACCGCCACCTGGTGTGGGCCCCCTGGCACTCCTCCGACCTTGCCACTTCACCTATAAATTCACCCCGATGCAGAAACCCTAAGTACCCAATCAATCTTCCACAAAACAGTCAGTAGCCACCGCCACCATCTGTAGGGGTTCGTAGCATGGAAAACAAAAAATTTCTACCGCATACACACAAACAAGCCAAGATCTGTCTACTAGATTGTAGCAATGAGTCGATAGAAGAACTCACCCTCGAAGATTCCAAAGCGGTTAACGAGAGCAGATTCTCGTGGGTGATGTAGTCGTACACTTGTCGATCTCAAGATCACGTAGACGATCCATCCGGCGCTGCGTTCCGGCAGCACTTCCGCAGTCGATCACATGTTCGATACTCTATGAAGACCTTCCTCTCCCTTGTTCCAGCAAGCAGCGGAGGTTGTAGTACTCTCCTTGTGATTCCGGCAGCACGACGGCGTGGTGTCGGAAGTAGAGGGAAGATCCCGCAGGGCTTCGCCTAAACCGGACCGAGTATGGTGGAGTAAGAGAGGGGCCTTGGAGATCTACGGTTTAGAGTCACCAAGGGGAGAGGTGTAGCCGGCGGCTAGGGTTTGGGATACTCCAACTCGGCGACTTGGGAGGAGCCCTAGGCGGCGGCAGCATTTGGAGGGTGGTGGCGCCTTGTAGCTAGGGTTTGGGTGTGAGGGGTAGGGGCGCCCTACCCCTCCTTATATAGGTGGGGGAGGCGGTTTGGGGAGGAGGGAGTCCTCCCCAAACTCCTCTTCATGGTCTGCGGGTGGGAGGAGATGGTTTCCTACCCTAGGTAGGTTTCCTACTCTCCCTCCACCAAACAATGTTCGGATTTGACTTTCAAACTTGAATTTGATTTCTCTCTTCCTATTGCCCATCCAAGTGACCTAGTACATGATGCAACCATTCCACATTGTCATGACACATCCATGTACCCTTCCCCTTCCGGAGTGCCGGACCTTCTAGACCCTTCTAGAACATTCCCGATGAAAACACCAAAATCAGTTCCGAACTCCGAAATAGGACTTTCCTTATATGAATCTTATTCTACGGACCATTCTGGATCTCCTCGTTATATCCCGGATCCCATCCGATACTCCGAACAGAATTCGGTCTCTTACTCATCATTCCATAACTACTCAACAACATCGAATCCTTAAGTGTGTCTCCCTACGGTTCGTGAATTATGCGGACATGACCAAGACACTTCTTCGATCAATAACCAATAGAGGAATCTGGAAATTCATATGGCTCCCACATATTTCTACGATTACTTTGCGATCAAATGAACCACTTACATACGATACCAATTTCCCTTTGTATCATGATAGTTTACTTATCCAAGGTTTTGATCGTCGGTATCTCTGCATACCTAGTTCAACCTTGTTACTGATAAGTACTCTTTTCTCGTTCCCGAGATATGTGATCCCTTGTGAGCCAGTCACATGCTTGCAAGCTAATTGGATGACATTCCACCGAGAGGGCCCAGAGTATATATATCCGTCATATGGATGGACAAATCCCACTCTTGATCCATGTGCCTCAACACATACTTTCCGAACACTCAATGCCACCTTTATAGCCACCCAGTTACGGTGTGGTGTTTGATGTCATCAAAGCATCCTTCCGGTGATGGTGATTAACATGATCTCATAGTCGAAGGAATTAGGTTAGTATGTATCAGAAAGCTTATAGCAAATGAACTATATTAAATGACTTGATCTTTATGCTACGCTTAACTATAGGAGTATGTCCATCACATCATTCACCTAATGATATGACCCTGTTGTTAATAACATATCTATGTTCATGATTAGGAAACTATGATCATATATTAACCAACAAGCTAGTTTAACAAGAGGCTTTACTAGGGACTCTTTTATGTTTACAAATCACACAAGTATTAATGTTTCCGGTTAATACAATTTTAGCATGGTATGTAAACATTTATCATAAGTATGAAGATATGATAATAACCACTTTATTATTGCCTCTTGGGCATATCTCCAACAGTCTCCCACTTGCACTAGAGTCAATAATCTAGTTTCAAACCTTTGTTCTTTCAACACCTATGGCTTTCTAGTGTTGTATTTACACGATTTCTAGTGGTCAACTGATCTCCGGATCCGACACTTTCAGGTCCGTGTGTAATCGCATGTCTTTGCGTCTCTACGCATCACTCATTTTCTAATGAGATGGATTTGTACAAATTTGGTCCTTTGGTGAGACCTTTAGTTCCTTGGGGTTAAAACATGTTGACAATATTGTCGTACAATATATCTTCATAGTACTATCCTGCTGTGAACTACACCTAGTTTGATAACAAACTACTTGACACAAATGCCCTCTTTTTTTGCTATAACAGCAGTTATATACTTAGCCTTTTGTTGTAGTATCTGTCACAATGTCTTAATTTTGGAACTCATCCAAATTCATTATGGAACTTACTTTCCATCATATTGTGCCACACTTAGTTTAGATTGAGATAAACTTAATATGTACTTTGTGACAAAACAAGTATCAATGTAATACTTTTACAATGAACTAACCATCTATTTGTCACTTCTACAAAATAATATATTCTTAGTTCTTTTAAAATATCATAAGAATATATTTAATATCGTCCAATAATCATCTTATGAATCATTCTGGTATACGCTCATAACATTTAAAGCATAGGACATATCTGGATTTGTACACATCACAACATGATTGATAAAATACTCTTTGTGATTTTATCTATCAAGTATAAAAAATACTTAAATATTTATTCAATCCTTCCTATGCAACAAGAACCTTTCTTGTAGTTTGTATATTGAACTCATTCAATATCTCATCTATGTACTTCTGCCACAACCATATTGGCGTCACAATTTATCCATATAAACATTGATGCCAAATATTCGGGTTCTGTCTAAGCCTGTCATCGAGATGAAATTATTATCCTATGTTAATGAAAGGATACATCATTTCCAATCAACAATATGTCTTCCACATAATGTATTAGAAACATGTATTAGTGCTCCCACTTAATTTCTTGAAAATGCAAGCATCTTCATCGTCTCCGATGAAATTAAACTCTTTTAATAGTTTCATCATAGTGAAGATTCCAACTCCGCGATGCTTACTTCAACCATTAAAGTTTGCATATGCTTTTAGCATCCTTTGAATTAACAAAACCCTTTGGACTGTGTCATGCACACGTCTTAGGTAGCCATTCTATTGGAAGAACTTGTTTTGTTTATTCAACTACCACATAACAAAATTATATGTAGTGGTTGCTACATTAATCCATCTAGACTAAATATCGCTTAATGAAAGATCGGATCTTGTCATAGTCAACTATTTGAATATTTTCGTGAACTCTTTCCCGAAATGTCGATAATTTCATAGATGTGAAACATCCATGTCTATTTCTTTATAGATCCAAATACGACTGTAGGGTCTTGCACCTTTTCAGAGGGTCTTTCAAGTTCAACGCTTGATCTCTCGTATATGTAACTATCACGGATTTTATGGCTTCAAACCATTTGACGGATTCAGGGCCCATCATCGCTTCTTTGCATGTAGTCGGTTCATTATTGTCAAATAATGATTCAAACCTCAAATCTTGGTATTTGATTGTTTATCCGACCTACTTTGTTCAATAGGAACTTAGATCTCTGTGTCCACAACCTTTGAGGCATGTGAGCCATGAGCATTGTTGCTACCTCCGGAACACTTTTCGACGCTGCGCAACTTTGCACATATATCTAAGGTTCTTTTAACCTTATCAAAGTTCTATTGTCCTCCCACTTAACTTTTCACGGAAAATTCCTTCTCAAAGAAACTTGACGTTCTAAGCGACAAACACTTTTGTCTTCGGTGTTATGGAGGAATACTCAACTATTATTCAAAATAACATACAAAGATATGCTCATCCGATTTTGGTTTCAAACATCTTTCTTATGCATAGCATACCAATGTTTAAGAAAGGACAACTTGGGTTTTATCCCAAACCATAACTTTATATGATGTCAATTCAACAGATTATGATGGAGCTCTTTTCAGTGGAAAAACGATAGTCTCTAAAGCTTTTAATCTTTAAAATATAATGGCAGTTTTATGAATTACACCTTTGATCTTACCATGTCAAACAAGGTTTAATTACATATCTCGAACGCTCCATACTCTTATGGTGTTTCGGGAAATGCAAATCCACGGAATGATTCCTTAAATCTTTAGGTGTTTTATGCTAAACTTGTAACTCAAATATCTTCCTTTATGATCTTATCATAAACTATTTATATTCTTGTTACAATGATTTTGCACTTCATCTTGAAAGTCTTTGAACTTTTCAAATGTTTCATACTTCATCCTTGTTAAGTAAATATTCATAAATTCACTCAAAATTTTGGAGAAAGCATATGAAGTTGAAATTCATCGCTCTTGACTACACATAATGGACTTCATACAACAATATGTACAAGTTCCAATAAGCTAGTCATTCGTTCCCTTTTGGCCTATGAACGGAGTTTTAATTATCTCTAGGAAAGTTTTACAAGCGCTATTTGATCAAAATCAAAAAGACTCCAAAATTCCATCCACATGGAGTTTCTTCATGTTTTCTTTCCAATATAATTTAAATGGCGATGTCAATTCCTAAGTGATCTTTCAATCAATTGTCTTTCGACATTTTTAGCACTTGTTTTATGGATGTGATTTATCCAACGAGATTTGTAAATCATCCATTTTTTATGGATTACGGCAATTAATTGAACAACCCTTTTGTTCTCATAATACCTGATAAAACAAATCTTGAAGGCAAGCTTTGATGTTAACGAGAAACACATCAACACTTTATTTGTTCTCGATGAACATCATCACATATTCTCTTGCTAGTTACTTAGGCCATTGTAGTTCATGAATTGTGTTGTTTCGTATGACGATTCACACCAACAAATTCATTATCAAATACTAAAGAACCACATTGTTTAATTAGCAAAGAATATAGCCATAACATGTATATCCTCTATATACCTAAGTTGAACAATTCTAGTCTTTTCTTTTCTGCCATATATTTATGAGATTCTCTTTCAGTATTTCCTTTTCTGTTTGAAAGAATCTATCAACATCAATAGTGGAGTCACACACATGACACATAGTCCAAAGCGTGTATAATTAAATACCAATGTCTTTGGACTTGGACTTTGAAGCATATCACCATCATCAAATGTTTGGTGTTCTTTCAAATTCGATTCTTTAGTAATCTTTTAGTGTAGTAAACATTTTACTTACATTAAATATTTATCCTTATCACGGAACTATTCATGATCAAGCTACTTTAGCTTATAACGGTGAATTACGAGTATAATGTTGCTCTCCAAAACCTTTTGGAGGATTAAGACGACCAGCGTCTCCAACCTTTTGCAAATTCTCATCAAATATGAGAACATGACTTTTGCCATATTATACTCTATCATATTGCAACCAAAACTTCGTTTCAGATATTATAATATCTTCCACACATCATGGTTTCTGAAACAACTCTTTCAGATCCTAGATAACCTTGATATTAAAACAATCTTTTGAATATCAAGAATCATGGAGACAAACATGATACTTATATACTAACACTGGAATTGTCACTCTTGATTTAATACCAATTATTAAACTTCACGGAGTAACCGGAACTTACTGAAAGTTATCAATAGGACTTTTAAACTTTAGATTAACACTTTAAAACAATATGATACCAGTTCGTAAAGTAAATAACCAGAATTCTATAGTTCTATTATCTCAATTATAACTAAGCGCAAGGTGGTAAACGGATGCCAATGACTACAACAACTATGCAAATTCACTTTGATTTAAATTATGATAAATAGTGTTCAACTTTTAATCATATTGCTGTTGAACTCCCACTCAAAACAATATCCCTCACATTGTTTTAGTGATCACACGAACCAAATTCACTACACCAAGTCCGATCATCACGTGACATGATATAGTTTCAAAGGCGAACAATCATCATGTTCATCATATCATCTATATGACTCATGCTTTACCTTTCGGTATTCCGTGTTCCGAGACCATGTCTGTACATGCTAGGCTCATCAAGATCAAACCTTAGCTTCCGCATGAGCAAATTTGGCTTGCTCACGTTGTATACACTCGCAGAATTTAACACACCCGATCATCACGTGGTGCTTCGAAACAACGAGCTTTAGCAACGGTGCTTACTAAGGATGAACACTTTAAAACTTGAAATTGTGTGCTTGAGGGATCATCTTATAATGCTACCGTCGTGAACTAAGCAATACAAGATGCATAAAGGATTAACATCACATGCAATTCATAATATGTGATATGATATGACCTTTCTTCTTGTGCTTCCGATCTCCATCTTCAAGCACTAACATGATCTCCATCATCACCGGTATGGCGTCAAGGTCAATGGCGCCGTCTCATGGTTGTCTTCCACCAGCTTCAACTATTACAACTACTTTGAATAGACACGCGGGTCTTAACGAAATTAAAAGACAACCATATGGCTCCTGCCAGTTGCCAACTTACAATAAGGAACATTGCATACATCATATATAATCACAATCATGGCCATATCACATCACAGCACACCCCTGCAAAACAAAGTTAGACGCCTCTAATTTTCTTTGCATATTTTAGGTGGTTTGGGGCTTTCAATAAGTGTGGTTCTAACTTACGAACAAGAACCACAACGTTGATGCTTGAACTATCAAGTGCCCGTTGTAAATTGAATCTATACTATGATGGGAGAGACAGACACCTGCAAAGCCACTTATGCAATACAAGTTGCATGTTGAGCGTGGAGTAAGTCTCATGAACGATGTCATGTAAGGTTAGCCCGGGCCGCTTCATCCCACCATAACGCAGGATGCAAAGTACACAAGAAGCAATTGATAATAAAAGCACCACCGCCCACAATGACCATTGTGTTCTAGTCGTGCAACAGATCTACATATAGACACTATAGGGGTTCGTAGCATGGAAAACAAAAAATTTCTACCGCATGCACACAAACAAGCCAAGATATATCTACTAGATTGTAGCAACGAGTCAATATAAGCACTCACCCTCGAAGATTCCAAAGCGGTTAACGAGAGCAGATTCTCGTGGGTGATGTAGTTGTACACTTGCCGATCTCAAGATCGCGTAGATAATCCTTCCGGCGCTGCGTTCCGGCAGCGCTTCCGCAGTCAGTCACACGTTCCGTACTCGATGAAGACCTTCCTCTCCCTTGTTCCAGCAGGCAGCGGAGGTTGTAGTACTCTCCTCGTGATTCCGGCAGCACGACGGCGTGGTGTCGGAAGTAGAGGGAAGATCTCGCAGGGCTTCTCCTAAGCCGGAGCGAGTATGGTGGAGTAAGAGAGAGGCCTTGGCGATCTACGGTTTAGAGGCACCAAGGGGAGAGGTGTAGCCGGCGGCTAGGGTTTGGGATACCCCAACTCGGCGACTTGGGAGGAGCCCTAGGCGGCGGCAGCACTTGGAGGGTGGTGGCGCTTTGTAGCTAGGGTTTGTATGTGAGGGGTAGGGGCGCCCTACCCCTCCTTATATAGGTGGGGAGAGGCGGTTTGGGGAGGAGGGAGTCCTCCCAAACTCCTTTTCATGGCCGGCGGGTGGGAGGAGATGGATTCCTACCCTAGGTAGGTTTCCTACTCTTCCTGCACCAAACAATGTTTGGATTTGACTTTTCAAACTTGAATTTGATTTCTCTCTTCCTATTGCCCAGCCAAGTGACCTAGTACATGATGCAACCCTTCCACATTGTCATGAAACATCCATGTACCCTTCCCCTTCCGGAGTGCTGGACCTTCCAGACCCTTCTAGAACATTCCCGATGAAAACACCGAAATCATTTCCGAACTCCGAAATAGGACTTTCCTTATATGAATCTTATTTTGCGGACCATTCCGGATCTCCTCGTTATATCCCGGATCCCATCCGAGACTCCGAACAACATCGGTCTCTTACTCATCATTCCATAACTACTCAACAACATCGAATCCTTAAGTGTGTCTCCCTACGGTTCGTGAATTATGCGAACATGACCAAGACACTTCTTCGATCAATAACCAATAGAGGAATCCGGAAATTCATATGGCTCCCACATATTTCTACAATTACTTTCCGATCGAATGAACCACTTACATACGATACAAATTTCCCTTTGTCTCACGATAGTTTACTTATCCAAGGTTTTGATCATCGATATCTCTGCATACCTAGTTCAACCTTGTTACTGATAAGTACTCTTTTCTCGTTCTCGTGATATGTGATCCCTTGTGAGCCATTCACATGCTTGCAAGCTAATTGGATGACATTCCACCGAGAGGGCCTAGAGTATATCTATTTTTCATATGGATGGACAAATCCCACTCTTGATCCATGTGCCTCAACACATACTTTCCGAACACTCAATGCCACCTTTATAGCCACCCAGTTACGGTGTGGTGTTTGATGTCATCAAAGCATTCTTCCGGTGATGGTGATTAACATGATCTCATGGTCGAAGTAATTAGGTTACTATGTATCAGAAAGCTTATAGCAAATGAACTATATTAAATGACTTGATCTTTATGCTACGCTTAACTATAGGAGTATGTCCATCACATCATTCTCCTAATGATATGACCCTGTTGTTAATAACATCTCTATGTTCATGATCAGGAAACCATGATCATATATTAACCAACAAGCTAGTTTAACAAGAGGCTTTACTAGGGACTCTTTTATGTTTACAAATCACACAAGTATTAATGTTTCCGGTTAATACAATTTTAGCAGGGTATGTAAACATTTATCATAAGTATGAAGATATGATAATAACCACTTTATTATTGCCTCTTAGGCATATCTCTAACACCATCATACCTAGATCGGGGGGATCTGAAGCTCTTCCCGGCACCCTGCCGGAGCGAAGAGGTCATTCCGGAGGCCTTCTTCATCACCATGCCTGCCTCCAGAGTGATGCGTGAGTAGTTCACCTTTGGACTATGGGTCCATATCAGTAGCTAGATGGTTGTTTCTCCTCCCTTGTGCTATCATGTTTTAGATCTTGTGAGCTCTTTTCATGATCAAGATCATATTTATGTAATCCTACATGTTGTGTTTGTTGGGATCCGATGGATATTGAGTACTATGTTCAAGATTGATTATTTATTCTATCATTTCTATGTTATTTGTGATCTTGCATGCTTTCCATTGTTAGTGTCTATCTTGGACAAGTAGATGCTTGTAAATCCAAGAGGGAGTATTTATGCTCGATAGTAGGTTCATGCCTCTAGTAATCTAGGGAAGTGACAGAAATCTCTAAGGTTGTAGATGTGATGTTGCTACTAGGGAGAAAACAACAATCTTTTGTTCATGGAATAATCGTATTGCTTACTTTACACACTTTGCTTAAGGCAATAATCTATTGCTTGCAACTTAATACTGGAGGTGGTTCGGACGATACTCTGAAGGTGAATTATTAGTCATAGATGCAGTTGGATTACGGTCTATGTATTATGTTGTAATGCCCAAACGAATCCCATAGGATCTTTCATGACTTGTACATGCATATGCATTTTCAATCTATCTTTTCCCAACTATAATTTGTTCACCCAACATGCTATTTTTCTTATGGAGAAACACCTCTAGTGAACTGTGGACCCCGGTCCATTCCTTTACCATTGATACACCATCTACTGTTTGCTTTCACTGTTTACTTTTTTCAAGCATTACTATCTTCCACATAATATGTTTAATCCTTTGTATTCAGCAAACCAGTGAGATTGACAACCTCGCTGTAAGTTGGAGCAAAGTTCTGTGGTTGTGTTGTGTAGGTTCCAAGTTGCTAGCAACACCTTTGGAGTTGTTTCCTTTCTCCTACTGGTTCGATAACCTTGGTTTCACAAACTGAGAGAAAACTTTCTGATGTGCTCATCACACCTTGCTCTTGGGATCTCCCAACAGGCTCTATGTCAACCAAGCCACCATCAGCTGTTAAGTGCATATTCCTTGGTTATGGTTTAGGAGTTAAAGCATATAAACTATGGAATCCTGAAACTAAAAAAGATTTTGCTAAGTAGAAACATTGTTTTGAATGAGTCCATTATGTATCATGATAGCTTGCCATCAGATACCTCTCCTGTTGCTGTTGGAGAGGAGGGAGTTAGTGTGCAGGTGGAGAACCTGCAGAAAACTATTGATAATGATGCTATCGTTGAAGATACACATGAGGAAAATATTGATGATATTGTTGTTCAGCACTCACCTACTATTTTACAGCAGCCACATGAGTCCATTGATGTTGATAGACTGAGGCATAACTATGGTCCTCGTCCTCGTTTAATTCAAGAGTGTAATCTTGTTCATTATGCTTTGAGTTATGCTGAACAGGTGGAGAACGATACTGAACCTGCTACATATAATGAAGCCATTGCATCCATTGATCGCGAGAAGTGGGTTTCTGCTATGCAAGAAGAGATGCAATCGCTTTAGAAAAATGGCACGTGGGATGTTGTGCGCTTGCCCAAACAAAAGAAGGCGGTCCGCTGCAAGTGGATCTTCAAGAAAAAGGAAGGTTTGTCTCCCGAAGAGCCTTCAAGGTACAAGGCAAGGTTAGTAACCAAAGGGTTCAGCCAGATTCCAGGTATTGATTACAATGATGTGTTCTCCCCAGTTGTAAAGCATAGTTCCATTCGCACTTTCTTTAGTATTGTGGCTATGCGTGATCTTGAGCTTGAGCAGTTATATGTCAAGACTGCTTTTATGCATGGAGAGCTTGATGAGGAAATATACATGGACCAAGCGGAAGGGTTCATAGTTCCTGGTAAAGAGGATTTTGTGTGCAAATTAAATAAGTATATTTATGGCTTAAATCAATCTCCAAAATAGTGGTATAAAAGGTTTGATTCGTTTATGATCTCACGTGGTTTTGATAGGTCTAAATATGATAGTTGTGTTTATATTAAGTTTGTTGATGGATCACCTATATACCTGCTGCTATATGCTGATGATATGATAATTGTTGCCAAGAGCATAAAAGAAATCACTACTTTGAAGGCACACCTAAGTAGTGAGTTTGAGATGAAGGATCTTGAAGCTGCTAAGATCTTAAGTATGGAAATTACCCAAGATAGAAAATATGGTTTGTTGTTTCTTAGTCAGAAAAGTTACATTAAGAAAGTTCTTCATCGTTTTAATATGGATGGTGCCAAGTCAGTTAGTACTCCTATTGCTCCTCATTTTAAATTGTCAGTTTCTCAATGTACTACTACTGATAAAGAGTTTAAGTACATGTCAAAGGTGCCATGTTCTAGTGCTGTTGGTTCTTTGATGTACGCCATGGTTTGTTCTCGTCCTGATTTATCATATGCTATGAGTTTTATAAGTAGATACATGGCTAATCCTGGTAAAGAACATTGGAAGGTTGTTCAGTGGGTTTTTAGGTACCTTCTTGGCACTTCCAATGCTTGTTTGAAGTTTGGCAGGACCGGTGAGGGACTCGTTGGCTATGTTGATTTAGATTTTGCTGACGATTTGGATAAGAGAAGATCCCTCACAAATTATGTGTTTAATGTTGGTGGTTGTGTTGTGCTATTAGCTGGAAGGCTATGTTGCAGGCTGTTGTTGCACAATCTACTACTGAGGCCGAATATGTGGCTATAGCTGAAGCTTGCAAAGAATCTGTTTGGTTGAAAGGTTTGTTTGCTGAGCTTTATGGAGATGATTCTTGCATTACTCTGTTTTGTGACAGTCAATGTTCCATATACCTTACAAAATATCATATGTTCCATGAGATAACTAAGCACATTGATGTCAAGTACTATTTTGTTAGAGACACTGTTGCTCAAGGTAAATTAAAGGTATGCAAGATCAGCACTCATGATAATCCTGCTGATATGATGACTAAACCTGTTCCTATTGCTAAGTTTGAGCTTGCTTTGCTCGAACTTAGTTGGTTTAACTGATTATCCCAAGTTGCTATTGGCGCTGAAAGTATTTGCTTTGTTTGTTTAGGGAGATGTTTTCCGTTGATGCTATGATGACCCACAAGTATAGGGGGTGTATTGTAGTACTTCTTATAAATAAGAGTGTCGAACCCAACGAGGAGCAGAAGGTGTTGACGAGTGGTTTGGATCAAGGATTCACTATAAATACTAACAAACAGATTTTTAGGGGTTTTTGGTAATGCAGATAAATAAAGTGTGAGTAAATCAAAGACAATAATAATAATTGCAGCAAGTGGCCAATTCCTTTCTTCAGCAAAGGAAAATCCGTTTATATTACTTAATATGACCAAACGTTCTCGAGGACACATGGGAATATTGTCAAGTGCTTTTGCTTCATATAGTTGATTAATCTTCTTTGGTTGGACAAGTGTTGTGTGGGTGAACATATGCTAATGTACCGACCTTACTTGGACTAATACATACTTGTGATTATACCCCTTGCAAGCATCCGCAACTACAATAAAGTAATTAAGATAGAAAACTAACCACAACATTAAACTCTGAGATCCTACACTCCCTTATGCAATGATTTTCTAATGGGGGTTTAGGTTTTTGCCACTCCGGCAACCCCACAATTAGTATCCAAATACACAATACATTCCCCTAGGCCCATAAAGGTGAACTATCATGTAGTCGACGTTCACATGACACCACTAGAAGAATAGCACCACAACTTAAATATCAAGCCATTAAATATTACTCAACATGATTCCACTACTAATAACATGACTTCTCTCATGTCCTCAAGAACTAAACGAACTACTCAGGAGACATCATATGGATCAAGATCAGAGATGAAATAATGATAAGTAACAATCTCAACATGAACAATAATCCAATGGTTCCACTCAATAGCATCAACTACAACAAGTAATAAACACCAGGAAAGTTTCCCCTAAGAACTATGCAAGATTCAACACAATTATTATAGAGGTACGGTATGGTGGTGATGGTGCTGGTGGAGATGATGGTCAGGATGGTGATGATGATCCCGATGAAGTCTAGCTTGATGACGGTGTTGATGGAAACGATATCCCCTCTCCGGGAAGGAATTTCCCCGGCAGATTTCTGCCTGCCAGAGAGCTCTTTCTCTCTTTGTAGTTTCCGCCCCGCAGAGGCGCGGAATCTTTCTGTGGTTGCTCCCCGAGTCTTAGGTTTTCGGGAGGAATATATACACGAAAGGGAGATGCCAGAGGTGGGACAGGGTGGCCACACCACCTGGTGGTGCCGCCCAGGGGGACCTGCGCCTAGGGCTTAGTGTGGGCCCCCTGTGGCCCGTCTCCACTTCTCCTTCTGGCTATCTTCGTCTTCTGGAAAAATAGGAATTTCCGTATATTTTCTGGGATTTTCTGATCTTCAAAAATATTGCATATGGTCAGCGCCTTTTCCATCAGAACCCTGACTCCGGCGGTTCATCCTCTAAAAGTCATCAAACATGCAAAATATATGAAATAACATAAGTATCATCTCTTAATATGAAATATATCAATGAATAATAGTAAATTATGATATAAAATAGTGATGCAAAATGGACGTATCAACTCCCCCAAGCTTAGACCTCGCTTGTCCCCAAGGGAAAAATGAACTCAGTAAACATGACCACAGTTTTGTGGAGTGAAGTGTCAATAAAGAGAATACGGACAAGAAGCATCACATTTATCAATACACAAATCATAATAGAAAAATAACTCACTCTTATATAACTTAACTTGCAACGAGTATGGGAGTCACAATAAAGATGCACAAAGAAAATCATAATTGGTGATGGCAAACTTTGTTCTTGGTCAAAGAACAATTAACTAATCATACTTAGTTTTGAGCAAAGCTTTTATAATGGAGTTTATATTGCAGGAGTCTCTTGCTCAAACATAACAGTATTTTCACCGACAATGATAGCTTTCAAAGTCATATTCATTCAGATAAGAGCATTGTGAAAAACAAGGAACATAAGAAACAAGATTGAATAAATCAACATATGGATGATTGAATCACATCAACTCAAATGCTTGCTTGAGATAGAAAGGAATAGGTTTACTGACTCAACTTATAAGTAAAATATAGGACCTTCGCAGAGGGAAGCAGGGATTTCAAGTTTCATAAAGAGCTTCCAAAAATTATGGTACTTACTAGCTTTGAGATCTCATTGCCCCTATCATAAGCATCTTGAAGTGATTAAGGTTAATGTGAGGGAAAATATGAGTTATATGCTTGAAAAATCACAAGTTGAAAATCTCATGCCCCTTGATTACAAGTATCGAAACCTCATGCTATTCAACTTTGGTCACAAGCAAGTTCTTATCATTGTAAGTGTATGTGTATCATAGAGAACTGCCAACAGGGTACCCCTTGCCCCATGACACGGGAGCTATCCCATATCAAAATGACAAGGCAACAGATAGTGAGCATCTCAACGATCTTTTTATTTACTATTTGCATAGTTTTTTATTGAGGATGCTTCATAGAATGCCACTATGGTTATGCTGCAAGTTTCCACCATGATTAGGCATGGCTTAGGATAGCCGCCCAGACGTTTCTCTAACACATATACATACTCCATGGACTTACAAGTTCCCATCTTATTTCACACCGCTGTCATCCATAAACAAGAGTACATGATATCAACTGAATAAATAAGTGCAATGTTGAAAGCGGACCCCATGAAAGCATGGTTTTGCTAACTCCCAACTTATAATTTGCAATCATACAAGCATCATAACACAGTCACAATGGTTCAAATTTATTAAGTACAAGAAAATAAAGTGTGCCATCAAGTTTGTGAGAGCTTTACTAACTAATTTTATCATAACAAAAAAAATAATTTGGAAGATAGATAAAACTCGAGAATTTACTTAGAATAGCAACAATGCTAATAGTTATATATGGTGGACACAAATGGCATAGGTTTTAGTTCAAGGCTTGGATGCACAAGAAGCATTCCCTCTCAGTACAGGTTTTTGGCTAGCAAGGATAGGTAGCAAGCATAAGAGTTGAGGGAAACAAGCAAACATACAAGTGATAGAAACAATCATGCAATCTTCCTTGGAAGCACAAACAATCTTAGCTTGGGAATACTAAGCTTATGATCCAATCAAGATAGAAAGAAAATTAAATAATATATCTACAAGTACTTTTCTCTTTTCCACTCAATTCTCAAAGTAGTGTTGCTAATGAACAAAGCTAGGTTTGCCAAAACCAACTAAATTTACTTGATGCTCCCAAAGTGATACCAATACTAACAACAAGATCAATCATATAACAGTAATTGCAAACTAAAAAAGATGTGCAAAAAGTAAATGACGAAACTTATCATTAATATTCCATAATGGCACTCACACCAAGGGATACATAGATAACCAACTAGAGGAGAGATAATTCCACAATACAAACCATCCTATATGATAACTTCTCTACTCATTATATGACTCTACTAAAAAGGTAAAAAGATAAAACATAATGATGTAATACTGCGGCACTCCCCCAAGCTTGGAACAAACCAAGGGGAGGCCAAAACCTGATGACGAATTACTCCTTTGGTGGTGGTGGTGTTTTCTTGTTTGGGGTGAGAAAATTCTCCAGCATCTTGCGAAGCCTGTTATTCTCCTCTTGAGGTATCTCCACCTCTCTCCTCGGAACTCGATACTTATCACAAAACTCATCATTGTCTTGAAGAGATTCCACTACTGCAGGGCATGAAATGAGGCTTGGAACTGGTGGTATTAGCCCCTACATATTATGAGAAAAAGCACGACCAGTGTTAGTTGCCCCTACAAGAGTAGGTTTTCTTGCCCTTGATCATGCAGCAATTTGTCCCTCCATGCTTGCTGACATGTTATTTACTTCCTCCTCGATGCTCCAATCCATGTCTTCGCGCCTAGCTATGATCCTTTCTTCTTCCACCCATCCAATGAAAGTACCTTGCTCAAGATCGCAGAGGATCTTGCACCGGCGTCGCAGCTCATAGTCCTCCAAAAACGAACCCTGGAACGACATCTGAATAGAACAGATCAAAACAAAAACACGGCAAGCAAACGGTATACGTACCTCGGCGGGTTCGGGGGATTATATATCACAAAGTTTAATGACAAAAGTAAGGTACTGGGAGAAAATGGGTCGGAGACGAGCTCCGGGGTGGCCACACCACCAGGTGGCGCAGCCAGGTGGGCCCATGCCAAGGGGTGGTGTGAGCCCCCCGGACTCCGTTTCCGTCCTTCTTTTGACTCATTATTTTCCATATTAAATAAAAGCTGCAAAAATATAAATTGGAAAGTTTTTCGCGAACCTTTTCTTACCAGAATTGTTACTTATTCAAAAACGGACTCTGTAAATTCCTGAATTTGGTCTTTAATAAATTCTTCCGGAGTCACCACTTGGATAATATCAATATATTCTTATAAGAATCTCCAGAAATATAATGTTTGAGCCTTTGACCATTCACCACTTGCGTAGTGTTGTCTCTCAATGAGGAAATTTTAATTGCACCTGAACGATACACCTCTTCAATGATAAAGGGCCCTTCCCTTTTTGTGAGTAATTTTCCTGCAAAAAATCTAAGAGATACCTATACAAAAGAACTTTCTCACCAACATGGAACTCTCTCTTAAGAATTCTCCTATCATGCCATTTTTTTTACTTTTTCTTTGAAGAGTCTAGCATTTTCATAAGCTTCACTTCTCCACTCATCCAAAGAACTCAAGCCAAGCAATCTTTTCTTACCAGCAAGTTTAAAATCTCTATTCAATTCTTTCACTGCCCAATAAGCTTTGTGTTCCAATTCTAAAGGCAAGTGACAAGCTTTTCCATAAACCATTTTGTAAGGAGACATTCCCATGGGATTTTTATAAGTAGTTCTATAAGCCCATAAAGCATCGTTCAACTTTTTAGCCCAATTTTTCTAGATCTATTAACAGTCTTTTGCAAGATATTTTTAATTTCTCTATTTTATAATTCTACTTGCCCACTTGTTTGGGGATGATAAGCTGAAGCAATTCTATGATTAACATCATATTTAGCAAGGGTCTTCCTAAAACCACCATGAATAAATGAGAACCTCCATAAGTCATAAGATATTTAGGCACTCCAAACCTAGGAAAAATAACATCCTTAAGCATTTTTAAAGAGGTCTCACCATCAACACTTTTTGTAGGTATGTCTTATACCCACTTAGTAACATAATCAACAACAACAAGAATATGAGTATAACCTTTTGAAGGAGGAAAAGGACCCATAAAGTCAAATCCCCAACAGTCAAATGGTTCAATATCAAGAGAATAATTCATAGGCATTTCATTGCATCTAGAAATATGACAAACTCTTTGACATTCATCACATGATAAAATAAACTTTCTTGCATCTTTAAAAACAGTAGGCCAATAAAAACCTGATTGTAGAACCTTTTGTGCGGTTCTATCTCTAGCATGATGTCCTCCATAAGCACTACCATGACATTTTCTCAATATCTCTTGTTGTTCATATTATGGAACACATCTTCGCATAATACCATCCACTCCCTCTTTATATAAATGTGGGTCATCCCAAAAATAATGCCTCAAATCATAAAATAATTTCCTTCTTTGCTGGGCTGTAAAGGTTGGAGGGAAATACTTGGAAACAATAAAGTTAGCATAATCAGCATACCAAGGACTCTCGCGCGATCTTACCTTTATTGCAGCCAACTGTTCATTTGGAAAACTATCATTAACAGGCATATGATTAAAACAAATATTTTCCAATCGAGACAAATTATCAGCAACGGGATTTTCAGCACCTTTCCTATCTACAATATATAGATCGAACTCTTGTAAAAGCAACACCCATCTAATAAGTCCGGGCTTGACATCTTTCTCTGTCATAAGGTATTTAATAGCAGCATGATCGGTATGAATAGTAACTTTCGAATCAACAATATAAGGTCTAAACTTATCACAAGCAAAGACGACAACTAATAACTCTTTTTAAGTAGTAGCATAATTATTTTGAGCAGCATCAGGAGTCTTACTAGCATAATCGATAACATTCAGCTTTTTATCTATTCGTTGTCCAAGAACAGCACCTACAGCAAAATCACTAGCATCACACATAATTTCAAAGGGTAAATTCCAATCGGGTGGTTGGACAATAGGAGCAGTAATTAAAGCTTTATTTAGAGTTTCAAAAGCTTCCTTACAATCATCGTCAAAAACAAAATGTACATCTTTTTGGGGAAGATTAGTAAGAGGTTTTGATATCTTGGAGAAATCTTTAATAAACCTCCTATAGAAACCAACATGACCAAGGATACTACAAATACCTTTAACATCCCTAGTACAAGGCATTTTCTCAATTGCTTCAACTTTGGCTCTATCAACTTCAATACCTCTTTCAGAAATTTTATGTCCAAGGACAATTCCTTCATTAACCATGAAGTGGCATTTCTCCCAATTGAGAACAAGATTAGTTTCCTCGTATCTCTGCAAAACTTTATCAAGGTTGTGCAGACAATTATCAAAAGAAGTTCTATAGACAGAAAAATTGTCCATGAATACTTCCACAATTTCTTCACAAAAACCATGAAAGATAGCATACATACATCTTTGAAAAGTAGCAGGAGCATTACATAAACCAAAAGGCATACGCCTATAAGCATAAGTTCCATAAGTACATGTCAAAGTGGTTTTCTCTTGATCTTGCTATTTAACAGCAATTTGAGAGAATCCAGAATACCCATCAAGGAAACAGAAATGAGTCTTCTTAGACAACCTTTCTAACATTTGATCAATAAAAGGTAATGGATAATGATCTTTCTTAGTAACTTTGTTTACCTTTCTGAAATCAATGCATATCATATAACCAACTATTACTCTTTGAGGAATAAGCTCATTATTTTAATTAGGCACAACAATATTTCCTCCTTTCTTAGGGACATAATGAACATGACTAACCCATTGACTATCAGCAATAGGATAAATAATACTAGCATCATGGAGTTTTAATACCTCATTTCTTAACACTTTCTTCATCTTAGGATTTAAACAACGTTGATGTTCAAAAATTGGTTTTGCATCAGGTTCTATATTAATAGCATGCTGACATATAGTAGGAGAAATCCCTTTTAAATCATCAAGAGTATAACCCATAGCTCCTCAGTGTTTCTTCACTACTTCTAATAATCTTTCCTCTTCCTTTCCTAAAAGTTTTGAACTAATAATAATAGGATATATTTTCTTATCATCAATGTAAGCATATTTAAGATCATTAGGTAAAGTTTTTAGATCGAAAACCGGATCCTTTTTAGGTGGTAAAGTGGTACCCAAATCTTCCACTGGTAGATTATGCTTAAGCATCTTGGGTTGACGAAGGAGAATCTCGTCAATCTCATTTATTTCTTCCATGAAGATCTCACTTTCGTGGTCTTCCACATACTGCTACAAAGCATTGTTAGGAGCAAGAGAAATAGAAGCTAGTTGTTCAACTCTAAAATCCTCATCAGGCAATTCATTTTCATAAGGATCTTTAAAAAAATTGGAAAAAATAAACTCATAAGATTCTCCATCAAATTTAGTTAAAATTTTCTCCTTCCTACAATCTGTAATAGCTCCACATGTATTTAAGAAAGGTCTACCAAAAATGATAGGACAGGCTTTGCAAGCAGCTAAACTAAGTACTAAAAAATCAGCAGGATATGTAGTCTTACCACAAAGAACTTCCACATATCAATACCAATTGGATAGATGGTCTCTCTATTAGCAAGGTAAATAACCACATCAATGTCTTCAAGTTTACAAGGACCAATTTCATGCATAATTTCTTTGTAAATCTCATAAGGAATAGCACTTGAACTTGCACCAATATCACATAAACCATAATTAGCAATAATCACCTATTCTGACAGAAAGCATAGGGACACTAGCTTTCCTAGTTCTAGTAGGATATGAAACAATATTAGAAGCATCTTCACAAAAGATAATGTGTCCATCTTCTACATTTTTAGTGACAAGGTCTTTCACAATTGCTACTGCAGTTTCAACATTTATTTGTTCATCAGGTTCTACAGCTTTCTTTGTACTTATGTTAACCATACTAGTTATCATAGAATGCTCCTTTACCTTAGCAGGAAAAGGTATTTTCTCAATGTAAGGTTCAGGCAAAATACGATCAACAGTACAAACTTCAATATTTCTAGCAGGAACACAATTAACAATATATTTGTATGGCACATGATACTTGTTCCATTCCTTTTGGGGAATTTCAATATAAGAGTCAAAGGCCTTAAATCAATTTGCAAGAACTTGAGAATCAAGACCATACACAGTAATAATATTATGAAAGTCATCAGTTCCCATAAAATATTTAATGCATTCATAATCATAATTTATACCTGACTTTCTTCCTTTGTCATTCTCTCATGCTTAAGTATTCTCTTGAATACGGTCTAGAAGATCCCATTTAGCTTCTTCTTTCATACGTGTAAATGATTCAGCAGAAAAAACATCCAATAAATCCTTATCATGAAGAGAAAGCCTTGCATAGAAGTTAATAATAATAATATTATTGGGGAGCTCATGAATGGGACATTTGAGCATTAGTAACTTCATTCTCCGCCAAGCTTGGGCATTACTCTCTCCATCACGAGGCCAAAAGTTATATATTCGATTCCGATCTTTATGAATCTCACTAGGAGGATAGAATTTAGAATAAAAGAGAGGTACAATTTCCTCCCATTCAATAGATCGGCCATTCTTTAGTAGCTTATACCATTCCTCAGCTCTGCCTTTCAATGATAGAGAGAATAGATTTTTCTCAACTTGATCCATTGTAATACCTGCACACTTGAACAACTTGCGTAATTCATGTATAAAGAGCAAATGATCGCCAGGATGGACAATTCCATCTCCTAAATAGCAGTTATCCATGACACGATCAACAATTTTCCTAGGTATTTTAAAAGGATCTAATTCAGAAAGTGGTGGTTCATCTACTACCTTAGCAGTGGTAGTAGCTTTCCAAAATAGTAAACTAAGTGTGTTATCCATATTGAAATAAAATAACAGACATAAATAAAAACAATACTCACAGTAGAAATGTCCTTTACTAGTTCCACTCTTCAATAGCGCTTCACTCCCCGGCAACGGCGCCAGAAAATAGCCTTGATGACCTACAAGTATAGGGGGTGTATCGTAGTACTTTTGATAAATAAGAATATCGAACCCAACGAGGAGCAGAAGGTGTTGACAAGTGGTTTGGATCAAGGATTCACTGTAAATACTAACAAATGGATTTTTAGGGTTTTTTGATAATGCAGATAAATAAATTGCGAGTAAATAAAAGACAATAATAATAATTGCAGCAAGTGGCATAATCCTTTGTTGAGCAAAGGACAAGCGGGTAGTATTACTTAAGATGACCAAACGTTCTCGAGGACACATGGGAATATTGTCAAATGCTTTCTCTTCATATAGTTGATTAATCTTCTTTGGTTGGACAAGTGTTGTGTGGGTGAACCTATGCTAATGTGCCAAACTTACTTGGACTAATACATACTTGTGATTATACCCCTTTCAAGAATTAAACTCTAACCACAACATTAAACTCTGAGATCCTACACTCCCTTATGCAATGGTTTCCTAACGGGGGTTTAGGTTTCTATCACTTCGGCAACCCCACAATTAGTAGCCAAATACACAATGCATTCCCCTAGGCCCATAAAGGTGAAGTATCATGTAGTCGACGTTCACATGGCACCGATAGAAGAATAGCACCACAACTTAAATATCAAACCATTAAATATTACTCAACATGATTCCACTACTAACAACATGACTTCTCCCATGTCCTCAATAAATCAACGAACTAATCACAAGACATCATATGGATCAAGATCAAAGATGAAATAATGATAAGTAATAATCTAAACATGAACACTAATCCAATGGTTCCACTCAATAGCATCAACTACAAAAAGTAATCAACACCGGGAAAGTTGCCCCTAAGAACTATGCAAGATTCAACCCAATTGTTACAGCGGTACAGCGTGGTGGTGATGGTGCTGGTGGAGATGATGGTGAGGATTATGATGATGACCCCGATGAAGTCTAGCTTGATGACGGTGTTGATGGGAACGATCTCCTCTCTCCGGGAAGGAATTTTCCCAATAGATTTCTGCCTGTCGGAGAGCTCTTTCTCTCTCTGTAGTTTTCGCCCCGCAGAGGCGGCGGAATCTTTCTGTGGTCGCTCCCCCGAGTATTAGGTTTCTGGGAGGAATATATATACTAAAGGGCGATGCCAGAGGTGCGCCAGGATGGCCACACCACCTGGTGGCACAGCCCAGGGGGACCCTTGCCTGGGGGTGGTGTGGGCCCCCTGTGTCCCATCTCCACTTCTCCTTCTGGCTATCTTCGTCTTCTGAAAAAATAGGAATTTCCGTATATTTTCCTGGGATTTTCTGATCTTCGGAAATATTGCATCTAGTTAGCGCTTTTCCATTAAAATCCCGACTCCCGCGGTTCGTCCTCCAAAATTCATCAAACATGCAAAATAGATGAAATAACATAAGTATCATCTCTTAATATGAAATATATCAATGAATAATAGTAAATTATGATATAAAATAGTGATCCAAAATGGACGTATCATTCTACAAGAAGGAATTTTGTCTCAAGGTGGAGTTAGTTATATGTTGATCCAAATTCTACAAAGTATAGGCCAACTTCTAACGAGTGGAGCGAGACCCGTCGCCGTAGGCTTGGGCTGCATGGCTGAACTGTTATATGTTGATCAAAATTCTACAAAGTATAGGCCAAGTTCAGACTCGTTCCACTCGGCCCAAGCCGGTACGGATCATCGAAGACCATGGTTTCCACTGATATATAAACCTCTTGTAATCCGCCGGTTGGGATGAGTTGCATCTGTTAAATCCCCGGCGTTTGTAAACACTCACCCATATAGTGAAGTTTCGCTAGCTGGCGCCCGTGGTTTTTTCCTCTCTTTGTTGGAGAGGTTTTTTCACGTTAAATTTGTGTCCTCTTGCTGTGATTTTCTTTTTGTTCTTCGTTCATAGTCTGATGACGACCCCAACGATGATAAGAAGATCCTGATGGTAGCGGCCACCCTCATCCATGACCACACCGAGAGCATGCAACCCATCTGTTGGGGATTAGTGGAGGGATGAAAGGCCAACTTGAAGTGTGATCATGAGGATGGTCATGAATAGAAACACTATACTCGTTAAGGATGAGCATGATGACATAAGTATGATAAAGGATGAGAATTTAAAGGTCAACTAATTAATCTGACCCTAGAGCCAGCATCCTTCGACAAATTCCTCTATGTACAACATAAAATCTGTCAATTGCAACACTCACAATCGAGTTCAAACAGATTTGATTGTTTCTATATAAGGGCATCTCCATCCAAACAGGCAACCTAAACGGTCTATTTTTGTCCGTTTGGATCGTGTCTCGGATAATAGTCATGGTTCGGCTTGTCCGGCAGCCGCGCATAGCGGGACAACCCAATTTGTCCTATTTTGTTTGGCCAGCCCAAGAGAGAAGGGATAGAAGAAGGCTCATTGCGTGACTGCTAACTAGGCTAGTCTGCTACAACAACCGGACAGTCCAACTTCCGTGTTTGTTCGTGCAGAGCCATCGGTGGCCCAAATTTGATGCCTAAATGGGTAGTCCATCCTGCGTCGGTCCAGATGGGTCGTCTCACAGGGACATCGCATTTTGGCCTAGCTATTCACGCGGACTGATTAGAACGCGGTCGAATGGTTTAGATCTTCCCGGAGGAGATTCCCTAAGCCACTAGTCATCACTTATAATTTTATTTATTTGTTAGCAATCTTTGATTGTGAAATATGTTGTTGGTTGTGGACTATTAAATTACTTTAGTTGTGGACAAATTTTTTAAATGGAGTAACGACCAGTCTGAAAACATAGAAACCTAGCGGGCGTTCGGATATGAATCTGTCCAGCAAATGCATGCACGGTACCTTTTAAAATTGAGCGATAAGATTTTTAATCAGCTAGCTCAATTCAAATACGAAAATTTAAAATATGTTTTAGGTCAAGCCGTTTGTCCAAATTAAGATTTGTTTTTACCGTTATGCTAGTCGCGATAGCGTCTTCGAAACTAGATCCCATGTTGGTATGTTCTAATAATTTTTTTGGACTAAAAGTTATACATCCATAGCACGCGAGTTATACGTACTTCAACATTTAAGTTATCCATCCAATAACATATAAATTATTCACCATTATAAAATTATCCACAAATCACATATTAGGGATATGTCAGTAATACGAGAGTTATCCATGCTTCACCATGTAAGTTACCCACTCAATAACATGTAAGTTATCCACCACTATAAAAATTAACCATAGATAGAATATAAAAATGTATTCTAATGTTTCGGCCTCGTCGCCCATCGCCGCTCTTGCAGCATACGGACTACTCAACCTCGAAAGGCAACCGCGCCATACATCAACCATAATTTCTTTAAAAAACTAAATTTAGGCTTCTTTTGCATATGATATAAATAAATGGGGTCTTATGCCCAACCACTGACCACACTAAGTCATAGTGAACAACGTGGCGCGCAACTAGTATTTTAGCGGCTCGACTTTATTGTCCATCCTCTCTACTGTGGCGTACAGGTGACGAAGCCTCGAAGAGTTTTAGTGTATCGAGGCTTCATCGCTCGTCGACGATAACAAATTGATGGGAATGAAGCCTTAGTACCCTAACAACTAATCTACTGCATTTCAATTAAACTTTCTAAACACGTATGCGAGAACATCTATATTCAACACGTTTTTATGGTGGGTGATACGTCGTAAACGTATCTATAATTTTTGATGCTCCATGCTTGTTTTATATCAATTTTCTTATGTTTTGTCTATACTTTGAGATATTTTTATACATTTTCTAAAACTAACCTATTGACAAGATTCCGCAGTGCCAGTTGCCTGTTTCTGCTGTTTTTGATTTTAGAAAAGCTAGTAAAGAAATATTCTTGAAATTGGATGAAACAAAAGCCAAAGCTCCTATTTTGCCCGACATGACACGGAGTCCGAAGGAGAGACGAAGTGGCGCCACGAGGTAGCCGCACCATATGGTGGCGCGACCAGGGGTGGCGCCACCAGGTGGTGTGGACCCTCGTGGCTCCACCGACCTTGCCCTTGCGCCTATATAAAGCCCTCGACGCAAAAAACCTAAATCATTCAGCCTCCGTCCATGAAAAGTTCCGCAGCGCCGCCGCCACCGAAGAGGAGATTCGAGGGACAGAAGTCTCTGTTCCGGCACCCTGCTGGGATAGGGAATTGCCCCCGAATCCATCTTCATCGACTTCACAACCATCTCCATCGACTTCACCGCCATCTCCATCGTCGTTGCTAACTCCCATGATAAGGAGGGAGTAGTTCTCCCCCGGGGCTAAGGGCTCTACCGGTAGCTATGTGTTCATCTCTCTCTCCCATGGTGTGATCTTATTGTGATCATGAGCTTTGTAATCTAGTTGAATAAGTAGATGCTACTCTTCTACTCAAGTGCTTTAATGTAATCTCCGATTTTCCCCACGTGTGTAAAGTTGCCCGTGTGCACACCGTATGGCACTTCGGCTAAAGATTGCAGAAATACTTATTATGAGTATAATTTGAGTTGGATGTCTCTATGAAATTGTGATGATTGTTGGAATCATCTAGCGCTCAAGGTAACAGTGTGGGGTTATCTAAATGAGGAATGCGAACTTTAAAGAGTGCTTTTGTAGCCCTACCGTGGATTGGAGTTATCCAACCGGAGAGTAGTTTATGGTAGCATAGTGAAGAAAATATATATTTATGTGTTCAACTATGTGATCATTGTTGAGAGTGTACACTAGTGTAAGTATGATCCTAGGCCTTATTTCTAAGCATTGAAACACCGTTTATAACAAGTCATGCTACATGTTTGTTTTCTGCCATATTTATTCAGATTGCAATTACCACTTATAATCATCTATATTACTTGTATTTCACTATCTCTTCGCCGAATTAGTACACATATACACCTGACAAGTGTATTGGGCGTGTTGGGGACATAAGCGACTTCTTGTATATTGATTGCAGGGTTGCTTAAAAGGGATACCTTTGATCTCTTCCTCCCTAAGTTCGATAAACCTTGGGTAATCCATTTAAGAGAAACTTGCTGATGTTCTACAAACCTCTACACTTAGAGACCCAACACTATCTACAAGAATAGAAGCGTACGTAGACATTAGTGGGTAACTTATGTGTTAGTGGATGGATAACTTACATATTATGCAATGGATAACTCACGTGTTTGGGGTGGATAACTTTTTGGTCCGATTTTTTCCTATTGAAACATATCAACATGGGATCTAGTTTTGAAAATCTCGTCGCGACTAGTCCAACGGTAAAAACGAATCTTAAATCGGACAAATAGTTTGATCTACAAGATATTTTAAATTTTCGAAATGATTCTAATATGGCTGACATCATGCATTCACACTTCCTGCCAGAATTTGCAAACTACCGACCGGTCTGAAAGTGGATTTTCCATTTTAAATTCATTAAAATGTGTACAATAATCATTCAAACTGGACAAGACAGTGTCGCCGTTGGATACCTCCGCTGAAACCTGGTCAAGACCGGACAAAGGTCGTTTTCTCAGTGGGTCGACTCAGGGCATGTATAATGCGGTGACATCAGCCTTCTTTTACTGTTGACACGTCGGATTTTCTCTTAGTTGAAGGAGAGAGAATAAAGAAAAAGAAGGTTGCCTTCCCTTAGCTAAGGGATGATCCCTTAAAAATAAGAGAAGACTATTTTTCTCCATTGTACCTTATGTCTTCTCTTATCAACATATTTTCTTACTATAATTAGTCAATTCATATTAAATTTTAGAGATGACAATAAGAGATAACACATTGTACAACTTATTTTTGTTACCTTCTCTAGATTATGTGAAGGGCTAAGAGAAGACTCGTCTTCTCTAGCATTGTACATGCCCTCACACAGAACAAAACTGACACATTCCATATCAGAATTGGTCGGCCTCAGATGCCCATCTCTAATCCATTCCCTTCTCGCAAACGGATAAGCAAATTTGCTTATTTAACAGCTGAAGTAGCACATAACTGATTCCTAATTGGCTTTAGAAGAGTAAATATAGGATTTCGCCCTCTAAAAATTTCCACTCTTCTTCTATATTAGCTCGGCCGCGCGGCCGATGAGAAAAAATTCCCCACGCCTCCGCTCACTATCCCACCGCCATTCTTCTTCCCACCGCCCCTTCTTTCACCCAAACTCGTCGGAGATGGCCGGATCCTGCCGCTGGTCGCCGCCGCCTATCCGCAGTGCCTTTCGGGGCCGCGGCGTGTCTCATAGCCGTAGATCAGGGTCTCCCCTCCTTTCAATGAATTTGCATCTTCATTGGACATATCAAGTGAACTCATCAGTGTGGAGGCAGTAGGGTTGGCCTACAGCAACAGTCCGTCATCGTCACTTCCGTCGGGGCAGAGCCGCAACAGCAGGCCATCCTAGTCGTCGTGGCTAGACAGAGCCGGGCCGACAGCATGGTCGGGGAGAGGAGCACCAGCAGGTCGCTGTCATCCCCGTCCAAGTGGCAACGGCGCACCAGGAGGCATCGGGAGCCGCACGTGGCTGGGGGTGTTCCGCGCCGCATAGGAGGAGGCGGCGTACCGAAAGCTGCACCGGGACTGGCAGCATCTTCGTCGGCGCGATTTGAGCGGCGCTAGGGGTTCCTGGAGGTGGACGAGAAAGCAAGGTCGATGTGATGTAGAGGAGGCGCAGGAGTCGGAGGGGAGCAGCTGTGGATCGGGGGTGCAACCGCGCTGGTGACTCGAGCCATGGTGGCTAGGGTTTTGTGGCGGCGTGCGCATGTGAGCGGGAAGGCGTCGCGGCGGCGGGGAAACGAAAGAGGTGAGCGAGGCTGAGCCCCGCCGACGGGAGGCGGTGGCAGATGCGGCCGGCGACGGGCGGAGGAGCGGCAGGCGGCGGCGCGGCGGGTCGCGAGCCAGGAGGGGAACGAGAGAGCAAGAAAAAGGGTCGTTGACCGGCCGAGTCGTGTTCGTGTGGTATATACGTGGGGCCCTTTTATTTTCTTTAATTTATGAGTATAATCTCTATCTCCAATGATCCTGGTTTAAAAAAAATCAAAACTTATATTTTTAAGTTACAAAAAGTTCTGAACCTGGAATTGTGGAAGGCGCGAAATGACAGGATTTTCAATGGACGAAGCATGGCCACTGCAACAATCTTAATGCGAATCAGAGAAACACTTCGGCTTTGGACGTGCCGATCACCAAAGGAAGAGCAGAGAATAATGACATGGGCACAGAAGCTGTCCTAAAAAGTGCGGCAATACTGTCTTGCTAGACTAACGCATGTGCTCTGTTGTTGGTCTTTCTCCTTACTTTTCTCTTCTTCTTCGTTTCTCTTTTTTCTCGTTCTTTTTTTCCTTTTTGCCAACCTTCCTCGGACGAGGCCGGATGTAAATCCATCTTGTAAGTGACTCTGTCACACATAAGGTAGAGAATCCTCTATCTTCAGTAATATTCAAAAAACAAAAAAAAAGTTCTGAAAAAAATTCGGGTTGACGTATATCTATTTCCCAGTCGTATTATTCCCACACTTTAAGGTGTATCTTTACGCCTGACGATCGTATTAACCTAGACTGAACCACGTAACCTTTTCAATATACATCGTGTCAACATGACTAATTTTTTTTGGTTAAATCCCAACCGTAAATAGTACTTTAGATCTAACCATTATGATAATTTAAATAATATGAATTAATGAAGTGTTCCGTAAGTACCTCATTTGAGGTACACCTAAAAATGCCCAAATGATAACAGGTCTCAAATGGCTAACTATTAAGGGTATTATTAGATGTGCCTAAAAAAATAGTTCATTTGAAGCACAACTAAAAGTGGCACAATTGGTTTATCAATAGAGGCACATTTGAGTGACTCTAAAGGCAAACCATTTATGGCATTTTTATTTGTGCCTTAAAAAACCTATGTATTTGAGGCACAACTAATGATGCCATAATTGGTTAACCATTAGAGACACATTTGAGTGCCTCTAAAGGTATACCACTTCATTTATGTCTCAATGTTATATTTTTAGTGATATTTTGATAAATAGTGCCTCTAAAAGATTGGACCTTTTGAGACATAAATAAAGTGTCACACATAGTTTAACATAGAGGCACCGTGCCTCTATTTTTCAAAATATTGAAGCACTAGTGCCTCAAAAGACTTAACTATTAGCGGCATTAAAAACTGCCTCAAAAAATTCATAATTTAAGGCATTATTTTAAAAGTTTTAAAAAATATTAAAATTAAAGACAGTTATAAATAGTGCCTCAAAAAAATGACTCCAATTCTTTGACGTGCCATAGTGTGGGCTGAGGCCGGCTTGTAATTTCTGTCTCGGCAAGACGGCGACCGTTGTGCGCTGCCTCCCAGGGTAGGGGCTGGCCGCTGGCGCCTGGCGGTGACCTCGCCGCTGGGAAGCTCTCCCGGCACTCTGCCACTGTGGTATCCGGGAGGCGACACTGCGGAGGGTCTCCATTCGAGGTCCAAGCTCGAGTATTTCCACACGAACAGCCCGAGTGAGTGCTTAACCTGACGACCGCCAGTTCAGTTCACAAATCCTAATCCTCTTTCGCCTATTTGTGTTGTTCTAATTTTCACACCCGTAATCCAGGAATCCCAATTCAGATTCACTGATGTTCGTGTTTGCAACTTATGTTAAACTTATAGCTTGTTTCTCCCGATTCTAAAACTAAATATGCAGTTTACATGTGAAAAACAAGTTGCTAAACTCAGAAGTCAGAATATCATAAGAAGCTTCCAAGGAAAAAAAACAAAAAACATCATAAGAAGCACGGAAAATTAGATTCCCAAATGCTATTTTCGTACTGTACTTGGGCACAGAAATCCGTATTATTTCCAAATTCTAACTGCCAACCACTGAATCTTCTGTACATGGCATCAAAAGCCAATGCTTCATTCCTCATACCAGAACGTCAGCATAACCAAGTTGTAGCTATCCCAAGACCCAAAATATATGCAACTGAGGAAACTATCCTAACAAGGTTATTACAGGCCAAGTTCACAAAAAGTGCACCAGCAAGGCATCAAGAACAGAGTCTAAGAACAGCTGCCATGGAGCCAAGCCAACAGACAAAACGCAGCGAGGAAGACACATTTCACCCTGCGCTGGCATCACACCATTCCTAACCTTGGATCCTCTCGAGTCATCTGTCTTACACTGAAAATACATTCTGACTACTCCTAACATCTCAGCCTCTCAGGCACCGCAGTGAGCAAAACTCAACCCCGCCATGTGTCACCTCCCAGCAATCTTCTCGAGTGCATGGTTGCACGTCTGGATCACCAAGTGCATCTACCTGGTGGAGGGGCCGGCGGTGGATTGGGTACAACACCAAACCAGTGTCAGGTTCCTCCAGGCTCTGCGTTAAAACAGTGTGAGGTAATTAAGGCATGAATGCACATATAACAATCAAGTATGGAAGGCACAGCCCAGTGGTCACCTGGACACTGTCGCCAAATCCCTCAGGGAGATTGGCGCCCTCCAGATCAACGGCGTCCACGAATGCCATGCCATGCGTATGGTGAATGTGCACCAAGTCTGCTGCAGTAGCGCCGTGATGTCCCTGATGCTCCAAGTGATCTGGGCATAATGCGGAGCAAAAGCACCGGTTGCAAACCCTACAGATTGTGTCAAGCTGATGGACCGGCTGACCAAACTGGTTTGCCCTGGTCTCCAGATGCTGAACCATTGCTACACCCAGCTCCCCATCTCCAACGTGCGAGCCCTGAAAACACAAGGAAATCTTATAAGTTAGCTTTGGAAGACTCACTTAAAAATTTCCTCCATGATATGTCCGTGGTCCGCCTGAGAATAAGGCTTAATTGGTTGTCCACTCCTGACCAAGTAACCCAGAAACTAAATAGCAGATTTTATCATATATAATTGCCAATTTGATGTCACAGCATGTTGACAGTGGTACCATGGTTAAAATTCAAATTTCACTAGTGATGTGTATGACCTGAAAGTTAGCCTTATAACTCACCTGCTTAACCATTCATTTTGTGCACATGAGGACCTTAACTCTGCTTACTTGTATTACCAGAACATGTTCAATAGCTTCTTCTAAAAAATAAGCAAAAGAAGAGCATGCTACTTGTTTAGTTATCTAGTCTTAAAACAATTAATCCTGGTCTGTTTGGCGGACCAGTTCTTCAAACAAAGAGGACCATTATGTCGGATGGAGCACAACATAGCTGTCAGCTACCGAAGAAGTCATCAGAATGTAGTAGATGAGCATGATGATATTTTACTTAATGCTAGAGTGTATGGAGTATGATTCGCAGGAGATAGTGTAATCAAACATTTTTTATGACCTGAAAGTTGGCCTTATAACTCAACTTCTTAACCATTCATTTTTTGTACATGAGCATCTTAACTCTGCTTACTTGTATTACCAGAACATGTTCAATAATTTCTTCTCAAAAGGAAGCAAAAGTAGAGCATGCTACTTGTTTAGCTATCTAGTCTGTTCCAGAGATAAATTGATTCTTTGCCTAGAATGTGTACAAGATGTTCATACCAGCTATCTGGAATGCATGAGGAGGGAGGGAAATGTGTGCGTGCGTGCAATCATTTCTATTAAAACAAATGCTCCTGGTTCTGTTTGGAGGACCAGTTCTTGAAAGTTGAAACAAACAGGGTATTATGTCAGGTGGAGCACAACATATGTGTCAGCTACTGAATAAGTGATTCAGAATGTAGGGCATGAGCATGCTGATATTTAGCTTTTAATTCTAGAATGTATGGATTATGATTCGCAGGACATAGTGTAATCAAACAGATTTTTTCGTACCCTGCAAGCCATAGAGCAGAACTTCTTTTTTCTCCTGCTTTGACCTCCGCACTCAGAGCACGTCCCCCCTACTCTCCGGTCCTGCGCCGGAGCGGTGATGGGTATCCACTTCGCTCCACCAGAGACGAGCTTCTGGATTCCTTTCAGGCTGAATCCACAGCCTGCGCAGTCTGGCAGGCGTATGGCGGGGGCGCCACCCGCTGACCCGACCTGTGGATGTCAATCGAACAAGTTACTACCATGAAAGCATCCGTAAAGAACTAACTGGCGTACGTCAAGAGTTTGGACAATTACCGAATCATCAAGAAAGAAGAGAACTGTTCAAGAAACAACAGACAGTTTAACAGAACAAGAAACCAAGAACTGCAAAAGCAGCGTCGTCACTAAATTCAAGAAGACTTTCCCTTAAAGAACTGATCAACAAACGACCGAAATTCAGACAGTAAAAGACAAGAATCATCAATCATCATAAAGAAGAAAGATGCATTAATGAATTGAAAGAACTGTACAAATGCAGGCTCCCGCGCGTCCGCGCCGTGATGACTCGCGTTGTGATGAGGGCAGCAGTGCGGGCATACTGCAGTGAGACACGCGAAGCAGTAGTGCTGCGAGGTGCAGGGATGTAACCAATCGGTCTGCAGCAAGTGGTGTAGGAAAAGATCCATGGCAGGTGGCAGGAGACCACGATCACGAGTGCGCTCAGGCGGAAACTGGAGGGGGAAGATGAGTAGAAGGCTTAGCGGTAAAAGACGTTGGTTAATCGTTTTTTCAGGTGGATTAGTAGCCATATATAGGATTTTCCTTCAGCGTCGACTCGGGCTTCTCAAGCAGAAGCTACTAAATCCAGCCCAGGAAAAAGGCCTATAATAGTTACAAAACGGCCCAAGTACCCGGTGCCTCTACCACGACCACGATTGCTCAGGGAGAAAAAAAAACAAAAGACGAGGAGGACTCACCGGAGTTTGTTGACTGTCTCGGCGCTCCAGCGGCGGCGAGGAATTCGGTGAACCGGGATCAGAGCATCCGGAGTCGAGGAACAGATGGGGCTCATCAAAGGTTCGGTGACTGGCGCGGCGCTCCAGCCAACGAGGAGGATCTTCTGTTACTCGGGATCAGCGCTACCGGCGATGCGAAGGAGTCAGTGCCGCCGCGCTTGGTTTAGCGGCGACCACGGGCTGATGGGGGCAGCGGGGGAGGTGGAGGAGGGTACCGACAGAAGAGCGGAGACGCCTCCGTTGCTCGGGTCGATCTCCGCCATCGATCTCGATGAGGCGGCGCGAGGCTGGATGTATGGCGTGGGGAGGAAGGGCCGAAGTGAGGCCGGGGATTGAGTGGGCAGGACGGGGTGGGGTGGAGGAGAGAGGAAGCAGTTGCCGTTGCGTTACCTTTTATTTGAAATGGCCGGAACCACAAACAGGAAGAGACAGGGGAGAACGTCAATTTGGAGCCCGTTCACCATGCTGGATATTTTTCTTTCGAAAGTTTAAATTTAAAGACTTAAAAAAATTAAAATAAATATCAGGATGTAGATAATGATTTATAATATGCGCGTACAATTTTTTGTGTGAAAATAATTTGTATTCCGGCCTCAACAAAAATAGAAAATTTCAGATCCGAACAGTGCAATTTTTAAATGGGTCTCAGTCTTCCTAAAATTTATCATATTTGTATTTTTTCTACACCCGAGATATAATGTATTTTTCTTTGAAAATTTGCATACTTGTATTTCATATTGCTGGCTACATGTAGATATTTTTTATAAATATTTGGTTCTTAAAAAAAATCAAAAGTGGTCTCCAGTGGGCCTGACCTCTGAAATCAATTTCCCCAGATGACACGGGGTGTTATGCTTACGCCCTGCTCAATATCAAGTAAAGTGTTAAGAGCATCGCTAGCGTCACGAATCAAATCAGCGGTCAAAATAGTTCGTTTTTTCTGTTTGGGTCATGCCCCGAACAATATTTGGGTCGCTATCCTTCCCTATCCTAACGGTGCCATAATGGGGTGACTCATTTTCTCCTCTATTTGGCGGACTGGCTTGTGGGCTAAAATAATACGTGGGTGGTTGGGCATCTCCACCGGAGAGATCCAAATGGTTCTGGCATGTCTGTTTTTGTCCAGTACGGAAAAACAACCCTTAATTTTTTTACGCTAAAGGCAATTGGGGAAGTACCCACTACATCATTTTTTATTTATAAAAGGGGGTTAAATTATAGGTGGTAGATATATACACAAGGGGAGAAGCAAATTACAAGGTGTAAATCCAGTTCTATATACCCTCCCTAGGACTAGGCTTAGCTCTGAGTCTAATGACAGCCACTGACTCTTTGAAGAAGAGGTGGCAAGATCCTAGATCCCTCAAAGAGCTGTTGAAAATGATGTTGTTTCTATGGATCCATAGGCTGTAGCAGCCAGCAATCTTGAAGTAGGGGTTCTGTATTCTGTTATTTGCTTCCATGATCATCTCTATGGTAGGCAGATCAGTGTTCCATTCCATTCCAAGTTGCCACCAGAAATTATGGCTGAAGTCACAAGAGAAGAATAGATGTTGCATAGTCTCATTGGTCTGTTCATCACAGAGGATACAGTTGGTAGATTCTACAAAGAAGTTCTTTCTCTTCATAAGATCTCTAGTGTTTATCCTATCTTGGATCATTAACCATAAGAAGAACTTCTACTTCGGAAGGCAAGGTGATTTCCAAATCCAAGTATAGGGATCAAGGGCTTTGGGTTGGTTGATAAGTGCAAGGTAAACCTTTTTAGTACTGTATTTCTCTTTCTTCCAAGGAAATTCCCAGATGTCCAGCGTGTCTCCTAAGCAATGCTTTCCAAAGATGCTTTTAGCTGGATGCTTTGTTCATATGCAATGTCAGACAGAGGAAGCTGGAAAAGGTCATAGAAGTCTTCTTCATCCAGAACCTTACTCTTCTGAACTGTGATAGTTTTGTTTTTTGCAAAGGAGTGTAGCTCAGGGAACTTCATATTGAGAGATGTGCCCATTTGTCTTGCCATAACAGAACAGAGTGTCCTTGTCCAGCTATTATTGTAGACAGATTCTTGAAGTCCTCTAAGTAAGAGGTACAATTTTTTCACCAGAAGGATCCTTTGAGGTTGTTTATAGTTGGAACAGTTCCATTTTGGTAGTAAGCTTTCCATAGAAGATTTACCCATGGGAGATCATGATAATTGCAAAATTTATAGAGGTTCTTGTTGGAAATATGCCCAAGATGCAATAATAAAGTGGTTATTATCATATCTTTATGCTTATGATAAATGTTTACATACCATGCTATAATTGTATTAACCGGAAACATTAATACTTGTGTGATTTGTAATCATAAAAGAGTCCCTAGTAAATCCTCTTGTTAAACTAGCTTGTTGGTTAATATATGATCATGGTTTCCTGATCATGAACATAGAGATGTTATTAACAACAGGGTCATATCATTAGGAGAATGATATGATGGACATACTCCTATAGTTAAGCATAGCATAAAGATCAAGTCATTTAATATAGTTCATTTGCTATATGCTTTCTGATACATTGTAACCTAATTCCTTCGACCATGAGATCATGCTAATCACCATCACTGGAAGGATGCTTTGATGAAATCAAACACCACACCGTAATTGGGTGGTTATAAAGGTGGCATTGAGTGTTCGGAAAGTATGTGTTGAGGCACATGGATCAAGATGGGATTCGTCCATCCATATGACGGATAGATATACTCTGGGCCCTCTCGGTGGAATGTCATCCAATTGGCTTGCAAGCATGTGACTGGCTCACAAGGGATCACATATCACGGGAACGAGAAAACAATACTTATCAGTAACGAGGTTGAACTAGGTATGCAGAGATACCGACGATCAAAACCTCGGATAAGTAAACTATCGTGAGACAAAGGGAAATTGGTATCGTATGTAAGTGGTTCATTCGATCGCAAAATAATCGTAGAAATATGTGGGAGCCATATGAATTTCCAGATTCCTCTATTGGTTATTGATCGGAGAAGTGTCTCGGTCATGTCCGCATAATTCACGAACCGTAGGGAGGCACACTTAAGGATTCAATATTGTTTAGTAGTTATGGAATGATGAGTAAGATACCGAATGTTGTTCGGAGTCTCAGATGGGATCCGGGATATCATGAGGAGATCCGTAATGGTCCGGAGAATAAGATTCATATAAGGAAAGTCATGTTTCGGAGTTCGGAAATGATTCCGGTGTTTTCACCAGGAATGTTCTAGAAGGGTCTGGAAGGTCTGGCACTCCGGAGGGGAAGGGTACATGGATGTGTCATGACATGGAATGGTTGAATCATGTACTAGGTCACTTGGCTGGGCAATATGGAGAAAGAAATCAAATCCAAGTTTGAAAGTCAAACGCCAATTTGAAAAGTCAAATTCGAAGTTCGTTTGGTGGAGGAGAGTAGGAAACCTACTTGGGGAGGAAGTCCCACTCCCTCCACCCGCCGGCCATGAGGAGGAGTTGGAGGAGGACTCCCTCCTCCCAAACCGCCCCCTCCCACCTATATAAGGAGGGGTAGGGCGCCCCTACCCCTAACACCCAAACCCTAGCTCTAGGCGCCACCACCCCTCCAAGTGTTGCCGCCACCTAGGGCTCCTCTAGCCGCCGAGTTGGGGCTTCTCCAAGCCCTAGCGGCTGGCTATACCACCCCCCCTTGGTGCCTCTAAACCGTAGATCGCCAAGTCCCTCTCTTACTCCACCATACTCGGTTCGGCTTAGGCGAAGCCCTGCGGGATCTCCCCTCTACTTCCGACACCACGTCGTCGTGCTGCCGGAATCACGAGGAGAGTGCTACAACCTCCGCTGCCTGCTGGAACAGGGGAGAGGAAGGTCTTCATCGAGTACTGAACGTGTGACCGACTGTGGAAGCGCTGCCAGAACGCAGCGCCGGAAGGATCGTCTACGTGATCTTGAGATCGGCAAGTGTACGACTACATCACCCACGAGAATCTGCTCTCGTTAAGCGCTTTGGAATCTTCGAGGGTTAGTACTCTATCGACTCGTGGCTGCAATCTATTAGATAGATCTTGGCTTGTGTGTGTAAATGCGATAGAAATTTTTTGTTTTCCATGCTACGAACCCCTACAGTGGTATCAGAGTCGTGTCTATATGTAGATCCGTTGCACGAGTAGAACACAATGGTCATTGTGGGCGGTGGTGCTTTTATTATCAATTGCTTTTTGTCTACTTTGCATCTTGCGGTATGATGGGATGAAGCGGCCCGGGCTAACCTTACATGACATCGTTCATGAGACTTGCTCCACGCTCAACATGCAACTTGTATTGCATAAGTGGCTTTGCGGGTGTCTGTCTCTCTTATCATAGTATAGAGTCAATTTACAATGGGCACTTGATAGTTCAAACATCAACGTTGTGGTTCTTGTTCGTAAGTTAGAACGACACTTATTGAAAGCCCCAAACCACGTAAAACATGCAAAGAAAATTAGAGGCGTCTAACTTTGTTTTGCAGGGGTGTGCTGTGATGTGATATGGCCATGATTGTGATTATATTTGATGTATGCAATGTTCCTTATTGTAAGTTGGCAACCGTCAGGAGCCATATGGTTGTCTTTAAATTCCATTAAGACCAGCGTGTCTATTCAAAGTAGTTGTAATAGTTGAAGTCGGTGGACGACAACCATGAAACGACGCCATTGACCTTGACGCCATACCGGTGATGATGGAGATCATGTTCGTGCTTGAAGATGGAGATCGGAAGCACAAGAAGAAAGGCCATATCATATCACATATTATGAATTGCATGTGATGTTAATCCTTTATGCATCTTGTATTGCTTAGTTTGCGACGGTAGCATTATAAGATGATCCCTCAAGCACACAAATTTCAAGTTTAAAGTGTTCATCCTTAGTAAGCACCATTGCTAAAGCTCGTTGTTTCGAAGCACCACGTGATGATCAGGTGTGTTAGATTCTGCGAGTGTATACAACATGAGAAAGCCAGATTTGCTCATGCGGAAGCTAAGGTTTGATCTTGACGAGCCTAGCATGTACAGACATGGTCTCGAAACACGGATCACCGAAAGGCAAAGCATGAGTCATATAGTAGATATGATGAACATGTTGATTGTTCGCCATTGAAGCTACATCAACTCTCGTGATGATCGGTTTTGATGTGGTGGATTTGGTTCGTGTGATCACTAAAGCAATGTGAAGGATATTGTTTTGAGTGGGAGTTCAACAGCAATATGATTAAAAGTTGAACACTATTTATCATAACTTAAATCAAAGTGAATTTGCATAGTTGTTGTAGTCATTGGCATCCGTTTACCACCTTGCGCTTAGTTTTAATTGAGATGATAGAACTATAGATTTATGGTTAGTTACTTTATGAAATGGTATCGTATTGTTTTGAAGTGTTAATCTAAAGTTTAAAAGTCCCATTGCAAACTTTCAGTAAGTTTCGATTACTCCGTGAAGTTTAATAGTTGGTATTAAATCAAGAGTAACAATTCCAATGTTAGTATATAAGTATCATGTTTATCTCCATGATTCTTGATATTCGAAAGATAGTTTCAATATCAAGGTAATCTAGGAGTTGAAAGAGTTGTTTCAGAAACTATCATGTATGGAAGATATTGTGATATCTGAAATGATGTTTTGGTTACAACATGATAGAGTATAATATGGCAAAGTTTATGTTCTCATATTTGATGAGAATTTACAAAAGGTTGGAGACACTAGTTGTCCTAATCCTCCAAGAGGTTTTGGAGAGCAACATTATACTCGTGATTCACTATTATAAGCTAAAAGTAGCTTGATCATGGATAATTCCATGATAAGGGTGAATATTTGATGGTAAAATGTTTACTACACCAAGAGATTACTAAAGAACACCAAACATTTGATGATGGTGATCTACTTCAAAGTGCAAGTCCAAAGACATTGGTATTTAACTATACATGATTTGGACTATGTGGCTCCACTATTGATGTTGATAGATTCTTTCAAACAGAAAAATAAATACTGAAAGAGAATCTCATAAATATATGGAAGAAAAGAAAAGACTAGAATTGTTCAGCTGAGGTATATAGAGGATATACGCATTGTGGCTGTATTCTTTGTTTGTTAAATAATGTGGTTCTTAAGTATTGGATACTGAATTTGTTGGTATGAATCGTCAGACGGAACAACAAGATTCATGAACTACAATGGCCTAAGTAACTAGCAAAATAATATGTGATCATGTTCATCGAGAACAAATAAAGGGTTATTGTGTTGCTTGTTAAACATCAAAGTTTGCCTTCAAGATTTGTTTTATCGGGTATTATGAGAACAAAAGGGTTGTTCAAATAATTGTCGTAATCCATAAAAGATGGATGATTTACAAATCTCGTTGGAGAAATCACATCCATAAAACTAGTGCTAAAAATGTCGAAATACAAATTGATTGAAAGATCACTTAGGAAGTGACGTCGCCGTTTAAATTATATTGGAAAGAAAACATGAAGAAACTCCATGTGGATGGAATTTTGGAGTCTTTTGATTTTTGATCAAATGACGCTTGTGAAACTTTCCTAGAGATAATTAAAACTTCGTTCATAGGCCAAAAGGGAACGAATGACTAGCTTATTGGAACTTGTACATATTGTTGTATGAAGTCCATTATGTGTAGTCAAGAGCGATGGATTTCAACTTCATATGCTTTCTCCGTAAATTTGAGTGAATATATGAATATTTACTTAATAAGGATGAAGTATGAAACATTTGAAAAGTTCAAAGACTTTCAAGATGAAGTGCAAAATCATTGTAACAAGAATATAAATAGTTTATGATAAGATCATAAAGGAAGATATTTGAGTTACAAGTTTAGCATAAAACACCTAAAGATTTAAGGAATCATTCCGTGGATTTGCATTTCCCAAAACACCATAAGAGTATGGAGCGTTCGAGATATGTAATTAAACCTTGTTTGACATGGTAAGATCAAAGGTGTAATTCATAAAAACTGCCATTATATTTTAAAGATTAAAATCTTTAGAGACTACCGTTTTTCCACTGAAAAGAGCTCCATCATAATCCGTTTAAATGACCCCATATAAAGTTATGGTTTGGGATAAATCCCAAGTTGTCCTTTCTCAAACATTGGTATGCAATACATAAGAAAGATGTTTGCAACCAAAGTCGGATGAACCTTTCTTTGTATGTTATTTCGAATAACTGTTGAGTATTCCTCCATAAAATCGGAGACAAAAGTGTTTGTCGCTTAGAACGTCAAGTTTCTTTGAGAAGGAATTTTTCATGAAAAGATAAGTGGGAGGACAATAGAACCTTGATAAGGTTAAAAGAACCTTAGCTATATGTGCAAAGTTGCGCAGCGCCGGAAAGTGTTCCGGAGGCAGTAACAATGCTCATGGCTCACGTGCCTCAAAGGTTGTGGTTATAGAGGTCAAAATTTCTATTGAATCAAGTAGGTCGGGTAAATAATCAAATACCAAGATTTGAGGGTTGAATCATTATTTGACAATAATGAACCGACTACATGCAAATAAGCGATGATGGGCCCTGACTCCGTAAAATGGCTTGAAGCCATAAAATCCGTGATAGATTCATACACAAGAAATCAAGCTTTGAACTTGAAGGACCCTCGATAAAGGTGTAAGACCTTACAGTCGTGTTTGGATCTATGAAGAAATAGACATGGATGTTTTACATCTATGAAATAGTCGACATGTTGGGAAAGAGTTCACAACAATGTTCAAAGGTTGTATATGACAAGATTTGATCTTTCATAGCGATATTTAGTCGAGACGGATTAATGTAGCAACCACTACATATAATTTTGTTATATGGTAGTTGAATAAACAAAACAAGTTCTTGTAATAGAATTGTTACCTAGGACGTGTGCATAACACGGTCCAAAGGGTTTTGTTAATTCAAAGGATGATAAAAAGCATATGCAAACTTCAATGGTTGAAGTGAGCATCGCGGAGTTGGAATCTTCACCATGATGAAATTGTTAAAAGAGTTTAAATTCATCAGAGACGATGAAGATGCTTGCATTTGCAAGAAATTAAAGTGGGAGCGCTAAGACATATTTCTAATACATTATGTGGAAGACATATTTTTGATTGGAAATGATGTATCTTTTATTAAACACATATTAAGAATTTCATCCCGATGAAAGACTTAGGAAAAACCCAAATATTTGGCATCAATAGACGCTAATATGGTTGTGCCAAAAGTACATAGATGATGTATTGAATGAGTTCAATATAGAAACTACAAGAAAGGTTCTTGTCGCACAGAAAGGATTGAATGAGTTCAATATTGATGATATATTCAAGTGTGTTGACACTTGGTAAGTGAAAAAAAGATTCAAGTATAGATTGATACTTGATGTATGAAATCACCAAAGAGTATTTATATCAATCATACTGTGATATGTAAAAATCCAGATATGTCCTATGCTCTAAATGTTGTGAGCATATACCAGAATGATTCATAAGATGATCATTGGACGATAGTAAGGATATTCTTATGATCTTTTGGAAGAACTAAGAATATATTATTTTGTAGAAGTGACAAATAGATGGCTAGTTCATTGTAAAAGCACTACATTGATACTAGTTTTGTCACAAAGTACAAATTAAGTTTATCTCAATATAAACTAAGGGTGGCACGATATAATGGAAAATAAGTTCCATAATGGATTTGGATGAGTTCCAAAGTTAATACATTGTGACAGATACTACAACAAAAGGATAAGTATATGACTGCTATAATAGCAGCAAAAGAGGGCATTTGTAGTTATTATTATATCTTTGTGTTTATGATAAATGTTTACATTCATGCTATAATAGTATTAACAAGGAAACATTGATACTTGTGTGATTTGTAAACTTAATTTGAAGTCCCTAGTATAGCCTCTATACTTCACTAGCTTGTTGGTTGATAGATGATTGTGGTTTCCCTATCATGAACATTGAGATGTTATCAACAACAAGATCATATCGTTAGGAGAATGATATGGTGGACATACTCCTATAGATAAGCGTAGCATAAAGATCAAGTCATTTCAATAGTTCAATTGCTATATGCTTTCTGATACATAGTAACCTAATTCCTTCGACCATGAGATCATGCATATCACCTTTACCGGATGGATGCTTTGATGACATCAAACACCACACCGTAACTGGGTGGTTATAAAGGTGGCATTGAGTGTTCGGAAAGTTTTGGTTGAGACACATGGATCAAGAGTGTGATTTGTCCATCCATATGACGGATAGATATACTCTAGGCCCTCTCGGTGGAATGTCATCCAATTAGCTTGCAAGCATGTGACTGGCTCACAAGGGATCACATATCACGGGAACGAGAAAAGAGTACTTATCGGTAACGAGGTTGAACTAGGTATGCAGAGATACCGACGATCATAACCTCGGATAAGTAACATATCGTGAGACAAAGGGAAATTGGTATCGTATGTAAGTGGTTCATTCGATCGCAAAGTAATCGTAGAAATATGTGGGAGCCATATGAATTTCCAGATTCCTCTATTGGTTATTGTTCGGAGAAGTGTCTCGATCATGCCTGCATAATTCACGAACCGTAGGGAGACACACTTAAGGATTCGACGTTGTTTGAGTAGTTATGGTATTATGAGAAAGATACCGAATGTTGTTCGGAGTCTCGGATGGGATCCGGGATATCACGAGGTGATCCGGAATGGTCCGGAGAATAAGATTCATATAAGGAAAGTCCCGTTTCGGAGTTCGGGAATGATTCCGGTGATTTCATCGGGAATGTTCTAGAAGGTTCCGGATTGTCCGCCACTCCGGGGGGGGGGGGGGGAGGGGTACATGAATGTGTCATTACATATTGGAATGATTGAATCATGTACTAAGTTTTCTTGCTGTCCCAAATAAAGGATTAAATTGAATCCTAAAACAGAAAAGTCAAATGTCCAGTTTGAAAGTCAAACGGCTAAAACAAGAAACTGTGGGAAACAAGCAAGAGGAGTTGGAACCGACTTGAGGGAGGAGTCTCCTCCCCAAGCCGGCACGCCACCCAAGGACGACTTGGGGAGGGACTCCCCTCCCCTTGGCCGCACCCTCCACCCATAAAAGGAGGGGCAGGGCTCCCCTCCTAGTACACACAAGTTCCTATCTTCTACCTCCGGTTTAGAGCCGTTTTGGTTTAGAGCTTCTAATTGCTTTAGCCTTCGGTTTAGAGACTTCTAATTGGTTTAGAGCCTTCTAATTGGTGTGTCTAATTACTAGACCACTAATAGCCTCTCTCATACTCCACCATACTCGCACCGGCTTAAGGCGAAGCCCTGCGGGATTTCCCCTCTACTTCCGGTACCACGCCGTTGTGCTGCCGGAATCGCGAGGAGAGTGCTACAACCTCCGCTGCCTGCTGGAACAAGGGAGAGGAAGGTCTTCGTCGAGTACCGAACGTGTGACCGACTGCGGGAGTGCTGCCGGAACGCAGCGCCGGAAGGATCGTCTACACGATCTTGAGATCGGAAAGAGTACGACTACATCACCCACGAGAATCCGCTCTCGTTAAACGCTTTGGAATCTTCGAGGGTAAGTTATTCCATCGACTCGTTGCTACAATCTAGTAGATAGATCTTGGCTTGTTTGTTTGTATAAGATAGAAAATTTTTGTTTTCCATGCTACGAACCCCTACAGTGGTATCAGAGCCGTGTCTATATGTAGATCTGTTGCACGAGTAGAACACAATGGTCATTGTGGGCGTTGATGCTTTTATTGTCGATTGCTTCTTGTGTACTTTGCATCTTGCGGTATGTTGGGATGAAGCGGCCCGGGCTAACCTTACATGACATCGTTCATGAGACTTGCTCCACGCTTGACATGCAACTTGTATTGCATAAGTGGCTTTGCGGGTGCCTGTTTATCCTATCATAGTTAAGATCCAATTTACAACGGGTGATTAACAATACTAGTATCAATGTTGTGATTCTTGTTCGTAAGTTAGAACGACACTTATTGAAATCCCCAAACCACGTAAAATATGCAAAGAAAGTAGAGGCGTCTAACTTTGTTTTGCAGGGGTGTGCAGTGATGTGATATGGCCATGATTGTGATTATATTTGATGTATGCAATGTTCCTTATTGTAAGTCGGCAACCGACAGGAGCCATATGGTTGTCTTTAATTTATGTTAAGACCCGCATGTCTATTCAAAGTAGTTGTAATAGTTGAAGCCGGTGGACGACAACCATGGAGTAGCGTCATTGACCTTGATGCAATGCCGGTGATGATGGAGATCATGTTCGTGCTTGAAGATGGAGATCGGAAGCACAAAGAAGAAAGGCCATATCATATCACATATATATTGAATTGCATGTGATGTTAATCCTTTATGCATCTTGTATTTCTTAGTAGACGACGGTAGCATTATAAGATGATCCCTCATGCACATGAATTTCAAGTCATAAAGTGTTCACCCTTAGTTAGCACCGTTGCTAAAGCTTGTTGTTTCGAAGCACCACGTGATGATCGGGTGTGTTAGATTCCGCAAGTGTATACAACGTGAGCAAGCCAGAGTTGCTCATGCGGAAACTAAGGTTTGATCTTGACGAGCCTAGCATGTACAGACATGGTCTCGGAACACGGATCACCGAAAGGTAAAGCATGAATCATATAGTAGATATGATGAACATGACGATTGTTCGCCATTGAAACTATACCAACTCTCGTGATGATCGGTGTTGATGTAGTGGATTTGGTTCGTGTGATCACTAAAACAATGTGAGGGATATTGTTTTGAGTGGGAGTTCACCTAGTTTAATTACATTAATTAATTTGAACTCAATTTGTCATAAACTTAGTCTAAACTATTGCAAATATGTTGTAGATCAATGGCAGCCCCTACCATCAATTTTAATGCGTTCCTAGAGAAAGAAAAGTTGAAAAACAATGGAAGCAACTTCGCGGATTGGTTCCGCAATTTGAGGATTGTCCTCACAGCTGGTAATTTGACCTATGTGCTGGATGCACCGCTGGGTGACCCACCTGCAGCTGATGCTCCCGATGAAGTAAAGAATGTTTACCTCGCTCAGAAGAATCAGTACTCCATAGTTCAGTGTGCTATCTTGTATGGTTTGGAATCGGAGCTTCAGAAAAGGTTTGAGGATTCAGACCCATATGATATTGTCGAGGATCTCAAATTGATTTTTGAGACTCATGCGGCAATTGAAAGCTATGAGGCTTCTGAAAAGTTCTTTAACTGCAAGATGGAAGAGGGCATCTCCGTCAGTGAGCATGTGCTTAAGATGTCTAGGCACGCGAACAAACTTAAAAGCTTGGGTATAGTGATTCCTAATGCTTTGGGGATTTATCGTGTCCTCCAATCACTACCACCAAGTTACAAGAACTTTGTGATGAACTACAACATGCAGAACATGAACAAGACGTTACCAGAACTCTTTGCCATGTTGAAATCTGCAGAAGTGGAGATCAAGAAAGAGCACCAAGTGTTGTTGGTCAATAAGACCACCAAATTCAAGAAAGGCAAGTCTAAGCCAAAGGGACACTTCAAGAAGGGTGGTAAGAAAGTTACTACACCATCGAAGAAGACCAAGGCTGGACCTAAGCCTGATACTGAGTGCTTTTACTGCAAGGGAGAAGGTCACTGGAAACGGAATTGCCCAAAGTACTTGGCGGATTTGAAGAACGGCAACATCAAGAAGAAAGGTATATCTGATATACATGTTATTGATGTGTATCTCACTAGTACTCGAAGTAGTGCCTGGGTATTTGATACTGGTTCGGTTGCTCATATTTGTAACTCGAAACAGGTGTTGCAGAATAAACGGAAGCTAGCGAAGAACGAGGTGACGATGCGCGTGGGAAACGGATCAAAGGTTGATGTGATCGCGGTCGGCACGCTACCCCTTCATCTACCATCGGGATTAGTTTTATACTTAAATAATTGTTATTTGGTGCCTGCGTTGAGCATGAACATTATATCGGGATCTTGTTTATTGCGAGACGGTTACTTGTTTAAATCCGAGAATAATGGTTGTTCGATTTATATGAGTAATATGTTTTATGCACATGCACCTTTGATAGATGGTCTTTTCTTATTGAATCTCGATAGTGGAAATACACATATCAACAACATTGAGGCTAAACGTTTGAAATCAAGCGATAATTCGACCTATATGTGGTACTGTCGTCTTGGTCACATTGGAGTGAAACGTATGAAGAAACTCCATTCCGATGGACTTCTTGAATCACTTGATTTTGAATCACTTGAAAGATGCGAAGCATGTCTGATGGGAAAAATGACTAAGACTCCATTTTCTGGTATGATGGAGCGAGCTACGGACTTATTGGAAATCATACATACCGATGTGTGTGGTCCAATGAGTGTAGCATCGCGCGGTGGTTATCGTTATGTTCTTACCTTCACGGATGACTTGAGTAGATATGGGTATATCTATTTTATGAAACATAAGTCCGAAACTTTCGAGAAGTTTAAGGAGTTTCAAAGTGAGGTAGAGAATCAACGTAACAAGAAGATTAAATTTCTATGTTCTGATCGTGGAGGTGAATATCTAAGTTACGAGTTTGGCGAGCATTTGAAGAAATGCGGAATACTTTCACAATTGACACCGCCGGGAACACCACAGCGTATTGGTGTGTCCGAACGTCGTAATCGAACTCTCTTAGATATGGTTCGTTCTATGATGTCACTTACAGATTTACCGCTATCATTTTGGGGTTATGCATTAGAAACAGCCGCATTCACTTTAAATAGGGCACCATCTAACCGTTGAAACGACACCGTATGAATTATGGTTTGGGAAGAAACCTAAATTGTCGTTCCTTAAAGTTTGGGGATGCGAAGCCTATGTAAATAAGTTACAGCCGGACAAGCTTGAACCCAAAGCGGAAAAATGCGTCTTCATAGGATACATGAAGGAAACTATTGGGTATACCTTCTATCATAGATCCGAAGGCAAAATCTTCGTTGCCAAGAATGGATCCTTTCTAGAGAAGGAATTTCTCTCGAAAGAAGTGACTGGAAGAATAGTAGAACTCGACGAGGTTGTCGAACCTTCTTTCGAAATTGCGAGTAGCGCAGCACCGGAAGAAGTTCCTGTGGTGCCTGCACCAATAAGAGAGGAAGCTAATGATGGTGATCATGAAACTTCGGTTGAAGTTGCTACAGAGCCTCGCAGGTCAACGACAACTCGTACCACTCCAGATTGGTATGATTCCGTTATGAATGTCATGTTGGTGGACAACACCGATGACCCCGAGACATATGAGGAAGCGATGATGAGCCCAGATTCCAATAAATGGCAAGAAGCCATGAAATCCGAGATTGGATCCATGTACGAAAACCAAGTATGGACTTTGGTGGACTTACCGGATGGCCGAAAGGCTGTCGAGAACAAATGGATTTTCAAGAAGAAAACAGATGTTGATGGTAATGTTACTGTCTATAAAGCTCGACTTGTCGCAAAAGGGTTTCGACAAATTCAAGGAGTTGACTACGATGAGATTTTCTCACCAGTAGCGAAGCTAAAGTCTGTGAGGATTATGTTAGCAATCGCTGCATATTATGATTATGAGATATGGCAGATGGATGTCAAAACAGCATTCCTCAATGGAGACATTGATGAAGAGTTGTATATGATGCAACCCAAAGGTTTTGTCGATCCTAAAGATGCTAACAAGGTATGCAAACTTCAACGGTCCATCTATGGATTGAAGCAAGCATCCCGAAGTTGGAATCAACGTTTTGATAAGGTAATCAAAAGTTTTGGTTTTATACAAACTTATGCAGAAGCTTGTATTTACAAGAAAGTGAGTGGGAGCTCTGTAGCATTCTTAATACTATATGTGGATGACATATTGTTGATTGGGAATGATGTAGACCTTCTTAATAGTGTCAAGGAATATTTGAATAATAGTTTTTCAATGAAGGATCTTGGCGAAGCAGCTTACATATTAGGCATAAAGATTTATAGAGATAGATCGAAACGCCAAATATCATTGTCACAGAGTACATATTTGGACAAAGTTCTAAAGAGGTTTGGAATGGAAGAAAGCAAGAAAGGGTTCTTGCCCATGTTGCCCAATACGACCTTGAGTAAAACTCAAAGTCCGACATCGGCAGAAGATAGATAAAGGATGAGTAAGACTCCCTATGCCTCAGCCATAGGATCTCTGATGTATGCCATGCTATGTACTAGACCCGACATTGCATATGCTGTTAGTTTAACTAGCAGATATCAAAGTGATCCAGGAGTGGATCATTGGACAGCGGTCAAAAACATCCTTAAGTACTTGAGAAGAACTAAGGATATGGTTCTTTCTTATGGAGGTGATGAACAGCTCGTTGTTAATGGTTACACCGATGCTAGTTGGAACACCGATCCGGATGATTCTAAAATCACAATCTGGATACGTATTTATTTTGAATGGTGCAGCAGTTAGCTGGAGGAGTGCAAAGCAAAGCATTGTGGCGAGATCTTCAACTGAATCGGAATACATGGCTGCTTCAGAGGCTTCACAAGAAGCGATATGGATGAAAGAGTTCATTACAGAGCTGGGTGTGGTTCCTAGTGCGCTGGACCCAATGTCTATCTACTGTGATAACATGGGCGCCATAGCCAATGCGCAAGAACCAAGGTCACACAAGAAGCTGAAGCACATCAAGCTACGTTTTCACGCTATTCGAGAACATATCCAGGATGGGGATATAAAGATTTGCAAAGTACACACAGATCTGAATGTGGCGGATTCGTTGACTAAACCTCTCCCGAGGGCAAAACATGACCAACACCAAACTGCCATGGGTGTTCGGTATATTACCATGTAATCTAGATTAGATGACTCTAGTGCAAGTGGGAGACTGTTGGAGATATGCCCTAGAGGCAATAATAAATATAGTTATTATTATATCTTTGTGTTTATGATAAATGTTTACATTCATGCTATAATAGTATTAACAAGGAAACATTGATACTTGTGTGATTTGTAAACTTAATTTGAAGTCCCTAGTATAGCCTCTATACTTCACTAGCTTGTTGGTTGATAGATGATTGTGGTTTCCCTATCATGAACATTGAGATGTTATCAACAACAAGATCATATCGTTAGGAGAATGATATGGTGGACATACTCCTATAGATAAGCGTAGCATAAAGATCAAGTCATTTCAATAGTTCAATTGCTATATGCTTTCTGATACATAGTAACCTAATTCCTTCGACCATGAGATCATGCATATCACCTTTACCGGATGTATGCTTTGATGACATCAAACACCACACCGTAACTGGGTGGTTATAAAGGTGGCATTGAGTGTTCGGAAAGTTTTGGTTGAGACACATGGATCAAGAGTGGGATTTGTCCATCCATATGACGGATAGATATACTCTGGGCCCTCTCGGTGGAATGTCATCCAATTAGCTTGCAAGCATGTGACTGGCTCACAAGGGATCACATATCACGGGAACGAGAAAAGAGTACTTATCGGTAACGAGGTTGAACTAGGTATGCAGAGATACCGACGATCATAACCTCGGATAAGTAACATATCGTGAGACAACGGGAAATTGGTATCGTATGTAAGTGGTTCATTCGATCGCAAAGTAATCGTAGAAATATGTGGGAGCCATATGAATTTCCAGATTCCTCTATTGGTTATTGTTCGGAGAAGTGTCACGATCATGTCTGCATAATTCACGAACCGTAGGGAGACACACTTAAGGATTCGACGTTGTTTGAGTAGTTATGGTATTATGAGAAAGAGACCGAATGTTGTTCGGAGTCTCGGATGGGATCCGGGATATCACGAGGTGATCCGGAATGGTCCAGAGAATAAGATTCATATAAGGAAAGTCCCGTTTCGGAGTTCGGGAATGATTCCGGTGATTTCATCGGGAATGTTCTAGAAGGTTCCGGATTGTCCGGCACTCCGGGGGGGGGGGGGAGGGGTACATGAATGTGTCATTACATATTGGAATGATTGCATCATGTACTAAGTGTTCTTGCTGTCCCAAATAAAGGATTAAATTGAATCCTAAAACAGAAAAGTCAAATGTCCAGTTTGAAAGTCAAACGGCTAAAACAAGAAACTGTGGGAAACAAGCAAGAGGAGTTGGAACCGACTTGAGGGAGGAGTCTCCTCCCCAAGCCGGCACGCCACCCAAGGACGACTTGGGGAGGGACTCCCCTCCCCTTGGCCGCACCCTCCACCCATAAAAGGAGGGGCAGGGCTCCCTTCCTAGTACACACAAGTTCCTATCTTCTACCTCCGGTTTAGAGCCGTTTTGGTTTAGAGCTTCTAATTGCTTTAGCCTTCGGTTTAGAGCCTTCTAATTGGTTTAGAGCCTTCTAATTGGTGTGTCTAATTACTAGACCACTAATAGCCTCTCTCATACTCCACCATACTCGCACCGGCTTAAGGCGAAGCCCTGCGGGATTTCCCCTCTACTTCCGGTACCACACCGTTGTGCTGCCGGAATCGCGAGGAGAGTGCTACAACCTCCGCTGCCTGCTGGAACAAGGGAGAGGAAGGTCTTCGTCGAGTATCGAACGTGTGACCGACTGCGGGAGCGCTTCCGGAAGGCAGCGCCGGAAGGATCGTCTACACGATCTTGAGATCGGAAAGAGTACGACTACATCACCCACGAGAATCCGCTCTCGTTAAACGCTTTGGAATCTTCGAGGGTAAGTTATTCCATCGACTCGTTGCTACAATCTAGTAGATAGATCTTGGCTTGTTTGTTTGTATGCGATAGAAAATTTTTGTTTTCCATGCTACGAACCCCTACATACTTTGCATCTTGCAGGATGGTGGGATGAAGCGGACCGGGCTAACCTTACATTTCATCGTTCACGAGACTTGCTCCATGCTTGACATGCAACTTGTATTGCATAAGTGGCTTTTCGGGTGCCTGTTTCTCCCAACATAGTGAAGATTCAATTTACAACGGGTGATTGACAATACTAGTATCAACGTTGTAGTTCTTGTTCGTAAGTTAGAAAGACACTTATTGAAAGCCCCAAAACACGTAAAACATGCAAAGAAAATTAAAGGCGTCTAAATTTGTTTTGCAGGGGTGTGCTGTGATGTGATATGGCCATGATTGTGATTATATGTGATGTATGCAATGTTCCTTATTGTAAGTCGGCAACTTGACTTTTTATAGTAGTTGCAGGTTGACTTGAAACTTGCTTTTCTCGTTGAAAGGAGGAGGGGGTGGGAGAGTTGCATGTAGGTTTGTTATTGATAATTTTTATTTTTGATACGATTTGCATGTCAACTTGAAACTAGCCTTTTTCTCGGGATCCCAACGAGTTGCATGTGCGCTCGAAACTATCAACTTGGAATTGTATTGTCAAACAAGTTTCATATCGACTTAAAAATGGGTTTTCTCGAGGGTTGGGAAGGGGGATGGTAGAGTTGCAAGTAGGTTTGTAACTGAGATTTTTTGTATTTTTGAATATGAGTTGCATGTCGACTTGAAACTACCTTTTTTTACTCGGGGTTACCTACGCGTTGCATGTGCACTTGAAACTGGCTAATATGAGATGCATGTGGACTTGAAACTGGCTTTTCTTTTGAGGGATAATGGGTGGACGAGTAGTAGAGTTGGAATTAGGTTTGTAAATGAGATTTTTTGTATTTCGAATATGAGTTGCATGTGGACTTGAAACTGACTTTTCTTAAGGGAGAAGGGGTGAGTTGCATGTCGGCATGCAACTGGGTATTCTTAGGAGGAAGGGGATATGGGTAATATCAGTTGTATGTGGATTTAAAACTGGCATTTCTTGTGGGAAAAGGCGTGAGTTGCATGGAGACATGCAACTGGGTATATTCTCAAGAGCAAGAGGATACGGGTGAGTTGCAAGTAGATTTCTAACTGAGATTTTTTGCATTTTAAATATGAGTTGCATGTGGACTTGAAACTGGCTTTTCTTGTGGGACAAGGGGTGAGTTCCATGTAGATTTGTAACTAAGATTTTTTCGCATTTCGAATATGAGTTGCATATGAACTTAAAACTGGATTTTCTCGTAGGACAAGGGGTGAGTTGCATATTGGCATGCAACAGGGTATTCTCAGGAGGAAGGGAATAAATGGTTAGTTGCAAGTAGATTTGTAAGTGAGACTTTTTTGCATTTTGAATATAAGTTGCATGTGAATTTGAAACTAGCTTTTCTCGTGGTATAAGGGGTGGACTTGTGGTAGAGTTAAAAGTAGGTTTTGTAGGGTTCGCAACATAGAAAACAAAAAAAATTCCTATGATGGGAACTATGTACCAAGATCTATCTACTAGATACGAACAACGGGCGGATGTATATCCATAGAGAACATACCCTTGAAGACCGACAAAGCTTAACAAGTTAAACTCGTGGTTGATGTAGACGATCTCTTGCCGATCTCAAGATCGAGAGGAAGTACTAGCGTCGCAAAACAGCAGCGCATCCGTGCTCGCACACACGTATAAGACACCGAGCAACCTCCGCCTCCTCGCTCCAGCGATGCAGCGGAAGAACAACTCTTTCTTGCCGAATAGCCACCGGGAACATGTATCTCGCTAGTCCGAGACCATGGGGGATAAATTCTAGAGGGGGAGAGAGATCCTTCACGAGGAGGTGTGAGTGAGAGAGAGGAGAGGGGGTGCCTTTTATAGGAGGAAGGGGGCACCCAAGGGGGTGGCCGCCGGCCATGGGGGCTGCCCCCTCCCCTCCTTCATTCATGTGGGTGGACACTCCACTCACAAAAACCTCTTCAATTCCCTCCACTAAAACTCCCACTCAAAATTGCTATTAAATATCCACCAAATTTAATGCAAACTCTCATTAAATAAAACTCCTTTTATTTATTCAGAATTTTATCAATTACTTTAATGACAAACATTCACATATAACCCCTTGCTAGTATTCCATTTCACATGAAAAAACACTTTCTGCAATTTCACCTGAAAACCTGTTTCGGTATCTAGTGAAATAAATTCATGCGCTTGTTATTCTTTCCGGCATGAAACTTTTGCTCCAATTGGATGTCAGTGTCCCTTGAGTTATCACCCTACGGTTCGCGAATAATGTGGACATGATCGAGACCCTTATCCGATCAATAATCAGAAGCGATACCTAGAGATCCATACTGACTCCCACACATTCAACGATGACTTTCCTGTGATCGTCGGAACCTTTTACGCTAGTATCTTAATCCCTTTGTTTCATGATATATTCCATGTCCGAAATTCGATCTTCGGTATCTCCATACCTAGTTTGATCTCATTACCGACATGCACTCTTTTCTCGTTCCTGTGATATACCATTCTAGTGATCAAATCACTTGCTTGCAAGCTAACCAATGTGATATCATCGAGAGGGCCCAGAGTATATCTATACGTGATCGGGATGAACAAATTCCACTCTCGATCCATGAGCCTCAACATAACACTTTAATAGTTCTGAAGCCATCTTTATAATCACCCAGTTACGGTGTGACTTTTGATGTCATCAAAAAACTCTTCCGGTGTTAGTGATTGACATGATCTCATGGTCTAAGGATTAGGATCACTTCGTAAGTTGTTATAGCAATATAAACTCAATGACTTTTATTGTAATTCTATACTTCGGATGAATGTTCATCACATCATTACACTAATGTTGTGACCTCGTTATTAACAACATCCATGTCTATGATCAGGAAACTTTGATCATCTTGTTAATCAACGAGCTAGTTTATGAGAGAGGCATAACTAGGAACTTTCTTTTTGTTTATTAAACACACATGTATTAACGTTTCCACATTAATACAATTATAGCATGCAAAATAAACATCTATCATATACTTGGAATACACATAATAAACACTTTATTATTGCCTCTTAAGGCATATTCCCTTGAGTCTCCCACTTGCACTAGAGACAATAATCTAGTTACATAGTGATGTATCTAACACCCATGGAGTTCTGGTGTAGATCATGTTTTGCTCTAGGGAGAGTTTTAGTCAACGAATCTGCTACATTGAGATCCGTATGTACTTTACAAATCTTTATATCTCCATCCTTGACATGCTCGCGGATGGAATGAAAATGGCGCTTAAGATGCTTGGAATTTTTGTGAGACCTTGGTTCTTTAGCATTGGTAATGGCACCATTTTTGTCACAATATATCACCATTGGGTCCAACGTTCTTGCAACCACACCTAGTTCGGATATGAACTCCTTCATCCAAACTGCTTCCTGAGCCACTTCCGAAGCAGCAACATATTCGGCCTCCATTGTTGATCCCGCCACCACAGGTTGTTTGGAGCTCGTCCAACTAACAGCTCCGCCATTCATGAGAAATACGTATCCGAATTGAGACTTAGAGTCATCCGAATCGGTGTCAAAGCTAGTGTTGACATAACACTTAGCGACGAGCTCTTCTTCACCTTCGTATACAAGAAACATATCCTTAGTTCTTCGCAAGTACTTAAGGATATTCTTGACCGCTTTCCAGTGTTCCGAACCTGGATCCGATTGGTACCTACTAGTCAAACTAATAGCATGTGCCACATCCGGTCTTGTACATAGCATGGCGTATATTATAGAGCCTATGGCTGAAGCATAAGGGACTTTGTCCATAATCTCTTTTTCTTCTGTTGTAGCCAGACTTTGAGTCTTACTCAATGTCATGCCATGCAACATAGGTAAGAACCCCTTCTTACTTTCGTCCATTTTAAACTTCTTTAAAATATTATCAAGGTATGTACTTTGCAAAAGCCCTATTAGGCGCCAAGATCTATCTCTATAGATCTTTATGCCTAATATGTATGACGCTTCACCTAGGTCCTTCATTGAAAATTTGCTGTTTGGATAACTTTTAACACTTTTTAAAAGATCTATATCATTTCCGATCAATAATATGTCATCCACATATAGTATCAGAAATGCCACATTGCTCCTACTCACTTTCTTGTAAATACAAGCTTCTCCATAAGTTTGGACAAATCCAAACTCTTTGATCACCTCATCAAAGCGGAGATTCCAACTTCGTGATGCTTGCTTCAATCCATAGATGGATTGCTGAAGCTTGCACACCTTGTTAGCATCCTTAGGATCGACAAAACCCTTTGATTATATCATATACAACTCTTCTTCAATATTACCATTGAGAAACGTGGTTTTGACATCCATCTGCCATATCTCATAATCGAAATATGTAGCAATTGCTAACACAATCCTAACTGATTTTATCACCGCTATGGGAGAGAATGTCTCATCGTAGTCAACTCCTTGAATTTGTTGAAACCCCTTTGCGACAATTCGAGCTTTATAGACGGTTACATTACCATCAACATCTGTTTTCCTTTTGAAAATCCATTTATTCTCCACGGCCTTACGGTCGTGAGGTAAGTCTACCAAGTTCCAAACTTGATTTTCATACATGGATTCCATCTTGGATTTCATGGATTCTAACCATTTATTGGAATCCGGTCTCATCATCGCTTCTTCATACGTTGTAGGGTCATCATTTTCATCAACCATGAAATTTATGACAGGATTTCCATACAGCTCGGGAGATGCACGCGTCCTGCTAGACCTGCGAGGTTCGGTAGTACTCTCTTTTGGAGTTTCATGATCATTATCATTAGTTCCCTCTTCAACTGGTGAAGCCAACTCCAGAACGACTTCCGGCGCTGCGTTACTCGCCATACTTTGAAGAGAAGGTTCAATAACCTCTTCGAGTTCTACCTTCCGACTACTCACACCTTTCGCGAGAAACTCTTTCTCTAGAAAGGATCCATTCTTGGCAACAAAAACCTTGCCCTCGGATCTATGATAGAAGGAATACCCAATAGTTTCCTTAGGGTATCCTATCAAGACGCATTTTTTCGCTTTGGGTTCGAGTTTATCCGGTTGAAGTTTCTTCACATAAACATTGCATCCCCAAACTTTAAGAAATGCCAGCTTAGGTTTGTTTCCAAACCATAATTCATATGGTGTCTTTTCAACGGATTTAGATGGTGCCCGATTTAAAGTGAATGCAGCAATTTCTAGTGCATAACCCCAAAATGACAATGACAAGTCCGTCAGAGACATCATAGATCGAACCATATCCAATAAAGTACGATTACGATGTTCTGACACACCATTTTGCTGTGGTGTTCCAGCAGGTGTGAGTTGTGAAACAATTCCACACTCTTTCATGTGAGTGCTAAACTCGTAACTTAGATACTCACCTCCACGGTCGGACCGTAGAAATTTGATCTTTCTATTACGATGATTTTCCACTTCATTCTGAAAATTCCTTGAACTTTTCAAAGGTTTCAGACTTGTGTTTCATCAAGTAGATATAACCGTATCTACTCAAATCATCCGTGAAAGTAACAAAATGATGATATCCACCTCGCACCGACACACTCATTGGACCACATACATCAGAATGTATGATTTCCAATAAATATGTCGCCCGTTCCATTGAACCGGAAAACGGCGTTCTAGTCATCTTGCCCATAAGGCATGGCTCACATGTATCAAATGATTCAAAATCAAGTGATTCCAAAAGTCCATCTGAATGGAGCTTCTTCATGCTTTAACGCCAATATGACCTAGACGGCAGTGCCACATATATGCGGATATATCATCATTAAGTTTAATCCTTTTAACATCAACATTATGAATATGTGTACCACTATTATAGAGATCCAATAGAAATAAACCATTCATCATCGATGCATGACCATAAAATATTTCATTCATATAAATAGAACAACCATTGTTCTCGGATTTAAATGAATAACCACTTCGCATCAAACACGATATAGATACAATGTTCATGCTCAGTGTTGGCACCAGATAACAATTATTCAAGTTTATTACTAATCTCGATGGTAAGTGGAGAGGCAGCGTTCTGACAGCGATCACATCAACGCTTGATCCATTGCCGACACACATATATGCGGTCGCTTGTTCCGCAGCCCCTGATTCGAGTTACAAATATTAGCGACTGAAGTGGTATCAAATACCCAGGTGCTACTGCGAGCATGTATATCATATATACCTTTGTTTGCCTTGCCAGTCTTCTTGTCTGCCAAATACTTGGGGCAGTTGCGCTTCCAGTGGCCAGTCCCCTTACAATAGTAGCACTCGGTATCAGACTTAGGTCCAACTCGGGGTTTCTTTTCAGGCACGACAACCGACTTGCCGCCCTTACTTCCCTTCCGTTTTCCCTTCTTGTCTTTCTTGAAACCAGTGTTCTTATTGATCATCAATACTTGATGTTCCTTTTTGATCTCCACTTCTGTAGTTTTAAGCATTGACAGAAGCTCGGGGAGAGACTTCTTCATGCCTTGCATATTATAGTTCATCACGAAGCTCTTATAGCTAGGTGGCAAAGACTGCAGAACGCGATGGATGCCTAATTCAATGGGAATCGTTATTTCCAAGGACACAAGCTTATCGGCGTAACACGACATCTTGAGTACATGCTCACTTACGGAGCTGTGATCTTCCATCATGCAACTAAAGAACTTTTCTGAAGCATTTTAGCTCTCTATAACAGCATGTGTGTCGAAAATCATTTTCAACTCACCCATTGTATCAAATGCATTGCCGTTTTCAAAACTCTTTCTAAGTTCCGGCTCTAGCCCATACAATATGCCACAATGAACTAAGTTGTGGTCCTCCTGACAAGTCTGATAGACATTCTTCTCCTTGTCAGGGGCATCATCGAAAGGTGGGGGGCCTAGCGGCGCTTCTAGCACATATTGCTTTTGTGCAGCAGAGAGGAGAATCCTCAAATTCATGGCCCATTCGGTAAAGTTTCTACCGTTCGTTGCAAGTTTCTCTTTCTCCATGAACACATTGAAATTAAAAGCAGGTGGTGCCATCTACAACAAAATTTATAAAGTTTAGACTAAGTTTATGATAGATTGAGTTCAACTAATCCACATTACGAATGAACTCCCACTCAAAAACGACATCCCTCGTGCCTTTTTGGTGATTACATGAACCAAATCTACTACACCAAGTCCGATCATCACGTGAGTCGGTGTAGCTTCAAAGGCGAGCATCAAATGGGCATCATATCTACTATATGACTCATGCTTAACCTTTCGGTCCATGTTCCGAGGCCATGTCTGTACATGCTAGGCTCGCCAAGTTAGAACCTTAGTACTCGTGTATGTAACTGTCTTACACCCGAAATATGGTCGTGGATCCAAGAACACCCGATCATCACGTGATGTCTTGGAGCGACAAAAACATAATCGGTGCATACTAAAGGAAGAACACATTCTTATCTTGATATTTAAATAAGGGATCATCTTATTATGCTAATAAAATGCCAAACAAGCAATATAAGATGCTATCAAACATCACATGTTTATTAGTGAAATGATATGGTTCCCGCATATGATCTCTATCATGTGCACCGTGGTATGATCACTATCATACCTTTATGTGTAAGGCCAAGGTCTATGGAACTTACACGTTATGTATGTTGTAAGAGTATCATCTCATACTTCTACTTACAACATCACCATATCATAATACTAGCCCAGCAACAATCTAAACTAGACGTCTCTAATTTATCCATTGCAAGTTTTACGTGGCTTAGGGCTTTCGAGATAGAACCATTCTTACCTACGAACATGAACCACAAGAGGATAACCAAATTGTTGACAACTCGTTGCAAAATAGATATTGACTATAGTAGGAGAGACAGACACCCGCTAGCTACTTATGCAAACTAGTTACATGTCAAGCGTGGAACAAGTCTCATGTGCGAGGACATGTAAATTTTTCCCGGGCTGCTTCATCCTACTATGCCACCAATATCCAAAATTACAACTAAGAAGCAACAACATGATTATCATCGCCCACATACTCATATGTGTACTACCCGTGTAAACCATCTACACATAGATCCGGCTCTGATACCACTGTAGGGTTCGCAGCATAGAAAACAAAAAAATTTCTATGATGGGAACTATGTACCAAGATATATCTACTAGATACAAACAACGGGCGGATGTATATCCGTAGAGAACATACCCTTGAAGACCGACAAAGCTTAACGAGTTAAACTCGTGGTTGATGTAGACGATCTCTTGCCGATCTCAAGATCGAGAGGAAGTCCTAGCACCACAAAACAACAGTGCATTCGTGCTCGCACACACGTACAAGACACCGAGCAACCTCCGCCTCCTCGCTCCAGCGATGCAGCGGAAGCACAACCCTTTCTTGCCGAATAGCCACCAGGAACATGTATCTCACTAGTCCGAGACCATGGGGGATACATTCTAGAGGGGGAGAGATATCCTTCACGAGAAGTTGTGAGTGAGAGAGAGGAGAGGGGGGTGCCTTTTATAGGAGGAAGGGGCACCCAAGGGGGTGGCCGCCGGCCATGGGGGCTGCCCCCTCCCCTCCTTCATTCATGTGGGTGGACACTCCACTCACAAAAACCTCTTCAATTCCCTCCACTCAAAATCCCACTCAAAATTGCTATTAAATTTCCACCAAATTTAATGCAAACACTCATTAAATAAAACTCCTTTTATTTATTCAGAATTTTGTCAATTACTTTAATGACAAACATTCATATATAACCCCTTGCTAGTATTCCATTTCACATGCAAAAACACTTTCTGCAATTTCACTCGAAAACCTGTTTCGGTATCTAGTGAAATAAATTCCTGTGCTTGTTATTCTTTCTGGCATGAAACTTTTGATCCAATTGGATGTCAGTGTCCCTTAAGTGTGCCACCCTACGGTTCGCGAATAATGCAGACATGATCGAGACCCTTCTCCGATCAATAATCAGAAGCGGGACCTAGAGATCCATACTAACTCCCACACATTCAATGATGACTTTCCTATGATCGTCGGAACCTTTTACGCTAGTATCTTAATCCCTTTGTTTCACGATATATTACATGTCCGATATTCGATCATCGGTATCTCCATAACTAGTTTGATCTCGTTACCGACATGCACTCTTTTCTCGTTCCCGTGATATAACATTCTAGTGATCAAATCACTTGCTTGCAAGCTAACCAATGTGATATCACCAAGACGGCCCAGAGTATATCTATCCGTCATCGGGATGAACAAATTCCACTCTCGATCCATGAGCCTCAACATAACACTTTAGTAGTTCTGAAGCCATCTTTATAATCACCCAGTTACGGTGTAACGTTTGATGTCATCAAGAAACTCTTCCGGTGTTAGTGATTGACACGATCTCATGGTCTAAGGATTAGGATCACTTCGTAAGTTGTTATAGCAATATAAACTCAATGACTTTGATCGTAATGCTATACTTCGGATGAATGTTCATCATATCATTACACTAATGTTGTTACCTCGTTATTAACAACATCTAATGTCTATGATCAGGAAACTTTGATCATCTTGTTAATCAACGAGCTAGTTTATGAGAGAGACATAACTAGGAACTTTCTGTTTGTTTATTAAACACACATGTATTAACGTTTCCGTATTAATACAATTATAGCATGCAAAATAAACATCTATCATATACTTGGAATACACATAATAAACACTTTATTATTGCCTCTGAGGGCCTATTCCCTTCAGGTTTGTAATAGAGATCTTTTGGTTTTCATATGAGTCGCATGTGGACTTGAAACTAGTTTTTCCTCGGGATCCCTAACGAGTTGCATGAGCACTTGAAACTGGCTTTTCTTAGGAAAGGAGGTTGCATGTAGACTTAAAAATGGATTTTGTCGTGGGAGGGGGGGGGACAGGGTGGTAAAGTAGGAATTAGGTTTGTAACTGATATTTTTTTATTTTCATACGAGTGGCATGCCATATTGAAACTGAGTTTTATCAAGGGGAAGGGGATAAGGTTGGGAGAGTTGGAGAGTTCGTCTAGTGTTGTTGATTTTTGTAAGTAGGTTTGTAATTTGTGTTTTGTTTTAGGATTGATATAGTGTTGTATTTCAAATTTTTGACTTAATGAAACAAGGAAACAAAACTTCAATTTACAATTAAACAAATATTTAAAAATAAAATATACTGATGGATGCATATTTTAGAATCAATTTAAAATTTTGCAATTTAAAATTTTCAAATTATTTAACATTTCTATTTAACAATTTAGGTTTGGAATATTAAAATAGATTAATTTTTAATTAATACATATGTTTGATATGACAATTTAGAAGAATATTATAGAACATTTTTATATTTTTTGTATTTCTGAATTGAAATATCACTATTTATGTTTTGTGTAGCAGGCATACACAACGGTTACCCAACAAAAGGACCCAAGTCAATGTCAAGTGGGACCACTAATATAATCCCGTTAGCTTTTCCCTTCCTGTTAAGTCGTCCATTACCTTTTCCCTTCCCGTACTTGACTCTTCTAGAAGAGCTCGAGCAGGATTTTCTGAACAGTGCTAGTCGAGGAAAAGGGGTGAGGTAGGTTCAAAGGGGGAGGGGAGAAATTGAGGAGAACACTAGGAGGTAGAAGAGAGAAATCACCGGCGGAGCAGGTTCAGGAAGATGTTGGAGTGCTTGGAGCCGCAAAGCGGTGGCCTATCCTGTCGGGCCGCCGCCGCTCTGTGGGCGTACTCATACGGCTACCGTTGCGGTGAAGAATCAACGGTACTTCATATCCACGGCTACCTTTTTCCGCCTATTTTAAATCTCCTGGTGGTCGATTTGCATGTGAGAAACAAGCTTGTTAGTAGATAAACATCCTACTCTTACTTATTCTGCAGGTCCTATCCCGTGAGGCCATTATAGGTCTGTAGCCGTATTAATTAGACTTGCTTCACTAAGTCAATCGATGGTACTTCGTGTCCATGCTGTGAATCTCCTTGTGGTTGATTTTTTTAGTACGTTACTTTTTAGGATTTGATCTTTTGGTCCACTAGAAGGATCAATTCATGCTAAATGATAGGAGGAAGCATAAACGTTTTTCCTAACAAACATTTTTTAATCTTGTGAACGCGCAAACATGAATGTGAGCGGGCGTTATTCGCTAAGAGCTAGCTAGCTTATGAACTGAAACAAACTTGAGCTAGCTTATATCTTACTCTCATATCGATACGACCATGAAGTGTCCCACAGTGGGCCAGGCCCACATATGGAAAAACTAGAGCGAGGCTCCCTAGCGTGGGTGAGCAAGGGCTTATGTGAAGCGAGGGTTCTAACAAAACACAACCACAACAACAAAATAACAGAAGTCTAAGAAGACAACATCCCAACAGGTAGTCCAACAAGATGAAACAAAGGTCCAACAAAAAAAGAGACTTAAGGAAGCAAGCGGGATGAAAAGTTTTTGGCTGACGTGAGCTGACTGCGTCGTAAGCTACGTCTCAGCTAACTGCGACATAGAGACTCCCTTTAAAAAATGACTAAATATTACATGGATCCGCCCCTGACTAGTCGCCACTCAAATTCATGCTCCACGGGCCACCGTCGAACGCATCATGTTGTCGCAGTTCCCGCTCTGGCGCCCAGCCACCGCATCCTGTGCAGTTCACGCTTGTGGTCAGCTTCCTTCTGGTTGAGACTTGGAAAAGCTACTCCAAGTCTAGATTGGAGTAGTTGTTTTGGGACTTTGCACATTTAACAAATGTGTATTGCTGTGTTCGGAAAAAGTTGTACTACGATCGTGGCAGGATTCTGACCATTGTCTGCTGATTCTAGATTCTGATGAATGGTCAGTGGTTCAACCTAAGCGTTTCTTTTTCGAGAAACAATGGCTTCTCTCCCCAAGCTCACTGGTTCTGTCTTTGCAGTGTGGCATAAGACACTAATGCATCCACCACGTTAGTATGGCCCTGTTTGTGACCAACTTTATCTTTGGTAGCATGTGTTCATCTCTTGTGTTTCTATATCTTCGTAGCTGGGAGGCAACTTTGACTGTGTGCTATGCAAGAGAAAAACTAACCTTATGGAAAATATTAAATCTTTGGATGATAAAGCCGATGTTGTAGGTTTACCCGAGTCAAAATGGGGCTCTCTCTACCTACGAGAAAAATAAATAGTTTTCATTCTTAACTATGAAGAGATTTACTGGCAGCAAAGGGGCAGACAACAACATATTGCGGTGGCTAATGGAAGGTGTCGTAGATGTCGTATTTTGGTCCTAAATGATGGACAAAACCTGATCTTGGACCCTAGGAGTATTCAGGAGCATATTTATGGTTCCTACAAAGAATTGTTAGGATCCACAGTAGAGGAGGGGCCTCTATTTCCCAAAACATTTGTTCCTCTACGCTGGTGTTGCGGGAGGAAAATTTGGCACTCACAGCCCCTTTCCTGATGTCTAAACTTGAGCTACAGGGAACTCGACTAAGTCTGACACCGCCTCTGGCCCTGGCAGCCTTCGAGTGTTCGTCTACAAAATATTCTGGACGATTAGTCAAACAACAACTATTCCTATTGCTTGATTCATTTGCTAGGGGTTTCACAAGCTTGCAGTGTTTGAACTTTGGGGTCCTCTCCTTGATCCCTAAAGTCTAGGATGCTGATAGTATCTCTTAATTTAGGCCTATTGTGTTGATTAATGTCGTATTTAAATCCTTGGCCAAGGTTCTAGCTACGAGATTGTCTTTGGTTGCTCAGAAAACTATTCATCAACAACAGTCGGTCTTCATTCATGGTCGTGGCATCCATGACAGAATTGGTGTACTCTATGAAATGTTACACGAAGCTAAATCTAGTGGGGAAGAAATGGCCATCTTCAAAATTGATTTTGAAAAAGCATATGACCAAGTCAGTCTGGACTTTTTGGAAAAAGTCCTTCAGAGAAAGGGCTTTGACCCGCTTTGGGTTAGTTGGGTAATGCAAATGGTGAAAGGCGGCCAAACAGCGAAAAACATCAATGGGGACCAAGGTCCGTTCTTCTGCAATGCTCAAGGCCTTCATCAAGGGGACTCGTTGTCACTAACTCTTTGAACTACGTGGTTGAAGCCTTGGCCTCCATGCTAGATGGAGCAGCAAGTGCAGGACACATTCGTGGTGTGGTTCCTCATCTAGTGGAAGATGGAGTGTCATATTTACAACACGCGGATGACATGCTGATTATGATTTGTAATGACCTACGGGACATTATGAATCTAAAGTTTATTCTTTTATGCTTCGAGGCCATGTCAGGGCTTAGAATCAACTTTGCCAAAAGTGAGGTTTTTTATGCTGGGATTTGATGTGGAGGCCTAGCTTCGTACGACATTTATGCTTGACTACCAACTGGGTTCTCTTCCTATGGCTTGTTTGGTCTTGCTAGTGGATGGATCTAGATTGCCCATGTATGTGTTTGACCCTTTGTAACTGAGAGTGGAAAAATGGTATACCCCTAAAAAGTTAGATCTTATTTCTTTTGGGCTAAATACATGGATAAACAAAAGTACCATATGGTGAAGTGGAGCACGGTTTGCACCTCTAAGGATGTGGGTGGGTTGTGCTTCACAAACACCAAAATGATGATGAGTGTTTGCTGGGTAAATGGGCCTAGAAGGTTTTTAATGACCAGGGGGTCTACGGTTAAACATTACGAAAAAGAAGTATTTGCAAAGAGAAGGTCTAGGAGCCATCAGGCCTAACTAAGGCTCCCAACTTTGGAAATCGGTCCTACGAGGCAGACAACTCCTTAGCATCAGTGATAGGCACCTTGTGGGGAATGGTCGTAATAAGGTTCTAGATTGATAGATGGATCAGCCATGAACTCTTGTCTCTTGTTTACCCTAGGTTGTTTTTTATATGTCACAATCCTGACATTTTGGTGGCTTCTGTCCGCTCGAGTATGGATGGTCCCCCAACTTTTAGGAGGACATTTGATCCAATTGAAAGAGAGCAGTGGATAGGTTGTCTTGGATGCTAGAACCATTAGGGGTCTTCTCTACTTGGTTTCTGTACGCTTCCTTGCTTAAAGCCGTAGGGGTCCTCTGTTTTCGTGACATATGGGATCTTAGGATCCCGCTAAAGATCAGGTTCTTCTTGTGGCAGTTCGCCAGGGGTAGGATCCCTAGTGGGGACTAGGTGCAGAATCGACATGGCCTTGGTTACGGTCTTTGCCCTCTTTGCAGAATCCCCGAGTATCAAAACCACATATTTTTCAACTATATCCTTGCTAAAAAAAATTGGGCTTGCCTTCGGGAAGCTCTAGGGAGTAGTTGAGCTCCTAGATCCTTTGCTCACTTCTTCTCTCTAGTGTAGGGGGTGAGGTGAGCGGTCAATCCAAATGCTCCCTTTGGATAATTGCGTTTGCGGACATTTTTTGGGCCTTGTGGAATATTAGGAACTGGGCTTTAATTGAGGGTATCTTTATTAGAACTCCTCCTGATTGCTTATACAAAATTGTTGTCTATATGCAGCTGTGGCATCCTCTGAGCCGGAAGAAGGACCGAGATGCATTCACATCCTTGATTGATGTATCAAACGCAATATCACCGAGCTTCATCGCAGCTGGAGTAGAGAGACTTCCTCTCCGTACGTTGCCTTGCATGAAGGCACATGGGTCTTCAGTTTTCGTGACCCGTGGATCTTAGGATCCCGTTGAAGATCAAGTTCTTCTTGTGGCAATTCACCAGAGGTAGGATCCCTAGTGGTTCATCGCAGCTGGAGTAGCGGGACTCCTTGCGACGCTGTGCTCCCCATCCTTCATGCCTGTGCCTTTCGTGGTGGCCTTTGTGTTAGTTTCTAGATCTGTGTTGGCGTGGCACCTTGCACTTTGTTGTGCCCTCTTAACTACCGGTTTGTTCTGGCGTATCCTCTCTTGGTTTTGTCCAGTCGAGCTTGTTGTACCGATATCTTGATCCCCTGAGGCTTTATTTATAAATACGGGCTCTAACGCCTTTTATTTAAAAAAAATTGTACCGTTGTATGGTTGCAACAGAAAGTTTTACGTAGTACTATTTATCTGTTTGTTGTAGTTATTACTACTACTCCCTATGATTTATAATAAATATCGGTGATTTAGTACTATTTTAGTACAAAATTTTGACAAATATATGATACTCCCTCTGTCCTAAATTACTTTGCATTCTATGTTTAGTCAAAGTCAAATGTTATAAACTTTGACTACGTATATAAAAAAAAATAACAATATCTGAAACATGTACTCCCTCCGTCCTAAAATAGATGTCTTAGATTTGTCAAAATTTGCATGAATCTAGACATTATTTAGTATATAGGTTCATCCAAATTTTGACAATTTTAAGACATCTATTTTGGGACGGAGGGAGTAATAAATATAGTTAGACTAGTCATAAAACATACTTTTATATTATATATAATTGATATTATAATGTTATTATTTTGTTCAAAATGTTTAGTCAATTTTAACATGTTTGACTTTGACCAAACCTAGAATGCAAAGTAATTTGAGACAGAGGGAGTATTTGTTTGAGGTGGAAGGAGTATTTTTCTTCTTAAAGAACCAGCCATCGAACCGGCGAACCATGGTTAGACCATTAAAAACTTGAAGCAACAGCCAAGCTTGTTCGATCACCTGTCTTAGGTTCAAAAGCTTGTGGTTGGTGCGGGTACGAATGATTGCCTGAAGCGCTAGTTTGCACATTTTGCGACAGTTCGAGAGGCGCATATGCCCACGTACATGTCACGATCCAATGTGTGCAGCACGGCACCGTACCTCTCGGGCTTGAATGATTGCCTGAACTGGTAGTTGCACATTCTACGACAGCTTGCGAGGCGCATGTGCAATAATACGCGTAGTACTGATGTGTGATGATCCCATTCCGATGTGTGTAGCACGGCACCTACTGGCGCTTTTCTTCTTTCTTTTCTTTTTCCCAAATAGCGCGAGACACACTGTGCGCTATCCTATCATGCTTATTTAGTTGGCACGTTCATTTCTTGATTGACACAGCTCCAAATAATTCAACGACCTGATCACCAAACATAACCTCGGAAACCTCCGGCCCTCGTTTATAACCACTCGTCTTCAAGGCTTCAACATCCAAAATCCCATCAGTGAGCTTCTCCTACCTCCTTCCAAAGAACTCAAAGATCCAGAGCCAAGGGTTGCCAATGGGAGGAATAGGAGAGGAGGTGAAGCTGTTGGGCGTGTGGGACAGCCCGTTCGTGAACAGGGTGCAGATCGTGCTCAACCTGAAGGGGATCTGCTACGAGTACGTGGAGGAAGACCTCCACAACAAGGGTGCGCTCCTCCTCGGCTCCAACCCCGTGCACAAGAAGGTACCCGTCCTCATCCACAACGGCAATGCCATCCCCGAGTCGCAGGTCATCGTGCAGTACATCGACGAGGCCTGGTCCGGCACCGGCCCGACCGTCCTCCCTGCCGACCCGCTCCAGCGCGCCACCGCCCGCTTCTGGGCCGCCTTCGTCGACGACAAGGTGAAGTACACGACGCACCATCACATCTCGTCACCGCGCAAAACTATTTCTTCTGGTCATCTGGTCTGGAAGTTATTAAGCCCAAATAAAGCAACCCATGTTCTGCAGGTTGGGTCACCGTGGTTCACGATCCTGTTCGCGCGTAAAACCGAGGAGAAGATGGAGGCCGCGGTGCGCGCGGTTTCGGCCATGGAGACGCTTGAAGGCGCGTTCAGGGACTGCTCCCTGGGGAAGTCATTCTTCGGCGGCGACGGGATCGGGTTCGTCGACGTCGTGCTCGGCAGCTACCTGGGATGGTTCGTGGTCATCGAGAAGATGATCGGCGTCAAGCTCATGGACGCGGCGAGGACGCCCAACCTGGCCGCGTGGGCCAAGCGGTTCAGGATGGAGGATGCGGTGAAGGGTGTCCTTCCTGAGGATGTTGATAAGGTGCTTGAGTTCTTGCAGACGTTCCTTGATTAAGAGCGTGGCTGCGCCATGTGCTGGTTGGGCCTTTCTATTGTTTCCTTTTGTCTCTTCCTATGGGATTATAATGGGCCAGCACATATATTTGGTCCAACAAAATAAGATTAATGAGAAGCTGAAGTGCACTGAGCAGTACCACACATAATTCATTCCACCGTTGTCTAAAAAATGAGTATCTAAATAGCATCAAACCACTACTTCATTGGCGGAATTTATCAAACGCCACCACTTCTTAGTACAGAAATTAAACCATATTTTTTTGAGTTTCTTGCAGAAAACACGGGTTGCTCAAGAGAAAAATTATATCGAACCTGGTCCACGAACGATCGGCGTTGGATCAACTACAACGAATGACTCGTGGCATCACAAATCTAAAAGCATACAACCTAACTTATCTCCTCGACTCTGAATCTTGTACTTGTCTCTTGTTTTGACTAGCCTAGGTATACAGCTACTAGTAAGTTTGTTTCCTCGATCGCTTGATCTCTGGAGGGCGTGACGGCCTGGCGCGGTATGATCATCAATCTTCGGCAGCGCCGGCGGCTCATCCGAAGACACACACTACAACGCATTGGACATAGTTGTTGCCTGTTGGTGCCTGTTGCCCCATCAGGCGGCTGGCGAGGTGAACAACGACGAGCATACAAGTAGGTGAACGACGAGAAGATGCAATGATTCACGACCATGCCTACTAAACTCCGGCGCTCTGGTTCGTCGGCGACTGCTCAAGTCCTGAACGCGGACGAGATGACGCAAGAAGTTCAGATGATTCACATAGAGAGACGAGATCCCTTAGCTTGTCAGGCTTGAAGATGTTGCGTAATGTTGTATGCAATGCACAAATTAGTTAAGCTCATAAATTAAGAAATCTGATTTTTTTCTTCACAGAATCTGAGAACTAGTTAGTGTTCTTCTCATTCTCATCAAACTTTAAATTGTGATCCCATACAAAAGCTAGCAGTAGCACGAGCTTCAGAACTTGCACAAGATTCAGAAAAATGTTCACAAACACAGTACACAGTATCTGAACACTTTGATGAACATAAGCTTCAAAACTTGGAGAGGTGGAGGAAATAATCAGCCTGAGGGGATGGGTGCTCAAGGTGGAGCTTGGCAGAACCAGCAATCTAAACAGCAATCTCAGCCGCAATTTGTCCCTCAGTCGCAGCAGATCTTGGGCTTTGGTTTTGGATTCCCCCCTACTTGGGGATTCAATAACCAGTTCCCTGTTGGTCAGTTTCCTTCTAATCAGTGGGTCAATCCACATGGTGCTTGGTCTGGTTCTAATTCTTCTCAACAGCAACCCCCATCCTTCCCTCAGATACAGTCACAGCAGCAATTTCTGCAGCCATTCCAACTGCAACAGCAGCCGCCAATTTTAGGTGTGCATCATATGCAAAACCAAGGGCAGCAGCTTTTGCAACAGCAGCAGTTGGGGCAATTCCAGCAGAATCTGCAGCATGCTAGTAACAAGCAACAAGGGAATAGGAAGAAGGGAAAAGTTGTGGTGATTGAAGATCAAAACTCAGGGAGGGAGAATCAGTTAAGGTCAAAAGATAGTTACATGCATGTGGTCTGCTTTACCTGTGGGGAACCTGGCCATAACAAGTCTCAGTTCCCCTCTGCTCCTTTTTGTTTCATATGCAAGATGGTAAACCACAAGGAAGACAAGTATCCAGTGAGGAAGCTAGCTTTGCCTGCTGCCAAGCTTTATGGAAAAGCTGCTCAAGTGCTGGAATTCTTCCATGTGGAGGTTCCTGAAAGCAACAACAATGATCTGGGAGCAAAAAATGTGGGGATTGTGTTCATTGAGGCTGGTGAAATCAACAAAGAGGAGCTGGCTCGGGAGTTTGCAGTTATCTACAAAACTACTTGGCCTTGGCAGATTAGGCAGCTAGATGATTGGTCCTTGTAGGGGTTCGTAGCATGGAAAACAAAAAAATTCTACCGCATGCACACAAACAAGCCAAGATCTATCTACTAGATTGTAGCAGCGATTTGATTAGAGTACTCACCCTCGAAGATTCCAAAACGGTTAACGAGAGCAGATTCTCGTGGGTGATGTAGTCGTACACTTGCCGATCTCAATATCGCGTAGACAATCCTTCCGGCGTTGTGTTCCGACAGCGCTTACGCAGTTGGTCACACGTTCTGTACTCGATGAAGACCTTCCTCTCCCTTATTCCAGCAGGCAGCGGAGGTTGTAGTTCTCCCCTCGCGATTCCGGCAGCACGACGGCGTGGTGTCGGAAGTAGAGGGAAGATCCCGCAGGGCTTCGCCTAAGCCGGTGCGAGTTATGGTGGATAGAGGGTTTCCAGTGATCTAGGTTTAGAAGGTCGGAGAGGAGGAGATGGTGTCGGCGGCGGCTAGGACGACGGCGACGGGCCGGCGATGGCGCGAGGCGGCGGCGGCGTGCGGCCGCGGCTTGGCGCGGCGGCGACGAGGCACGGGTGGGGAGGGCTGGTTGTGTGTTCTTTGGGGAAGCCCTCCCCCTCTATTAATGAGAGGGAGGGAGGCTTGGCAGAGGAGAGTTTGAATCCATACCCAAACCCAAGTTGGATAGAAGGAAGGACTCTTTACTTCTTCCACTAGGAAACCATTGTTCCAGTTTGACTTTTCAAACCTCCCTTTTGACTTTCAATTTTGAGCTTTATTTCTCTCTCGCAAATTCCCAACCAAAGTGACTTAGGACATGATCCAATCATTCCACTTACCCATGACATATTCATGGACCATTCCCCTTCTGGTCTGGTGAACCTTCTAGACCTTCTAGAACCTCTCCGATGAAAACATCGAAATCATTCCCGAACTCCGAAATCAGACTTTCCTTATATGAATCTTATTCTCCGGACTATTCCGGATCTCCTCGTGATATCCCGGATCCCATCCGAGACTCCGAACAACATTCGGTATCCCTACTTACATTCCATATCTACTAAACAACATCGAATCCTTAAGTGTGTCTCCCTACGGTTCGTGAATTATGCGGACATGACCGAGACACTTCTCCGATCAATAACCAATAGAGGAATCTGGAAATTCATATGGCTCCCACATATTTCTACGATTACTTTGCGATCGAATGAACCACTTACATACGACACAAAATTTCCCTTTGTCTCGCGATAGATTACTTATCCGAGGTTTGATCGTCCGTATCTCTACATACCTAGTTCAACCTCATTACCAATAAGTAATCTTTTCTCGTTCCCGTGATATGTGATCCCTTGTGAGCCAGTCACATGCTTGAAAGCCAATTGGATGACATTCCACCGAGAGGGCCCAGAGTATATCTATCCATCATATGGATGGACAAATCCCACTCTTGATCCCTGTGCCTCAACACATACTTTCCGAACACTCAATGCCACCTTTATAGCCACCCAGTTACGGTGTGGTGTTTGATGTCATCAAAGCATCCTTCCGGTGATGGTGATTAGCATCATCTCATGGTCGAAGGAATTAGGTTACTATGTATCAGAAAGCTTATAGCAAACGAACTATTGAAATGACTTGATCTTTATGCTATGCTTATCTACAGGAGTATGTCCATCACACCATTGTCCTAATGATATGATCTTGTTGTTAACAACATCTCAATGTTCATGACCCAGAAACCATGATCATCTATTAACCAACAAGCTAGTATTATAAAGAGGCTTTACTAAGGACTCTAATTTTAGTTTATAAATCACACAAGTATTAATGTTTCCGATTAATACTGTTATAGCATGAATGTAAACATTTATCATAAACACAAAGATATAATAATAACCACTTTTATTATTGCCTCTAGGGCATATCTCCAACAGTCTCCCACTTGCACTAGAGTCAACTAATCTAGATTACATGGTAATATACCAAACACCCATGGCGGTTTGATGCTGGTCATGTTTTTCCCTCAGGAGAGGTTTAGTCAACGGATCTGCCACATTTAGATCTGTGTGTACTTTGCAAATCTTTATGTCACCATCTTGTACATGCTCTCGAATAGCGTGAAAACGTAGCTTGATATGCTTCAGCTTCTTGTGTGACCTTGGTTCTTGCGCATTGGCTATGGCGCCCATGTTATCACAATAGATAGACATTGGGTCCAGCGCACTTGGAACCACACCGAGCTCTATAATGAACTCATTCATCCATATTGCCTCTTGTGAAGCCTCCGAAGAAGCTATGTATTCCGATTCAGTTGAAGATCTTGCCACAACGCTTTGCTTTGCACTCCTCCAGCTAACTGCTGCACCATTCAAAGTAAATACATATCCAGATTGAGATTTAGAATCATCTGGATCGGTGTTCCAACTAGCATCGGTGTAACCATTAACAACGAGCTGTTCATCACCTCGATAAGAAAGAACCATATCCTTAGTTCTTCTCAAGTACTTAAGGATGTTTTTGACCGCTGTCCAATGATCCACTCCTAGATCACTTTGATATCTGCTAGTCAAACTAACAACATATGCAATGTCGAGTCTAGTACATAGCATGGAATACATAAGAGATCCTATGGCTGAGGCATAGGGAGTCTTACTCATACTTTCTCTATCTTCTGCCGTTGCAGGACTTTGAGTTTTACTCAAGGTCGTATTGGGCAACATGGGCAAGAACCCTTTCTTGCTATCTTCCATTCCAAACCTCTTTAGAACTTGTCCAAATATGTACTCTGTGACAATGATATTAGGCGTCTCGATCTATCTCTATAAATATTTATGCCTAATATGTAAGCTGCTTCGCCAAGATCTTTCATTGAAAACTATTATTAAAATAATCCTTGACACTATTAAGAAGGTCTACATCATTCCCAATCAACAATATGTCATCTACATATAGTATTAAGAATGCTACAGAGCTCCCACTCACTTTCTTGTAAATACAAGCTTCTCCATAAGTTTGTATAAAACCAAAGCTTTTGATTACCTTATCAAAACATTGATTCCAACTTCGGGATGCTTGCTTCAATCCATAAATGGACCGTTGAAGTTTGCATACCTTGTTAGCATCTTTAGGATCGACACAACCTTTGGGTTGTACCATATACAACTCTTCATCAATGTCTCCATTGAGGAACGCCGTTTTGACATCCATCTGCCATATCTCATAATCATAATATGCAGCGATTGCTAATAAAATCCTCACAGACTTTAGCTTCGCTACCGGTGAGAAAGTCTCATCGTAGTCAACTCCTTGAATTTGTCGAAACCCTTTTGTAACAAGTCGAGCTTTATAGACAGTAACATTACCATCAGCATATGTTTTCTTCTTGAAAATCCATTTGTTCTCGACGGCCTTCCGGCCATCTGGCAAGTCCACCAAAGTCCATACATGGTTTTCATACATTAATCCAATCTCGGATTTCATGGCTTCTTGCCATTTATTGGAATGTGGGCTCATCATTGCTTCCTCATATGTCGCAGGGTCATCGGTGTTGTCCACCAACATGACACTCATAACGGGATCATACCAATCAGGAGTGGTACGAGTTCTCGTTGAGCTGCGAGGCTCCGTAGTTACTTTAACCGAAGTTTTATGATCAACATCATTAGCTTCCTCTCTTATTGGTGTAGGCGCCACATGAACTACTTCCGGTGCTGCGCTACTCTCAAGTTCGAGAGAAGGTTCAATAACCTCGTCGAGTTCTACTTTCCTTCCAGTCACTTCTTTTGAGAGAAACTCCTTCCCTAAAAAGGATCCATTCTTGGCAACGAAGATTTTTCCCTCGGATCTATGATAGAAGGTATACCCAATAGTTTCCTTCGGGTATCCTATGAAGACGCATTTTTCCGCTTTGGGTTCAAGCTTGTCGGGCTGTAACTTCTTTACATAAGCTTCGCAACCCCAAACTTTAAGAAACGACAATTTAGGTTTCTTCCCAAACCATAATTCATACGGTATCGTTTCAACGGATTTATATGGTGCCCTATTTAAAGTGAATTCGGCTGTTTCTAATGCATAACCCCAAAACGATAGCGGTAAATCTGTAAGTGACATCATAGAACGAACCATATCTAAGAGAGTTCGATTACGACGTTCAGACACACCATTACGTTGTGGTGTTCCCGGCGGTGTCAATTAAGAAAGTATTCCGCATTTCTTTAAATGCTCGCCAAACTCATAACTTAGATATTCACTTCCACGATCAGATCATAGAAATTTAATCTTCTTGTTACGTTGATTCTCTACCTCACTTTGAAATTCCTTAAAATTATCGAAAGTTTCAGACTTATGTTTTATGAAATAGATATTACCATATCTACTCAAATCATCCGTGAAGGTAAGAACATAACTATAACCACCGTGCGATGCTACACTCATTGGGCCACACACATCGGTATGTATGATTTCCAATAAGTCCATAGCTCGCTCCATCATACCAGAAAATGGAGTCTTAGTCATTTTAGCCATCAGACATGCTTCGCATATTTCAAGTGATTCGAAATCAAGTGATTCAAGAAGTCCATCGGAATGGAGTTTCTTCATACGCTTCACTCTAATGTGACCAAGACGACAGTGCCACATATAGGTCGAGTTATCGCTCAATTTCAAACGTTTAGCTTCAATGTTATTAATGTGTGTATTTCTACAATCGAGATTCAATAAAAATAGACCATCTATCAAAGGTGCATGTGCATAAAACATATTACTCATATAAATCGAACAACCATTATTCTCGGACTTAAACAAGTAACCGTCTCGCAATAAACATGATCCTGATATAATGTTCATGCTCAACGCAGGCACCAAATAACAATTATTTAAGTATAAAACTAATCTCGATGGTAGATGAAGAGGTAGTGTGCCAACCGTGATCACATCGATCTTTGATCCATTTCCAACGTGCATCGTCACCTTGTTCTTCGCTAGTTTCTGTCTATTCTGCAGCACCTGTTTCGAGTTACAAATATGAGCAACTGAACCAGTATCAAATACCTAGGCACTACTACGAGTACTAGTGAGATACACATCAATAATATGTATATCGGATATACCTTTATTCTTGATGTTGTTGTTCTTCAAATCCGCCAAGTACTTAGGGCAATTCCGCTTCTAGTGACACTCTCCCTTGCAGTAAAAGCACTCAGTATCATGTTTAGGCCCAGCCTTGGTCTTCTTCGCCGGCGCGATAACTTTCTTACCGCCCTTCTTGAAGTTTCCCTTTTTCTTAGACTTGCCTTGCTTCTTGAATTTGGTGGTATTATTGACCAACAACACTTGGTGCTCTTTCTTAATCTCCACTTCTACAGACTTTAACATGGAGAAGAGTTCGGGCAACGACTTGTCCATGTTTTGCATATTGTAGTTCATCACAAAGTTCTTGTAAGTTGGTGGTAGTGATTGGAGGACACGGTGAATCCCCAAAGCATTAATAATCACTATACCCAAGCTTTGAAGCTTGCTTGCGTGCCGAGACATATTAAGCATGTGCTCACTAACAGAGCTGCCCTCTTCCATCTTACAGTTAAAGAACTTTTCAGAAGCCTCATAACTCTCAACTGCCGCGTGAGCCTCAAATATCATTTTGAGTTCACGGACAATATCATGTGGGTCATGGTTCTCAAACCTTTTCTGAAGCTCTGATTCCAAACCATACAAGATAGCACACTGAACTGTGGAGTACTGATTCTTCCGAGCGAGGAAAACATTTTTTACCTCATCGGTAGCATCAGCTGCAGGTGGGTCACCCAGCGGTGCATCCAACACATAGGTCAAATTACCAGCATTGAGGACAATCCTCAAATTGCGGAACCAATCCACGAAGTTGCTTCCATTGTTTTTCAACTTTTCTTTCTCTAGGAACGCATTAAAATTAATGGTAGGGTCCGCCATTGATCTACAACATATTTGCAATAGTTTAGACTAAGTTTATGACTAATTGAGTTCTAATTAATAGTTAAATTAATCTAGGTGAACTCCCATTCAAAATAATATCCCTCACATTGTTTTAGTGATCACATGAACCAAATCCACCACATCAAAACCGATCATCATGAGAGTTGATGCAGCTTCAATGGCGAACAATCAACATGTTCATCATATCTACTATATGACTCATGCTTTACCTTTCGGTGATCCGTGTTCCGAGACCATGTATGTACATGCTAGGCTCGTCAAGATCAAACCTTAGCTTCCGCATGAGCAAATCTGGCTTGCTCCCGTTGTATACACTCGCAGAATATAACACACCTGATCATCACGTGGTGCTTCGAAACAACGAGCTTTAGCAACGGTGCTTACTAAGGATGAACACTTTATAACTTGAAATTTTTGTGCTAGAGGGATCATCTTATAATGCTACCGTCGCGAACTAAGCAATACAAGATGCATAAAAGGATTAACATCACATGCAATTCATAATATGTGATATGATATGGCCTTTCTTCTTGTGCTTCCGATATCCATTTTCAAGCACGAACATGATCTCCATCATCACTGGCATGGCGTCAAGGTCAATGTCGCCGCTTCATGGTTGTCGTCCACCAACATCAGCTATTACAACTACTTTGAATAATAGACACGCAGGTCTTAACAGTATTAAAAGACAACCATATGGCTCTTGCTGGTTGCTGACTTACAATAAGGAACATTGCATACATCATATATAATCACAATCATGGCCATATCACATCACAGCACACCCCTGCAAAACAAAGTTAGACGCCTCTAATTTTCTTTGCATGTTTTACGTGGTTTGGGGCTTTCAATAAGTGTCGTTCTAACTTACGAACAAGAACCACAACGTCGATACTAGTATTGTCAATCACCCGTTGTAGATTGAATCTTAACTATGTTGGGAGAAACAGGCACCTGCAAAGCCACTTATGCAATACAAGTTGCATGTCAAGCGTGGAGCAAGTCTCATGAACGATGTCATGTAAGGTTAGCCCGGACCGCTTCATCCCACCATCCCGCAAGATGCAAAGTACATAAGAACCAATCGACAACAAAAGCATCAACGCCCACAATGACCATTGTGTTCTACTCGTACAACAGATCTACATATAGACACGGCTTTGATACCACTGTAGGGGTTCATAGCATGGAAAACAAAAAAATTCTACCGCATGGACACAAACAAGCCAAGATCTATATACTAGATTGTAGCAACGAGATGATTAGAGTACTCACCCTCGAAGATTCCAAAGCGGTTAACGAGAGCAGATTCTCGTGGGTGATGTAGTCGTACACTTGCCGATCTCAAGAACGCGTAGACGATCCTTCCAGCACTGTGTTTCGGCAGCGCTTTAGCAGTCGGTCACACGTTCGGTACTCGATGAAGACCTTCCTCTCCCTTGTTCCAGCAGGCAGCGGAGGTTGTAGTTCTCCCCTCGCGATTCCGGAAGCACAACGACGTGGTGTCGGAAGTAGAGGGAAGTTCCCACAGGGCTTCACCTAAGCTGGTGCGAGTTATGGTGGATCTAGGGTTCCCGACGATCTAGGTTTAGAAGGCCGGAGAGGAGGAGGTGGTGTCGGCGGCGGCTAGGGCGATGTCGACGGTCTGGCGGCGGCGCAGCGGCGGCGTGGCACGGGTGGGGAGGGCTGGTTGTCTGTTCTTTAGGGCAGCCCTACCCCTCTATTTATGAGAGGGAGGGAGGCTTGGGAAAGGGGAGTTTGAATCCATACCCAAACCCAAGTTGGATAGAAGGAAGGACTCTTTCCTTCTTCCACTAGGAAACCATTGTTCCAGTTTGACTTTTCAAACCTCCCTTTTGACTTTCAATTTAGAGCTTTATTTCTCTGTTGCAAATGCCCAACTAAAGTGACTTAGGACATGATCCAATCATTCCAATTACCCATGACACATTCATGGACCATTCCCCTTCCGGTCCGGTGAACCTTTTAGACCCTTCTAGAACCTCTCCGATGAAAACATCGAAATCATTCTCGAACTCCGGAATCGGACTTTCCTTATATGAGTCTTATTCTACGAACTATTCTGTATCTCCTCGTGATATTCCGGATCCCATTTGAGACTCCGAACAACATTCGGTATCCCTACTTACATTCCATATCTACTAAACAACATCGAATCCTTAAGTGTGTGTCCCTACGGTTCGTGAACTATGCGGACATGACCGAGACACTTCTCTGATCAATAACCAATAGAGGAATCTGGAAATTCATATGGCTCCCACGTATTTCTACGATTACTTTGCGATCGAATGAACCACTTACATACGATACCAATTTCCCTTTATCTCGCGATAGTTTATGTAACATCCCAGCATTTAGGAACCAACAAATTGTAGATTTAGGAATTTGAGATATTGCATGCATTCATCTGTGAAAATGTGGGTAAATTTTTCGCCAAATAAAAACCAAAAGTGATCAAAGTTTCTTTCATGCTTTGAGATTAGGTATAGTCTTGAAGGATGATTGTTATATACTTTGATATGATCTTGTGGATCAGAGTGTTTTGGGAAATTAAATTTGAATTTAAAACTTGAGTGTTTGAATTATAATTCAAAAGGATTTTGAATGATGTTTGAGTATTTGATTTAATTTAAGAGTTAACCAATAATAACTCAAACTTTAAATGAAAGAAGACAATCAATAAAATAAATATTCCAAAACTTGTTTCAATAATAAATTACAAAATGTAACTTATGGAAATAAGCAAAAATCTTTACAATAGTAATTAAATAAAAGAATAATCTTTATTTATGGAGTAATAGGACAATCTTTATTACAAAAGGATAAAAATAAAATAACAAAAGAATAAAGATATTACAAGTGACTAATCTATAAATAAAAAGAAAAACCTAAACTAAAGTCTTGATCTTCAAATCTGGTACCTGCAAAATAAAAAGAAACTTAAAAGAAAAAGAAGGTTAGGATTAGAATTATTTTACTCTCAGAATTGACAGTGAAGTGCAATGTTCACTTTTTCATCATTGAGTAATTTAAGGGGCAAGTTTCACCAATATGAAAGAATATATCTTTCATAATTTTAAGCCATAAGTCAAATAAACAGCAAGGAGGGGAAAGTTTCACCAGCCAAGTAAGAGTAACCAGATAAAGGTAACTTCACAACCAGAACATATCCACAACCTGTGCAGCAGGCACACAGGCAGCACAGACACCAAACTGCATGGTGTTTGCTGTCAACACCACAACAACAGCACAATCTTACAAAACCATCCACACAGCTGTGGGAATACAACCCCACACCATTCCATTGTTCTTACACACCAAGCACAACAGCCACCAACTAAACCAAGACAAAGCCAAGCTGGATCACACCAATCAAAACCCTGGATCACATCACCAAAATGGTGACATAAGGAGGGGGTAGAACAGGTGGATAGCAAGACCAAGATCAAGCCACCAGGACCAGGAGGTGGAGGGCTAGATCAAGGACAAGCTAGGAGCTGGAAATACCAGGAGAGCACCAGATCTAGTTGGCACAAGATCAACCACTGGCAACCCCAACATCAAATAAGTGTGGTGAGTAAAATAGACCATCACATGATCTATCTATCTAAGATTAGACAAGCATACATGATCTGTTTCTTACTCAAACTCTCAGAAAGCACCCAAGTGGGGTGAATCCATCACTGAGGTTTTAAACACTAAAAGCAATCAGAAAAGTATAAGGATCCAACTAAGATCTCAGGACAACATCATTGATCTAAGAAATCAAGCTATATTTCAAGTCAAGAATGAACATAGCCAAGATTTAAACTTCTAGGCACATCTCTAAGACAAGAGTAGCACCTTAGAATTTAATCTTGTGGATCTATACAAGTGATGAAGCCTACCATCATTTTTCCCAAACTTTGATTCAAGAAACAGTAGCTGGTATCACTACCAGAACCATCCATGTGAATCAACAAGATAAAGGCTTAATCCCTAAACCTCATACCAACATCATGGGTCTTAGGGATTTAAGAAAGTAAGGTTCTACTTATCTTTAACGCCAAACTCATCTTAAACTTGAACAAAACCAAACCAAGTATTAGAATCTAATCGTGTGTGCCATACAAGGATGGTGTCAGAAGAACAGTTCTAAACTAAGAAGGTTAAGCATCCAATCTTCACAGATAGAATCAACCAACTATAAATCATTTTCCTGACATCACAGGAATCATAATCAGGAAAATCCATATGTATATCTTCACTATTTGAAATGATTTGATCTCAAGTTACATATGAATTCTTAAGCCAACAGTACTAATACAGTGACTTCATCAAACAACACTCATTGGCATTACTCAAGTAATGACAGTGGTGAGTTATTAAACCTCTAGATTTCCCAAATATTGCTTCTAGAGCAACCTTACCATCTGAATCATATAAAAATTAACCCATAAAATCATCTGGTAAACCACTAGCATCACCACAACTATTCATAAGCAGCAAGCCACAGCTAACAACCATTTAGCATGCTTAGGGCCATCAAAACTTGATCCCAACTCATCAGTTATCTAATCCACAACAGGGTATGAACCCTAGGCAAAATAAACCATCTCAATCAGGAAAGGACAGTAAATAGGAAGGTCACTACCAACATCTAACATAGGATGGCCTAGCACAGAGAGCTAGAGGGGAGAGGAATAACTGACAGAAGGTCCTCGCTGTAGATTAGAATAGAAGGCAGAGAAGGCCGACGACCATGGCGGCACGGGGAGCACCCCCAAGGGGGCACTGCAACCCACACCACGCCACAACGGCGACCATAGCCACGCTTGGGGGCGAGGAGCATCCCTACGGCGCACGACAACAGCGGCGACGTCAGCATCAACGCCAACCCCAAACCCTAGGGTCCGGGATGGCATCGATCTGGTCACAGGAGGGCTCCAGGTCCAAATCCAATTGGACAGGAGGGTAGAGCGGGGCCGACAACCTCATCCTTCACCACGGCGGCAGCCAGGAAGGTCCACGGCGGCGCTAACCTCCAGCGGCAGCATCGCTGACCACCGGGCCGGGGGAGGAGAAGGAGAGAGGTGAGCGAGAGAGAGAGAGAGAGAGAGAGAGAGTTGGGCTGGGTTGGGCCAATACCCCTTCGGGGTGTTGTTTTGACTTTGCCCTAATGGGCCACAAGGGCCCAATAAACCCAAATAGTCAGCCCAAATCCTTTAGAGACTGTTTTAATAATTGGAAAAAGACCAAAATGCCCTTGAACTTAAATAAATTCTAAAAAATAAAATAAAAGTCCAAAAATTATAAATAAAATATTTTTGGATTCACAATAATCCAAACTATCTAAATAAATTAAAATATAAAATTTTGAACATAGAAATTTTATTAAGAATTTTGTAATTTATATATTCCTTATGGAATTTTACAAAATTATTGAAAGTTGATAAAATAAATAAAAATCACTTTCATTATATATTAATATTTTAGTATTTTAGAAAAATACTAAACAAATATTTAATGTCAATTTTTGGTATTTAATGATAATTCTTAAATGAATTATTAATTAAATAAAAAGCAAATAAACTAAAAATAAAAGAATACAATATTCAATAAATATTAAAAATCAATATTTATAAATACTTTCTCATTAAAAGAATTTTTATAATTTAAATAAATGGGGAAGAATACATATAAAGCTAAATGATGCATTACATTACTTTGCATAATCATTTTGCTTCTTTAAATATTGTCCTTACCGGGCAATAATTATGTTTTTGTAGACATAGAAGCTCGAGGTCGAGTGCAAGCATCAAACTTCACTATACCTTGCCATCACAAGGCAAGTTCATCACTTGCTCATATCCTTTGAAGAGTCTTTACCAAAGTATTTGCAAATTGTGTGTTATCATATATATTCCAAAGAAAGAAAATATTATTTTCACAAATAAGGAAATCATAGATGTCATCCTAAGTGATGATATAATGGAGCAATAGAACTTAGGGTTCTATTTGCAGCAATAATGATCAATTAGGGACTTAATAACCCCTGACATCAGTGATTCTAGCGCCGTATATTACGCGTTAGCCATGAGATTTGGAATGGGACAAAGAGGCCAGCTGTATCTTCTTCCTCTCGCATGAAGCCGGATGTGCAGGTCGTTGCTGTTATCGTGGTAGCATGCATATTAATTGGTAATTCGTAGAGGATATGCAACATATGGGTGGGAACCCTCATCGTCCCACGATAGTTCTGGCATCTAACGGTTCGTACAAACCATTGCCGTAATTCATTATGTGGGCATGGTGTACACCAAGGAGGCATGCGAGGTCGCGAAGGGGGCAGTGATTGGCTTGGAACAACTACTGGGCCCAACATCATGTAATTGTGGATGGGAAAGTATGCCCGCTTGTGCAACAAGGAGTTGATCGCTCATGGTTAAAGTAACGCGCCTCTGCAGAGTGTAAGAATTGTAACTTGTTACTCCCTGTTCCGGGAAGGAGCTACGAATGCGGCAGGAAAGGAACTCAATGAAAGTTCTGGTCAACCTGTGAAGGCTTATGATCATAGATTTTCATAATAAAATCAATCTTTGAAGAAAGATTTATAAAGACTGCATAGTACCATGGACTTATAGTCCGAGGTGGTAGTTAGAGCATCAAACTTCCCACCTTGCATATAATGAACTTGTTGGGTAACGATGTTACTCATCCTTTCCTTTGATCCCTTGCTTAGACTCTGAGGATCCCGAAGACGTGCCAATATATGCAGCTGAATGTCAAGAAGATGTGTGGTACGAAGAGCCTGACCTACCAGGAGGTGTTGAAGGAGTGGATTACAAAATCCGCTATGGCGTCGATGATAACGAGTCCAACTAAGTATCCTAGTTAGTAGTAACCAACGGAGCCGAGCAGCATGAACTCTATAGAATAAGCTGTTGAGCTCAACTCCTAGTGGGAGTTGCTACTTTTAAATTCTGCTGAAACACTTTATATTTTGGTTTGTAAGTTGAATCCTTTTGAAGTCTCGAACTTCTGGTATTGTAATAATAATAAAGTGTGAAAGTTTGTAATATGGACCCGCAATGTTTCTATTGTACCACTCTGAGGGATGTGATATTTACGGAACGGTGTTCTGTAGATGTCATGTCAACGACTATAGTGTACTACACATGCAGTGGTATGTTGGGTCACTGCAATTGGTATCAGAGCAAATTGCTTTGAACTTAGGTTGGAAACTAGTATAGGGTATTACCTGTAGGAGAGTGTAGCAACGATAAAGAATTATCTAAAAGTAATATAATGGGTATTCAAATGAGAATATCCCGTTATATGTTTTAGTGCGATAATTCTTTGTTATGATGCAATATATTATTGGTTACAAATTAAAAATTATTTTCTTGCTATACAGAGCTATGGAACCAAAGTTTCCAAAACAGACTTTGGTAAGGAAAGAGGAGACTCTTGATGACTATCAAGGATCATTCACAGACCAACTTCGTCAATTTTTAAAGATTTTTAGTTGTCCAACTAGAATTCCAGTGAACACTATAACTTACCATGATGGCCGGATGTTATCCAAGTATCGTGTGAGTATCCAACTTCCAGAGGATCTTGGATTATATCACGGTCTACCTATAGGTGAAGGTAGGAGTCACTTAGCAGCATATCATGTTGCTATTGTGGATGCGATAGATAATATCCGGGAGCATAAAGCCAAGGAGTTAGAAGGTAGCACATTTTCTGTGATACCTCATGATTCTATAGACTCAGAGCCTATACCGGATCATCTTACTTTGGTTAAGAAGCATCCTAAGTTAGCTTCCAAGTTTATGGATAGATATCGAACACTCGTTGCGTCTTTTTATAAGACACATCAAGTGATTATCGAACATAAAAATGACATGTTAGAGGATCTAACTGATCCGAAAAGAAGGAAGCAGTCAGCAATCCAGTGGGAGAAGGAAGCAAGTAGTAGTGCAACACCTATCTGAAGGGAATATGCCCTGAGAGGCAATAATAAAGTGTTTATTATGTGTATTCCAAGTATATGATAGATGTTTATTTTGCATGCTATAATTGTATTAATACGGAAACGTTAATACATGTGTGTTTAATAAACAAACAGAAAGTTCCTAGTTATGCCTCTCTCATAAACTAGCTCGTTGATTAACAAGATGATCAAGGTTTCCTGATCATGGACATTGGATGTTGTTAATAACGGGATCACAACATTAGTGTAATGGTGTGATGAACATTCATCCGAAGTATAGCATTACGATCAAAGTCATTGAGTTTATATTGCTATAACAACTTACGAAGTGATCCTAATCCTTAGACCATGAGATCATGTCAATCACTAACACCGGAAGAGTTTCTTGATAACATCAAATGTCACACCGTAACAGGGTGATTATAAAGATGGATTCAGAACTAATAAAGTGTTATGTTGAGGCTCATGGATCGAGAGTGGAATTTGTTCATCCCGATGACGGATAGATATACTCTGGGCCCTCTCGGTGATATCACATTGATTAGCTTGCAAGCAAGTGATTTGATCACTAGAATGTTATATCACAGGAACGAGAAAAGAGTGCATGTCGGTAACGAGATCAAACTAGGTATAGAGATACCGATGATCGAATCTCGGACATGTAATATATCGTGAAACAAAGGGATTAAGATACTAGCGTAAAAGGTTCCGACGATCACAAGAAAGTCATCGTTGAATGTGTGGGAGTCAGTATGGGTCTCCAGATCCCGCTTCTGATTATTGATTCGAGAGGGGTCTCGATCATGTCCGCATTATTCACGAACCATAGGGTGACACACTTAAGATACACCGACATCCAATTGGAGCAAATGTTTCATGCCGAAAGAATGAACAAGCGCAGGAATTTATTTCACTAGATACCGAAACATGTTTTCGGGTGAAATTGCATAAAGTGGTTATGCATGTGAAATAGAATTCTATCAAGGGTTTATTTGTGAATGTTTGTCATTAAAGTAATTGAAAAAATTCTGAATAAAAATAAAAGAGTTTTATTTAATGAGAGTTTGCATTAAATTTGGTGGAAATTTAATGGGAATTTGAGTGGACTTTTGAGTGGAGGGATTTTAAAGGGCATTTTGTGAGTGGAGTGTCCACCCACATGAATGAAGGAGGGGAGGGGTCAGCCCCCATGGCCGGCGGCCACCCCCTTGGGTGCCCCCCTCCTCCTATAAAAGGAGCCCCCTCCTCACTTGTCTCTCACACCTCCTCGTGAAGGATCTCTCTCCCCCTCTAGAATTTATCCCCCATGGTCTCGGAGTAGCGAGATACATGTTCCCAGTGGCTATTCGGCAAGAAAGAGTTGTGCTTCCGCTGCATCGCTGGAGCGAGGAGGCGGAGGTTGCTCGGTGCCTCGAACGTGTGTGCGAGCACGGATGCGCTGCTGATTTGCGGCGCTAGGACTTCCTCTCGATCTTGAGATCGGCAAGAGATCGTCTACATCAACCACGAGTTGAACTCGTTAAGCTTTGTCGGTCTTCAAGGGTATGTTCTCTACGGATATACATCCGCCCGTTGTTTGTATCTAGTAGATATATCTTGGTATATAGTTCACATCGTAGGAAAATTTTTGTTTTCTATGCTGCGAACCCTACAGTGGTATCAGAGCCAGATCCATGCGTAGATACTTTACACGGGTAGTACACATATGAGTATGTGGGAGATGATGATCATGTTGTTCCTCCTTTGTTGTAATTTTGGATATTGGTGGCATAGTGGGATGAAGCGGCCCGGACAAACTTTACATGTCCTCGCACATGAGACTTGTTCCACGCTTGACATGCAACTAGTTTGCATAAGTGGCTAGCGGGTGTCTGTCTCTCCTACTATAGTCAATATCTATTTTGCAAGCGAGTTGTCAACAATTTGATTATCCTCGTTGTGGTTCATGTTCGTAGGTAAGAACGGTTCTATCTCGAAAGCCCTAAGCCACGTAAAACTTGCAATGGATAAATTAGAGGCGTCTAGTTTAGATTGTTGCTGGGCTAGTGTTATGATATGGTAGTGTTGTAAGTAGAAGTATGAGATGATACTCTTACAACACACATAGCGTGTATAATCCATAGACCTTGGATTTACACATATAGGTATGATAGTGATCATACCACGATGCACATGATAGAGATCATCTGCGGGAACCATATCATTTCACTAATAAAAATATGATGTTTGATAGCATCTTATATTGCTTGTTTAGCGCTTTGTTAGAATAATAAGATGATCCCTCATTTAAATATCAAGATAAGAATGTGTTCTTCCTTTAGTATGCACCGATTATGTTTTCGTCGCTCCAAGACATCACGTGATGATCCGGTGTTCTTGGATCCACGACCATATTTCGGGTGTAAAATAGTTACACACGCGAATACTAAGGTTCTAACTTGGCGAGCCTAGCATGTACAGATATGGCCTCAGAACACGGACCGAAAGGTTAAGCATGAGTCATATAGTTGATATGATGCCCATTTGATGCTCGCCTTTGAAGCTATACCGACTCACGTGATGATCGGACTTGGTGTAGTGGATTTGGTTCATGTAATCACCAAAAAGGCATGAGGGATGTCGTTTTTGAGTGGGAGTTCATTCGTAATATAGATTAGTTGAACTCAATATATCATACACTTAGTCTAAACTTTACAAATTCTATTGTAGATGGCACCACCTGCTTTTAATTTCAATGTGTTCATGGAGAAAGAGAAACTAGCAACGAACGGTAGCAACTTTACCGAATGGGCCATGAATTTGAGGATTCTCCTCTCTGCTGCACAAAAGCAATATGTGCTAGAAGCGCCGTTAGGCCCCCCACCTTTAGATGATGCCCCTGACGAGGAGAAGAATGTCTATCAGACTCGTCAGGAGGACCACAACTTAGTTCATTGCGGCATATTGTATGGGCTAGAGCCGGAACTTCGAAAGCGTTTCGAAAACGGCAATGCATTTGATACAATGGGTGAGTTGAAAATGATTTTCGACACACATGCTGCTGTAGAGAGCTACAACGCTTCAGAAAAGTTCTTTAGCTGCATATGGAAGAGCACAGCTCCGTTAGTGAGCATGTACTCCAGATGTCGGGTTATGCCGATAAGCTTGTGTCCTTGGGAATATCGATTCCCATTGACTTAGGCATCCATCGTGTTCTGCAGTCTCTGCCACCTAGCTATAAGAGCTTCGTGATGAACTATAATATGCAAGGCATGAAGAAGTCTCTCCCCGAGCTTCTGTCAATGCTTAAAACTGCAGAAGTGGAGATCAAAAAGGAACATCAAGTGTTGATTATCAATAGGAACAATGGTTTCAAGAAAGACAAGAAGGGAAAACGGAAGGGAAGTAAGGGCGGCAAGCCGGTTGCCGCGCCTGAAAAGAAACCCCGAGTTGGACCTAAGTCTGATTCCGAGTGCTACTATTGTAAGGGGACTGGCCACTGGAAGCGCAACTGCCCCAAGTATATGGCAGACAAGAAGGCCGGCAAGGCAAACAAAGGTATATATGATATACATGTTATTGATGTGTACTTGACTAGTGCTCGCAGTAGCACCTGGGTATTTGATACTGATTCAGTTGCTAATATTTGTAACTCGAATCAGGGGCTGCGGAACAAGCGACCGCTAGCAAGGGGTGAGGTCAAGATGCGTGTCGGCAATGGATCAAGCGTTGATGTGATCGCCGTCGGAACGCTGCCTCTCCACTTACCGTCGGGATTAGTTATAAACTTGAATAAATGTTATCTGGTGCCTGCACTGAGCATGAACATTGTATCTGGATCGTGTTTGATGCGAAGTGGTTATTCATTTAAATCCGAGAACAATGGTTGTTCCATTTATATGAATGAAATCTTTTATGGTCATGCACCGATGATGAATGGTTTATTTCTATTAGATCTCGATGATAATGTTACACATATTCATAATGTTGATGCTAAAAGGATGAAACTTAATGATGATATATCCGCATATATGTGGCACTGCCGTCTAGGTCATATTGGCGTTAAACGCATGAAGAAGCTCCATTCGGATGGACTTTTGGAATCACTTGATTATGAATCATTTGATACATGTGAGCCATGCCTTATGGGCAAGATGACTAGAACGCCGTTTTCCGGTTCAATGGAACGGGCGACAGATTTATTGGAAATCATACATTCTGATGTATGTGGTCCAATGAGTGTGTCGGCGCGAGGTGGATATCGTTATTTTGTTACTTTCACGGATGATTTGAGTAGATACGGTTATATCTACTTGATGAAACACAAGTCTGAAAACTTTGAAAAGTTCAAGGAATTTCAGAATGAAGTGGAAAATCATCGTAATAGAAAGATCAAATTTCTACGGTCCGACCGTGGAGGTGAGTATCTAAGTTACGAGTTTAGCACTCACATGAAAGAGTGTGGAATTGTTTCACAACTCACACCTGCCGGAACACCACAGCGAAATGGTGTGTCGGAACGTCGTAATCGTACTTTATTAGATATGGTTCGATCTATGATGTCTCTGACGGACTTGCCGTTTTCATTTTGGGTTTATGCACTAGAAACTGCTGCATTCACTTTAAATCGGGCACCATCTAAATCCGTTGAAAAGACACCGTATGAATTGTGGTTTGGAAACAAACCTAAGCTGTCATTTCTTAAAGTTTGGGGATGCGATGTTTATGTGAAGAAACTTCAACCGGATAAACTCGAACCCAAAGCGGAAAAATGCGTCTTCATAGGATACCCTAAAGAAACTATTGGGTATTCCTTCTATCATAGATCCGAGGGCAAGGTTTTTGTTGCCAAGAATGGATCCTTTCTAGAGAAAGAGTTTCTCGCGAAAGGTGTGAGTTGTCGGAAGGTAGAACTTGAAGAGGTTGTGGAACCTTCTCTTCAAAGTATGGCGAGTAGCGCAGCGCCGGAAGTTGTTCCGGAGTTGGCTCCACCTGTTAAAGAGGGAACTAATGATAATGATCATGAAACTCCGAAAGAGAGTACTACCGAACCTCGCAGGTCAAACAGGACGCGTGCAGCTCCCGAGCTGTACGGAAATCCTGTCATGAATTTCATGGTTGATGAAAATGATGACCCTGCGACGTATGAAGAAGCGATGATGAGCCCGGATTCCAACAAATGGTTAGAAGCCATGAAATCTGAGATGGAATCCATGTATGAAAATCAAGTTTGGAACTTGGTGGAATTACCTCACGACCGAAAGGCCGTGGAGAACAAATGGATTTTCAAAAGGAAAACTGATGCTGATGGTAATGTGACCGTCTATAAAGCTCGACTTGTCGCAAAGGGGTTTCAACAAATTCAAGGAGTTGACTACGATGAGACTTTCTCTCCCGTAGCGATGCTAAAGTCAGTTAGGATTATGTTAGCAATTGCTGCATATTTCGATTATGAGATATGGCAGATGGATGTCAAAACCGCGTTTCTCAATGGTAATATTGAAGAAGAGTTGTATATGATACAACCAAAGGGTTTTGTCGATCCTAAGGATGCTAACAAGGTGTGCAAGCTTCAGCGATCCATCTATGGATTGAAGCAAGCATCACGAAGTTAGAATCTCCGCTTTGATGAGGTGATCAAAGAGTTTGGATTTGTCCAAACTTATGGAGAAGCTTGTATTTACAAGAAAGTGAGTGGGAGCAATGTGGCATTTCTGATATTATATGTGGATGAAAAATTATTGATCGGAAATGATATAGATCTTTTAAACAGTGTTAAAAGTTATCTAAACAGCAAATTTTCAATGAAGGACCTAGGTGAAGTGTCATACATATTAGGCATAAAGATCTATAGAGATAGATCTAGGCGCCTAATAGGGCTATCGCAAAGTACATACCTTGATAAGATTTTAAAGAAGTTTAAAATGGACGGAAGTAAGAAGGGGTTCTTACCTATGTTGCAAGGCAAGACATTGAGTAAGACTCAAAGTCCGGCTTCGGCGGAAGAAAGAGAGATAATGGACAAAGTACCCTATGCTTCAGCCATAGGCTCTATAATGTACGCCATGCTATGTACAAGACCGGATGTGGCACATGCTATTAGTTTGACTAGTAGGTACCAATCGGATCCAGGTTCGGAACACTGGATAGCGGTCAAGAATATCCTTAAGTACTTACGAAGAACTAAGGATATGTTTCATGTATACGGAGGTGAAGAAGAGCTCGTCGCTAAGTGTTATGTCGACACTAGCTTTGACACCGATCCGGATGACTCTAAGTCTCAATCCGGATACGTATTGTCTCTAGTGCAAGTGGGAGACTGAAGGGAATATGCCCTGAGAGGCAATAATAAAGTGTTTATTATGTGTATTCCAAGTATATGATAGATGTTTATTTTGCATGCTATAATTGTATTAATACGGAAACGTTAATACATGTGTGTTTAATAAACAAACAGAAAGTTCCTAGTTATGCCTCTCTCATAAACTAGCTCGTTGATTAACAAGATGATCAAGGTTTCCTGATCATGGACATTGGATGTTGTTAATAACGGGATCACAACATTAGTGTAATGGTGTGATGAACATTCATCCGAAGTATAGCATTACGATCAAAGTCATTGAGTTTATATTGCTATAACAACTTACGAAGTGATCCTAATCCTTAGACCATGAGATCATGTCAATCACTAACACCGGAAGAGTTTCTTGATAACATCAAACGTCACACCGTAACAGGGTGATTATAAAGATGGATTCAGAACTAATAAAGTGTTATGTTGAGGCTCATGGATCGAGAGTGGAATTTTGTCATCCCTATGACGGATAGATATACTCTGGGCCCTCTCGGTGATATCACATTGATTAGCTTGCAAGCAAGTGATTTGATCACTAGAATGTTATATCACAGGAACGAGAAAAGAGTGCATGTCGGTAACGAGATCAAACTAGGTATGTAGATACCGATGATCGAATCTTGAACATGTAATATATCGTGAAACAAAGGGATTAAGATACTAGCGTAAAAGGTTCCGACGATCACAAGAAAGTCATCGTTGAATGTGTGGGAGTCAGTATGGGTCTCCAGATCCCGCTTCTGATTATTGATCCGAGAGGGGTCTCGATCATGTCCGCATTATTCACGAACCATAGGGTGACACACTTAAGAGACACCGACATCCAATTGGAGCAAATGTTTCATGCCGAAAGAATGAACAAGCGCAGGAATTTATTTCACTAGATACCGAAACAGGTTTTCGGGTGAAATTGCATAAAGTGGTTATGCATGTGAAATAGAATTCTAGCAAGGGGTTATTTGTGAATGTTTGTCATTGAAGTAATTGACAAAATTCTGAATAAAAATAAAATAGTTTTATTTAATGAGAGTTTGCATTAAATTTGGTGGAAATTTAATGGGAATTTGAGTGGACTTTTGAGTGGAGGGATTTTAAAGGGCATTTTGTGATAGGAGTGTCCACCCACATGAATGAAGGAGGGGAGGGGGCAGCCCCCATGGCCGGCGGCCACCCCCTTGGGTGCCCCCCTTCCTCCTATAAAAGGCACCCCTCTCCTCTCTCTCACTCACACCTCCTCGTGAAGGATCTCTCTCCCCCTCTAGAATTTATCCCCCATGGTCTCGGACTAGCGAGATACATGTTCCCGGTGGCTATTCGGCAAGAAAGAGTTGTGCTTCCGCTGCATCGCTGGAGCGAGGAGGCGGAGGTTGCTCGGTGCCTCGAACGTGTGTGCGAGCATGGATGCGCTGCTGATTTGCGGCGCTAGGACTTCCTCTCGATCTTGAGATCGGCAAGAGATCGTCTACATCAACCACGAGTTGAACTCGTTAAGCTTTTTCGGTCTTGAAGGGTATGTTCTCTACGGATATACATCCGCCTAGTTCACATCGTAGGAAAATTTTTGTTTTCTATGCTGCGAACCCTACACTATCTTTAAGGATATACCTATAGATCCTGAATCTTTTATACCATATCCTTATTCACCAAGTCCTGAACCTATACATGATCCTACTATGGATATGAGGTATGCAGTACCACAGGGTTCAGAGGATGGTTATGACTCAGAACTTCCTATTGAGAATTCTGATGGTTGGAGAAGGGGATCATATGAAGGATCTCATGAACACCAGATGTCCACAGATGGTTCTAACAGAAATGTTGGACAATCTAGCTGGATGGGTGCAAGAATTAACCCTAGTAACAATAGTAGAAATTCTATGTCGATAGATAATCAGGATGAAGAAGAAGATCCTGAGGAGAGAGTGTTTGAATCATCAACATCTTCTCCAAACCCAGGGAATATACATTATCCAGTGTTCAACTATCTTTCCCAAAGGAGCACCTGGGAAGCAGCAGGATCTACGTATCCTGTTGACAACTCGAGGAATGAAGCTCAGGAGATGCAAGCGGGAGATAATGTTGAATATGTTTCTGAAGACTTTTCAGCTGAGCTGGAGGGAGTCAATGCGCTCAGGTTGAGTAATGACTCAAGTCCTGATACTTCAAATACTGAGTATATTCCTTCTGGAAGGACATTTGTTTCACAAACTGTGCGACGAACGACACGTCATCACGGTTGGACATCAGGCATGTATGATGAGCGTAGTTACTACTAGAAGTAGGCAACTAGTTAGAGGTATCAAGTACCATGTATTGTACTCCAAGAAATAAGATAGTTAGATAAATAAAGTAGTGTTGTGATTATACCTATATGGTATATGTTGTAATGACTTTGTATTATTATGATATTATGTATAATATGTGAAATGCATATTTGGATTTTCTTTGGATCTTTATTGTGTGACTAGTTCTGTGCGTAAAGTCAAGCTCAGAACACATGTGCATGATGTAATTATGAGTATTCGCTTTATGTTGCAGGACTAGAGGGTCATGGATACGGGTAACCGAAGTTGAACAGCAGCGGATGGAACGTGAGGCCAAAGAGAAGGCCGATGCAGATGCAGCAAATCAGGGAGCATTGCCACCACCACCACCACCAATGAGGACGTTAATGGAGCAGAACTTTATGCAGTGTATGCAAAATGATGCAAGAGACTCAGAACAAGTTCATGGCAGAGTTGCTGGGACGAGCAAATCAGAGGGCACCTGAAGGTGGAGGAGTGAGTCTATCCGACTTCCAGAACGCAAGGCCGTTACCTTTTGCATCAGCTCTTGAACCAATGGATGCAGAAGATTGGCTACCAGATACAGAAAGAAAGCTAAAGACTGTAGGTTGCAATGATGAGGAGAAATTGAGGTATGCAACTCATCTTTTGACTGGACCTGCAGCATCATGGTGGGAGAATCAGTTGGCCATGCAACAACTAGGAAGGGAGTTCACCTGGGAGGAGTTCAAGCAGAGATTCCGTGAATATCATGTTCCGGAGAGTGTTATGGAGTTGAAGCGGAGAGAATTTGAGGAGCTTCAGCAGGGATATACTAGTTTCATTAAGTATATCTGGGAGTTTAGTCAACTATATCGTTATGCTGAGGAGGATGTTAACACAGAAGAGAAGCGGAAGAAGCATTTCCTGTGTGGGTTAAATCCATTTGTGAAACTGCAGTTAAGGTTGGATAATAAGCAAACCTATCAGCAGTTGCTGGATGCAGCTATCACTTTCGAAGATGACTACAAGAATGTCCAGGAGGATAGGAGGAAGAGAGCCAAGAAGGAAACCAAGAGAATTCAGGCAAGTAAACCTAAACCCAATCTGGAGTTCAAACCTCGGAACAAGAACTATGGTAACAATAACAATAACAAGGGCAGTGGTGGAAATCAATCCAATCCCAGAAGGAATGTTATTTGTAACAATTGTGGAATTTCAGGGCATTTCTAGAGGGAATGCAAAAAGCCTATAGTGATCTGTTATGGTTGTGGTCAGAAGGGGCATATCAAGCCCGATTGTCCGAGCAAACCACAAGGAGGTTGGCCTACCAAGGGAGGAGGACAAGCCAGTGGAGGTAATGGACAGCCCAATCGAGGAGGAAATAATGTCAAGAACAACAATGGCAAGAGGAACAGAACTACCGGGAAGCTGAATTGCGCAACCCTAGAGGAGGTGGATAATTTGGAGCATGCAGTGATAGGTACGCTCAATATCCTTACCAATCCCGACAAAGTTCTATTTGATACTGGTGCAACTACTTCATTCATTTCTAAAGAATTCTGTGATAAGTTCGGGATTAGAAGGGCAACGTTAGAAAACCCTATGACCGTAGTTATGGCAGGGGGAAATGTGATTGTACGCCACATTAAACAAGATCAGGTTATCTCGATTTGTGGTTGTACATACTTTGCAGACCTTTATGTGATTCCTTTAAAGGGAATTGAAGTAGTGATGGGTATGGACTGGATGATGGAGCATGGGGCTTAGATAAATTGTGAGGAGAAGACTGTCTCAATCAAAACTCCAAGTGGAGCAAGGATAGTTTACCAAGCAGATAAGCACAGTCATATCATGGTGGATCTGCAATTGAAATCGATGAAAGAGGTCAAATTGGAAGATATTCATATAGTAAATGAATTTCAAGATGTTTTTCCAGCAGAGCTACCCGGAATGCCACCAGATCGGGAGATAGAGTTCACAATTGATCTAATTCCTGGTACAACACCAATATCTCAAGCACCATATAAGATGGGACCCAAAGAGTTAAAAGAGCTCAAAGAGCAAATTGATGAGTTAGCCAGAAAAGGATTTATTCAGGAAAGTGTATCCCCATGGGGAACACCAGTAATATTTGTGGATAAGAGGGATGGCGGAAGAAGGATGTGTGGTGATTATAGAAATCTGAACAACGTTACTATCAAGAATAAGTATCCTTTACCAAGGATTCAAGATTTGTTTGATCAAGTGAAAGGAGCCAAAGTATTTTCAAAGATCGACTTAAGATTTGGATACCATCAAATAAAAATCAAACCTGAAGATGTTCCAAAGACATCATTTGTCTCAAGATATGGACTCCATGAATACCTGGTTGTACCATTTGGCAATGCACCAGCAATATTCATGAATCTGTTGAACAAAATCTTCATGCCCTATTTGGATAAGTTCGTCATAGTCTTTATTGATGATATTCTGATATATTCCAAGGATAAGGAAGAGCATGCTGATCATTTGAGAATAGCATTGCAGACTTTAAGGGAACATAAACTTTATGCTAAGTTCAGTAAGTATGAATTTTGGCTAGATGAGGTAGAATTCCTCGGCCATGTGATCAGTAAAGATGGAATTGCTGTAAATCCATCTAAAGTTTAGTCAGTACTAGAGTGGAATGCACCAACCAATGTGAAGCAAATTCGAGGTTTCTTAGGAATGACTGGTTATTCTCGGAGATTCATTGAAGGTTTCTCCAAAATAGCTGGACCAATGACCAAATTGTTAAGAAAGAATACACCATTCAATTGGGATGAGAAGTGTGAAACAAGTTTTCAGGAGTTGAAGACTAGGTTAACCACAGCTCCAATCTTAGCAGTTCCTGAAACAGGGAAAGACTTTACAGTATACTGTGATGCATCTAAAGAAGGTTTAGGTTGTGTGTTAATGCAAGATTGGAAAGTAATTGATTATGGTTCAAGATAACTGAAACCACATGAAGTCAACTATCCAACTCATGATTTAGAGTTAGCAGCAGTGGTTTTTGCGCTAAAAGGATGGAGGCATTTTCTTTACGGAGCCAGATGTGAGTTATACACTGATCATAAAAGTCTCAAATATTTCTTCACTCAAAAGGAGTTAAATATGAGGCAGAAGCGTTGGTTGGAACTAATCAAAGATTATGATTTAACAATCAACTATACTCTAGGGAAAGCAAATGTTGTAGCTGATGCTTTAAGCATAAAGAGTGCAGACATTCAGCCTAGCAATCGGGAGCTACCAAAAGAGTTACAAATTGTAGAGGCCTCAACCTGATAAGGTAGAGTCCTCCTGTGTTTTACAATGCTAGTCCCTGGATCAATAGCTAGCATCCACAGTAAGATGTAATATCAAGAAACAAGGTCAGAATATAACTTTATAACCAGGAATAATATAATTTTATTACATCATACAGAGCTCATATGGCTATTACAATACATTGCAGCGGAATAAATATAGTCATGGGTCCTTCATCTTCATAGTGCCACAGGCAGATGTTGGTTGTAGACTTTGTAGTCCTAGTCAATCAAACAATCTTCATTTAATAAAACAATCAACCTGCAACATTACAAGTTACAGCCACATGGGTCAATACATTTTGAATTGTATTGGCAAGTTTCACTTTTATGTAAATATGAGTGGATCCTATCAGTACATGCATATATGGCCAAGTAGAGTTTAAGGCTTTTTGCATAAAGCAACATTTATCCTATCTTTTAAAAATGGTTTCGTCCTTTTTCAAATCTTCTTTCCAAGTTCCTTGAACTCCTTGGTAGAAACACAAGGGTTCAAGTCCTTGTCAAAATTCCTTTGAGCTACTTGGTAACCCCAAGTGCATCAAGTTTTTACCAAACTCTCATGAGTCCCTTGGTAACCCCAAGTACATCATGCTCTTGAGCACCTTGGTAAACCCCAAGTGCAACAAGCTTAACAAAATCTCTTTGAATTCCTTGGTACCCCCAAGTGCATCAAGTTTTATTATTAGAAGTTGGAATGTCGAGATCTCCCATGGTTCAAACTTTAGTTGCTCAGTATTGTCCATAACCGGGGACACGGCTAAGTACTTAGATTTTATTAACTTCTGCAGAAGGAGTACACTTTACCCACATGACACAATCCCATCTTGTTGCCACCAGTGGCCTACTGGATTAGTGCTCACCAAGATGGAGTACTGGCAGACTGAGAATGTGACGAAGTCTTTCCAAAAGGTCCTCCCATACATCATTGCTAGCTTGTCTTCAGCCCCCATGAAGCATTCCAGATCCCCATGTCCGGTAACTAAAGACAATGTATGGGTCTTCCTAATGTAGTTGACTAAGCCAGAGCCATAATAGCATGTGGTTGTACACGAAAGCCTCAATTGGAGAAACATGTTCAATCTCTAAGTTTCCTAGGTGGTTTTCATTTGGAGCACAACACAAGGTGATTGCCATAGACATGTTTCCTTTTGTTGCCACCTTCTCCAAAAACATAAAGTGTCCACCACCTAGGTGGTTCATTGAGTCCTTGTTTTATTATGTAAAACACAAGTCCTTTTCTCAACCTTTGTAAAGTCTCAACATGTATCTCTTTTCAAAACATAGTAGGGCTAAGCATGTACAACTTCAATATTTTTACTAAGGAGTGTATAGGGTATCCAATTAGGATTTAGCATAGCATAAGTATAGAAATTATTTTCATGCATGTTTTCAAAATCCACTAAGTACAATGAAAATAGTAGGTCTTTTGTATGATAGTGTAACTTGCCTTTTTGGTAGGGAATGAGGTTTTACCCTTGATCTTGCTAGTCTTACACTTTGCTAATTTCACTACAATCATTCAAACAAGCATAGTATCAAGTAACATTCCAAACCAATATTCAAACAATATTTCACACACACAAAGTAATGGACTCTAAGTCTTGCATAAGTATGCAAAGGTTGGTTCTATTGCAAGGATGGTCTCTACTAGGCTTATAAACTTTGTAAGGTCCACATTGGTCATCTATCACAATGGCAAAGTCATTAGTTAGAGGGTTTTGCTCAAAATCCATTTTATAATCCATTTATCATTTCATGTGGTGAAAATTATTCTTTTTAAAGTAAAACTTTATGTTTTTCACCAAGTGAGTTGCCCTTGGCAAGGATTGGTGTTTTTGGGTCAGTAAGCTTGGTCCATAACATTTTCCCAAAGTTTTCCTTGCAAAAACTTTTCCATAATACAATTTTAATGAGTTTATTTGGCTAGAAAATGACTAAGTTAACTAATTCAACTTAAATTTCACAAAAATCATTTTTAACACTATGGATTGGTTCCTAGGGTCAGTAGGGTCACACAAATCCACTTTGCAAAAGATTTAATCCTAAAATCAATTTTAAACAATTTTATACTCTAAACAAGTACACAAATGTTTCTGTAATTTCAAACAAGCTATCAGACACTATTTTCAAAACTAAGGCCATGGTTGTTTAGGGCTTGTTCTCCTGATTTTATTGATATAAAATTTGTCAAATTTGGACGTGTGGATCAAAAGTTATAAGGATTTGAAGTTTGCAATTTAAATCAGATTCAATTTCTGTTTTAAACAGCACAGGGGACACGCGGCAGGTTTCTATTGGACGGTACCGGTTCGCTGCGGATCACGCTCTGTAGCCGTTGGATCTATATGAGATCGTGCGGCGCAGGGCACGTACCCCTTCGCGGTTAAGTGATCTATCGTAACCGTCAGATCCAGATCTTACGGTGCTAGCGTGCTCGACCATTTGCGAGCGGCGCTGCGGTGGCTACCAGCGGCGGAGCGGTCAGTCGATGATGGTTCCGGCGATACAGGAAGCGAGAGAGAGAAAGGGCATGCTCACCAGGCTCAGGGGGTCACGGCGAAGCTCGGGGTACTGCTGTCTTGACAAGGGGCGCTCTGAGACGGTCGAAATTTCTCGTCGGAGTTGGGGAACGGCGACGGACGCGTCAGGTAGTCGTCGGGGACCGCGCTGTGGATCACCTCAAAGCGAAACGTCGATACGGTTAGATGCGCAGGAACGAGACAGAGTCGTGTGCGTGAACTAGAAGGTGCGGGGTGGCCAGATACTACCTGTGTGGCTCGCCGGAGTTGGGGCGGACGACGGTGGCGGTAGGAGTCGTTGCTGCAGATCGCCCTAAGGTAAAACAGGAACATATTTAGATGCGCAAGAGCAAGGCGGTGCTGGGTGCGTGAAGGAGAAGTAAAGGGGCGACCGGGTTTTACCTGGGAAGCTCGCCGGAGAAGAAGACAGACGTGGCGGCGCTCAGAGCTAGTCCAAGCCAGGGTTCTGGGGCATCCGTGGTCGAGTGAAGGATACGGGGAGGAGCGTCTGGGAGTGGGGAATGTGTGTGCTTGGTCAAAGAGGCAAGGGGAGGTCTGGTTTCGTCGGAATCGTCACCGGAACATCGTCGGAGCGGCGGCTGTACAGAGTGAATTGGGGGCAGCCTAGGGGCAGAGGGGAGGAGTGGTCTGCGGGAAAACGAGGGGGAGGAGCAGACGGTTAAATGGGCGTGGCCACGACGAGGAATCAACGCAGCTTTAAGGCGAATTGATCGCGCGGAATCAATGCCTGCAACGGCAGCGAGGGGGAAGAGGCGTGGTTCGCGCGAGGAAGAAGAAGGAGCTGGCTGCGTGGGGTCCGCTGTCAGTGAAAGAAAAAGAAAGGAGTTTGGGTCCACCAGTCAGCTGCTGGGTGGGTGATATTCTGCGGTAAAGAAAACGGTTCGGGAGAGGAGGTGGGCTGGATGGGCTGGAGCTGGGCCTGTCGACTGGGTTGCTTTGTTTCATTTTTTTTATACTGAATGCCTTTTCTTTTTCTATTTTGAATTTCTGTTTTGAATTTCAATCAACCAAACACATTCAAAATGTTTCAACATCCATCAAGCTTTTCCAATATGAATTTTGGTTCTGTTTATCAATAGAAACCAAATTCCAGAAATAAAATAATTTTTATTCTTTTTAAGACCATTTATTAATTAATAAAAGTGGTTCTTTAGGTATTTAACAAAATAGAGTTTGATTTAATTAATAAAGTCTCCATTTAAAATCCCAATATTTTCAAAAACAAATCAGTGATTTTATTTGGAAATAAGGAATATTTGGAGCTTGTTTAAAAACAAAAATAATGTTTTGTTATATAGGGTTCATTAATAATCAAATAAATAGACCTTATTCATTTAATTCCCATAGGATTTTGTTTCATTAAAATATTTATTTTGAATCTAAATTAAAGTCAAAACATTTTAGTAGGTTTTATTAGAGAATATAAATACTTGGAAAACCTATTTTAAACAATTTAATAAGTCTTGATGTTTAAATTACAATAGTAAAACCTTTCATAATAAATTTTGTTATTAATTCTTTATTATTTTATTTTAAATAAACCTTTGTTATTTTTATTTAAAACTAAATGTTTTTAATTCATAAGCTTGGCCAAGGTTTTGATTTAGCTTTATAAAACATTCTTTATTTATAAACTTCTATTTTACTTGAAAACAAATCTTTTCATTTGATTGTTTTAAAATAACATTTCCAATTGTTTCCTTTTATGGAATGTTTATCCCTTTTAAATCCTTTTAGGATTTTGATTAATTTAAATGGATTTGAGTTTCTATTTTAAATTCAAAAGTTTCTTCTGGCCCTGTAAATCAAACAAAGTTTTATTTTATTAATTTATTTTTACATTACAAGATTTGGAAATTTTTTGGGATGTGACAGGCTACCACCCTTAAAATAAATCTCGTCCCGAGATTTGGGAAGGCTAGGGTTTCAAGCAAGTTCAAACAACTAGGGTTCTACCACCCTTAAAACTTTTCAAACGAAAATTACATATTGGCCTTCTTGGGTCCTGGAAATTTCTCTAAGTTAAACCCTTGCTTTATTCTTATGCTTGACTCATGGACCAAGGTTGAGTTTCTCCATAGGCTTGTTCAACTTGTTCTTCATCCTTTCTGGACAGTTGCTTGCATAGTGTCCCGGATTCTTGCAGTTGAAGCAATGAATGTCATTGAGTTCTTTACGTGGCTCTTGAGGGCAAGTTGCTACAAAGTGACCTGGTTCATTACAGTTGTTACACCACACTTGGTCAATTCCTTTATTCCTTATGTTCCCTGGGCATGCACTGGAGTAGTGTCCCATTTCCTTACATTTACGACATTGCACAAGGCTCATGTCTTGCTTGGGCTTCTTGATTTTTCTAGATCCTTTGAATTGGGTTGTCTTGTTAGGAGGTAGAAGTGGTCCTTTTCCTTTGGTAGACTTGGATCCTTCTTGCTTCCTTTGTTCCACCATGGCATATATGGGACATAGGCCAGGAGTATGATCACTTCCCTCACAAAGGTAGCAAGTAGCTTGAGAGGTAGGGCATTCTCCAACAGAATGGTCTTTATCACAATTGGGGCATTGTCCTTCATGCTCCTTGGAAGTATGTTCCTTGTCTCCACAAATAATGCAAGCTGGGGCTCCATCTAGAACAACATTCTTGTCATCCTTGCTATCATACTCTCTTCTAGGAAAATTTTCTTCCATGCTAATCATTTGATTAGTCACTTTAAGCATTAGTTGAGATTGTTCCTCCAAAAACTTTTGAAGTGCTGGATCCTCATTACTATTGTTGGCTAGGAACTGAGCTGTCAATTGGTTCAACTGATGTTGGGTTGCTAAGAGCTCTCCCAAGCTGTCAGCTTGGTTGATGTTGGTGTCATCAACCTTGGAGTCCTTTGGAGTAGTCATCTGTTTGGGTTGGAGGAAGATTAGAATGGGCAAGACATTTTCTAAGGAAATATTTCTAATCACACACATCACAATTCACACAAGCAATGCATGCAATCATCAATCATCATTCACAACAACTCTGCACTCAACCCCCAATGTTCAAGCACATACTTAGGTAACAAAATATTTTTTTGCTACACCACTCAGGTGGGTGTGTTTTTGACTTAACTATAATATGGTGGTCCATCTATATGGTTCACTTGTGATATTTCCATCCTTCTTGGTTGCTTCTTACTACATGAGATCATGGCTTCCTTAGGAGAATTTCTTGGTCTCAAAACTTCAAGTGATGTAGGCTCTTTCTAACTTTTGCATTCCCTCAGTCCCTAACTCTTTGAGCAAGTTTTCCTTGTTTCACTTGTGGTCCTTAGTAGTTTTCAAGTTTGGAAGTCCTTGGGGAATATGCTGAAGATGTTGAAGTCATTATAGTTGAAGAAGTTGAAGTCATTAGAGTTGAAGAAGTTGAAGAAGTCCTTTGTACATGGTGTAGTCTCTGGCCATGGGGTAGGTTTTTCCATCAAGTTGAAATAGAAGAGAAGTAGAGTTGAAACAAAAATGGTTGAGGAAAGAGTTTACAAGATTGTTTGTAAATGAGTTTTGGAACAGATACAACTCCTATTTTTCTAAGGGTTTTTGTCCAATCCTAGGGTTTACAAATCCTACAGGCAACACAATGCTCTGATACCATCTGTAGAGGCCTCAACCTGATAAGGTAGAGTCCTCCTGTGTTTTACAATGCTAGTCCCTGGATCAATAGCTAGCATCCACAGTAAGATGTAATATCAAGAAACAAGGTCAGAATATAACTTTATAACCAGGAATAATATAATTTTATTACATCATACAGAGCTCATATGGCTATTACAATACATTGCAGCGGAATAAATATAGTCATGGGTCCTTCATCTTCATAGTGCCACAGGCAGATGTTGGTTGTAGACTTTGTAGTCCTAGTCAATCAAACAATCTTCATTTAATAAAACAATCAACCTGCAACATTACAAGTTACAGCCACATGGGTCAATACATTTTGAATTGTATTGGCAAGTTTCACTTTTATGTAAATATGAGTGGATCCTATCAGTACATGCATATATGGCCAAGTAGAGTTTAAGGCATTTTGCATAAAGCAACATTTATCCTATCTTTTAAAAATGGTTTCGTCCTTTGTCAAATCTTCTTTCCAAGTTCCTTGAACTCCTTGGTAGAAACACAAGGGTTCAAGTCCTTGTCAAAATTCCTTTGAGCTACTTGGTAACCCCAAGTGCATCAAGTTTTTACCAAACTCTCATGAGTCCCTTGGTAACCCCAAGTACATCATGCTCTTGAGCACCTTGGTAAACCCCAAGTGCAACAAGCTTAACAAAATCTCTTTGAATTCCTTGGTACCCCCAAGTGCATCAAGTTTTATTATTAGAAGTTGGAATGTCGAGATCTCCCATGGTTCAAACTTTAGTTGCTCAGTATTGTCCATAACCGGGGACACGGCTAAGTACTTAGATTTTATTAACTTCTGCAGAAGGAGTACACTTTACCCACATGACACAATCCCATCTTGTTGCCACCAGTGGCCTACTGGATTAGTGCTCACCAAGATGGAGTACTGGCAGACTGAGAATGTGACGAAGTCTTTCCAAAAGGTCCTCCCATACATCATTGCTAGCTTGTCTTCAGCCCCCATGAAGCATTCCAGATCCCCATGTCCGGTAACTAAAGACAATGTATGGGTCTTCCTAATGTAGTTGACTAAGCCAGAGCCATAATAGCATGTGGTTGTACACGAAAGCCTCAATTGGAGAAACATGTTCAATCTCTAAGTTTCCTAGGTGGTTTTCATTTGGAGCACAACACAAGGTGATTGCCATAGACATGTTTCCTTTTGTTGCCACCTTCTCCAAAAACATAAAGTGTCCACCACCTAGGTGGTTCATTGAGTCCTTGTTTTATTATGTAAAACACAAGTCCTTTTCTCAACCTTTGTAAAGTCTCAACATGTATCTCTTTTCAAAACATAGTAGGGCTAAGCATGTACAACTTCAATATTTTTACTAAGGAGTGTATAGGGTATCCAATTAGGATTTAGCATAGCATAAGTATAGAAATTATTTTCATGCATGTTTTCAAAATCCACTAAGTACAATGAAAATAGTAGGTCTTTTGTATGATAGTGTAACTTGCCTTTTTGGTAGGGAATGAGGTTTTACCCTTGATCTTGCTAGTCTTACACTTTGCTAATTTCACTACAATCATTCAAACAAGCATAGTATCAAGTAACATTCCAAACCAATATTCAAACAATATTTCACACACACAAAGTAATGGACTCTAAGTCTTGCATAAGTATGCAAAGGTTGGTTCTATTGCAAGGATGGTCTCTACTAGGCTTATAAACTTTGTAAGGTCCACATTGGTCATCTATCACAATGGCAAAGTCATTAGTTAGAGGGTTTTGCTCAAAATCCATTTTATAATCCATTTATCATTTCATGTGGTGAAAATTATTCTTTTTAAAGTAAAACTTTATGTTTTTCACCAAGTGAGTTGCCCTTGGCAAGGATTGGTGTTTTTGGGTCAGTAAGCTTGGTCCATAACATTTTCCCAAAGTTTTCCTTGCAAAAACTTTTCCATAATACAATTTTAATGAGTTTATTTGGCTAGAAAATGACTAAGTTAACTAATTCAACTTAAGTTTCACAAAAATCATTTTTAACACTATGGGTTGGTTCCTAGGGTCAGTAGGGTCACACAAATCCACTTTGCAAAAGATTTAATCCTAAAATCAATTTTAAACAATTTTATACTCTAAACAAGTACACAAATGTTTCTGTAATTTCAAACAAGCTATCAGACACTATTTTCAAAACTAAGGCCATGGTTGTTTAGGGATTGTTCTCCTGATTTTATTGATATAAAATTTGTCAAATTTGGACGTGTGGATCAAAAGTTATAAGGATTTGAAGTTTGCAATTTAAATCAGATTCAATTTCTGTTTTAAACAGCACAGGGGACACGCGGCAGGTTTCTATTGGACGGTACCGGTTCGCTGCGGATCACGCTCTATAGCCGTTGGATCTATATGAGATCGTGCGGCGCAGGGCACGTACCCCTTCGCGGTTAAGTGATCTATCGTAACCGTCAGATCCAGATCTTACGGTGCTAGCGTGCTCGACCATTTGCGAGCGGCGCTGCGGTGGCTACCGGCGGCGGAGCGGTCAGTCGATGATGGTTCCGGCGATACAGGAAGCGAGAGAGAGAAAGGGCATGCTCACCGGGCTCAGGGGGTCACGGCGAAGCTCGGGGTACTGCTGTCTTGACAAGGGGCGCTCTGAGACGGTCGAAATTTCTCGTCGGAGTTGGGGAACGGCGACGGACGCGTCAGGTAGTCGTCGGGGACCGCGCTGTGGATCACCTCAAAGCGAAACGTCGATACGGTTAGATGCGCAGGAACGAGACAGAGTCGTGTGCGTGAACTAGAAGGTGCGGGGTGGCCAGATACTACCTGTGTGGCTCGCCGGAGTTGGGGCGGACGACGGTGGCGGTAGGAGTCGTTGCTGCAGATCGCCCTAAGGTAAAACAAGAGCATATTTAGATGCGCAAGAGCAAGGCGGTGCTGGGTGCGTGAAGGAGAAGTAAAGGGGCGACCGGGTTTTACCTGGGAAGCTCGCCGGAGAAGAAGACAGACGCGGCGGCGCTCAGAGCTAGTCCAAGCCAGGGTTCTGGGGCATCCGTGGTCGAGTGAAGGATACGGGGAGGAGCGTCTGGGAGTGGGGAATGTGTGTGCTTGGTCAAAGAGGCAAGGGGAGGTCTGGTTTCGTCGGAATCGTCACCGGAACATCGTCGGAGCGGCGGCGGTACAGAGTGAATTGGGGGCAGCCTAGGGGCAGAGGGGAGGAGTGGTCTGCGGGAAAACGAGGGGGAGGAGCAGACGGTTAAATGGGCGTGGCCACGACGAGGAATCAACGCGGCTTTAAGGCGAATTGATCGCGCGGAATCAATGCCTGCAACGGCAGCGAGGGGGAAGAGGCGTGGTTCGCGCGAGGAAGAAGAAGGAGCTGGCTGCGTGGGGTCCGCTGTCAGTGAAAGAAAAAGAAAGGAGTTTGGGTCCACCAGTCAGCTGCTGGGTGGGTGATATTCTGCGGTAAAGAAAACGGTTCGGGAGAGGAGGTGGGCTGGATGGGCTGGAGCTGGGCCTGTCGACTGGGTTGCTTTGTTTCATTTTTTTTATACTGAATGCCTTCTCTTTTTCTATTTTGAATTTCTGTTTTGAATTTCAATCAACCAAACACATTCAAAATGTTTCAACATCCATCAAGCTTTTCCAATATGAATTTTGGTTCTGTTTATCAATAGAAACCAAATTCCAGAAATAAAATAATTTTTATTCTTTTTAAGACCATTTATTAATTAATAAAAGTGGTTCTTTAGGTATTTAACCAAATAGAGTTTGATTTAATTAATAAAGTCTCCATTTAAAATCCAAATATTTTCAAAAACAAATCAGTGATTTTATTTGGAAATAAGGAATATTTGGAGCTTGTTTAAAAACAAAAATAATGTTTTGTTATATAGGGTTCCTTAATAATCAAATAAATAGACCTTATTCATTTAATTCCCATAGGATTTTGTTTCATTAAAATATTTATTTTGAAACTAAATTAAAGTCAAAACATTTTAGTAGGTTTTATTAGAGAATATAAATACTTGGAAAACCTATTTTAAACAATTTAATAAGTCTTGATGTTTAAATTACAATAGTAAAACCTTTCATAATAAATTTTGTTATTAATTCTTTATTATTTTATTTTAAATAAACCTTTGTTATTTTTATTTAAAACTAAATGTTTTTAATTCATAAGCTTGGCCAAGGTTTTGATTTAGCTTTATAAAACATTCTTTATTTATAAACTTCTATTTTACTTGAAAACAAATCTTTTCATTTGATTGTTTTAAAATAACATTTCCAATTGTTTCCTTTTATGGAATGTTTATCCCTTTTAAATCCTTTTAGGATTTTGATTAATTTAAATGGGTTTGAGTTTCTATTTTAAATTCAAAAGTTTCTTCTGGCCCTGTAAATCAAACAAAGTTTTATTTTATTAATTTATTTTTACATTACAAGATTTGGAAAATTTTTGGGATGTGACACAAATGGACTTGGAAAGATTAGAGCTGCAATTCAGTAGAACATAGGTTCTTGGAGGATTAGCTACTATGCAGGTATTTACAGAGCAGGACAGTGATCTTAAGCAAAAGATTTTCAGACATCAGGCAGAAGATCCTTTTATTGCTGAAGAAATTCGGAGGATATCTAAAGAGCAAAAATCAGTTTTTCGCCTTGGAGATTATGAGTCTTTATGATTTCAAGACCGTCTTTGTGTTCCAGATGTGACTGAGATTCGTGATGTCATACTCAGAGAAGCACATGAAACACCATATTCTATACATCCAGGAAGTACTAAGATGTATATGGACATGAAAGAACTATTCTGGTGGAAAACATGAAAAGGGACATTGCTAAATATGTATCAGAATGCCATACTTGCCAAAGGGTGAAGGCTGAACATCAAAGTCCAGCAGGACCATTACAACCTTTGGAAATTCCCGAATGGAAGTGGGAGGAAATAGGTATGGACTTCATCACAGGATTGCCCATGACACCTAAACGAAAGGATATGATATGGGTAATTGTGGACAGACTTACTAAAAGTGCACATTTTATTCCGGTAAATCAGAAAGATAATGCCGAGAAGTTAGTAGAAGTTTGCGTCAAAGAGATAGTAAGTAAGCATGGAGTGTCCAAAAAGATCGTAACTGATAGGATATCAGTGTTTACTTCAACATTTTGGAAACAATTGCATGAAGCACTTGGTTCAAAGTTAGATTTTAGCACAACCTATCATCCAGAGACAGGAGGTCAAACAGAAAGAACAAATCAAATACTAGAAGACATGTTAAGAGCTTGTGCATTTGATTTTGGAGGTACATGGGAAGATCATCTACCATTGGCAGAATTTTCCTACAATAATAGCTATCAGAGTAGTCTGAAGGCAGCTCCATATCAGGTTCTGTATGGAAGGAAGTGTAGATCACCAATATGTTGGTACGAGCCTAGAAGCAGCAAGGAGTTTGCACCATACTATATCAAGTAAAGACAAGATATCATTGATAAGATCAGGGATAGACTGAAAATAACTCAAACTAGGCAGAAAAGTTATGCGGATCAAAGTCGAAGATCATGGCATCCAGAAGTGGGAGACATGGTATATTTGAAAGTAAGTCCAATGAAAGGGGTGAAAAGGTTCAGAGTTAAAGGGAAATTGAGTCCAAGATACATCGGACCATTCAAGATATTGAGTCAGAACAGAACTATAGCTTATGCTTTAGAGTTACCATCAAGATTGGCTCAAGTTCATAATGTTTTCCATGTGTCACAACTTCGTAAATGTTTGAAAGTTCCGGATGATGCAATCACACATCAGGAGATAGAACTACAAGCAGACTTGACCTATGTTGAAAAGCCCTGTAAAATTTTGGAAGAAAACTGGAAAGGGTTGAGGAGTAGGGCAATCAAATATTGCAAGATACAGTGGGAACATCACCCTGAAAGGGAAGCCACTTGGGAGAAAGAAGAGGATTTAAGAAAAGCCTATCCAGAACTATTCAGGTACATCTCAACAAACTTCAGGACGAAGTTTAATTTAAGGGGGGAAGTCTGTAACATCCCAACATTTAGGAACCAACGAAGGGTATATTTAGGAATTTGAGATATTGCATGCATTCATCTGTGAAATTGTGGGTAAATTTTTCGCCAAATAAAAACCTAAAGTGATCAAAGTTTCTTTCATGCTTTGAGATTAGGTATAGTCTTGAAGGATGATTGTTATAGACTTTGGTATGATCTTGTGGATCAGAGTGTTTTGGGAAATGAAATTTGAATTTAAAACTTGAGTGTTTGAATTATAATTCAAAAGGATTTTGAATGATGTTTGAGTATTTGATTTAATTTAAGAGTTAACCAATAATAACTCAAACTTTAAATGAAAGAAGACAATCAATAAAATGAATATTCCAAAACTTGATTCAATAATTAGTTACAAAATGTAACTTATGGAAATAAGCAACAATCTTTACAATAGTAATTAAATAAAAGAATAATCTTTATTTATTGAGTAATAGTACAATCTTTATTACAAAAGGATAAAAATAAAATTACAAAAGAATAAAGATATTACAAGTGACTAATCTATAAATAAAAAGAAAAACCTATAAAGTCTTGATCTTCAAATTTGGTACCTGCAAAATAAAAAGAAACTTAAAATAAAAAGAAGGTTAGGATTAGAATTATTTTACTCTCAGAATTGACAGTGAAGTGCAATGTTCACTTTTTCATCATTGAGTAATTTAAGGGGCAAGTTTCACCAATATGAAAGAATATATCTTTCATAATTTGAAGCCATAAGTCAAATAAACAGCAAGGAGGGGAAAGTTTCACCAGCCAAGTAAGAGTAACCAGATAAAGGTAACTTCACAACCAGAACATATCCACAACCTGTGCAGCAGGCACACAGGCAGCACAGACACCAAACTGCATGGTGTTTGCTGTCAACACCACAACAACAGCACAATCTTACAAAACCATCCACACAGCCGTGGGAATACAACCCCACACCATTCCATTGTTCTTACACACCAAGCAACCACCAACTAAACCAAGCCAAAGCCAAGCTGGATCACACCAATCAAAACCCTGGATCACATCACCAAAATGGTGACATAAGGAGGGGGTAGAACAGGTGGATAGCAAGACCAAGATCAAGCCACCAGGACCAGGAGGTGGAGGGCTAGATCAAGGACAAGCTAGGAGCTAGAAATACCAGGAGAGCACCAGATCAAGTTGGCACAAGATCAACCACTGGCAACCCCAACATCAAATAAGTGTGGTGAGTAAAATAGACCATCACATGATCTATCTATCTAAGATTAGACAAGCATACATGATCTGTCTCTTACTCAAATTCTCAGAAAGCACCCAAGTGGGGTGAATCCATCACTGAGGTTTTAAACACTAAAAGCAATCAGAAAAGTATAAGGATCCAACTAAGATCTCAGGACAACATCATTGATCTAAGAAATCAAGCTATATTTCAATTCAAGAATGAACATAGCTAAGATTTAAACTTCTAGGCACATCTCTAAGACAAGAGTAGCACCTTAGAATTTAATCTTGTGGATCCATACAAGTGATCAAGCCTACCATCATTTTTCCCAAACTTTGATTCAAGAAACAGTAGCTGGTATCACTACCAGAACCATCCATGTGAATCAACAAGATAAAGGCTTAATCCCTAAACCTCATACCAACATCACGGGTCTTAGGGATTTAAGAAAGGAAGTTTCTACTTATCTTTAATGCCAAACTCATCTTAAACTTGAACAAAACCAAACCAAGTAATAGAATCTAATTGTGTGTGCCATACAAGGATGGTGTCAGAAGAACAGTTCTAAACTAAGCAGGTTAAGCATCCAATCTTCACAGATACAATCAACCAACTATAAATCATTTTCCTGACATCACAGGAATTATAATCAGGAAAATCCATATGTATATATTCAATATTTGAAATGATTTGATCTCAAGTTACATATGAATTCTTAAGCCAACAGTACTAATATAGTGACTTCATCAAACAACACTCTTTGTCATTACAGAAGTAATGACAGTGGTGAGTTATTAAACCGCTAGATTTCCCAAATATTGCTTCTAGAGCAACCTTACCATCTGAATCATATAAAAATTAACCCATAAAATCATCTGGTAAACCACTAGCATCACCACAACTAATCATAAGCAGCAAGCCACAGCTAACAACCATTTAGCATGCTTAGGGCCATCAAAACTTGATCCCAACTCATCAGTTATCTAATCCACAGCAGGGTATGAACCCTAGGCAGAATAAACCATCTCAATCAGGAAAGGACAGTAACTAGGAAGGTCACTACCAACATCTAGCATAGGATGGCGTAGCACAGAGAGCCAGAGGGGAGAGGAATAACTGACAGAAGGTCCTCGCTGTAGATTAGAAGAGGAAGCAGAGAAGGCCGACGACCATGGCGGCACGGGGAGCACCCCCAAGGGGGCGCTGCAACCCACACCATGCCACAGTGGCGACCATAGCCACACCTGGGGGCGAGGAGCATCCCTACGGCGCACGACAACAATGACGACGTTAGCATCAACGCCAACCCCAAACCCTAGGGTCCGGGATGGCATCGCTCTGGTCACAGGAGGGATCCAGGTCCAAATCCAATTGGATAGGAGGGTAGAGCGGGGCCGACAACCTCATCCTACACCACGGCAGCGGCCAGGAAGGTCCACGGCAGCGCAAACCACCGGTGGCAGCATCGCTGACCACCGGGCCGGGGGAGGAGAAGGAGAGAGGTGAGCTCGAGAGAGAGAGAGAGAGACAGAGAGTGTTGGGCTGAGTTGGGCCAATACCCCTTCGGGGTGTTGTTTTGACTTTGCCCTACTAGGCCACAAGGGCCCAATAAACCCAAACAGTTATCCCAAATCCTTTAGAGCCTGTTTTAATAATTGGAAAAAGACCAAAATGTCCTTGAACTTAAATAAATTCTAAAAAATAAAATAAAAGTCCAAAAATTATAAATAAAATATTTTTGGATTCACAATAATCCAAACTATCTAAATAAATTAAAAGATAAAATTTTGAACATATAAATTTTATTAAGAATTTTGTAATTTATATATTCCTTATGGAATTTTACAAAATTATTGAAAGTTGGTAAAATAAATAAAAATCACTTTCATTATATATTAATATTTTAGTATTTTAGAAAAATACTAAACAAATATTTAATGTCAATTTTGGTATTTAATGATAATTCTTAAAGGAATTATTAATTAAATAAAAAGCAAATAAACTAAAATAAAATAAAAGAATACAATATTCATATATTAAAAATTAATATTTATAAATTCTTTCTCATTAAAAGAATTTTTATAATTTAAATAAATGGGGAAGAATACATATAAAGCTAAATGATGCATTACATTACTTTGCATAATCATTTTGCTTCTTTAAATATTGTCCTTACCGGGCAATAATGATGTTTTTGTAGACATAGAAGCTCAAGGTCCAGTGCAAGCATCATAATTCACTACCTTGCCATCACAAGGAAAGTTCATCACTTGCGCATATCCTTTGAAGAGTCTTTACCAAAGTATTTGCAAATTGTGTGTTATCATATATATTCCAAAGAAAGAAAATATTATTTTCACAAATAAAGAAATCATAGATGTCATCCTAAGTGATGATATATTGGAGCAATAGAACTTAGGGTTCTATTTGCATCAATACTGATCAATTAGGGACTTAATAACCCCTGACATCAGTGATTCTAGCGTTGTATATTACGCGTTAGCCATGAGATTTGGAATGGGACAGAGAGGTCAACTGTATCTTCTTCCTCTCGCATGAAGACATATGTGCAGGTCGTGGCTGTTATCATCGTAGTGTGCATATTAATTGGTAATTTGTATAGGATATGCAGCATATGGGTGGGAACCCTCATTGTCCCACGATAGTTCTGGCATCTAACGGTTTGTACAAACCATTGCCGTAATTCATTATGTGGGCATGGTGTACACCAAGGAGGCATGCTAGGTCGCGAAGGGGGCAGTGATTGGCTTGGACCAACTACTGGGCTCCACATCATGGAATTGTGGACGGGAAAGTACGCTCGTTTATGCAACAAGGAGTTGATCTGTCATGGGTAAAGTAACACACCTCTGTAGAGTGTAAGAATTGTAACTTGTTACTCCCTATTCCGGGAAGGAGCTATGAACGCGGCAGGAAAGGAACTCCATGAAAGTTCTGGTCAACCTGTGAAGGCTGATGGTCATAGATTTTCATAATAAAATCAATATTTGAAGAAAGATTTATAAAACTGCATAGTACCAAGGACTTATAGTCCGAGGTGGTAGTTAGAGCATCAAACTTCCCACCTTGCATATAATGAACTTGTTGGGTAATGCTGTTACTCATCCTTTCCTTTGATCCCTTGCTTAGACTCTGAGGATCCCGAAGACGTGCCAATGTATGTAGCTGAATGTCAAGAAGATGTGTTCTACAAAGAGCCGGACCTGTCAGGAGGTGTTGAAGGAGTGGATTACGAAATCCGCTATGGTGTCGATGATAACGAGTCCAACTAAGTATCCTAGTTAGTAGTAACCAACGGAGCCGAGCAGCATGAACTCTATAGAATAAGCTGCTGAGCTCAACTCCTAGTGGGAGTTGCTACTTTTAAATTCCACTGAAACACTTTAAATTTTGGTTTGTAATTTGAATTATTTTGAAGTATTAAACTTCTGGTATTTTAATAATAATAAAGTGTGAATGTTTGTAATATGGACCCTCAATGTTTCTGTTGTACCACTCTGAGGAATGTGATATTTACGGAACGGTGTTCTATGGATGTCACGTCAACGACTATAGTGTACTACACATGTAGTGGTATGTTGGGTCACCACAGTTTACTTATCCGAGTTTGATCGTCGGTATCTCTGCATACCTAGTTCAACCTCGTTACCGATAAGTACTCTTTTATCGTTCCCGTGATATGTGATCCCTTGTGAGCCAGTCACATGTTTGCAATCCAATTGGATGACATTCCACCGAGAGGGCCCAGATTATATCTATCGTCATATGGATGGACAAATCCCACTCTTGAACCATGTGCATCAACACATAATTTCTGAACACTCAATGCCACCTTTATAGCCACCCAGTTACGGTGTGGTGTTTTATGTCATCAAAGCATCCTTCTAGTGATGGTGATTAACATGATCTCATGGTCGAAGGAATTAGGTTACTATGTATCAGAAATCTTATAGCAAATGAACTATTGAAATGACTTGATCTTAATGCTACACTTATCTATATGAGTATGTCCATCATACCATTCTCCTAATGATATGATCTTGTTGTTAACAACATCTCAATGTTCATGGTCGGAAAACCACGATCATCTATTAACCAAGAAGCTAGTATTACAAAGAGGCTTTACTAGGGACTCTAATTTAGTTTACAAATCACACAAGTATTAATGTTTCCGGTTAATACTGTTATAGCATGAATGTAAAAATTTACCATAAACACAAAGATATAATAATAACCACTTTTATTATTGCCTCTAGGGCATATGTCCAACAATCCTTTCTTGTCAAGTTCCCTCCCCACCTCCTAGTAGAAGATGTAGTTGGTTATCCATGCTTTGGCCTAGTGAAATATGGGGTTACTGTAAATGTGGAAGTCTGGGATGGGGAACTGCAGTCTGTGGGAGAGAACCAGGATATCTGGGTTCAACTGAGAGGCCGCAAGCCAGAGTGGTGCAAGTGGAACATGTTATCTCAGTTTACTTATGTAATAGGGATCTTGGTGGATGTGGACTGGAATGAGATGTTTCAGAACCTCTTTGAGGTTGTCAGAGTGAGGGTTCAGTGCAAAGATCCCCACTTGGTTCCTGATAGCCACGTGTTCGAGGTTAGGAAGTAGCATTATTCTGTTTCTTTCTCTGTTGAGTTTCCCGAGGAGAATGTGGATGAGGGCCCTGATGACCCAGACAATCAAGTTGGTGTTGATCCCATTAAATCTGATACCATGGATATGGAGAAACAATCTTCTCGGCAGCCTTCTACGGGAGGTACGGGTGCTGGAAAGACTGTCACAGGTGGAGGGACGACATCGCTGTAGGGTAAAAGAACCAGTCAAGTTGCAGAACCTAGTCACTGCGAGGCTGGTATTGAAACTGTTCAAGATGGCACACTCCTTGCTTTTTTGGAATCAGCTAGGAGGGACATCATGGGTTGGTTGGTGACTGACTCCCTGGAAGAGGAGAAGTGTTAGAACCTGCTGAGAGATATGGAGCTAGTTGATGACTAGGGTTACTTTGTGTATGATTCAGAAACTGCTGAGGCAACTGTGGTGCTGGAACCGATACAAGAGAATAGTAGCAAAAGAGGCATGGAGCTAGAAAATCAAGTGACTGATCAGATCCCGAAGAAAAACAAACAATGGGGGCCAGTGCTAGGTGCTAGGCAGAGTCCTAGGACTATAAGCAATGCTGGAAAGTCTATTTTGGAACTTTCTCAAGAGCGGAAAAAGAAGAATAACCTTGAAGTTCCTGCTGCAACTTTCAAAGGTATAACTGACGCTGACCTTTTAATGTTTTGTGTAAAAGTTCTTTAAAAAGCATGGCTCTATTAGTTGGTATGACTATTGTAGAGTCTGCTTGTGGTGATGTTGATGAATCAACTAATCCTCCTATTGAGAGTCTAAAGTTTTATTGCCTTTCTCTTCAGAACCTCATTCTACCTTTTCATCTCAGAGTATTTTTCCTGAGGGCCACACTGCTGTTGGGTGTTATCTCTCTCCTTCTTCTCCTAAAACTCCTACAGATGCTGAGGCACGGTTAGGAGGGATACTTGATAGTGAGCTTGGCTGGGTTACAGTTTGTAGACATATACGGGGCAAGCACCCTAAGAAAAGAATTTTATTATGAATAGTCTTGGTTGGAATATTAGAGGGATTGATGCTCCCGATAGGAAAAATGCATTACCGACACACTAGCTAAAACTCATGCTTCCATTGTGGCCTTCCAGGAAACTAAAAATAGACCTTCTCTACCTCTTATTTGGATTCCATTAGTTTCAATAGAAATTTTTGTCTAGAACCATCTCCCAGCTAATGGCTCTGCTGGTGGCATTCTAGTTGGGGTGGATTCTGATCTTTTTGAAGGATTCTGATCTTTTTGAAGTCCTTTCTTGGGACATCAAATGTTTTTTCTGTTTCCTGTATTTTAAGGAATAAGTTGGATAATAAAGTCTAGAGACATATTTCGGTGTATGGATCTCCTTATGAAGAAGGAAAATATGAATTCATTTTGGAATTGCATTCTCTCTTCATAGACAATTTCTTGATAACCTTTGTTAGTGGAGATTTTAATTTAGTTAGGTTCCAAGAAGACAAGAGCAATGGGATTGTTAATCATAAATGGTGTGACAAGTTCAATGCTTGGGTTGAACTTTGGGGTCTCATGGAGGTCAAACTTTCTAATAGGAAGTTTACCTGGGCCAATAACCAGGAAAATCTAATTATGTCAACTATTGACATAATTTTTTGTAATACTGACCTAAATGCTATGTACCCTCTAGCTTCTTCTCAAGCTTTTACCAGGCTTGGGAGTGACCACACCCCTCTCCTGTGGGATTCAGGGGTTAATCACTCACATAAACCTGCTACTTATAAGTTTGAGAAATGGTGGATCCTTAGAGAGGATTTTAGAGATCTTGTCATCAAATCTTGGCTTCCCCCCACCAAGAGTTCCACTGCTATTGATAGGTGGTAGGAAAAGATGAGAAGATTTAGAATAACCACCAAAGGGTGGAGTAGGAACATAGAGGCTGACCTTAGACATCTTAAACAAGAGATGATGCAAGAGTATGACAACTTAGACATTAAAGCTGAATCTGAAACTCTCTCTGACTCTGAATTTGCTAGGCTTAAAGAAATTAATCTAGAAATGCAGAAACTTTGGTTTAAGGAGGAAACTAAAGCCAAACAAAGATCTAGGGATAGAGATATAGTTGAGGGATATAGAAATACTTCCTACTTCCATGCTGTGGCTAATCAATGCCGCAGGAAAACTATGATTTCCTCTTTGGAAGGGCCTGAGGGTCCTACCTAGGAGATTTCAAATATGTTAGAGGTAGCTACTGACTTTTATAAAAACCTGTTTAGAGCTGAGGCTAAGTCAGGTTTCTCTTTGGATTCTGACTTTTTCTTCGCGGAGGAAAAAATTAACTCTCACCATAACGCCTAGTTGGAAGCTCCTTTCTATGAGGAGGAGATCAAAAAGGCTATGTTTGGCTCCTACCCAGATGGAGCGTGGGGCCCATATGGTATCTCTTTCATGTTTTATCAACAATTCTGGGACGTAGTTAAGGTATATATCCTATCTTTGTTTAAGGATTTTTATGAGGGGAATTTGGATATTTATAGGCTCAACTCAGTTCTGTCCCTCATTTCCAAAGACCCTGATGCTTCCACCATGAAAAGATTCAGACCTATAAATCTGATTAACTGTATTTTTAAAATTTTCACTAAGGTCCTGACTAATAGGCTAGGTTTGATCATGGATTTTCTCATTGCTCCCAATAAGACTGCTTTTATTAAGGGTAGGTTCATCCTTGAAAGTGTAGTTACGGCTCATGAAGTCCTTCACTCTGCTGTTCGTGGCAGTAAGAAAGGGGTCGTTCTTAAACTGGAATGTGAAAAAGATTTTGATAGAGTGAACTTAGATTTCTTGGATGAGGTCCTGGTCTTGAGAGGCTTTGGTCCTAAAATTTCTAGTTAGATTCACCTTGCCACCAGAGGGGGATCCGTTGCAGTCAAGCTTAATGGTGTTGAGGGTAATTTATTTACCACTAGTAGAGGGCTTAGGCAGGGGGACCCCATGTCCCCCATCCTTTTCAACTGCGTTGTTGATGTGTTCACTCGTATGTTGGCAAAAGCTGCAAATAATAATCTTATTCGAGGTATGTGTACTCAGCTTATCCCCGGAGGTGTCATTAGTATGCAATACGCAGATGATACTATCCTCTTTGTGGATAATGACATTGAGTTAGTTAGGAACCTCAAATGGGCGCTCACCTGTTTCGAACAGGTTTCGGGCATGAAAATCAACTATGATAAAAAGTGAGTTAGTGCCTATTAACTTGGTGGCTGCTAAAGCTAAGGCTTTAAGTGAAATCATGAGCTGTGTTTTAGGACAATTCCCCATTAAATATTTGGGAGTGCCTCTTCATTATGATAAGCTTAGGAGAGAGGACCTCCAACCTATCATTGATAAAATTTTGCAACGAATTGCAGGTTGGAGAGGGAAACTTCTCTCTTATGCAGCAAGGTTAGTCTTAATTAGATCATGCCTTGCTAGCATTCCCATCTATCTTATGTCCTTTTTCAAATTTCCTGAATGGGCCTTAGACCTCATTAATTCCCAGATGGATAATTTTCTTTGGAATGATACCAAAGATAAGAGGAAGTTGCACCTGGCAAATTGGAACTTGGTATGTATGCCCCAAACCCAAGGGGGTTTAGGAGTTCCCTACCTTAGAGATGTTAACATCTACTTGCTTTCCTCTTGGCTTAAGAGGTATACTAAAATTGGAGATAAACTTTGGAAAAACATTTTGGAGGCCAAGTACAATTTAAACAACCCAAACATCTTCTGTTGTGGGAGTGCAAGTTATTCTACTTTATTTAAAGGTTTCATGTGGGCTGTTAGAGCTGTCTAGTTTGGCCACAAATGGGTTGTTCAGGATGGGGTAAGATTAGATTCTGGGAAGACATCTTGTTTGGCACATCTCCTTGGTCTGTGCAATTCTGGGAGGTTTACTATATTTGCAATGAACAAATGGCTACCATCCAGCAAGTTTGGGATGGCAATTCATTCAAATTCACTTTTCGCAGAAACTTTATCCCTAGGCTGCATGACCAATGGTTGGAATTGATTCAAGTTGCTAGTAGCATTTCATTTTCTTCCGATTGTGATTCCCTTATATGGCATTACACTACAAATGTTCAATTGTCCTCTAGTTCTTGTTATAACATAATTAGTTATAGAGGGGTCACCCCTATTTACATTCCGGCTGTTTGGTCTCTTGTGGTTCCTCCACGGATTCATATTTTTTGTGGCTTCTTGCTAACAACAAATTAATGACAAGAGATAACCTACAGAAAATAAATCTGGGCAAACCTACTTGTTGCGTTTTCTGTAATGAGGAGGAGTCTATTGATCACTTGTTTTTCAAATGTATTATAGCTTCTAACACCTAGAAAATAGTCTCTACTTTCTTTAAGCTTGAATATGGCCATGATTACCTGTCTATTTCAAGGTTTTGGATCTCAAAAAAGAAGCATCAAACTTTCAATGCCATTTGTGTTGCGGTACTTTGGAGCATCTGGAAATTTAGGAATGCTTTGATTTTTGACTCCTAGACTTGGATCTCTATGAAACAGGTTTGGTGACGCATCCTCAAAACGCTCAAGAAATGGCGGCTAATTTTCAGGGAAAACATGCTTTCCCAGGTGGATCTCTTTTCGGGAGTGGTGGATCGTTGGTGCAAAAATCCCAGTGCGCTAGAGTGGAGGTAGCTGCTCCCTCTGTCCTGGAGGGTGAGTCTGCATCTGCTACTGTGATGATCCGCCCCTCTACGCCGTCGTGCATCCTCGGAGTCCAAGCTGCCTCGCCACTGACGCATTTCTGGGTTCAGTCCTGGGCGTCTCAGAAGCCGTCCGGTCTGCTTCCTATTGAAGAAACTAGGGAGGCCCTCAAGAATGTCATCGAGTGTTACTGGAGGAAAGTTTGAGTCAGTTGGTTTTGGAGTTGCAAAAACAATCTGTGGATGTGCGCGGTGGTTATGTTTTAGTTTCTGTTTAGTTGAGTCCTGTTAGTGCCTTTGTTTTTTCATTGCTACCCATGTGTATGACTCTGTTTTTGGCTGGTTTCATTTAAAATGGAACCGGGGCTCCCATGTTAGGGGCCCTTTTGGTCTAAAAAAAGCTTTAGAACTTGCAAAAAAATTATAAAAATATTGTCATTGAAAGTAGATATCAGAGTATCACACATGTTTACATATCGGGCAGACGTCGTGTAGAATCCTTACACCAAAAGATAAAGTACTAACACACTTTTGTTGACCAAAGTTAACATCCTACTGCTACTGTTGATAATCATGACCCCTCCCCTTCCCGAATATTAAGCGATTAAAATATCTCTAAGAAAGATCCCACCTAATTTCCTGCGAGCTCCTTCCTCTCCAATGTTCCTCTGGTCGTGTGTCGATCTAGCGTTCCTCTAGTCGTGCCTGCCTCTCTCCATCAGCACCTGCATGCGAGTGGCAAATGCCCCCGTCAAAAATTGCGCTGACAAGTGAGAGCCAGTCCATCTCATCAACTTGGTCAATGGCTTCCCCTATCAAAAATAGTAACACAAATGGCCCCTCTAGCGTTCAGTGTTTTCTGCACACACAAAAAAACACACAAAAGACCGGTGGTAGATTTCTGCCTAAAAACGTGAATCCTTGATATTTGGTAAATTTTGTGTCTTAAATGCTGGTCTTATGTTATTCACTCCACCAACTATGACAGGTATGCAGATTCGACAAACGGTGACTGGTGTGGTGTCCACCAGATTTCTGCAGTGATTACTTCAAGAAACTGTCTGATTCCTAATTAAGCGTCTCCGTATCAACTGGTGTCGCAGAGCGCGCCGGCAAGACAGGAATCACTTCAGTAATATGCTAATTCAGTGAACCGAGCAACCCAGCATTCCTCACATGACTTCTGAACAAGCACCCCACTGACAGACGCAACGAAGAAGTTGCCTCCATAAGAATCTTCACCAGGGGCGGAGCTGGAATGAGCCCAAGACCGGTGCTAAACAACCTTAATGATGGTTATTTTTATTTTTCATATTTTTAATCTTGAAAATTAGCACTACTCTTTGCAGTGTAGCCGTCCGGCCGGTGCTACGGCACCGGTAGCACCATGCACAGATCCACCCCTGATCTTCACAATACATTGCACATAAAGATCAGCCGCTAGAACTGAATAATATTGTCACTTCTTGTTGCGTATGTCACTTCTAATCAAGCTCCTTTATTAATAAAAATGGTAACTCTTCGGTCTTTTTTCTAAAAAAAAAACTAGGTGCCAGTTGCATGCATGTTTCATAGGTTCAAATCACACTGTTAGAGTATACGTATCTGTTATGGATAGACTAGGTTACTTGTCTTATACTCCAAGTAGGTTACTTGTCTTGTACTCCAAGTTGGTCTCTGTACGTCTATATATACTCGCCTGAGAGGCTCAATAATACATCCATCATATTCCGCAATCTCTCTCTCTCTATCCTTCAACATGGTATCAGAGCGGCACGGTCCTTGACCTAGCCGCCGCCTCCGCTTCCGCCGCGCCGCCTCCAGGGAGGTCGATCTCCATGATCTCCGCCGGGGGCCGCGCAACCCGTACGCAGGGTTCGTCCGCCGATCCGTGATCGGCTGCCCTGCAAGTCCTTTTTTTCCGATCTCTTGATCGGTTTTCTTTTTTGGTTTACCAATCTTAGATCGGATTGCGTCGCCCATCGCCGCGCCTCTACTCCGACCATCGACATCGACGATCTACACCGCGCCCGTGCGCCTGTCACTTGCGCCGCTATGCCTTCCTCGGTAGGCCGTCGCGGCCTCATGACAGGCTGCCGCGCACCGCGGCCGGCTGCTGCGGCTTCCTCGGGAGGCTGCCGCGGCCGACCCCCTTCGGATTGTCTTCGCCGTCATCGCCCGGGATTGCACCGACAACGACGTCGCAGATTCCGATCTGCCGTCGTCACGGACTTGGCACGTACAGCGCCGCCGTCGGTCTGATCAACCGATCTGGCGCTCGTCTCCGCTGAGTACGTCCCCGAGCACGCGCCTACCACCGATCGAGCATCGGGTTGCCGCTGCGTCGCCCCTTCGGGCCGTAGCGTCGCCGCCTTTGGTCCCCGCCGCCGGCTACCAACGCGCCTTTTCAGGCGTGTCCGTCGCTGGTGGTTCTCACGCCGCTGCACCGACTCGCGCCCTGCAGCTACGCCGCCCCATCGGGCAGTAGCGTCGCTGCACGCGGTCATCGCCGTCACCCCGCAAGGACGTCGCAGGCTTCCACCGCGCCACCTCCCTCGGCGCGGGTCGCCGCCGTCCGCGCATGGTCTTCGTCACGTCGCCGGGTTCTTCCTCGCCTACTTCGAGCACCGCCGCCGCATCTCCACAGGTAGCCTGCATGGCCACTCCTGGCTGTCGTAGGTCCCGCCGACTACCCCTCCGTCTAGGCATCCAGTCTGACCACTCCTGGTCGTCGCTGGTTCGCCGCCTTCTACGTCTTCGTCCAGCACGACTTCGTCGCCATCGTCCTCGCCTCGTCCTCGACCACACCTACTCGTCTACTCCGACAACCGCGGCCTGCATCGGCACCTCGCCGATCTGCGCAACGCAACCGTCGTAGAGTCCTCCTCTGCTAGTCTCCTCTCTGACATGGCGTGAAGTTGTTTCTACTGGTCCCGTTCTTCGCATGCCCGGTACTGGCAACACCGGTGCGTGCCTTAGTCCCCGACGCGTTCCTGAGTCTGGCAAGCTCGGTTGTAGCGCCTCGTCTTCATTGGCTTTGACAAGGTCTTCATCGGCATCGACTACCTCTTCTACGTCTGCCTCGACTGCGTCATACCGACTTCGTCTTTGCATACTCGGTTTTGGCACAACCAGAGTATGCCTTCGTCCCCGACGTGCGCCTGGTTTTCGCAAAGCCATGGCCGCACCTCGTCCTCGACGGCTCGTACTGCATCGGCTTCGGCATCGCTCTCTCCGATGACTGCCCTGACGCGTCCCCGTCCTTCTACTGGCTGCACTACGTGCACGCGGCTTAATATGCGGCTACCTCGACACCGTCAACCCCGACCACGACATCGACCACGGCGACCCCTCGCGCGGCTACCTCGACCAAGGTTGCAGCACCCACCGCTCTCGGCTCACTCGACACCGGCACAAGGGCTACCACCTCGCATGAGCTCCTCACCAGCATCCTCTACGGTCCAAGCTTCTGCGACGTGACACCTTCCACGACGTTCCCGCTACCACTGCGGGGGGATGTCAGCACACGGGTCTACTTCGCCTCTCCAGTCTGACCGTTCGCGACGTTCCAGTTGTTCACGTTGCTACCGCTACGACTGCGGGGATGTTAGAGTATACGTATCTGTTAAGGATAGACTAGGTTACTTGTCTTGTACTCCAAGTATGTTACTTGTCTTGTACTCCAAGTTGGTCCCTGTACGTCTATATATACTCGCCCGAGAGGCTCAATAATACATCCATCATATTCCGCAATCTCTCTCTCCCTCTATCCTTCAACACACACAGCTTGATTAGAACAAGGTGGTGGTACTACTAAAACAGGAAAATCGACCGCGGGAGTGGTGTGGAAGTGGAACGCACGCATCCAGTTACAGATAGGCACAGTAAAGAATCCATGCTGAGCTTTGACAAAATGCGTGACCAACGTGCGACGAACGTGCTGGCGCACTTGGTCGGACTGAAATGTCGGCCTCGGTGCACTGCCTGAGACACTGAATTCGTACGGCTTCCGCAGAAAGTCCTGACCATTTTCTTGATCTCTACCGGGCCACCTAATCCATCCCTGTGCGTCCGAACTCGTCCGACCGGACTAGCAGACAGGTGCACGGCGGGACGATCCATCCAGACATTTGGGTCTCACTTGGATCGACGCGGACAGCGTGTTTCTCCTCGCGCATCCTCTCTCTCTTTACCTTTGGCGGCCCCTCCCGCGAGTAGCACAGAAACCACACCAATTCTCCGTGCAAAAAACCTCTCAAATTTCCACTGACGGGAGCGGCAAAGAAGACGATGGATCCCGCCACCATGGTTGATGGTGTGCTCTCCGATGTTCTGGCCGACCGGCCGAAGAAGTTTGCAAAGGATCTGACGCCGGAGGAGCGAAAAGTTGAGTCGGACAGTCGCGCTGGCCGAAGGGTAGGCTCGAGAAGGAATGCCGCGAGGAGAACAAGTATATTGCACATAAAGAATTTTCACAATACATTGCACATAAAGAAGAAATTGCCTCCATAAGAATCTTCACAATACATTGCACATAAAGATCAACCTTGCTAGAACTGAATAATGTTGTCACGTATGCCACTTCTAATCAAGCTTCTTTATAAAAAAACAAGTCTTTTTGCGTTGATTCGACAGTATCATGCAGGTTTAATAGGTTTCAAATTACGCAGCTTTGATCGGTCTCCAATTATCTTCATATGGGGATCACACCACGAGAGCTTGATTAGATAGGTTTTGCACATAGCAAAACCAAATGCCGGCAAAAGTTAGAAAGTATGGCTGCTATACATTTTCCCGTGTTTTTCAATGGTGGCTGCTACTACTTTTCTTAGGACAAAAAAAAGAACAATTTGCCATCCTATGGACTTTACCATCCGATTAACACGTCAATGCTGACGCCACATAGTCACCAACTTTCAAACAAAGGAACGTACTGTACGTGTCTATCAAAGACGTACAGGTGCTAGTCAAACAAGAACTAGTAGTACTCCATTGCCTGCTCCTATATATAACCCCCACATAGCCTGACACGAATAACCAGGCCACAACCCGAGCTTTCTAGTGTACAAACATTTTCGTCCACGCCACAACACAGGAGCTAGCATCGCTCTCCTTTAATTTCCCCAGACCAAGCAAAAGACTCAGCCATGGCAGGAAGCGGCGAGCTGAAGCTGCTGGGCGTGTGGACGAGCCCGTACGTGATCAGGGTGCGCGTGGTGCTCAACCTCAAGTCTCTGCCATACGAGTACGTGGAGGAGAACCTGGGCAGCAAGAGCGCGCTCCTCCTGGGGTCCAACCCGGTGCACAAGAGCGTCCCCGTCCTCCTCTACGGCGGGCGCCCCGTGAACGAGTCCCAGGTCATCGTGCAGTACATCGACGAGGTCTGGGCCGGGACCGGCCCGTCCGTGCTCCCGGCCGACCCCTACGAGCGTGCCGTGGCCCGCTTCTGGGCGGCCTATGTCGACGACAAGGTCGGGTCGGCATGGCAGGTGATGCTGTTCACGTGCAAGACGGAGGAGGAGAGGGCGGAGGCGGTGTCCCGCGCCGTGGCGGCGCTGGAGACGCTGGAGGGCGCGCTCGCGGACTGCTCCGAAGGGAAGGCCTTCTTCGGCGGCGAAAGCATCGGGTTCGTCGACGTCGTGCTCGGCGGCTACCTCGGGTGGTTCGGGGCGGTCGACAAGATGATTGGCCGCAGGCTCATCGACCCGGTGCGAACGCCGCTGCTGGCCAAGTGGGAGGAGCGGTTCCGTGCGGCGGATGCGGCCAAGGGCGTGGTGCCGGATGACGCCGACAAGATGCTCGAGTTCTTGCGCACCCTGCTCGCCTGGAGCGCCTCCAAATCGAAGTGAATTGCGACACCGTCAGTTTCGTAACGTATGTGTGTTTCTGTGTGTCCGAGTTTCGTCAAGTGTGTGTTTTATTTAGTGCTTAATAAATTGTACTCCCAAGGGAAAGTGATGCTGAATAAATTTTACTGTTTGTGTGTTATATGGTAAGTGGTAACATCTTTTAATTCCCTCGCAAAAAAACAGGAGAATTGACCACGCAGCGTGGTGAGGAATATAGACACCGGAAAGAATCTGTGCTGAGTTTTGACAAAATGCGTGACGAACGTGCCGGCGCACTTGGTTGGACTAAAATGTTTGCCTCAGTGCACCGCTGAGACACTGAATTCGTAGGCTTCCCGGGAAAGTCCCAAATCCTAACCATTTTCTCATGTAACCGGAAATGTTCATTTTATTCTGGTTGGGTTTCTGAGCATCTCTAGCAGTACTCTTATATTCGGTTACAAGAGTATCTCTAGCGATACCGTATATCGACTGGTCCGCAAATTTTTGCGCCGCATCAGCAAGCAAATTTTTGCGGCACCCATGCAACCCCGCCGATGCCGGCTGGCAATGCCGCGGATGATGCAGATGGGCTCTTGTTGACCGAAATATGTGCCCTCCCAACTTGTCGTTCGCGAGTCTGCTCTCAACGACGAGCATGAGGAGGTCTTGGTCACCGAGGCCAAGTTCAACTCGACGAGCATGAGGAGGTCTTGGTCTTTTTTTTCTTTTATCACACCATGATAGCAGTACCACTGAGTCAGCTCAGCGGTGCTGGACTCTCATGCTTACTATTTCCAGCACCGCTGAGCTCTGACTCAGTGGTACTGCTATCGTGGCGTGATAAAAGAAAAAAAAGAAGTTTAGAGTTCAGATCAAATTATACTGCGTGAAGGTTTCAGATACTAGAATAAAACAGAGGAAACAGATCGATTGACCATAGCACCCAACTTTGCCGTTCTTGATCACAAGTGAATATCACTGATTGTTGATGTCACCGATCTGCCGAGATGAGGGATGCCGGAACCAGAGGGAAGGACATGCAAATCCGTTGGGGAGATGGAAACTAACGGACAGAGGGGCGAGCTGCACGGTGGAGGCGTGCGGCGATGCAGGCGCCGCTCGGAGGAGACTCAGGTGACATGCCGGATAACCCTTGGTACAAATGGGATCAAATCATTTGGACCTTTCACGTTTGGGGGTTAACCACAAAGCCTATTGGACTCTTTTTAGGTTAGGTTAACCTAACCAATGGGAAAAGGGTAACCAAGTCCCAATCTTACGCACCAGCTTCATCTCACTCCCTGTGCACGAGCCATGGAGGTTCAAGAGCTCTCCCAGTCTTGCTTGTACCCTGCAACGGGGGCACTGTTTGTTGACAGTAACCATCATGCCGCATGCGAAACTGAACCTGCACATGGCCGTTACGTCTCATGGAAGCTATACTTATGTTTTAAACGAAGGTCAAATTTAGTTGCACGATCTCTGAAAGCTTCCATTTTTTAAGTTAGCATTTAGCATGAATGCGTCGGCCAGGGCAATTCTAAGGCTTTTCATCTTTTCATGTTAACAATTCTAGAGAATTTGTACTCCATTGTCTTGTCATTTTTGTTTTCATGGTTGAAAGTTTCCACTAATGTGCGGGAACCTTCGAGCAGACCGATCTTTGAGACTATTTGGCATATGCTGTAACATAGCTTTGCTCTTCTAAAAAAACATAGCTTTGCAGCAATTTAGGAAAAGTGAAAATATATTTTCATTTTCTAACTAGTTGTGCTAGCCTACTGTTGCGTAATGCTAAAAGTGGTTCAAACCTAAATAACCAATGGTTAACCATTTCTAACCCTATTAACCTAATGGTTAACCCATTGTCCCTTTTTACGCAAATGGTTAAATAGGTTCGATTCCGAAAGATAAATGATTAACCAACTCCCATCTTTAGGTGCGTCTAGAAAGAGCGACGCATTTTGACCTCCGAAGTTAATGACGACGCCCCGTCGCCGACCATCCCGCCGGCTTCTTACGCGGCTGTTGGGATTCCTGTACTCGCTGGCTCCTGTTTTCCACGCGCGTCGTGGTCGTTTCCCGTCCATGGCGGGAAAACTCCCGTGTCGGGATGTTGCCCGCTCAGGCCACAAGCTATAAATCACAGCCGTGGCCATGAGAGGTCTCACCAAGACATGAACACAAGACAACCAACCTGAGCAGTCATACCTCGTCGTAAGATAGACATTTGGTCCCACATCAAGAAGATGTGTCTCGCCTGCTACCCAGAGCGGTCAAAGCACGATGTGGAGCTGCAGGCGACGGAGCTGGCCCGGCAATTCGAGGCATAAGACTTCAAGCGTCAAGGCGTGGTGGCCCAATAAGCACTAGAGGAGGTGGTCCAGCAGGTGGCGCGATGCCGCCGCAACTGAGGTGCGGGAGATCGGCCACGTCATCGCCCATGCGATGGTGGAGGCGGTGGCCCAAGAAGCCTCTATTGACGCGGTGCTCGAGATGCGCAACACCATGGACAAGGAGGCGGCTAAGAAGGTGCAACGCGATGCCACCACAGTGGTAGTTCGCAGGCTGCGTCATTACGCCGCACGAGTCACGCGTGAATGTGCGGCACACGATGCAATGGAGGTGGAACACGTCGTTTCGGCGGCTACCGAGGTGGAACGCAATGGACATGGAGGAGGACAATGACGACCTCATCGAGGATGAGCCCGAGGAATCCATGCAGGAGAAGAGCGACGAGCAATATGCCATCGTCGAGTCCTGTAACACTACACACGACAACGTTGGTTGTCGTGCGTTCATGGCGATTGAGTGGTTGGCGCATGCAGGCCGCCTGGACCGTGTGGGGTCTGAGGAGAGGACACAGAGGTGAAATGATGTGGAGGCCGACCGTGCTATGATAGCGCACACTAAGGTGTTCGCATGCGAGGCGGTAGCGCACGCCGAAGCAGACCGCAATGTTGGGAATATGCCATAGAAGCAATCATGTATTTCCTCTGTTTTAAAATATAAGATGTGTTAGGTTTGTGAAGAAAATGTATCTAGCCTTCTTTTAGAGTGTAGATTCACTCTATATCTTAGTAAACTTATATGCTAAAATTATTCTAGATACATTTGCTTCACAAACCTAAAACATCTTATATTTTGAAACATAGGGTGTATGATGTAATTCCTAATATATTCATAAAATTATTAAGTTGTGCTTGTATGAACATCTGATATATACCATTAAATATGCGATTTAGTTGTGAAACTATATATTCATGTTGCTCATACTAGATGTACTTAGTCGTTGAGGTTGTGCTTGACGCACAACTTAGAATAATGTAAAAGTATGAGTCGATTCCATTGTCATGAGCATGATGATGCTATTGTAATTTACACGGATTTGGCTAAAGTGTTTAGCGAGTCGAAATGACCCATATTGATATGCGACGAACAAGTTGTCATTTGTATGTCTCAATCAAGGTAATTCTTAGGCCTGAGGTTGTCGCACAATCCGAGTTATAAATCACCTGTTGGAGATATGCCAAAGAGGCAATAATAAAGTGGTTATTATTATATCTTTTTTTATGATAAACATTTGCATCCCATGCTATAAATGTATTAATCGGAAACATTAATACTTGTGTGTTTTGTAAACATAAAAGAGTCTCTAGTAAGCCTCTTGTTAAACTAGCTTGTTGATTAATAGATAATCATGGTTTTCTGATCATGAACATTGGATGTTATTAATAACAAGATCATATCATAAGGAGAATGATGTGATGGACACACACACATAGTAAGCGTAGCATAAGATCAAAGTCATTAAGCTCTTTTTTCTATGAGCTTTCAGACACATATTAACCTAATCCTTCGACCATGAGATCATGTTAATCACCATCACTGGATGCGTACTTTGATGATATCAAAAACCACTTCTGTAACTAGGTGGTTATAAAGGTGACATTAGGTATTCTGAAAGTATGTATTGAAGCACATGGATCAAGAGTGGGATTTGTCCATCCATATGATGGATAGATATACTCTAAGCTCTCTCGGTGGAATGTCATCCAATTGGCTTGCAAGCATGTGACTAGGTCACAGGGGATAGCATATCACGGAACGAGTAAAGGGTACTTATCGGTAACGAGGTTGAACTAGATATACAGATACTGACGATCAAACCTCGAATAAGTAAATTAACGCGTGACAAAGGGAATCAGTATCGTATGTAAATGGTCCATTCGATCACAAAGTCATCGTTGAAATATGTGGGAGACATATGGATTTCTAGATCCCTCTATTGGTTATTACCGGAGAGGTGTCTCGATCATGTCTGCATAGTTTGTGAACCGTAGGGAGACATGCTTAAGGAATCGATGTTGTTTAAGTAGATATGGAATATGAGTTGGAGACCAAATGTTGTTCGGAGTCTTGGATTGGATCCAGGACATCACGAGGAGATTGGAATGGTCCGGAGAATAAGATTCACATAAGGAAAGCGGTTTTTCGGGGTTCAGAAAAGTTTCGGTGTTTTGACCGAATACTTCTAGAATGTTCTAGAGGAACCACCACCCCGGGAGGGGTCACTTGGTATGCGGCATGCCCTAGGGGCTAGCTGTACCAAGCCCAAGGGAAACTCAGCCAAGCACTAGGAAGTTAGAGTCAAATCCTAGTTTGGGAAGGAAAGGGAAAACTTAAATGGCAAGTTTCCACCTCTTCCCTTGCTAGCCGAGTTGGGGGGACACGGCTAGGGCTGGGAACCCTTGTCCGGCCGCCCCCCACCTATATAAGGAGGGGTGGGGGCGCACCCCCACACATTCCTTGCCCTGGGCACCTAAACCCTAGCTGCCGCACGCCTCTCTCTTCTCCACCGTCCTGCTCCGGCTTAGGCGAAGCCATGCAGAAATCTCTCCTCCTCCACCACCACCACCACACCGTCGTGCTGTTGGAATTCCAAGGAGATCTAATACCTCCGTTGCCCTGCTGGAACCGCAAGAGGAAGGTCTTCATCAACTCTGTATGTGTGACCGACTATGGAAGCGCTGCCAGAACGCGGCGCCGAAAGGATTATCTACACGATCTTGAGATCGGCAAGTGATCGACTACATCAACCACAAGAGCTAATATCGTTAACACTTTGGATCTACAGGGTTAGTTCTCTACAATCTCGTTGCACCGATCTCGTAGATTAGATCTTGGCTTTGCCATAGATTATATCTTGGTTTTGTGTGTTCATGCGATAGAATTTTTTTGTTTTCCATGCTACTAACCCTACAGTGGTATCAGAGCCGACTCTATGCGTAGATCTGTTGCACGAGTAGAACAGAATGGTTTTGTGGGCATTGATGCTTTTGTTGTCATTTGCTTTTTTTGTACTTTTCATCTTACGGGATGGTGGGATGAAGCGGCCCGGGCTAACCTTACATGTCATCATACACGAGACTTGATCCACGCTCAACGTGTAACTTGTATTGCACAAGTGTCTTTTTGGGTGTCTGTCTCTCCCACCATAGTTAAGATTCAATTTACAACGGGCACTTGACAATACTTGTATCAATGTTGTGGTTATTGTTTGTAGGTAAGAATGGTTCTTATTCGAAAGCCCCAAGCCACGTAAAACATGCAAAGAAAATTAGAGGCGTCTAACTTGTTTTTGCAGGGAATGTGATGTGATATGGCCATGATGTGATTGTGATTATATTTGATGTATGCAATTATCCTTATTATAAGTTGGCAACCGGCATGAGCCTTATGGTTGTCTTTAAATTCTTTAAGATCTGCATGTCTATTCATCAAGTAGTTGTAATAGTTGATGTTGGTGGTGGAAAACCATGAAGCGGCACCATTGACCTTGATGTGACGTCGGTGATGATGGAGATCATGTTCGTGCTTTGGAGACGAAGATCTGAGGAACAAGAATAAAGGCCATATCATATCACATATTATGAATTGCATGTGATGTTAATCCTTTATGCATCTTGTATTGCTTAGATCGCGACGGTAGCATTATAAGATGATCCCTCTCACTAAATATCAAGTAATAGTGTTCGTACTTAGTAGGCACTATTGATAAGACTCGTCGTTTCGAAGCATCTCGTGATGATCGGGTGTGATAGATTCTACATGTGCATATAACAGGTGCAAGACCGATTTGCACATGCGGATAATAAGGTTAACCTTGACGAGCCTAGCATGTACAGTCATGGTCTCGGAACATGGAATACCGAAAGATAAAGCATGAGTCATTTGAATGATATGATGAACATGTTGATTGTTCGCCTTTGATGCTACATCTTCTCTCGTGAAGATCAGACTTGGTGTAGTGGGTTTGGTTCGTGTGATCACTAAAACAATGTGAGGGATGTTGTTTTGAGTGGGAGTTCACCTAGTTTATTTGAGAATTAAATTTGAACTCAATTTATCATTTACTTAGTCTAAACTCTTGCAAATATGTTGTAGATCATGGTGGCCCCTACCATCAATTTTAATGCGTTCCTAGAGAAAGAAAAGTTAAAAAACAATGGAAGCAACTTCATGGACTGGTTCCATAACATGAGGATTATCCTCAATGCTGGTCAGTTGACCTATGTGCTGGATGCACCGCTAGGTGACCCACCTACAGATGATGCTACCGATGAGTTTAATTTTTTTATCTCAATCGGAAGAATCAATACTCCACAGTTTAGTGTGCCATCCTATACGGTTTGGAATCTGAGCTTCAGAAGCGCTTTGAGAACCGCGACCCTTATGATATTATCAATGAACTCAAATGATATTTGAAACTCATGCGGCCGTGGAAAGCTATGAAGCCTCCGATAAGTTCTTTAACTGCAATATGGAAGAGGTCAACACCGTTAGCGAGCATGTGCTTAAAATGTTTTGGCACGTGAATAAACTCACATATTTGGGAATAACAATTCCTAATGTGTTGGGTATTAATCGTGTCCTCAAATCACTATCACCTAGTTATAAGAACTTTGTGATGAAATACAACATGCAGCACATGGATAAGTCGTTTCCTGAACTCTTCTCCATGTTGAAGTCTGCAGAAGTGGAGATCAAGAAAGAGCACCAAGTGTTGATAGTTAATAAGACCACCAATTTCAAGAAGCAAGGCAAGCCTAAGAAGAAGGATAACTTCAAGAAGGGCGGCAATTAAGCTGCCGCGCCTGCTAAGAAGCCAAAGGTTGGTCCTAAGCCTGATACTGAGTGCTTTTACTGCAAGGGCGAAGGTCACTGGAAGCGGAATTTCCCCAAGTACCTAGCAGAACTGAAGAACGACAACATCAAGAAGAAAGGTATATTCCATATACATGTTGTTGATGTGTATCTTACTAGTAATCGTAGTAGTTCCTGGGTATTTGATACTGGTTCGGTTGCTCATATTTGTAACTCGAAACAGGTGCTGCAGAATAAGCAAGTCTAGCGAGAGACGAGGTGACGATGCGCGTTGGAAATGGCTCCAAAGTTGATGTGATCGCCGTTGGCACGCTCCCTCTTCATCTACGATCAGGATTAGTTTTAAGTCTAAATAATTGTTATTTGGTGTCTGCGTTAAGCATGAACATTATATTTGTATCTTGTTTATTGTGAGAATGTTACTCGTTTAAGTCCGAGAATAATGGTTGTTCGATTTATATGAGTAATATATTTTTTGGTCATGTTCCTGAGATGGATGGTCTATTCTTATTGAATCTCGATAGTAGTGATACACATGTTCATAATATAGATGTTAAACGAATGAAATTGAATGATAATTCTACATACATGTGGCACTGCCGTTTTTGTCACATTGGAGTGAAGCGCATGAAGAAACTCCATTCCGATGGACTTCTTTAATCACTTGAAAGATGTGAAGCATGTCTAATGGGAAAATGACTAAGACGCCATTCTCTGGAATAATGGAGCGAGCTGCGGACTTGTTAGAGATCATACATACCGATGTGTGCGATCCAATGAGTGTAGCATCGCGCGGTGAAAATCGTTATGTTCTTACTTTCACGGATGACTTGAGTAGATATGGGTATATCTACTTTATGAATCACAAGTCTAAAAATTTCAAGAAGTTTAAGGAATTCCAAAGTGAAGTAGAAAATCAACGTAACAAGAAGATCAAGTTTCTGCTATCTGATCATGGAGGTGAGTTTCTAAGTTACGAGTTTGGCATGCATTTGAAGAAATGCGGAATACTATCACAATTGGCATTATCGGGAACACCACATCGTAAACGTGTGTCTAAACATCGTAATCAAACTCTCTTAGATATGGTTTGCTCTATGATGTCTCTTACAGATTTACCGTTATCATTTTGGGGTTATGCATTAGAAACAGCCGCATTCACTTTAAATAGGGCACCATCTAAATCCGTTGAAACGACACCATATAAATTGTGGTTTGGTAAGAAACCTAAGTTGTCGTTCCTTAAAGTTTGGGGTTTCAAAGCTTATGCAAAGAAGTTACAGCCTGGCAAGCTTGAACCTAAAGCGGAGAAATGCGTCTTCATAGGATACCCTAAAGAAAAAATTGGGTATACCTTCTATCATAGATCCGAAGGAAAAGTTTTTGTTGCCAAGAATGGATCCTTTCTTGAGAAGGAGTTTCTTTCGAAAGAAGTGACTAGAAGGAAAGTAGAACTCGGCGAGGTTGTTTAACCTTCTCTCGGATTTGAGAGTAGCGCAGCACCGAAAGATGTTCTTGTGCCGCCTGCACCAATAAGAGAGGAAGCTAATGATAATGATCATGAAACTTCGAACGAAGTTGTTACTGGACCTCGCAAGTCGACGAGGGTTCGTACCACTCCTAATTGGCATGTCCCTGTTATGAATGTCATGTTGGTGGACAACACCGACGACCCTGCGACGTATGAGGAAGCAATGATGAGCCTAGATTCCAACAAATGGCAATTAGACATGAAATCCGAGATTAGATCCATGTACGAAAACCAAGTGTGGACTTTGGTGGACTTACCAGATGGCCGCAAGGCTATCGAGAATAAATGGATCTTTAAGAAGAAAACAAATGCCGATGGTAATGTTACCGTCTATAAAGCTCGACTTGTCGTGAAAGGGTTCCGAAAAATTCAAGGAGTTGACTATGATGAGACTTTCTCACCAGTAGCAAAGCTAAAGTCTGTAAGGATTTTGCTAGAAATCGCTGCATATTTGTAACACCCCGTCCACTAGGCCTGGGGGGTGTCACTCCGAATAGCTTAATAGGATATCTAGACTGGCCCCATAGACCGTCTTTTTGACGCACTTTGTACTCACTCATGCGCACCCGGTTACCCACTTCCCGGTCGGTCACCCATCCTAGAATTGCTGTAGGCTAAACACGCTTAACCTTAGAGTTCTTTTCGAATGAGCTTCCGAAAAAGAAGTTGCAGCTTGTTTTCCGGAAGCTTATTCGAAAAGAACTCTAAGGTTAAGAGTGCTTGGCCTAGAGCAATTCTAGGATGGGTGACCGATCGGGAAGTGGGTACTGGGTGCGCACGAGTGAGGACAAAGTGCGCAGAAAAGACTAGTGTTGGTCTGTGGGGTTAGTCTAGAGATCCTATTGAGCTGCCAGAAGTGACAGCCGTCGGTCCGGAGTGACCGGGGGTGTTACAAATTGTATCAGAGCCGACCCTCGTGGTTACATGGGCGTGTGCGGGTTAGTGGCGGACATGTGTAGCATGGCGCGTGTGGCCCGGAGTGGACACATCATGGCAATGTGCCGGCACTGGACGCACAGACATGTGCCAAGAGGGGACGTTCCTGGCTTGTGGTTGATCGACGAGGATGTCGATCTTCTAAGGGTGGTTGTATGTGAGACCCTGGCGCATGGCTCAATAGAATTGATAGGAAACCCATACCAACAAGTTGCAACTTATTTTCCGAAAGCTCATTCGAAAATAACTCTAAGGTTAAGCATGCTTGGCCTAGAGCAATTCTAGGATGGGTGACCGACCAGGAAGTGGGTACCGGGTGCGCACGAGTGAGGACAAAGTGCACAAAAAAGACTAGTGTTGGTCTGTGGGGTTAGTCTAGAGATCCTATTGAGCTGCCAGAAGTTACAGCTGTCGGTCCGGAGTGACCGGGGGTGTTACAATATTACGATTATGAGATATTTCAAATGGATGTGAAAACAACGTTCCTCAATGGTGACATTGAATAAGAGTTGTATATGGTACAACCCAAAGGTTTTGTCGATCCTAAAGATGCTAACACGGTATGCAAACTTCAACGGTCCATTTATGGATTGAAGCAAGCATCCCGGAGCTAGAATCAACGTTTTGATAAGGTGATAAAAAACTTTGGATTTATACAAACTTATGGAGACTATTGTATTTACAAGAAAGTGAGTGGGAGCTCTATAGCCTTCCTAGTACCATATGTGTATGACATATTGTTGATTGGGAATGATACAGAACTTCTTAAAAGTGTCAAAGCCTATTTGAATTATAGTATTTCAATCAAGGATCTTGGCGAAGCTGCATACATTTTAGGCATCAAGATTTATAGAGATATATCAAGACACTTAATAGCGCTTTCACAAAGTACATACTTTGACAAGGTTCTAAAGAGGTTTGGAATGGAATAAAGCAAGAAAGGATTCTTGCCCATGTTGCCAAATAAGACCTTGAGTAAAACTCAAAGTCCAGCTACGACAGAAGATAGAGAGAGGATGAGAAAAATCCACTATGCCTCAGCCATAGGTTCTATCATGTATGACATGATGTGTACAAGACCGGATATTGCACATGCTGTTAGTTTGACTAGTAGATATCAAAGTGATCCAGGAGTGGAACACTGGACAATGGTCAAAAATATCCTAAAATACTTGAGAAGGACTAAGGATATGGTTCTTTCTTATGGAGGTGATGAAGATCTCGGTGTAAATGGTTACACCGATGATAGTTGGAATACCGATCCGGACAACTCTAAGTCACAGTATGGATATGAATTTACTTTGAATGGTTCAGCAGTGAGCTAGAGGAGTTCTAAGCAAAGCATTGTGGCGAGATCTTCAACTGAATCGGAATACATAGCTGCTTCGGAGGCTTTACAAGAATCGATATGGATGAAGGAGTTCATTACGGAGCTTGGTGTGGTTCCTAATGCGTTGGACCCAATGGCCCTATATTATGAGAACATGGTGCCATAGCCAATGCATAGGAGCCAAGGTCACACAAGAAGCTGAATCATATCAAGCTACATTTTCATGCTATTCGCGAGCATGTCCAAGATGGTGACATAAAGATTTGCAGAGTGAAAGGATCGTATGGGCACCTAGAGGGGGGGGGGGTGAATAGGTGCTACTTCAAATTTTCTTCTTCTTTTCAAATTAAGGTTTGACAATAAGGTAAATTCTCTGGATAATGCAACTACGGTGAATTTACCTATATGACAAGATGCAAGAGCTACGACAACACAAATAAGAAACAAGTAAGTAAGGTGAGGTAAAGGATAGAGGTAACCGAAAAGTGGACACGGAGACACAAGGATTTGTTTCCCGTAGTTCCTTCCTTTTGAGGGGAAGTACGTCTACGTTTGGAGAGGGGGTGGTTACAAACCACCAACGCCACAAGAGGCCTCCCTTGTTCTCCGATGAATCTCACCCCAATGGGATCAATTCACCTTCCACTATATCGGCAACCTTCAAGGTGGAAGCCGGCACCGTTACAAGTTTGGGGCACACATCCACAACTTAATCGGAGGCTCCCAAATACAAGCAAGCTGTCAAAGCAAACAAAAACAGGCTTGTAAGAACAAAACTTGAGCTAGAGTTTCCAACAAACACTAGGGCAAAGGGGGCCTCAATGAAATGAGGGGGAAATGAAGATCTTGTTTGGTGAAGTAGTAGATCGGGGACTCCTCCTTCGAATCCCAAAAGATCAAGGACTTTGAATGGTTGGATGATGAGATCTTGCGAATTTGAGTGGCTCCAATGGACTCCAATGGTGGGCAAAGACTTTAATGAGCTGAGCACCTTGTCCCAAGGTAGGTGGAGGAGTATTTATACCCCTCCACGAAACAGATGGCCGTTGGAGCAATAAATGACCGGTAGTACCGGTACTCAAGCGGTAGCACCGCTTGCAAGCGGTACTACCGGTCCAGTACCGGACCAAGTACCGGTGGAGACCTTGCCCTTGTGTGAAACCTTCAGATCTGAGCGGTACCCACTTGCGGTTCTACCGCCAAGCGGTAGTACCGGACACTGTCAGCGGTACTACCGGTTCGAGCGGTAGTACCGGTTCCAAGTACCGCTTGGTACTGACCAAAGTGGAGAGGGGAGGGTGCTAGTCAGTATGCAGCGGTACCAGTGAGCGGTACGACCGCCTCAAGCGGTAGTACCGCTTGTACCAAGCGGTACTACCGGTTGGACCGGTAGTGCCGCTCCGTGGTACCGGTGTGTACTGACTAGTACACAGCCTTCTCTCATTTGATCTGTGCCAACCGGTACTAGAACCGGTAGTACCGGTGTCAAGCGGTAGTACCGGTTGCAGGTCCGGTACTACCGGCTGACACTGACGTTTTGCAAGGTGAGAACTGCCAAGCCATGACTTGTGCCTTCTTTTGTCAATCCTGTGATAAACATAGTGCACGGTAAAAACGATAAATGTATTGTTATCAAACATCAAAATCTGAGGGATTAGAAAAATGCTCTTTCAATCTCCCCCTTTTTGGTGTTTGATGACAATACACTTTTGCAGGAAGATTTTAACAAGGGGCAACTGAGATTTGTAAACTAGAGAAGATACTCCCGCTAGATGTGTAGAGGCAAATCTCCCCCTCTAATCTACAAACCCAACATGAGTGCACAAGTATGGAAACTAGCAAATGAAGACATACCTTTGCCCAAAACATGTGATGAGTAAAAACGAGATAATAGGTTTTGCAACACATCACAAGATGGATCCATAGACATAAAGCACATAGTCGCATAAAGATGGATCCAAACACAAAGTTTCACAAAGTTTCACACACGACAGAAACACATAGAAGACCGCAAAGTTCACAAGCAATAAAAACGGTCATGAGAAGCGCAAGCTTGTGACTTCCCATGCAACACCCGTGCCTAAAAGTGCAACTTCTCCCCCTTTGGCATCAAGACGCCAAAAAGGGACAAGTGCAGAGCTAACGCCCCAAAGATCAATCATCATACTCCTCGTCCTCCTCTTCCTCCTCATCCTCAAGATCCTCCTCATCGTCATATGTAGGTGGGGCGCGGTGCGAGGAAGAGACATCATCGTCCCAACGACTGTGCTGAGAAATCCACTGGTCCTCTGGAGTGATATTGTTCTCGGATCCCTCAGAGATGGTCAACCCTTGAGCAGACATGAGCTCCTTCTGGCGCGCACAGGCCTTCTTTGCAGACACGTGCGCCTCATACAAACGCTTTTGGTTGTCAACTTGGAAGCAGAAGATCTTCTTGAGCTTGACCTCCATCCTTTTGGCCCAAGAGGGCTGAGCGTGCTTGCGGCGAGAGCTCACAAAGACATCGTCATGACCACTGTCAGCATGCTCAGAGTCATCCTCATCCTCATCCTCCTCACCTGGTGCAGCACGGGGTTTGGCATGAACCTTGATTTTGAGGGCCTTGGGCTTGTGCGCAACAAGAGAGCGAGTGGATAGCGACCGAGCAACGACAGGGCACTTGGACACAATAAGGGCCATAATGTAAGGCGCAAAAGGTGGAACCCTCCGAGTGTGAGCAGCCGCAACCATCTCATTCCAAATGAAGTCTGTCACATCAAGAGGTTGACCGGATTCTCTGTAGCGGAAGGTGTTGAACAGTAGGTCAACGGAGAAGCCATGTATCTCGTCCTTGTTGCCCGCTCGAGGAGCCACAGTCTCACGGAAAATGCGATGCAGAATGTCATAAGTGGGGAGGAGGTCCTTGATTTTACCAGCAATCCCACGGCCTTGAATATACAATGGGCGGAGAACATCCTTTTTGGAGGGATTCTCCCGCATGTGACAGCGGAAACCACAAGGAACATCCCGACCGCGATCCTCATACCCCAAAATAGCAGCAAACTCCGCAAGCGTAGCCTCCTTGACAGCTCCTTGAGTCATCCATGTAATCTTCCGAGTGCGGCCAGTGTGGAAGTGAGCAGTAGCATAAAACTGACAAATGAGCAGGGGATCATAGGCATGCTGAAACTGCATAATGGGTAGCATACCAAGGTTTGAGCAGATTTCTTTAGCTTCCCCAAAATAGTCAGAGTTCTTGTCAAAGTGGCCCAAGTCAATCCACTGCTGAGGCACCACCAGCTGGGTATTGGTCAAAAGAACCTCATGGTACACACGCTCTTGGAAGTCATCAAAGAAAAGACTGTCCGCCCTTAACGCACTCCTGCTGTGAGAGTATGCATTGTCTAGACGGAGAGCCCTAAACTCTGCCTCAGAGATGTCAGAGAGTGACTTTGGCCCAGATGGCCCAGAGCTAAGACTCTTGGTACGTCCAGTGGAAGGGGGGCGAGGGGGAGGGGCTCTGCCACGCCCAGCTGAGGACTTGGTAGCCCCTTCGCGACCCCCACGACCACCTCTAGAGGTCGACAACTTGGAACGGCGTCTAGGCTGAGGCATAACTTCTTCCTCAGACTCAGTCTCTTCCTCAACAACCTCACGGTCAGACTTGGAGCGCTTCCGTGCACTCCGAGAACCACCTGCATCTGTGAAAGCACGAGGGAGGAAAGCACGGAGATAAGGACACAAGAATCAGGAGGGCAATACCGAGAGAATCTACAAGTTTGAACAGAGCATAGTGATCAGGGTGGACCGGTACTACCGGACCTGACAACCGGTAGTACCGCTTGCAAGCGGTAGTACCGGAAAAAGTTCCGGTACTACCGGTTGAGCGGCACACAGGTGGTCAGATCTGAAGGAAAGGCCCAACTTGACCATATGTTGTTTAAATTGAAGATTCTATGCGGTAACAAGGAATAAAATGGCAGTACAACCTTGCAAGTATCCAATTTCTCCACGGATCTAAGCCAAAACCTAGATCTAATGGGGAAATCAAACAAGAAGAGGAGGGGCGGTTGTACCGGGATCCATGGCGGTGGAAGGGAGTTGGAGCTTGCCCGGAGGCCGAATCCAAGGGGAATCCGGAGGGAGGAGGGCGCGGCAGAGCTCCGGGGCTGTTAAGATCTCCGGTGGCGGCGCAGGTAAGACAGGGGGAAGTGGGAAATAATGAGGCACTGAGGGGTGCCTCTCCCCACGCGCCCCTTATATACCTGGAACCGTCAACCGGTAGTACCGGTGGTTGGAGCGGTACTACCGCTTGTAGCGGTAGTACCGGTTCTACGACCGGTAGTACCGGTCACCGGTAGGGCCGGACACGCGGGCGGTAGTACCGTTCCTGGAGAAGTTTTCCAGGACACGACCTGGGAACTTCCCAGGTGCGGTAGTACCGCTCTCACATCCGGTAGTACCGGTTCCATCTGAGTCCAAAGCCAGGGATCAAGGATGATTATTGTTCGGGAATAGAGAGGGTTTTTATGAGGGAGTATGGAGGCTTGGGTTAAGACACGAGAGCTGAGAAGCACATGCACTCTAAAACCAAATGGAGGAAACACCTAAAAACCAAACTAGAGTGCACGAGACAAAGGACGAAGACACTTCAAAATAGATGGCAAATAAGAGTGAAGACCAAAACAACCAAGTGACAACCATGAGTAAGCACATCCAACATCTCGATTGAGAGGGGGCGGTGGCCTAGGCCACCATATTTGAGTATACTCGGCTTGGCACCACGAAGATATATCTTGGGTCCATTACCGAAACTCATCATTGAGCTCACATATCACAAAATGATATTAAGAGGAATGATTTTTGTTTAATTTGCGCATAATGGGGGGAGAGATAGTCCAATCAATTAGGACCGCACTCCCCCTATTTCCATGCCTACACCTAAACCAAACATGGGTTGAGACTTAGGTGAGAATGCAAGATAATCAAGTCAAGCTCCTAGAATCTACGATATTTAGTTCATTCCTCAAGTAGCAGAACCTTGCTTCATCAAGAGGCTTCGTGAAGATATCGGCAAGTTGATCTTTGGTTGATACATAGGATAGATCAATATCACCTCTAGCAACATGATCTCTAATAAAGTGATGTCGAATCTCGATATGCTTTGTCCTTGTGTGATCCACCGGGTTGTATGCAATCTTGATGGCACTTTCATTGTCACATAGAAGAGGCACTTTGTCACAATGGACACCGTATTCCTTTAAAGTTTGCCTCATCCATAGCAATTGGGTGCACGCACTAGCAGCAGCAACATACTCGGCTTCGGCGGTGGAGAGAGAAATACAATTTTGCTTCTTAGAAGACCAACATACCAAGGACCTACCAAGGAATTGGCAAGCCCCGGATGTTGATTTTCTATCATCCTTGTCTCCCGCCCAATCCGAGTCCGTGTATCCACAAAGAGCGAATGTTGAGCCTTGAGGGTACCAAAGACCATAAAATGGGGTATGAACTAAATATCGAAAGATTCTCTTGACCGCCATTAAATGGCTTTCCTTAGGAGCCGCTTGATATCTTGCACACACACCTACACTCAACACAATATCGGGTCTAGATGCACAAAGGTAAAGCAACGAACCAATCATAGACCGGTATACCTTTTGATCCACATCTTTACCATTTGGATTTTGTTCTAGATGAGTCTTTGTTGCCATAGGAGTTGGGGCTCCATTCAAATCTTGCATTTTGAATCTCTTGAGCATATCTTGGGTATACTTGGCTTGATTGAAGAAGGTTCCTCCTCTAACTTGCTTTATCTCAAACCCAAGGAATACTTTCAACTCCCCCATCAAGGACATCCGGAACCTACTAGTCATAAGCTTTGAGAATTCATCATTAAAAGCTTTGTTAGAAGAGCCAAAGATAATATCATCAACATAGATTTGGCATACAAAAAGCTCCCCATTGACTCTCTTAGTAAAAAGAGTGGGATCGATTTTCCCAACCTCAAAGCCACGGTCAAACAATAACTCTCTAAGGTGCTCATACCACGTGCGTGGGGCTTGCTTGAGCCCATAGAGCGCCTTATCAAGTTTGTAGACATGGTTTGGGAAATTGGGGTCCTCAAATCCCGGGGGTTGCTTGACATATACCAATTCATTCAAAGGGCCATAAAGGAATGCACTTTCTACATCCATTTGTTGTAACTTAAATCTATGATGTGCCGCATAAGCAAGAAGGATACGTATGGACTCAAGGCGAGCCACGGGTGCATAAGTCTCTCCATAATCAATGCCTTCAATTTGGGAATAACCTTGTGCAACCAATCTAGCCTTGTTCCTTACAATGATCCCATGCTCATCTTGCTTGTTCTTGAATATCCACTTTGTTCCAATGACATTGCGGCAATCTTTCGGCTTCTCAACTAACTTCCACACTTTGTTTCTCTCAAAATTGTTGAGCTCTTTGTGCATAGCTTCTAACCAATCCGAATCTTCAAGAGCTTCCCACACTTTCTTTGGTTCAATCATGGAAATATGAGCTTGATGTTCACTGAACCTCTTCAATTGTGCTCGTGTGGAGATACCTTTCCTTAGATCTCCAACAACATTTTGGAGAGAGTGGTCTCTTATTTCCAACATTCTTTCCTTTCTAGCTTCGCGACGAGCGTGAATCTCCTTGTTGTTTCTTGGAGGACTCTCTTCATCATTTTGATCCTCGTCTTGACCATCAACTTGACCTTGATCATTATTGGATTCATCCTCTATATTGGGAGGCACGGATTGACCTTGGTCAGGATCAAGAGTCCTTCTAGACTCAACTTGAGCATCTCTCAAAGCAGCTTGGATGGATCTTCCTTGGCAAATTGACTTGACTCCACATGACACCCCATCAGATGAAACATGTTCCCTTTGACTAGAGTTCACACATTGATCACTATGTTGAGGGTCCACATCATGTCTTTGGCTTGAGTCAATGTCCTCCTTGGTAGATGGAGCTTGTTGAGGTTGTGAAGATGAGGGCTCCACTCGAGTGGAGCATAGTTCTTCTCGATCCGCCATAAGGGGTTCCTCAATGGGCCGGATATAACCCACACCCATTCTTCCTATGGTATCCTGAGGCATTTCAACATCTGCATCACAAGCATCAACACGCCCCCCTTGGGGACCATCATATTCTTCGAAGGTCACACTACAAGATTCTATGACGACTCCGGAGAGTTTGTCATAGATTCTATAAGTATGAGATTCGAGACCATAGCCAACAAAAATACCCTCTAAAGCTTTTGATTCGAATTTGGACAAACGAACACCTTTGATGAGATAGAAGCACTTACAACCGAACACCTGGAAATAAGATATGTTGGGCTTGTTACCGGTAAGTATCTCATATGGAGTCTTGTTGATTTTCTTGCGGAGGTAGAGCCGGTTCGAAGCATGGCAAGCGGTGGAGACGGCTTCGGCCCAGAAGTTGTATGGAGATTTAAACTCCGCCAACATGGTCCTAGCCATCTCAATAAGAGTCCGGTTCTTTCTTTCGGCCACACCATTTTGTTGAGGGGTGTATGCGGCAGAATATTGATGCTTAATCCCCTCATCACTAAGAAAGTCATTCAAGGTGTAGTTTTTGAACTCGGTGCCGTTGTCACTTCTTATAATCATCACGGGAACATTGTGTTGCCGTTGAACCAAGTTGATGAAGTCGATAAAAGTCCTTTGAGTTTCACTCTTCAACTTGAAGAAATAAACCCAAGAGTATCTTGAAAAGTCGTCAACGATCACCAAACAATATTTCTTCCCACCAAGGCTTGCATGAGATGGAGGACCAAATAGGTCCACATGAAGAAGTTCCAAGATCTTGTTAGACTTGATTTGGTTCGTGGGCTTATGAGGAGCGTCATGCATCTTCCCTAGAACACATGCCCTGCAAACACGATCTTTGGCAAAGGAAACATTTTCTTTTAGTCCAACAATATGGCCCTCTTTATGGAGACTTTGCAAAGTTCTCATATTGACATGGGCTAGTCGGCGGTGCCATAGCCAGCCCACATCGGCCTTTCCGTATAAGCACATCGGACCTGTAGTGGCTTGCCCCGAAAAGTCCACCACATACAAGTCATTTTCGACGTACCCAACGAATGCGACCTTGAGAGACTTGCTCCATAAGAGAACCACAATATCATTATCAATAAAGACGACAAAGCCCATCTTTCCAAGAGCACGGACAGAAAGTAAATTGTAACCAAGGGTTTCGACAAGCATGACGTTCACGAGTGTAATGTCGTGAGCCACCACAACTTTGCCGAAACCCATTACCGTAGATTTTGACTTGTCGGCATATGTGACGGTGATTTGATCTTCATTTGACACCAAGTCCTTGACAATAGACGAGCTTCCGGTCATATGACAAGTGCAGCCACTATCAAGCACCCATTTTGAACCTCCGGAAGCATAGGTCTACAAAAGATCAAGCTAGTGTTTAGGTACCCATTTTTCAATGGGTCCTCTTTTGTTAGCAACAAGGGTCTTGGGTACCCAAATAGACCAAGCAATATAACCATCATACGGACCGACATATTGTGCATACACATTACCATAGTAATCACGCATTAGAACATAGTGAGGGTTAGCACTTCCCGCAAAATCGTCATGAGACATAGTTTTGCCAATAGTAGTCTTACTTCCCACAATGGTCTTGTTGGTCTCTTGTGCGGGCTTGTCCTTCTTCTTCTTTGTTTTGGAGATAAAACCAATGCCACCTTTATCTCCACAACGCCTTTGCTTGCTCAAAAGATCATCAATGGACTTGTTACCTTGTGGAAATGTGGTCTTTGCAAGCACCCCCTTCAACCTAGCATTCTCTTCAAGGATAGTTGTGCTACTTGATAGAATGAAGTTACTAGATGAAGGAATATTGGCCAATTGAGTTTGAAGCGTTTCATGGGACTTTGTGAGAGACAAGAGTTCACTCTCCAAGGCTTTGTGGGCCTTGTTAAGCAAGCTAAAGTCCTCGGCAAGTTTTTCATGAACCACACCAAACTCAACCTTGTCCTTTTTAGCTCTTTTGTATTTGGCAATAGCATGATCACGCTCTTTAATGAGTTTGTTAACAATAATGTCATTGGCCTCATCAAGCCCTTCAAGTTTTGACTCAAGGGACAGCCTAGTCTCTTGTTCTTCTTCTAGAGCATTGCTTAACGCTTCTAGTTCAATCATATGTTCATGCCCAAGTTTACATCTAACATCTAGAAGCTCTTGAGTGTGGGAGAGTTGATCTAAGATGTTCCCAAAATGTAGTTTAGCATCACCTTCTAGGTTAGTCATGAACGCATCAAAGGCAATTAATTCCTTTTTAACATCAAGAGACATTTCATCATCAACTTCATCATTATCTAATTGAGTAGAGTGGGATGATGAGGATACCTCCGTTCCTTTTGCCATAAGGCAAGTGACGTCCTTGGAGGAGAAGTTCTCATTTGGAGAGTCGAAGAGTGATAGTGTCGGAGTAGAGGTGGTGGCTAGAGCAGCCATACCATGTGAGGTTTCTTCTTATTCCTCATCTTCATCATCGTCAATATCGGAGGAGTATTCTTCATGAGTGATCAAGACAATTTCTCCCGATTTCTTGTTGATGGAGTTCTTTTTGACGAAAGGTTTCTTGAAGGGTGCCTTGAGAGACTTCTTCAACACAAGCTTCCCACCATTATCTTCTCTCTTCTCATAGGGGCAGCTTGCCACAAAGTGGTAGCGGTCACCACAATTGAAGCAAGTTCTCAATCTAGTGGCATTCTCTCTTTTCCCATTTGGATTGCTTCTCCGTTGCATTTCCATCTTGGCCTTGGCGGGATTCTTCCAAAAGTTCTTTGCATAGAAAGCCATATATTGACTATGAGCAATCTTGACATCATCGGGGTGGTCCAAAGAGAGGCCTTCATCACTATCATCTTCATCTTCAAAGTTCACAACTTTGGCCTTTAAAGCCACATTGACCACATTGCTCATACCGAGGGCACGAGCACGGGCATCTTTGGCGTTCTTGGCGGCTACCTTGAAAGCGGCCATCTCTTGCATAACTTCGTTTGAGGTCATGAGATGGTAGTTGTGTCTTCCTTGTAGGCTCTTCAAGTCGGTGGGCTCAAAAGGCATGAGTGCACTCACATATTTCCTTTTTATCCATGCATCATCCACATGAGAGGCACCCACATTCCTAAAAGCGGTGGCGGTGGTCTTGAGCCTTCGATACATGTCTTCGTGATCTTCACCTTCTTTCATGTAGAAACCTTCGGCTTCATTACTTAGAGCATCATATCTGTTCCTCCTCATACTCTCGTTTCCAACAAACAACACAGTGAGAGCATCCCAGGCTTCCTTGGCAATGCTGAAGTGCTCAATGTGTGGATAATCCTTTGTTCCCAATCCTTGTTGAATCATATGCAAAGCAGTGGCATTGAGTTGACTGTTGACAACCTCTCTTCTTGTCAAGTTGTTTGGATCCCCAATAAAGAGTCCATGCTCGATGATGTTCCACAGTTCAATGCAAGAGCTGCGCATATGAGTTCTCATTAGTGATTGCCATTGAGCAAAAGTAGCAGACTCCTCAAGCTTAGGTGGGTCACCTCTATTGTACACATGAGGGTGAGGGATGGGAGGATCGGGAGAGTACCAAGTGTCACGGTGCTCGCCCTTCCCCCATCAGGTCGTGTGGAGGAAATAGTAGTGTCTAGTTTATCCCCTACCACCATACCTTCGGGGGATACTGGAGTATTCCCTTTAGGGTCGGATGGTAGATCCTCTTGAGGGGAAGGGGGGGATGAGCCATCTTTGTCTTTAAGAAGTTGCTCAAGCATCTTCTTGACCTCGTTGACCAAGGAAGAGCTCAATCTTGTTTCCAAGTTTCTGAGATCTTCCATGGTCACCGGTGTTGACTCACTACCACCTTCCCCTTCTTGGCTACCCATATTTTCTTAGGCGGTAAAGCCCGAATAAAGAGCCGAGGCTCTGATACCAATTGAAAGGATCGTATGGGCACCTAGAGGGGGGGGTGAATAGGTGCTACTTCAAATTTTCTTCTTCTTTTCAAATTAAGGTTTGACAATAAGGTAAATTCTCTGGATAATGCAACTACGGTGAATTTACCTATATGACAAGATGCAAGAGCTACGACAACACAAATAAGAAACAAGTAAGTAAGGTGAGGTAAAGGATAGAGGTAACCGAAAAGTGGACACGGAGACACAAGGATTTGTTTCCCGTAGTTCCTTCCTTTTGAGGGGAAGTACGTCTACGTTTGGAGAGGGGGTGGTTACAAACCACCAACGCCACAAGAGGCCTCCCTTGTTCTCCGATGAATCTCACCCCAATGGGATCAATTCACCTTCCACTATATCGGCAACCTTCAAGGTGGAAGCCGGCACCGTTACAAGTTTGGGGCACACATCCACAACTTAATCGGAGGCTCCCAAATACAAGCAAGCTGTCAAAGCAAACAAAAACAGGCTTGTAAGAACAAAACTTGAGCTAGAGTTTCCAACAAACACTAGGGCAAAGGGGGCCTCAATGAAATGAGGGGGAAATGAAGATCTTGTTTGGTGAAGTAGTAGATCGGGGACTCCTCCTTCGAATCCCAAAAGATCAAGGACTTTGAATGGTTGGATGATGAGATCTTGCGAATTTGAGTGGCTCCAATGGACTCCAATGGTGGGCAAAGACTTTAATGAGCTGAGCACCTTGTCCCAAGGTAGGTGGAGGAGTATTTATACCCCTCCACGAAACAGATGGCTGTTGGAGCAATAAATGACCGGTAGTACCAGTACTCAAGCGGTAGTACCGCTTGCAAGCGGTAGTACCGCTTGCAAGCGGTACTACCGGTCCAGTACCGGACCAAGTACCGGTGGAGACCTTGCCCTTGTGTGAAACCTTCAGATCTGAGCGGTACCCACTTGCGGTTCTACCGCCAAGCGGTAGTACCGGACACTGTCAGCGGTACTACCGGTTCGAGCGGTAGTACCGGTTCCAAGTACCGCTTGGTACTGACCAAAGTGGAGAGGGGAGGGTGCTAGTCAGTATGCAGCGGTACCAGTGAGCGGTACGACCGCCTCAAGCGGTAGTACCGCTTGTACCAAGCGGTACTACCGGTTGGACCGGTAGTGCCGCTCTGTGGTACCGGTGTGTACTGACTAGTACACAACCTTCTCTCATTTGATCTGTGCCAACCGGTACTAGAACCGGTAGTACCGGTGTCAAGCGGTAGTACCGGTTGCAGGTCCGGTACTACCGGCTGACACTGACGTTTTGCAAGGTGAGAACTGCCAAGCCATGACTTGTGCCTTCTTTTGTCAATCCTGTGATAAACATAGTGCACGGTATAAATGTATTGTTATCAAACATCAAAATCTGAGGGATTAGAAAAATGCTCTTTCACAGAGTACACACATATTTGAATGTGGCAGATCCGTTGACTAAACCTCTCCTTAGGGCCAAACATGACCAACACCAGAACGCCATGGGTGTTAGGTACATTACAATGTAATCTAGATTATTGACTCTAGTGAAAGTGGGATAGTGTTGGAGATATGCCCAAGAGGCTATAATAAAGTGGTTATTATCATATATTTGTGTTTATGATAAATGTTTGCATCCCATGCTATAATTGTATTAACCAGAAACATTAATACTTGTGTGTTTTGTAAACATAAAATAGTCCCTAGTAAGCCTCTTGTTAAACTCGCGTGTTTATTAATAGATGATCATGGTTTCCTGATCATGAACAGTGGATGTTATTAATAACAAGATCATATCATTAGGAGAATGGTGTGATGGACACAACCTATAGTAAGCATATCATAAGATTAAAGTCATTAAGTTCGTTTTGCTACAAGCTTTTAGACACATAGTAACCTAATCCTTTGACCATGAGATCATGTTAATCACCATCACCGGATCAGTACTTTGATGACATCAAACACCACTTTCGTTACTAGGTGGTTATAAAGGTGGCATTGGGTATTCTGAAAGTATGTGTTGAAGCACATGGAGCACACATGTTTTGCACATGATTTGTCAATCTTGCGCTGTGTGAGCTCGTCACCCGCGTCATAGTTGTGGCTCTTTCGCCGCGGGCTGCGGCGACGCCGCGGTAGGTCATGATTCTCCTTGTCGGATGAGGGTGTGCGGCTTCTGGTGAATTTTACCGCAGCCTTTTGCTTCGGCTCTGGGGTTGCCTCTCCGTGTAATGCGGCTCCGACAAGCCCAAGACCTGTAATCGCGAATTTGTGGATTGCATACCGGGGATCCCCCGGTGGTGGCGGGTTTGCTGCCAGGTAGGTGGTGGCGGCCATGACCATGGCTTGCGGTGTCTTGGGCATGATGTTGCCCTGCGAGTTCATCGACATGAAGGACAGACCGAGTGCCTTGGTGGCCTGGCATCGTGCAGCAGGGTCCATGCGCTTCATACGCGAGCGGTACTTGTGGACATCGTAGCCTTTCGAGGAGGATCCGCCGATGGAGGAGAGCGCGGCCCGTCGCATGCTTGACTCGTTGGCTTCCCTCCTATGTTGTTCGAGATCCTTGTGTTGCTCGACTTGTCGATTGTGCGCCTTGATGACGATCCAGTGGTAGCCCATCAACATGTCTCGAGAGGCCTCCATTGGCAAAAGTTTGGTACCCCGTACGGCCTCCCGGAGTCTTTCCCACTGAGCGTTGTTGAGGTGAATCTCTTGACGATTTTGATTGTTGTTGTTGTTGGTAGCTTCGTGTGGTCCGTTCCCGTTGGGATTGGTCGGGGGTGGGATGTTTCCTCCATTCGTGGTATTAGGAGCCTGTGAGTTGGGAGGGGGAGCCATAGGTTCGGCTCCATTGCCAATGCTGCCATCTATGATGGCCGCACACATATAGCGATGGGGGAGATCGTTGCTGCCACAACTCTCAGGCCCTGAACCATAGGTTCCTTCCTCCGTAGGAGGGTCGCAGAGGTCGGTGTTGCAGCTGCTACTATCATCTGAATCTCTTGTTAGCGACGGTGCGCTCAGGACATCGATCGGCGGTACCCATGGAGCGGGTACGATTGTCGGACGTACCACCTACTCTGGGAGGCGGATGGTTCTGATCTTGCCTACCTGGAAGCATAGGCCTCCAAGCATCATGTTGACTCTGTCTCCTACGGAATTGAAGTCGCGGCGGGTTGCAGGTGAGAGTACAATGAAGTCGATGGTGCCAAAGAGGAGGTGGTTCTCCATGGCGAAGGATTCAAAGATCGCGGTGGATGGGGCTGTCATGATCGCACGATCAGCATCCCTAGTTCCCACTGATGGCGCCAATTGACATGGGTTTGACTCGTCAATGCCCATTGTTATGGACTTGAGTTTTGGAGAAGGAGGTGTTGGAGATATGCCCAAGAGGCTATAATAAAGTGGGTTATTATCATATCTTCATACTTATGATAAATGTTTACATACCATGCTATAATTGTATTAACAGGAAACATTAATACTTGTGTGATTTGTAAACATAAAAGAGTCCCTAGTAAAGCCTCTTGTTAAACTAGCTTGTTGGTTAATATATGATCATGGTTTCCTGATCATGAACATAGAGATGTTATTAACAACATGATCATATCATTAGGAGAATGATGTGATGGACATACTCCTATAGATAAGCGTAGCATAAAGATCAAGTCATTTCAATAGTTCAATTGCTATATGCTTTCTGATACATAGTAACCTAATTCCTTCGACCATGAGATCATGCATATCACCTTTCCCGGATGGATGCTTTGATGACATCAAACACCACACCGTAACTGGGTGGCTATAAAGGTGGCATTGAGTGTTCGAAAAGTATTGGTTGAAACACATGGATCAAGAGTGGGATTTGTCCATCCATATGACAGATAGATATACTCTGGGCCCTCTCAATGTAATGTCATCCAATTAGCTTGCAAGCATGTGACTGGTTCACAAGGGATCACATATCACGGGAACGAGAAAAGAGTACTTATCGGTAATGAGGTTGAACTAGGTATGCAGAGATACCGACGATCATAACCTCGGATAAGTAAACTATCGTGAGACAAAGGGAAATTGGTATCGTATGTAAGTGGTTCATTCGATCGCAAAGTAATCGTAGAAATATGTGGGAGCCATATGAATTTCCAGATTCCTCTATTGGTTATTGTTCGGAGAAGTGTCTCGATCATGTCCGCATAATTCACGAACCGTAGGGAGACACACTTAAGGATTCGATGTTGTTGAGTAGTTATGGTATGATGAGAAAGAGACCGAATGTTGTTCGGAGTCTCGGATGGGATCCGGGATATCACGAGGTGATCCGGAATGGTCCGGAGAATAAGATTCATATAAGGAAAGTCCCGTTTCGGAGTTCGGAAATGATTCCGGTGTTTTCATCAGGAATGTTCTAGAAGGTTCCGGAATGTCCGGCACTCCGGGGGGAAGGGGTACATGAATGTGTCATTGCATATTGGAATGATTGCATCATGTACTAAGTGTTCTTGCTGTTCCAAATAAAGGATTAAATTGAATCCTAAAACAGAAAAGTCAAATGGCCAATTTGAAAGTCAAACGGCTAAAACAAGAAACTGTGGGAAATAAGCAAGAGGAGGCAAAACCGACTTGGGGGAGGAGTCCCTCCTCTCCAAGCCGGCGCGCCACCCAAGGCCGACTTGGGGAGGGACTCCCTCCCCTTGGCCGGCCCCCTCCACCCATAAAAGGAGGGGCAGGGCCTCCTCCTCTAGACACACAAGTTCCTATCCTCTAATCTAAATCCTAGCCCTAGACTCCGGTTTAGAGCCGTTTTGGTTTAGAGCTTATAATTGCCCTAGACTTCGGTTTAGAGCCTTATAATTGGTGTGTCTAATCCCTAGACCACTAAAGCCTCTCTCATAGTCCACCATACTCGCTCCGGCTTAAGGCGAAGCCCTGCGGGATCTCCCCTCTACTTCCGGTACCACGCCGTTGTGCTGCCGGAATCACGAGGAGAGTGCTACAACCTCCGCTGCCTGCTGGAACAAGGGAGAGGAAGGTCTTCGTCGAGTACCGAACGTGTGACCGACTGCGGGAGCACTGCCGGAACGCAGCGCCGGAAGGATCGTCTGCGCGATCTTGAGATCAGAAAGAGTACGGCTACATCACCCACGAGAATCTGCTCTCGTTAACCGGTTTGGAATCTTCGAGGGTGAGTTACTCTATCGACTCGTTGCTACAATCTAGTAGATAGATCTTGGCTTGTTTGTTTGCATGCGGTAGAAAATTTTTGTTTACCATGCTACGAACCCCTACAGTGGTATCAGAGCCGTGTCTATATGTAGATCTGTTGCACGAGTAGAACACTATGGTCATTGTGGGCGTTGATGCTTTTATTGTCGATTGCTTCTTGTGTACTTTGCATCTTGCGGTATGTTGGGATGAAGAGGCCCGGGCTAACCTTACATGACATCGTTCATGAGACTTGCTCCACGCTTGACATGCAACTTGTATTGCATAAGTGGCTTTGCGGGTGCCTGTTTCTCCTAGCATAGTTAAGATCCAATTTACAACGGGTGATTAACAATACTAGTATCAATGTTGTGGTTCTTGTTTGTAAGTTAGAACGACACTTATTGAAAGCCCCAAACCATGTAAAATATGCAAAGAAAGTAGAGGCGTCTAACTTTGTTTTGCAGGGGTGTGCAGTGATGTGATATGGCCATGATTGTGATTATATATGATGTATGCAATGTTCCTTATTGTAAGTCGGCAACCGGCAGGAGCCATATGGTTGTCTTTAATTTATGTTAAGACCCGCGTGTCTATTCAAAGTAGTTGTAATAGTTGAAGACGGTGGACGACAACCATGGAGAGGCGTCATTGACCTTGATGCAATGCCGGTGATGATGGAGATCATGTTCGTGCTTGAAGATGGAGATCGGAAGCACAAAGAAGAAATGCCATATCATATCACATATATATATTGAATTGCATGTGATGTTAATCCTTTATGCATCTTGTATTGCTTAGTAGACGACGGTAGCATTATAAGATGATCCCTCATGCACATGAATTTCAAGTCATAAAGTGTTCACCCTTAGTTGGCACCGTTGCTAAAGCTTGTTGTTTCGAAGCACCACGTGATGATCGGGTGTGTTAGATTCCGCAAGTGTATACAACGTGGGCAAGCCAGATTTGCTCATGCGGAAGCTAAGGTTTGATCTTGACGAGCCTAGCATGTACATACATGGTCTCAGGAACACGGATCACCGAAAGGTAAAGAATGAGTCATATAGGAGATATGATGAACATGTTGATTGTTCGCCATTGAAGCTATATCAACTCTCGTGATGATTGGTTTTGATGTGGTGGATTTGGTTCGTGTGATCACTAAAACAATGTGAGGGATATTGTTTTGAGTGGGAGTTCACCTAGATTAATTTAATTATTAATTAGAACTCAATTTATCATAAACTAAATCAAAGTGAAATTGCATAGTTGTTGTAGTCATTGGCATCCGTTTACCACCTTGCGCTTAGTTATAATTGAGATGATAGATTTATAGAATTCTGGTTAGTTACTTTACGAACTGGTATCGTATTGTTTTGAAGTGTTAATCTAAAGTTTAAAAGTCCTATTGCAAACTTTCAGTAAGTTCCGGTCACTCCATGAAGTTTAATAATTGGTATTAAAACAAGAGTGATAATTCCAAGTGTTAAGTATGAGTATCATGTTTGTCTCCATGATTCTTGATATTCAAAGGATTGTCTTAATATCAAGGTTATCTAGGATCTGAAAGAGTTGTTTCAGAAACCATGATGTGTGGAAGATATTGTGATATCTGAAACGAAGTTTTGGTTGCAACATGATAGAGTATAATATGGCAAAAGTCATGTTCTCATATTTGATGAGAATTTGCAAAAGGTTGGAGACACTAGTTGTCCTAATCCTACAAAAGGGTTTTGGAGAGCAACATTATACTCGCGATTCATCATTACAAGCTAAAAGTAGCTTGATCTTGGATAATTCCATGATAAAGGTGAATATTTGATGTAGGTAAAATGTTTACTACACCAAGAGATTACTAAAGAAAGGATTTTGAAAGAACACCAAACATTTGATGATGGTGATCTACTTCAAAGTGCAAGTCCAAAGACATTGGTATTTAACTATACACGCCTTGGACTATGTGTCATATGAAGGGAATATGCCCTGAGAGGCAATAATAAAGTGTTTATTATGTGTATTCCAAGTATATGATAGATGTTTATTTTGCATGCTATAATTGTATTAATACGGAAACGTTAATACATGTGTGTTTAATAAACAAATAGAAAGTTCCTAGTTATCCCTCTCTCATAAACTAGCTCGTTGATTAACAAGATGATCAAGGTTTCCTGATCATGGACATTGGATGTTGTTAATAACGGGATCACAACATTAGTGTAATGGTGTGATGAACATTCATCCGAAGTATAGCATTACGATCAAAGTCATTGAGTTTATATTGCTATAACAACTTACGAAGTGATCCTAATCCTTAGACCATGAGATCATGTCAATCACTAACACCGGAAGAGTTTCTTGATAACATCAAACGTCACACCGTAACAGGGTGATTATAAAGATGGATTCAGAACTAATAAAGTGTTATGTTGAGGCTCATGGATCGAGAGTGGAATTTGTTCATCCCGATGACGGATAGATATACTCTGGGCCCTCTCGGTGATATCACATTGATTAGCTTGCAAGCAAGTGATTTGATCACTAGAATGTTATATCACAGGAACGAGAAAAGAGTGCATGTCGGTAACGAGATCAAACTAGGTATGGAGATACCGATGATCGAATCTCGGACATGTAATATATCGTGAAACAAAGGGATTAAGATACTAGCGTAAAAGGTTCCGACGATCACAAGAAAGTCATCGTTGAATGTGTGGGAGTCAGTATGGGTCTCCAGATCCCGCTTCTGATTATTGATCCGAGAGGGGTCTCGATCATGTCCGCATTATTCACGAACCGTAGGGTGACACACTTAAGAGACACCGACATCCAATTGGAGCAAATGTTTCATGCCGAAAGAATGAACAAGCGCAGGAATTTATTTCACTAGATACCGAAACAGGTTTTCGGGTGAAATTGCATAAAGTGGTTATGCATGTGAAATAGAATTCTAGCAAGGGGTTATTTGTGAATGTTTGTCATTAAAGTAATTGACAAAATTCTGAATAAAATAAAAGAGTTTTATTTAATGAGAGTTTGCATTAAATTTGGTGGAAATTTAATGGGAATTTGAGTGGACTTTTGAGTGGAGGAAATTTAAAGGGCATTTTGTGAGTGGAGTGTCCACCCACATGAATGAAGGAGGGGAGGGGGCAGCCCCCATGGCCGGCGGCCACCCCCTTGGGTGCCCCCCCTCCTCCTATAAAAGGAGCCCCCCTCCTCACTTGTCTCTCACACCTCCTCGTGAAGGATCTCTCTCCCCCTCTAGAATTTATCCCCCATGGTCTCGGACTAGCGAGATACATGTTCCCGGTGGCTATTCGGCAAGAAAGAGTTGTGCTTCCGCTGCATCACTGGAGCGAGGAGGCGGAGGTTGCTCGGTGCCTCGAACGTGTGTGCGAGCACGGATGCGCTGCTGATTTGCGGCGCTAGGACTTCCTCTCGATCTTGAGATCGGTAAGAGATCGTCTACATCAACCACGAGTTGAACTCGTTAAGCTTTGTCGGTCTTCAAGGGTATGTTCTCTACGGATATACATCCGCCCGTTGTTTGTATCTAGTAGATGGATCTTGGTATATAGTTCACATCGTAGGAACATTTTTGTTTTCTATGCTGCGAACCCTACAGTGGTATCAGAGCCGGATCTATGCGTAGATACTTTACACGGGTAGTACACATATGAGTATGTGGGCGATGATGATCATGTTGTTGCTCCTTTGTTGTAATTTTGGATATTGGTGGCATAGTGGGATGAAGCGGCCCGGACAAACTTTACATGTCCTCGCACATGAGACCTGTTCCACGCTTGACATGCAACTAGTTTGCATAAGTGGCTAGCGGGTGTCTGTCTCTCCTACTATAGTCAATATCTATTTTGCAAGCGAGTTGTCAACAATTTGATTATCCTCGTTGTGGTTCATGTTCGTAGGTAAGAACGGTTCTATCTCGAAATCCCTAAGCCACGTAAAACTTGCAATGGATAAATTAGAGGCGTCTAGTTTAGATTGTTGCTGGGCTAGTGTTATGATATGGTAGTGTTGTAAGTAGAAGTATGAGATGATACTCTTACAACACACATAGCGTGTAAAATCCATAGACCTTGGATTTACACATATAGGTATGATAGTGATCATACCACGATGCACATGATAGAGATCATCTGCGGGAACCATATAATTTCACTAATAAACATATGATGTTTGATAGCATCTTATATTGCTTGTTTAGCGCTTTGTTAGCATAATAAGATGATCCCTCATTTAAATATCAAGATAAGAATGTGTTCTTCCTTTAGTATGCACCGATTATGTTTTCGTCGCTCCAAGACATCACGTGATGATCGGGTGTTCTTGGATCCACGACCATATTTCGGGTGTAAAACAGTTACACATGCGAATACTAAGGTTCTAACTTGGCGAGCCTAGCATGTACAGACATGGCCTCAGAACACGGACCGAAAGGTTAAGCATGAGTCATATAGTTGATATGATGCCCATTTGATGCTCGCCTTTGAAGCTATACCGACTCACGTGATGATCGGACTTGGTGTAGTGGATTTGGTTCATGTAATCACCAAAAAGGCACGAGGGATGTCATTTTTGAGTGGGAGTTCATTCGTAATAAAGATTAGTTGAACTCAATCTATCATACACTTAGTCTAAACTTTACAAATTCTGTTGTAGATGGCACCACCTGCTTTTAATTTCAATGTGTTCATGGAGAAAGAGAAACTAGCAACGAACAGTAGCAACTTTACCGAATGGGCCATGAATTTGAGGATTCTCCTCTCTGCTGCACAAAAGCAATATGTGCTAGAAGCGCCGTTAGGCCCCCCACCTTTTGATGATGCCCCTGACGAGGAGAAGAATGTCTATCAGACTCGTCAGGAGGACCACAACTTAGTTCATTGCGGCATATTGTATGGGCTAGAGCCGGAACTTCGAAAGCGTTTCGAAAACGGCAATGAATTTGATACAATGGGTGAGTTGAAAATGATTTTCGACACACATGCTGCTGTAGAGAGCTACAACGCTTCAGAAAAGTTCTTTAGCTGCATGATGGAAGAGCATAGCTCCGTTAGTGAGAATGTACTCAAGATGTCGGGTTACGCCGATAAGCTTGTGTCCTTGGAAATATCGATTCCCATTGACTTAGGCATCCATCGTGTTCTGCAGTCTCTGCCACCTAGCTATAAGAGCTTCGTGATGAACTATAATATGCAAGGCATGAAGAAGTCTCTCCCCGAGCTTCTGTCAATGCTTAAAACTGCAGAAGTGGAGATCAAAAGGGAACATCAAGTGTTGATGATCAATAGGAACACTGGTTTCAAGAAAGACAAGAAGGGAAAACGGAAGGGAAGTAAGGGCGGCAAGCCGGTTGCCGCGCCTGAAAAGAAACCCCGAGTTGGACCTAAGTCTGATTCCGAGTGCTACTATTGTAAGGGGACTGGCCACTGGAAGCGCAACTGCCCCAAGTATCTGGCAGACAAGAAGGCCGGCAAGGCAAACAAAGGTATATATGATATACATGTTATTGATGTGTACTTGACTAGTGCTCGCTGTAGCACCTGGGTATTTGATACCGGTTCAGTTGCTAATATTTGTAACTCGAATCAGGGGCTGCGGAACAAGCGACCGCTAGCAAGGGGTGAGGTCAAGATGCGTGTCGGCAATGTATCAAGTGTTGATGTGATCGCCGTCGGAACGCTGCCTCTCCACTTACCATCGGGATTAGTTATAAACTTGAATAAATGTTATCTGGTGCCTGCACTAAGCATGAACATTGTATCTGGATCGTGTTTGATGCGAAGTGGTTATTCATTTAAATCCGAGAACAATGGTTGTTCCATTTATATGAATGAAATCTTTTATGGTCATGCACCGATGATGAATGGTTTATTTCTATTAGATCTCGATGATAATGTTACACATATTCATAATGTTGATGCTAAAAGGATTAAACTTAATGATGATATATCCGCATATATGTGTGTGGCATCCCGCAAAACCACTACTAGAAAATCGCGTTGAATTTGTGCATTGCATCGTCATCATCATGCATTGTTTGCATAAAACTATGTTCGCAAGCCGTTTCGTTTTTCTAAAACGCCCCATCTTATTCAAACGCCAAACACCTGGTCTCCGGAATTATTTTTGTTTGTTGCTACCGGTTTGCAAATAGTGTTGTTAAAACAAATAAAATTTATATTTATTTTTGCGGGGCAGTCGAACGGGTCGATTGACCCGAACGACCACCCCTGTTTATTTTAAAACGGTCCACCCTAATTCCTAGGTTCACCAACTAAACTACCCAAACCAACCCTCCACCTCACCCTAGCCTATCAGAGCGTGGCACCTCACTCCACCCCTCTTCCTCACCCAACCCCAGCCTGCCACCTAGCCTACCCCCTCTCCTCCCTGGCCACCCGCGCCCTCCCCAGCTGCCAGCGTGGCCCGCCGCCTCCTGGTTCCCGCGCGCTAGCCACGCGCAGCACACGCGCTGGCACGCGCTAGCCACGCGCAGCCAGCTAGCCCCACCCCCACTCGCGCACTACTCACGCCCACACGCACGCCTGCACGCGGGACCCGCCCCGGGTCCCACCCACGCACCCGTGCCCAGCGCCGCCCGCACGCGGCCTCCTCTCACGCAACCCCCGCAGCCGCGCGCTCTCTTCCTCCTCCTCTCTCTGCGCGCAGCAGCCGCCACCTCGCCGGCGCGCTACCCTCTGCCTCGCCTCCACCACGTCCGCCGTTTCCCCTCCGCTCCCGTGCGCCTCACCGGCCTCCACCGACGCCCCGCCATCCTCCGCGCAGGACCGCCCGCCCCCGCTGCGAGCTCCGGCCCGGTCGCGCCCTCCGTCCGCGCCAGCAGGGCCCCCTCCGCGCAGCGCCGTCCGCCCCCTCGAGCCCCTCCGTGCCCGCCGTCCGCCCGCCTCCCCCGCGTCGGCGCCGGCCCTCCTCCGGCCGCTGGACCCCGCCTCCGGCCGCGCCTCGCCTTCCTCCCCGCGTCGCCTCTGCCGCCCTCCCCATGCGCTTCCTCCAGGCCTGCTCCGGAGCTCCTCGTCGGCCAACCGCCCCGCCGCCTGCCGTGAGCCCGCCTTGCCTGGGACCTCCTCTGCCCGGCTGGCTGGCACCTTCTCCCCGAAGACCACGACACCATACTGCAAGATCGTCCCGGGAACCGAAGACCGTTCCGGGAAGTCAAGGTCTTCGTCCCGGATGCGAGTCCGGACCGAACCCCCAAGATCGTCCCTCGGCACGCCAAGGCCTTCGACACGGAACCCCGAACCCCGACGAACCCCCGGACGCCAAGATCGACTCGATGGCGCGGACCCGACAAGACCCTCGCCCGACAAGATCGACCTGTGGGACCCGACAAGATCGGCACGACGACAAGATCGACACCGACGCAGAACGCCAAGTTCTCCACCTCGAACGCCATGTTTTTCAACACGACCCGAAGACCGCGAACGCGACAAGAACGACACCGAACCAAGCCCTTCCCCGTCCGAGAACGATCCCGTCGAGACCGATCCGTCGAACCCCGAACCCCAGATCCGTCGAACCCTGGACCCTGTCGAACCCCGAACCCCGGAACCCAAGATCGTCGAGCCCCTCTGATGTGTGACCCCTTTTCCTCGAACCCTATTTTATAACATATCAATTTGTTGCATATTAAATTGTCATCCATCTCGCCTGCATATCATTGGTTTGGGGGCCTTATGCCGATTCACCTAATAATTAAATATGGGGCCCATATGCGGGCAAATCTAGTCTCATATTGGCCTCATCTAAATCTGTGTAGCGAACCGGTTCCATCTGTTGCATTGCTAAAACAACATTTAATTTGCGGGGGTTCTAAACAACATGAACCATCTAATTAATTGTCGGGACCCCGGTTACACTTAATATTGACCTAAATGCATCGCACCTTTGTCATGTCATCCATCATGCATGCATCATGCCGATCTTCTGCCGTTTTATTAAATATGGCATCCGGTGTTTCTTCTAGTGTTTTGCTTCTTCGCGGATAAGGCCGTTGAGTTGATGTGAGCTTCGCCCCGATCTTCGGGGAAAACCTTCGACAATGTTTTCAGGCGAGCATCTTCCCCTTTCTACCTATCTTACTTTTATAGTATTTACTTCCCTCCTGTTGATCTATTGCTATCTGTGTTGCGATGCTCTAGTTTTCCGTATCCGTGATATCCCTTGCAGCCCTATATTGCCTCGGACACATCCTATTACCTGTTGTTTGGTAGATAGTTGGACTTGCACGTCGTAGCCGCTTGCTCAAGTGATGTTGCGTGTTGTCAAATGCCACAGTTGTTGATGTATTGCCGCATGTTGTTGTTGGAGATGATTCTAGCTTTACTTATCGTCACTTTAATTTCTGTTTAACAACTAAAAGTGATTAAGCAGAGGCATCGGTGGGTGATAGATAATATTTGGTTTCCGAACGCCCACTTGTGTCCCGTAAGACCCCGAGTACTTGATACCTGTTCCTTGATTTATCGCGCTATCCACATATGGGGAGTATGGGCCCCCCTTAGCCAGAGCTTGATTCCGTCTTATTTCTTGGGGCCACAAAGTAGTTTGGGGCTTTATTACTATCCTGTACTTATGCCATGCTTTACTGCTTTATTTACGATTGTGCGAGGTACTGCACACTGTACTGTTTTGGAAGCGGAATGTTTACGCGGTATCGACAAGCCCCGTTTGGGGTTCCCAGTCGCTTACAGCCATTGTCGCAGACCTTGAGGCCGTCTCGGAGCTTGCTTACTCCGTTGCGGGATCTACTTAAGGGGTGGCCCCCTGAAATACTTTTGAATCTTGTGATTGCTCTGTCGTGAGACCTCGTTGGGTTTTGATTTGGTTTTTCCGAGGTTGATCGTGTGTGTGTTGCTATTTGTGCACCCCGGCCGGGTTAAAACTTTCTGAAAGCCGTGTCCGCGGATATGGACGACTTGGAGCACAGTATCTCGATCACAGACAAGCATAACTAAAGTTTATTGTTATAAATTTGACTTATAATGACTAGTAATCAGCTTCACTATAATGGAATGGCTAATTAATACTGCCCACAATTGCTTGTTGGTTGTCGCTTGCGACCATTGTACCTGACTAGTAAATCCTGCAACTACAACGAAATGGCTGAATAAAAGTACCAACAACTGCGGGGTTTTGGGTTTATCTCATGCTATCTGTATCTGATTAGTAAGTGTTACAACTATAACGGAATGGTTAACTAAAAGTGCCCACTGCTTCATTTATCAGGATGATTATCTATACCTGACTAGTAATTACTGCAACGATAACTGAATAAATAAAACTGCCAACTGTGTGAGTTCCTCGGTTGACTTCCTCGTTTGGTCTCGAGGGGGGAAACACCAGGATGGGTTTGTTTGGTGTTAGCTTCAGGTTGGATCCGTATAGGTCTCTCTCACCCCTCTCTGATAACCGCCAGTTGTATCGAGTCTCTATAGGTTGTTTAGTGCATGCTGCCGCTGCCGCTTCAGTCCACCATACCTATGTAGGCGAGGACCGCCGAATTCTAGCCTCGCCGTGTACTGGCCTCAGTACTGACGCTCCTCTTTTTCCTTTGCCCTTTGTCGGCACCCCTTTTGTTTAAGCAGGTTTTGAGATCGACGCCGTTAGCAGGGTTACCCTTCCGGCTTGGCCTGGGCAGGGTTATGGACGCCATTGGTTATTCTTCAGGGCTATTAGCCCCATTTGCATCTTGTCCGTAGTCGGACGCTCGATCATTTTCAAGGTGATTTGGATCTTTGTACATTATTTTTGTATTCTTGACTCATGGAGTCGCCGTTATATATATCTGTTCTGTGGGTCCCATCGAGGACTGTTGTGTAATGTTATTACTTTGCTTTCCACCCGCACGAAAGTGCCTGGTGGGCACCTTTGAATCGTTTCTATGCGGGTTTGGCGAATTTTGCTCAAACTTGCATAGGTCCGATTCTGAGGGTGTTACAGAGTGGTATCAGAGCTCAGCAGTTGCGATACCCCACAAGTCCAGCCTGTAGGATAACCTAGCTAACGGCCGAAGTAGAGTGTCAAAACTATTTTTGAAAATCGGTTGGATAGTTCTGATTAGGTCTGATTTTATTCCTTACCCCTCTGCTGTTCTCCTCTTACCTCGACGTGTTTTGAATCTGCTCTCTTATCTTTTCTTCGAGTCCAGGATTTCTCGTGGTCGGGTTCCGTCGTACCTTCAGGGTTTCGCTTCCTCCTCTGATAACGGTGTTGCTACATCTGGTCCTCATGCTATCCGAGGAATCTTCCGTCTTGTGGACTTCTCTTGTTCCTTCTCGTGCCTTCCGGTGTTTTCCGACGCTACGGCATCCTCTACGCCAGATCCGATGCAGAGTCTGCATCACTCCCTTGATCCGAACCTCGCTTGTCGAGATCTTCAGTCTGAATCCTGAGAGTTGGTTGCATAATCTGTCTATTCGTGTACATAGTAATGCTTTGAGTGCGGGATGGAGTCGCGACCATACCACTACTCTTATCATTCGCTTATGTACATTGAATGGTAGCTCGATGCAACTCTACTCCTTCCATGGAAGTTAGAGGTGGCCTTACCTTTAACTTCGTCCGTTGTTTTCCGGAGTGTTCTCTCGACGAACAGGAACAACGACCTCTTGTTAGTGGTGTCGCGAGGATCGACACGAAGCGAGAAGACGCAGATCGCCGACCTTCCTTCCGTTACCATGAGGCGGATCTCGAGGGCGAGATCCCTTGTTAGTGGTGTCGAATTGTGGCATCCCGCAAAACCACTACTAGAAAATCGCGTTGAATTTGTGCATTGCATCGTCATCATCATGCATTGTTTGCATAAAACTATGTTCGCAAGCCGTTTCGTTTTTCTAAAACGCCCCATCTTATTCAAACGCCAAACACCGGGTCTCCGGAATTATTTTTGTTTGTTGCTACCGGTTTGCAAATAGTGTTGTTAAAACAAATAAAATTTATATTTATTTTTGCGGGGCAGTCGAACGGGCCGATTGACCCGAACGACCACCCCTGTTTATTTTAAAACGGTCCACCCTAATTCCTAGGTTCACCAACTAAACTACCCAAACCAACCCTCCACCTCACCCTAGCCTATCAAAGCGCGACACCTCACTCCACCCCTCTTCCTCACCCAACCCCAGCCTGCCACCTAGCCTACCCCCTCTCCTCCCTGGCCACCCGCGCCCTCCCCAGCTGCCAGCGTGGCCCGCCACCTCCTGGTTCCCGCGCGCTAGCCACGCGCAGCACACGCGCTGGCACGCGCTAGCCACGCGCAGCCAGCTAGCCCCACCCCCACTCGCGCACTACTCACGCCCACACGCACGCCTGCACGCGGGACCCGCCCCGGGTCCCACCCACGCACCCGTGCCCAGCGCCGCCCGCACGCGGCCTCCTCTCACGCAACCCCCGCAGCCGCGCGCTCTCTTCCTCCTCCTCTCTCTGCGCGCAGCAGCCGCCACCTCGCCGGCGCGCTACCCTCTGCCTCGCCTCCACCACGTCCGCCGTTTCCCCTCCGCTCCCGTGCGCCTCACCGGCCTCCACCGACGCCCCGCCATCCTCCGCGCAGCACCGCCCGCCCCCGCCGCGAGCTCCGGCCCGGTCGCGCCCTCCGTCCGCGCCAGCAGGGCCCCCTCCGCGCAGCGCCGTCCGCCCCCTCGAGCCCCTCCGTGCCCGCCGTCCGCCCGCCTCCCCCGCGTCGGCGCTGGCCCTCCTCCGGCCGCTGGACCCCGCCTCCGGCCGCGCCTCGCCTTCCTCCCCGCGTCGCCTCTGCCGCCCTCCCCATGCGCTTCCTCCAGGCCTGCTCCGGAGCTCCTCGTCGGCCAACCGCCCCGCCGCCTGCCGTGAGCCCGCCTTGCCTGGGACCTCCTCTGCCCGGCTGGCTGGCACCTTCTCCCCGTGTGAGTTCAGCAAGCGGGCCCGAGCCGCCTCTGTCTTTTGCGCACGCACGAGCCTGGGAATGCCCCCCCGTTTCTGCAGTGTTGATGCCACATCGTGATGTCTCAAGATCTTCCCGAGACCATCGACAAGCAAAGACGAGCCTCGAGCCCTCCTTCATGGAAAACTTGATCACCACACGAACCCTAGCGCTTGCTCCCGGAACCGAAGACCGCTGAACCCCAAGACCGGCGTGATGCCGAAGAAGGTACAAGGTGCTCCCCGAAGACCACGACACCATACTGCAAGATCGTCCCGGGAACCGAAGACCGTTCCGGGAAGTCAAGGTCTTCGTCCCGGATGCGAGTCCGGACCGAACCCCCAAGATCGTCCCTCGGCACGCCAAGGCCTTCGACACGGAACCCCGAACCCCGACGAACCCCCGGACGCCAAGATCGACTCGATGGCGCGGACCCGACAAGACCCTCGCCCGACAAGATCGACCTGTGGGACCCGACAAGATCGGCACGACGACAAGATCGACACCGACGCAGAACGCCAAGTTCTCCACCTCGAACGCCATGTTTTTCAACACGACCCGAAGACCGCGAACGCGACAAGAACGACACCGAACCAAGCCATTCCCCGTCCGAGAACGATCCCGTCGAGACCGATCCGTCGAACCCCGAACCCCAGATCCGTCGAACCCTGGACCCTGTCGAACCCCGAACCCCGGAACCCAAGATCGTCGAGCCCCTCTGATGTGTGACCCCTTTTCCTCGAACCCTATTTTATAACATATCAATTTGTTGCATATTAAATTGTCATCCATCTCGCCTGCATATCATTGGTTTGGGGGCCTTATGCCGATTCACCTAATAATTAAATATGGGGCCCATATGCGGGCAAATCTAGTCTCATATTGGCCTCATCTAAATCTGTGTAGCGAACCGGTTCCATCTGTTGCATTGCTAAAACAACATTTAATTTGCGGGGGTTCTAAACAACATGAACCATCTAATTAATTGTCGGGACCCCGGTTACACTTAATATTGACCTAAATGCATCGCACCTTTGTCATGTCATCCATCATGCATGCATCATGCCGATCTTCTGCCGTTTTATTAAATATGGCATCCGGTGTTTCTTCTAGTGTTTTGCTTCTTCGCGGATAAGGCCGTTGAGTTGATGTGAGCTTCGCCCCGATCTTCGGGGAAAACCTTCGACAATGTTTTCAGGCGAGCATCTTCCCCTTTCTACCTATCTTACTTTTATAGTATTTACTTCCCTCCTGTTGATCTATTGCTATCTGTGTTGCGATGCTCTAGTTTTCCGTATCCGTGATATCCCTTGCAGCCCTATATTACCTCGGACACATCCTATTACCTGTTGTTTGGTAGATAGTTGGACTTGCGCGTCGTAGCCGCTTGCTCAAGTGATGTATTGCTGCATGTTGTTGTTGATGTATTGCCGCATGTATTGCCGCATGTTGTTGTTGTTGTCAAATGCCACAATTGTTGATGTATTGCCGCATGTTGTTGTTGGAGATGATTCTAGCTTTACTTATCGTCACTTTAATTTCTGTTTAACAACTAAAAGTGATTAAGCAGAGGCATCGGTGGGTGATAGATAATATTTGGTTTCCGAACGCCCACTTGTGTCCCGTAAGACCCCGAGTACTTGATACCTGTTCCTTGATTTATCGCGCTATCCACATATGGGGAGTATGGGCCCCCCTTAGCCAGAGCTTGATTCCGTCTTATTTCTTGGGGCCACAAAGTAGTTTGGGGCTTTATTACTATCCTGTACTTATGCCATGCTTTACTGCTTTATTTACGATTGTGCGAGGTACTGCACACTATACTGTTTTGGAAGCGGAATGTTTACGCGGTATCGACAAGCCCCGTTTGGGGTTCCCAGTCGCTTACAGCCATTGTCGCAGACCTTGAGGCCGTCTCGGAGCTTGCTTACTCCGTTGCGGGATCTACTTAAGGGGTGGCCCCCTGAAATACTTCTGAATCTTGTGATTGCTCTATCGTGAGACCTCGTTGGGTTTTGATTTGGTTTTTCCGAGGTTGATCGTGTGTGTGTTGCTATTTGTGCACCCCGGCCGGGTTAAAACTTTCTGAAAGCCGTGTCCGCGGATATGGACGACTTGGAGCACAGTATCTCGATCATAGACAAGCATAACTAAAGTTTATTGTTATAAATTTGACTTATAATGACTAGTAATCAGCTTCACTATAATGGAATGGCTAATTAATACTGCCCACAATTGCTTGTTGGTTGTCGCTTGCGACCATTGTACCTGACTAGTAAATCCTGCAACTACAACGAAATGGCTGAATAAAAGTACCAACAACTGCGGGGTTTTGGGTTTATCTCATGCTATCTGTATCTGATTAGTAAGTGTTACAACTATAACGGAATGGTTAACTAAAAGTGCCCACTGCTTCATTTATCAGGATGATTATCTATACCTGACTAGTAATTACTGCAACGATAACTGAATAAATAAAACTGCCAACTGTGTGAGTTCCTCGGTTGACTTCCTCGTTTGGTCTCGAGGGGGGAAACACCAGGATGGGTTTGTTTGGTGTTAGCTTCAGGTTGGATCCGTATAGGTCTCTCTCACCCCTCTCTGATAACCGCCAGTTGTATCGAGTCTCTATAGGTTGTTTAGTGCATGCTGCCGCTGCCGCTTCAGTCCACCATACCTATGTAGGCGAGGACCGCCGAATTCTAGCCTCGTCGTGTACTGGCCTCAGTACTGACGCTCCTCTTTTTCCTTTGCCCTTTGTCGGCACCCCTTTTGTTTAAGCAGGTTTTGAGATCGACGCCGTTAGCAGGGTTACCCTTCCGGCTTGGCCTGGGCAGGGTTATGGACGCCATTGGTTATTCTTCAGGGCTCTTAGCCCCATTTGCATCTTGTCCGTAGTCGGACGCTCGATCATTTTCAAGGTGATTTGGATCTTTGTACATTATTTTTGTATTCTTGACTCATGGAGTCGCCGTTATATATATCTGTTCTGTGGGTCCCATCGAGGACTGTTGTGTAATGTTATTACTTTGCTTTCCACCCGCACGAAAGTGCCTGGTGGGCACCTTTGAATCGTTTCTATGCGGGTTTGGCGAATTTTGCTCAAACTTGCATAGGTCCGATTCTGAGGGTGTTACAATGTGGCACTGCCGTCTAGGTCATATTGGCGTTAAACGCATGAAGAAGCTCCATTCGGATGGACTTTTGGAATCACTTGATTATGAATCATTTGATACATGTGAGCCATGCCTTATGCGCAAGATGACTAGAACGCCGTTTTCCGGTTCAATGGAACGGGCGACAGATTTATTGGAAATCATACATTCTGATGTATGTGGTCCAATGAGTGTGTCGGCGCGAGGTGGATATCGTTATTTTGTTACTTTCACGGATGATTTGAGTAGATACGGTTATATCTACTTGATGAAACACAAGTCTGAAACCTTTGAAAAGTTCAAGGAATTTCAGAATGAAGTGGAAAATCATCGTAATAGAAAGATCAAATTTCTACGGTCTGACCGTGGAGGTGAGTATCTAAGTTACGAGTTTAGCACTCACATGAAAGAGTGTGGAATTGTTTCACAACTCACACCTGCCGGAACACCACAGCGAAATGGTGTGTCGGAACGTCGTAATCGTACTTTATTAGATATGGTTCGATCTATGATGTCTCTGACGGACTTGCCGTTGTCATTTTGGGGATATGCACTAGAAACTGCTGCATTCACTTTAAATCGGGCACCATCTAAATCCGTTGAAAAGACACCGTATGAATTGTGGTTTGGAAACAAACCTAAGCTGTCATTTCTTAAAGTTTGGGGATGCGATGTTTATGTGAAGAAACTTCAACCGGATAAACTCGAACCCAAAGCGGAAAAATGCGTCTTCATAGGATACCCTAAAGAAACTATTGGGTATTCCTTCTATCACAGATCCGAGGGCAAGGTTTTTGTTGCCAAGAATGGATCCTTTCTAGAGAAAGAGTTTCTCGCGAAAGGTGTGAGTAGTCGGAAGGTAGAACTCGAAGAGGTTGTGGAACCTTCTCTTCAAAGTATGGCGAGTAGCGCAGCGCCGGAAGTTGTTCCGGAGTTGGCTCCACCTGTTGAAGAGGGAACTAATGATAATGATCATGAAACTCCGAAAGAGAGTACTACCGAACCTCGCAGGTCAAACAGGACGCGTGCAGCTCCCGAGCTTTACGGAAATCCTGTCATGAATTTCATGGTTGATGAAAATGATGACCCTGTGACGTATGAAGAAGCGATGATGAGCCCGGATTCCAACAAATGGTTAGAAGCCATGAAATCCGAGATGGAATCCATGTATGAAAATCAAGTTTGGAACTTGGTGGAACTACCTCACGGCCGAAAGGCCATGGAGAACAAATGGATTTTCAAAAAGAAAACTGATGCTGATGGTAATGTGACCGTCTATAAAGCTCGACTTGTCACAAAGGGGTTTCGACAAATTCAAGGAGTTGACTACGATGAGACTTTCTCTCCCGTAGCGATGCTAAAGTCAGTTAGGATTATGTTAGCAATTGCTGCATATTTCGATTATGAGATATGGCAGATGGATGTCAAAACCGCGTTTCTCAATGGGAATATTGAAGAAGAGTTGTATATGATACAACCAAAGGGTTTTGTCGATCCTAAGGATGCTAACAAGGTGTGCAAGCTTCAGCGATCCATCTATGGATTGAAGCAAGCATCACGAAGTTGGAATCTCCGCTTTGATGAGGTGATCAAAGAGTTTGGATTTGTCCAAACTTATGGAGAAGCTTGTATTTACAAGAAAGTGAGTGGGAGCAATGTGGCATTTCTGATATTATATGTGGATGACATATTATTGATCGGAAATGATATAGATCTTTTAAACAGTGTTAAAAGTTATCTAAACAGCAAATTTTCAATGAAGGACCTAGGTGAAGCGTCATACATATTAGGCATAAAGATCTATAGAGATAGATCTAGGCGCCTAATAGGGCTATCGCAAAGTACATACCTTGATAAGATTTTAAAGAAGTTTAAAATGGACGGAAGTAAGAAGGGGTTCTTACCTATGTTGCAAGGCAAGACATTGAGTAAGACTCAAAGTCCGGCTTCGGCGGAAGAAAGAGAGATAATGGACAAAGTCCCCTATGCTTCAGCCATAGGCTCTATAATGTACGCCATGCTATGTACAAGACCGGATGTGGCACATGCTATTAGTTTGACTAGTAGGTACCAATCGGATCCAGGTTCGGAACACTGGATAGCGGTCAAGAATATCCTTAAGTACTTACGAAGAACTAAGGATATGTTTCTTGTATACGGAGGTGAAGAAGAGCTCGTCGCTAAGTGTTATGTCGACGCTAGCTTTGACACCGATCCGGATGACTCTAAGTCTCAATCCGGATACGTATTTCTCATGAATGGCGGAGCGGTTAGTTGGAGGAGCTCCAAACAACCTGTGGTAGCGGGATCAACAACGGAGGCCGAATATGTTGCTGCTTCAGAAGCGGCTCAGGAAGCAGTTTGGATGAAGGAGTTCATATCCGAACTAGGAGTGGTGGCAAACACATTGGACCCAATGGTGATCTATTGTGACAACAATGGTGCCATTGCCAATGCCAAAGAGCCAAGGTCTCACAAGCATTCCAAGCATATTAAGCGCCGGTTTCACTCCATCCGCGAGCATGTCAAGGATGGAGATATAAAGATTTGTAAAGTACATACGGATCTCAATGTAGCAGATCCGTTGACTAAAACTCTCCCTAGAGCAAAACATGATCAACACCAGAACTCAATGGGTGTTAGATTTATCACCATGTAACTAGATTATTGTCTCTAGTGCAAGTGGGAGACTGAAGGGAATATGCCCTGAGAGGCAATAATAAAGTGTTTATTATGTGTATTCCAAGTATATGATAGGTGTTTATTTTGCATGCTATAATTGTATTAATACGGAAACGTTAATACATGTGTGTTTAATAAACAAACAGAAAGTTCCTAGTTATGCCTCTCTCATAAACTAGCTCATTGATTAACAAGATGATCAAGGTTTCCTGATCATGGACATTGGATGTTGTTAATAACGGGATCACAACATTAGTGTAATGGTGTGATGAACATTCATCCGAAGTATAGCATTACGATCAAAGTCATTGAGTTTATATTGCTATAACAACTTACGAAGTGATCCTAATCCTTAGACCATGAGATCATGTCAATCACTAACACCGGAAGAGTTTCTTGATAACATCAAACGTCACACCGTAACAGGGTGATTATAAAGATGGATTCAGAACTAATAAAGTGTTATGTTGAGGCTCATGGATCGAGAGTGGAATTTGTTCATCCCGATGACGGATAGATATACTCTGGGCCCTCTCGGTGATATCACATTGATTAGCTTGCAAGCAAGTGATTTGATCACTAGAATGTTATATCACAGGAACGAGAAAAGAGTGCATGTCGGTAACGAGATCAAACTAGGTATGGAGATACTGATGATCGAATCTCGGACATGTAATATATCGTGAAACAAAGGGATTAAGATACTAGCGTAAAAGGTTCCGACGATCACAAGAAAGTCATCGTTGAATGTGTGGGAGTCAGTATGGGTCTCCAGATCCCGCTTCTGATTATTGATCCGAGAGGGGTCTCGATCATGTCCGCATTATTCACGAAATGTAGGGTGACACACTTAAGAGACACCGACATCCAATTGGAGCAAATGTTTCATGCCGAAAGAATGAACAAGCGCAGGAATTTATTTCACTAGATACCAAAACAGGTTTTCGGGTGAAATTGCATAAAGTGGTTATGCATGTGAAATAGAATTCTAGCAAGGGGTTATTTGTGAATGTTTGTCATTAAAGTAATTGACAAAATTCTGAATAAAATAAAAGAGTTTTATTTAATGAGAGTTTGCATTAAATTTGGTGGAAATTTAATGGGAATTTGAGTGGACTTTTGAGTGGAGGAAATTTAAAGGGCATTTTGTGAGTGGAGTGTCCACCCACATGAATGAAGGAGGGGAGGGGGCAGCCCCCATGGCCGGCGTCCACCCCCTTGGGTGCCCCCCCTCCTCCTATAAAAGGAGCCCCCCTTCTCACTTGTCTCTCACACCTCCTCGTGAAGGATCTCTCTCCCCCTCTAGAATTTATCCCCCATGGTCTCGGACTAGCGAGATACATGTTCCCGGTGGCTATTCGGCAAGAAAGAGTTGTGCTTCCGCTGCATCGCTGGAGCGAGGAGGCGGAGGTTGCTCGGTGCCTCGAACGTGTGTGCGAGCACGGATGCGCTGCTGATTTGCGGCGCTAGGACTTCCTCTCGATCTTGAGATCGGCAAGAGATCGTCTACATCAACCACGAGTTGAACTCGTTAAGCTTTGTCGGTCTTCAAGGGTATGTTCTCTACGGATATACATCCGCCCGTTGTTTGTATCTAGTAGATGGATCTTGGTATATAGTTCACATCGTAGGAAAATTTTTGTTTTCTATGCTGCGAACCCTACATCATATGTATGACTCCACTATTGATATTGATAGATTCTTTCAAACAGAAAAGGAAATACTGAAAGAGAATCTCATAAATATATGGCAGAAAATAAAAGACTAGAATTGTTCAGTTTAAGTATATAGATGATATACATGTTATGGCTATATTCTTTGCTTATTAAACAATGTGGTTCTTAAGTATTTGATACTGAATTTGTTGGTATGAATCGTCATACGAAACAACACAATTCATGAACTACAATGGCCTAAGTAACTAGCAAAAGAATATGTGATGATGTTCATCGAGAACAAATAAAGGGTTATTGTGTTGCTCGTTAAACATCAAAGCTTGCCTTCAAGATTTGTTTTATCAGGTATTATGAGAACAAAAGGGTTGTTCAAATAATTGCCATAATCCATAAAAGATGGATGATTCACAAATCTCGTTGGAGAAATCACATCCATAAAACTAGTGCTAAAAATGTCGAAAGACAAATTGATTGAAAGATCACTTAGGAAGTGACATCGCCGTTTAAATTATATTGGAAAGAAAACATGAAGAAACTCCATGTGGATGGAATTTTGGAGTCTTTTGATTTTTGATCAAATGACACTTGTGAAACTTTCCTAGAAATAATTAAAACTTCGTTCATAGGCCAAAAGGGAACGAATGACTAGCTTATTGGAACTTGTACATATTGTTGTACGAAGTCCATTATGTGTAGTCAAGAGCGATGGATTTCAACTTCATACGCTTTCTCCGAAAATTTGAGTGAATATATGAATATTTACTTAATAAGGATGAAGTATGAAACATTTGAAAAGTTCAAAGACTTTCAAGATGAAGTGCAAAATCATTGTAACAAGAATATAAACAGTTTATGATAAAGATCATAAAGGAAGATATTTGACTTACAAAGTTTAGCATAATACCTAAGATTTAAGGAATCGTTCCGTGGATTTGCATATCCCGAAACACCATAAGAGTATGGAGCATTCGAGATATGTAATTAAACCTTGTTTAACATGGTAATATCGAAGGTGTAATTCATAAAACTGCCATTGTATTTTAAAGATTAAAAGCTTTAGAGATTACCGTTTTTCCACTGAAAAGAGCTCCATCATAATCCGTTGAAATGACACCATATAAAGTTATGGTTTGGGATAAAACCCAAGTTGTCCTTTCTTAAAACATTGGTATGCTTTGCATAAGAAAGATGTTTTGCAACCAAAGTCGGATGAACCTATCTTTGTATGTTATTTCTAATAACTGTTAAGTATTCCTCCATAACACCAGAGACAAAAGTGTTTGTCGCTTAGAATGTCAAGTTTCTTTGAGAAGGAATTTTTCGTGAAAAGTTAAGTGGGAGGACAATAGAACTTTGATAGGGTTAAAAGAACCTTAGCTATATGTGCAAAGTTGCGCAATGCCAAAAGTGTTCTGAAGGCAGCAACAATGCTCATGGCTCATGTGCCTCAAAGGTTGTGGTCACGGAGATCTAAGTTCCTATTGAAACAAGTAGGTCGGGTAAACAATCAAATGCCAAGATTTGAGGGTTGAATCATTATTTGAGAATAATGAACCGACTACATACAAAGAAGCGATGATGGGCCCTGACTCCGTCAAATGGCTTGAAGCCATAAAATCCGTGATAGTTCCATACACGAGAAATCAAGTTTTGAACTTGAAGGACCCTCGAGAAAGGTGTAAGACCTTACAGTCGTGTTTGGATCTATAAAGAAATAGACATGGATGTTTTACATCTATGAAATAGTCGACATGTTGGGAAAAAGGTCACAACAATGTTCAAAGGTTGACTATGACAAGATCTGATCTTTCATAGCGATATTTAGTCTAGACGGATTAATGTAGCAACTACTACATATAAATTTGTTATGTGGTAGTTGAATAAACAGAACAAGTTCTTCTAATAGAATTGTTACCTAGGACATGTGCGTAACACGGTCCATAGGGTTTTGTTAATTCAAAGGATGCTAAAAGCATATGCAAACTTCAATGGTTGAAGTAAGCATAGCGGAGTTGGAATCTTCACTATGATGAAACTGTTAAAAGAGTTTAATTTCATCAGAGACAATGAAGATGCTTGCATTTGCAAGAAATTAAGTGGGAGCGCTAAGACATGTTTCTAATACATTATGTGGAAGACATATTGTTGATTGGAAATAATGTATCTTTTATTAACACATATTAAGAATTTCATCCCGATGAAAGACTTAGGCAAAACCCAAATATTTGGCATCAATAGATGCTAATATGGTTGTGCCAGAAGTACATAGACAAGATATTGAATGAGTTCAATATAGAAACTACAAGAGAGGTTCTTGTTGCACAGAAAGGATTGAATGAGTTCAATATTAATGATATATTCAAGTGTATTGACACTTGGTAAGTGATACAAGATTCAAGTATAGATTGATACTTGATCACAAAGAGTATTTATATCAATCATACTGTGATATGTACAAATCCAGATATGTCCTATGCTCTAAATGATGTGAGCATATACCAGAATGATTCATAAGATGATCATTGGACAATAGTAAGGATATTCTTATGATCTTTTGGAAGAACTAAGTATATATTGTTTGTAGAAGTGACAAATAGATGGTTAGTTCATTGTAAAAGTACTACATTGATACTAGTTTTGTCACAAAGTACAAATTAAGTTTATCTCAATCTAAACTAAGGGTGGCACAATATAATGGAAAGTAAGTTCCATAATGGATTTGGATGACTTCCAAAGTTAAGACATTGTGACAGATACTACAACAAAAGGCTAAGTATATGACTGCTATAATAGCAGCTATAGAGGGCATTTGTGTCAAGTAGTTTGTTATCAAACTAGGTGTAGTTCACAGCGGGATAATACTATGAAGATATATTGTACGACAATATTATCAACATGTTTTAACCCCAAAGAACTAAAGGTCTCACCAAAGGACAAAATTTATACAAAGCCATCTCATTAGAGAATGAGTGATGCGTAGAGAAGCAAATACATGCAATTACACACGGACCTGGAAGTGTCAGATCCGGAGATCAGTTGACCACTAGCGAACGTGTACTTACAACACCAGAAAGCCATAGGTGTTGAATACACAAAAGTTTGAAACTAGATTATTGACTCTAGTGCAAGTGGGAGACTGTTGGAGATATGCCCAAGAGGCAATAATAAAGTGGGTTATTATCATATCTTCATAATTATGATAAATGTTTACATACCATGCTATAATTGTATTAACAGGAAACATTAATACTTGTGTGATTTGTAAACATAAAAGAGTCCCTAGTAAAGCCTCTTGTTAAACTAGCTTGTTGGTTAATATATGATCATGGTTTCCTGGTCATGAACATAGAGATGTTATTAACAACAGGATCATATCATTAGGAGAATGATGTGATGGACATACTCCTATAGATAAGCGTAGCATAAAGATCAAGTCATTTCAATAGTTCAATTGCTATATGCTTTCTGATACATAGTAACCTAATTCCTTCGACCATGAGATCATGCATATCACCTTTGCTGGATGGATGCTTTGATGACATCAAACACCACACCGTAACTGGGTGGCTATAAAGGTGGCATTGAGTGTTCGGAAAGTATTGGTTGAAACACATGGATCAAGAGTGGGATTTGTCCATCCATATGACAGATAGATATACTCTGGGCCCTCTCGGTGTAATGTCATCCAATTAGCTTGCAAGCATGTGACTGGTTCACAAGGGATCACATATCACGGGAACGAGAAAAGAGTACTTATCGGTAACGAGGTTGAACTAGGTATGCAAAGATACCGACGATCATAACCTCGGATAAGTAAACTATCGTGAGACAAAGGGAAATTGGTATCGTATGTAAGTGGTTCATTCGATCGCAAAGTAATCATAGAAATATGTGGGAGCCATATGAATTTCCAGATTCCTCTATTGGTTATTGTTCGGAGAAGTGTCTCGATCATGTCCGCATAACACGAACCGTAGGGAGACACACTTAAGGATTCGATGTTGTTGAGTAGTTATGGTATGATGAGAAAGAGACCGAATGTTGTTCGGAGTCTCGGATGGGATCCGGGATATCACGAGGTGATCCGGAATGGTCCGGAGAATAAGATTCATATAAGGAAAGTCCCGTTTTGGAGTTTGGAAATGATTCCGGTGTTTTCATCAGGAATGTTCTAGAAGGTTCCGGAATGTCCGGCACTCCGGGGGGGGGGGGGGGGGGGGGGAAGGGGTACATGAATGTGTCATTGCATATTGGAATGATTGCATAATGTACTAAGTGTTCTTGCTGTTCCAAATAAAGGATTAAATTGAATCCTAAAACAGAAAAGTCAAATGGCCAGTTTGAAAGTCAAACGGCTAAAACAAAAAACTGTGGGAAACAAGCAAGAGGAGGCAAAACCGACTTGGGGGAGGAGTACCTCCTCTCCAAGCCGGCGCGCCACCCAAGGCCTACTTGGGGAGGGACTCCCTCCCCTTGGCCGCCCCCCTCCACCCATAAAAGGAGGGGCAGGGCCTCCTCCTCTAGACACACAAGTTCCTGTCCTCTAATCTAAATCCTAGCCCTAGACTCCGGTTTAGAGCTGTTTTGGTTTAGAGCTTCTAATTGCCCTAGCCTTCGGTTTAGAGCCTTCTAATTGGTGTGTCTAATCCCTAGACCACTAAAGCCTCTCTCATAGTCCACCATACTCGCTCCGGCTTAAGGCGAAGCCCTGCGGGATCTCCCCTCTACTTCCGGTACCATGCCGTTGTGCTGCCGGAATCACGAGGAGAGTGCTACAACCTCCGCTGCCTGCTGGAACAAGGGAGAGGAAGGTCTTCGTCGAGTACTGAATGTGTGACCGACTGCGGGAGCGCTGCCGGAACGCAGCGCCGGAAGGATCGTCTGCGCGATCTTGAGATCGGAAAGAGTACGACTACATCACCCACGAGAATCTGCTCTCGTTAACCGCTTTGGAATCTTCGAGGGTGAGTTCCTCTATCGACTCGTTGCTACAATCTAGTAGATAGATCTTGGCTTGTTTGTTTGCATGCGGTAGAAAATTTTTGTTTACCATGCTACGAACCCCTACAGGAGGGGAAGATGGAGATCGTGGGACGGCTAACAAACTCGCAATACGGGGACACGAGGTTTACCCAGGTTCAGGCCCCTGGAGGGAAAACCCTACTCCTACTTGCCTATTCTTGATTGATGGCGATGCCGATGATTACAAGGGTGCGCACATGCAATCTGGTGTGCGAAGTGATAGAGCCTCCTCGCCGTGCCCTCCTGGCATTTATATGGGAAGGCCAGGTCTCGGGGTAGGCCGAGTCGGTTACAGATTAGAGTTAGCCCCTTTGAATTTCTATCTACATTAGACGTGTCCTCCAAGAGGTCGAGTTCTCTCCGGTCTTGGGCCATCCGAAGTCTCCTTGGGCTTCATAATTGCAGCAGGTCCTTCCTGTGGGCCTCCGCTAGGCTGGACCAGGTAGGCTAACGCCAGGTACCCGTGGGGCATATCCATGTCACCACCATGCCCAGATCAGGCCCAGATCTAGCTCGCCTGGCCAGATTGGACCCAAATCTGGCCTGTAGAGCCTTTGCCAAGCCGCGCCACCGGAGGTCACTATCGTCCCGAGTCCGCACCCCACCACCGCTGCCTCCACTGGAGCCAGCCCGGGCCGTCGCTTCGGTTGAGACCGAGCCACGTCATTGATACGACCAATTTGCATCACTATTATATATCATAATTTGTTGTTATTCATTAATATATTTCATATTAAGAGGTGTTACTTATGTTATTTCATCTATTTTTGCATGTTGGATGATTCTTGGAGGATGAACTGATAGAGTCAGGATTCTGATGGAAAAAGTGGTGTTTTGATGCAATTTTCGCGAAGATCAGAAAATACCATAAAATATATGGAAAATTATATTTTTCCAAAAGACAAAGGATGCCAGAAGGGGAGGTGGAGTTGGGCCACAGGGGGCCCACACCCCCCAGACGCGGGCCACCCTAGGCCGCGCCACCGGGGGTGTGGCCACCCTGGCCCACCTCCTGCTCCGCCCTTGGCCTATATCTTCCTCCCAAAACCCTAAAGTTTGGGAGCGACCACATAAAGATTTCGGCGCCTCTGCGGGGCATAAACTACACAGAGAGAAAGATCTCCCCGGCAAACAGATTTCTGCCGTGGAAATTCCTTCCCGGAGAGGGGAGATTGTCGCCATCAACACCATCATCAAGCTAGACTTTATCGGAATCATCATCATCATCAACACCACCATATCCACTAGCACCAGTGATACGTCCAAAACGTATCTACTTTCTCGAACACTTTGGTATTGTTTCTCCTCTAAAATTATATGATTTGGATACAAATAACACGGACTGACGCTGTTATCAGCACAATTACCTTAGTGTCTTGTTTTTGTGCAGAAAATCATCTATCAGGAAAAATCCTGGAAAATATGCCAAAAATTATATTTCACCAGAAGATCCACGGAGCCAGAAGATGAGACGGAGAAGTGTCCTGGGGGGCCCACACCCATGCTAGGCGCGGGCCCACCACTAGCCGCGCCTGGGGGGGGGGGGGGGTGCAGGCACCTCAGGCAACCCCTCGGCCTTCCTCTACGCCTATAAGTTGCCTTTCGACCTAAAAACCGAGGGGGGTTCGAATTTTTTTTCCAGAAAGAGTTCCGCTATGCCGCCGCCATCAGAAAACAAGATTCGGATCCAGAAACTCCGTTCTGGCACCCTGCCGGGACGGGGAATTTGAAGAGGATCATCGCCATCGTCATCACCAATGCATATCCATCAACCACCGATGTTTCCCTCATCCATGAGCGAGTAATCCCCCGCTGTAGGCTTGGGGATGGTAGGGATTGGATGAGTTCTATCATGTAATCGAATATGATTTTTAGGGCATAGTGCCTAGTATCTCTATTAGTGCTATTTGACTCTGTTGCAACTTGTTGTGCTTAATGATTGTCACTAGGGCCCGAGTGCCATGATCTCAGATCTGAACTTCTTATTGAATCATTATGATAGTATTGTTTGTGATCTTATCTACAAGTTGTGTACACATATCATTGTCCGGATCCAAAGGCCCCAAAGTGACAATAATTGGAACAACCGGAGGGGATGGCTGTGGTGTGAGGATCACATGTGTTCATGGAGTGTTAATGCTTTGCTTCGGTGCTCTATTAAAAGGAGCACCTTAATTGCCAGTAGTTCCCTAGAGGCCCCGCTGCCACGGGCTGGCTGGACAGAAGATGTTGTGCAAGTTCTCATTGTGAGCATGTATGACTATATTTGGAGCACATGCCTAGGATTGTTTAGTACTTGGATGCTTGTTATTATTTATCTCCAATGCCCTAGTTCTTGAAGTTACATGTTTAGACTCGTCCATGCAATGCCCGTCCATCTATCCCTATGCCTACCGCACTCGAATTCCACTGTTTATTGTTAGTGTTACTGTTGCTCCTGTTTCACTATTGCTGTTTCTTTGCTGTTGCTACTACAAAATGTTGCTACTGATAAACTTCTGTGAGAAAGAACTATTTCCAGGTGCAGCTGAACTGACAACTCAGTTGTTAAGGCTTGCAAGTATTCTTTGGCTCCCCTTGTGTCGAATCAATAAATTGAGTAATACTACCCGCAAAGACTGTTGCGATCCCCTATACTTGTGGGTCATCAAGACTATTTTCTGGCGCCGTTGCCGGGGAGCATAGCTTTATTTGTAAGCTCACTTGGATCTATTATTGTTTATTGCTAATCCTTTCATCATGGGTAAGTCTCGTGATGGAAAGTTCCCTATTTTACCATCCACTACAAGAAGAGGTACAGTCCTAAACACCTTTGCTGCTCTTGATTCACCGTCTGTTATGAGTAAGCTCGTTACACCACCACCACATACACATGCTACACACACTGCTACTACTGCTGAATCTGAAACTGCTTTTGATACTCATGATGTTACTTCTACTGTGCTTGATGCGAGTGGTTCATTAGGTCCTTTTCTAGATGCTACTATGGCTAGTCTAGGAAATACTAAAACTCCTAGTGAAGACACTGTTACACCTGTTAGCTCACCTAAGTCTAGTGAGAGTTATGATATTAATGATGGTTACATTGAGTTCACTGATGAATTTGTTGAAGAGTGCCGAAACACACATTATACTAGTGCTATTAAGAGTCTCCTTGCTAGACGCACCATTATTCCTAAGTTGTCCTCTGATCCTAAGTTTGCCACTTCTCCCGTAGATATTAAAGATAAAGATTATGATTTCTCTCTTGATTTGTCCTATTTAGATATTGTTGAGAAAGAACCTTTTTGTGGGACTGAAAATGAGAGTGTTGTGGCTCATATGAATGAGCTTTCTACAATGAGTGCTTTATTCTCTGATGATTTTAAGATGCACAAGTACAATGAGTGCTAAGATCTTCCCTTTTTCACTAAAAGGAGAAGCTAGGTCTTGGTTTAATAGATTGCCTCCTGGTTCCATTGATAGCCCTGATTGTTTGATTGCTTCTTTCTTCCAGAAATATTTTCCTCCCAGTGCTAGAGATGCTGATTTGCAAAGACTTTTTGATTTTAAACAGGGAGAAGAATAGAAATTGCTCGAGTCATGGACAAGGTTTTGTGCCTTGATTCATGCATATCCTGGATGTACATTACCTAAGAATGAGTTGCTTGATATTTATTATAATGGACTAACTGATGATTCTAGGACATACCTATATAGCTTTGCTGATTGTGTTTTCAGGAAAAGAACCCCTACAGATGCTGAAGAATTAATAGCTAAAATAAGCAAGAATTATGATGATTGGACTTCAACTGAGCTAAATACACCTGAGCCTATTACTCCTGAACCCGATGTTCCTGAACCAATTCCAACACCAACACCAAAGAAGAGATGAATTATTGCATTAAATGATGAAGTGATGAAGGAAGCTAAGAAGTGTCTAAAGGATAAAGGTATTAGAGCTGAAGATGTGAAGAATCTACCTCCTATAGAAGAATTATGTAAGCCAATTCCCCACTCATCTACTATTGAGGTACACTCTCTCCAACACATTGATGAAGGTGATATTCCCTATAGTAAGCCTCCTGATCAATGCTTAGAGGAACTTGACATTTTTATTGTTAAACAAGGTAATTTTAATAAACAAGTTCAGAATCATTTATTGCAAAACTCTAGAGCTATCAATGAGTTGAAAGGTATTGTGGAAAGAACTTCAAATGATATTAAAATTATTTGTAAACACTTTCAAATGGTTCAAACCCAACTTGATCAACTTGCTAAGGTACAAAAGGATATGCTAGTTAATGCTTCATGAGATAAACATGCTTATGGAATTAGAACTAGGGGTGGTATGGCTACTCAAGATCCTTTATATCCTGAAGGACACCCTAAAAGAATTGAGCAGGATTCCCAACAAGTAGATAGTGGTAGTCCTCGTAAGAGAAAGAAAAAGAAACATAAGATAGTTGGGAACCACTTGAACCTACTGTAGATCCTAATAGTATATCTGTCTCTGATGCTGAAACTGAGAGTGACAATGATAAAAATGATGCTCCTGAGGGAGAAGTTGAGGAAGAACCCGAGAAGCACACTATGAACACTAGGTACACTAAGGAAGATTTTATTGCTAATAAACATGCTAAAGAGAGAGAACCTTGGGTGCAGAAACCTATGCCTTTTCCAGGTAAGAAACACAAGTGAAAGGAGGAAGAACACTACAACAAGTTTTGTGAGTGGATGAAACCTTTATACTTGCAAATTCCTTTTGACTGATGCTATTAAGTTGCCTCCTTATTCAAAGTATATGAAGGATATTGTCTCTAATAAAAGGAAGATTTCTAATGAGGAGATTTCTACTTTGCTTGCTAATTACTCCTTCAATGGTAAGATTCCAAAGAAATTTGGTGATCCAGGTATACCAACTTTTCCTTGCTCTATTAAGAACAATTATGTTAGAACTGCTTTATGTGATTTGGGAGCTGGAGTTAGTGTTATGCCTTTTTCTCTCTATAAAGGGCTCCAGCTAGAAAAGTTGATACCAACTGATATATCTTTACAAATGGATGATAAGTCAACTACTGTTCCTGTTGGTATATGTGAGGATGTTCCTGTTCAAGTAGCTCATAATTGCATGGTTTTAACTCATTTTGTTGTGCTTGAAATGCCTGAAGATGATAATATGTCTATTATTTTTGGGAGACCTTTTCTTAATACTGCAGGTGCTGTCATCAATTGTAATCAAGGAAAAGTAACATTCAATATTAATGACAAAGAGTATGTTGTCTATTTCTCCTAGAAGGTTGCTAAGAGCTATTGCTTGAATTCCATTGAAAATATTGAGAGCATCAAGGTTGGAGAAATATATTGTCCCATTCCACAAGAAATTTTGAAACTATTATGATTGGGACCATTGCTATCAAGCTTGAGGTAACATAATCACTTGGTGGAATACAAAGTTTTGCTTCATATAAGATTTTTTTGGTAACAAGACTTGATCAACCCTGTTAACAAAAGGATTTTAATGAACAAAATAATGTTTTCACTATGGTTATTCTTGCTTCCTTTTACTCTTCTCCTTCCTAGTCTTTGCTTTAGCTTTAGTTTTGCTAGTTTTTTGTTTGTTTGAGTTTCTTAGAGCTCATGTAGTTTGGCTTTTGGTTTGCTTTTGCTTCTTCTGAAAAAACTGTTTTTGCGAGAAAATCAATTTTCATATCCTGAAAATTGGCCAAAAATTAAGTTTCCCGAAAAATCCCAGAAATTTCAAAATAAAATTTTCCTCGAAAAAAGGGGCAGAGAGGCACCTGAAGTGACCCAGGGGGCCACCCCAGGCCATCACACCTATGGTAGGCGCGGCCTACCAGGTGGTAGTGCCTAGGGGGTCTGCCCCACCTGGGCCCCTCTAGGCTGCCTCCTCAAAGCCACCTTATTTCTCTCTCCCGAAAAACACCAGAAAACTTGCTCAAGCTCGAGTTCTTGCTGTTCTTGCTCGCGATTTTAGATCTCCTTGTTCAGCCCATCTCAAGTGCTGATTTTTGGATGGTTTGCTGCTTGGTATGTGTCTGCTCCACTTGTCCAATTAGATTTGTGATTGGTAGATTGTATCTTGAGTATTTTGCTACTATAGGTGTCAGGTTGTTTGAGCTTGCATGCTTGTTCTATGCTTAGAAACTTTATTTTGATGCATGTGTAGTCCTCTAGCAATTTCCTATAGCAGTTGCTCATCATTTATCAACTTAGAAATCACTTGGTTTGATGGTTGTCTAAAAATTTCAGCAAGGAAGATGAGTGCTTATCCATTGAATCAATATGACTTGATGGTGCATGAGCCAATGAAGGTTCATCGTGAGGAGGCAGTTTTTCCTTCCATATATCCATGCCAGGAATTTATGAGAGCTGCAGGAATCTTCCAGGATTTCCAAACTTTGATTGCCAATGCAGGGTTGGAACACTTTGCTGAAGGTGAACCATTCCAATATGTTAAGCTAACCATGGCTCTTGTGCAGTACTTCCGATTCACTCGATCTACATCTAATCCCATGGTGCATTACAAAATATATGATATACCTGTCGACCTGCCTTCTGCTGATTTTTGTGCAGCAATTAGATACTTTGCCTATTTCATTACCAAGTGTTTTCTTGCTAGAAAGACTGCTAGAAAGTTGTCTTCTTTTGATCTAGATTTTATCGCAACTTCTCTAAATAGGATTAGATCTTATAGCCTAGGTGCGCTGGTAGATCACCGTCTCACCACCAACCGCAAGAAGGGTGGAATTTGTGGAGGTCTCGTTGCTTCTAGGTTGCTAGATTTCCATGGTTTAGAGCCTCACTTTTCATATTATCGGTTCCCCAAAGAGAGGCTTGATATTGAATCCATGATTCAGCATGTTTTTGTTTCCTCGGGGGCTAATGTGATAAGTTTACCGTATGAATTATCGTTTGCCCAGCAAGGTCGGAGAAAGGGTAGGAATGAGAAAATAGTTTATTTGCCTGCCTGCTTGGTTTAATTTTGATAACAGGCAAGGAGGAGGTTGACACATATGTGGCGAAGCTCTCCCATCAAGAAGAGAATGTTGAAGAGGATGCCGAAGACAATTTGGTTCAGCCCTCCAACTTGGGAGAGTCTTCATACCAGCAGCCTTCATTTGATTGGGGCGCGTCTTCTTCATCGCAAGCGCCTGACTACGATCATTCCTATGATGACCCACTAGCTTGGGGTTACTACCCGCGCTATTGAGCCCCACTTAGGCCAAAAGCCTAAGCTTGGGGGGAGGTATACCGACATCACACTCATATATATATCATGTTTCGTCTGTTCTTTGTATATGCATTGTTTCGCTTTCTTTTTTGTTCTTGTTGCTTCTTTCTCAAAAACACAAAAATGCCAAAAAATATTTTTGTTGTTTCTCTTGGTTTGTTTCTTTGCTTTTTTGCTTTTGGGTTGCCATAAAATAAAAATCCAAAAAGATTTTGCTTTGTTTGTTTATTTTGATTTGTTTGCCTCTTGTTTGGTTTTTCTTTATTTGCTTGTTTCTAAAAAATCGAAAACACCAAAAATATTTGTTGTTCTTCTTTGGTTTTGTGATTTCTTTGCAGGGTTCAGCCATTCTCGGTGGATTTTGGTTTCATGTTATCATTCAAGTCACACAAGTGAAGAGCAATAATGAAGATTAAGACAACTCGAGGAGTGGTAAGAGGCTGGTAATGAACTCTATTTGTTTCATTTTTTGTACATATGCTCATCATTGTGAGCATTCTTAGCCTGTTTGCGTAAGGTGTATGTCATTATGGATGCTTAGTAGTTCTTGCTTGCTTGTGATTAGCTCCAGCTTGCTAATAGTTTGTAGCATGTCATATGAATGTTTGCTTGCATCGTTTTATTCATACTTTGGTATGATATTGTGGTATCCTCCTCTGACTGTTCATGTGAATCGACTTGGCACATTCTCACGCATGCATATGAAAAATCAATAGTCAGTAAGCCTCGATGATTTATTTTGCCTCAGAGTTCTTGTATCACTTTCATGCTATAATTATTCCTATTTTGTTGCGAGCATGATTATGACAGTTATTGCTCTCTCGTTTGTCGCTCCCTCTCTACTGCTAGCCTTCACTTGCACTGAGTATGAGATCTACCTATGCTTCCAACTCCCCAAAACCAATATTGCCAGCTGTGTCCACCATACCTACCAATTGGCACCATTTGCTACTTCAGCGCATATTCTATATGCCGTGTTTTCTTCCAAAATAAAATGTTTGTCTGTTTTGAGAAAGTTAGTTAGTAAAGCTCTGACGAACTTGATGTCACACTTTATTCTGTGTACTTAATAATTTTGAACCATTGTGACTAGTCCATGAAAGTTATATGCTTGCAAATTATATGCTGGGAGTCAGCAAAACCGTGCTATCATGGGGTACGCTTTCAACACCTTTTAGATATATATCTAGTTGATACCTTGCTCTTTTGTTTGAGGATGTCGATGATGTGAAATGAAAGGGGGACTTGTGAGTCCATGGAGTTTGTATTCTGTGTTAGAGAAACGCCTGGTGTTGGGGATATGCTATATGGGTATCCTTATAGCATGTCTCTTATCCGGCTAACCCGGGTGGCCCACAGTTGGTAGCACGGCCTATGGCCTGCTGGGCGGCCCAGTTAGATGGATCCAGAAGGGAGGCCCATGCCGGATAAGGGAAGGCTACGGTTGGATTCACCGACGTACCCGGAGCCGTGGAGTAAAAGATACACAAGACTAGTAATAGACGGTGTATGACTCTGTAACCTGTCCGGCTAGGACTTTTCCCTGTAACCCTAGGACCTGGCGACTATATAAGTTGGGCCTATGGGAGACTTTAGGGAACAACTTCAGACAACCTAGTATCAATTCATACAACCTTGCACAGCGAACCTATCTCTGTAACTCGGCGTATTTCCCTTATAGTGATTTATAGCAGGAGTAGGATTCCGCCACCATTGTGGGATCTAAACCTGGGTAAGCTGTGTTACCTCGTACCCGTCACCCGTCCGCCTTACCCGACGTCTCTAAACACGCACTGTGAGGACCCCTACATGGCGTACTCGTCGGAAATACCACGACAGTTGGCGCCCACCGTGGGGCAGGAGGCGCTTCAGGATATTCAGCGGGCGAGGACCAAGATCTTCGCAGGAATCGGCGAAACCGTAGCCATCGGTCGCGTTCTCTTCTCCGGCAACGTTCCGATCGTTCCTCCTGACGAGTTCTGGATCCCGGCGAAGACGAACCCTACGCGGTGTTCGATCGTTCCTATCGGAGACATCTACCTCTTCATCGGCGAAACCGACTCGGGCACTAGTTCCCTGGGAGTCGGAGGAGCTCCAAGGCCCGCACAGACCGCCTACGGGTAGGACACGTTCGCGGAAGGATCGATGTCGGATCTCTCCTCGGAGTTTGCCGACAAAGATCGGAAAAAATCAAGGCCCACCCAAACCACCCATGTGTAGGATATAAAGGTGGAAGATCACTACAAATCCGCCGGCTTCGCCCGTGCGTCTGAACAACAGAGATCCAAGTTTGTCAGCGCGGTTACCATATTTGATCGGGCGCGCTGCGTTCAGAGAGAAGGCGAAAACCCCCGCGATTACCTGGCCAGGTGGCTCCGTATACGAGCCGATCTAGCCCACTACCCCGATGATAACGCTTTGTATAACTTCGTGGAAGGTCTGGACCGTGGAACGCTTCTCCGACATTCTTTAAGAAGGCAGCAGGCAACATGACGCCTTACCCTCTAGCAGATGGTGAGCACCGTCAACAGCTATGCGGAAGCTGACGCAGCAGCCCAGATGGAGCTTGCGCTCAGAGACGGAGAACCTCCGATTCAGCAGCCGCCGCCACCGCCTCCCTCCGCCATCGTCGCAGCAGCACCACCACCTCCAGTCATCGTCGAGGCCGTTGCACCTCCACCGCCCGTCATCAAGGAAGTCCTGGCACCCTCCAACTCTGTCATTGACGCGCTTTATGCTGATTTCAGAGGAGATAGACTTCAGTCTAGAAGAGCTGGACTCCTCTATGTAGGAGATGGAGGAGGAGTACTCGCGCAACGAGTAAGCCAACAACGCCGTCACGTCCCGAGGGGTGTTCGTCACCATTGGGACGACGATGGATGAAGATCAACCCGGACGAGCTCCACCTACAGCACCGGAAAAGGGGAAGGGGCCACTTGATGCGGCTGACATTGATCGCGCAAAAGTCATGCCTCCTCCGCCTAACCCAGTGCAGTAGCCGCAGGAACTCGGCACCGGCCCGAGCAACAATAACACCGCAAACTTTCCGCCTCCAGCATCTACGGCTGCAGTAGCCCAAGTCACTCCAGCTGATAGAGTGATGTATGGCAATCTCCTCGTTGATCCACTAACCATTGCTCATATCCGGAACATGACCCAGCTTGACGAGAAGCTCCAGCAGCTGCTGGAGGAAGCACAGGCCATCACAGAGCAAGGCGCTAAACTAGATCGAGATTTGGTCAATACGCAGAAGTCCATAGAGAAAGCTAGAGCAATGGAGGCCGAGTACAAGACTTTGCTACAATAGAAGAAGGCTAAGAAAGATCCAGCTCGCGTCATCAACGATCCTGGTGTACAGCGCAACCTAGGATGGGCTCCCTTGAAACCGGCACAGGCCAAGCCATACATTGACAGTGAAGGCAAGCAGGTGATGCCCACCCCACTCCTTAACCTCGCCGTCGCCAAGACCCTTATGGAGCAGGATAGATCGCCTGAGGCAGTGGAACAGGTCTATGACCTAATGGCCAAGGTGGTGAAGCAGCAGGAAAAGGCCACCTCTCAGAGGCTTGAGTCTGACCCAGCGCTCTGCCAATCTAGGCAGTACAAGCCGCCAAGGGACAGATCTCCTCTTGATGTCGGATCCCAGACGGGCTCATCAGAACGAAGACGGAGGGATGCGCGCAACAGGAAGGATGCTATCCCCATATCCTCCGACCACAGAGAAAAGGCCCGACCTCGTCGCCCATCGCCACCGGCCCCAATCCCCCCGACATCGCAAAGACTATAAGACTCATCATCGGGCGGATATGCCCCCACCAAAGCAGTGCGGCATCATCATCCGCAACAACATGGAGCAGACCCGTCATGACGAAGAGCGCAACCAAGGACACAAGAGCAGGTCACGCCATGACCCTCCACGTCCGACAAGCAACCGTGACAGGCGTGAGGTGTCACAGGAGGGTAACAACAAGAAGGCTAACCCACCGCAACCTCCACCTTCGTCACCACCAAGCGGTCACCATGGCGGAGGAGGCCCGTGTCGTTCACGCAGCCCATCCCCTGTTGACAAAAATAAGAAGAACCCGGAGCCGTACGATGCACGTTCACGAATCGATAAGATCCACGAGGACCGGGAAGGACCATACATGGTACCACGTTGCTTTGGACCTGCAATACGGTCCGCAACTTATCCCAAAGGTTTCCGGATTGACAAGACCATCAAGCCCTATGACGGCACCGCCAAGCCAGCCACATGGTTGCAGGACTACGACAACGCGGTGGAGATTGTCGAAGGCAACCCCAACGTCGCCGTCAAGTACCTCCCGTTAATGTTGGCTGGCACGGCCCGTCAATGGATCGATGACTTGCCAGAGAAATCTATCTACAACTGGCTGGACATGCAAGAAGCGTTCACCAAGAACTTTGAGGGTACATACAAGCGTCCCTGCACTGCGGGCGATCTACAACGGTGCGTGCAAGAAAAAGACGAGACATCTCGTGCCTACCTCTCCCGCTGGCTGGATATGAAGAATTCCTGCGCAGGAGTGCATGCTCAGACCGCCATGGCCGCCTTCATCGATGGGTTGGAAAGGGGCACGCTGCTACGACATAAGCTGAAGCACTTGCAGGACAACCACGAGCTTGACTTGAACCAGATGATTTAGTTGGCTAGTGAGTTCGCAGCGGACGACGATGATGCTCGTGGTTCCTTGCCGGCAACAGCCGTTCCAACCCAAGCTCGGAGGAACAGCAGTACAAAGCGGAAAACCGCTCCAGAAGAAAAGCAATCTACCGACATGGTCGCTATGACTTTTGCAGGACGAGGAGATGGCGGACAATGTGGCCGAGGAAGGGGAGCTGGTCGTGGGCAGCAACGAGGAAGCGAAACCACCTCGGCACCGCTCCGTGTTCCCCAAACCTACGAAGAGTACCGCGATATGCCGTGTCTCGTACACCTCGATGCCAACGACAAGGCCACCCATACCAATCGACACTTCAAGTTCGTCAACGATCTCAAGAAAGTCCCGGAGTCCGGCTACAAGCGAAGTCGGAAGAACAGGCCGCGAGGCAAGGGCAAGGGGAAGAAGAAGGAGGAGGAGTCCAAGGATTCAAGTGACATGGACGAAGACGTTGACCCCAAGCACGCCGCCAAGAGCGACGACAAGGGCAAGAACCCCTTCGCAAAGAAGGCTCCATTCTACCACACTTTCCTTGGCACCCCCACCGTCCGACAACAGAAGACCTCTCTGAGGATCCTGATGACCACTCTCCCCCAGTCCCCCAGTACCTGCACTGGTCGGAGGTTCCAATAACTGGGGACAGGACGGACCACCCAGACCTCATACCTACGGAGAACCAGTACGCCATGGTCATCAACCCCTTGATTGACAGCGTGGAGTTCACCAAATGTATGGTGGATAGTGAAAGCAGCATCAACATCATGTACCTGGATACACTGCAGAAGATGAACTTGACGGAGGCAAACCTAAAGCAGACCAACACCATCTTCCACGATGTAGTTCCTGGTCGGGAGGCTCGGTCCCTTGGGTGCATTACACTTCAGGTTGCCTTTGGCGATGTTAATAATTACCGCCAAGAGCGCATGACCTTCGAGGTGGTCCCCTTCAAGAGCGTGTACCATGTCATATTCGGCCGCGACATATTCCACATGTTCATGGACAAGCCATGCTTCGTCTACAACAAACTCAAGATACCCGGACCAAACGGTATCATCACCGTATCCGGAAGCTTTACCAAGGCAAGGGACTGCTAGATCAATGAAGCAGCCATTGCAGAAGCTGTCCTCTATAGCGAAGAATTCAAAGAGATCCATAGCAAGGTCGATGACTCAGAGATGCCCGCGTCGAAGAAGCAGATCTCCGACTCCGCTCCTGCGTTCAAGGACGCCATCGAGACCAAGCCGGTGGAACTTGTGGTAGGCGATGCCTCCAAGACCGTCGCCATTGGGACGAACCTGGATCCCAAATAGGAAAGCGTGCTCATCGAGTTCCTCCATGAGAATAGGGACATCTTTGCCTGGCAACCTGCCGACTTGAAAGGTGTACCTAGGGAACTTGCCGAGCACAACTTAAATATTGATCCAAAATGTAAACCAGTGAAACAACCTCTACGACGCTTTGGAGATGAGAAGAGACGCGCCATTGGCAAAGAGATAGCTAGGTTACTTAAGGATAGATTTATCCGAGAAGTCCTTCACACCCAATGGGTGGCCAATCCTGTACTTGTCCCCAAAAAGGGAACAAATAAATTAAGAATGTGCGTTGATTACACCGTCTTGAACAAAGCATGTCCCAAGGATCCGTTTGCCTTGCCTCGCATTGACCAAGTCATTGACTCGACGGCTGGCTCGGAACTTTTGTGTTTTATCGATGCATACTCAGGATACCACCAGATCAAGATGAGGAAGTTGGACCAATTGGCCACTTCGTTCACTACCCCATACGACACGTTTTGCTATGTCACGATGCCCTTTGGGCTGAAAAATGCAGGTGCTACGTACCAGCGGACAATGCAACGTTGCCTCCACGACCAAATTGGTAGGAACGTTCATGCTTATGTGGACGACATCGCGGTGATGTCTAAAAAGTCAAATGACTTAATATCCGACTTAAAAGAAACCTTTGATAATCTCCCGAAATACAATATGATGCTTAACCCTAAGAAGTGCGTCTTCGGGTTTCCAGCCGGCAAATTGTTGGGCTTCATCGTTTCCCAACATGGAATCGAGGTCAACCCGGAGAAAATCAAGGCCATCTTAAACATAAACCGTCCGACATGCCTAAAGTACATTCAACGACTAACAGGTTGTTGTTGCAGCAGTTAGTCGATTGGTCAGCCGACTTGGAGAGAAGGCCCTGCCGCTGTACAAGTTGCTGAAGAAAGCGGACAAATTCACGTGGACGGACGAAGAAGATGCAGCATTGAAGCAGCTCAAGGAGATTCTTTCCTCAGCGCCCATCCTTGCAGCACCCGAGCCTGGAGAGACCCTGTTAATTTACATGGCGGCAACCAACCGGGTTATCAGCATCGTCGTCGTGGTAGAGCGGAAGGAACGAGGCTATGAGCACGGAGTTCAACGGCCAGTTTACTATGTGAGCGAGGTCTTGATGGAGTCCAAGCAGCGTTACCCGCACTACCAAAAGATAGCTTATGGAGTATTCCTTGCTTCTCGGAAGCTGAGACATTACTTTCAGGAGCACCCAATCACAGTGGTGAGCAAGACTCCACTGTCCGACATTATCAATAACAACGACGCTACAGGAAGGGTCGCGAAGTGGGGCATTGAACTTGCCGCCTTCGAGATCACCTACAAGAGACGCGACGCTATCAAGTCACAAGCCTTGGCGAATTTTGTTGCAGACTGGACGGAGGCGCCAGATGTTACTCCGTTGCCGGAACAAGAGTATTGGGTGATGCACTTTGACGGATCAAAGCTGCCTAACGGCTCGGGGGCTGGTGTATTGCTACAGTCACCAACAGGAGACAAGCTACACTACGTTCTGCAAATCCACTTCAAGGCTACAAACAACATGGCGGAGTATGAAGCACTCATTCACGGATTGCGTGTAGCCAAGGATATTGGCATCAAGCACATAGTTTGCTATGGAGATTCCGACTTGGTTGCCCAGCAGGTGGCTGGAACCTGGAATGCGCGGAACCCTATGATGGCGGCATATCGAGACGAAGTGGACGAAATAGCCAAGAGCTTCTTGGGCTACGAAGTCAAGTATGTACCTAGGGAACAAAACGAGGAAGCTGATCTGCTGTCTAAGCTTGGATCAGGGCGCAAGCGAATTCCGCCAGGAGTTTTCCTAGAGCACCTGCGCACACCATCCGTGAAGGGGGGCGACATCGACAACCCGGATAGAGCTGCCTCTTTCATCAACATGGTGACTAAAGTCCCCGGCTTGGACAAAACCGTTCATGGAATACCTCGTACACGGAACTTTTCCGGCCGACGAAGTCGAAAGACGGCAAATAGTACGACGAGCAAAGGGTTATACCATAATCAATGGGCAACTCTACAAAAGGAGCACTACTAGTGTATACCTAAAGTGTGTTTCCCAGCTAGAAGGTATGGAAATCCTACGTGAAATCCATCTTGGAGATTGCAGGCATCACGCCGCTCCTCGATCGTTGGTCGCGAAAGCCTTCCGGCAAGGATTCTACTGGCTGACCGTGAAGGCGGACGCCGACAAGCTGGTTGAGACATGCATGGGGTGCCAGTATTACGCCCGACAACCACATGTTCGTGCTGAAGAACTGCGAACAATACCAATAACTTGGCCGTTTGCAGTCTGGGGGCTGGAAATGGTGGGACCGTTACAGACGGCACCTTGTGGGTTTACGCATCTGCTTGTAGCAGTTGACAAATTCACCAAATGGATAGAAGCTAAACCCATTAGAAAGCTTGATGGGGCAACTGCCCTTAGATCTGTCCGAGATCTAGTAGTGAGATTTGGTCTCCCACACAGCATTATCACCGATAACGGCAGCAATCTATCACTCAGAGAAGTGGAGGCTTATTGCTGGGAGAAAGGCATCTGACTTGACCTTGCATCTGTGGCACACCCACAATCCAATGGTCAAGTTGAGCGAGCCAATGGATTAATTCTGCAGGGAATCAAGCCACATCTTGAGGCGGAAGAATTGCCATCTGTGCTATGGAGTTTACGAACTACACCCAACAGATCCACCGGCTACACCCCTTACTTCATGGTATATGGAGCAAAAGCCATCCTACCTTCCGACATCCTCCACGATGCACCAAGAGTTGCCGCCTACGACGAGGATGACGCTAAAGAATCCAGACTCCTAGATGTGGACCTTCTCGAGGAGAAGCGCGTTTTGGCATGCCAAAGATCCGCCATCTACTAGCAGAAGTTATGCAACTACCATAGTCGCCGCGTTCGGCATCGCTCATTTAAAGAGGGGGATCTAGTGCTCCGACTTAAGCAGAAGAAGTCACACAAATTTTCCCCGCCATGGGAAGGACCATTCATCATAAGCAAGGCGCTACTCAATGGGTCTTACTACCTTGTTGACAATCGTGAACTAAAGGATAGACCCAACGAGGATCATAAGCGTAAGCGATGTGACCCGGATGATGACTACCCGGAGCTTGATCAGCCATGGAACATAGCACAGCTACGTCCTTTTTACACTTAGCATTTTTATCTAATTTTGTATCTCTTATATGATCAATGAAATAAAGCTCTCTGGTTCACTCATATTTCTGAGTCTTTTACCTCCTTTAGTGTTCATTTTTGGATCATGTAAAACCTTTATGCACAAGTCTTGCGTTTGCACTTGTGAAAATTCCGCCCACGGGCGTTAGCTTAAGTTTTCTGGTCTACACGTTCTTTGTCGTTTTTGTGTGGATTCTGGAGTAGTGACTTTTGGCACTTATTGTCGGAGATTTTGTGCTCGGGTTATTGACGGTGCCATTGGGCATCATCACCTAAGAGCATGGTTCCGACAACGAGTCTTCCGACTCACGAAAAGTCAAGCATAAGAACCAAAGTAATGGATAAGCCAGCACTTGCTTAAAAAATATATACATGCTGGAAACTAGTCCTTAAGCAGCAGGAAATAAATAACCATTGTTTTCCGCCTTAAGCTACATCAACAAGTTTTTTCCGCGTATACACCAAAGGTGAAACAAATATTACAAAGTTGTTTTTCATTCCTTTGGCGCAGGAGACTTGGAAGCAGCATCGTCACCAGCTAGAGAATCACCCTCGACGTCGGCACTGTGGTGGGACTCGGAGGAATCTTGGTCGCCGCTGTCGATGGTGTTCATAGGAACGAAGACGTCGATGTCCACCAACTCGACAACTTTGGTGTCATAACCCGCGAGTGACGACAGGATGGCTTCGTGGTCAATCTCTTTGCCATCATCGTCGACGTCGGGGATGCCAGAGGTCACCGTGTCGATGTCGGCACCTTCGTAGTGTGCCTTCACCATTGACAGAGCCATCCTTGCGCCAGCCCGTGCACATGAAGCTTTCCGGCTTGTGACACGCTTGGGGGCTCGGCGCAGAATCTCCGAGTACTTCGCCATGGAGTCCGAGGCCTTGATGTGTATCTGGAGGGGTTTGGCAATCTCTTTGGCTTGGGTGATGGCGGTGTTTATGAAGTTGACGGCAAGAACCATGCATTCCTTGTCCGAAGGAGGCGAGCGGGTTAAACCCATAGGAGCTGCAAGTTCCGACAAGGAGCACATGAGTTCAATAAATTCAAAGTATCCAGACTATAGAATTACAAGGAAGAGGAAACTTACTGAAGATGCTGGCCTTAGCCTGCCAGAGGGTGTCCGCCAGGGATTCTGTCTCTTGTTGGAGGAGCTTATACGCCTCACTGTGGCAATGATTTTGCTCATCGACAGCTTGCTTCTGATCCTTTAAGATCGCAAGCTCCTCCTTCAAGCGATTGATTTCCGTGGTGGCGGAGTCCTACAGGGCTTTCATCGAATCCTCATGCATTTTCAGCATGTCTTTCCTCTCCTCCTTAAGGATCTTATTCTCGCTGTCCAGCTACTGGATGTGCTTCGACTGCTCGACAATGTCCTTGGCCTTGGCAACATGTTCTGCAAAGTCGGAGAAATCAAAGTACATAGTGAGTACTCGGAGAATGTAGGAACAAAAACAAGACGAAATGCGCAAAAAGAAAATAGACTCTTGTTTTTGATGATATGTTCCTTCAAGAAGGCAGTTTTACCCTTTTCGGCTTCAAGATCTGCATGCATCCTCTGGTACTTATCATTGGCCATGCCCCTCCGAGCATTCTGGTTCTGTGGAAAAAGGGATAAAGTTAAAACGTTGCTTAGTCTGATTGGAGCATCTAGCCGAAAATCATCCACCTAGACGCTCGGGGGCTACATCGAGAGTTTTTTACTTAGGAACATGCATAGCTTTTCTTTGAGCACCTAGTCGGAATTAATTCAGTTTTCGATTAGAGGCTTGGGGGCTACAGTATAATTTTTTTAACTCAGCTATATGCTTAGCTTTCTTTGAGCATCTAGTCGGAACTAATTCAGTTACAACTAGAAGCTTGGGGGCTACAGTACTAAAATTTATAAACACTGCGTATGCTACTCTTAAAGCATCTAGTCGGGACATTCCATTCCATCTAAATGCTTGGGGGCTAAATTGAGAAGTTTTCTAGCTTTGTCACTCTTAGAGCATCTAGACGCAAAGGCCTATGGTTTTCCTTCTACATCCTCGGGGGCTACAGTGGGATACTCATATGAAATGCAAAAAAGCAAATAAAACTTACCAGTGCAATGATCTTGAGATTGGTAGCGCTCTCGGCCAGCAGCTTGCCAAAGGAAATGTTGTTTCCTCGCAAGATGTCTGCTTGTCGAAGGAGCTCCTCAAGACCGCACGTCGGAGATGTCGGTACTCCTCCAGGAACCAGAGTTGTACTACTCGACGTAAGTGCCTGGTAGACTATCTTTGGAAACTCAAAGGGTTTCTAGGAAGCAAGGGCGCCGCCTTCGGCAGAAGTACCAGTTTCCACCACAGCCTTTCCGCCACCGATGGCATCCTTAGCCGGAGCTTCAGCCATTTGATGGGCGGTACTCTCCTGCGTCGCCTGCTCATCAACAATAGCAAGATCAGTAGAGGCGCCAGAGTCCACTTCCATGGTGGAAGGGCCTGATGCATCCTTAGCCTGAGAGCTTGTCGGGGCAGACGAGGGCTTGACGGCAGGAGTGGCAGGGGCGATGGCGGGAGAGGCGTCACGATGCAGCATATCCTTGATATTCCGAGAAGCCCCCAATGTTTTGGAGGTCTTCTTGAGGCTTGTCGTGGCTTTCTTCCTGAGACATGCAAAATGCATAAGTACAGGATCAAGACAGATAAATAGACAATGTTGGAGAATGAGAAGTTTACACTAGTGTGGGTGCTTTGGCAAAAATCCTGGTGGTTCTTCTCTTTTCCACCTCCAGGGCGGCGGTAGTCTTCTTGGAGGCTCCACCCTCCGTCTTCTTCTTCTTTCCTCCGTCGGTAGCGTCAGAGGTGGAGCTCTTCCTATTTCGCGCCAATGGGACATCATCGTCGGACACGACCGTGACTTCCTTCATCTTTGGATCGTAGATTTGGGCAGCCAGGTTGCCCTCATCTAGATCGCTAAGCTGTTAAGTAAGAAATCACCGTGTTAGATAAGATGGTATTGGAAAGACGGAAAAACTGGAGCATATGTCGTACACGGAAAATAAATACCTACCTTTGGGAACTTGCCGTCTACGAACATGTCGTAGGTGATGGTGAAGCCACGCTTCTTATCCTTCACCTTGACGATGTTCTTAAGCCGGAGCTTGACGGAGTCGCTCGAGAAGTTGTCCACGGAGATGCGGAGACTATCCCTTCTGTCGCTGGTATACTCGTGCATGTACTTCGCGTGGTGCTGCAGAGGTTGGATTCGCCTGATGAACCAGCACATGGCTAGGTCCAAGCCGGTTAAACCCGTCTCTACAAACCAATCGATCCGACTTATAGCACGAGAAGCGTCGAGGTCGGAGGGAAGGGAGGCTTGGGATCTCCATGTGGAAACCTCAGTGGCGGCTCCGTCCACGAAGTCCGGGTATGTTACTTCTCGGCCAGCCAGAGGAATGTCTGGGCCGTAAAAGTATGTTCATTGCCAATTCTTGCAGGACTCGTGGCCGACGATGTCGGGGAACCGCCGGCCAGGTCGAATCTTGAAGCTTATGGTGCCGCAGTTCCTAACCTCTTCCTTGCTATGTCCGGCTTCACGTTTGACGGTGAAAAAGTACACAAAGAGGTCTAACCTAGGCCTTATCCCTAAGTATCCCTCGCAAAGTGCCGCGTAGTTGCTAAGAACTAAGATACTATTGGGGAAAGGTTCTGGGGCTGGACCCTATAGTGGTTTAAGATGGAGAGGAAGAAGTTGGAGATGGGCAAAGAGACGTCGTGTACCAGTTGACTTTGAGGTACACCTTTTCTCTAGCTTGGGGAGAAGGTGTCACCTCGCCGGCCGGCGCCGCCCGCCAGGCAAGCCCCTCCGTCGCGGGGAGGTAGCCCTCGGCGACCATCTCTTGGACATCGCGGTCGATGATGTCGGAACCACGCCAGGCGCCCTTGTGCGAGTCTGGTTCCTCCTCCAGTGGCTCTAGCACCGCCAAATTTGGGTCGCCGCCAGTGGATTCGATCACCGCCGATGCGGGGATGACCAAACCCTCTGGAGGCACGATGATGGAATTCGCCGGCTTCGCTCAACGCCTCCATTGATGGGGAGGTGCTGCTGCTAGCCATGGAGTGAATATTGGGTGCGACTGGTGCAGATGGGAGCTAGGGTTTTTTCGAGGTTTCTCGCGGAGAGCTCGAGGAGGCGCGTGGCTGGAGGAAGAAGATGATGCAAGGAGAATGAGGTAAAAAGTGGAAATTTCCCCACGGTTACTATTTATCATCCTCGGCATCAAGATTCGTGCAGCTTAATCGGACGGTTGCCGCGTAGACGACGTGTTCGCGAACGTGCGCAGAAATTTTGCCACGTCTCCAACCATCGCCGCCAACAGTTCGCATTGCTCGCGTGGGAAAATCAGACATGATTGTGTTCTCTGCATGTGTGAGTTACGAGGCGTCGCTGACCTAAGCCCACGTCGCCCTAGCTGACATAGGCAGATGAGCCGTCACATCGAAGATTCCGGCATGGACAGATCTAATCTGACTACGAAAGAGTACGATGGAAGATTCAACATTTCTCCGACTTACAAGTTGAAGACAGAGAAAGCCTTGCTAGGTTCTTTGGGAGGACTACAAGATGTTGCTTGACGATTTGCCGACATCCATCTAGATGGAGCATTCCACGTGAAGAGGCAAGACGGCGCAAGATCTCGGAGTTCTCCAGGGGCTACTGTTGGGGATATGCTATATGGGTATCCTTATAGCATGTCTCTTATCCGGCTAACCCGGGTGGCCCACAGTTGGTAGCACGGCCTATGGCCTGCTGGGCGGCCCAGTTAGATGGATCCAGAAGGGAGGCCCATGCCAGATAAGGGAAGGCTACGGTTGGAGTCACCGACGTACCCGGAGCCTTGGAGTGCAAGATACACAAGACTAGTAATAGACGGTGTAGGACTCTGTAACCTGTCCGGCTAGGACTTTTCCCTGTAACCCTAGGACCTGGCGACTATATAAGTAGGGCCTATGGGAGCCTTTAGAGAACAACTTTAGACAACCTAGTATCGATTCATACAACCTTGCACAGCGAACCTATCTCTGTAACTCGGCGTATTGCCCTTATAGTGATTTATAGCAGGAGTAGGATTCCGCCACCGTTGTGGGATCTAAACCTGGTTAAGCTGTGTTACCTCGTACCCGTCACCCGTCCGCCTTACCCCACGTCTCTAAACACGCACTGTGAGGACCCCTCCATGGCGTACTCGTCGGAAATACCACGACACCTGGGCCGCTAGCCTAAGCCATGCCTAATCAAGGTGGAAACTTGCAGCATCACCATAATGAGCTATCTATGAAGCATCCTCAATAAAAAACTATGCATATAGTAAATAAAAAGATTGCTGAGATGCGCATTGTCTGCTTGCCTTGTCATTTTGGTTATAGGAAAGCTCCTGTACCATGTGCAAGGGGTACCCCGTTGGTGGTTCTCAATGATATGCAAATACTTACAATGACAAGAACTTGCCTAGACCCAAAGTTGAGTAGCATGCGGAGCGGCCCTCGCACTCAAGGGACTTGGGATTTCCAGTTTATTGTCTGTCAAGCATATGATTCAAAGTGGACCTCACTTTCACCTTAACCATATGAAGATGCTTATGATAGGGGCAATGAGAGCTCAAAGTTAATGAGTACCTTCCTTTCAGCATTTGGAAGCCTTTCAAACTTTACAAAACCGTTTTCACCACCTTGTTGAGTCACCACCTATTATATGAGCATCTTCTTGAGAGCATAGTTGTCATTTTTGTGTTTGTTCCAAAACTTGGTTAATTATGTCATGACTTTGATGCTTGTATCTCTGATATCTTTATCTGTAGTCTTCATGTGAACTTTAGAGGTGCCTTGGCATTTATTTTGCGCTCTGCAAACAAAGGCAAGCGAGATACCACTCTATCATACCTTATTATGAGCATTGCAATGTTGCTCATGTTTATGTTTCATGCTACTTATTATTCTTGAGTTGGTTTCTCTTCATAGCTTGCAATGACTATTGAGTAGACTTAGTTGCATACTCTTTATTATGAATTTTCTAAGCATTTACTCCTGTGCTGAGAATATTTACATGATATGAAGCAATGTGTTCGTGAAATTTCTTTTATCGCACTCAGTTTTCAACTGAATTGCTTGAGGACAAGCAATAAGCTAAGCTTGAGGAGAGTTGATACGTCCAAAACGTATCTACTTTCTCGAACACTTTGCTATTGTTTCTCCTCTAAACTTATGTGATACAACTAACACAGACTAACGCTGTTTTTAGCAGAATTACCTTGGTGTCTTGTTTTTGTGCAAAAAATCATCTATCAGGAAAAATCCCAGAAAATATGCCAAAAATTATATTTCACCAGAAGATCCATGGAGCCTAAAGACGAGACGGAGAAGGGGCCTGGGGGGCCCACACCCATGCCAGGCGCGGGCCCACCACTAGCCGCGCCTGGGGTGTGTGCAGGCACTCCAGGCACGCCCTTGGCCTCCCTCTACGCCTATAAGTTGCCTTTCGACCAAAAAACCGACGGGGTTTGATAGTTTTCTAGAAAGAGTTTCGCTACACCGCCGCCATCAGAAACCAAGATTTGGATCCAGAAACTCCGTTCTGGCACCCTACCAGGACGGGGAATTTGGAGAGGATCATCGCCATCGTCATCACCAACGCATCTCCATCAACCACCGATGTTTCCCTCATCCATGAGTGAGTAATCCCCCGCTATAGGCTTGGGGATAGTAGGGATTGGATGAGTTCTATCATGTAATCGAATATGATTGTTAGGGCATAGTGCCTAGTATCTCTATTAGTGCTATTTGACTTTGTTGCAACTTGTTATGCTTAATGCTTGTCACTAGGGCTTATTATTGAATCATTATGATAGTATTGTTTGTGAGCTTATATGCAAGTTGTGTACACATATCATTGTCCGGATCCAAAGGCCCCAAAGTGAAAATAATTGGGACAACTGGAGGGGCTGGCTGTGGTGTGAGGATCACATGTGTTCATGGAGTGTTAATGCTTTGCTCCGGTGCTCTATTAAAAGGAGCACCTTAATTTCCAGTAGTTCCCTAGAGGCCCCGCTGCCACGGGCTGGCTAGACAAAATATGTCGTGCAAGTTCTCATTGCGAGCACGTATGACTATATTTGAAGCACATGCCTAGGATTGTTTAGTACTTGGATGCTTGTTATTATTTATCTCCAACGCCCTAGTTCTTGAAGTTACATGTTTAGACTCGTCCATGCAATGCCCGTCCATCCATCCCTATGCCTACCGCACTCGAATCCCACTGTTTACTGTTATTGTTACTGTTGCTCCTGCTCACTGTTTCTGTTGCTACTATGTGAGCAAGAACTATTTCCAGGTGCAGCCGAACTGACAACTCAGTTGTTAAGGCTTGAAAGTATTCTTTGTCTCCCCTTGTGTCGAATCAATAAATTGGGCAATACTACCCATGAATACTATTGCGATCCCCTATACTTGTGGGTCATCAACCATCATCACCACTCCATCCCGCTGTAACAATTGTGTTGAATCTTGCATAGTTCTTAGGGGAAACTTTCCCGGTGTTAATTACTTTTGTAGTTGATGCTTCTGAGTGGAACTATTGAATTATTGTTTATGTTCAAATTGTTATTCATCATCATATCATCTCTGATCATGATCCGTATGATGTCTCGAAGTCATGTTGTTAGTAGTGGAATTGTGTTGATGTATTATTCAATGGTTTGATATTTAAGTTGTGGTGTTATTCTTCTAGTCGTGTCATGTGAATGTCAACTACATGATATTTCACCATTTATGGGCCTAGGGGAATGCATTGTGTATTTGGATACTAATTATGGGGTTACCGGAGTGACAGAAACCTGAACCCCCGTTAGGAAACCATTGCACAAGGGAGTGTAGGATCTCAGAGTTTAAGGCTGTGGTTAGGTTTTTATCTTAATTGTTTTCTTGTAGTTGCGGATGGTTGCAAGGGGTTTAATCACAAGTATGTATTAGTCCAAGTACGTACATTAGCACAGATTCACCCACACAAGACATACCAACCAAATAAGACTACTCAGCTATATGAAGCAAAAGCACTTGACAGTATTCCCATGTGTCCTCGAGAACATTTGGTCCTCATTAGTATTATCACCGGCTTGTCCTTTGCTAAGAAAGGATTGGGCCACTTGCTGCAATTATTCGTTGTCTTTGTTTACTTGCACTTTATTTCTTTGCTTTATCAAAAACCGCTAAAAATCTGTTTGCTAAGTATTTACAGAGAATTCCTGATCCAAACCACTAGTCAACACCTTCTGCTCCTCGTTGGGATCGAAACTCCTATTTATCGGAAGTACTATGATACACCCCCTATACTTGTGGGTCATCAAGACTATTTTATGGCGCCATTGCCGGGGAGTGAAGCGCTATTGAAGAGTGGAACTGGTAAAGGAAACTTCTACTGTGAGTATTGATTTTTATTTCTGTTTGTTACTTTGTTTCCAATATGGATAACCCACTTGGTTTCCTATTTGGGAAAGCTACTACCACTGCTAGGGTAGTAGATGAACCACCACTTTTTGAGATAGATAAGATACCTACAAGAATTTTTGATCGTGTTATGGATAATTATTATTTTGGGGATGGAACTATCCATCCTGGTGACCACTTGGTTTTTATCCATGAATTATGCGGGTGATACGTCGAAAACGTATCCACTTTCCTGAACACTTTTGCCAGTGTTTCTCCTCTAAACTTGTGTGATTTGGATACAACTAACACGGACTGACGCTGTTTTCAGCAGAATTACCTTGGTGTCTAGTTTTTGTGCAGAAAATGAACTATCAGGAAAAATCCCGGAAAATATGCCAAAAATCCTATTTCACCAGAAGACTTACAGAGCGAGAATACGAGATGGAGTGGAGGCCTAAGGGGCCCACACCCCCAGCCACGCGGGCCAGGCCTGGCCGCGCCTGGAGGGGGTGTGGCCGCCCCAGGCACCACCTCGGCCTCCCTCTTCGCCTATAAGTTGCCTTCTGACCTAGAGTTCCGCTGAGCCGCCACCACTAGAAACCGCGATTCGGAACCAGAAACTCTGTTCTGGCACCCTACCGGGACAGGTAATTTGGAGAGGATCATCGCCATCATCATCACCAACGCCTCTCCATCAACCATCCATGTTTCCCTCATCCATGAGTGAGTAATCCCCCGCAGTAGGCTATGGGGATGGTAGGGATTGGATGATTTCTATCATGTAATCGAATAAGATTGTTAGGCCATGGTGCCTAGTATTTCTATTAGTGCTATTTGACTTTGTTGCAACTTGTTGTGCTTAATGCTTGTCACTAGGGCCCGAGTTCCATGATCTCAGATATGAACTTATTCTTGAATCATTATGATATTATTGTTTGTGATCTTATCTGCAAGTTGTGTACACATATTATTGTCCGAAACCAAAGGCCCTGGAGTGATATAAATTGGGACAACCTGAGGGGATAGCCGTGATGTGAGGATCACATGTGTTCATGGAGTGTTAATGCTTTGCTCCGGTGCTCTATTAAAAGGAGTGCCTTAATTGCTAGTAGATTCCCTTGAGGCCCCGCTACAAAGAGCTGGCAGGACAAAAGATGTTGTGCAAGTTCTCATTGCGAGCACGTATGCATATATATGGGACACATGCCTAGGATTATTTAGTACTTGGATGCTTTATCTTATTTATCTCTAATTGCCCTAGATCTTGAATTTACATGTTTATACTCGTCCATGCAACGCCCGTCCATCCATCCCTATGCCTACCACATTCATATCCTATTGTTTGCTACTACTGTTACTAATGCTCTTATTTTACTGCTGCTGTTACTTTGAAATTGCTACTATAAAACTGTTGGTGCTGATAAACTACTGTGAGCAAGACTATTTCCAGGTGCAGCTGAATTAACAACTCAGTTGTTAAGGCTTCCAAGTATTCTTTGTCTCCCCTTGTGTCGAATCAATAAATAGGGTAATACTCCCCTCGAAGACTGTTGCGATCCCCTATACTTGTGGGTCATCAAGACTATTTACTGGCGCCGTTGCTGGGGAGCATAGCTTTATTTGTAAGTTCAATTGGATCTATTACTGTGCACTGCTATTCCTTTTATCATGGGGAAGTCTCGTGATGGAAAGTTTCCTATTTTACCATCCACTACAAGAAGAGGTACAGTCCTAAACACCTCTGCTTCTCTTGATTCACCGTCTGTTATAAGTAAGCTTGTTAAACCACCACCACATACACATGCTACACACACTGCTACTACTACTGAATCTGAAACTGCTTTTGATACTCATGATGTTACTTCTACTGTGCTTGATGCGAGTGGTTAATTAGGTCCTTTCCTAGATGCTACTATGGCTAGTCTAGGAAATACCAAAACTCCTAGTGTAGACACTGTTACACCTGTTGCCTCACCTGAGTCTAGAGAGAGATACGATATTAACGATGGTTACATTGATTTGACTGAATAATTTATTGAAGAGTAACGAGACACACATATTGATAGTGCTATTAAGAGTCTCCTTGAGAGACGTACCATTATTCCTAAGCTATCTTCTAATGCTAAGTTTGCCACTTATCCCATAGATATTAAAGATAAAGATTATGATTTCTCTCTTGATTTATCCTATTTAGACACTGTTGAGAAAAAACCTTTTTGTGGGACTGAAAATGAGAGTCTGTGGCACATATGAATGAGCTTTCCACTATGAGTGCCTTATTCTCTGATGATTTTAAGATGTGCAAGTACTTTGTTACTAAGATCTTCCCTTTTTCACTAAAAGGAGAAGTTAAAGCTTGGTTTAATATATTACCTCCTAGATCCATTGATAGCCCTATTTGCTTGATTTCTTCTTTCTTTCAGAAATATTTTCCTCCTAGTGCTAGACTTGCTGCTTTGCAGAATCTTTTTGATTTTAGGCAGGGAGAAGAAGATAAATTGCCTGAGCCATGGACAAGGTTCGGTGCCTTGATTCATGCACATCCTGGATGTTCATTACCTAAAATGAGCTTCTTGATATTTATTATAATGGACTAACTGATGATTCTAGGACATACCTAGATAGTTTTGTTGATTGTGTTTTCAGGAAAAGAACTCCTATAGATGCTGAAGAATTAAAGGCTAAAATAAGCAAGAATTATGATGATTGGACTTCAACTGAGCTAAATACACCTGAGCCTATTACTCCTGAACCAGTTGTGCCTAAACCAACTCCTACACCAACACCAAAGAAGAGGGGAATTATTGCATTAAATGATGAAGTGATGAAAGAAGCTAAGAAATGTCTTCAGGAGAAAGGTATTAGATCTGAAGATGTGAAGAATTTACCTCCTATAGAAGAATTATGTAAGCCAATTCCCCACTCATCTACTATTGAGGTACACTCTCTCCACTTTGATGAAGGGGATATCCCCTATGGTAAGCCTCCTAATCAATGATTAGATGAACTTGACACATTTATTGTTGAACAAGGTAATTTTAATAAACAATATCAGAATCATTTATTGGAAAAATCTAGAGATATTAATGCGTTGAAAGATATTGTGGAAATAACTGCTAATGGTGTTAAAATTCTTTGTAAACATTTTCAAATGGTTCAAACCCAAATTGATCAACTTTCTAAGGTACAAAAAGAAATGCTAGTTAATGCTTCAGGAGATAAACAAGCTTATGGAATTAGAACTAGGAGTGGTATATCCACTCAAGATCCTTTATATCCTGAAGGACACCCTAAAAGAATTGAGCATGATTCTCAGCAAGGTGAAAGTAGTGGTAGTCCTCATAAGAGAAAGAAAAAGAAACATAAAACAATTGAGGAATCTCCTGGACCTGCTATAGATCCTAATCGTATATCTATCTCTGATGCTGAAACTGAGAGTGGTAATGATAAAAATGATGCTCCTGATAAGGAGGAAGTTGAGGAAGAACCTGAGAAGCACACTAAGAATACTAGGTACACTAAGGAAGATTTTATTGTTAATAAACATGGTAGAGAAAGAGAACCTTGGGTGCAGAAACTTATGCCTTTTCCTAATAAGAAACACAAGTCTAAGGAAGAAGAACACTATAACAAGTTCTGTGAGTGGATGAAACCTTTATTTTAGCAAATTCCTTTGACTGATGCTATTAAGTTACCTCCTTATTCAAAGTATATGAAGGATATTTTCTCTAATAAAAGGAGGATTCCTAATGAGGAAATTTCTACTTTGCTTGCTAATTATTCCTTCAATGTTAAGGTTCCAAAGAAACTTGGTGATCTAGGTATTCCAACTATTCCTTGCTCTATTAAGAACAATTATGTTAGAACTGCTTTATGTTATTTGGGAGCTAGAGTTAGTGTTATGCCTTTTTCTCTCTACAGGAGACTCCAGCTAGAAAAGTTGATACCAACTGATATATCTTTGGAAATGGCTGATAAGTCAACTACTATTAATGTTGGTATATGTGAGGATTTTCCTATTCAAGTGGCTCATAATTTCTTGGTTTTAACTGATTTTGTTGTTCTTGAGATGCCTGAAGATGATAATATGTCTATTATTCTTGGGAGACCTTTTCTTAATATTGTAGGTACTGTCATCAATTATAATCAAGGAAAAGTTACTTTTAATATTAATGAGAAGGATCATACTGTCTATTTACCCAAGAAGATTGATAAGAGCTATTGCCTGAATTCCATTGAAAATATTGAAGTATTAAAGTTGGAGAAATATATTGTCCCATTCCACAAGAAAGTTTTGAAACTATTATAATTGGGACTATTGCTATCAAGTTTGAGATAACATAATGACTTTGTGGAATGCAATTTTTGATTCATTTTAAATTGTTTTGGTAACAAGACTTGATCAACCTTGTTAACAAAGGAATTTTAATGAACAAAACAATGCTTTCACAAGTGGTTATACTTGCTCACTTTTTTTTTCTCCTTTCCTGTTCTTGCTCTTTCTCTTGTTAGTTTTAGTTTTGCTAGTTGTTTGCTTGTTAGAGTGTCTTAGAACTTCTATACTTTTGGTTTTTGTTTGATTTTGCTTCTTCTAAAAAATCTGTTTCTGTGAGAAAATCAATTTTCATACCCTGAAAAGTGGCCAAAAATAAAGTTTCCCGAAAATTTCTAGAAAATTCATATGGAATTTTTCCTCGAAAAAGGGGCAGATGGACACCTAGAGTGGCCCAGGGAGACCCACCAGGCCAGCACACCTCCTGGTGGCGCGGCCAGCCCTAGGGCGCGCCTAGCCTGGGTGGGGCCCACTTGTGGCCCTCCAAGATGCCTCCTTCCAGCCACTTCTTTCTCTCTCCCAAAAAACACCAAAAAACTTTCTCAATCTCGAGTTCCTATTGTTCTTGCTCCCGATTTTCGATCTCATTGCTTACACTACTAGGAAACTAGCTATAGATAGACAGACCTTCTGTGGCGCATGGTTCTGACCATGCGTCACAAAAGTTGTCCAGTGGCGCATTTCATCAAATGCGCCACATAAGTTGGAACTTCTGTGGCGCATATGCGCCACAGAAGTTGGAGTAGGAAAAACATATTCTACACCCCCCCACCCGTGGATCGCCTTTTTAGCCTTGCAAAAAATAATAGAAAATGAAAAACACTTCAAAAGATAAAATCCTTTCACATAGTGATATGTAATATGGTCTAGTTTGTAGGAAAATTAACAAACATGCATTTCGACTTTTTATGCAAAAAAAGTTTATGCCACGGTAAAACGGCCGTAACTTTTGTATACTATGTCGGAAAAATACGTATAATATACCAAAATGACGAGAACGAGATTCCGCATCTGCTCGCAACCACCTATGGTCGTTTAGCGATTATTTAGATTTTCAAAATTCGAAAAGAGTAAAAAGTTATGGCCAAAAGATCGTTTTTTCCTGCAAAAAAATAAAAAAGGAGGACAAACTTCTGTGGCGCATTTCTTCGATATGCGCCACAGAAATCTTGGCCAAATTTCAAAATTTGAATCCCGCCCCTTCTCCCTCACTTATACTCTCCCACTCGTCCATCCTTCCCCTCCTCACCTTCTTCTCTCATTCTCCTCACCTTCTCCTCCTCCTCCTCCTCCTCCTCCTCCTCCACCCCGATGAGATCCTCCTCCACCCCGGTGAGCTTCTCCTCCTCCTCCACCACCACCCCGGTGAGATCCTCCCTCCTCCACTCCGGTGAGCTCTTCCTCCTCCACCCCGGTGAGCTCCTCCTCCTCCTCCCTCCCCCTCCACCCCGGCGAGCTCCTCCTCCTCCCACCTCCCTTCTCCTCCACCCCGGCGAGCTCCTCCTTCAGCGACCTTCTCCTCATCCTCATCACCCTCCTCCTCCGGCGGCCTCCTCATCCTCCGGTGGCCTCCTCCTCTCCTCCACCGGCGACCTCCACCAGACCTCCTTCTCTCCTCCATCGGCGACCTCCACCTCCGGCGAGCACCACCTCCGGCCAGTCTGGCCGAGGTTTTTTTTTTGAAATTTAAAAAAACTTCTGTGGCGCATATTGGCCAAATGCTCCACAGAAGTTTGAGATCTGGTTCGGGACTTCTGTGGCGCATTCTATGGCGCATAACTGCACTTTAGTGTCGAGATAACAGTGGTGTATCCCATATGCGCCACAGAAGTGCAAAATGGTGCGCCACTGATGGGCCTTTTCCTAGTAGTGTTAGCCCATCTTTGCTGCTGATTTTTTGAGGGATTGCTCCTTGGTATGTGCCTCCTCCGCTTGTCCAATTAGATTTGTGATTGGTAGATTGTATCTTAAGTATTTTGCTGCTATAGGGGTCAGGTTGTGTGATCTTGCATGCTTGTTCTATGCTTAGATATTTCATTTTGATGCATGTTTACCCCTCTAGCAAGTTCCTATAGTAGTTCCTCATCATCTATCAACTTGTAAATTACTTGGTTTGGTGTTTGTCTAAAAATTTCAGAAAAGAAGATGAGTGCTTACCTACTGCATCACTATGATTTGATGGTACCTGAGCCAATGAAAGTCCATCATGACGAAGAAGTCTTCCCTTCCATATATCGATGCCCTGAATTTATGAGAGCCGTGGGAATCTTCCAGAATTTCCAAACTATGACTACTAATGCAGGGTTGGAACACTTTGTTGAAGAGGAACCATATCAATATTTTAAGCTAACCATGCCTATGGTGCAGGACTTCCGGTTTATTTGGTCCTCATCTAACCCCATGGCTCATTATAAAATCTACAATATAGTTATCGACCTGCCATTTGCTAATTTTTGTGCAAATATTATAGTGCCATATTGGGGATCTTGTGAGAAGATCAGGGAGAGGCCTAAGCCACTTATGGATTTATATGTTGAAATTTGCCAAGGCCGCGACTTCTCAAAGGAAAGTGATAAATTCAAAACATTCAGTTCCCATCCATTAGATATTTTGCCTGCTTCATTACCAAGTGTGTTCTTGCTAGAAAGTTATCTTCATTTGATCTAGCTTTTATCTCAGCTGACTTGAATAGGGATAGATCTTATAACCTGGGTGCTTTGATAGCTTACTGTCTCACCACTAACCGCGAGAAGGGTGGAGTTTGTGGAGGTCTCATTGCCTCTCGCTTGCTAGCTTTTCATGGTTTAGAGCCTCACCATTCATATTATCGGTTCCCCATAGAGATACTTGATCTCAATTCCATGGTTTAGCACAATTTTGTTTCTTCTTGGGCTACAATGAGAGATATACCGTATGATATATCCTTTGTCAAGCATGGTTGGAGAGGAGGTAGGACTGAGAAAGTAGTCTATTTGACTGCACCTGCTTTGTTTAATTTGGATAACAGGCAAGGATGGTTGCTCATGGAGGAAGAGTTTGACACATACGTGGCGGAGCTCTCCCAGCAAGAGGAGAATGTTTGAGAGGATGCCGAAGATGTTTCGGTTCAGACCTCCAACATGGGGGAGTCTTCATACCAGCAGCCCTCCTATGATTGGAGCGCATCTTCTTCTTCGTCGCGAGGGCCTGATTATGATCATTCCTATGATGACCCACGAGCTTGGGGTTACTACCCGGTTTATTGAGCCCCACTTAGGCCAAAATCCTAAGCTTGGGGGAAGGTACACCGACATCACACTCATCTATATATCATGTTTCATTGGTTCTTTGTATATCCATGTTTCGCTTTCTTTTTGGTTTTTGTTTCTGCTTTCTCAAAACACAAAAAGACCAAAAATATTTTTGTTGTTTCTCTTGGTTTCTTTCTTGGTTTATAGCTTTGGTTTGCCTTAAAGAAAAATCCAAATAGATTTTGCTTTGTTTTTTTGGTTTGTGTTCTTTCTTTAAAAATTGAAAATACCAAAAATATTTGTTGTTCTTCTTTGGTTTTGTGAAGTTCTTTGTAGGGTTCAGCAGTCCACAGAGGAGTTTGGTTTCATGTTATTATTCAAGCCACACAAGTGAAGGACAATAATGAAGATTAAGACAACTTGAGGTGTGGTAAGAGGCTGGTAATGAACTCTATTTGTTTTCATTTTTGTACATATACTCATCATTGTGAGCATGCTTAGTCTGTTCATGTAAGGTGTATGTTATTTATGGATGCTTAGTAGTTCTTGCTTTCTTATGATTAGCTCTAGCTTGCTAATAGTTTATAGCATATCATATGAATGTTTTTTTGCATTGTTCTATTCATAACTTGATATGATATTGTGGTATCCTCCTCTGAATGTTTCATGTGAATCGACTTGGCACATGCTCACGCATGCATATGACTGAACAATAGTTATTAAGCCTCGATGATTTATTTTGCTTCAGAGTTCTTGTATCACTTTCATGCCATAATTAGTCTTGTTTTGTTGCAAGCATGATTATGACAGCTATTGCTCTCTTGTTTGTCGCTCCCTCTCTATTGCTAGCCTTCACTTGCACTGAGTATGAGATCTACTTGTGCATCCAATTCCCCAAAACCAATATTGCCAAAGTTTCCACCATATCTACCTATTAGCATCATTTGCTATTCCGTGCATATTCATTATGCCTTGTTTTCTTCCAAATAAAATTTTTGCCTGTTATGGGAAAACTAGTTAGTAAAGCTCTCACGAACTTGATGGCACAATTTATTTCTTGCACTTAATAAACCTGAACCATTGTGACTGTCCATGAAAGTTATATGCTTGCAAATTATAGGCTAGGAGTTAGCAGAACCGTGCTGTCACGGGGAACGCTTTCAACACTTTTTGGATATCTATCCGTTGATATCATGCTCTTTTGTTTGCGGATGTCGTCGGTGTGAAATAAAAGGGGAGCTTGTAAGTCCATGGAGTTAGGTATATGTGTTAGAGAAACGCCTGGGCTTCTAGCCTAAGCCATGCCTAATCATGGTGGAAACTTGAAGCATAACCATAATGAGCAATCTATGAAGCATTCTCAATAAAAACCTATGCAAATAGCAAATAAAAAGATCGTTGAGATGCTCATTGTCTGCTTGTCTTGTCATTTTGGTTATGGGATAGATCATGTACCATGTGCAAGGGGTACCCCGTTGGAGGTTCTCTATGATACGCATGTATTTACTATGACAAAAACTTGCAATTAACTAAAGTTGAGTAGCATGAGGAGCGGCCCTCATACCCAAGGGCATGAGATTTCCAGTTTATGGTCTATCAAGCATATAACTCATATTGGACCTCACTTTCACCTTAACCATTTAAAGATGCCTATCATAGGGGCAATGAGAGTTCAAAGTTAATGAGTACCATACTTTTAGCATTTGGAAGCCTTTCAAACTTTTCACTTCCTTGTTGAGTCACCACTTATTCTATGAACACCTTCTTGAGAGCATAGTTGTCATTCTTGTGTTTGTCTCAAAACTTGGTTAATTATGTCATGACTTTGATGCTTGTATCTCTGATATCTTTACTTCTATTCTTCACTTGAACTTCAGAGGTGTCTTGGCATTTATGTTTTCTCCACCATCAAAGGACAACGAGATACCACTCTATCATACCTTTTTAGGAGCATTGCAATGTTGCTTATGTTTATGTTTCATGCTACTTATTATTATTGACTTGCAATCTATTCATAGCTTGCAATGAATATTGAGTAGAATTAGTTGCATACTCCTTATTATGAATTGTCTAAGTGTCTACTTCTGTGCTGAGAATATTTACATCATATGAAGCAAATGTGTTCGTGAAAGTTCTTTTATCGCACTCACTTTTCAACTGAATTGCTTGAGGGCAAGCAATAAGCTAAGCTTGGGGGGAGTTGATACGTCCAAAACGTATCCACTTTCCCGAACACTTTTTCTATTGTTTCTCCTCTAAACTTGTGTGATTTGGATACAACTAACACGGACTGACGTTGTTTTCAACAGAAATACCTTGGTGTCTAGTTTTTGTGCAGAAAATCAACTATCAGGAAAAATCCCAGAAAATATGCTAAAAATTATATTTCACCATAAGACTCACGGAGCCAGAATACGAGACGGAGTGGAGGCCTGAGGGGCCCACACCCCCAGCCGCGCGGGCCAGGCCTGGCCGCGCCTGCAGGGGGTGTGGCTGCCCCAGGCAACCCCCCTCGACCTCCATCTTCGCCTATAAGTTGCCTTCTGACCTAAAAACTCAGGGGAGGTCGACATTTTTCTAGAAAGAGTTCCGCCGCGCCGCCACCACCAGAAACCGCGATTCAGAACTAGAAACTCCGTTCTGGCACCCTATCGGGACGGGGAATTTGAAGAGGATCATCGCCATCATCATCACCAACGCCTCTCCATCAACCATCCATGTTTCCCTCATCCATGAGTGAGTAATCCCCCGCAGTAGGCTATGGGGATGGTAGGGATTGAATGAGTTCTCATGTAATCGAATAAGATTGTTACGGCATGGTGCCTAGTATCTTTATTAGTGCTATTTGACTTTGTTGCAACTTGTTGTGCTTAATGCTTGTCACTAGGGCCTGAGTGCCATGATCTCAGATCTGAACTTATTATGATTCAATATGATAGTATTGTTTGTGATCTTATATACAAGTTGTGTACACATATTATTGTCCGGAACCAAAGGCCCCGAAGTGACAGAAATTGGGACAACCTGAGGGGATGGCTGTGATGTGAGGATCACATGTGTTCACGGAGTGTTAATGCTTTGCTCCGGTGCTCTATTCAAAGGAGTTCCTTAATTGCTAGTAGATTCCCTTGAGGCCCCGCTGCAACGGGCTGGCAGGACAAAATATGCTGTGCAAGTTATCATTACAAGCACGTATGACTATATATGGGACACATGCCTAGGATTGTTTAGTACTTGGATGCTTTATCTTATTTATCTGCAATTGCCCTAGATATTGAAGTTACATATTTAGACTCGTCCATGCAACGCTCGTCCATCCATCCCTATGCCTACCACATTCATATCGTATTGTTTGCTACTACTGTTACTATTGCTCTTGTTTAATGCTATTGTTACTTTGCTATTGCTACTACAAAACTGTTGGCACTGATAAACTACTTTGAGCAAGACTATTTCTAGGTGCAGCTGAATTGACAACTCAGTTGTTAAGGCTTGCAAGTATTCTTTGTCTCCGTTTGTGTCAAATTAATAAATTGGGTAATACTACCCTCGAAGACTGTTGCGATCCTCTATACTTGTGGGTCATCAGCGGGTTGTTTAAGTGTGTAGGTATCACAACTGAATAAGTCAAGAAGAAGTTACTATCTATATCATTGAAAGGAAGAGCTGAAGAATGGTATAAGCTGCTGAAGAATGGACAATCTATGGAATGGGAGGAAATTGTACCTCTCTTTTATTCTAAATTCTATCCTCCAAGTGAGATTCATAAGGATGGGAATCAAATATATAACTTTTGTCCTCGTGATGGAAAAAGTACATCCCAATCTTGGGGAGATTAAAGTTACTAATGCTTAAATGTCCTATTCATGAACTCCCTAATAATATTATTATCAATAACTTTTATGCAAGGCTTTCTCTTCATGATAAAGATTTATTAGATGCTTTTTGTGCTGGATCATTCACACGTACGAAGGAAGAAGCTAAATGGGATGTTCTAGACAGTATTCAAGAGAACACTGAAGCTTGGGAGAACGACAAAGGAAGAAAGTCAGGCATAAATAATGACTATGAATGCATTAAATCTTTTATGGGAACTCATGACTTTCATGATATTAGTACTGAGTATGGTCTTGATTATCAAAGTATTGCCAATTGTTTTAAGGCCTTTGCATCTTATATTGAAATTCCTAGAAATAAGTGGCACAAGTACCATGCACCTTATAAAGATATTAATCATGTTCCTACTAGAAATACTGAAGTTTGTACTGCTGATCATATTTTGCCTGAACCTTATATTGAGAAAATCCCTTTCCCTGCTAAGGTAAAGGAACATTCTATTATAGCTAATGCGGTTAGCAAAAGTACAAAGAAAGCTGTTGAACCTGATGAACAAATAAATATTGAACCTGTAGTAGCCATTGTGAAAGATCTTGTCACTAAAAATGTAGAAGATGGGCACATTATATTTTGTGAGGATGCTTCTAATATTGACTATCATCCTAGTAAAGCGAGGAAAGCTAGTGTCCCTATGCTTTCTGTTAGAATTGGTGATCATTACTATTATGGTTTATGTGATATTGGTGCTAGTTCTAGTGTTATTCCTTATGAGCTCTACATGAAAATTATGCATGAAATTGGTCCTTGTGAACTTGAGGACATTGATGTGGTTATTCACCTTGCTAATAGGGAAACCATTTGCCCTATTGGTATTGTAAGAGATGTGGAAGTCCTTTATGGTAAGATTAAATATCCTGCTAATTTTCTAGTGCTTGGTAAGGAAGCTAGTAAAAATTGTCCTATCATTTTTGGTAGACCTTTTTTGAACACTTGTGGAGCTATTATAGATTGTAAGAAGGAGAAAGTTTTAACTAAGTTTTATGGAGAATCTTATGAGTTTAACTTCTCCAAATTGGCTAAGGCTCCTTTTGAAAATAATTTGCCTAATGAGGATTTTAGGGTTGAACAACTTGCTTCTATTGATCCAGTTTATGACCTTAGACCTCTTTTTGATGATTGTAAGTATGCTCATTCTAATGATAAAATTGTTTATTGTGAAAGTTATATTTTCAACTTTATTCAAAGTGCTACTGAAAGTTATTATGAGAGAGGGAAACATGGTTTTATGTATACCAATAATATTAAGTTTCCCTGCTTTATGTTGAAAGCTTTGAAGTTGCACTTGTTTTGTCTTCCTATGCTAGTGGCCTTTTGTTTCAATAATTTGTTTTCTTACGAAACACCCTTGCATAGGAAGTGGGTTAGAATCAAATGTGTTGGATATTTGCTTCTTGATGCTCTCTTTCACTTCAAATCCATACCTCATGTGTGAGCATCATTGAAACTATTATGCCCATCTTAATGGCTATAAAGAAAGAAATTTTAGGAGACAACCCATTTTAGTTTGTTTTCTGTTTTTGTTTTCTTTGAGTCTTGGAAGTTATTACCTCTGTAATAACTGCTCCTTATCCTTTTTGTTTGGTTTTTTGTGTCCAGATCAACCTCTTTTGAGAAGTAGGCGAGTTGCGAGAAGTTGCTATCCTGGGACAGTTTTTTGTGCTTCACTGTAAACATTCGTGAAAAATCTCAGTATGTCGGATGGAGTTGTAATTTTCTGTGCTCGTGCCCCAAGTTGTTATCCAACTTTCGTTAGTTTTGGACTTTTTGATTTAAGCAACAGAAGATTTTTGAAAAAATCAATCTTTATCTTCTGGTCTATTTTGACATATTTCTGCCATCATTTGCATTTTCCTCTTAAATTAATTTCTTTAAAAATTCTTTTTGGGGTTTTGAAATGAGTTGCTACAGTAGCTTTTGTTTGATGGATTTCAGTTGGAGTTTGAACCCAAAGTTTTATTGTTTTTGCATACACTATTGTTGCTAATGAAGATTGTGTGAGGCTTTGTATGAAAGGAACTTTCAAGTGTTGGAGAGAAGGAATCTGCATAGTCCGTTTCCGAATAGGTAAAAGTGCTGAAAATTGAAGGTTCACGAAAAACTTTTCTCTTTATATTTTTGCTGTTTTTATTACATATGGAAGGTTACAAGGAGAAAAATAGGAGGAAACGGAGCCTAGGTGGGCCACACCCACCAGTGGCGCGGGCCCTCCCTGGCTGCGCCACCAGGGGTTGTGACCACCCCGGAGTACGCCTCCATCCTGTTTTCGCACGGTACCTTCCTTATGTTGTAAAACTTCGTAATATATAACCCCCCAGATCCCCTGAGATTTGTATATATTGTTATCGTCGTGTTTTTGTTTCTGTCAGGAAATATTCTCAAGTTTAGAGGCACCATGGTCTCTGCCAACGACAAGGGCAAGGATCCCGTGGAAGAAGAAATGATCGCTCCTAGGCGCGAAGACATGGATTGGAGCGTCAAGGAGGAAGTAAAGAACATGTCAGGAGGCATGAAGGGACAAACTGCCACAGGATCAAGGGCAAGAAAACCTACTTTTGTAGGGGCAATTAACACTAGACGTGCTTTTTCTCATAATATGCAGGGGATGATGACCTTCATTCCGGACCTCAGTTCCTTCTCTAAGGCAGTGGAAGCCCCTCGAACCACTAAAGAGGAAGATGGATATACTTCAAGAGGAGAATAACAGGCTTCGTAAGATGCTGGAGGGTTTTGTCACCCTGAATAGAACACCACCACCACCGAAGGAGTAATTCCTCATCAGGTTTTGGCATCCCCTTGGCTTGTTCCAAGATTGGGGTGCCGCGGTATCACATCATTATCTTTTATGTTTCTACCTTTTAGTAGATTCATATCTTGAATAGAGAAGTTATCATATAGGATGGTTTGCATTGTGGAAGTATCTCTCCTTTAGTTGGTTATCTATGTATCCCTTGGTATGAGTGCCTTTATGGAATATTAACGAGAAGCTTCATCTTTTACCTTTTGCACATCTTCTTTTAGTTTGCAATCTCTATTATATGAGTGATCTTGTTGATTAGTATTGGTATCACTTTGGGAGCATCAAGTAAATCTAAATTGGTTTTGGCAAACCGAACTCTGGTCACTAGCAACACCTTTTGAGGTTTGAAAGGAAAATAGAAAAGCACTTACAAGTATTTTATATCATTTTCCTTCTTTATTTATTGGCTCATAAGATTAGTATTCTTTATTAAAGATCTTTTGTGTTTTCAAGGAAGATTGCATTTTTGTCTTTTTCACTTGTATGCTTGCTTGTTTCCTTCAACTTTTTTGCTTGCTACCCAGCCTTGCTAGCCAAAAACCTGTACTGAGAGGGAATACTTCTCGTGCATCCAATCCTTTAAACCAAAACTTATGTCATTTGAGTCCACCATGCCTACCTATTAGCATTATTGCTATTCCAAGTAAATTCTCGATTTTCATCTACCTTTCAAATTAAAAATTCTTTTGTTATGAGAAACTAGTTAGTAAATCTCTCATGAACTTGATGGCACACTTTATTTTTCTTGCCCCTAATAAACTTGAACCATTGTGTCATTTATGTTGTATATGCTTGCACTTATAAGTTGGGATTAGCAGAACCGTGTTTTCACGTGGAACGCTTTTAACACATGTACATATCTACCCCGTTGATATCATGCTCTTTTGTTTATGGATGTCGTCGGTGTGAAATAGAAGGAGACCTTATAAGTCCATGGAGTATGTATATGTGTTAGAGAAACGCCTGGGCTGCTAGCCTAAGCCATGCCTAATCATGGTGGAAACTTGCAGCATCACCATTGTGAGCAATCTATGAAGCTTTCTTCTTATATAAAAAAGAGAGACAGAAAAAGAGGAAAGGGAGAAAAAACACCATTTTCCCATGGTAAATAAGAAGATTGCTGAGATGCTCATTGTTTTCTTGCCTTGTCATTTTGATATGGGATAGCTCCTGTATCATGGGGCAAGGGGTACCCCGTTGGCGGTTCTCTATGATACACATATACTTATAATGACAACAACTTACCGGTAACTAAAGTTGAGTAGCATGAGGAGCGGCCCTCGTACTCAAGGGACATGATATTGCCAACTTATACTTCGTAAAGCATATACTCCATGTTTGTTCACTTTAACCTTAATCATCTCAAGATGCTTATGATAGGGGCAATGAGAGCTCAAATCTAGTTAGTACCATAATCTTTTGAAATCCCTTTGTGAAACTTGAAATCCCTGCTTCCCTCTGCAAAGGGCCTTTCTTTTACTTATTAGTTGAGTCAGTAAACCTATTCATCTATATCTATAGCAAGCATTTGAGTTGTTGTGTTTCAATCATTCATATGATGATTTAGTCAATCATGTTCCTTATCTTCTTTGTTTTGCACAAAACTCTTATCTGAATGCCTATTACTTTGAAATACATCATTTGGAAAAGCTTTTTATGTTTGAGCAAAAGGACTCCCGTTATAAACTTATTTACAAAAAGCTTTTCTTGAAAACTATTTGTCAACTGTTCTCTGACCAAGAACAAAGTTTGCCATTACCAATTATGATTTATCTTTATGCATCTTTATTGTGAATCCCGTACTAGTTGCAAGTTAAGTTATATAATGGTGAGTTGCTTTATATTATGAGTTGTGTATTGGTAAGTGTGATGCTTCTTGTCCATATTATATTTATTGACACTTCACTCCATAAACCTGTGGACATGTTTACTGAGCTCAGTTTTCGCTTGGGGACAAACGTGGTCTAAGCTTGGGGGAGTTGATACGTCCAATTTGCATCACTATTCTATATCATAAATTGCTGTTATTTATTGATATATTTCATATTAAGAGGTGTTACTTATGTTATTTCATCTATTTTTTGCATGTTGGATGATTCTTGGAGGATGAACTGCCGGAGTCAGGATTCTGATGGAAAAAAGCGGTGTTTTGATGCAATTTTCGCGAAGATCAGAAAATACCAGAAAATACATGGAAAATTATATTTTTCCAGAAGACAAAGGATGCCAGAAGGGGAGGCGGGGTTGGGCCATAGGGGTCCACACCCCCCATGAGCGGGCCACCCTGAGCCGCGCCACCAGGGGGTGTGGCCGCCCTGGCCCACCTCCTGCTCCGCCCCTTCGCCGTTGCCGGGGAGTGAAGCGCTATTGACTAACAGTCTTCTTTCTCCCACTTAGCATGCAATTTAGCAACAGTCTAACATTTTCATCAATAGTAACTTGTATGGCATTAGTAGTAATAAAGATGTTTTCCACAGTTTCAGGTTTAGCAGCCATTTTATTAATCAAATAGGATTGTGCTTCAAACAAGGATGAAATATTTTTCTCAACATTCAAAATCTTTTCCTCCACAGTTTTGTTGAAATTAGTTTGTTTACTAATAAAGTCTTTAAACATGAATTCAAGTTTATAGGGAGCACTTCTATTGTTGTTGTAGGAACTTCCAAAAGTGTTACCATTATTCGGAGGATATGGCCTATAATTATTATTACCAAAATTATTCCTATAGGCAATGTTGCTAAAATTACTAGTTTTAATGATGTTCACATCAACTTGCTCTTCTTGAGCAACCAAAGAGGCTAAAGGAACATTATTTGGATCAATATGATCTTTTCCATTAAAAACCATATACATAATAACATCAATTTTATCACTCAAGGAGGAGGTTTCTTCAATAGAATTTACCTTCTTACCTTGTGGGGCTCTCTTAGTGTGCCATTCAGAATAGTTAACCATCATATTGTCAAGGAGCTTTGTTGCAGCACCCAAAGTAATGGTCATAAAGGTACCTCCAGCAGCAGAATCCAACATATTTCTTGAAGAGAAATTCAATCCTACATATTTTTTTTAGATAATCATCCAAGCAGTCAGTCCATGAGTGGGACAATTCTTTACCAAAGATTTCATTCTTTCCCAAGCTTGAGCAACATGTTCATTATAAAGTTGTTTAAATTTCATTATTTCACTTCTCATAGATATAATCTTAGCAGTAGGATAGTATTTTCCAATAAAAGCATCTTTGCATTTAATCTAAGAATCAATACTATTTCTAGGAAAGGATAGCAACCATTCTTTAGCTTTTCCTCTCAAGGAGAAAGGAAACAATTTAAACTTAATAATATCTCCATCTACATCCTTATATTTTTTGCATCTCACAAAGTTCAATAAAGGTATTAGGGTAGGCAGCAGCATCATCAGAACCAGCACCAGAGAATTGCTCTTTCATAACAAGATTTAGCAAAGCAGGTTTAATTTCATAAAAGGTAGCATTAGGAGCAGGTGGAGCAATAGGTGTGCAAAGGAAATCATTATTGTTTGTGCTAGTGAAGTCACACAACTTGGTGTTTTTAGGAGTATTTATTTTTGCAAAGGTGAAGCAAGTCAACATGAGTAGTAACTAATTTTTTTGTGTTTTTAATAAGAAAAATAAAACCAAACGAATCTATTTTTTTTGTATTTTTGAAAGAAAGAAACAAGCAAAACAAACTAAGCAAAACAAAAACAAAGTAAAGAGAATGGTTGTGAGAGACTCCCCTTGCAAGAATCTTCTTTCTCCCAGAAAAGTGACTGACAAGGAGGAAGATATTGAAGTTGTCCTTACCTCCCCAGCAACGGCGCTAGAAAAGTGCTTGATGGGTCAGATATGTAGAGCTCATTGGGAACCCCAAGAGGAAGGTATGATGAGCACAACATCAAGTTTCCCTCAGTTATGAAACCAAGGTTATCGAACTAGTAGGAGTAAGGAAACAACTCCAAGGTGTTGTTAACAACTTGGAACCTGCACAACACAAACTCAAAACTTTGCCCCAACTTACAGTGAGGTTGTCAATCTCACCGGTTTGCTGAAAACAAAGGATTAAACGTATAGTGTGGAAGATAGTAGTTGCTTGTAGAAAGTAAATGGTAACATTAGATGATGTAACAATGATAAATATTGGACCGGGGTCCACAGTTCACTAGAGGTGTTCTCCTTATGATAGATAACATGCTGGGTGAACAAATTACAGTGGGGCAATTGACAGATTGAGAAAGCATAACCATGCATATACTAGACATCTTGACTCCTATAAGATTTGATTGGGAATTACAACATAATACATAGACTGTAATCCAACTGCATCTATGACTAATAATCCACCTTCAGATTATCATCCGAACCCCTTCCAGAATTAAGTTGCAAGAAACAGATAATTGCATTAAGCAATATGTGTAAAGTAAACAATACAATTGTTCCATGAACAAAAGATTGTTGTTTTCTCCCTATTAGCAAAATCACATCTACAACCTTAGAGATTCCTGTCACTTCCCCAGATTACTAGAGGCATGAACCTACTATCGAGCATAAATACTTCCTCTTGGAGAGGCAAGCATCTACTTGGCCAAGATAGCTACTAACAATGGAGAGCATGCGAGATCACAAATAACACAGACATGATAGAATCAATAATCAATCTGACATAATATCTCAATATCCATCGGATCCCCGCAAATACAACATGTATGATTACAAATAGATGATCTTGATCATGAACGGAGCTCACAAGATCTAAAAATGATAGCACAAAGGAGGAGAAATAACCATCTAGCTACTGTATGGACCCATAGTCCAAGGGTGAACTACTCACACATCACTTTGGAGGCTGGTATGGTGATGAAGAAGGCCCCCGAGATGATCTATCCCCTCCGGCAGGGTGCCGAGAAGAGCTTCAGATCCCCCCAATCTAGGGACGTGTTGGAGATATGCCCTAGAGGCAATAATAAATATAGTTATTATTATATCTTTGTGTTTATGATAAATGTTTACATTCATGCTATAATAGTATTAACAAGGAAACATTAATAATTGTGTGATTTGTAAACTTAAATTGAAGTCCCTAGTAAAGCCTCTTCATAATACTAGCTTGTTGGTTAATAAATGATTGTGGTTTCCCTATCATGAACATTGAGATGTTATTAACAACAAGATCATATCGTTAGGAGAATGATATGATGGACATACTCCTATAGATAAGCGTAGCATAAAGATCAAGTCATTTTAATAGTTCAATTGCTATATGCTTTCTGATACATAGTAACCTAATTCCTTCGACCATGAGATCATGCTTATCGCCATCACCGGAAGGATGCTTTGATGACATCAAACACCACACCGTAACTGGGTGGCCATAAAGGTGGCATTGAGTGATTCATAAAGTATTGGTTGAGACACATGGATCAAGAGTGGGATTTGTCCATCCATATGACGGATAGATATACTCTGGGCCCTCTCGGTGGAATGTCATCCAATTAGCTTGCAAGCATGTGACTGGCTCACAAGGGATCACATATCACGGGAACGAGAAAAGAGTACTTATCAGTAACGAGGTTGAACTAGGTATGTAGAGATACCAACGATCATAATCTCGGATAAGTAAACTATCGTGAGATAAAGGGAAATTGGTATCGTATGTAAGTGGTTCATTCGATCGCAAAGTAATCGTTGAAATATGTGGGAGCCATATGAATTTCCAGATTCCTCTATTGGTTATTGTTCGGAGAAGTGTCTCGATCATGTCCGCATAATTCACGAACCGTACGGAGACACACTTAAGGATTCCACGTTGTTTGAGTAGTTATGGAATGATGAGTAAGAGACCGAATGTTGTTCGGAGTCTCGGATGGGATCCGGGATATCACGAGGAGATCCGGAATGGTCCAGAGAATAAGATTCATATAAGGAAAGTCCTGTTTCGGGGTTGGAGAATGGTTCTGGTGTTTTCATCGGGAATGTTCTAGAAGGTTCCGGAATGTCCGGCACTCCGGAGGGGAAGGGTACATGAATGTGTCATAACAAGTTGGAATGATTGCATCATGTACTAGGTGTCATCGCTGAACAAAATAAAGGGTTTAATCAAATCCTAGTTTGAAAAGTCAAACGCCAATTTGAAAAGTCAAATGGCTATTTTGTGAAGTGGAGGGAGAGTAGGAAACCTACTTGGGGAGGAGTTCCCTCCCTCCACCGCCGACCCACTTGGAGACCGAGTTGGGGAGGGACTCCCCTCCCCTTGGCGCGCCCCCTCCACCTATATAAGGAGGGGAAGGGCTGCCCCTCCAAGCACACAACACCACGCCCCGCAAACCCTAATCCTAGCCGCCGGCGCCGCCACCTCCTGCTGCCGCCGCCTCCTAGGCAAACCCTATCCGCCGGCCTTGCTCCTCCTTGGTGCGTCTAAACCCTAGATCGCCGAGGCTCTCTCTCATAGTCCACCATACTCGCTCCGGCTTAAGGCGAAGCCCTGCGAGATCTCCCCTCTACTTCCGGTACCACGCCGTTGTGCTGTCGGAATCGCGAGGAGAGTGCTACAACCTCCGCTGCCTACTGGAACAAGGGAGAGGAAGGTCTTCGTCGAGTACCGAAGGTGTGACCGACTGCGGAAGCGATGCCGGAACGCAGCGCCGGAAGGATCGTCTACGCGGTCTTGAGATCGGCAAGAGTACGACTACATCACCCATGAGAATACGCTCTCGTTAAACACTTTGGAATCTTCAAGGGTGAGTTATTCCATCGACTCGTTGCTACAATCTAATAGATAGATCTTGGCTTGTTTGTTTGTATGCGGTAGAATTTTTTTGTTTTCCATGCTACGAACCCCTACAGTGGTACCAGAGCCGTGTCTATATGTAGATCTGTTGCACGAGTAGAACACAATGGTCATTGTGGGCGTTGATGCTTTTGTTGTCGATTGCTTCTTGTGTACTTTGCATCTTGCGGGATGGTGGGATGAAGCGGCTCGGGCTAACCTTACATGACATTGTTCATGATACTTGCTCCACGCTTGACATGCAACTTGTATTGCATAAGTGGCTTTGCGGGTGCCTGTTTCTCCCAACATAGTTAAGATTCAATTTACAACGGGTGATTGACAATACTAGTATCAATGTTGTGGTTCTTGTTCGTAAGTTAGAATGACACTTATTGAAAGCCCCAAACCACGTAAAACATGCAAAGAAAGTAGAGGCGTCTAACTTTGTTTTGCAGGGGTGTGTTGTGATGTGATATGGCCATGATTGTGATTATATTTGATGTATGCAATGTTCCTTATTGTAAATTGGCAACCGGAAGGAGCCATATGGTTGTATTTAATATCTGTTAAGACCCGCGTGTCTATTCAAAGTAGTTGTAATAGTTGAAGCTGGTGGACGACAACCATGGATGGGCATCATTGACCTTGATGCAATGCCGGTGATGATGGAGATCATGTTCGTGCTTGAAGATGGAGATCGGAAGCACAAAGAAGAAAGGCCATATCATATCACATATTATGAATTTCATGTGATGTTAATCCTTTATGCATCTTGTATTGCTTAGTTAACGACGGTAGCATTATAAGATGATCCCTCATGCGCATGAATATCAAGTTCTAAAGTGTTCACCCTTAGTAAGCACCGTTGCTAAAGCTTGTTGTTTCGAAGCACCACGTGATGATCGGGTGTGTTACATTCCGCAAGTGTATACAACGTGAGCAAGCCAGATTTTCTCATGCGGAAGCTAAGGTTTGATCTTGATGAGCCTAGCATGTACAGACATGGTCTCGGAACACGGATCACCGAAAGGTAAAGCATGAATCATATAGTAGATATGATGAACATGTCGATTGTTCGCCATTGAAGTTGCATCAACTCTCGTGATGATCGGTTTTGATGTGGTGGATTTGGTTCGTGTGATCACTAAAACAATGTGAGGGATATTGTTTTGAGTGGGAGTTCACCTAGATTAATTTAACTATTAATTAGAACTCAATTTGTCAAAAACTTAGTCTAAACTATTGCAAATATGTTGTAGATCAATGGCGCCCCCTACCATCAATTTTAATGCGTTCCTAGAGAAAGAAAAGTTGAAAACAATGGAAGCAACTTCGCGGATTGGTTCCGCAATTTGAGGATTGTCCTCACTGCTGGTAATTTGACCTATGTGCTGGATGCACCGCTGGGTGACCCACCTGCAGCTACTGCTACCGATGAAGTAAAGAATGTTTACCTCGCTCGGAAGACTCAGTACTCCACAATTCAGTGTGCTATCTTGTATGGTTTAGAATCGGAGCTTCCGAAAAGGTTTGAGAATTCAGACCCACATGATATTGTCCGTGATCTCAAATTGATGTTTGAGACTCACGCGGCAATTGAGAGCTATGAGGCTTCTAAAAAGTTCTTTAACTGCAAGATGGAAGAGGGCAGCTCCGTCAGTGAGCATGTGCTTAAGATGTCTGGGCACACAAACAAACTTAAAATCTTGGGTATAGTGATTCCTAATGCTTTGGGGATTTATCGTGTCCTCCAATCACTACCACCAAGTTACAAGAAGTTTGTTATGAACTACAATATGCAAAACATGAACAAGCAGTTGCCAGAACTCTTCGCCATGTTAAAATCTGCAGAAGTGGAGATCAAGAAAGAGCACCAAGTGTTGATGGTCAATAAGACCACCAAATTCAAGAAAGGCAAGTCTAAGCAAAAGGTACACTTCAAGAAGGGTGGTAAGAAAGTTACCGCGCCAACGAAGAAGACCAAGGCTGGACCCTAGCCTGATACTGAGTGCTTTTACTACAAGGGAGTAGGTCACTGGAAGCGGAACTGCCCAAAGTACTTGGCGGATTTGAAGAACGGCAACATCAAGAAGAAAGGTATATCAGATATACATGTTATTGATGTGTATATCACTAGTACTCGTAGTAGTGCCTGGGTATTTGATACTGGTTCGGTTGCTCATATCTGTAACTCGAAACAGGTGCTGCAGTATAAACGGAAGCTAGCGAAGAACAAGGTGACGATGCGTGTGGGAAACGGATCAAAGGTTGATGTGATCGCGGTCGGCACGCTACCTCTTCATCTACCATCGGGATTAGTTTTATACTTAAATAATTGTTATTTGGTGCCTGCGTTAAGCATGAACATTATATCGGGATCTTGTTTATTGCGAGACGGTTACTTGTTTAAGTCCGAGAATAATGGTTGTTCAATTTATATGAGTAATATGTTTTATGCACATGCACCTTTGATAGATGGTCTATTCTTATTGAATCTCGATAGTGGAAATACACATATTAATAACATTGAAGCTAAACGTTTGAAATCGAGCGATAACTTGACCTATATGTGGCACTGTCGTCTTGGTCACATTGGAGTGAAGCGTATGAAGAAACTCCATTCCGATGGACTTCTTGAATCACTTGATTTCAAATCACTTGAAAGATGCGAAGCATGTCTGATGGGTAAAATGACTAAGACTCCATTTTCTGGTATGATGGAGCGAGCTACAGACTTATTGGAAATCATACATACCGATGTGTTTGGTCCAATGAGTGTAGCATCGCGCGGTGGTTATCGTTATGTTCTTACCTTCACGGATGACTTGAGTAGATATGGGTATATCTATTTCATGAAACATAAGTCCGAAACTTTCGAGAAGTTTAAGGAATTTCAAAGTGAGGTGGAGAATCAACGTAACAAGAAGATTAAATTTCTACGTGCTGATCGTGGAGGTGAATATCTAAGTTATGAGTTTGGCGAGCATTTGAAGAAATGCGGAATACTTTCAAAATTGACACCACTGGGAACACCACAGCGTAATGGTGTGTCCGAACGTCGTAATCGAACTCTCTTGGATATGGTTCGTTCTATGATTTCACTTACAGATTTACCGCTATCATTTTGGGGTTATGCATTAGAAACAGTCGCATTCACTTTAAATAGGGCACCATCTAAATCCGTTGAAACGACACCGTAAGAATTATGGTTTGGGAAGAAACCTAAATTGTCGTTCCTTAAAGTTTGGGGTTGCGAAGCCTATGTAAAGAAGTTACAGCCAGACAAGCTTGAACCCAAAGCGAAAAAATGCGTCTTCATAGGATACCCGAAGGAAACTATTGGGTATACCTTCTATCATAGATCCGAAGGCAAAATCTTCGTTGCCAAGAATGGATCCTTTCTAGAGAAGGAATTTCTCTCGAAAGAAGTGACTGGAAGGAAAGTAGAACTCGATGAGGTTGTTGAACCTTCTCTCGAACTTGCGAGTAGCGCAGCACCGGAAGTAGTTCCTGTGGCGCCTACACCAATAAGAGAGGAAGCTCATGATGATGATCATGAAAATTCGGTTATAGTTGCTACAGAGCCTCGCAGGTCAACGATAACTCGTACCACTCCTGATTGGTATGATCCCGTTATGAATGTCATGTTGGTGGACAACACCGATGACCCTGTGACATATGAGGAAGCAACGATGAGCCCAGATTCCAATAAATGGCAAGAAGCCATGAAATCCGAGATTGGATCCATGTACGAAAACCAAGTATGGACTTTGGTGGACTTACCAGATGGCCGGAAGGCTGTCGAGAACAAATGGATTTTCAAGAAGAAAACAGATGCTGATGGTAATGTTACTGCCTATAAATCTCGACTTGTCGCAAAAGGGTTTCGACAAATTCATGGAGTTGACTACAATGAGACTTCCTCACCTGTAGCGAAGCTAAAGTCTGTGAGGATTATGTTAGCAATCGCTGCATATTATGATTATGAGATATGGCAGATGGATTTCAAAACAGCGTTCCTCAATGGAGACATTGATGAAGAGTTGTATATGATGCAACCCAAAGGTTTTGTCTATCCTAAGGATGCTAAAAAGGTATGCAAACTTCAACGGTCCATCTATGGATCGAAGCAAGCATCCCGAAGTTGGAATCAACGTTTTGATAAGGTGATCAAAAGTTTTGGTTTTATACAAACTTATGGAGAAGATTGTATTTACAAGAAAGTGAGTGGGAGCTCTGTAGCATTCTTAATACTATATGTAGATGACATATTGTTGATTGGGAATGATGTAGACCTTCTTAATAGTGTCAAGGAATATTTGAATAATAGTTTTTCAATGAAGGATCTTGGCGAAGCAGCTTATATATTAGGCATAAAGATTTATAGAGATAGATCGAGACGCCTAATATCATTGTCACAAAGTACATATTTGGACAAAGTTCTAAAGAGGTTTGGAATGGAAGATAGCAAGAAAGGGTTCTTGCCCATGTTGCCCAATACGACCTTGAGTAAAACTCAAAGTCCGACAACGGCAGAAGATAGAGAAAGGATGAGTAAAACTCCCTATGCCTCAGCCATAGGATCTCTGATGTATGCCATGCTATGTACTAGACCCGACATTGCATATGCTGTTAGTTTAACTAGCAGATATCAAAGTGATCCAGGAACGGATCATTGGACAGCGGTCAAAAACATCCTTAAGTACTTGAGAAGAACTAAGGATATGGTTCTTTCTTATAAAGGTGATGAACAGCTCGTTGTTAATGGTTACACCGATGCTAGTTGGAACACCGATCCGGATGATTCTAAATCACAATCTGGATACGTATTTACTTTGAATGGTGCAGCAGTTAGCTGGAGGAGTGCAAATAAAAGCGTTGTGGCGAGATCTTCAACTGAATCGGAATACATGGCTGCTTCGGAGGCTTCACAAGAAGCGATATGGATGAAAGAGTTCATTACAGAGCTTGGTGTTGTTCCAAGTGCGCTGGACCCAATGTCTATCTACTGTGATAACATAGGCGCCATAGCCAATGCACAAGAACCAAGGTCACACAAGAAGCTGAAGCACATCAAGCTAAGTTTTCACGCTATTCGAGAACATGTACAAGATGGGGACATAAAGATTTGCAAAGTACACACATATCTGAATGTGGCAGATCCGTTGACTAAACCTCTCCCGAGGGCAAAACATGACCAACACCAAACTGCCATGGGTGTTCGGTATATTACCATGTAATCTAGATTAGTTGACTCTAGTGCAAGTGGGAGACTGTTGGATATATGCCCTAGAGGCAATAATAAATATAGTTATTATTATATCTTTCTGTTTATGATAAATGTTTACATTCATGCTATAATAGTATTAACAAGGAAACATTAATAATTGTGTGATTTGTAAACTTAAATTGAAGTCCCTAGTAAAGCCTCTTCATAATACTAGCTTGTTGGTTAATAAATGATTGTGGTTTCCCTATCATGAACATTGAGATGTTATTAACAACAAGATCATATCGTTAGGAGAATGATATGATGGACATACTCCTATAGATAAGCGTAGCATAAAGATCAAGTCATTTTAATAGTTCAATTGCTATATGCTTTCTGATACATAGTAACCTAATTCCTTCGACCACGAGATCATGCTTATCGCCATCACCGGAAGGATGCTTTGATGACATCAAACACCACACCGTAACTGGGTGGCCATAAAGGTGGCATTGAGTGATTCATAAAGTATTGATTGAGACACATGGATCAAGAGTGGGATTTGTCCATCCATATGACGGATAGATATACTCTGGGCCCTCTCGGTGGAATGTCATCCAATTAGCTTGCAAGCATGTGACTGGCTCACAAGGGATCACATATCACGGGAACGAGAAAAGAATACTTATCAGTAACGAGGTTGAACTAGGTATGTAGAGATACCAACGATCATAATCTCGGATAAGTAAACTATCGTGAGACAAAGGGAAATTGGTATCGTATGTAAGTGGTTCATTCGATCGCAAAGTAATCGTTGAAATATGTGGGAGCCATATGAATTTCCACATTCCTCTATTGGTTATTGTTCGGAGAAGTGTCTCGATCATGTCTGCATAATTCACGAACCGTTGGGAGACACACTTAAGGATTCGACGTTGTTTGAGTAGTTATGGAATGATGAGTAAGAGACCGAATGTTGTTCGGAGTCTCGTATGGGATCCGGGATATCACGAGGAGATCCGGAATGGTCCGGAGAATAAGATTCATATAAGGAAAGTCCTGTTTCGGGGTTGGAGAATGGTTCCGGTGTTTTCATCGGGAATGTTCTAGAAGGTTCCGGAATGTCCGGCACCCCGGAGGGGAAGGGTACATGAATGTGTCATAACAAGTTGGAATGATTGCATCATGTACTAGGTGTCATCTCTGAACAAAATAAAGGGTTTAATCAAATCCTAGTTTGAAAAGTCAAACGCCAATTTGAAAAGTCAAACGGTTATTTTGTGAGGTGGAGAGAGAGTAGGAAACCTACTTGGGGAGGAGTTCCCTCCCTCCACCGCCGACCCACTTGGAGACCGAGTTGGGGAGGGACTCCCCTCACCTTGGCGCGCCCCCTCCACTTATATAAGGAGGGGCAGGGCTGCCCCTCCAAGCACACAACACCACGCCCCGCAAACCCTAATCCTAGCCGCCGGCGCCGCCACCTCCTGCTGCCGCCGGCCTTGCTCCTCCTTGGTGCGTCTAAACCCTAGATCGCCGAGGCTCTCTCTCATAGTCCACCATACTCGCTCCGGCTTAAGGCGAAGCCCTGCGAGATCTCCCCTCTACTTCCGGTACCACGCCGTTGTGCTGCCGGAATCACGAGGAGAGTGCTACAACCTCCGCTGCCTACTGGAACAAGGGAGAGGAAGGTCTTCGTCGAGTACCGAACGTGTGACCGACTGCGGAAGCGCTGCCGAAACGCAGCGCCGGAAGGATCGTCTACGCGATCTTGAGATCGGCAAGAGTACGACTACATCACCCATGAGAATACGCTCTCGTTAAACACTTTGGAATCTTCAAGGGTGAGTTATTCCATCGACTCGTTGCTACAATCTAATAGATAGATCTTGGCTTGTTTGTTTGTATGCGGTAGAATTTTTTTGTTTTCCATGCTACGAACCCCTACAGTGGTATCAGAGCCGTGTCTATATGTAGATCTGTTGCACGAGTAGAACACAATGGTCATTGTGGGCATTGATGCTTTTGTTGTCGATTGCTTCTTGTGTACTTTGCATCTTGCGGGATGGTGGGATGAAGCGGCCCGGGCTAACCTTACATGACATCGTTCATGAGACTTGCTCCACGCTTGACATGCAACTTGTATTGCATAAGTGGCTTTGCGGGTGCCTGTTTCTCCCAACATAGTTAAGATTCAATTTACAACGGGTGATTGACAATACTAGTATCAATGTTGTGGTTCTTGTTCGTAAGTTAGAACGACACTTATTGAAAGCCCCAAACCATGTAAAACATGCAAAGAAAGTAGAGGCGTCTAACTTTGTTTTGCAGGGGTGTGCTATGATGTGATATGGCCATGATTGTGATTATATTTGATGTATGCAATGTTCCTTATTGTAAATTGGCAACCGGCAGGAGCCATATGGTTGTCTTTAATTTCTGTTAAGACCCGCGTGTCTATTCAAAGTAGTTGTAATAGTTGAAGCTCGTGGACGACAACCATGGAGCGGCATCATTGACCTTGATGCAATGCCGATGATGATGGAGATCATGTTCGTGCTTGAAGATGGAGATCAGAAGCACAAAAAAGAAAGGCCATATCATATCACATATTATGAATTGCATGTGATTATAATCCTTTATACATCTTGTATTGCTTAGTTAACGACGGTAGCATTATAAGATGATCCCTCATGCACATGAATATCAAGTTCTAAAGTGTTCACCCTTAGTAAGCACCGTTGCTAAAGCTTGTTGTTTCGAAGAACCACGTGATGATCAGGTGTGTTAGATTCCGCAAGTGTATACAACACGAGCAAGCCAGATTTTCTCATGCGGAAGCTAAGGTTTGATCTTGACGAGCCTAGCATGTACAGACATGGTCTCGGAACACGGATCACCGAAAGGTAAAGCATGAATCATATAGTAGATATGATGAACATGTCGATTGTTCGCCATTGAAGTTGCATCAACTCTCGTGATGATCGGTTTTGATGTGGTGGATTTGGTTCGTGTGATCACTAAAACAATGTGAGGGATATTTTTTGAGTGGGAGTTCACCTAGATTAATTAACTATTAATTAAAACTTAATTTGTCATAAACTTAGTCTAAACTATTGCAAATATGTTGTAGATCAATGGCGCCCCCTACCATCAATTTTAATGCGTTCCTAGAGAAAGAAAAGTTGAAAAACAATGGAAGCAACTTCGCGGATTGGTTCCGCAATTTGAGGATTGTCCTCACTGCTGGTAATTTGACCTATGTGCTGGATGCACCGCTGGGTGACCCACCTGCAGATACTGCTACCGATGGAGTAAAGAATGTTTACCTCGCTCGGAAGACTCAGTACTCCACAGTTCAGTGTGCTATCTTGTATGGTTTAGAATCGGAGCTTTAGAAAAGGTCTGAGAATTCAGACCCACATGATATTTTCCGTGATCTCAAATTGATCTTTGAGACTCACGCGGCAATTGAGAGCTATGAGGCTTCTGAAAAGTTCTTTAACTGCAAGATGGAAGAGGGCAGCTCCGTCAGTGAGCATGTGCTTAAGATGTCTGGGCACGCAAACAAACTTCAAAGCTTGGGTATAGTGATTCCTAATGCTTTGGGGATTTATCGTGTCCTCCAATCACTACCACCAAGTTACAAGAACTTTGTGATGAACTACAATATGCAAAACATGAACAAGCAGTTGCCAGAACTCTTTGCCATGTTAAAATCTGCAGAAGTGGAGATCAAGAAAGAGCACCAAGTGTTTATGGTCAATAAGACCACCAAATTCAAGAAAGGCAAGTATAAGCAAAAGGGACACTTCAAGAAGGGTGGTAAGAAAGTTACCGTGCCAACGAAGAAGACCAAGGCTGGACCTAAGCCTGATACTGAGTGCTTTTACTGCAAGGGAGTAGGTCACTGGAAGCGGAATTGCCCAAAGTACAAGAACGACCGTCGGTTGTTGCAAAAAACAATCACAGTCCGAACTTCACACACACCCAAAGCACACACCGGGAAGATCCGAAGACTGCCACCAAGACACTGCAACTCCAAGCAAAAGACCGAACGCCGGAGGAGCACAAATAGGACCGACATTCCATGTCTCCAACACGAAGCTCCCCAGAGAGTAACGACTTTGAGCGCCGCCATCGCGCTGGTTCACCAAACATGGGCTTTCACCCAAAGACAACACCGGGTTTAGAGCGGAGTAGTGCCGACGTTCCTCAGTGACGCCTCCAAGGAGGGGAACGACGCCCGTGGGCGTCGTCGCCGCCTGTACCGAAATAGCCAAGACTTTCGTCTGGTAAATCACACACCCCTGCCCTTCCTGCGGGAATGTTGCCGACGCCCTTGTCGTACACCCCGTCGTTGCAGCAGCTTGCCAAAGGAGTCACCATGTCTTGGTCCACCACCTCCCTGCACGACCGAGAAGACGCTACCCCCAACCACCTCCAACCTAGGATGCAGACCACCTCCAACGCGGTTATGGTAAAGGCAAGCGATGCTGAATATTTTTTACTGTTTGTGTGTTATGGTAAGTGGTAACATCTTTTAGTTCCCTCGCAAAAAAACAGGAAAATTGACCACGCAACGAAAAGAAGAGAATCCATGCTGAGCTTTGACAAAATGCGTGACGAACGTGCTGGCACACTTAGTTGGACTAAAATGTTCCTCGGTATAGTGCCGAGACACTGAAACCGTACGTTTCCGGCAAAAGTCCCAAATCCTGACATTTTCTCATGTATAAATGGAAATGTTCATTTTCTCCCGGCTGCTGAAGAGCTATGCCCCTGGCCCCCTTATAGATTTAAAAGAATATTCCGGCCAAGCAAATTGTCGAAGAGGTCATGGGCGGCCGCAAACACAAGCGCGTACAAGGTCCTGACACGTAAGATCTTCCCGTACAGATAGCACAAATAGCCAACGGAGATCCCAGAGAAAAAACTTGACTTCTAGGACATGGGAGCGATGTCGGGCATGAAAGGTCGCGGGGGCGGCAATGGCTGCAGGACATTTCCTATTCTGGCGTTGCTAACATGCTAAAACTTGACAGCGAGCAGGCCTGGACATCGTTGACTACGCCCACGCTAAAAAACCCGCCCAATCCTTTTAGAAAACAGAAATGACGCCAGTACACGGCTCAACTAATCATCTGGTGTCCTCGGCCCGAACTCAGTTCGATGGGAGACAATCGGGGGCGCCGACGCATCTTGGAAAAATTGGCGGGTCAGCCCTGTCGATGAGACACCAAAGCTTTCCCTCTCTTTTTCTCCACAATTCCAACCCTTCTCCCGTCCGCCGGTCCGCCATCCCCTTCCCCTCCCTTCTCACAGTCGCCGCCCACTCCCGCCATGTTCCCCGCCAGCCTCTCCCCTCCCGGTGCGCCACCTATCGCCGCCACCATGCCGCCGAAAAGATACCAAGCTCCTCGGGCATCGACGCCCTCGAAGAAGGGGAATGCCAACAAGTAGCGGCCGAAGGGGATGACCACGTGGAGTGGGTGTTCGACATCCAGCGCCGGCAGGTGGAGAACGCCATTCGCCGGCTGAGGGAGAAGAACTCGAGGCTGTGCAGGGCGGTAGAGGCACAGTGTAGGGGGTCCCAATCTTTAATAAGATAGAGCCTCCTGTGTTTACAATGCTAGTCCCTGGATCAATAGCTAGCATCCACAGTTAAGATGTAATATCAAGAAACAAAGGTCATAATATAACTTTATAACCAGGAATAACATAAGTTTATTACATCAAACATAGCTCATTAGGCTATTTCATTACATTGCAGCGGAATAACTATGGTCAAGTGGTCCTTCATCTTCAAAGTGCCACAGGCAGATGTTGGTTGTAGACTTTGTAATCCTAATCAAACAATCTTCACTAAAATCAATCAAACCTGCAACATACAAGTTACAGCCACAAAGGGTCAATACATTTGAATTGTATTGGCAAGTGATACTATGGTAGTATAGTGGAGTCTATCATCTATATGCATTTGGCTAAGTGGAGTTGAGGCTTGCATTGCTCAAAATAGATTTTTCCTTAACATTTGAAAATACTAAGTTTTTGCTTGACAAAAATCATTTTCCTCAATCAAAGATTTCAAGATCCTTGTACCAAGCCATCTCTCCATCAATGATTGAAGAATTCAAACAACCCTTGTTCAATCCACAAGTTTTAACTTTAGAAATTTGAATGATGAGATTCTTGATTGCTTCCATGTCTTGATGCTCAAATTGTCCTTTACCAGGGACATGGCTAAGTACTTAGATTTTACACTCTACAGAGGTGGTGCACTTTCCCCACAAGACTTGGTTTCCCAAGACAAGATCTTTCAGAAGCTTTCCCTTAGACCAAAATGGACGCGCTCCAACCTATCAAACACTACCACCCACTGTCCATATGGCTAAGTTCTTGCAACCTATATGATCATGGCAGAGCCCATATTGCCAAGTGGTTGCACTTGAAGCTTCTCAACATTTGACATCTCAAATCCCTTTGTTTCCTGGGTGGCATTCCACAAGTGAGATACACAATCCAAGCCATGGCATTGTGAACCACTCAACCATTCTCCACCAAGCAAGCCCATTCCACCCAGGGGATTCATTAACTTAGTTGTTTTATTAAACAAAAACATAAGTCCTCAGGCTTAGAATATTTTTCCATAGTGTGAATATATATTCCACCCATGTTTTCTATTAGCTAGGCTAAGCTTGGTAGTATTAGGAAACTTTAACTTAGGAAAATCCTACTAAGGATTCATCTACTAGGATTTCCTATAGCAAGATCTATACTTAGCAAAATCCATGCAAGTTTACTTAGCAAAATCACTAATGCATAGAGAAAGTAATGGGACAAAAGTATGAAGCATCACTTGCCTTTTTGGTAGAGTATAGGTTCACTTCTTGATCTTTGCAACAATCACACTCTTCAAGTCACTACAAATCAATCAAGCAAGGTACACACTCAATCTACCAATCAAGCAAAACAACACACATAAATAACAAAGTCAAAGAAATGCATGCAAGCATGCCAAGCTTGGTTTTGTTTGAAAAAGTGATTCCTAATGGGTCATAGATATTTGGGTACATCTAATGGTCATTCTCTAAAGTGGCCAAGTCATTTGCAAAAGGTTTCACTTTAAAACCATTTTCAAAACAAAGTGTTATTTTATGGGGTGTAGAAATATTTTTACTAAGGAATTAACCCATAGGGTTCACCAAATGAGTTGCTATTGCAAAACTTGGTGTTTTTGGTCAGTAGGTTTGGTCCAAACCATCTACTCAAAGTTTTCTTCCCATAAACATTTCCATAATAAAATCAATAAGTTTATTTGACTAGAATATGGCTAAGTTAAATAATTCAACTTAAATTTCACAAAAATCATTTTTAACACTATGGGTTGGTTCCTAGGGTAAGTAGGGTCACAACAAACCAATTGGCAAAGGTTTGATCTCAAAATTCATTTTTAAATGATTTTTCTAATGTTAGCAAGCACACAAAAGAATCTGCAAAATCAAACAATTTATCAAATACTATTTGCTAAACTAAGGGTAGGGTTGGCTAGGGCTTGTTCTCCTGAATCCATTGATATAAAATTTGTCAAATTTGGACGTATGGATCAAAAGTTATAAGGGTTTGAAGTTTGCAAATAATTCTGATTTCAAATTCTAATTTCAATCTATCTGGTGACACGCGGCAGCTTCTTATTTGTCGGTACCGTTTCGGTTGGATCGCGGCTGTGGGGCGTTGGATCTAGTTAGATCGAGTGGCTCAGATCGAGTACCCCTTCGCGTTTAAGTCGTTCTATCTCACCCACGTGATTGATATCGGACGGCTCCTATCAAACGGTCACGAACTGGCGGCGTGATAACAACGGCGAGCGGCGGAGCGGTCAGTTGGCGGAGGCGCTAGCGAAACTGGAAACGAGGAAGGAGGAGAGGGGGCTCACTGTGTTCGTCGTGGCACAGTGATGCTCAACCTGCTACTGGTTGATGAAGGGGCGCACGGGGTTGGGCGGAATTCCTCGCCGGAGTTGGTGCGGGCGGCGGTGCTCTCAGTTGTCGTTGTTGGCGTCGCTTAGGACCGCGCTAAGGCAAAGGAGAAGCACGGTTAGGTGAGTGGGATCAAGGAAAATCTGTGCGCTTGAGCGAGAGGTGAAGGGGGGGTCTGATCTCACCGGTGGGACTCGTCGGAGTGGAGGCAAATGGCAGCGGTACTGGTGGTTGTCGTTGGCGAGGCTCAGAGGTTCCCGCGGGGAAGCTGAGGTTACAGAGCGGTGCTCCTGGGTCTGGCGAATCTATCTGCTTGCTCGGGAAGACAAGGGTGAGGAGATGCCGCCGGAATTTGGCCGTGAACTCGTCGGAGACGGCGACGGTGCAGTGAAGATTGGCGACAGCCTGGTGGCTCCCGATGCATGGGGTTTGGGGGGAATGAGAGAGGAGGAAGAGGGGATTTAACTCGAGTGATCACTGCGAGGTTTAAACAGGGCATTAAGTCGAATTGACGACGCGAATTACTGCCAGGAACGGGAGGAACGGTCGAGTGGGGGTGGAGAAGAAGAACAGGGGAGTGGGGTCCTCTGTCAGTGAGAAAAGGAGGGAAAGGGGAAGGTCCACCTGTCGGTTTCCGGGTGGGTGCGGTTCTGAGTGAAAAAGAAAACGGTTCGGGGGGGGGAAAGAATAGGAGCTGGGCTAGATGGGCTGTTTGGGCCGGGGTAGTGGGTTGGGTCTGTTTTCTTATTTTTTTCTGTCTGATTCCTTTTTCTTTTTCTAATTCTATTTTCCTGTTTTGAAATTCAAACAACCAAACACATTCAAAATGATTCAAACAATCATCAAGCTTTTCAAATATGAATTTGGTTATGCTTAACATCATAATTCACATTCTAAAATAAAGTATTATTTTAAACCTTTTTAGGTTCCATTTACTAATTAAATAAATGGATCATTAGTTATTTAATAAAATGGGTTTGTTTTATTTAATAAGATCTTCATTTGAAACCTAAATATTTTCAAAATCAAATTTGTAGGTTTAATTTGGGAAATATATCATATTGGGAAATTTGTTTTAAAACAAAATAACATTTTATTTTAGAGTCTATTATTAATTAAATAAAATAGACTTTCATTATTAAATCAACTAGGGTTTGTTTTATTGAGAATATTTATCTTGAAATCCAATATAAAGCCAAAACATTTTAGTAGATTTTATTTGTGAATATATAAAATACTTAGAAAACTTATTTTAAATAATTTAATAAGTTTTGATGTTTCAATTAAATTGGTAAGACCTTTTATTTTAAAAGAGTTTGGATATTAATTATTTTATTTAAGAAATCCTTTATTATTTTTAATTAAACCTTTGCTATTTTATTTTGAAATAAAATGTTTTAATTCAAAAGCTTGGCTAAGTTTTATTTTGGTTTTATAAAATAATCCTTATTTGTAAATCCATCTTTTTCTTTTGAATATCAAATCCTTTTATTAAAAGATCCAAAATAGTAATTCCAAAACATTTTAATTTCCTTTATTAAATGTTTATCTTTTAAGAATCCCTTTAGGATTTTATTTAATTCAAATGGTTTTTAAGTTCCAATTGAGTTTAAAAAGTTTCTTCTGGCTCTGAAAATCAAACAAAGTTTTTATTTTATTAATTTATTTTCACATTACAAGATTTGGAAAATCTTGGGATGTGACACACAGGCAGCGGAGGCCCACGCGGCCACTGTTGTGGCAATGGTGGGAATGGCAGCGCCGTATTATAGTGCTGGCCTGCACATCCTCGGTAGCCAGCGTCTCCTCTCCGTCGTCGTCGAGCGTGTCGCTGTCCGGCCAGGCGAACATGACGCCATATCTCACGTTTTTCTCGCCGGGCTAAAACGACTTCGACCTGCTCGGCGGTTTTGACCCCAACTCCCTCGCCAACGGCACCTCACCGGCCCATCGTCGCCTCCCTCCTTTCAATGGCGGCATGCCGCCACCGCGAGATGCCTTCACCCAGTTTGTCGCAAGGTGCAGCAGCCAGAGCCCCCAACCTGTTCGGCAGAACGAACAATGCCATCATCAACGGCGGCTCCGTCCACGCCCTTGCCGTGATAAAAATATACCTTAGAGACAATAATAAATATGTTGTTATTTCTATTTCTATTTTATAATTAAGTTTATTGTTTCGTGTTATAATTATATTAGTTCTGCATAATCGATTTTGATTTTCATAAAAAAGAACGATTTGTCATCCTATGGACCTTTACCATCCGATTAACACGTCAATACTGACGACACATAGTCACCAACCTTCAAGCATACTCCAGGTGCTTGTCAAACAGCTAGTAATCCTTTGCTTGCTCCTATATATAACGCCCCACATAGCCTAACACGTATAACCAGACCACAACCCGAGATTTCTATAGTGTACAAACATTTTCGCCCACGCCACAACACAGGAGCTAGCTAGCATCGATCTCCTTTAATTTCCCCAGATCAAGCAAGCAAGACTCAGCCATGGAGGGAAGCGGCGAGCTGAAGCTGCTGGGCGTGTGGACGAGCCCGTACGTGATCAGGGTGCGCGTGGTGCTCAACCTCAAGTCTCTGCCGTACGAGTACGTGGAGGAGAACCTGGGCAGCAAGAGCGCGCTCCTCCTGGGCTCCAACCCGGTGCACAAGAGCGTCCCCGTCCTCCTCCACGGCGGGCGCCCCGTGAACGAGTCCCAGGTCATCGTGCAGTACATCGACGAAGTCTGGGCCGGGACCGGCCCGTCCGTGCTCCCGGCGGACCCCTACGAGCGCGCCGTCGCCCGCTTCTGGGCGGCCTACGTCGACGACAAGGTCGTCTCGGCGTGCCAGGTGATGCTGTTCACGTGCAAGACAGAGGAGGAAAGGGCGGAGGCGGTGTCCCGCGCCGTGGCGGCGCTGGAGACGCTGGAGGGCGCGCTCGCGGAGTGCTCCAAGGGGAAGGCCTTCTTCGGCGGCGACGGCATCGGGTTCGTCGACGTCGTGCTCGGTGGCTACCTCGGGTGGTTCGGGGCGGTCGACAAGATGATTGGCTGCAGGCTCATCGACCCGGCGCGAACGCCGCTGCTGGCTAAGTGGGAGGAGCGGTTCCGTGCGGCGGATGCGGCCAAGGGCATGGTGCCGGATGACGCCGACAAGATGCTCGAGTTCTTGCGCACCCTGCTCGCCTGGAGCGCCTCCAAATCGAAGTGAACTGCGACACCGTCAGTTTCGTAACGTATGTGTGTTTTGTGTCCGAGTTTCGTCAAGTGTGTGCTTTATTTAGTGCTTAATAAATTGTTCTCCCCAGGGCAAGTGATGCTGAATAACTGTTTGTGTGTTATATGGTAAGTGGTAACATCTTTTAATTCCCTCGAAAAAAACAGGAGAATTGACCACGCAGCGTGGTGAGGAATATAGACACCGGAAAGAATCTGTGCTGTGTTTTGACAAAATGCATGACAAACGTGCCGGCGCACTTGGTTGGACTAAAATGTCTGCCTCGGTGCACTGCCAAGACACTGAATTCGTAGGCTTTCCGGGAAAGTCCCAAATCCTAACCATTTTCTCATGTAACCGGACATGTTCATTTTATCTTGGTTGGGTTTCTGAGCATCTCTAGCAGTACTCTTATATTCAGTTACAAGAGTATCTCTAATATCGACTGATCCGCAAATTTTTGCGCCGCATCAGCAAGCAAATTTTTGCGGCACCCATGCAACCCCGCCGATGCCGGCTGGCAATGCCGCGGATGATGCAGATGGGCTCTTGTTGACCGAAATATGTGCCCTCCCAACTTGTCGTTCGCGAGTCTGCTCTCAACGATGAGCATGAGGAGGTCTTGGTCACCGAGGCCAAGTTCAACTCGATGAGCATGAGGAGGTCTTGGTCACCGAGGCCAAGTTCAACTCCCTATGCACCACACTCAAGGAGATCGTGTAGCGCCGGAAGCGCCGCCGTGACGCGCGCAGTACGAAGAAGCACGATCTTCTCTATGCCAATCGCCTCTCCCTCCATGAGCACCTGAGACGGCTCGAGGCCCTGGAAGCCGACTTACCCGACGATTTTTTCACCACCGACGACTATGGCAATGACGACAACGCCGAGGAGTAAGCGCGCGACGCCGCCACCATAGATGATCCGATGAGTAGGTACCGCGGGTGGAGCTACGTAGATGCTAGGTGAAGTCTGGATGTAGGGACCGGCATCAATTTCTGCTAAACTTATGTAGATCTAGATGATCAAAACCTCCTCTATATATAATCTGGTTCTCAAGTGTGGTCATTTTTAAATATGCAGTTTGGATTAGTGTATCGCTAGAGATGCTCTAAGAGCTGATTTTGCATGTACTGTCCAACGGCTGACCAATCGGCCCCTTTAACCAGTAAAACATGAATGTCATCCAAATTTGACAGTACACAACTGAAATTTAATAATACGGTACATTGTTTAACCAAATTTGATTTTTGACTAGCTCGTCGTCAAAGTTCCCGTTAAAAGGATGACCAACACGCCGAAGGAAGGACGATCAAACATCACCGTTCTCGTGAAGCTCGACAGAGTCGGCACCACAATCACCACCACCACCACTAGATGCAGCTCCACAATCACCACCACCGCTAGTTGCCGAAGCTCCACCATGGCCACCACCGCCGCTAGCCGCATCACCACCATGAACATCACCGCCAGTTGCCGAAGCTCCACCATCGCCACTAGCCGCGGCTCCACCATCAACACCACCACAAGTTGCTAAAGCTCCACCATGGGCACCATCGCCACTAGCCGCAGCTCCACCATCAACACCACCGCCATTCGTCGAAGCTCCACCATGGACACCAACACCACTAGCCGTAGCTCCACCATAACCACAAGCGCCAGTTGTCGAAGTTTCACCATGGCTACCACCACCACTAGCTACACCACCACCAAAGAGAGCTTGCCTTTTTCGTTCCAAGATATCCATCCTTGCACCAAATGCCACCACTCCTTTGTGAAATTGTCCATGGTATTCGGATCCATCGTCATCGTCTTGTTCTCCTCGGCGATGAGGTCGGCCATGGCTCTCTCCGCGATGGTTCTCCTCGGCATGGGCTCTTATCTTGTCCAAGGCCGCTCTCTTTAGTTGATCTTTCTGGAGTGTTTGCCACCTAGCCTAATTATCTTGATTCTTTTTTCTCGGCAACAAGAATCTTTGTTTGCCACCTAGCTTGATGTCCCAACTTGCTTCCTAATTTTCACCTTTAACTTCCTATTTCCTTCTGGCTTATTCTTGTTCCTCCCTCATTCATCACTCTTCACGTGCAGGACGGAGAAGGAGAGGGCGGAGACCGTGTCCCGCGCCGTGGTGGCACTGGAGATGTTGGAGGGCGTGCTCGCGGAGTGCTCCAGAGGGAAGGCCTTCTTCGGCGGCGATGGCATCGGCTTCGTCGACGTCGTGCTCGGCGGATACCTCGGGTGGTTCAGGACGGTCGACAAGATGATTGGCCGGAGGCTGATCGTCCTGGCGCGAACGCCGCTGCTGGCCAAGTGGGAGGAGCGGTTCCACGCGGCGGAGGCGGCCAAGGGCGTGGTGCCGGATGACACCGACAAGATGCTCGAGTTCTTGCGCACCCCTCCAAATCGAAGTGAACTGCGACATCGTCAGTTCATAGCATGTGTGTCCGACCTCTGTCCCACAACGTAAATATTTTTAGTAAACTGTTGTTTTAGTTTGCTAAAAAGACTTATATTGTAAAATGAAGACAGTAAATGTATTAATAGCACGTGTGTTATACGAAGGGCAAGTAATGTTGAATAATTTTACTGTTTGTGTGTTTGGATAAGGGTACCATCTTTAACTTATTTGTAGTACTAAAACAAAAAATCTACCGCGCCGCGCAGCGCTGAGGAATGTATGCATCCAGTACTCCTGTTATAGAAGCACCGCAAAGAATCGATGCTGAGCTTTGAAAAAATGCCTGATGAACGTGCTGGCGACTGGCGTACTTGAATGGACTGAAATGTCTGCCATATTACAGTGCCGACACTGAATTCGTACGCTTCAAGGGAAAGTCCCAAATCCTGACCATTTTCTCATTTAAGTGGTAATGTTAATTTTCTCCCGGATGCTGAAGCCTGAAGTGCTAGGCGCCTGAGGTCACCTCTAGCTGCATGCCCCATTTAGCGGGAACGTAAATGGCAGCTAAACTGCGGCCGCAAGTTTTGTTTATTCAATTTATTAGTTTATTTTTGGAAAAAGCAAATTTTATTAAACTAGAGTATTGATAAATGGTATTATGCGGGAATAAATGGCATGCCGTTTACATTTAGGATAGTTAAAAGATATGTTTTGCTTCATTTGGGTCAAACCTCACTAGTGGAAACGAGGCCTTTAGTTGAGGTCAGAATTGGGCGAACCGGTGTTAAAGGGAGTGTCTGTACCAGCGTGACCCGTGCAGCAAAAAGGCGCGCCCCCGTTAACACCGGATCGAGCCACGAACTGGTGTTAAAGACCCTGCACCACCGAGCCGCGCAGCACCCCCCCTTTAACACCGGTTCGTGGCTTACACCGCAGCCCACGCCCCTCTCTCTCATTTTTTCATTCTCTCATTTTGGATCTTAGCAAAGAGGGTGAGAGGTGTGCTAGTTTGTGTTTTCTTCCTATGCACAAGAGGTGTTCGGTGAAATGCCCGAGAGCTCGAATTAAGTTTTCTCGTTGCTCTTTCCTTCTCGGTCGAGGTCGGCAACTTTATCCTTTCATGTGTCATTGATGTACTGTAAAAGTGGTCATCTCCCTATTAATTTCTGATATACTGTAATGATTTTTGATATACGTAATTAATTATATAATGCAAATGAACCGACAATGGATGTATAGTGACCGAAGCACTTCCGAGTATATTACGGGCTCCAAAAATTCATCGTTGTGGCTAAGCCAAACCGTGGTCACAATGGTTTTTATGTGTTGTCCATGTGTTGATTGTCAGAACAAGAAAGACTACTCAAATACCAAAACCATTCACGCCCACCTGCTTCGGTCCCGTTTTATGTCCAGTTATAATTGTTGGACCAAGCACGAAGAAAGAGGGGTTATGATGGAAGACAACGAAGAAGAAGAGGATGATGACAACTATCATAACATGTATCCTGAATATGATGATACTGCAACGGGGGTAGATGAAGATCAAGAGGCAGCAGATGGGCCCGCTGATGACGATATTGGTCGGGCCATTACTGATGCAAAGGAAGAATGTGAAACTGAAAAGGAGAAGGAGAAGCTGGAGCAGATGTTAAAGGATCACAAAACATTGTTGTACTCAACTTGCGAAGATGTCCACAAAAAAACTAGGTACCACACTAGATTTGCTGCAATGGAAGGCAGAGAAAGGTGTGACTGACAGCGCATTTTGAAAGCTGTTGGTAAAAATGAAGAATCTGCTTCTAAAAAATAATGAATTGCCCGACAGTACATACCAAGCAAAGAAGGTTGTCTGCCCTCTAGAATTAGACGTGCAGAAGATACATGCCTGCATTAATGACTGCATCCTCTACCACGGTGAGAAGTACGAGAATTTGGATGCATGCCAGGTATGCACTGCACTGCGGTATAAGATCAGACGAGACGACCCTGACGATGTTGAGGGTGAGGCCCCTAGGAAGAAGGTTCCTGCCAAGGTTATGTGGTATGTTCCTATAATACCACAGTTAAAACGTCTCTTTAGAAATAAAGAGAATGTCAAGTTGTTACGATGGCACATGGAAGACCGTAAGAAAGACGCGATGTTGAGATACCCCGCTGATGGGTCACAGTTGAGAAAAGTCGAACGAGAGTACCCGGACTTCGCACATGACGCAAGGAACTTAAGGTTTGGTATAAGTACAGATGGCATGAATCCTTTTGGGGAGCAGAGCTGCAGTCACAGCACCTGGCCTATGACTCTATGTATCTATAACCTTCCTCCTTGGTTGTGCATGAAGCGGAAGTTCATTATGATGTCAGTGCTCATCCAAGACCCGAGGCAACCCGGCAACGACATTGATGTGTACCTAAGGCCATTAGTTGAAAAACTTTTACAGCTGTTGGACAAACCAGGTGTACGTATGTGGGATGAGCACAAAGGGAAGCCATTTGACCTACGAGTGTTGCTTTTCATAACCATCAATGATTGGCCTGCTCTTAGTAACATTTCAGGGCAGACAAACAAGGGATTCAAAGCATGCACACACTGTTTAGATGAGATTGAAAGTGTATATTTGGATAAATGTAAGAAGGTTGTGTACCTAGGACATCGTCGATTTCTTCCGAACCTGCATCCCGTAAGAAAGAAAGGCAAGCATTTCAAACGTCTGGCAGAACCCCGGAGGAAGTCTGTCCTCCGTACTGGTGAGGAAGTATTTGGTATGGTCAAGGACCTACAAGTAATATTTGGAAGAGGTCCTAGCAGTGAATCTGTTCCGAACAATGTCACTACTGGACACACACCCATGTGGAAGAAGCAATCTATATTCTAGGACCTACCCTATTGGAAAGTCCTAGAGGTCCGCTCTTTAATCGACGTGATGCACGTAACGAAGAATCTTTGCGTGAACCTGCTAGGCTTTCTGGGAGTGTATGGGAAGACAAAAGATACACCGGAAGTACGGCAGGACCAGGAATGTATGAAAGAACCTGAAAAGCATATGCATCTTGAGAACGAGAAGGGTAAAGGACACCACTTAACTCCTGCCAGCTACGCTCTTACCAAAGCAGAGAAGGAAATCTTTTTTGAATGCATGAGCAGTATCAAGGTCCCATCTGGCTTCTCGTCGAATATAAAAGAAATAATAAATATGGCAGCGAAAAAATTCCAAAACCTGAAGTCTCATGACTGCCACGTGATTATGATGCAATTGCTTCCGATTGCATTGAGGGGGCTTCTACCTGAAAATGTTCGAGTACCCATTGTGAAGCTTTATGCATTCCTCAATGCAATATCTCAGAAGGTAATCGATCCAGAAAGCCTACCAGGGTTACAGACAGATGTGGCCCAATGTCTTGTCAGCTTTGAGTTAGTGTTCCCACCATCCTTCTTCAATATTGTGACGCATCTCTTGGTTCACCTAGTAGAAGATATTGCCATTCTCGGTCTTGTATTTCTACACAATATGTTCCCCTTTGAGAGGCCAGAAGGAAGCATCTCCAAGGTCTATGTATCAGAGAAGGTCATTGAGTTCTGTGTTGACTTTATTCCTGACCTTAAGACGATTGGTGTTCCACAATCACGACATGAGGGGAGACTGCATGGAAAAAGCACCCTAGGATGTAAAGCAATGATATGTAGGGACGGACATTCTCTCAATAAAGCACACTACACGGTTTTACAAAGTTCTATCTTGGTTTCCCCGTATATCAATGAACACAAGAATTTTATACGCCTCAAACACCCGAGACAGTCTGATGAATGGATTAGACGTGAACACATGGCGAGTTTTTGCGGCTGGCTGCAAAGACTTCTCACGAATAACACCAATGTTAGAGATCAGTTGTACTTGTTGTCTAGGACACCATCTTCGACTGTATGTACTTTCCAAGGGTACGAGATAAATGGGAATATATTTTACACGATAGTCCAAGATAAAAAGAGCACCAACCAAAACAGTGGTGTCCGCTTCGATGCAGCAGGAGACAATGGGAAAAAGACCACATATTATGGGTTAATAGAGGAGATATGGGAACTTGACTATGGACCTTGTTTTAAGGTCCCAGTGTTTCGGTGCAACTGGATCAAGTTGACAGGAGGTGGGGTTCAGGTAGACAAGTTGTACGAAATGACAACAGTGGATCTCAACAATCTTGGGTACAGAGACGAACCATTCGTCCTAGCCAATGACGTGGCTCAGGTTTTCTATGTGAAGGACATGTCTACCAAACAGAAAAAAGAAAAAAAATAAGCAAATAGATACATCACACGATGAGCCAAAGCGTCATATAGTTCTTTCAGGAAAAAGAAACATCGTGGGAGTGGAGGACAAGACAGACATGTCAGAAGATTATAATAAGTTTGATGAAATTCTGCCCTTCAAAGTAAAGATTGACCCAACCATCCTGTTAAACTGTGTTGATACTCCATGGTTACGGCCGACGCGATCATAAGATTGACTATATCTATTAAATGAGCCATTTTTGGCACACATATGTATCTCAACATGGAAATCAATGTCATATTTCTTCGGTTAACACTTGGTTCTAAAGAAATGCATTTTTTATTTTTATTACAAAAAATCCCCTTTAGTCCCGGTTGGTAAAAAATTCGCGCCTCTGTCTTCCCGCCATTTTTTTCCTGCCATTTCTTCCCGCCATTTTTCTTCCCGCCATTTCTTCCTGCCATTTCTCACTATATATATGTAGGATTGACCTCCATTGTCATTTCACATCTTTAGACTCATATCTGCAACCTCATCACTCTTTCCCATGGCTTCCACCGTACCACTAACCCATAGGGAGTCAGAGGCGCTTTGCGCCCCGAACTACCCCTTCCCGCTAGGCTACTGCTTCCCCGTCGGCTGGATGCTGAGCGCCGGAGGCATTGCCGGTCCCTCCTGTCCCTCTAGGTGTGGTGCGCCGGATAGCCATCATGAACCACTACTACTTCGAGCTCACGCCGGAGCAGCGAAGGAATCCCAACTGGCATCCCGACTATTTCCCGATTTGGGAAGCCTTCTTCATGGATCGGCGTGAGAGGGCGCTCGCCAGGCACGAGGAGGATGTCCCACCTCCTTCGAACTTCAACGAGGCCGGCCGTCGGTTGTGGTGGCGCGGTCGGACTCTCTAGAGTGTCATGGCCTACAACACGGCCGGCTCTAACCCCCGCCTGCGCTACCCTCAAGTCCAGCCCACGCGTACTCAGCCTTCAAGGTTCAACTACGGCGACCCCAACGACGACAGAAACAACGGCCGCGGAGAGTAGGACGACTATAGTAGAGAGTATTACAGGTGTAGGCAGGAGCATGACTGAATCACTCCAACATTCCAAAACAAGTTTGGCCGATTGTGACTTAATCTGACCATGTATCTTAATTTTCAATTCTTATATGTATCTTAATTTTTAGTCGTTCTTTATGTAACTTAGTGTTAGTTGCGTTATGTACTTTAGTTCTAGTTCTATTATAATAAAATTTTCTTCCCGCTCATTATTTCCCGCCCTTTTCTTCCCGCCTTTTTCCTCTCGCGCATTCTGCCCGCCCTTTCCCATTTGTTACTAGTTTGAATAGTTAGAATTTTATTTTTTGAAAACAATTTTATTTTTGGGTTATTTATTCAAATGCAAACACTTTTCATGTTGAAATTTTTGTCAGATTCTAAAGTATACAAAAAATGCTAAATTTAAATATCCAAACAATTCAAAAATGTTAATAGAAAATAAAATATGATTTGCTCTAATTATTTTTAATTTTCTAAAAATAGGGTTAGATTCCTTTTCAGATGCTTAATATTTCTTAAGTTCAAAGTTTTAGGGTTTGACTATTTTATTTTTGTCTTAATTGAATAATCAAAATTCATATGTAAGTGTTTTAATCATTTTGAAAATTTTCATCTACAGTAACTATAAATTTTTTTATATGAATGGATAGGTCTTATTTTTATGAAAATTATGATATATTATTCATATTTTTCTGAGTTGAAATGAAAAAGATATGAATTTTCTAAATTCTATCCTATTTTTGGGAATTAAAAATGCCCCCCTTTAACACCGGTTCGTTGCTGGAACCGGCGTTAAAGAGGTGGGTATAAAGCAGCAACGCGCACACTTCCTCTTCCCCAGCCAGATTTTGATCGAGCAAAGGAGCGCGCGACCGAGAACAAAATAACACCGGCAGGCTGCTCGACCGCGTCATCGCCGTCCGCGCTGTCGTCATCCGCCGCTGTCGTCGCCACGCCAGTGCCGTCCGCCACTGCACGCGCCCGCGCCGTCCGCCACAGACGACCACCGACACCATTGTCGTTGACCCTGACCTCCTCTGCCCTCGCTGAGCCTACACATGCGTCGAGGGTGAGTCGCCCGTCCCTCTGGACCTTCCCTTTGTCCCCCTCTCGTCCTGTAGTCATCGACCACCGATGTTCTGCAAGCTCCACCGCCGCCGCTCGTCGCAGGCCACGTTCCAGTGACCCCTAGGTAGCGGCGCCGCCCATTTTAGGTATCCCATATCATGCTGGTTCGAACGCACACCCCCACACATCCCCTCTCTCGCCCTAGCGCCGCTAGCTGCCGCCATCTGCAGCGTTTCCAGCGAGCCCGCCTGGCGCCTGTGTGGCTTGCCGACGTGGCCCAGGTCCCACCTATGATCCATAGTGTCTAGATTCTGCTATGGTGAGAAAAACATAGAGTTAGGGTGTGCTGACGTCAGGCTGAGGTAATAAGTGGTTTAATATTTTCAAAAAATGATTTAAACTTGTAAAATCAATAACTTATTCATATTAACTCAGAAAATTACAAATAATATATCAAAATGTTTAGGAAAATAAGATCTGCCCAATAGCATTGTAACCATGCATTGTTAATCAACTTTCATGACAAGTTAATTAGAATAACTAAATTTACCCTCTCATATGAATCCGGGGTTTCTCTGAATTAGAGTTTGGACCCCTCGGACCTCGTTTAAAATGATCAAGCATGTATTAGGGTTACATTACAATACTTTTAACATGTGGATGAGATCACGGAGAGCGAACACGCTGAGCTACATGTGAAATTAATGGGCTTATCCATTAAGGTGGCGGTCGGCTATGCCTTACCTCCTGTACCTAGTGGAACTTACCACTCCCGATCGATTCTAGATGGCTATGCTGTTGTCAGGGTGGATGAGGTTGTGAAGGAATATGAGGAAGCACAGCTTGACCAAGCTACAGGTGAAGGGGAAACTCAATTGAAATTTGTAGTGAAAACAAACATTCTCTGGAAGATGGAACATATCGTGCTACAAATTGGAGGCCACTGGCTCCCCCGCCGTCTCCGCAGCGTCATCAATCTGAGCCGCCTCAGCCATATCCGGGTCATCAGAATACTCCCCTACCGTCTTCGTTGTGTCAGTCGTCTTCGCCGCTTCAGCCATCTCCGGCGTGTCAGCCATCTCCTGCGCGCCAGCGTAAGCGGAAGAGCACTGCCACGAAGAGCACTAGTACTACTACCACGAAGAAATCTGCAGGAAACTGATGGCGCCTAGTACTTATCGTGGGACGCTTCGTTGGAAACCCCAAGTGCAAGGTATGAAGCAGCACATCAGAAAGTTTCCCTCAGTAAGAAACTGAGGTTACCGAACCAGTAGGAAGAAGGAAATGTCACACAGGTGTTGCAAGCAACGGGGAGACCTGCACAACACAAACTCAAGACCTTGCCAAAACGAATCAGTGAGGTTTTCAAGCTCACCGGTTTGCTGTAACAAAGGATTAAATGTATGGTGTGGAAGATAATGGTGGTTTTCAGCAAGTAAACAGGTAACATTAGAAGATGTATCAATGGTAAAGATTGGACTGGGGTCCATAGTTCAATAGAGGTGCTCTCCTTAGATAAACAACATGGCATGAAGGGTAAACAAATTACAGTGGGGCAATTGACATGAACTGAGCAAGGAATAACAATGCAATTACTAGTCAGAAAGATCCTGTGAGGCTGATTAGGCAATACAACAATATACATAGACCGCCATCCAACTGCATCTATGACTAGAAGTCCACCTTCAGGTTATCATCCGAACCCCCTCCAGTATTAAGTTGCAAGCAACAGACAACTGCTTTAAGCAAAGTGTGTAAGGTAAACGGTCCACATGTTCCATGAACAATAGACCATTGTTTTCTCCCTAGTAGCAATAGCACATCTACAACCGAAGATATTTCTGTCACTTCCCTTGGAAACTAGAGGCATGAACCCACTATCGAGCATAAATACCCCCTCTTGGAGTCACTAGCAACTACTTGGCCAAGATAGCTACTAACAACGGAGAGCATGCAAGATCACAAACAACACAGTAATTATAGAATCATAAAGACAAAACCATTAACCAAACCAACATAATAATCTCAATATCCATCGGATCCCCGGAAACACAACATGCATGATTACAAATAGATTAGATCTTGATCATGAATGGAGCTCACAGGATCTATACATGAAAGCAAAAAGGAGGAGATACAACCATTTAGCTACTACTAGTCCAAGGTGGAACTACTCACACATCATACCAGAGAGAAGGCCTCCGTGATGATCTCTCCTCCGACAGGCTGCCGGGAAGAACTTCAGATCCCCCCGATCTAGGGACGATGGTGGCGGCGGCTACAGACCGTTTCGTGGATTTCTGATCGGATACGCAGGATTTCTGCATCGGGGGCTTCTTATAGGCGAAGGGACGATACCGGGAGGCGGCCAGAGCCACCAAAGCCTAGCCAGGCGCGGGCTCACCTGCCCCCGTGCCTGGGGTGGGTCTGGCCCCCCTGGCTGGCCCCTCCAGCTCTCTTCTGGACTTCTTGTTCCCCACGGAAAGTAATTGACTTTGTCCTTTGTCCCGTCCAATTCCGATAATATTTCTTTACTAACTTTTCTGAAACCAAAAACAGCGGAAAACAGGCATCTGGCCCTGTTGCAACTTGTTAATAGGTTAGTACCAGAAAACTTGTAAAAAGCACCTCAAAGTGTGGACAAGTAAAGCAAAGTATATACAAAAAAAGCATGGAGCATCAAAAATTATAGATACGTTTCCAACGTATCAACATCCCCAAGATTAACTCCTGCTCGTCCTCGAGTAGGTAAGTGATAAAAAGAATAATTTTTTAGGTGACATGCACCCTCATAATAAAGATCCAACCATTTGCAAGCATTGAAAACTGGGATCAAATAACTCTAAACATGTGCATGAAAGATGGAGTTCTAACAATAGGACATAGTAACTATGCATGCAACATGGCAAGCTACAAACAAAGATCATGAGTAACATGCATTGAAAAACGTTTGTTTGTTTCACATGCAGAAAACATATCATAGTGGCAATCAGCTTGTCCCTCATAGAGTAGCAATATAGATGCATAGGACACCTGCAAAGTTCACAAGGGTGACTAGAAACAAGTAGCACAAGAACAAGTAATATCACAATATGCATCAATTAATAAGCTTTGCAACACTGCACATAGAATGACAACTATGCTCTCTTAATGGTGCCTAAAGGTAGAAGGTGGAGACTCAATAATGGTGGAAGAAAGGCCTTTTTTGTAAAGGAAGCAGGGATTACAAGTTTCAAAACGATCTTCCAAAAATTATGGTACTTGTTAGCTTTCAGCCCTCATTGCCCCTATCATAAGCATCTTGAAGTGGTTAAGGTTAAAGTGGAAAAGCTGGAGTATATGCTTGACGAAGTATAAGTTGGCAATCTCATGCCCCTTGAATATGAGGGCCACACCTCATGCATACTCAAATTTGGGTCCAGGTAAGTTCTTGTCACTGTAAGTATTTTCATATCATTGAGAACCGCCAACGGGGTACCCCTTGAACATGGTACAGGAGCTTTCCCATAACCAAAATGATAAGGCAAGCAGACAATGAGCATCTCAGCAATCTTTTTATTTACCATATGCTTGTATTTTTATTGAGGATGCTTCATAGATAGCTCATTATGGTGATGCTGCAAGTTTCCACCATGATTAGGCATGGCTTAGGCTAGCGGCCCAGGCGTTTCTCTAACACAGGATACAAACTCCATGGACTTACAAGTCCCCTCTTTATTTCACACCGGTGACATCCATAGACAAAATAACATGATATCAACTGAGTACAACAAGGTACAATTGCAATGTTGAAAATGTTCCCCGTGACAACACGGTTCTGCTAATTCCAACTTATAAGTGCAAGCATATACAACAAAGTTGTCACAATGGTTCAAGTTTATTAGGGGCAAAGAATAAAGTGTGCCATCAAGTTCGTGAGGGCTTTAATCACTAAGTTTTCACATAATAAAATAGTTTTTAATTGGAAGATAGTTGAAAGCAAGAATATACTTTGGAATGGTGTAACACACTATGCATAGAAGTTTATAGTTGACACTTTGGAATAACTTGGTTTCTTGGGAGTTGGAAGCATGAGTAGAACTTACTCATACAAGCGGAGGCTAGCAAAAGACTGGGAGCAACCAACTAAGAGAGCAATAATGGCCATAATCATGCAATGCAACAAAGAAAAATAACCAAAGCAAAGAGTGGTACTACAAGTCAAGGACTAAATGATCATAGAGGATAATTGTGACTTGTCATAGTCATAACATGGTGTGAGCATGTGCCAAGTCAACCAAAGCAAAACATCAAAGGAGAATACCACAATACTATGCTTTTGCATGCTAAAACAACGCATAATTTCTTCAAGGCACACTAAGCAATCCCAATTGTTTGGAACAAGACATGCTACAGAAATAATCACTAAGCATAATGCAAAAACAACACCTAGCATGTCATGCTAAAGTCTAAGTCATAGTCAATGCAAGCTCCTCTTGCACTTCAGGCAAGAACTTACTACTCCTTTCCAAACACCAAGCAAACTTATTTGCAAAACAACACAGCGAGAACAGGGGTCCAAACTACTTTATTCAAGCAAACTAAACAACCTAAGCAAAGGAAACGAAAACTAAGACTCTCGAAGAACAACACAACTGTGCATGAAACAATAAAAACGAAGTGTCTAGACAGACCTGAGCTTTTTATTGATGAAGAAGGGGATGCCTTGGGCATCCCCAAGCTTTGACACTTGTACCTCTTGGATATTTCTTGGGGTTACACCTTGGTGGCATCCCCAAGCTTGAACTTTTGTCCATTCTTGATCTCATTGCATCATTCTCTCTTCACACCTGAATTTTTTCCTTCATACAAAACTTCACACAATGTTCATTAGCAACATTAGCTTATTCAAAAGATATTAGACCACTGGAAAAGCTTTGGAACAGCAAGTCTTTCACTAAAAACACAAGATACTGTAGTAACTCCTTCAAAATGCTCAATTTACCTGAACAGAACTCAAAAAAGAATCAATAAGAAGCAAATGCAAATAATGGCAAAAATCTATCAAAACATACTAGCAGGTAGAAACGATTTTTCGAACATCTTCTGTTGCTCAAATCAAAAAGTGTTGAACTAACGAAAGTTATCTAACATACTGGGGGATTTATTCGTAAATTTTTAGCTCAATACGAGTTACAGAGCCTCCTCACGAATTTTATTGGTGGAGGACAGAAATCTGTTTCGGGACAGCAACTCCCCAAATCTTACTTTCCTCTCATTAGAGGTTATTCTTGGCACAAAATGCAAACAAAAAGGATAAGAAGAGGTCATTACAGAAGTAATAACTTCCAATACTCAAGGAAAATCTTGGGTTATCTCCCAACAAGTACTTTTTTTTAACGCCTTTAAGTTAGGCACAAGAAGCAAGAAGAATCAAGTATTTTCAAATGAGGAATTGCCCCTCTTGTTCCTTATTTTCTTACCTTTATTTTTCTTCTTAGGGAAGATATGATTGCTTACTTGGGGAGTAAAGTGCATGATGCCTTCTCCCACATCTATTACTACCCCAAGGTGTTTCAGTAGAGATCTTCCAAGTGTGATCTGTCCTTTTCCTACACATTCAATACGAGATAATCAGTAGACACCATTTTCCCTGAGATTTTTATAAACACACATTCAGCTATTCCAATGGGAAATTTAGTGGCATTGTTGGTAAGAGAGATTTCCTCTCCTCCTTCAATAAGCCTCCAAAGACTCAAGGAATAAAAAATATCTTTAGGCATGAGACAAAATTCAGACATGATATCATAGCGAGCATCAAAAAGTGTAGTGTTTATTGAGACTTTAATTGTGGGAAACCAATTTGAAGGCTCAGAATTTATGGGAACATAATCATGGTAAGCCCTAAGAGTGTGATAACAACTATTCATGGCAGCAATACTGGTCTCAAGATGGTTCAACCTAGAAAAAATACTTGTGAAAGAGGAATCAGACTTGCCAGGTGTACCATAGATCATGATTAATTTCCTTATAGCATCATAAGCTTCATCCTTAGTACAAAGCAAAAAATCTTTTTCAGCCACATCATCCAAAGCATATCTATAACGAAGAGCAATACCGCGGTAGAAACCATCAATAACCAAGCTGAGGCTTACCTCAGGCTCAGTTTCCCTCTAGAAAGCAGAGATTCTAGACCAAGCTTCCTTACTACTTTCTTCACCTTTTTTGCTTAAAAGTGGAGATTTCTACCATAGGGGAAATAAAGGCAGACCCCGACATGGCAGCAACTAGAGTAGGAACTATTTTTTTTTGTGTTTTTGAATAAAGCAAGCAAACCAAACTAGACTAATTTTTTGGGGTTTTTTTGAAAAGAGGCAAACAAAACCAAGCAAAAGAAACAAAGAAAACTAAAAACAAAGTAAAGAGGAAGGAAGTGAAGGACTCCCCTAGTGAATACGTCCTTAGCCTCCCCGGCAACAGCGCCAGAAAATAGCTTGATGGCGCCCAGTACTTGTCGTGGGACGCTTCGTTGGAAACACCAAGAGCAAGGTATGAAGCAGCACAGCAGCAAGTTTCCCTCAGTAAGAAACCGAGGTTATCGAACCAGTAGGAGGAAGGAAATGTCACACAGGTGTTGAAAGCAACGCGGAGACCTGCACAACACAAACTCAAGACTTTGCTCCAACGAATCAGTGAGGTTGTCAAGCTCACCGGTTTGCTGTAACAAAGGATTAAATATACGGTGTGGAAGATAATGGTGGTTTGCAGCAAGTAAATAGGTAACAGTGGAAGATGTATCAATGTTAAAGATTGGACTGGGGTCCATAGTTCACTAGAGGTGCTCTCCTTAGATAAACAACATGGCATTAAGGGTAAACAAATTACAGCGGGGCAATTGACAGGAACTGAGCAAGGCATAACAATGCAATTACTAGTCAGAAAGATCTTATGAGGATGATTGGGAAGTACAACAATATACATAGACCGCCATCCAACTGCATCTATGAATGGAAGTCCACCTTCAGGTTATCATCCGAACCCCCTCCAGTATTAAGTTGCAAGCAATATACAACTGCTTTAAGCAATGTGTGTAAGGTAAACAGTCCACACGTTCCATGAACAAGATACCGTTGTTTTCTCCCTAGTAGCAATAGCACATCAACAACCGAAGAGATTTCTGTCACTTCCCTTGGAAACTAGAGGCATGAACCCACTATCGAGCATAAATACCCCCTCTTGGAGTCACTAGCAACTACTTTGCCAAGATAGCTACTAACAACAGAGAGCATGCAAGATCACAAACAACACAGACATGATAGAATCATAAATACAAAACCATTAATCAAACCAACATAATAATCTCAATATCCATCGGATCCCCGCAAACTCAACATGCGATTACAAATAGATTAGATCTTGATCATGAATGGAGCTCACAAGATCTATACATGAAAGCACAAAGGAGGAGATACAACCATCTAGCTACTACATGGACCCATAATCCAAGGTGGAACTACTCACGCATCATACTAGAGAGAAGGCCTCCGGGATGATCTCCCCTCTGGCAGGCTGCCGGGAAGAACTTTAGATACCCTCGATCTAGGGACGATTGTGGCAGCGTCTACAGACGGTTTCGTGGATTTCTAATAGGGTACTCAGGGTTTCTACATCGAGGCTCTTCTTATAGGCGAAGGGGCGAGACCGGGAGGCGGCCAGGGCCACCAAACCCTAGCCAGGCGCGGGCCCACCTGCCCCCGTTCCTGGGGTGGGTCTGGTCCCCCTGGCTAGCCCCTCTGGCTCTCCTCTGGACTTCTTGTTCCCCACGGAAAGTAATGGACTTTGTCCTTTGTCCCGTCAAATTCCAAGAATATTTCTTTACTAACTTTTTTGAAACCAAAAACAGCAGAAAACAGGCATCTAGCACTGTTGCAACTTGTTAATAGGTTAGTACCAGAAAACATGTAAAAAGCACCTCAAAGTGTGGACAAGTAAAACAAAGTAGATAGAAAACAAGCATGGAGCATCAAAAATTATAGATACGTTTCCAACGTATCAGAAACCGTATGCCGAAGAGTTCAAGGAACTACGTCCCGCAGCCTTTCGCCAAGCCATTGCCGGTATTACCGTGGAATCCCAGCGACAAGGAGAACAAGAGGATCTCGGAAGACGAGGCTAAGAAATTCTTTGCACCTAAACGGGCCGAGCCAAAGGAGAAACTAGATCCGGCGGTGGTCGAGAAGTTTTACAATAGTATTTTGAAACCTGAACCCCCACTTGTGCCGGACTACGAATGCCAGATTATAAACGGGGATGCAAGGCAGAGGGAGTCTGAAAGTAGTATTCATGCACCCCGGAAAATAGTTCCGCAGCTCGGAGAGCAGGAAAACCAATCGTGCGCCCCGTCCAAGTGTTTGATACACGAATAGCTCCTCCTGTAAATGATTACGAGCAAGAGCTAGGGATGACTTACATTGCATACTTGAACATCATGGGAGAACAATTGCCCAAAGGCGATGTCAACCCCATACAACCATGGAAGTATGGGAAGAATCTCGTCAAGAAAGAGGAGCTCAAGAATCTACCAACAAAGATGCGAAGATTGCATAAGTGGTACCTTAATTTCTGCAAGACGACAAAGGAAGAATGGATCACGGCGCATATAAGAGATAAGGTTTTCTTGTGCGGAGACGACCAGATCACCTTCAACATTCAAGACTTGCATTATTTATTCAATCAGAAGGAACTCGACAAAGCTTTCCTTAGCCTTTATTGTGTGTAAGTACTATTTCTGTAATTTCTATCTCAACTCATTCAATTCATTAATTGCATGTATATATATGTTCACCATATATGTATATACTATTACGCAGGAAAAAGGTTATGGAATGCATGAAAGGAGGCCCTTATGACATTGGGTTCATTGACCCAAATAGAGTTCATGAACAAGTGGTACAACACAAACCCGGGCAAACAGAAGATTTCTTGCTAAGGTCTTTACTGAGACAACAAACCAAAAGGGAAATACTATTGCCTTAAAACTTCTCGTGAGTGTTACCCTCTCTTGTACTGTTTCGACTTACTCGATGTTAAGTGTAACTGATGATGAGTTATGCATGTGCAGGTTCCACTTTATTCTGCTAGTCATTCAAGTTGACGCAGGAAAAGTTCTTGTCATGGAATCGGCATGAAAATACAAAGAGCTATGGGAAGACTTTAAAGCGATGCTCCAAAGGTAATTTCAATCAAATTATCGCACTAGATCGGCAACTTTCGTGACAACAAGTAATTAATTACTCCTTTATTTATTTTCTTTGCCGGACAGGGTTTAGAAAAGGTTCACGGGCAGGGCCATGGGTGAATGGTCAGAAGAACTAGAATTTGTAGATCAAAATGTAAGTAATACTAGCCAGCTAGGTCCGCGTATCTCTTTGATTCTGCTTTCAATTCCATTATATCATGCTTTATTTATTATTATTTTCATTGAACTCTATGTTATCGTAAAGTGCGCGTAGCAGGGAGCCAGCAATAACTTATGTGGATACTACGTTTGCGAGTTCATTCGCAACACGATATGTGCGATGGACCAAGCCGCACTAGAACAACTTAGAGTACGTAAACGAAGTACACAAAATTATTTTATTACCATCAGTTGTGTTTAGTTTCATTCTTATATATATATATATATATATTGACCCTATTCTTCATATATATTTAAATCGAACGGATGCGGGACAAACTCTTACCATTTGACCGCGTACGAGCCATCCAAGAGGAATTGACGAGGTTCATACTTGATGAGGTCGTCACGCCTGGCGGATAACTCTATAGATATTCAAAATGAACGTGTACGGAGATATTATATTGTATATATGCTTGAACATGTTTGTCTTGTACTTGATGCTTGAACCTGTATGGAGAATACCACAATGACAATGTTTATGTATAATAATAGTTGCTTAATTATTGATGTACATATGTACCGACGATGTATGTGTATACCTCTCCCGATCGACCCCCCGTCCCCTCCGTCGCAGAAATCCGCCCAAAACGGGGAGGCGGCAGAACTCTGCCGCGGCAGAGATTTAGGACATTTTCCTGCCGTGGCAGAGAACCTTTAACACCGGTTCGTGCGGTTCGTATTACGAACCGGTGTTAAAGGGGGGTGGCCTGCGCTCTGCGGAAACCTCCACGTGCGTCACCCTTTAACAGCGGTTCGTATAAGAACCGGTGTTAAAGGGAGGCTCAAACACCAAACCCGCAACAACTGTTATATAACCGGTGTTAGAGGGTTCTCCGAACCGGTGTTCCAGGCCTGGACATGAAATGTGCTTGCGGTCAGTTTATGTCGTGGGGTGCGTCTAGTAGGGACGACGCATTTTGACCTTTCTGTCCATTGTCAAGGATTGACATGACAGAGTTAATGGCGACGTGCCGACTTCCTACACGGCTGATGGAGTTCCCGTCCTCGATGGCTCATGTTTTCTGCGTGCACTGTGTTTGTTTCTTGTTCATGAACGAAAAACTCATGTGTCGGGGCCTTTCCCACTTAGGTCGCAAGCTATAAATTATGGTTGCGGCCACGGGGAGGTCACCAAGACACGAATACAAGCCAACGCAACTTCATCAGTCATGCCTCGTTGTAAGATAGACAAGCTGGTTCCAGCTCGAGGAGATGTGTTGTGCTCCCTACCTAGAGCGGTCAGAGCACGACATGGAGATGCAAGGGACGTATCTAGCCCGATACTTTGAGGCACAAGACTTCAAGCGCCAAGATGAGGTGGCCCAGCAGGTGCTAGAGGAGGTGGTCCAGCAAGTGGTGCGTGATACCGCCACGACCGTGGTGTGGGAGATCAGCTACACCACCTCCTAGACGGTGGTGGAGGCGGTGGCCCGCGAAGCCGCTGCTTATGGGGTGCGCGAGATGGCAACACCGCAGTCAAGAAGGCAGCTGAGAAGGGGGCGTGCAATGTCGCCATGAAGTCACGAGTGGGCACGTAAACGCGTGACGGATGCGATGCGGCGAAGGTGGAACATGTCGCTCAGACGGCTGCCGTGGCAGTGGCGATGGACGTTTAGGAGAAAAATGACGACTTTTTCGATGATGAGCCCAAGGACGAGGAGCGACGAGCAATATGCCACTATCGATTCCTATTAGGTGGACCCAACGCGCTCCGCTGTGCCATCCTCCGCTATTAGCGCTTAGATTTTGCGACTAGGCTATTCGTTCAGTGTCAGGTTGATGGTTCTAATTCGTTGGGGTCTTTGACCTAGCACAACCAAGGCAGTTTGGTGTGTGGGTCCTTTTTAAGAGGTGATTGGGTGCTTTAGGATCCATGCCGCTAAGTTTTATTGAGTTTCATTAGTTTTTAAAATCTATGTCCAATTTATACATAATAAAACTGAATGAAACTGTACACTTGTAACAGACATGCTAGAATCATATTTTCTCATATTTTTCTCCATTGTAGGTTGTCCTCTATAGGCAACAACGTGTCCCTATAGGGACATGCGATAAAATTGGAAAGATACAGGACGTGGCTGTGAGAAAACCCCCGTCTAGCCATACTAGTCATACAAAGACTAACCTCTTGCATCCGTATCAAGAACTTTCACATGTCCAGTGCTTGATTCATGTGTATTGACAACATAAAAAAACATATACACAAAGGCCAACAATCAAGCAAAAGGACGGAACCGAAAACACCCATACGTGTGATGACCAAACCAATGGTCCGCCCAAAACAGCCAAAAGAACGACACACGCAAAGCCTAATCCAACCAAAAATCTGTAGGGTTCATAGCATAGAAAACAAAAAAATGCTACCACAAGAACGCATAAAACTAAGGTCCAATCTATGGAACAACCAAGATCTAATCTACGAGATAGGTGCAACGATATTGATGATAACTAACCCTCGAAGATCCAAAGTGTTAACGAGATCTAATCTCATTGTTGATGTAGTCGATCACTTGCCGATCTCAAGATGGCGATGACGATCCTTCTGGCGCCACGTTCCGGCAGCGCTTCCGCACTCGGTCACACGTACAGAGTCGATGAAGTAATTCCTCTCCCTGTTCCAGCGGGCAGCATAGGTAGTACATCCCCTCAGAATCCTAGCAGCACGACGTCATGGTGGTGGTGGAGGAGAAAACCTACAGGGCTTCGCCTAAGCCGGAGCTGGAGGTAGAAGGAGGAGGTGAGGTGGCGGCTAGGGTTGGGAGGAAGGGGCAAGGCGGGCGCCCACCTCCCCTCTATTTATAGAAGGGGCGGCTAGGGTTTCCCCCTTGTCCCACCTCCTCTAGGTCCAGCACAAGGGACCTAGGGTTGGGACCTCCTTCTAGGTCCAGCACTAGAAGGAGGAGGAGAGGTGGCGGCTAGGGTTGGGAGGAAGGGGAAAGGGGGGCGCCCATCTCCCCTCTATTTATAGAAGGGGCGGCTAAGGTTCCCCCCTTGGCCCACCTCCTCTAGGTCCAGCACAAGGGAGAGGGGGGGAAGTTCCCCCAAAGTCTTGTCCCCTATTTTCTAGGGATTTGATCTTATCCCTCCATAACCTTCTAGAACCTTCTGGAAGCTCCGACCAAAACTTCCAAAACTTTTATGAATCCCGGAAAATGACTTTATTATATGAATCTTATTCTTAGAACAATTTCGGACCTCCTCGTGATGTCCTGGATCCCACCTGAGACTCCGAACAACGTTTGGTCTCCAACTCATATTCCATATCTACTTAAACAACATCGAACCTTAAGTGTGTCACCCTATGGTTCGTGAACTATGCAGACATGATCGAGACACCTCTCCGATCAATAACCAATTGCGGGACCTGGAGATCCATAATGGATCCCACACATTTAATGATGACTTCATGATCGTAAGAACCATTAACATACGATACTGATTCCCTTTGTCGTGCGATACTTTACTTATCCGAGGTTCGATCATCGGTATCTGCATACCTAGTTCAACCTTGTTACCGATAAGTACTCTTTACTCGTACCATAACATGATATCCCTTGTGACCTAGTCACATTCTTGCAAGACAATTGGATGACATTCCACCGATAGGGCCCAGAGTAAATCTATCCATCATTTGGATGGACACATCCCACTCTTGATCCATGCGCTTCAACACATACTTTTAGAATACCCAATGCCACCTTTATAACACCAAGTTACAAAGTGGTGTTTGATGTCATCAAAGCACTCATCCAGTGACATTGATTAACATGATATCATGGTCGAATGATTAGGTTACTATGTATTTGAAAGCTTGTAGAAAAACAAACTTAATGACTTAATATTATGATATGCTTACTATGGGTGTGTGTCCATCACATCATTCTCCTAATGATATGATCTTGTTATTAATAACATCCAATGTTCATGATCAGGAATCCATGATCATCTATTAATCAACAAGCTAGCTTAACAAGAGTCTTACTAGGGACGCTTTTATGTTTACAAAACACACAAGTATTGATGTTTCCTGTTAACACAATTATAGCATGGGATGCAAACATTTATCATAAACACAAATATATGATAATAACCACTTTATTATTGCCTCTTGGGCATATCTCCAACAGTCTCACACTTGCACTAGAGTTAATAATCTAGATTACATGGTAATATACCTAACACCCATGGCATTCTGGTGTTGGTCATGTTTTGCATTAGGGAGAGTTTGCCACATTCAAATTTGTGTGTACTTTGCAAATCTTTATGTCACCATCTTGGACAACTCGTGAATCGAATGAAAACGTAGCATGATGTGCTTCAGCTTCTTGTGTGACCTTGGCTCCTGTGCATTGGCTATGTCACCTATGTTGTCACAATAGATGGCCATCGGTTCCAACGCACTAGGAACCACACTAAGCTCAGTAATGAACTCCTTCATCCATATCACTTCTTGTGCAGCCTCCGAAGTAGCTATGTATTTTGATTCAGTTGACGATTTCGCCACAACACTTTGCTTGGCACTCCTCCAGCTTACTGCTGCATCATTCCAAATAAATACGTATCCAGACTGTGACATTGATTCATCCGGATCGGTGTTCCAACTAGCATCGGTGTAACTATTTACAACGAGCTCTTCATCACCTCCATATGAAAGAACCATATCCTTAGTCCTCTTCAGGTACTTTAGGATATTTTTGACCGTTGTACAGTGTTCCACTCCTGGATCACTTTGATATCTGCTGGTCAAACTAACATCATGTGCGATATCTGTTCTTGTACACATCATGGCATACATGTTAGAGCCTATGGCCGAGGCATAGGGGATTTTGCTCAGCCTTTCTCTTTCTTCTAACGTAGCTGGACTTTGAGTCTTACTCAAGGTCTTACCTGGAAACATGGACAAGAACCCTTTTTTGCTTTCTTCCATTCTAAACCTCTTTAGAACCTTTTCTAGGTATGTAATTTGTGAAAGCGCTATTAAGCGTCTTGATCTATCTCTATAAATCTTGATGCCTAAAATGTATGCTGCTTCGCCAAGATCCTTCATTGAAAAACTATTATTCAAATAGCCTTTGACACTTTCAAGAAGTTCTTTATCATTTGCAATCAACAATATTTCATCCACATATAGTACTAGGAATGCTACAGAGATCCCACTCACTTTATTGTAAATACAAGCTTCTCCAAAAGTTTGTATAAATCCAAAGTTTTTGATCACCTTATCAAAACGTTGCTTCCAGCTCCGGGATGCTTGCTTCGGTCCATAAATGGAGCGCTGAAGTTTGCATACCTTGTCAATATCTTTAGGATCGACAAAACCCTTGGGTTGTACCATATACAACTATTCCTCAATGTCACCATTGAGGAACGCCATTTTGACATCCATCTGCCAAATATCGTAATTAAAAAATGCAGCGATTGCTAACAAAATCCTCACAGACTTTAGCTTTGCTACTGGTGAGAAAGTGTCATTGTAGTTAACCCCTTGAATTTTTCGGAACCCTTTCATGACAAGTCGAGCTTTATAGACAGTAACATTACCATCAGCGTTTGTTTTCTTTTTGAAAATCCATTTGTTCTCGACAGCCTTGCGGTTATCAGGTAGGTCCACCAAAGTCCACACTTGGTTTTCGTACATGAATCAAATTTTGGATTTCATGGCTTCTTGCCATTTGTTGGAATCTGGGCTCATCATTGCTTCCTCATACATCGCAGGGTCATTTGTGTTGTCCACCAACAAGGCATTCAAGACAGGGTCATACCAATCAGGAGTAGTACGAACCCTCGTCGACCTCCGAGGTTCAGCAGCAACTTCGTTCGAAGTTTCATGATCACCATCATTAGCTTCCTCTCTTATTAGTGCAGGCGGCATGGGAACATCTTCCGGTGCTGCGCTACTCTCAAATCCGAGAGAAGGTTTAACAACCTTGTCGAGTTCTACTTTCCTTCCAGTCACATCTTTCGAGAGAAACTCCTTTTCAAGAAAGGATCCATTCTTGGCAACAAAAACTTTGCCTTCAGATATATGATAGAAGGTATACCCAAATGTTTCTTTGGGGTATCCTATGAAGCCGCATTTTTTGCTTTGGGTTCAAGTGCGGTGACCCAGCATACCACTGCATGTGTAGTATACTATAGTCGTTGACATGACATCCACAAAACACCGTTCCTTAAATATCACATCCCTCAGAGTGGTACAACAGAAACATTGCGGGTCCATATTACAAACATACACACATTATTATTATTACAATACCGGAAGTTCAAGACTTCCAAAAGATTCAATTTAAAAACCAAAATATAAGTGTTTTAGCGGAAGTTTCAAATTTAAAACTTAAACTCCAAATTGAGCTCAGCAACTTATTGCTTTATATTGTTCATGATGCTCGGCTCAAGTGGTTACTAGAACTATATTAATTATCCGGACTCCTGGAACTCTCCTCCGTAGATGATGTCGTAGTCCTCCCCTTCTACGGCTCCATACAAGTTGGGCTCTTCATCGAAGACCTCCTCTTGACTCTCGGATGCATACATTGGAGTATCTTCGGGGTTCTCAGAGTCTAAGCAAGGATTCAAAGGAAAGGATGCGTAGCAGCGTTACTCAGCAAATTCATTACATGCAAGGTAGGAAGTTTGATGCTCTATCTACCACCTCGGACTATCATTCGTTGGTACTATGCAATTTTTGTAAATATTTCTTCAAAGGTTGATTTTATTATTAAAATCTATGACCACCAGCCTTCACAGGTTGACCATAACTTTCATGGAGTTCCTTTCCTACCATGTTCATAGCTCCTTCCCGGAACAGGGAGTAACAAGTTACAGTTCTTACACTCTGCAGAGGTGCGTTACTTTTCCCATGAGAGATCAACTCCTTGTTGCACAGCCGGGCATACTTTCCCGTCCACTATTCCATGATGTGGGGCCCAGTAGTTGGTCCAAGCGAAGAACTGCCCTCTCCGTGACCTCATATGTCTGCATGATCCTTCGGGCTAGCTCACCTTCGTTATGCCCCCTTTCGGGCAGGCTAAAACCCTGATGAGTTCCCGAAGACTCTATGACCTAGTGATGCCCGGATTAGTACCATTTACATGGACTATCTCCCTAAACACCATTCATAGATAATCTAGACACCAAAAGTGTGGGGCGTAAGGGTGCCCACCCATATGTTGGATCCGCACAAGGAATCACATCACGTTAAGGTCGTCTTGCCTCCATACAAGAGGAAAAGGATACAACTGACTTCTCTATGCCATTCCAAATCTCATGGTTAACGCGTAATATACGGTGCTATAATCACCGAAGTCATGGTTATTAATTCCCAATTGTTCATCATTAGTGCAAGTAGAACTCTAAGTTCTATTGCTCCATCATATCATCACTTATGATGATATCTAAGATTTAGTATCTTGAGAAAATAGTGTTTTATTTTTCTATAGTATAGATGATAACACAAAATTTGCAAATACTTTGATAAAGACTCTTCAAAGGACATGAGCAAGTGATGAACTTGCCTTGTTATTGCAAGGTAGTGAAGTATGATGCTTGCACTGTACCTTGAGCTTCTATGTCTACAAAAACATCATTATTGCCCGGTAAGGACAATATTTAAAGAAGCAAAATGATTATGCATAGTAATGTAATGCAACATTTAACTTGATATGCATTCTCCCCATTATTAATAAAATTCTTTTTTTAATAATAAAGGAGTTATAAATATTTTTTAATATTTATAATAGAATATTGTATTCTTTTATTCTATTTTCCTTTTATTTGTCTTTTATTGATTTAGTAATTTTTTGAAGAATTATCACTTAAATATCAAAAATTGTTATTAAATATTTGTTTAGTATTTTATTAAAATACTAGTATATTAATATATAATGAAAGTGATTTTTTATTTATTTTTATCATCTTTCAATAATTTTGTAAAATTCCATAAGGAATATATAAATTACCAAATTCTTAATAAAATTTATATGTTTAAATTTTTTTCTTAATTTATTTGGACAGTTTAGATTATTGTGAATCCAAAAATATTTTATTTATAATTTTTTGACTTTTATTTTATTTTCTAAAATTTAATGAAATTTAGGGGCATTTTGGTCTTTTCCTATTTATTAAAACAGGCCTTAAAGGTTTTTGGGCTGGCTTATTCTTATTGGGACCTTGTGGCCCATTAGGCATAGTCAAAACAGCCACCCCGAAGGGTTCTGGCCCAACTCAACCCACTCACTCGCTGTCTCTCACCCTCGAGCTCACTCCTCTCCTCCTCCATCCCCGACCCCGTGGTCGGTGGTGTCGCCGCCGATAATTCCCGCTGTCGTGGATCGTTCTGGCCACCGCCATGGTGCAGGAGGAGGTTGTCGACTATGCTCTTCCCTGCTGTCCAACTGGATTTGGGTATGGTGCTCTCCTGTGACAGATCAATGCCATCCTGAACCTTAGGGTTTGGGGTTGGCATGGATCCTGGTGCCGCCGCTGCTGTCGTGCGTCGTGGTGATTCACCTTGCCTCTAGGAGTGGCTATGGTCGCCGTTGTGGCGCTGTATGGGTTGCAGCGCCCCCCTGGGGGTGCTCCCCGTGCTGCCATGGTCGTCGGCCACCTTTGCTTCCTCTTCTAGTCTCTCGCGAGGACCTTTGGTGAGTTTTGTTTTCCTCTCCCTCGTGCTCTCTATGTTAGCTCATCCTATGCTAGATGTTGATAGTGACCTCTCTAGTTATTGTCTTGTCCTGATTAAGATGATTTGTTCCATTTAGGGTTCATATCCTGTTGTTGATTATATACTGGATGAATTAGATCATGTGTTGACGGTCTCTAAGCATGCTAATTGATTGTTAGCTGAGGCTTGCTGCTTAAGATGAACTATGGTGGTAATGGTGGCTGATCATATGATTTTATGCTTAAATTTCATATGATTCAGATGATACAGTTGCTCTAAAATCAATACTTGGTAAAGTTAGTGGTTTTGATAACTTACCACTGTCATTACTTGGTTAATGATAGTGAGTATGGTGTGATGAAATCACTGAATTAACACTTGTTGGCTTAAGAATTCAGATGTAGTTTGAGATCAAATGGTTTCAAATAGTGAAGATATACATAGGAATTTCTTAATTATGATTCCTGTGATTACAGGAAAAGGATTTGTAGTTGATTGATTGAATCTGTGAAGATTGAATGCTTATCCTGATTCATGTAGAACTGTTCTTGTGACACCATCTTTGTATGGCACACAAGATTAGATTCTATTTTCTTGATTTGGTTTGGTGCAAGCTTAAGATGAGTTTGGCATTAAATATAAATGTTCCTTTCTTAAATCCCTAAGACCAATGATGTTGGTCTGAGGCTTAGGGATTTAAGCTTTATCTAGTTGATTCATATGGGTGGTTCTGGTAGTGGTACCAGCTACTATTTCTTGAATCAAAGCTTGGAAAAAATTATGGTTGGCTTGATCATTTGTATATATCCAAAAGATTAAATTCTAAGGTGCTACTCTTGTCTTAGAGATGTGCCTAGAAGTTAAATCTTAGCTATATTTATTCTTGAATTAAAATATAGCTTGATAGCCAAATCAATGATGTTGTTCTTAGATTTGGTTGGATCCTTGTACTTTGCTGTTTGGTTTTAAAGTTTAAAACCTCAGTGATGGATTCACCCCACTTGGGTGCTTTCTGAGAGTTTGAATAAGTGATAGATCATGTATGCTTGTCTAATCTTAGACAGATAGATCATTTGATGGTCTATTTACCTACCATTGTCACTTCATGATGTGGTTTCTAGTAGTTGATCTTGTGGAAGCTTGATCTGGTGCTCCCCTGGTATTTCCAGTTCCTGGCTTGTCCTTGATCTAGCCTATCATCTCCTAATCCTGATGGCTTGACCTTGGTCTTGTTATCCACCTGATACTCCCCCTCCTTATGTCACCATCCTGGTGATGTGATCCTGGGCTTTGGTTGGTTTGATCTAGCTTGGCTTGGTTTAGCTGTTGGCTGCTGTGCTTGGTTTAGCTGCTGGCTACTGTGCTTGGTGTGTAAGAGAAAATGAATGATGTGGGGATGGGTTCCCCATGGCTGTGTTGATAGTTTTGTTTGGATGTGCTGCTGTTGTGGTGTTGACAGCACACACCATGCAGTTTGGTGTGTGTGTGTTGATTGTGTGCCTTCTACACAGATGTGGATATGTTCAGAATTTTGAAAGTTACTTTTATTTGGTTACATCTACTTGGCTGGTGAAACTTGCCCCTCCTTGCTATTATTTGACTTATGGCTTAAAATTATGAAAGATACATTCTTTCATATTGGTGAAACTTGCCCCTTTTTATAAGTTTACTCAATGATGAACCTTGACTAGTGCACTTCAGTGACAAGTCTAAGAGTAAAACAATGCTAATCCTAACTTTCCTTTTTCTATTAAGTTTCTGTTTATTTTGCAGGTACAAATTTGAAGATGAAGATTTTAGTTTAGGCTTTTTATTTTTCTTTATGGAATAGTCCCTTGTAATATTCTTTTGTAATTTTAGTTCTATCCTTTTTTAATATTTATTTTATTATTTTGTAATAAAGATTGTACTATTATCAATAAAGAAATATTATTCTTTATTTATTTACTATTGTAAAAATTGTGAATGATTTTTCTAGGTTACATTTTGTAACTTATTATTGAATGTAAATATGAAATGAATATTCATATTCTTAATTGCTCTTTTTATATAAAGTTTAATTTATTATTGGTTAACTCTTAATTAAATCAAGATTGAAACATTATTCAAAAATCCTTTTGAATTATAATTCAAACACTTAATGTTTTAAATTCAAATTCATTTCCCATAACACATAAGTCCACAAAGATCATATCAAAGTCTATATCAATCATCCTTTAAGACTAAACCTAATCTCAAAGTATGAAAGAAACCTTGATCACTTTAGGTTTTTTCTTTGGCGAAAAGTTTACCCACTTTTTCACGGATGAATGCATGCAACATTTCAATTCCTAAATCTACCCTTCGTTAGTTCCTAAATGCTGGGATGTTACAGACTTCCCCCCTTAAATTAAACTCCATCCCGAAGTTTGTGGAGATGTACCTGAATAGTTCTGGATAGGCTTTTCTTAAATCCTCTTTTTTCTCCCACGTGGCTTCCCTTTCAGGGTGATGTTCCCACTGTACTTTGCAATATTTGATTGCTCTATTCCTTAACCTTTTCCAGTTTTCTTCCAAGATTTTTACAGGGCTTTTCAACATAGGTCAAGTCTGCTTGTAGTTCTATCTCCTGATGTGTGATTGCATCATCCAGAACTTTCAAACATTTACGAAGTTGTGACACATGGAAAACATTATGCACTTGAGCCAATCTTGATGGTAACTCTAAAGCATAGGCTATAGTTCTGTTTTGACTCAATATCTTCAATGGTCCGATGCATCTTGGACTTAACTTTCCTTTAACTCCGAACCTTTTCACCCCTTTCATTGGACTTACTTTCAAGTATACCATATCTCCCACTTCTGGATGCCATGATCTTCGACTTTAATCAACATAACTTTTCTGCCTACTCTGGGCTATTTTCAGTCTATCCCTGATCTTATCAATGATATCTTGTCTTTCCTTAATATAGTCTGGTGCAAATTCTTTGCTACTTCTAGGCTCATACCAACATATTGGTGATCTACACTTCCTTCCATACAGAACTTGGTATGGGGCTGCCTTCAGACTACTCTGATAGCTATTATTGTAAGAAAATTCTGCCAGTGGTAGATGATCTTCCCATGTACCTCCAAAATCTAATGCACAAGATCTTAACATGTCTTCTAGTATTTGATTTGTTCTTTCAGTTTGACCTCCTATCTCAGGATGATATGCTGTGCTGAAATCTAACTTTGAACCAAGTGCTTCATGCAATTGCTTCCAAAATGCTGAAGTAAACACTGATCGCCTATCAGTTACGATCTTTTTGGGTACTCCATGTTTACTTACTATCTCATTGACGTAAACTTCTACTAACTTCTTGGCATTATCTTTCTGATTTATCGGAATAAAATGTGCACTCTTAGTGAGTCTGTCCACAATTACCCATATCATATCATTCCGTTTAGGTGTCATGGGCAATCCTGTGATGAAATCCATACCTATTTCTGCCCACTTCCATTCAGGAATATACAAAGGTTGTAATGGTCCTGCTGGACTTTGATGTTCAGCCTTCACCCTTTGGCACGTATGGCATTCTGATACATATTTAGAAATATCCCTTTTCATATTATTCCACCAGAATAGTTCTTTCAAATCCATATACATCTTAGTACTTCCTGGATGTATAGAATATGGTGTTTCATGTGCTTCTCTGAGTATGACATCTCTAATCTCAGTCACATCTGGAACACATAGACGGTCTTGAAACCATAAAGACTCATAATCTCCAAGGCGAAAAACTGATTTTTGCCCTTGAGATATCCTCCGAATTTCCTCAGTAATAAAAGGATCTTCTGCTTGATGTCTAAAAATTTCTTGCTTAAGATCACTGTACTGCTCTGCACCTACCTGCATAGTAGCTAATCCTCCCAGAACCTCTGTTCTAATGAATTGAAGCTCTAATCTTTCCAAGTCCATTTGTAACTCTTTTGGTAGCTCCCGATTACTAGGCTGAATATCTGCACTCTTTCTGCTTAAAGCATCAGCTACAACATTTGCTTTCCCTAGAGTATAGTTGATTGTTAAATCATAATCTTTGATTAGTTCCAACCAACACTTCTGTCTCATATTCAATTCCTTTTGAGTGAACAAATATTTGAGACTTTTATGATCAGTGTATAACTCACATCTGGCTCCATAAAGAAAATGCCTCCATCCTTTTAGCGTAAAAACTACTGCTGCTAACTCTAAATCATGAGTTGGATAGTTGACTTCATGTGGTTTCAGTTATCTTGAACTATAAGCAATCACTTTCCAATATTGCATTAATACACAACCTAAACCTTCTTTAGATGCATCACAATATACTGTAAAGTCTTTCCCTGTTTTGTGGAACTGCTAAAATTGGAGCGGTGGTTAACCTGGTTTTCAACTCCTGAAAACTTGCTTCACACTTCTCATCCCAATTGAATGGTGTATTCTTTCTTAGAAATTTAGACATTGGTCCATCTATTTTGGAGAAACCTTCAATGAATCTCCGGTAATAATCAGCCATTCCTAAGAAACCTCGAATTTCCTTCACATTTGTCGGTGCCATCCATTCTAGTACTGACTGGACCTTAGATGGATTTACAACAATTCCATCTTTACTGATCACATGGCCGAGGAATTCAACATCATCTAGCCAAAATTCACACTTACTAAACTTAGCATAAAGTTTATGTTCTCTTAGTGTCTGCAATGCTATTCTCAAATGATCAACATGCTCTTCCTTATCCTTGGAATATATCAGAATATCATCAATAAAAACTATGATGAACTTATCCAGATATGGCATGAAGATTTTGTTCATCAAATTCATAAATATTGCAGGTGCATTGGTTAAACCAAATGGTACTACCAGATACTCATGGTGTCCATATCTTGAGACAAATGCTGTCTTTGGAACATCCTCAGGCTTGATTTTTATTTGATGGTATCCAAATCTTAGGTCGATCTTTGAAAATACTCCATCTCCCTTCACTTGATCAAACAAATCTTGGATCCTTGGTAAACGATACTTATTCTTGATAGTGACATTGTTCAGATTTCCATAATCTCCACACATCCTTCTTCCACCATCTCTCTTATCCACAAAGATTACTGGTGTTCCCCATGGAGATACGCTTTCCTGACTAAATCCTTTTCTGGCTAACTCATCAATTTGCTCTTTGAGTTCGTTTAATTCTTTGGGTCCCATCTTATATGGTGCTTGAGCTATTGGTGCTGTACCAGGAATTAGGTCAATAGTGAACTCTATCTCCCGGTCTGGTGGCATTCCTGGTAGCTCAGCTGGAAAAACATCTTGAAACTCATTTACTATAGGAATATCTTCCAATTTGACCTCTTTCATCGAGTTCAACTGCAGATCCACCATAATATGATAGTGCTTGTCTGCTTGGTAAACTATCCTTGCTCCACTTGGAGTTTTGACTGAGGCAGTTTTCTCCTCACAATTTATCTGAGTTCCGTGTTCCATCATCCAATCCATCCCTAACACTACTGCAATTCTCTTCAAAGGAATCACATAAAGGTCTGCAAAGTATGTACAACCATAGATCGAGATAACCTGATCTTGTTTGATGTGGCGTACAATCACATTTCCCCCTGCCGTAACTACAGTCATAGGGTTTTCTAACGTTGCCCTTCTAATCCCGAACTTATCACAGAATTCTTCAGAAATGAATGAAGTAGTTGCCCTAGTATCAAATAGAACTTTGCCGGGATTGGTAAGGATATTGAGCGCACCTATCACTGCATGCTCCGAATTATCCACCTCCTCGAGGGTTGCACAGTTCAACTTCCAGGTAGGTCTGTTCCTCTTTCCATTGTTTTTCTTGACATTATTTCCTCCTTTATTGGGTTGTCCATTTCCTCCAGTGGCTTTCCTTCCATCTCGAGCCAGCCAACCACCTTGTGGTTTGCTTGGACAATTGGGCTTGATGTGACCTCTCTGACCACAAGCATGACATACAAGTACTGGTTTTGGGCAATCTCTGCTTATATTCCCTGGGAGTTTGCAATTGTGGCATATAATATTCTTTGCATTTGGATTTGCACTCCGATTGGAATTGTTGTTGTTATAGGGTTTATTCCTTGGTTTGAATTCCAAATTGGGTTTGGCTTACTTGCTTGTATCCTCTTGGTTTCCTTCTTAGCTCTCTTCCTTCTATCCTCTTGGACATTCTTGTAGTCATCTTCGAAGGTAATGGCTGCATCTAGCAACTGCTGATAAGTTTGCTTATTAGCCAACCTCAACTGCATCCTCACAAATGGATTTAATCCACAAAGGAAACGCTTCTTCCTCTTTTCCTCCGTGTTAACCTCTTCCTCAGCATAACGAGATAGTTGACTAAACTCCCGGATATACTTCATAACACTAGTACATCCCTGGTTTAGCTCTTCAAATTCTCTTTGCTTTAATTCCATAACACTCTCCAGAACATGATATTCGCGGAATCTCTGTTTAAACTCTTCCCAGGTATACTTTCTTCCTGGTTGTTGCATGGCCAACTGATTTTCCCACGAAGATGTTGCAGGTCCTGTCAGAAGATGGGTTGCATACCTCAATTTCTCCTCCTCATTGCAACCTACAGTCTTCAGCTTTCTTTCTGTATCTGCTAGCCAATCTTCTGCATCCATTGGTTCAGGATTTGATGCAAAAGGTAACGGCCTTGCATTCTGGAAATCAGATAGACTCACTCCTCCACCTTCAGGTGCCCTCTGATTTTCTCGTCCCAGCAACTCCTCCATGAACTTGTTCTGGGTCTCTTGCATCATTGGCATACACTGCATAAAGTTCTGCTCCATTAACGGCCTCATTGGTGGTGGTGGTAATGCTCCCTGATTAGCTGCATCTGCATCAGCCTTCTCCTTGGCCTCTCGTTCCATCCGCTACTGCTCAATTTCGATCTCTACACCCGTATCCATGGCCCTCTAGTCCTGCAACATAAAGAGAATACTCATAATTACATCATGCACATGTGTTCTGAGCTCGACTTTATGCACAGAACTAGTCACACAATGAAAATCCAAGAAAATCCAAATATGCATTTCACATATTATACATAATATCATAATAATACAAAGTCATTACAACATATACCATATAGGTATAATCACAAAACTACCTTATTTATCTAACTGTCTTATTTCTTGGGGTACAATACAACAATATTTGACACCTCTAAATAGTTGCCTGCTTCTAGTAGTAACTACGCTCATCATACATGCCTGATGTCCAACCGTGATGACGTGTCGTTCGTCGCACAGTTTGTGAAACAAATGGCCTTCCAGACGGAACATACTCAGTATCTGAAGTGTCAGGACTTGAGTCATTACTCAACCTGAGCGCATTGACTCCTTCTAGCTGAGTTGAAAAGTCTTCAGAAATATATTCAACATTATCTCTCGCTTGCATATCCTGAGCTTCATTCCTTGAGTTGTCAATAGGATACGCAGATCCTGCTGATTCCCAGGTGCTCCTTTGGGCAAGATAGTTAAACACTGGATAATGTATATTCCCTGGGTTTTGAGAAGATGTTGATGATTCAAACACTCTCTCCTCAGGATCTTCTTCTTCATCCTGATTATCTATTGACATGGTATTCCTACTACTGTTACTAGGGTTAATTCTTGCACCCATCCAACTAGATTGTCCTACATTTCTGTCAGAACCATCTGTGGACATCTGGTGTTCATGAGATCCTTCATATCATCCCCTTCTCCAACCATCAGAATTCTCAATAGGAAGTTCTGAATCAGAATCATCCTCTGAACCCTGTGGTACTGCATACCTCATATCTATAATAGGATCATGTATAGGTTCAGGTATTGCTGAATAAGGATATGGTATAAAAGATTCAGGATCTATAGGTATATCCTTAAAGATAGGTTTTGCACTACTACTTGCTTCCTTCTCCAACTAGAATGCTAACTGATTCCTTCTTTCCGGATCAGTTATATCCTCTAACATGTCATTTTTATCTTCGACAATCACTTGATGTGTCTTATAAAAAGATGTAACGTGTGTTCGGTATCTATCCATAAACTTGGAAGCTAACTTTGGATGATTCTTAACCAAAGTAAGATGATCCGGTATAGGCTCCGAGTCTACAGAATCATGGGGTATCATAGAAAATGTGCTACCTTCTAACTCCTTGGCTTTATGCTCCTGGATATTAGCTATCGCCTCCACAACAGCAACATGATATGCTGCTAAGTGACTCCTACCTTCACCTATAGGTAGATCGTGATATAATCTGAGATCCTCTGGAAGTTGGATACTCACACGATACTTGGACAACATCCGGCCATCAAGGTAAGTTATAGTATTCACTGGAATTCTAGTTGGACAACTAAAGATCTTTAAAAGTTGACGAAGTTGGTCTGTGAATGATCCTTGATAATCATCAAGAGTCTCCTCTTTCCGTACCAAAGTCTGTTTTGGAAACTTTGGTGCCATAGCTCTGTATATTAGAAAAACATTTTTTGATTAGTAACCAATAATATATTGCATCATAACAAAGAATTATCCTACTAAAATATATAACGGAATATTCTCATTTGAATACACATTATATTAATTTTAGAGAATTCTTAATCGTTGCTAAACTTTCCTACAGGTAATACCCTTTACTAGGTTTCCAACCTAAGGTCAAAGCAATTTGCTCTGATACCAACTGCGGTGACCCAGCATACCACTGCATGTGTAGTACACTATAGTCGTTGACATGACATCCACAGAACACCGTTCTGTAAATATCACATCCCTCAGAGTGGTACAACAGAAACATTGCGGGTCCATATTACAAACATACACACGTTATTATTATTACAATACCGGAAGTTCAAGACTTCCAAAAGATTCAACTTACAAACCAAAATATAAGTGTTTTAACGGAAGTTTCAAATTTAAAACTTAAACTCCAAATTGAGCTCAGCAACTTATTGCTTTATATTGTTAATGATGCTCGGCTCAAGTGGTTACTAGAACTATAGTAATTATTCAGACTCCTGTTACTCTCCTCCATAGATGATGTCGTAGTCCTCCCCTTCTACGGCTCCATACAAGTTGGGCTCTTCATAGAAGACCTCCTCTTGACTCTCGGATGCATACATTGCAGTATCTTCGGGGTTCTCAGAGTCTAAGCAAGGATTCAAAGGAAAGAATGAGTAACATTGTTACTCAGCAAATTCATTATATGCAAGGTAGGAAGTTTGATGCTCTATCTACCACCTCGGACTATCAGTCGTTGGTACTATGCAATTTTTGTAAATCTTTCTTCAAAGGTTGATTTTATTATTAAAATCTATGACCACCAGCCTTCACAGGTTGACCAGAACTTTCATGGAGTTCCTTTCCTGCCGCGTTCGTAGCTCCTTCCCAGAACAGGGAGTAACAAGTTACAGTTCTTACACTCTGCAGAGGTTCGTTACTTTTCCCATGAGAGATCAACTCCTTGTAGCACAACCGGGCGTACTTTCCTGTCCACAATTCCATTATGTGGGGCCCAGTAGTTGGTCCAAGCCAATCACTGCCCTCTCCGCGACCCCATATGTCTGCACATCCTTCGAGCTAGCTCACCTTCGTTAAGCGCCCTTTCGGGCAGGCTAAAACCCTGATGAGTTCCCGAAGACTCTCTGACCTAGTGATGCCCGGATTAGTACCATTTACATGGACTATCTCCCTAAACACCATTCATAGATAATCTAGACACCAAAAGTGTGGGGCGTAAGGGTGCCCACCCATATGTTGGATCCGCACAAGGAATCACATCACGTTAAGGTCGTCTTGCCTCCATACAAGAGGAAAAGGATACAGTTGACTTCTCTATGCCATTCCAAATCTCATGGTTAACACGTAATATATGGTGCTATAATCACCGATGTCATGGTTATTAATTCCTAATTGTTCATCATTAGTGCAAGTAGAACTCTAAGTTCTATTGCTCCATCATCTCATCACTTAGGATGATATCTAAGATTTAGTATCTTGAGAAAATAGTGTTTTCTTTTTCTATAGTATAGATGATAACACACAATTTGCAAATACTTTGATAAAGACTCTTCAAAGGACATGAGCAAGTGATGAACTTGCCTTGTTATTGCAAGATAGTGAAGTCTGATGCTTGCAATGGACCTTGAGCTTCTATGTCTACAAAAACATCATTATTGCCCGGTAAGGACAATATTTAAAGAAGCAAAATGATTATGCATAGTAATTTAATGCATCATTTTAACTTGATATGCATTCTCCCCATTATTAATAAAATTCTTTTTTAATAATAAAGGAGTTATACATATTAATTTTTTAATATTTATAATAGAATATTGTATTCTTTTATTCTATTTTCCTTTTATTTGTCTTTTATTGATTTAATAATTCTTTGAAGAATTATCACTTAAATATAAAAAATTGTTATTAAATATTTGTTTAGTATTTTTTTAAAACACTACAATATTAATATATAATGAAAGTTATTTTTTATTTATTTTTATCATCTTTCAATAATTTTGTAAAATTCCATCAGGAATATATAAATTACAAAATTCTTAATAAAATTTATATGTTTAAAATTTTATTTCTTAATTTATTTGGACAGTTTGGATTATTGTGAATCCAAAAATATTTTATTTATAATTTTTGGACTTTTATTTTATTTTCTAGAATTTAATTAAGTTCAGGGGCATTTTGGTCATTTCCTATTTATTAAAACATGCCTTAATATTTTTTGGGTTGGCTTCTTCTTGTTGGGCCCTTCTGGCCCATTAGGCATAGTCAAAACAGCCACCCCGAAGGGTTCTGGCCCAACTCAACCCACTCACTCGCTGTCTCTCACCCTCGAGCTCAGCCCTCTCCTCCTCCATCCCTGACCCCGTGGTTGGTGGTGTCGTCGTCGATGATTCCCGCCGTCGTGGACCGTTCTGGCCGCCGCCGTGGTGTAGGAGGAGGTTGTCGACTATGCTCCTCCCTCCCGTCCAACTGGATTTGGGCATGGAGCTCTCCTGCGACAAATCAATGCTGTCCTGAACCCTAGGGTTTGGGGTTTGCGTGGATCCTGGCGCCGCCGCTGCTGTCGTGCGTTGTAGTGATTCACCTTGCCTCTAGGCGTGGCTATGGTCGTCACCGTGGCGCTGTATGGGTCACAGCGCCCCCCTGGGTGTGCTCCCCGTGCTGCCATGGTCGTCGGCTACCTCTGCTTCCTCTTCTAGTCTACCGCGAGGACATTTGGTGAGTTTTGTTTCCCTCTCCCCTCGTGCTCTCTGTGCTAGCTCATCCTATGTTAGATGTTGGTAGTGACCTCTCTGGTTACTGTCTTGTCTTGATTAAGATGATTTGTTCCGTTTAGGGGTTCATATCCTGTTGTTGATTATATACTAGATGAATTAGATCATGTGTTGATGGTCTCTAAGCATGCTAATTGATTGTTAGCTGAGGCTTGCTGCTTAAGATGAACTATGGTGGTAATGGTGGTTGATCATATGATTTTATGCTTAAATTTCATATGATTCAGATGATACAGTTGCTCTAAAATCAATACTTGGTAAAGTTAGTGGTTTTGATAACTTACCACTGTCATTACTTGGTTAATGATAGTGAGTATGGTGTGATGAAATCACTGAATTAACACTTGTTGGCTTAAGAATTCAGATGTAGTTTGAGATCAAATGGTTTCAAACAGTGAAGATATACATAGGAATTTCTTAATTATGATTCCTGTGATTACAGGAAAATGATTTGTAGTTGATTGATTTAATCTGTGAAGATTGAATGCTTATCCTGATTCATGTAGAACTGTTCTTGTGACACCATCTTTGTATGGCACACAAGGTTATATTCTATTTTCTTGATTTGGTTTGGTGCAAGCTTAAGATGAGTTTGGCATTAAATAGAAATGTTCCTTTCTTAAATCCCTAAGCCCAATGATGGTGGTCTGTGGATTAGGGATTTAAGCTTTATCTAGTTGATTCATATGGGTGGTTCTGGTAGTGGTACCAGCTACTGTTTCTTGAATCAAAGCTTGGAAAAAATTATGGTAGGCTTGATCATTTTATAGATCCAAAAGATTAAATTCTAAGGTGCTACTCTTGTCTTAGAGATGTGCCTAGAAGTTAAATCTTAGCTATATTTATTCTTGAATTAAAATATAGCTTGATAGCCAAATCAATGATGTTGTTCTTAGATTTGGTTGTATCCTTGTACTTTGCTGTTTGCTTTTAAAGTTTAAAACCTCAGTGATGGATTCACCCCACTTGGGTGCTTTGGTTTGAATAAGTGATAGATCATGTATGCTTGTCTAATCTTAGACAGATAGATCATTTGATGGTCTATTTACCTACCATTGTCACTTGATGATGTGGTTGCTAGTAGTTGATCTGGTGGTAGCTTGATCTGGTGCTCTCCTGGTATTTCCAGTTCCTGGCTTGTCCTTGATCTAGCCCATCATATCCTGATCCCGATGGCTTGACCTTGGTCTTTCTATCCACCTGATCTCCCCCCTCCTTATGTCACCATCCTGGTGATGTGATCCTGGGCTTTGGTTGGTTTGACCTAGCTTGGATTGGTTTACTTGCTGGCTACTATGCTTGGTGTGTAAGAGCAAAGGAATGATGTGGGGATGGGTTCCCCACGGCTGTGTTGATAGTTTTGTTTGGCTGTGCTGCTGCTGTGGTGTTGACAACACACACCATGCAGTTTGGTGTGTGTGATTCTTGTGTGCCTGCTGCACATATGTGGAAATGTTCAGAATTTTGAAATTTACTTTTATTTGGTTACATATACTTGGCTGGTGAAACTTGCCCCTCCTTGCTATTATTTGACTTATGGCTTAAAATTATGAAAGATACATTCTTTCATATTGGTGAAACTTGCCCCTTTTTATAAGTTTACTCAATGATGAACCTTGATCAGTGCACTTCACTGACAAGTCTGAGAGTAAAACAATGCTAATCCTAACTTCCCTTTTCTATTAAGTTTCTGTTTATTTTGCAGGTACATATTTGAAGATGAAGATTTTAGTTTAGGATTTTTATTTTTCTTTATAGAATAGTCCCTTGTAATATTATTTTGTAATTTTAGTTCTATCCTTTTGTAATCTTTATTTTATTATTTTGTAATAAAGATTGTACTATTATCAATAAAGAAATATTATTCTTTATTTATTTACTATTGTAAAAATTGTGAATGATTTTCCTAGGTTACATTTTGTAACTTATTATTGAATGTAAATATGAAATGAATATTCATTCTTAATTGCTCTTTTTATATAAAGTTTAATTTATTATTGGTTAACTCTTAATTAAATCAAGATTGAAACATTATTCAAAAATCCTTTTGAATTATAATTCAAACACTCAATGTTTTAAATTCAAATTCATTTCCCATAACACATAATTCCACAAAGATCATATGAAAGTCTATAGCAATCATCCTTTAAGACTAAACCTAATCTCAGAGTATGAAAGATACCTTGATCACTTTAGGTTTTTTATTTGCCGAAAAATTTACCCACATTTTCACGGATGAATGCATGCAACATTTCAAATTCTTAAATCTACCCTTCGTTAGTTCCTAAATGCTAGGATGTTACATCAAGCTTGTCGGGTTGTAACTTCTTTACATAAGCTTCATATCCCCTTTTAAGGAAAGCAAACTTAGGTTTCTTACCAAACCATAATTCATACGATGTCATTTCAACAGATTTAGATGGTGCCCTATTTACAGTGAATGCGGTTATCTCTAATGCATAACGCCAAAACAATAACGGTAAATCTGTAAGAGAAATCATAGACCTAACCATATCTAAGAGAGTTATATTACGATGTTCGGACACACCATTACGCTATGGTGTTCCCGACGGTGTCAATTGTGAAAGTATTCCATATTTCTTTAAATGCATGCCAAACTCGTAACTCAGATATTCACCTCCACAATCAGAGTGTAGAAACTTAATTTCCTTGTTACATTGATTTTATACTTCACTTTGAAATTCCTTAAACTTGTAAGACCCCACCTTTATAAGGTAAAGGTCCCTGTGATTGCAATGCTAGTCCCTAGATCAAATGCTAGCATCCACAGTTTAAGATGAAGTACACAAATACAAAGGTCGTTATTACATTGTCATTCTAGAGATAACATAGTATTTTACAACTCAATAGCAAAAGGCTAGTACAAGAGTTCATATCATAAGTAAATAAAATAAAGTCTTTATCTTCATGTGCCACAGGCAAGCATGTTGAGTGTAGACTTATAACCCTAATCTCCATCAGAGTAACCTGCAACATCATAAGTTACATGCATAAGGGGTCAATACATTTGGAATTGTATTGGAAAGTGATACCATAGTAGAATAGTAGTATCTAACATCTATATGAATTTGTCTAAGTGTAGCTTAGGCTTGATTTGATCAAAATAGGTTTTTCCTATCAGTTAAAAACACTAAGTTTTTGTTTGTCAAAAACTCCCAAGGAACCACCAATAGACATTGGTGAACCTTTAACCCTTGTTCAACCACAAGTTTTTAACTTAGAAATTGGGATGAGGAGATCCTTGATAGCTTCAATGTCTTGATTCTCAAATTGTCTGTTGCCGGGGACATGGCTAAGTACTTAGGTTTTAACCTCTCGAGAGGTGGTGCACTTTCCCCACAAGACTCGACATGCATCGAGACGAGACCTTTCAGAAGCCTTCCCTTAGACCACCATGGATGCGTTCCATCCTATCACCCTACCACCAACTGTCCATCTGGCTAAGTTATTGCAACCTATATGATCAAGGCAGAGCCCATATGCCATGTGGTTGCACTGGAAGCTTCTAAACACTAAGTATCTCAAATCACTTTGTTCCTGGGTGGCTTTCCACTAGTGAGATACACAAGTTAAACCATAGACATGGGCTTTGTGTAACCACTCAACATAAACCATCATACCATTCCACCTAGGTGATTCATTCACTTAGTTGTTTTATTAAGCAAAAACACAAATCAAAAGACTTAGCAAAATTTCCATAGCATGATTATAATCCACCCCTGTTTGCTACTAGCTAGGCTAAGCATGATAACATAACAAGTACCTTAACTTATAGAAAAGTCCTACTAAGACTACAACTACTAGGATTTCCCAAGGCAAAGCATATTTTTATACTTAGCAAAATTCCATGCAAGCCCTATTCAAAATATCACTAGTGCATAGTAAAAATAATAGGACAAATACATGAAGCACCACCTGCCTTCGTAGTTTGGGGAGTAGCAACAATCCTCACACTCACAATCACAACTAGCACCAAAATCTACACATAAAATGATAGCACCAAAAGTCATATTCAAATATTCAAGAAAAAATACATATGAATGCATGCAAATGCAATGGAATGAATTTCTACATTAAAATAAACAAACCAAACAGTACTGAACACAAAACCATCTATTTATAGTCTAAATAAACTTAAATTTGCTTTAAAATCATTTTCTAAATAATTTATATAGCCAAAATAATCCTATATTTTATTCTTCAAATAAACCTTATTTTACAGAAGAAAAATACAAATTCAAGACCACAGTAGTGCAGGATTTATTTTTCTAAATCCATTGATATATTATTTGCAAAATTTGGCCAAACAGAACTAAAGATATGAATTTTACAAGTTTAAATCCCTAATAAATTCAAAAACAGATTTTAAATCTAAAAACCAGACACGTGGGCACTCCTGATTGGTCAGTACCGCTTCGCGCAGATCAAGCGCATGGACCGTTGGATCTAAGTCAGATCCAGTGGCTCAGATCTAACGATACCGCTTCGGCCTATGATCTAATCTCAACCCTAGGATCTAGATCTGACGGTGCTAACACATGCAACCATAGATGGGTGGCGTGAATGGGTGCTGGCGGTGGAGCTTCTGTCGGCGACACTCCCGCGATTCCAGAGGGGGCTAGGGGCTGTGCGGTGGCTTACCAGCGTCGCAAGGTCGCGAGGAAGCTCAACGTGGCTTCGGCTTGGACGGGGGCGAGCTGCTGCGATCGTTGGGGCTCGTCGGAGTTGCGGACAACATCGGGCTCGTGCGGACGACGAAAAAGGCGACGACCAGGGTCACACTAGCACAAACCAGAGGCATCAGTACGTGCGTAAGGTTCAGGCAAACAAGCTAGTTTGGTTCAAAGGCCAAGGGGCTGTCGCATCTTACCAGAATTGCTGGCCGGAGACGAGGGCTGCGTCGGGTGCTCACAGTGTTTGACGAAGCCGACGACCTAGGCCAGTACATAACGAACCAGTGGTGTCAGAGGATGTGCAAGGGGAAGAGGAACAACACCGTATGAACGAGGGGCAAGGGGGCACTCGAGGCTCACCGGAATACCTCGCCGTAGTTCGTCGGGCAGCGGCGGTGTAGGTCGAATTGCGAGCAGCCTGGTGGCGATTGAGTGCGATTGTTTTGGGGGAAATGATCGCGGCGGTGTGGAGGTTAAGTAGCCAGCGGGGGCGAGGAGATTACGCAGGGAATCAATGGTAATTATGCCCGGAATAAACGCGACATTGATGGAGGAAACGGCGGTGGTGACGGGGTCTGCAGGGTAGATTGAGCGCGGGAAAGAGAGAGAGAGGGGGGGGATGGCCGGGCGGGCTTGCTGGGCTGGATCTGCTGATGGGCCGAAAGTGCAGCGTAGTGTTTTTCTTTTTCTTTTATCCTTTTCTTTTTTCAAATTGATTTTCAGAAATGATTTTCAAACCCTAATTCAAACAAGTTTGAATTCAAACCACTACTAGATTTTTGTAGTGTGATCCAAGTATCTAAAAATGTGACAAACACACTTGTCTACTCAATTACACTTTGGTCCTTTGAAAATAAAAATAAAACCATGCCTCATAAATAGGCATAAAAATGGTTTTATTTGGAGTTTTGATTTGAAAAATTTTGTGCAAGAAAATTATGCTATGATTTCAAGGATGCAATGCATGCTTTTGTAATTCATGATTTTTGGGATGTTACAAAACTTCTTGAAAGTTTCGGATTTATATTTTATAAAGTAGATATACCCATATCTACTCAATTCATCCGTGAAAGTAAGAATATAACAATATCCACCACGCGATGCTACACTCATTGGACCGCACACATCGGTAGTTATAATTTCCAATAAGTCTGTAGCTCGCTCCATTATCCCAGAGAATGTTGTCTTAGTCATTTTTTCCCATCAGACATGCTTCGCATCTTTCAAGTGATTTAAAATCAAATGATTCAAGAAGTCCATAGGAATGGAGTTTCTTCATGCGCTTCACTCAAATGTGACCAAGATGACAGTGCCACATGTATGTGGAATTATCATTCAATTTGATTCGTTTAGCATCTATGTTATGCACATGTGTATCACTACTATCGAGATTCAATATGTATAAACCATTCATCTCAGGTGCATGACCATAAAGGATATTACTCATATAAATCGAACAACCATTATTCTTAGACTTAAACGAGTAACCGTCTCGCAATAAATAAGATCCAGATATAATGTTCATGCTTAACATAGGCACCAAATAACAATTATTCAAATGTAAAACTAATCCCGAAGGTAGATGAAGAGGGAGCGTGCCAACGACAATCACATCAACCTTGGAGCCATTTCCAACGCGCATCGTCACCTCGTCTCTCGCTAGTCTTTGTTTATTCCACAGTTTCTGTTTCAAGTTATAAATATGAGCAATCGAACTAGTATCAAATACCCAGGAACTACTACGATTACTAGTAAGATACACATCAATAACATGTATATCAAATATACATTTCTTCTTGATGTTACCATTCTTCAGATCTGCCAAGTACTTGGTGTAATTCCGCTTCCAGTGCCCATCTCCCTTGCAGTAATGTAGAGGTCCCAATCTTAGATAAGATAGAGCCTCCTGTGTTTTACAATGCTAGTCCCTGGATCAATAGCTAGCATCCACATTTAAGATGTAATATCAAGAAACAAAGGTCATAACATAACTTTACAACCAGGAATAACATAAGTTTATTACATCAAACATAGCTCATTTGGCTATTACATTACATTGCAGCGGAATAATAATAATCATGGGGTCCTTCATCTTCAAAGAGCCACAGGCAGATGTTGGTTGTAGACTTTGTAATCCTAATCAAACAATCTTCACTAAAAACAATCAAACCTGCAACATACAAGTTACAGCCACAAGGGTCAATACATTTGAATTGTATTGGCAAGTTTCACTTCAATGTGTAATATGGGTGGATCCTATCAATACATGCATATTTGGCTAAGTAGAGTTTAAGGCTTATTTGCATAAAGCAACATTTATCCTATCTTTTCAAAATGGTTTTGGTCCTTTGTCAAATCCCTTTTCCAAGTTCCTTGAACTCCTTGGTAGAAACTCAAGTGTTCAAGTCCTTGTAAAAAATCCCTTGAGCTACTTGGTAACCCCAAGTGCAACAAGTTTTATCAAATCTCATGAGTTCCTTGGTAACCCCAAGTACATCATGCTCTTGAGCACCTTGGTAACCCCAAGTGCAACAAGCTTAACAAAATATCTTTGAATTCCTTGGTACCCCCAAGTGCATCAAGTTTTTATATTAGAAATTGGAATGTCGAGATCTCCCATGGTTCAAACTTTAGTTGCTCAGTATTGTCCATAACCGGGGACACGACTAAGTACTTAGATTTTATTAACTTCTGCAGAAGGAGTACACTTTACCCACATGTCACAATCCCATCCTTTTGCCACCAGTGGCCTACTGGATTAGTGCTCACCAAGATGGAGTACTGGCAGATTGAGAATGTGACGAAGTCTTTCCAAAGGGTCCTTCCATACACCATTGCTAGCTTGCCTTCAGCACCCATGAAGCATTCCAGATCCCCATGTCCGGTTAACTGAAGACAGTGCATGGGTCTTCCCAATGTAGTCGACTAAGCCAGAGCCATAATAGCATGTGGTTGCACACGAAAGCCACAATTGGAGAAACATGTTCAATCTCTAAGTTTCCTAGGTGGTTTTCTTTTGGAGCACAACACAAAGTGATTCCCATAGACATGGTTCCTTTTGTTGCCACCTTCTCCAAAACTTAAAGTATCCACCACCTAGGTGGTTCATTGAGTCCTTGTTTTATTATGTAAAACACAAGTCCTTTTCTCAACCTTTGTAAAATCTCAACATGTATCTCCTTTCAAAACATAGCATGGCTAAGCATGTACAACTTCATTATTTTCACTAAGGAGTGTATAGGGAATCCTATTAGGATTAGCATAGCATAAGTATAAAACATTTTCATGCATGTTTACAAAATCCACTAAGTATAATGAAAATAGTAGGTCTTTTGTATGATAGTGTAACTTGCCTTTTTGGTAGGGAATGATGGTTTACTCCTTGATCTTGCTAGTCTCACACTTTGCTAAAATTATCTACAAGTCAATCAAGCAAACACCAAATCAACTAACATTCCACACCAAAATCAAACAATATTCCACGCACACAAGTAATAGAAACTAAGTCATGTATAAGTATGCAATGATTGGTTCTATGGTAAGGATGGTCTCTACTAGGTTTCTAAACTTTGTAAGTTCCAAATTGGTCATTTACCAAGATGGCAAAGTCATTTGCAAATTGGGTTTTATCTCAAGACCATTTTAAAAATCCATTCATCATTTTATGTGGTGAATTATTTTTATCACTCAAAACTTTATGTTTTTCACCAAGTGAGTTGCTCTTGGAAAAGCTTGGTGTTTTGGGTCAGTAAGTTTGGTCCAAAGCATTTTCACAAAGTTTTCCTTGCAAAACATTTCCATAGTAAAATCAATAATTTTATTTTGGCTAGAAAATGGCTAAGTTAAATAATTCAACCTAAATTCTACCAAAATCATTTTTAACACTAAGGGTTGGTTCCTAGGGTCAGTATGGTCACTACAAATCCTTTTGCAAAGGTTTTATCCTTAAATTCAATTTTAAACAATTTTTATACTCTAAACTAGCTCACAAAAGAATCTGAAAAAACAAGCAAACAAACATTTACTATTTTCCAAACTAAGGCCATGGTTGTTTAGGTCTTGCTCTCCTGAATCCAACGACATAAAATTTGAAATTTTTGGACGTGTGGTTTGAAAGTTACAAGGGTTTGAAGTTTGCAATTAAATCAGATTCAAATCTGTTTTTAGTTTTAAACCTGGCCACGCGTCGTGTTCCTATTGGTCCATACCGTTTCGGTTGGATCGCGGCTGTGGGGCGTTGGATCTAGTTAGATCGAGTGGCCCAGAGGACATACCCCTTCGACGATAAGTGATCTAATCGTGGCCGCTAATCTAGATCGAACGGTACTGGCGAATTTGACCTGAATTGGGTGGCGCTGACGGTGGCTAGCGGCGGCGACGGTCAGGCAGTGGCGGTGCTGGTGAAACAGGAAGTTAGAAGAGAGGGGAGGATGCTCACCGTGATCGCGGGGTCGTGGTGACGCTCGTCGTGCTGTTGGCTTGACAAGGGACGCTTGGGTACTGTGGCAATTGCTCACCGGAGTGGAGGTCGATGTCGGGTGGTTCTGTCCGCGGTCGAGGGCGACGCTGTAGATCATCCCGAAGCAAAACAACGATGCAGTCAGTTGCAGAAGGGTGTGGCGAGTGCGGGAGTGTGAACGAGGAGGCGCGGGGTGGTCAGATGCATACCCGAAATGCTCGTCGGAGTTAAGCCAAACGGTGGTGGCGGTAGGAGTCGTCGCTGCAGATCACCCTAAGGCAAAACAGGAGCACATTCAGATGCGCAAGAGCAAGGCGATGTTGTGTGTGTGAATGAGAGGGGTCGGGGCGGTCTGGTTCACCTGAAGGTCGTCGCCGGAGTAGAAACGGATGGCGACGCTGTCGGAGCTTGTCGGAGTCGAGGTTCTGAGCCGCCCGCGGTTGAACGGACGGTACAGTAGAAGCACCTAGGTCTGGGGAAGGTGCCCGTGTGGTTGGGAAGGCAAGGCGGTGGCTGGGCTCGCCTGAATTAGCTCGCGAGCTCGTCGGAGCAGAGCGGGGTTTCAGATGAAATTGGCGCAGCCTGGTGGCGAAGAGAGGTTGGGGTCTGAGGGGAACGGAAGGGAAAGGGTTGGCGTTTTATCAAGCACAGTCAAAGCGAGTAATGGTGGCGGTATTATGACGAATTAAGCCCAGCGGTATCATAGCAGGAAACGGCGACGAGGGAGGAAGAAGGGGTCGCGCGGGTGTGAGAGAAGAACAGTAGCGGTGGGGTCTACATGTTAGTGGGGAAAAGAGTAAGGGAGAGGTCCACCGGTCATTCTCTGTGTGGGTAGGTAGTTGGTTCGAATCGTTTTCTGCGGGGAAAGGAGCTGGCTGGTAGGTGGGCTTATTGGGCTGCCTAGGCTGGGTTGGTCAAATTCCATTTTTTCTGTAACTTTTTCCTTTTCTTTTTCTGATTTCTGTTTTGAATTTCAAACAAACAAACAATGTTCACATCAATTCAAACAACACCCAAACTTTTTAAATTTGACTTGGTTCTGTTCAGTAACATGAACCAAAATCCAAATTCAAATTAATAATTTTAATAATAGGGCTATTAATATTTAATTAAATGGATGTTCCAATTATTATATCCATAGTTTTGATTTAATTCAAAGCTCCACTTGAGAACTAAATAAATTTTGAACCATTCAGTAGGTTGTATTTGAAAATTAAAGAATATTTGAAAATTTGTTTAAATCAAAATAACATTTTATTTTAGGGTCCAATAACAATTAAATGAATAGACCTTATTCATTTAATTCCAATAGGATTTGTTTTATTAGAATATTTATTTTGAAATCTAAAATAAATCAAAACACTTCAGTAAGTTTTATTTGAGAATATAAATTATATGGTAAACTTATTTGAAATAAATACATAGGTTTTGGTGTCTATTTAAAATGGGAAAAGCCTTTACTTTAATAAAATTTGGATATTAAATCCCTATTATTTTATTTAAACAATCCTTTATTATTTTTAAATAAACCTTTTATTATTTTAATCAAAGAAAACTCTTTTGTTTCAAAATCTTGGCCAAGTTTAATTTGGCTTTATAAAATAATCCTTATTTATAACTTCATCTTTTCTTTTGAATACCAAATCCTTTTATTAAAAGATCTAAAATAGTATTTCCAAAATATTTTAATTTCCTTTGTTAATTGTTTATCTTTTTAAATCCTTTTTAGGTTTAATTAAAATGGGTTTGAAGTTCCAATTGAATTCAAAAAGTTTCTTCTGACTCTGAAAATCAAACAAAGTTTTATTTTATTAATTTATTTTCACATTACAAGATTTGGAAAATCTTGGGATGTGACAAGTAAAGGCACTCAGTATCAGTCTGAGGGCCAGTCTTGGGCTTCTTAGGCGCGTCAGCTTTCTTGCATCCCTTCTTGAAGTTGCCCTTGTTCTTAGTCTTGCCCTACTTTTTGAAATTGGTGGTCTTATTGACCATCAACACTTGGCTCTCTTTGTTAATCTCCACTTCAGCAGTTTTCAGCATGGAGAAGAGCTCATGCAATGTCTTATTCATGCACTGCATGTTGTAGTTCATCACAAAGTTCTTGTAACTAGGTGGTAGTGATTGGAGGACATGATGAATCGCCAACACATTAGGAATCATTATTCCCAAATCTTAGAGTTTGTTCGCGTGCCCAGACATTTTCAGCACGTGCTCACTAATGGATCTACCCTCTTCCATCTTATAGTTAAAGAACTTCTCGAAAGCTTCATAGATCCCCAAGGCCGCATGAGGCTCAAATATCATTTTGAGCTCATTGGTTATATCATGAAGGTCGTGGTTCTCAAATCGCTTCTGAAGCTCCGATTCTAAACCGTATAGTATGGAACACTAAACTGTGGAGTAGTGATTCTTCTGAGTGAGGTAAACATTTTTCACCTCATAGGTAGTATCCTCTACAGGTGGGTCAACTAGTGGTGCATCAAGAACATAAGTCATGTAACCATCATTGAGGATAATCCTCATGTTACGGAACTAGTCCGTCAAATTGCTTTCATTGTTTTTCATCTTTTCTTTCTCTAAGAGCACACTAAAGTTGATGGTAGGGGCTGCCATGATCTACAACATATTTGCAAAGAATTTATACTAAGTTTATGATAAATTGAGTTCAAATTTAATTCTTAAATTAACTAGGTGAACACCCACTCAAAACAACTTCCCTCATGTTGCCTTAGTGATTACACGAACAAAATACACTACACCAAGTGTGATCTTCACGAGAGATGATGTAGCTTCAAAGGCGAGCAATCAACATTTTCATCATATCATTCATATGAATCATGCTTTACCTTTCGGTATTCCATGTTTCGAGGCCATGTCTATACATGGTAGGCTCGTCAAGGTTAACCTTAGTATGCGCATGTGCAAATCTGGCTTGCCCATGTTGTATGCACATGTAGAATCTATAACACCCGATCATCACGAGATGCTTCGAAACGACGAGTCTTAGCAACGGTGCCTACTAAGGACGAACACTTTATTACTTGAAATTTAGTGAGAGGGATCATTATATAGTGCTACCATCGTGATATAAGCAATATAAGATGCATAAAGGATTAACATCACATGCAATTCATAATATGTGATATGATATGGCCTTTCTTCTTATGCCTTTGATCTCCATCTCCAAAACACGGACATGATATCCATCATCACCATCATGGCGTCAAGGTCAGTGGCGTCGCTTCATGGTTGTCCATCACTAATAGCAACTACTACACCTACTTGGAATAAAGCTATTACATTATGAATAGACACACAGGTCTTAACAAATTTAAAGACAACCACTAGGATCCTGACGGTTGCCATATTGCAATAAAGATCATCTCATACATATAATCATAATCTCATCATGGCAATATTACATCACATGCCCCTGCAAAAACAAGTTAGATGCCTCTAATTTTCTTTGCATATTTTACGTGGCTTGGGACTTTTGAATAAGAACTGTTCTTACCTACAAACAAGAACAAAAACGCTGATAGAAGTGTTGTCAGATGAAGATTGTAAATTGAATCTTAATTATGGTGGGAGAGACAAACACCCGTAAAGCCACTTGTACAATACAAGTTTCACGTCAAGCATGGAGCAATTCTCATGTGCGTTGACATGTAAGGTTAGCCCGGGCCGTTTCATCCCACCATCTTGCAAGATGCAAAGTACAAGAAAATCAAACGACAACAAAAGCATCAATGCTCACAAAACCATTATGTTCTACTCGTGTAATAGATCTACGCATAGACACGGCTCTGATACCACTATAGGGTTCGTAGCATAGAAAAACAAAAAAGTTCCACCGCAAGAACGCATAAAACCAAGATCCAATCTATGGAAAAGCTAGGATCTAATCTATGAGATAGGTGCAACGAGATTGATGAGAACTAACCCTCGAAGATCCAAAGCGTTAATGAGATCTAATCTCGTGGTTGATGTAGTCGATCACTTTATGATCTCAAGATCGCAATGATGGTCCTTCTGGCGCAGTGTTCCAGCAGTGCTTCTGCACTCGGTCACACATACGGAGTCGATGAAGACCTTCCTCTCCCCATTCCAGCGAGCAGCAGAGGTAGTGGATCCCCTAGGAATCCCAGCAGCACTATGGCGTGGTGGTGGTGGTGGTGGAGAGAACCTACAGGGCTTTGCCTAAGCCGGAGCAGGAGGTATAAGGAGGAGGATAGGTGGTGGCTAGGGTTGGGAGGAAGGGGCAAGGGGGCACCCACCTCCCCTCTATTTATAGAAGGAGGGCGGCTAGGGTTCCCCATTAGCCCACCTCCTCTAGGGCTGGCGCAAGGGAGAGGGGGGGGGGGAATCCCCCCAAGTCTTGTCCCCTATTTTCTAGGGATTCGATCTTATCCATCCAGAACCTTCCGGAACCTTCTGGAAGCTCTAAACAAAACTTCCGAAACTTTTCTGAACCCTGGAAAATGACTTCCATTCTATGAGTCTTATTCTTCGAACAATTACAGACCTCCTCGTGATGTCCTGGATCCCATCCAAGACTCCGAACAACATCCGGTCTCCAAATCATATTCCATATCTACTTAAACAACGTTGAACCTTAAGTGTGTCAGCCTACGGTTCGTGAACTATGTAGACATGATCGAGACACCTTGATAGCTGTGAGATTCTACACATTTTTGATGGTTTCTATCAATAGTTTTCATTTGGATTTGATGGTTTTCTAGCTTTACCTAACGCTAATACTTCGGTAGCAAAGAAAACTTGGTTTTTAATATGTGTTTTAGGTTCTAAACATCAAAAGAGGGATTTAACAGCAAAAGCACAATATTCAGACAAAAACAAGCAAGTCCCTTTTTGGAAGCAATCAATGGGAGGATACATAAGCTTTAACGAGCAACTATACGGTGGGAATATTTTTTTGGACGTATAGTTCCTGCCGCAAAACTTCCATCCCCTTCGTCTTATTAAAAGGGACAACTTTTGTGAAGAGGCCAAGGACGAAAACATAACACATGAGCAGCCAAGGGAGAAAGAAGAGATCTAGAGAAGAAGGGGAAGACCTTCTTCATCTCGCTCCACGATCTTCGATCTCCTAGCCACCACACCTCCATAGCCATTACTTGTACATGAGAGAGATATCTCCACCTTGCAAGACTAGGGTTCAAGATTGTTCTTCCCATCTTGAATTGCGTTTGATTTATTTCTATTTCTTATTGTGGATCTCCACGGTAATATCAAGAAGAACTCCCTTTATTTAATTATATCGATGATTCTTTCTTCTCTCATGTGTGAGTAAGTTCGCTTGGGCGTGGGATATGTAGGGGATTGGTGAGATGTGATGTGCCTATATAATTTCCATTAAGTTTGTGGTTGATTTTAATTACTATATTATGTGTGCTTGCCTATCTATGGGATGCTTAATGCCTGTTGTCCAATTAAGGGCCCAGACAACATGATGTTTTGTTCTACATAGATAGAATCTTGTTTGCTAGCAGACCGGTGACCCCCAAGTGACACGGGGATATCAATGGGAAACTAGTTTGACTCGAGGATAACGAGGAACCACCGAGCTTATTGCATGAGTCCGATCCAAGGAGCTTAATTGCTAAGCAAACCGAATGATCTTAATTGTCTAATGACTGACCATGGTTGTGGTAAATAGGCTAGTAGGATTATTGAAGTTCTGATGAAATCTACCAAGAGGAGTTCCGGCTAATTATGGGTTGCTCCCCTACACACATACTTATAAGATTATAATTGTTACACTTATCACTCATGCACCCGGCACATTCACTATCACCATGAACTGAAACTCCCCGCGCCTACTTCGTCATCTGCAGAAAACAACAAACAAATCGTTCTTTATTTTTATGCTTTTTATTTCTGAAGTTTACATTTTAGTTTTATTTAAGTACTTTTGTTTAATACAAAATCTATTCTTATTTAAACACGTGCAGTCAATTCACTCGAAGACCTGTGACAACTTGGGGTGTGACAGAGACTTTACCAATAAACACTTACCTTTGGGCTCCATGTGGGATCGACATCTTAACTTCGAAACTAGCTACAAACAATATGTGCAGTTGCAGCCATCACACCTCTCTGATCAATAACCAATAGCGGGACCTGGAGATCCATAATGGCTCCCACACATTCAAAACAAACTTAATGAATTGATCTTACACTATGCTTACTATGGGTTTGTGTCTATCACATCATTCTCCTAACGATATGATCTTGTTATTAGTAACATCCAATGTTCATGATCAGGAAACCATGATCATCTACAAATAAACAAGCTAGCTTAACAAGAGGCTTACTAGGGACTCATTTATGTTTACAAAACACATAAGTATTAATATTTCTTGTTAACAAAATTATAGCATGGGATGTAAACATTTATCATAAACACAAAGATATAATAATAACCACTTTATTATTGCCTATTGGGAATATCTCCAAAAAAATCATGCACACTTGTAGTAGCACAAGTGTTCTCAGGAGAAAACACAAAATGTATAGTAACCGACTGTTCCAAGGACACTCACTAGTATATCCTCAGGGGCTGTCGATATTTCCACTCGCTCAATAGTATTATTCTCAACCACAGGCATAACAGGTGTGCTTCCCAATAGACATAGTTACATGGCCTATTCTGAAGCTACAAAAACAAGGACTTCGGGCTTCTCTACATACAGACAAACGAAACAGAGAAAACGGCCAAGTCCCAGCATAAGGAATTCGTGAAAAAAACTCAACACACGATAATTTACAACCAAGGATCTCCTTTGACAAAAACTGAATCATTACGAAGGTGAGCAAGAGCAAAAAGTTTTTTCACCTGGTTATCTGTATAGTTCAACAGGTTTAGAAGCTTGTCCGATCCTATGAGCACAATGTCATCTTCAGGATAAGTAGTCAAGTGTATATATACTCTACCCACATTGGCTACCAACTCTAATTTAAGAGAAGATTGTGTGTAAATTGTCAGGTACCAAATTAGCTCTACTTGTAGTTTAAGAGAAGATTGTTGAAACTCTGCACTATCCTTTCTTATTAGTTTTCTTCTTCAATATTTTCATTTTTATGCATTCACTTTATGGTACAATCTATTGGACCAAGTGCATTAGTTTTCTCCTGTGTGCGCTGATCATTGACTTTCTACTTGCTTGAGATCATGTGACACCAGCTGACACAAGAAATTCTCCAAACTGTTTGTTGACATATTGATACGTCGTAAACGTATCTATAATTTTTGATGTTCCATGCTTGTTTAGTATCTACTTTGCTTTGCTTTGTCTACACTTTAAGGTGTTTTTATATGTTTTCTGGTACTAACCTATTAACAAGATGCCACAGTGCCAGTTGCCTGTTTTCTTCTGTTTTTGGTTCCAAAAAAGGTAGAAAATCAATATTCTTGGAATTGGACGGGACAAAATCCAAAGTCAATAATTTACCGTGGGTAACACGGAGCCAGAGTATCATCCCGGAGGCCTTCTTCATCATCATGCCAGCCTTCGGTATGAAGCGTGAGTAGCTAGATGGTTGTATCTCCTCCTTTGTGCTACCATGTTTAGATCTTGTGAGCTCCGTTCATGATCAAGATCATCTATTTGTAATCATGCATGTTGTTTTGCGGGGATCCAATGGATATTGAGATTACTATGTCAGATTGATTAATGGTTTTGTCTTATTGATTCTATCATGCCTGTGTTGTTTGTGATCTTGCATGCTCTCCGTTTATAGTAGCTATCTTGGCCAAGTAGTTGCTAGTGACTCCAAGAGGGGGTATTTGTGCTCGATAGTGGGTTCATGCCTCTATTTAATCTAAGGGAAGTGGTAAAAATCTCTAAGGTTGTAGATGTGCTGTTAATACTAGGGGGAAAACAACGGTCTCTTGTTCATGGAACAAGTGGATTGTTTACCTTACACAGTTTGCTTAAAGCAGTTATCCGTTGCTTGCAACTTAATACTGGAGGGGGTTCGGATGATAACCTGAAGGTTGATTACTAGTCATAGATGCAGTTGGATGGTGGTCTATGTATCTTGTTGTATTGCCCAATCAAATCTCATATGATCATTAATGTCTAGTATTGCATTGTTATGCCTTGCTCAGTCCTGTCAATTTCCCTTCTGTAATGTGTTTACCCAGCATGCCATGTTTATTTATCTTAAGGAGAACACCTCTAGTGAACTATGGACCCCGGTCCAATCTTTACCATTGATACATCTTCCACTATTATTTTTTACCTTTATGCAAACCACCATTACCTTCCACACCATACAGTTAATCCTTTGTTTTCAGCAAACCGGTGAGATTGACAACCTCACTATTTGTTGGGGAAAAGTCTTGAGTTTGTGTTGTGCAGGTTTCCAAGTTGCTAGAAATACCTTTGAGTCGTTTCCTTCCTCCAACTAGTTCGAAAACCTTGGTTTCTTACTGAGGGAAGACTTGTTGTTGTGCTCATCACACCTTCCTCTTGGGGACTCCCAACGAAGGTCTACATTGATCTGAGCCACCATCAAGATTTTCTGGCGTCGTTGCCGGGGAGGCTAAGGACGGCTTCACAAGGGGAGTTCTTCACAACCTTTCTCTTTACTTTGTTTTTGTTTTGCTTAACTTATTTTGCTTGGTTTTGTTTGCCTCTTTTTATCAAAAACTCCAAAAAAAATAGTTTAGTTTTGTTTTCTTTGCTTTCTCTTATAAAAACACACAAAAAATTAGTTCCTTCTCTAGTTGTTGCTGATGTTCGCTTGCTCCACTTTTAGCAAAATGAACTTTGCTAAGAACACCAAGTTGTGTGACTTCACTAGCATAAACAAATATGATTTCCTAAGTACACCTATTAGTCCACCTGCTCCTGATGCTACCTTTTATGAAATTAATCCTGCTTTGTTGAATCTTGTGATGAAAGAGCAATTTTCTGGTGCTAGTTCTGATGTTGCTGCTGCCCACCTCAATAATTTTGTTGAACTTTGCGAGATGCAAAAATATAAGGATGTAGATGGAGATATTAGTAAGCTCAAGTTGTTCCCTTTCTCCTTGAGAGGAAAAGCTAAAGAATGGTTGCTATCCTTGCCTAGAAATAGTACTGATTCTTGGATTAAGTGCAAAGATGCTTTTGTTGGAAAATACTATCTTCCTGCTAAGATTATATCTCAAGCTTGGGAAAGAATGAAATCTTCGGTTAAGAATTGTCCCACTCATGGACTTACTTCTTGGATGATTATCCAGAATTTTTATGCAGGTTTAAACTTCTCCTCAAGAAATCTATTGGACTCAGCTACTGGAGGTGCCTTTATGGCCATTACCTTGGGTGCTGCAACAAATCTCCTTGATGATATGATGGTTAATTATTCTGAATGGCACGCTGAGAGAGATCCACATGGTAAGAAGGTAATTCTATTGAAGAAACCCCCTCTTTGCATGATAAGATTGATGTTATCATGGCTATGCTTGTTAATGGAAAAGCTCCTATAGACCCTAATAATGTTCCCTTAGCCGCTTTGGTTGCTCAAGAATAGCAAGTTGATGTGAACTTCATTAGAAACAACAATTTCAACAATAATGCCTATATGAATAATTTTGGTAGTAACAACAATTATAGGCCTTATCCTCCTAATAATGGCAATACCGATGGAAACTCCTACAAAAATACTAGAAGTGCTCCCTCTGAACTTGAATTCATGCTCAAAGACTTTATTAGTAAACAAACCACTTTCAACAAGACTGTGGAGGAAAAGCTTTTGAGTGTTGAGAAAAATATTTCCTCTTTGTCTAAAGCACAGTCCTATTTGATTAATAAAATGGCTGCTAAACCTAAAACTTTGGAAAGTACGTTTGCTGCTACTCATGCCATACAAGTTGAAAATGTTAGACTGTTAGCCCAACTGCATGCTAAGTGGGAAAGAGAAGCTGAAATTGCTAGAAACAATAGTGTGTGCACTATCACCACCACCAATATGGATGCCACTAAACCACAAGAAGTCCCTATTTCTCCTACCACAATGCCTAAACCCAATGAGTCTACTACTTGTGATGCTAAGTTTGATTTTGATCTTGGTGGTTGCAATATTTCTGAAGTGATTATGTTCCTACAAAATCTTGCTAGAAGTCCTGATGCTAGAGATATGAATGTGGCTTTCACCAAACACATTATAGATGCTCTCATTAAAATTAAGGAAGAAAAGTTGAAACACAAAGCCTCTATTCCTAGCAAAGTAGAATATAGTTGGGAACCCATCATTAATATGCAAGTGAATGACTTTGATCTCAAAGCTTCATGTGACCTTGGTTCCAGTGTCTCTATTATGCCTAGAAAGATTTATGAAATGCTTGATTTGCCACCTTTGGAAGAATGCTATTTGGATGTCCCAATTAATGATAACGTTAAAAAGAAACTCATGGGGAGTGGTAATGATGTTCTTATTATGGTTAATAATGCCTATGTCCCTGTTGATTTCTATGTTTTGGATGTTGAATACAATGCTTCTTGTCCTATTACTTTGGGAAGACCTTTTCTTAGAACTGTTGGTGCCATCATTGATATGAAAGAAGGCACCATTAAATATCAATTTCCATTCAAGAAAGGTATTGAACACTTCCCTATGAGGAGAGAGAAGTTGCTTTTTGCTCCTCCTTTGAAATCAAGGTTTGATGTTAATACTTCTTCATTTGAAAATACTTGATTCTTTCTTCTTGTGCCTAACTAAAAGGCGTTAAAGAAAAGTACTTCTTGGGAGATAACCCAATAGTTTCTTGAGTCTTGGAAGTTACTACTTCTATAATGACCTCTCCTTATCCTTTTTATTTGATTTTTGTGCCAAGAATAACCTCTAATGAGAGGGAAGTAAGATTTGGGGAGTTGCTGTCCCGAAACAGATTTTTGTGCTCCACCGTAAAAATTTGTGTAAAATATCTATAAGTCAGATTTGTGCTGTAATTTCCTGAATAAATCCCCCAGTATGTTAGCTAACTTTCGTTAGTTCAACACTTTTTGATTTGAGCAACAGAAGGTCTTCGAAAAAATCAGTTTCTACCTTGTTGGTCTGTTTTGACAGATTTCTGCCATTATTTGCATTTGCTTCTTATTGATTCCTTTTTGGGTTCTTTTTGGGAAATTGAGATTTTTTAGGGAATTTCTACAATATCTTGTGTTTTTGGTTTAAGTTTTGCTGTTTTAAAACTAAATCCCAAAGGTCTATTATCTTTTGAATATACTAATGAAGATTGTGTGAAGTTTTTTATGAAGGAAAATTTGTAGGTGTAGAGGAAGAATGATGTAATGAGATGAAGAATTGACAAAATATAAAGCTTGGGGATGCCACCCCGTGTCACCCTAAGGAGTATTCAAGAGGTAGAAGCGTCAAAGCTTGGGATGCCCAAGGCATCCCCTCTTCATCAATAAAAATCTCAAGTCTTTCTAAACACTTTGTTTTTATTGTTTCATGCACAAGTTGTGTTGTTCTTGGAGCATCTTAGTTTTCGTTTTTGGTTTTTGTTTGCTTAGTTTGCTTGAATAAAGTATTTTGTACCCCCGTTCTCGCTGTGTTATTTCAAATAAGTTGATTGGTGTTGGAGAGGAGTAAGAAGGTCTTGCTTGAATAGTACAAGAGGATCTTGCTTTGACTGTGACTTAGACTTTAGCATGTCATGTTAGATGTTGTTTTGACCTTATGCTTAGTTATTATTGTTGTAGCATGACATGTTACAAACAATTGGGATTGCTTAATGTGCCTTGAAGGAATCATGCGTTGTTTTAGCATACAAAAGCATAGTATTGTGGTATTATCCTTTGTTGCTTTGTTTGGGTTGACTTGGCACATGCTCACACCATGTTATGACTATGAACAAGTCACCATAGCCTCTATGATCATTTAGTCCTTGACTTGTAGTACCACTTTATGCTTTGATTAGTAAAGTTTTATCGCTCTGCATGATTATGGCCATTATTGCTCTCTTTACTTGGTCGCTCCCAGTCATTTGCTAGCCTCCACTTGTATGAGTAAGCTCGACTCATGCATCCAACTCCCAAGAAACAAAGATATTCCAAATTGTCCACTATAAATTCCTATGCAGGGTGTGTTACACTGTTCCAAGTATATTCTTGTTTTCATCTACCTTCCAATTAAAAAGTCTCTTTGTTATGTGAAAACTTAGTTATTAAAGCTCTCACAAACTTGATGGCACACTTTATTTTTCTTGCCCCTAAATAAACTTGAACCATTGTGTCATCTATGTTGTATATGCTTGCACTTATACGTTGGAATTAGCAGAACCATGCTGTCATGGGGAACGCTTTCAACATTGCACTTGTCCATTGTACACAATTGATATCATGCTCTTTTGTTTATGGATGTCGTCGGTGTGAAATAAAAGGGGAGCCTGTAAGTCCATGGAGTATGTATGTGTGTTAGAGAAATGCCTAGGAAGCTAGCCTAAGCTATGCCTAATCACGGTGGAAACTTGCAGCATCACCATAGTGAGCAATCTCTGAAGCTTTCTTATTATAAAAAAAGAGACATATTGAAAAGAGGAAAGAGAGAAAACAGCACCATTTTTCCCATGGTAAATAAGAAGATTGTTGAGATGCTCATTGTTTGCTTGCCTTGTCATTTTGATTATGGGATATCTCCTGTATCATGTGCAAGGGGTATATCGTTGGCGGTTCTCTATGATACACATGTACTTAATATGACAAGAACTTACAGGTGACTAAAGTTGAGTAGCATGAGGAGCGGCCCTTGTATTCAAGGGAAATGAGATTGCCAACTTATACTTCGTCAAGCATATACTCCATAGTTTGTTCACTTTAATCTTAATCACTTCAAGATTCTTATGATATGAGCAATAAGAGCTGAAAACTAACAAGTACCATAATTTTTGGAAGCTCTTGTTGAGACTTGAAATCCCTGCTTCCCTTTCATGAAGGTCCTTTCTTCCACCATTATATTGAGTCTCCGCCTTCTATCCTTAGGCACCAGTTAAGAGAGCATAGTTGTCATTCTTAGTTCTATATGCATTGTCCCAGAACTTATTGATTGATCCATATTGTTGATATTGCTTGTGGTTGAACTATTTGTATCTAGTCACTCTTATGAACTTTGAAGGTGTCCTATGCATTTATTTTCTACTCCATGAGGGACAAGCTGAATGCCACTATGCTATGTTTTCTATATGTGAAACAAACAAACGTCTTTCAATGCATTGTTATTCATGATCTTTGTTTGTAACCTTTCATGTTGCATGCATAGTTACTTTGTCTTATTGTTAGTACTCCATCTTTCATGATCATGTTTAGAGTTCTTTGATCCCAGCTTTCATTGCTTCCAAATGGTTTGATCTTGATTTTGATGGTGCATGTCCCCTTAAAAATTATTCTTTTTATCATTTACCTACTCGAGGACGAGCAAGCGTTAAGCTTGGGGATGCTTGATACATCGTAAACGTATCTATAATTTTTGATGTTCCATGCTTGTTTAGTATCTACTTTGCTTTGCTTTGTCTGCACTTTGAGGTGTTTTTTATGTTTTATGGTACTAACCTATTAACAAGATGCCACAGTGTCAGTTGCATGTTTTCTTCTGTTTTTTGTTCCAGAAAAGGCAGAAAATCAATATTCTCGGAATTGGGCGGGACAAAAGCCAAAGTCAATATTTTATCGTGGGGAACATGGAGCAGAGTACGAGACAGAGGGGAGCCACCAGGGGGCCACACCCCCTGGCCGCGCGGCTAACCCTAGCCTGCGCCTGGGGGGTGCGGCCGCCCTAGGTGCCCCCCTTCCTCGCCTCTTCGCCTATAAAAATCCCCGGGTACCTAAACCCTAAGTACCCGATCAATGTTCCACGAAACAGTCCGTAGCCACCGCCACCATAATACCTAGATCGGGGGGATCTGAAGATCTTCCCGGCACCCTGCCGGAGGGGAGATCATCCCGAGGCCTTCTTCATCATCATGCCAGCCTACAGTATGAAGCGTGAGTAGTTCCACCTTGGACTACGGGTCCATGTAGTAGCCATATGGTTGTATCTCCTCCTTTGTGCTACTATGTTAAGATCTTGTGAGCTCCGTTCATGATCAAGATCATCTATTTGTAATCATGCATATTGTGTTTGCGGGGATCCGATGGATATTGAGATTACTATGTCAGATTGATTAATGGTTTTGTCTTATTGATTCTATCATGCCCGTGTTGTTTGTGATCTTGCATGCTCTCTGTTTATAGTAGCTATCTTGGCCAAGTAGTTGCTAGTGACTCCAAGAGGGGGTATTTATGCTCGATAGTGGGTTCATGCCTCTATTTAATCTAAGGGAAGTGGTAGAAATCTCTAAGGTTGTAGATGTGCTGTTAATACTAGGGGGAAAAAAACGGTCTCTTGTTCATGGAACAAGTGGATTGTTTACCTTACACAGTTTGCTTAAAGCAGTTATCCGTTGCTTGCAACTTAATACTGGAGGGGGTTCGGATGATAACCTGAAGGTTGATTACTAGTCATAGATGCAGTTGGATGGCGGTCTATGTATCTTATTGTATTGCCCAATCAAATCTCATAGGATCATGAATGTTTAGTATTGCATTGTTATGCCTTGATCAGTCCCGTCAATTGCCCTGCTGTAATTTGTTTACCCAACATGCCATGTTTGTTTATCTTAAGGAGAACACCTCTACTGAACTATGGACCCCGGTTCAATCTTTACCATTGATACATCTTCCACTGTTATTGTTTACCTTTCTGCAAACCACCACTACCTTCCATACCATACTGTTAATCCTTTGTTTTCATCAAACCGGTGAGATTGACAATCTTATTGTTCGTTGGGGCACAGTCTTGAGTTTGTGTTTTGTAGGTTTCCAACTTGCTAGAAATACCTTTGAGTCATTTCCTTCCTCCTACTGGTTCGATAACCTTGGTTTCTTACTGAGGGAAGACTTGCTTCTGTGCTCATCACACCTTCCTCTTGGGGACTCCCAACGAAGCTCTACATTGATCTGAGCCACCATCACACTTTTAGAACATCATGGAAATACTTCAGAAATACATAATTCACCAAGAAATGACATCAAATTCAGAGATAGTGAAAAAGTAATTTTGTAAACTCCTTCAGTAATACTTGAATTGCTTCATAGGAAAATATTGCACGTGTGCAAACATGGCAAGCATAACCAAAGAAAAATAAAACCTAACCAGTACATAGCTAGCTAACAACCAGCTTCAGCAGATCGAGATGATAGAATTAATGGAGCACAAATCCATTTCATACATCCATGATGACACATGATTATAGAAGAGACACGCGAATATACAAGAAACATGGGTTAGAACGGAGATGACCATGTCACACTTCAAGCATTGCCAATAAAAAATCAGAACAGGAACCACCACCATACCTTACATTGGAGTCGACCGCCCACCAGTGTGCTCTGCTGACCCACAAGTATAGGGGGTGTATCGTAGTACTTTCGATAAAGAGGAGTGTTGATCCCAACGAGGAGAAGAAGGTGCTGAACAGTGGTATGGAACAGGAAATCCTTGTGAATACTTAGCAAATGGATTTTTAGTGGTTTTCTGATAAAGCAACAAAACAAAAGTTCAAGTAAAAAAGAACAAACGCAGAAAGTGGCCCAATCATTTCTTAGCTAAGGACAAGCTGGTGGAAATACTTATAAAGACCAAACGTTCTTAAGGACACATGGGAATTCTGTCAAGTGCTTTCACTTCAAATAGCTGAGTACTCTTCTTTGGTGTAGTAAGTGTTGTGTGGGTGAACCTGTGCTAATGTACCAACCTTACTTGGAATAATACATACGTTTGATTAAACCCCTGCAAACATCCATAACTACAGGAAAGTAATTAAGATATAAATCTATGCCTTAAACTCTGAGATCCTACACTCGCTTGTGCAAAGGTGTCCTAACGGTGGTTCAGGTTTCTGTCACTCCGGCCACCCCATAATTAGTAGCCAAATACACAATGCATTCCCCTAGGCCCATAAATGGTTAAGTATCATGTAGTCGACGTTCACATGATACCACTAGAAGAATAGCACCACAACTTAAATACTAACCATTGAATAATAACTCAACACAAATCCACTAATAACAACATGACTTCTCCCATGTCCTCAAGAACTAAACGAACTACTCACGAGACATCATATGTATCAAGATCAAAGATGATATGATAACGGATAACAATCTGAACATAAACAATAATCCAATTGTTCCACTCACAAGCATCAACTACAATAGTAATTAACACCGAGAAAGTTTCCCCTAAGAACTAAAGAAATATCCAACACAATTGTTATAGCAGGACGGAGTGGTGATGATGGTGCTGGTGGAGATGATGGTGTGGATGATGATGATGATCCCGATGAAGCCTAGCTTGACTATGGTGTTGATGGCGACGATCTCCCCTCTCCGGGAAGGATTTCCCCCAGCAGAAATCTGTCTGCCGGAGAGATCTTTCTCTATTGGTGTTTTCCGCCCCCAGAGGCGGCGGCAATCTATCTGTGTTCGCCCCCTGTCCTTAGGGTTTCGTAGGGAAGATATAGGCGAAGGGGCAGAGTCGGGAGCTGGGTAGGGGGGCCACACCTGCCCTAGGCGCGGCCCAGGGTGGGCCCACGCCTAGGGGGTGTGGGCCCCCTGCGGCCCTTCTTCGTCCCTCCTTCTGGCTTCCTCAATCTTCTGGAAAAATAATATTTTCTCATATTTTTCTGGTATTTTTCTGATCTTCGCAAAATTGCACCGAAACACCTTCTTTTCCATCAGAATCCAGACTCCGGCAGTTCATCCTCCAAGAATCATCCAACATGCATAAAAATATGAAAATCCATAAGTAATACCTCATAATAAGACAAATATCAATGAATAGAGGTAGATTATGATATAGAATGGTGATGCAAATTGGGCGTATCAACTCCCCCAAGCTTAGACCTTCGCTTGTCCCCAAGCGAAAATTGAGCTTAGTAAACATGTCCACAGGTTTATGGAGTGAAGTGTCAATAAAAGAATACAAACAAGAAGCATCACACTTACCATTACACAACTCTTAGAAGAAAGAAACTCACCATTATATAACTTAGCTTGCAACCAAGTATAGCAGTCACAATAGAGATGCATAAAGATAAATCGTAGTTGGAATTGGCAAACTTGTCTTGGTCAGAGAACACCTGGCAAACATTTTCACAAAAAGCTTTTTGTAGAATTTTTTACAACAGGAGCACTCTTTGCTAAAAAGTTTTTTCACAAGTGAAGGCTTTCAAAGTAATACTCAATAGATAAGAGTTTTGTGCAAACAAGGAAGATAGAGAACATGATTGGATTAATCACCATATGAATGCTTGAAACACAACATCTCAAATGCTTGCTGGGGATAGAGAGGAAGTAGGTCTACTGACTCAACTTGGAAATAGGAGAAAGGTCCCTTCATAAAGGGTAGCAAGGATTACAAGTCATAAAGAGCTTCCAAAATATTATGGTACTTACTAGCTTTGAGCCCTCATTGCCCCTATCATAGGCATCTTGATATGATTAAGGTTAAAGTGCACAAATATGGAGTATATGCTTGACGAAATATAAGTTGGCAATCTCATGTCCCTTGAATATGAGGGCCACTCCTCATGCTACTCAACTTTGGTCACCGGTAAGTTCGTGTCATTGTAAGTACATGCGTATCATAGAGAACCGCCAACGGGGTACCCCTTGCACATGGTACAGGAGCTTTCCCATAACCAAAATGACAAGGCAAGCAGACAATGAGCATCTTAGCAATCTTTTTATTTACTATGTGCATAGCGTTTTATTGAGGATGCTTCATAGATAGCTCACTATGGTGATGTTGCAAGTTTCCACCATGATTAGGCATGGCTTAGGCTAGCGGCCCAGGCATTTCTCTAACACAAAATACAAACTCCATGGACTTACAAGTTCCCTCTTTATTTCACACCGTTGACATCCATAGACAAAAGAGCATGACATAAACTGAGTACAAAGTACATGTGAAATGTTGAAAACGTTCCTCGTGACAACACGGTTCTGCTAATTCCAACGTATATATGCAAGCATATACAACTTCGATAGAACAATGGTTCAAGTCTATTAGGGGAAAGAAAATAAGGTGTGCCATCAAGTTCATGAGAGCTTTACTAACTAGTTTTCACATAACAAAATACTTTTTAATTCGAAAGGTAGATGAAGCTTGAGAATTTGCTTGGAATAGAAAAAGCTACTAGGTAGATATGGTGGACACAAGTGGCAAAGGTTTTGGTTCAAAGGGATTTGGAAACATGAGAAGTATGCCTTCTCAAAACAGGTTTTTGGCTAGCAAGGCTGGGTAGAAAGAAAGAGAGTTGAAAGAAACAAGCAAACATACAAGTAATAAAGCCAAACATGCAATCTTCCTTGAAGACACAAAATATCTTAAATAAAGAATACTAAGCTTATGAGCCAACAAGAAAGAAGATAAATGATACAAAATACCTGTAAGCTTTTTCTCTTTTTCTTCCAAGCCTCAAAAAATATTGCTACTGACCAGAACTCGGTTTGCCAAAACCAATTTAGATCCACTTGATGATCCCAAAGTGATGCCAATACCGATCAACAAGATCCATCATAAAATAGAGATTGCAAACTAAAATAAGAAGTGCAAAAAGTAAAAGATGAGACTTCTCATTAATATTCCAATAAAGGCACTCACACCAAGGGACACATAGGTAATCAACTAAAGGAGAGGTACTTCCACATGCAAACCAAACTATAAGATAACCTCTCTACCAAATATATGAATCCTCTAAAAAGGTAAAAGATAAAAGATAATGGTGGTGATATGATACATCAGAAACATATCTATAATTTTTGATGCTCCATGCTTGTTTAGTATCTACTTTGCTTTGCTTTGTTTACACTTTGAGGTGCTTTTGACATGTTTTCTGGTACTAACCTATTAACAAGTTGCCACAGTACAAGTTGCCTGTTTTCTGCTGTTTTTGGTTCCAGAAAAGTTAGTAAAGAAATATTCTCGGAATTGGATGGGACAAACATCAAAGTCAATTACTTTCCGTGGGGAACAAGAAGTCCATAGGGGAGACGGAGAAGCTGGCCAGGGCATCCAGACCCCCCTAGGCACGGCCAGGGGTGGGCCCGCGCCTGGCAGGGGTGTGGCCCCTCTGGTCGCCTCCTTGGGCTCCCCTTTCGCCTATAAGAAGCCCTCGATGCAGAAACCCTAAGTACCCGATCAAGTATCCACGAAACCGTCTGTAGCCACCGCCACCATCATCCCTAGATCGGGGGGGGGGTCTAAAGTTCTTCCTGGCACCCTACAGGAGGGGAGATCATCCCGGAGGCCTTCTCTCCGGTATGATGCATGAGTAGTTCCACCTTGGACTATGGGTCCATGTAGTAGCTAGATGGTTGTATCTTCTCCTTTGTGCTTTCATGTATAGATCTTGTGAGATCCGTGCATGATCAAGATCTAATCTATTTGTAATCTTGCATGTTGTGTTTGTGGGGATCCGATGGATATTGAGATTATTATGTTGGTTTGATTAATGGTTTTGTCTTTATGATTCTATCATGTCTGTGTTGTTTCTGATCTTGCATGCTCTCCGTTGTTAGTAGCTATCTTGGCCAAGTAGTTGATAGCGACTCCAAGAGGGAGTATTTATGCTCGATAGTGGGTTCATGCCTCTAGTTTCCAAGGGAAGTGACAATAATCTCTTTGGTTGTAGATGTGATATTGCTACTAGAGAGAAAACAACGGTCTCTTATTCGTGGAACATATGGACTGTTTACCTTACACACTTTGCTTAAAGCAGTTGTTTGTTGCTTGCAACTTAATACTGGAGGGGGTTCGGATGATAACCTGAAGCTAGACTTCTAGTCATAGAGGCAGTTGGATGGTGGTCTATGTATATTGTTGTATTTCCCAATCGAATCTCATAGGATCTTTCTGACTAGTAATTGCATTTTTATGCCTTGCTTAGTTCCTGTCAATTTCCCTCCTATAATTTGTTTACCCTTCATGCCATATTGTTTATCTAAGGAGAGCACCTCTAGTGAACTATGGACCTCGGTCCAATCTTTACCATTGATACATCTTCCACCGTTACTTGTTTACTTGCTGCAAACCATTACCTTCCACACCATACATTTAACCCTTTGTTACAGCAAACCGGTGAGCTTGACAACCTCACTGATTCGTCGGGGAAAAGTCTTGAGTTTGTGTTGTGCAGGTCTCCACGTTGCTTGCAACACCTGTGTGACGTTTCCTTCCTCCTTATGGTTCGATAACCTCGGTCTCTACTAAGGGAAGGCTTGCTGATGTGCTCATCACACCTTGCTCTTGGGGTTTCCAACGAAGTCCTCTCTGTCAGACAACAAGTTTTCTGTCTCTATTGCCAGGGAACAAAGAAGAAGAGACTCCATGTCGACGAGGGCTATCATGATACCGCGGCCCTCCCCCAAGCTTGGAACAAGCCAAGGGGATGCCAAACCGGATGATGAATTACTCCTTTGGTGGTGGTGGTGTTCTCTTGATAAGCTCATCAATAAGCTTCCTTAACTCCTCAAACTCAAAGGTTAGAGTACGAATCAACTCAGAGTTTTGCTCAATTCGGTTCATAATCATATCAGACCGAGAATTCTAGTCCTTGTTATTTTTTCCCAATTCTTCATTCTTAGTGTACTCCTCCCCTGCATGGTTAGAACGAGGCATGTCCCACATCGAGGGCATGTTACCTTTGGGCACATGGTGATATTGATGCTCATGTATAAGAGTGTGGAAGCGTTTCTTGGTACTTGGAGGAGGTGACCGCGGAGAGAGGGCATGGCGTCGAGATTTCCCTCCTGTAGACATCTGTGCTTTCCTCTTGAGCTTGTGTAACATCCCAAAAATACTAAACTTGGATCATCAAACTCTAATCATCAAAATTAGGGTTAACAAAAACTTTTCAAAGTAAAAATATGAAAGCATGCATATGTGTATGCATTACCAATTTGGATTCTTTTGAATTGCCATGCTTGTGTGTTTCTTTGCTTGTAAAAGGATTCTTAGGTGAAATAAACATCATCTAAACAATCCCCACACTTTTCCCAAAGACAAATAAATCAAAACAAACAAAATAAGTGAATGGTCACTTTGACCAATTTAACTCCCATGCCTAATTTGGCTATCTCTAACTTTCAGAACTTAACAGAAACTTGTATGGATCTTTGCACCCCTTGATAGTACTCATAACACAGTACCAAGGCCCACTTTGTGATCATCCAAAATCATTCAAATGCATAGTTTAAAGGACAATTTAAAATTGAATCTATATCATATGGGAAGATCCCACTTTTGCAAAAAAACTCAAACAATCTCAACTTTCAAAACCCAACCACAGACTCACCAGCACATGCCTAGCACACCCACCAAAAATCTTTTCAAATTTCAAAACTTGAATTCATGCGGCCATTTCATAAAACACCTTGCAGATTCAAATCAAACAAAATCAAAACACTATAGTGTGCAGTGATTCTGGCCTAACTTGTTCCCTCTCTAGGCACCACTAGCCTTATAGATCATCTAACAACCTTAACTAATCTCTAGCATCACTGTAAACTAGCCATTGTCATCAATGGTGAACAGGCCGAGAGCACCATGTCACCCCAATGTGGACAGCAAGCTACAAGCAGCACTAGCCTCGCCAAACTTGTCTGGGAGCAAGCTAGCACCCCACTGCCACTCCCTGTCTCAGCCGCGAGCGATGCCAGCCCCTGGACCACACGAACAGACCATGCCAAGCCGCTCTGCAACCATGCCGAGAGCGCGCCCCTACGCCACGCTCGACGGACGCCCACAGACCGCAAGCCGCCCTTGCCGCGTGCATACGTGATCACCACCGTCCCAGCAACCCCGCAGACACGCCCGTTCGCCGCCGCTCGGACCACGCGCGCTGTGCGCCATTAAAACTCCCGTCGGGCATGCACAGAGCACCGCAGCGTTCCGACCGATCAGCACCGCCCCACGCCTCGCCACCACACCGTTGAGCTTCGCCAGGGAGCACAGCACCGCCCCCTACCGTCGCCCACACCGATAACCCTCTGTTCCGTCGACCACGACGATCTCAGCTTGCGCACGTCGGTCCGCTCTCGCCACTATAAATAGTGGCCTCCCCCGCTCGAATTCTTCACACCATTCCACTCCCCTCTCACCCAGAACCGCCCCATCTCAGTCCCGGAGCAAGGCGAGCAGCGCATCGCCGGAATTTGGCCGGAGCTCGCCACTTGTGGAGAAGAAGGAAGCCATCGATTGGAGCCGCCCCAGGAGGAGCTGCCGGTACCAGGAGGTTCACCGTTGTTGACTTCGTCGTTCGCCCACCTCGCCGACCTTCGCCTGAGCCCCGGTGAGCCTCCCACGACCCCCACTGAGCCGCTAGGGTTCGAGCTCGCCGGTGACTAGTTCATCGTCGACGACGACCCTCAGCCGTTGATCTTACTTCTAATCCAACGCACCACATCGCTTTTAATGAGTCGCTGACCAGTAGACCCGCCCTGTCAGTTGCGCCCCGCGCCACGGAGTGACACTGGGCCGGCCCATTTCCCCTTCCCGCGCAGCCCACTCGTTTGAATTTAGATTTTTCTATTTTCATTTCAAACACAGTTCTGTACCTAGTTTCAAAAATCAACCCAGCTCGATTCAGTGAACCAAATTGAATGAAACCAATTTTTTTATAAAGGTCTTGAAATGCTTAATCCATGCCCGTTGGATTCAAATCATTTGGATATGTAGATCACCCTTGGTAATAATAACAAGGCAAAAGATTTTCTGCATTCAAACATTTTTAAAATTTAAACCACAATAGCTTTTGAGTTGATTCCAACTCTCAAAAATCACATTTGACCATACCTTTCAGAATATATAAAAACATATGGGTTTACCTACAGAAATAATGTCCAATTAAAAAATAATGCCACATAGGCATTTCTAGTCACTTAATTTATTTAAAATAAAAAGGTTAAACCTTATTAAATTGTGACACCGCTTTAAATCACATTCCCATGTACTGAAATATGTGGTGATGACATGTGTCAACATGATCCCATGTTTGGTTTGGGGAATATTAAATCTTAAGTAGTTTTTTCAATGAGTAGAAATTACTTTCTAAAAATAAAATCATTAAGCCAAATGCTTAGTCTTGTAATGTTAGTGATGATGCTAGATCATCTATAGAACCCCTTTGTGTGATGATTGAAAGTAGTTAAGTATTGTTTGGTGATTGTGTACCTCGTATTTATTTATAGACGCTAGTACCGACCAAGGATACGAGGAGGAAGAAGGATACTACGAAGAAGAAGCCGAGGAGAACTTCAACCACTGCTCTGCACAAGGCAAGCCTAATACTACTAGTTGATTGAGCAAGCTAACACTTGCAAGATGTTCCACTTTAGCAAGCCTTACTATGCCAACTATATGACTTAAGCATATGTGGTTATACCCACTTGATAACCCAATCCTAATTTTACTTGCAAGCTTTCTACTTTATTTCTTTATCAAAGCTTCTACTTGGAGTGTACTTAGGTAATTTGTAGATACTGGAAAGATAACTGAAGGTTGCATAAAGAGCATAAAATTTGGCCTAATCTAGATAATATTGATGTCATCCTAAGACATGAGATTGAACTTAGTTAGAACCCCACTAGTTTACCACCCTTCATTAGTACTCACCCCCACTTGTAGATGCTAGTGCTAAGCATAAAACTTGATCAACCTTAGATGGGAATACTTGGTGAAAATGGTTATGAAAACCTTAGAATGAGGGATCATTCTACTGAGATGTTTTGACATGTGTTTCCAAAACACCAGATGATTTTGGTGATGAAAATGTTAAGGCATGAGCCTTAGCCCTTTATAAAACTAATGGTTGTCTGGATGCGATGCCATTCCAATTTTACCATACAACCACAATACCCGAAGATTGGGTAGGGCTTGACTGGAAAATTATATACCTTAGTATTGCTTCCCTCACGGCCAAGGTCTGAGCTGAGGCTACCTTGTGAAGATTGTCCACCTGTGCAGTACCCAGGATGACAGTTGGTCATGGTTGGGAGGCCAAACTCATAGGAGAGGTGCCTATACTAGGGCGTGTAATTGAAAGGTTAGGATTGATTATCTGCATACTGAGTATGGTGAATTCAGGATTTGTTCCTGACGGATGTATCGAATGTTGTGGTGAAAGTGTACAATCTCTGCAGAGTGTCAAACTATTCGAATAGCCGCGTCCGCGGTTATGGACAGTTGGAGTGGCCATACTGTTCCCCTGTCAGATGTTTTCAAAATGACTTGTGAAATGAATTGAGAACTTGACTTGACCACAACAGAGTTGTGGCATGAGATACAAGTTCCCACTTAGGTGTTATAAAATTCAACTAGCTTTCTTGCTTCTCAAATTAGTAGAGGTAAATTTTGCTTTTTGTAAAACAACCCTAGAGCTTAGTGTCCTATTACAAAAAGCCCCTTCACTTGTTAGTATTAGTTTGCGAGTACTTAAAGGTACTCATGGCTTTGTCCCTGGCTATTCCCATGGCCAGACTATGAAGAGGAGTACCAGGATGATGGACCCCAAGAAGGTTACGACAACTAGGATCATCTCCCATCGTTAGCATTGCATGTGACCCCGAAGATGGAGCTTCGCCTACGCTACCTTTATTATTACGTATTTCCGCTGCCTGAGTTGTATTAAGAACTGGATCATGAGATCCTTATTTGTGTAAGACCTTATGTATGGTTTGTAATGGATGATGTACTGTTGTATCCAATTCTGTTATGTCTCGCAAAAATGGTAATCCTGGGATTGCGATGGATGGCATAACAGGCATCTGGGATTAAAATTCCGGGTGTTGACAAGTTGGTATCAGAGCCATCCTGACCATAGGAGACCCTAGTTAGACTGGATGTTTGAATCAAAAACTTAGTTTCAAAACCAAAGGAAGCAAATATTTACAAAAACTTATTCCCATTCTTATCACCTTTATTCTTTCATGAAAATTCATGTCCCTCAAAAACTCTTGAAAAATACAGAAAATTTGACACACTTGATCACCCTACTTACTCATCTTATATTCTTATAGATGGACGTGAAGTACAACAAGTTTTATCAGTTGGGGAATGGAGGAGACTAGCTTTCGGAACTTCTGGTGCGTCCGCACCCCGAGTTCTTCGGAGCTCAACTCAATGATCAAGGAGGAGAAGATCTGCGGTGGCTAATTGTTGCAAGTCTCCGAGGAAATATTGAACCTCCCACCGCTGAGGGAATTCAGTTCACCTAAATAGAAAACAACTGGCTCGATGGACTTGCCAGGGCCATGCAGGAAGCTCTTTACCGTCTGTGTGGTCAGAGTATCAACCAGATCAAGGGAACCCGTTTTGAGTTTTGCCCAAGGCGTGATGCTAATGGACAGCCACTGGAAGCCCCATACCACCACGAGCTGAAGACCCAATTGGACCGCCTTAGCTTCATGATGTACGATCGTCAGCAGGAATTGGACAATTGTCGTGACTACTCCAACCACAAGTCCGCCATCATCAAGACGAAGGATCAGACCATCGCCATGCTAGCGAAGGATCGCAAGTCTCGCCGCCGTCATCTCGACAAGAAGGAGCGCATCATTGCCTGTCTTCGCCACCGTATCTCGGATTTGGAGGAGACCATCCACGAGAGAGACATGCAGTTGGAGGAAAGAGAGAATGCCGGAGAGGATCTTAGTGGAGACCCCTACTCCTATCTCAGCGATGATGATGATTTTCTGGAGGATCAGGCTATGGACTTATTCACCGATGAGGATGATTTCGCCTTCATCGATGACGATGAGGATGATGAGGATGACGACTACACCGACTCCAAGGAGTAGTAGCACTTGAGCACTAGCGTAGTGAGTTGTATTCGGTCCCACTGTATCGTAGTTTCCAGAATGGTTCTTAAAACCATCTGTTTTTCTTGTTTTGTGGTGTGTGTTTGTATCGTGTGCTATGAATGAATGAATGAAAAGCAAGTTGCTGGAAAAATCTGAGTCAAACTTTAAAAAAAAATTCAAAGTCCCGGAACCTTAGAAATTTCCCTCTTTTCTCATGATCTATCTCAATCTTCAGATGCCACGCAGAGGAAGTGGTTCATCCCCGGACCCGATGTTGCAGATCCTGCAAATGTTGGTTTCTGACCGCGAAGCTGAAAGAGCCGAACGTCAAGCCAACCTAGCCACCCTTCAGCAGATAGCTCAGCTGGCCCATAACAACCAGGGCCAAGGAAATTAGGACAACCATAGATCTAAGCTCAAGAATTTCCAGAACACCAACCCACCTGTTTTCACTAAATCGGAAGAGCCCCTAGATGCAGACGATTGGCTGCAGACCATGGAAAACAACCTGGAAGTAGCCGGAGTGGAAGCTAACGAGAAAGTTCTGTTCGCCACCCACTATCTAGCTGGAGATGCCAGAGCATGGTGGAACAGTGTTCGTGCAATGACCGGAGGACAGATGATGACCTGGGAGGAATTCAAGGTCAAGTTCAGCAGAACCCATGTGCCACCGAGTTTGATCAAGAGAATGAGAGATGACTTCAGAGAACTAAAGCAAGGAAGGATGACCGTAGTATAATACCGTGACAAATTCTTGTCATTAGCTAGGTATGCCCCAGATGAGATCGACACTGAAGCCAAGAAGAAAGAAAGATTCTTGAATGGTCTGCACGATGAGATGCAGACTGTGTTAGTCAATATCCCCTTTGCTGATATTGAAGCCCTTGTCGACTCTGCCATCTAGATGGAAGGAAAGATCAACCAAGCCAATGAGAACTGCAAGCGTCGCATGATGCATCAACCAGGAACCCATCAGACCCCAAAGTATCGCCCTAACCCATCTCCAGGATTTGCCCCAAGAACCAACAGACCCCCAATGAACCGTCCGACCTATCCCAACCGTGGAAATCCAAGGCCCGGAGGAAACCCCAACAACCCCGGCAACTCTAGCAATTTCAATCGTGCCCCACACAAGTTCAACAACAACAATGCTACCACCAACACCAACACTGCCCCGAGGACTGGAAGCAATGTTGTGCCTGTTGCAGCAAAGGAAAAGTCGCAAGTGACTTGTTATGACTATGGAAATAAGGGCCACTACTCCAACGAGTGCCCCAAAAAGAAGAATGTCGCAGCCCCCAATACCAATGCCCCATCTCAGCAGCAGCATCGTGTTCAGCCCGGAAGAAGATTTGCCCCAGGGAATTATCTCAACCGCAACAGCCATCTTTTTCTCATGCATGCTGAAGAAGCTCAGGAAGCACCAGACGTCGTACTAGGTATGTTTTCTGTTAATTCAGTACTTGCTCGAGTGTTGTTTGATTCTGGTGCATCACACTCATTTGTCACCGAAGAATTTGCATGCACTAGTAAAATTCAACCAACCAAACTGAAGCATGTCATGATTGTTCAAATCCCCGGTTCAACCACCAAAGCTAGGCAAATTTGCAAAGCCGTTCGTAGCCAAATCCATGGCATAGATTTTTATGCTAATCTGATAGTACTCGGAACTAAAGGTTTGGAAGTAGTACTAGGAATGGATTGGATGTCCAAACATAAAGGATTGATTGACTGTGCCGAGAAAGCCATAACCATGACCAATATAGTCAGAATATCAGTCGAGCATATATCTGAAACCTTACCGTGTCAATTCAAGTGCAACAAGAGTATAGCCCAACCTACCATTGACCAAGTCCGGATAGTCTGTGAATACCCTGATGTATTTCCAGATGTTTTGCCCGGTATGCCCCAGATCAGGATATCGAGTTTATCATTGAACTAATCCCCGGAACAGGACCCATAGCCCAGAGACCATATAGTATGAACCCGTCTGAAGTAGCAGAACTGAAGAAGCAACTAGATGCCATGCTGGAAATTGGATTGATTCAACCAAGTGCGTCACCTTGGAGATCACCTGTTTTGTTCGTGGATAAGAAGGATAGAGGTAACCGTTTGTGTACGGGTTATCGGAAGTTGAATGATGTCACCATCAATAACAAGTACCCTTTGCCCAAGATAGAAGATTTGTTTGATCAGTTGACCGGTGCCAAAGTGTTTTCTAAGATTGATCTTAGAACAGGCTATCATCAACTCAAGATTCCTGCAGAGGATATCCCCAAGACTGCCTTTACCAACCGTTATGGATTATACGAGTATACTGTCATGTCTTTTGGATTAACCAATGCCCCTGCTTATTTCATGAATCTCATGAATAAGATTTTTATGGACTTCCTGGATAAGTTTGTCGTTGTTTTCATCGATGACATTCTGATTTATTCCAAATCGGAAGAAGAATATGAGCTACACCTAAGGACCATTCTTGGAACCCTTAGAGAGTATGTCAAGTTTAGCAAATATGAATTCTGGTTACATGAGGTAGGATTCCTCGGTCACATTGTATCAGCCGGAGGAATTTCCATTGACCCTGCAAAGGTGAAAGATGTCGAAGATTGGCAAGCCCCAACCACTCAAACCCAAGTTCGTGCATTTCTCGGATTGGCGGGATACTACCGCAAGTTCGTAGAAGGATTCTCGAGTATCGCCCGACCCATGACCCAATTGCTGAAGAAGGACAAGAAGTTTGAATGGACTGGCAAATGTGAAGCGGGTTTTAAAGAACTCAAGAGGAGATTGATTTTAGCCCCAATCTTAATCATGCCGGATATCACGAAGCCCTTCGACGTGTATTGTGATGCATCCAAGATCGGTCTCGGATGTGTGCTAATGCAAGAAGGCAAAGTTATATCTTATCTATCTCGACAACTAAACCAACATGAGCAAAATTACCCAACCCATGACCTCGAACTCGCAACCGTAATTCTAGCCCTGAAGACATGGAGGCATTACCTGATGGGAAACCGTTGTGAGATTTATTCGGATCACAAGAGTCTGAAGTATATATTCACTCAGAAGGAGCTGAATATGAGACAGAGAAGATGTATTGAGCTAATCAGGATTACGACCTGGACATTCACTATCACCCTGGTAAAGCCAATGTGGTAGCATATGCCCTTAGCAGATTGCTGAAGGGAATATGCCCTGAGAGGCAATAATAAAGTGTTTATTATGTGTATTCCAAGTATATGATAGATGTTTATTTTGCATGCTATAATTGTATTAATACGGAAACGTTAATACATGTGTGTTTAATAAACAAACAGAAAGTTCCTAGTTATGCCTCTCTCATAAACTAGCTCATTGATTAACAAGATGATCAAGGTTTCCTGATCATGGACATTGGATGTTGTTAATAACGGGATCACAACATTAGTGTAATGGTGTGATGAACATTCATCCGAAGTATAGCATTACGATCAAAGTCATTGAGTTTATATTGCTATAACAACTTACGAAGTGATCCTAATCCTTAGACCATGAGATCATGTCAATCACTAACACCGGAAGAGTTTCTTGATAACATCAAACGTCACACCGTAACAGGGTGATTATAAAGATGGATTTAGAACTAATAAAGTGTTATGTTGAGGCTCATGGATCGAGAGTGGAATTTGTTCATCCCGATGACGGATAGATATACTCTGGGCCCTCTCGGTGATATCACATTGATTATCTTGCAAGCAAGTGATTTGATCACTAGAATGTTATATCACAGGAACGAGAAAAGAGTGCATGTCGGTAACGAGATCAAACTAGGTATGGAGATACCGATGATCGAATCTCGGACATGTAATATATCATGAAACAAAGGGATTAAGATACTAGCGTAAAAGGTTCCGACGATCACAAGAAAGTCATCGTTGAATGTGTGGGAGTCAGTATGGGTCTCCAGATACCGCTTCTGATTATTGATCCGAGAAGGGTCTCGATCATGTCCGCATTATTCACGAACCGTAGGGTGACACACTTAAGAGACACCGACATCCAATTGGAGCAAATGTTTCATGCCGAAAGAATGAACAAGCGCAGGAATTTATTTCACTAGATACCGAAACAGGTTTTCGGGTGAAATTGCATAAAGTGGTTATGCATGTGAAATGGAATTCTAGAAAGGGGTTATTTGTGAATGTTTGTCATTAAAGTAATTGACAAAATTCTGAATAAAATAAAAGAGTTTTATTTAATGAGAGTTTGCATTAAATTTGGTGGAAATTTAATGGGAATTTGAGTGGACTTTTGAGTGGAGGGATTTTAAAGGGCATTTTGTGAGTGGAGTGTCCACCCACATGAATGAAGGAGGGGAGGGGTCAGCCCCCATGGCCGGCGGCCACCCCCTTGGGTGCCCACCCTCCTCCTATAAAAGGAGCCCCCCTCCTCACTTGTCTCTCACACCTCCTCGTGAAGGATCTCTCTCCCCCTCTAGAATTTATCCCCCATGGTCTCGGACTAGCGAGATACATGTTCCCGGTGGCTATTCGGCAAGAAAGAGTTGTGCTTCCGCTGCATCGCTGGAGCGAGGAGGCGGAGGTTGCTCGGTGCCTCGAACGTGTGTGCGAGCACGGATGCGCTGCTAATTTGCGGCGCTAGGACTTCCTCTCGATCTTGAGATCAGCAAGAGATCGTCTACATCAACCACGAGTTGAACTCGTTAAGCTTTGTCGGTCTTCAAGGGTATGTTCTCTACGGATATTCATCCGCCCGTTGTTTGTATCTAGTAGATAGATCTTGGTATATAGTTCACATCGTAGGAAAAAATTGTTTTCTATGCTGCGAACCCTACAGTGGTATCAGAGCCGGATCTATGAGTAGATACTTTACACGGGTAGTACACATATGAGTATGTGGGCGATGATGATCATGTTGTTGCTCCTTTGTTGTAATTTTTGATATTGGTGGCATAGTGGGATGAAGCGGCCCGGACAAACTTTACATGTCCTCGCACATGAGACCTGTTCCACGCTTGACATGCAACTAGTTTGCATAAGTGGCTAGCGGGTGTCTGTCTCTCCTACTATAGTCAATATCTATTTTGCAAGCGAGTTGTCAACAATTTGATTATCCTCGTTGTGGTTCATGTTCGTAGGTAAGAACGGTTCTATCTCGAAAGCCCTAAGCCACGTAAAACTTGCAATGCATAAATTAGAGGCGTCTAGTTTAGATTGTTGCTGGGCTAGTGTTATGATATGGTAGTGTTGTAAGTAGAAGTATGAGATGATACTCTTACAACACACATAGCGTGTAAAATCCATAGACCTTGGATTTACACATATAGGTATGATAGTGATCATACCACGATGCACATGATAGAGATCATCTGCGGGAACCATATAATTTCACTAATAAACATATGATGTTTGATAGCATCTTATATTGCTTGTTTAGCGCTTTGTTAACATAATAAGATGATCCCTCATTTAAATATCAAGATAAGAATGTGGTCTTCCTTTAGTATGCACCGATTATGTTTTTGTCGCTCCAAGACATCACGTGATGATCGGGTGTTCTTGGATCCACGACCATATTTCGGGTGTAAAACAGTTACACACGCGAATACTAAGGTTCTAACTTGGCGAGCCTAGCATATAACGACATGGCCTCGGAACACAGACCGAAAGGTTAAGCATGAGTCATATAGTTGATATGATGCCCATTTGATGCTCACCTTTGAAGCTATACCGACTCACGTGATGATCGGACTTGGTGTAGTGGATTTGGTTCATGTAATCACCAAAAAGGCACGAGGGGTGTCGTTTTTGAGTGGGAGTTCATTCGTAATATAGATTAGTTGAACTCAATCTATCATACACTTAGTCTAAACTTTACAAATTCTGTTGTAGATGGCACCACCTGCTTTTAATTTCAATGTGTTCATGGAGAAAGAGAAACTAGCAACGAACGGTATCAACTTTACCGAATGGGCCATGAATTTGAGGATTCTCCTCTCTGCTGCACAAAAGCAATATGTGCTAGAAGCGCCGTTAGGCCCCCCACCTTTAGATGATGCCCCTGACGAGGAGAAGAATATCTATCAGACTCGTCAGGAGGACCACAACTTAGTTCATTGCGGCATATTGTATGGGCTAGAGCCGGAACTTCGAAAGCGTTTCGAAAACGGCAATGAATTTGATACAATGGGTGAGTTGAAAATGATTTTCGACACACATGCTGCTGTAGAGAGCTACAACGCTTCAGAAAAGTTCTTTAGCTGCATGATGGAAGAGCATAGCTCCGTTAGTGAGAATGTACTCAAGATGTCGGGTTACGCCGATAAGCTTGTGTCCTTGGAAATATCGATTCCCATTGACTTAGGCATCCATCGTGTTCTGCAGTCTCTGCCACCTAGCTATAAGAGCTTCGTGATGAACTATAATATGCAAGGCATGAAGAAGTCTCTCCCCGAGCTTCTGTCAATGCTTAAAACTGCAGAAGTGGAGATCAAAAGGGAACATCAAGTGTTGATGATCAATAGGAACACTGGTTTCAAGAAAGACAAGAAGGGAAAACGGAAGGGAAGTAAGGGCGGCAAGCCGGTTGCCGCGCCTGAAAAGAAACCCCGAGTTGGACCTAAGTCTGATTCCGAGTGCTACTATTGTAAGGGGACTGGCCACTGGAAGCGCAACTGCCCCAAGTATCTGGCAGACAAGAAGGCCGGCAAGGCAAACAAAGGTATATATGGTATACATGTTATTGATGTGTACTTGACTAGTGCTCGCTGTAGCACCTGGGTATTTGATACCGGTTCAGTTGCTAATATTTGTAACTCGAATCAGGGGCTGCGGAACAAGCGACCGCTAGCAAGGGGTGAGGTCAAGATGCATGTCGGCAATGGATCAAGCGTTGATGTGATCGCCGTCGGAACGCTGCCTCTCCACTTGCCGTCGGGATTAGTTATAAACTTGAATAAATGTTATCTGGTGCCTGCACTGAGCATGAACATTGTATCTGGATCGTGTTTGATGCGAAGTGGTTATTCATTTAAATCCGAGAACAATGGTTGTTCCATTTATATGAATTAAATCTTTTATGGTCATGCACCGATGATGAATGGTTTATTTCTATTAGATCTCGATGATAATGTTACACATATTCATAATGTTGATGCTAAAAGGATTAAACTTAATGATGATATATCCGCATATATGTGGCACTGCCGTCTAGGTCATATTGGCGTTAAACGCATGAAGAAGCTCCATTCGGATGGACTTTTGGAATCACTTGATTATGAATCATTTGATACATGTGAGCCATGCCTTATGGGCAAGATGACTAGAACGCCGTTTTCCGGTTCAATGGAACGGGCGACAGATTTATTGGAAATCATACATTCTGATGTATGTGGTCCAATGAGTGTGTCAGCGCGAGGTGGATATCGTTATTTTGTTACTTTGACGGATGATTTGAGTAGATACGGTTATATCTACTTGATGAAACACAAATCTGAAACCTTTGAAAAGTTCAAGGAATTTCAGAATGAAGTGGAAAATCATCGTAATAGAAAGATCAAATTTCTACGGTCCGACCGTGGAGGTGAGTATCTAAGTTACGAGTTTAGCACTCTCATGAAAGAGTGTGGAATTGTTTCACAACTCACACCTGCCGGAACACCACAGCGAAATGGTGTGTCGGAACGTCGTAATCGTACTTTATTAGATATGGTTCGATCTATGATGTCTCTGACGGACTTGCCGTTGTCATTTTGGGTTATGCACTAGAAACTTCTGCATTCACTTTAAATCGGGCACCATCTAAATCCGTTGAAAAGACACCGTATGAATTGTGGTTTGGAAACAAACCTAAGCTGTCATTTCTTAAAGTTTGGGGATGCGATGTTTATGTGAAGAAACTTCAACCGGATAAACTCGAACCCAAAGCGGAAAAATGCGTCTTCATAGGATACCCTAAAGAAACTATTGGGTATTCCTTCTATCACAGATCCGAGGGCAAGGTTTTTGTTGCCAAGAATGGATCCTTTCTAGAGAAAGAGTTTCTCGCGAAAGGTGTGTGTAGTCGGAAGGTAGAACTCGAAGTGGTTGTGGAACCTTCTCTTCAAAGTATGGCGAGTAGCGCAGCGCCGGAAATTGTTCCGGAGTTGGCTCCACCTGTTGAAGAGGGAACTAATGATAATGATCATGAAACTCCAAAAGAGAGTACTACCGAACCTCGCAGGTCAAACAGGACGCGTGCAGCTCCCGAGCTGTACGGAAATCCTGTCATGAATTTCATGGTTGATGAAAACGATGACCCTGCGACGTATGAAGAAGCGATGATGAGCCCGGATTCCAACAAATGGTTAGAAGCCATGAAATCCGAGATGGAATCCATGTATGAAAATCAAGTTTGGAACTTGGTGGAATTACCTCACGACCGAAAGGCCGTGGAGAATAAATGGATTTTCAAAAGGAAAACTGTGCTGATGGTAATGTGACCGTCTATAAAGCTCGACTTGTCGCAAAGGGGTTTTGAAAAATTCAAGGAGTTGACTACGATGAGACTTTCTCTCCCATAGCGATGCTAAAGTCAGTTAGGATTATGTTAGCAATTGCTGCATATTTTGATTATGAGATATGGCAGATGGATGTCAAAACCGTGTTTCTCAATGGTAATATTGAAGAAGAGTTGTATATGATACAACCAAAGGGTTTTGTCGATCCTAAGGATGCTAACAAGGTGTGCAAGCTTCAGCGATCCATCTATGGATTGAAGCAAGCATCACGAAGTTGGAATCTCCGCTTTGATGAGGTGATCAAAGAGTTTGGATTTGTCCAAACTTATGGAGAAGCTTGTATTTACAAGAAAGTGAGTGGGAGCAATGTGGCATTTCTGATATTATATGTGGATGACATATTATTGATCGGAAATGATATAGATCTTTTAAACAGTATTAAAAGTTATCTAAACAGCAAATTTTCAATGAAGGACCTAGGTGAAGCGTCATACATATTAGGCATAAAGATCTATAGAGATAGATCTAGGCGCCTAATAGGGCTATCACAAAGTACATACCTTGATAAGATTTTAAAGAAGTTTAAAATGGACGGAAGTAAGAAGGGGTTCTTACCTATGTTGCAAGGCAAGACATTGAGTAAGACTCAAAGTCCGGCTTCGGCGGAAGAAAGAGAGATAATGGACAAAGTCCCCTATGCTTCAGCCATAGGCTCTATAATGTACGCCATGCTATGTACAAGACCGGATGTGGCACATGCTATTAGTTTGACTAGTAGGTACCAATCGGATCCAGGTTCGGAACACTGGATAGCGGTCAAGAATATCCTTAAGTACTTACGAAGAACTAAGGATATGTTTCTTGTATACGGAGGTTAAGAAGAGCTCGTCGCTAAGTGTTATGTCGACGCTAGCTTTGACACCGATCCAGATGACTCTAAGTCTCAATCCGGATACGTATTTCTCATGAATGGCGGAGCGGTTAGTTGGAGGAGCTCCAAACAACCTGTGGTAGCGGGATCAACAACGGAGGCCGAATATGTTGCTGCTTCAGAATCAGCTCAGGAAGCAGTTTGGATGAAGGAGTTCATATCCGAACTAGGAGTGGTGGCAAACGCGTTGGACCCAATGGTGATCTATTGTGACAACAATGGTGACATTGCCAATGCCAAAGAGCCAAGGTCTCACAAGCATTCCAAGCATATTAAGCGCCTGTTTCACTCCATCCGCGAGCATGTTAAGGATGGAGATATAAAGATTTGTAAAGTACACACGGATCTCAATGTAGCAGATCCGTTGACTAAAACTCTCCCTAGAGCAAAACATGATCAACACCAGAACTCAATGGGTGTTAGATTTATCACTATGTAACTAGATTATTGTCTCTAGTGCAAGTGGGAGACTGAAGGGAATATGCCCTGAGAGGCAATAATAAAGTGTTTATTATATGTATTCCAAGTATATGATAGATGTTTATTTTGCATGCTATAATTGTATTTTACGGAAACGTTAATACATGTGTGTTTAATAAACAAACAGAAAGTTCCTAGTTATGCCTCTCTCATAAACTAGCTCGTTGATTAACAAGATGATCAAGGTTTCCTGATCATGGACATTGGATGTTGTTAATAACGGGATCACAACATTAGTGTAATGGTGTGATGAACATTCATCCGAAGTATAGCATTACGATCAAAGTCATTGAGTTTATATTGCTATAACAACTTACGAAGTGATCCTAATCCTTAGACCATGAGATCATGTCAATCACTAACACCGAAAGAGTTTCTTGATAACATCAAACGTCACACCGTAACAGGGTGATTATAAAGATGGATTCAGAACTAATAAAGTGTTATGTTGAGGCTCATGGATCGAGAGTGGAATTTGTTCATCCCGATGACGGATAGATATACTCTGGGCCCTCTCGGTGATATCACATTGATTAGCTTGCAAGCAAGTGATTTGATCACTAGAATGTTATATCACAGGAACGAGAAAAGAGTGCATGTCGGTAACGAGATCAAACTAGGTATGGAGATACCGATGATCGAATCTCGGACATGTAATATATCGTGAAACAAAGGGATTAAGATACTAGCATAAAAGGTTCCGACGATCACAAGAAAGTCATCGTTGAATGTGTGGGAGTCAGTATGGGTCTCCAGATCCCGCTTCTGATTATTGATACGAGAAGGGTCTCGATCATGTCCGCATTATTCACGAACCGTAGGGTGACACACTTAAGAGACACCGACATCCAATTGGAGCAAATGTTTCATGCCGAAAGAATGAACAAGCGCAGGAATTTATTTCACTAGATACCGAAACAGGTTTTCGGGTGAAATTGCATAAAGTGGTTATGCATGTGAAATGGAATTCTAGCAAGGTGTTATTTGTGAATGTTTGTCATTAAAGTAATTGACAAAATTCTGAATAAAATAAAAGAGTTTTATTTAATGAGAGTTTGCATTAAATTTGGTGGAAATTTAATGGGAATTTGAGTGGACTTTTGAGTGGAGGGATTTTAAAGGGCATTTTGTGAGTGGAGTGTCCACCCACATGAATGAAGGAGGGGAGGGGGCAGCCCCCATGGCCGGTGGCCACCCCCTTGGGTGCCCCCCTCCTCCTATAAAAGGAGCCCCCCTCCTCACTTGTCTCTCACACCTCCTCGTGAAGGATCTCTCTCCCCCTCTAGAATTTATCCCCCATGGTCTCGGACTAGCGAGATACATGTTCCCGGTGGCTATTCGGCAAGAAAGAGTTGTGCTTCCGCTGCATCGCTGGAGCGAGGAGGCGGAGGTTGCTCGGTGCCTCGAACGTGTGTGCGAGCACGGATGCGCTGCTAATTTGCGGCGCTAGGACTTCCTCTCGATCTTGAGATCGGCAAGAGATCGTCTACATCAACCACGAGTTGAACTCGTTAAGCTTTGTCGGTCTTCAAGGGTATGTTCTCTACGGATATTCATCCGCCCGTTGTTTGTATCTAGTAGATATATCTTGGTATATAGTTCACATCGTAGGAAATTTTTTGTTTTATATGCTGCGAACCCTACAATTGCCGTGCCGCTTGAACTCCATGCTTTTGAAGGAGCAACCAAGCTTACACAAAGCGATGGAAGATTTTCAAATGGAACTAGTAAGTGAAGGATTTTTGGCTACCATAGAACTTCAACCCACTTTGATCAGCCAGATCAAAGAGGCGCACAAAGGAAATGCTAGTATCGATGGAATCAAGCGTCGTATCGGTACAGACAAAGTACCCGGATTCACCAAAGACGAAGAAGGAGTTCTGTGGTACAAAGGACGCCTTTGTGTACCAGCAGATTCTGAGTGGAAATAAGTTTTTCTGAAGGAAGCTCATGATACTCTTTATTCTATCCACCCCGGAGGGACTAAGATGTATCAAGATTTGAAAGAGCAATTTTGGTGGCATAAGATGAAGAGAGAAATTGGAAGCTATATCGCCAAGTGTGATATATGTCAGCGAGTCCAGGCAGGACATCAAAGACCCGCTGGATTGTTGCAACCCTTGCAGATTCCGGAATGGAAATGGGATTCCGTTGGAATGGACTTTATCACCGGATTGCCTACTTCTAGTAGGGGAAATGACTCTATCTGGGTCATAGTGGACAGATTGTCCAAAGTCGCCCATTTCTTACCCGTAAAGACCACATATCAAAGTTCGAAGCTAGCGGAGTTATACATCGCTAGAATCATCAGTTTGCATGGATTCCCCAAGAACATCGTATCTGATCGAGGAACTCAGTTTACCTCGAGATTCTGGAAGAAAGTCCAAGAAGGTTTAGGAACCCGATTAGATTTCAGCACCGCGTATCACCCTCAGACCGATGGACAAACCGAACGAGTAGACCAAATACTCAAAGATATGTTGAGAGCATGTGTGTTAGAATATGGATCTAAGTGGGAAGACTGTCTGCCTTTTGCAGAATTTTCATACAACAACAGTTATCAAGCTAGTTTGCAAATGGCCCCATTTGAATTCATGTATGGAAGGAAGTGCCGCACCCCTTTGAACTGGTCGGAAGTAGGAGAGAGTCAGATTTTCGGACCCGACATCCTACGAGAAGCAAAAGAGAAGGTTCACAAGATTCGTGAGCACCTCAAGACAGCCCAGTCCAGACAGAAGAGTTACACCGACAAGAGACGTCTACACCTCGCCTTTAACATCGGAGATTTTGTATATCTGAAAGTGTCGCCATTGGAATGCAGTGTTTCCAACTGAAAGGAAAGTTAGCCCCCAGATATATCGGACCCTTCAAGATTCTGAACCGTCGAGGAGAAGTGTCGTATCAATTGGAACTGCATGAAGAGATGTCAGCCGTGCACAATGTGTTCCATATCTCGTTACTTCGCAAGTGCCTCGAAGTTCCAGAGAAGACCGAAGTGTTCAAGAATATCGATCACCGGACCAGAGAGATCAACGATGACCTAACCTATCCTGAAGTACCCATCCGTATTTTGGAAGAATCCTTCAGAACCACCAGAACCCGAAGCATCAAGTTTCTCAAGATTCAGTGGAGCAATCACACAAAAGAGGAAGCTACCTGGGAGCGCGAAGATCACATCAGGACGGAGTTTCCCGATCTCTTCAAATCCTAGGTAATCTTTTTTGTCATTTTTCAAATCTCAGGACGAGATTTTGTTTAAGGGGGGAAGGTTTGTAACATCCCAAAAATACTAAACTTGGATCATCAAACTCTAATCATCAAAATTAGGGTTAACAAAAACTTTTCAAAGTAAAAATATGAAAGCATGCATATGTGTATGCATTACCAATTTGGATTCTTTTAAATTGCCATGATTGTGTGTTTCTTTGCTTGTAAAAGGATTCTTAGGTGAAATAAAAATCATCTAAACAATCCCCACACTTTTCCCAAAGACAAATAAATCAAAATAAACAAAATAAGTGAATGGTCACTTTGACCAATTTAACTCCCATGCCTACTTTGGCTATCTCTAACTTTCAGAACTTAACAAAAACTTGTTTGGATCTTTGCACCCCTTGATATTACTCATAACACAGTACCAAGGCCCACTTTGTGATCATCCAAATACATAGTTTAAAGGACAATTTAAAATTGAATCTATATCATATGGGAAGATCCCACTTTTGCAAAAACCACTCAGACAAGCTCAACTTTCAAAACCCAAGCATCCACAGACTCACCAGCACATGCCTAGCACACCCACCAAAAATCTTTTCAAAATTCAAAACTTGAATTCATGCGGCCATTTCATCAAACACCTTGTAGATTCAAATCAAACAAAAACAAAACACTATAGTGTGCAGTGATTCTGGCCTAACTTGTTCCCTCTCTGGGAACCACTAGCCTTAGTAGATCATCTAACAACCTTAACTAATCTCTAGCATCACTGTAAACTAGCCATTTTCATCAATGGTGAACAGGCCGAGAGCACCATGTCACCCTAGTGTGGACAGCAAGCTACAAGCAGCACTAGCCTCGCCAACCTTGTCTGGGAGCAAGCTAGCATCCCACCGCCACTCGCTGTCTCAGCCGCGAGCGATGCCAGCCCCTGGACCACATGCACAGACCATGCCAAGCCGCTCTGCAACCATGCCGAGAGCGCGCCTCGTGTGCCACGCTCGACATACGCCCACAGACCGCGAGCCGCCCTCGCCGCGTGCATACGTGATCACCGCCGTCCCAGCAACCCCGCAGACACGCCCGTTCACCGCCGCGTGGACCACGCGCGCTATGCACCATTAAAACTCGCGTCGGGCACGCGCAGAGCAACGTAGAGTTTCGACCGATCAGCACTGCCCCAAGCCTCGCCACCACACCGTTGAGCTTCGCCAGGGAGCACAGGACCGCCCCTACCGTCGCCCACGCCGATAACCCTCTGTGCCGTCGACCACGACGAGCTCAGCTTGCGCCCGTCGGTCCCCTCTCGCCACTATAAATAGAGGCCTCCCCCGCTCGAATTCTTCACACCATTCCACTCCCCTCTCACCTAGAACCGCCCCACCTCAGTCCCGGAGCAAGGCGAGCAGCGCATCGCCAGAATTTGGCCGGAGCTCGCCGCTGCTGGAGAAGAAGGAAGCCATCGATTGGAGCCGCCCTAGGAGGAGCTACCGGTACCTGGAGGTTCGCAGTCGTCGAATTCTTCGTTCGCCCGCCTAGCTGACCTTCGCCTGAGCCCCGATGAGCCTCCCACGACCCCCACTGAGCCGCTAGGGTTCGAGCTCGCCTGTGACTAGTTCATCATCGACGACGACCCTCAACCGTTGATCTTACTTCTAATCCAACGCACCACATCGCCCTGTACCGCTTCACGTTTAATGAGTCCCTGACCAGTAGACCCGCCCTGTCAGTTGCGCCCCGTGCCACGGAGTGACACTGGGCCGGCCCATTTCCCCTTCCCGCGCAGCCCACTTGTTTGAATTTAGATTTTTCTATTTTCATTTCAAACACAGTTCTGTACCTAGTTTCAAAAATCAACCCAGCTTGATTCAGTGAACCAAATTGAATGAAACCAATTTTGTTAGAAATGTCTTAAAATGCTTAATCCATGCCCGTTGGATTCAAATCATTTGGATATGTAGATCACCCTTGGTAAAAATAAGAAGGCAGAAGCTTTTCTGCATTCAAACATTTTTCAAATTGAAACCACAATAGCTTTTGAGTTGATTCCAACTCTCCAAAATCACATTTGACCATACCTTTCAGAATATATAAAAAGATATGGGTTTACCTACAGAAATAATGTCCAAGTAATAAAATAATGCCACATAGGCATTTCTAGTCACTTAATTTATTTAAAATAAAAAGGTTAAACCTTATTAAATTGTGACACCACTTTAAATCACATTCCCATGTACTGAAATATGTGGTGATGACATGTGTCAACATGATCCCATGTTTGGTTTGGAGAATATTAAATCTTAAGTAGTTTTTCAATGAGTAGAAATTACTTTTCTAAAAATAAAATCATTAAGCCAAATGCTTAGTATTGTAATGTTAGTGATGATGCTAGATCATCTATAGAACCCCTTTGTGTGATGATTGAAAGTAGTTAAGTATTGTTTGGTGATTGTGTACCTCGTATTTATTTATAGACGCTAGTACCGACCAAGGATACGAGGAGGAAGAAGCATACTATGAAGAAGAAGCCGAGGAGAACTCCAGTCACTGCTCTGCACAAGGCAAGCCTAATACTACTAGTTGATTGAGCAAGCTAACACTTGCAAGATGTTCCACTTTAGCAAGCCTTACTATGGCAACTATATGACTTAAGCATATGTGGTTATACCCACTTGATAACCCAATCCTAATTTTACTTGCAAGCTTTCTACTTTATTTCTTTATCAAAGCTTCTACTTGGAGTGTACTTAGGTAATTTGTAGATACTGTAAAGATAACTGAAGGTTGCATAAAGAGCATAAAATTTGGCCTCAGCTATATAATATTGATGTCATCCTAAGACATGAGATTGAACTTAGTTAGAACCCCACTAGTTTACCACCCTTCATTAGTACTCACCCCCACTTGTAGATGCTAGTGCTAAGCATAAAACTTGATCAACCTTAGATGGGAATACTTGGTGAAAATGGTTATGAAAACCTTAGAATGAGGGATCATTCTACTGAGATGTTCTGACATGTGTTTCCAAAACACCAGATGATTTTGGTGATGAAAATGTTAAGGCATGAGCCGTAGCCCTTTATAAAACTGATGGTTGTCTGGATGCGATACCATTCCAATTTTACCATACAACCACAATACCCGAAGATTGGGTAGGGCTTGACTGGAAACTTATATACCTTAGTATTGGTTCCCTCACGGCCAAGGTCTGAGATGAGGCTACCTTGTGAAGATTGTCCACCTGTGCAGTACCCAGGATGACAGTTGGTCATCGTTGGTAGGCCAAACTCACAGGAGAGGTGCCTATACTAGGGCGTGTAATTGTAAGGTTAGGATTGATTATCCGCATACTGAGTATGGTGAATTCAGAATTTGTTCCTGACGGATGTATCGAATGTTGTGGTGAAAGTGTACAATCTCTACAGAGTGTCAAACTATTCGAATAGCCGTGTCCGTGGTTATGGACAGTTGGAGTGGCCATACTGTGCCCCTGTCAGATGTTTTCAAAATGACTTGTGAAATGAATTGAGAACTTGACTTGACCACAACAGAGTTGTGGCATGAGATACAAGTTCCCACTTAGGTGTTATAAAATTCAACTAGCTTTCTTGCTTCTGAACTTAGTAGAGGTAAATCTGGATTTTTGCAAAACAACCCTAGAGCTTAGTGTCCTATTACAAAAACCCCCTTCACTTGTTAGTATTAGTTTGCGAGTAATTAGAGTACTCATGGCTTTGTCCCTGGCTATTCCCGTGGCCAGACTATGAAGAGGAGTACCAGGATGATGGACCCCAGGAAGGTTACGACAACTAGGATCATCTCCCATCGTCAGCATTGCCTGTGACCCTGAAGATGGAGCTTCGCCTGCGCTACCTTTATTATTACGTATTTCCGCTGCCTGAGTTGTATTAAGAACTGGATCATGAGATCCTTATTTCTGTAATACATTATGTATGGTTTGTAATGGATGATGTACTGTGGTATCCAATTCTGTTATGTCTCGCAAAAATGGTAATCCTGGGATTGCGATGGATGGCATAACAGGCATCTGGGATTAAAAATCCGGGTGTTGACAGCTTGGTGGGTTTTGCCACCAATCCAATACTTGTGACGGTGGCGTGAGTGTCTGGTTGATTGTCCTCCTCCATGTCTTCCTCATCGCCTACCAAAATCTCCTCCTCCTTGGGTTTGTGAGGATCATCTTCCTCGGGCTTCTTGCCTTTGTCATTGGCGGAGACCATGATGCTCTAAGTTGAGAAGTTTTCCTGACAGAAACAGATTGAAACGAAAACACAATGAGAACACGATGCACGAATCTTGGGAGATCCTAGGGGTTATATATTACGAAGTTTTAGTGCATAAGGAAGGTTCTGACATGGAAACGAGGCGGAGACGGAGTTCGGGGGTGGCACACCCCCTCTAGGCACGGCCAGGCACGGCCCGCGCCTCGGGTGGGTTTGTCCACCCTGGACTCTGTTTCCTCTTCTGTTCTGTCTCGTAACTTCCCTTATGTATTAAAAACATCAAAAATATAAAAAGATTGGGGTTTCACGAACCTTCTGTTTTCACCACTTTTACCTAGTCAAAGACGAACTCTACAGACTCCTTTTCTCCTTCTCCTGGAATTTTCCTTTCCTCACAAGGCTATACACAAACTTCAATGGAAACATTAGTGTAAGCAAAACAACAAACCTTTAGGACCACACTTCAACAGAAATCTATCAAAACAAAGGCTTATAAAAGAGGCAAATGCAAATGATAAAAGAAATCTATCAAAACAGACCAGCAGGCAAAGATTGATTTTTTTCGAAAACCTTATGTTGCTCAAATCAAAAAGTGTAGAACTAATGAAAGTCGGTTAACAACCTGGAGAACAAGCTCAGAAAAATGCAGCTCCATCCGAAGTACTGATATTCCTCTCGAATTTTTACAATGCAGCATAAAAATCTGTCCCAGGACAGCCACTTTTCACAACTCCTCTACTTCACAAAAGTAGTTGAACTTGACACAAAAACCAAAACAAAAAGGATAAGGATCGGTTAGTAATGAGGTAATAACTTCCAATACTCGACAAAACTCTTGGGTTATCTCCCAACAAGTACTTTTCTTTAATGCCTTTAAGTTAGGCTTGAAACTTTCAAAGATGCTCACAAAGGAGATATATATTTGGAGTGAAAGAGAGCATCAAGAAGCAAATAACCAACACATTTGAGTCTAACCTACTTCCTATGCATGGGGGTATCATGAGAAAACAAATTGTTGAAACAAAAATCCACTAGCATAAGAAGACAAAACAGATGCAACTTCAAAGCTTTCAACATAAAACGGAGAAACTTAACATTATTGAGATGCATAAAACCGTGTTTCCCTCTCTCATAATAACTTTAAGTAGCACTTTGAATAAAGTTGACAATATAACTGTCACTGGCAACACCTTTATTATCTGAGTAAGCATATTTACAGTCACCAAAAAGAGGTCCAAGGTCACAAACCGGATCAATAGAAGCAAGTTGTTTCATCCTGAATTCTTTATTAGGCAAGCTCTTTTCACAAGGAGCTTTAGCAAATTTGGAAAAGTTAAACTCATAACTCTCCATCAAACTTAGTTAAAACGTTTTCCTTCTTACAATATATAATAGCTCCACAAGTGATCAAGAAAGGTCTACCAAAAATGATAGGACAAGTTTTGCTAGCTGCTGAATTAAGCACTAGGAAATCAGTAGGATAATTAATCTTACCACAGAGAACCTCCACATCTCTTACAATACCAATAGGGCAAATGTTTTACTTATTTGCAAGGTGAATAACCACATCAATGTTCTCCAGCTCACAAGGACCAATCTCATGCATAATTTCGCTATAAAGCTCATAAGGAATAGCACTAGAACTAGCACCAATATCACATAAACCATAGTAGCAATGATCACCAATTTTAACAGAAATCACATGAACACTAGATTTTCTAGACTTACTAGGATGAGAGATAATATTAGAAGCGTCTTCACAAAAGACAATATGCTCATCCTCTATATTTCCAGTGACAAGATCTTTCACAATAGCTACCACAGGTTCAATATTCAATTGCTCATCGGGTTCCACAATTTTCTTTGTACCTTTATTATTTTCTCTAATAATCATAGAATACTACTTTACCTTAGCTAGGAAAGGAACTTTCTCAACATGAGGTTCATGCACAATATGATTAGTAGTACAAACTTCTGTACTTCTAACAGGAACATTATTAACAATATCTTTATAAGGAGCATGGTACTTATTCCACTTCTTTTGGGGAATTTATATGTAAGAGGCAAAGGCCTTAAAACAATTGGAAATACTTTGGGAATCAAGACCAAACTCATTACTAATATCACAGAAGTCATCAGTTCCCATAAAAGATTTAATGCATTCATAATCATAGTTTATACCTGACTTTCTTCCTTTGTCATTCTCCCAAGATTCAGTGTTATGTTGAATACAATCTAGTAGATCCCATTTAGCTTCTTCCTCCATACGTGTGAATGATCCAGCACAAGAAGCATCTAGTAAATATTTATCACGAAGAGAAATCCTAGCATAAAAGTTATTAATAATAATATTGTTAGGGAGTTTATGAATAGGACATTTAAGCATTAGTAACTTCAATCTCCCCCAAGCTTGATCTGTACTCGCTCCATCACGAGGCCAAAAGTTATATATCAGATTTCTAACCTTATGAATCTCACTGGGAGGATAGAATTTAGAATAAAAGAGAGATGCCATTTCCTCCCATTCCATGGATTGTCCATTCTTCAGCAGCTTATACCATTCTTTAGATCTCCCTTTCAAGGATATGGAGAGTAGCTTCTTCTTCACCTGTTCAATTGTGATACCTTCACACTTAAATGACCCGCATAATTCATAGATAAAAATCAAGTGATCACCAGGATGGATAGTTCCATCCCCAAAATAATAATTATCCATAACACGATCAACAATACTTGTAGGTATCTTAAAAGTATCTATCTCAACAGGTGGTGGTTTGTCTACTACCCTAGAAGTGGTAGTAGTTTTCCCAAACAAAAAACCAATTGGGTTATCCATATTGGAAACAAAGTAACAAGCAGTAACAAAAACAATACCCACACTAGAAGTTTCCTTTATCAGTTCCACTTTCAATAGCGCTTCACTCCCCGGCAACGGCACCAGAAAATAGTCTTGATGACCCACAAGTATATGGGGTGTATCGTAGTACTTTAGATAAATAGGAGTGTCGATCCCAACGAGGAGCAGAAGGTGCTGAAGAGTGGTATGGAGCAGGAAATCCCTGTGAATATTTAGCAAATAGATATTTAGTGGTTTTCTGATAATGCAACAAAACAAAGTGCAAGTAACAAAGAACAAACGCAACAAGTGGCCCAATCCTTTCTTAGCAAAGGACAAGTCGGTGGAAATACTTATAAAGACCAAATGTTCTTGAGGACACATGGGAATTATGTCAAGTGCTTTCGCTTCAAATAGCTGAGTACTCTTCTTTGGTGTTGTAAGTGTTGTGTGGGTGAACCTCTGCTAATGTACCAACCTTACTTGGACTAATACATACTTGTGATTAAAGCCCCTAAAAACATCCGTAACTACAGGAAAGTAATTAATATATAAATCTAACCACAACCTTAAACTTTGAGATCCTACACTCGCTTGTGCAAAGGTGTCCTAATGGGGGTCCAGGTTTCTGTCAGTCCGGCAACCCCACAATTAGTAGCCAAATACACAATGCATTCCCCTAGGCCCATAATGGTGAAGTATCATGTAGTCGACGTTCACATGACACCACTAGAAGAATAGCACCACAACTTAAATACTAACCATTGAATAATAACTCAACACAAATCCACTAATAACAACATGACTTCTCCCATGTCCTCAAGAATTAAAAGAACTACTCACGAGACATCATATGGATCAAGATAAAAGATGATATGATAATGGATAGCAATCTAAACATAAATAATAATGCAATGGTTCCACTCACAAGCATCAACTACAATAGTAATTAACACCGGGAAAGTTTCCCCTAAGAACTAAAGCAATATCCAACACAATTGTTACAGCAGGACGGAGTGGTGATGATGGTGCTGGTGGAGATGATGGTGTGGATGATGATGATCCTGATGAAGCCTAGCTTGACGATGGTGTTGATGTCGACGATCTCCCCTCTCCGGGAAGGAATTCCCCTGGCACAAATCTGTCTGCCGGAGAGATCTTTCTCTCTTGATGTTTTTCGCCCCCTAGGGGCGGCGGAAATCTATCTGTGGTCGCCCCTGGCCTTAGGGTTTCGTAGGGAAGATATAGGCGAAGGGGCGGAGTCGGGAGCCGGGCATGTGGGCCACACCTGCCCTAGGCGTGTCCCAGGGTGGGCCCGCGCCTAGGGGGTGTGGCCCCCCTGCGGCCCTTCTTCGTCCCTCCTTCTGGCTTCCTCAATCTTCAGGAAAAATAATATTTTCTCAAATTTTTCTGGTATTTTTCTGATCTTCGCAAAATTGCACCGAAATGCCTTCTTTTCCATCAGAATCCAGACTCCGCAGTTCATCCTCCAAGAATCATCCAACGTGCATAAACAGATGAAAATCCATAAGTAAGACCTCATAATAAGACAAATATCAATGAATACAGGTAGATTATGATATAGAATGGTGATGCAAATTGGGCGTATTATGCTCCACTCCTCTGCCCCCCACTGAACAAACTACATCAGGTTCCAAGACCGTCCACCACTCAACACGGTGTGGAAGCCACCCGCAGCACCGCGTGACATCGAGGCAACATGTTGCGTAGTTCACCGACGTTGTCGTCAATTCAGCCTGCCAAGCCCCACATTCCAATAATGTTGTGACCTCATTATTAACAACATCCAGTGTCCATGATCAGGAAACCTTGATCATCTTGTTAATCAACGAGTTAGTTTATAAGAGAGGCATAACTAGGAACTTTCCATTATTTTATGAAACACACACGTATTAATGTTTCTGTATTAATACAATTATAGCATGCAAAATAAACATCTATCATATACTTGGAATATACATAATAACAACTTTATTATTGCCTCTTAGGGAATATTCCCTTCAGTCTCCCACTTGCACTAGAGATAATAATCTAGTTACATAGTGATAAATCTAACACCCATGAAGTTCTGGTGTTGATCATGTTTTGCCCTAGGGAGAGTTTTAGTCAACGTATCTACTACATTGAGATCCGTATATACTTTACAAATCTTTATATATCCATCCTTGACATGTCCACGGATGGAGTGAAACCGGCGCTTTATATTCTTGGAATTCTTGTGAGACCTTGGTTCTTTGGCATTGGATATGGATCCATTGTTGTCACAATAGATCATCATTGGGTCCAACGCGCTAGGAACCACACGTAGTTCGGTTATGAACTCCTTCATCCAAACTGCTTCCTGAGACGCTTCCGAAGCAACAACATATTTGACCTCCATTGTTGATCCCGCCACCACAGGTTGTTTGAAACTCCTCCAACTAGCCGCTCCTCCATTCATGAGAAATACGTATCCAGATTGAGACTTAGAGTCATATGGATCGTTGTCGAAGCTAGCATCAACATAACACTTAGCGACGAGCTCTTCTTCACCTCCTTGCACGAGAAACATTTCCTTAGTTCTTCTTAAGTACCTAAGGATATTCTTGACCGCTATCCAGTGTTCCGATCCTGGATCAGATTGGTACTACTAGTCAAACTAATAGCATGTGCCACATACGGTCTTGTACATAGCATGGCGAACATTATAGAGCCTATGACTGAAGCATAGGGGACCTTGTCCATTATATCTCTTTCTTCCGCCGTAGCCGGACTTTCAGTCTTACTCAATGTCTTGCCTTGCAACATAGGTAAGAACTCCTTACTTTTGGCCATATTAAACTTTTTTAAAATCTTATCAAGGTCTGTACTTTGTGATATCCCTATTAGGCGCCTTGATCTATGTCTATAGATCTTTATGCCTAATATGTATGACGCTTCACCTAGGTCCTTCATTGAAAATTTGTTGTTTGGATAACTTTTAACACTGTTTAAAAGATATATATCATTTCCGATAACTAATATGTCATCCACATATAATATCAGAAATGCCATATCGCTCCCACTCACTTTGTTGTAAATACAAGCCTATCCATAAGTTTGTACAAATCCAAACTCTTTGATCACCTCATCAAAGTGGAGATTCCATCTCCGGGATGCTTGCTTCAGTCCATAGATGGATCGCTGAAGTTTGCATACCTTGTCAGCATCCTTAGGATCGATAAAACCCTTTGGTTGTATCATACAACTCTTCTTCAATGTTGCCATTGAGGAACGCAGTTTTGACATCCATCTGCCATATCTCATAGTCGAAATATGCAGCAATTTCTAACATAATCCTTACTAATTTTAGCATCTCTATGGGAGAGAATGTCTCATCATAGTTAACTCCTTGAATTTGTCGAAACCCTTTGTGACAAGTCAAGATTTATAGATGGTTACGTTACCATCAGCATCAGTTTTTCTTTTGAAATCCATTTATTCTCCACGGCCTTTCGGTCGTGAGGTAAGTCCACCAAGGTCCAAACCTGGTTTTCGTACATGGATTCCATCTTGGATTTCATGGCTTCTAGCCATTTGTTGGAATCCGGGATCATCATTGCTTCTTCATATGTCGCAGGGTCATCTATTTCATCAACCATGAAATTCATAACAGGATTTTCGTACAGTTCAGGAGCTACACGTGTCCTGCTTGACCTGTGAGGTTCGTAGTAGTCTCTTTCGGAGTTTCATGATCTTTATCATTAGTTCCCTCTTCATTTGGTGAAGTCAACTCCGGAACAACTTCCGGCGCTATGCTACTCGCCATACTATGAAGAGAAGGTTCAACAACCTCTTCGAGTTCTACCTTCCGACTACACACACCTTTCGCGAGAAACTCTTTCTCCAGAAAGGATCCATTCTTGGCAACGAAAATCTTGAAGTCGGATCTGTGATAGAAGGAATACCCAATAGTTTCCTTAGGGTATCCTATGAAGACATATTTTTCCGCTTCGGGTTCGAGTTTATCAGGATGAAGTTTCTTCACATAAACATCGCATCCCCAAACTTTAAGAAATAACAGCTTAGGTTTGTTTCCAAACCACAATTTATACGGTGTCATTTCAACGGGTTTAGATGGTGCCCGATTTAAAGTGAATGCAGCGGTTTCTAGTGCATAACCCTAAAATGACAGTGGCAAGTCAATCAGAGACATCATAGATCGAACCATATATACAAAAATATGATTACGATGTTCCGACACACCATTTTGCTGTGGTGTTCCGGCATGTGTGAGTTGTGAAACTATTTCACATTCTTTCATATGTGTGACAAACTCGTAACTTAGATACTCACCTCCATGGTCAGATCGTAGAAATTTAATCTTTCTATTATGATGATTTTCCATTTCATTTTGAAATTCCTTGAACTTTCCAAAGGTTCCAGACTTGTGTTTCATCAAGTAGATATAACCGTATCTACTCGGGGTTTCTTTTTGGGTGTGGCAACCGATTTGCCTCCCTTCTTTCCCTTCTGTTTACCCTTCCTGTCTTTCTTGAAACCGGTGTCTTACTGATCATCAACACTTGATGTTCTTTCTTGATCTCCACCTTTGTAGTCTTAAGCATTCACAGAAGCTTAGGGAGATACTTCTTCATGCCCTGCATGTTATAGTTCATCACGAAGCTCTTGTAGCTAGGTGGCATGTAACATCCCAATTTCAGCAACCCCAAATTGTTGTCCAAAAGACAAAAATCAGGGGGAACAAAAACTTTTTCTGGTTACATGTACAATGTTTGTTTACCCTATTTGCTTGTGCTCTTGCAACTAATTCTTCTTTAGGTGCTATACTTCTTATCTCAACACTAGTTGACAAAATCTATTTTACAAAAGAGATGTCTTGGCTCATCTTTCATATTCTCAAATGTTCTGGCATTGCAAAACCTGAGCCAAGATGACTTTGATAAAACAAAATACTTTACTAAGTTTCTATTAACTAATCTATGGAGACCTATATATAATCTCCTTATGTTTTCAAGAAATAACTCCCACCTACTCTTACCCCTAGGTTTTCCAAAACCTTTACTAAAACCTTTTTCATCTCAATCTTGGTAGAGATACCAAAGATGGTACTTATCTTACTTCAAAGAATAACCAATTCAAGCTTCCCATCCCTACCTCAAGCTAGGATTGATGGTAACCCTAGTATTAGTTGTATAAGTTTGATAAAATGAATTGCCTTGATCCGCTGTCTGATGAATTGCCTTGATCAGCTGTCTGATGAACTGCCTTGATCTACTAGTTGCATGGTTTGCTTAGGAACTAGAGTGAGATAGTCTAGTAGCTCACCCCGTAGGACCCAATATATGCTTGTGATCATCAATCTCACATCAAACATAAAAATCTAGATCTACCTTAAACCACCAAAGTGGCCATCCCATCTCCTAATCAGATCCATCCAGGGATAATCTCTTTTGATAGTTCCCAACTCAATAATAACCCAATCTAAGCATGGATCATATCTACTTATTCATCACATCAACATCATCCCCTTGCTCCTGAGTTTTGAACTTAGCATCCTCTCAAAATCATCTACACTTGCACTCTAGTCTAAAACCCTAACTCTGCCAAAATGGCTATGTCTGGATTTATTATCTAGATGCAATCTTTGGAGCTCTACCTTTTCCAACATATGTCCATTCTTGAGAATGTAATTGAACCATCTTGTAGTACCTCTTTAATACTACCAAATCCTACTCTTTCCCTTGGCTAAGCCATTCTAATCCCACTCATCCATGATGGTTTTGTAGTCAAGATAACAATCCCTTTCTGCAAATCTTATCATCTTGCCTACTTTGGAAGAAGCTCACATCTATATGCTACCTCCACTTGACCAACTCTTTGCATGATTATGACCTACTAATCATAACCTATCAACACCCACTTCATTTTGTCTCCATTGGAACCGTGTGCTTCTTAAACCCACCTGGTTTAGGAGGCTACCTGAGGTATTTGCTATGGCAGCCTTATTTTCAACAAAGTTTGCCATCTCCTCTACAACACCACAAATCCAACCAAGCCCAACTATTGCTTCCTTGATCATCTATATAACTTGGTATAGATATTCATCTATCCCTTGTGCAAAGGTGACCTCTGATCTCCCTGATCCAACCATGTTTTGGTGGCATGAAATTAACAAAACCCTAGATTCCCAAAAAATCTAGTTTATTTCCTTTTCACCAAAATCCTTCAAAACCCAAGTGGAAAATGATGTATAAATGAATCTTACATCGTCTACCTTGGTTAGGATATTTCCCCAAATAATTCCCATAATTATTTGGAGCCTAAAACTATTTAAATTCGTCTTCTAGCAAAACCCTAAAATCTCTGTCTATAAAGGCAACTCAGTTTTTCTCCAAAACACTTGGCCAAATCAATACACATTTGAGTTATATATATCATACCCTATCTTCCAAACTCAAAAATAAATATTTTTGAGATTCTTTATTATTTATTTTTGCCATTTTTCTTAAATGGCAGAAATAAAAAATAATTCCCTAATAATACTTTTCCACCTCAATAAATCCCAATAAAATTCTCCAATGTGTAATATGGTATTTAAGACCATATCACATCAAAAACCAAGCTTGGCCAATGTAAAAATATCATCTTAGCTTCCATAATCTATATCTGCACTTTTTGAACAAGTGCATCTAAATGGGATTATAATACTCAGAAAAATCCCATCTAATTAATGAAGAGATTAATTGACCTACTCCACCTACCAGTACCATTTCCCCACTTGGCCCAATGCAACATTTGCAATTTCCTTCACAAGCCTCAAAATGCTCAATTTTGCTAAACTAAGCCAAACTTGATTCAAATCAAAGCCAAACCAGCTCCAATCTTCTCCAACACTCCTCCCTAACATCACACTCTCCCCTGGTCCACCATCACTGTAGCATGCCCCACACCCTCTTGTCCCTTATGTTTGTTTATGAGAGGGACAAAGGCCATGTCCTTTCAAGCCATTTTAAAACCTTGCAATCACTACACACCACCACTCCACCCCTTTTGCACGACCAGGGCACAACAGCACGGCCCACTCCACCACCCACATTTCCCTATCCCTAGCCAGCATCTCCCTCAAGCTCTTCCTAGACAATGTCTATCCTACCCCCATTCCTATTCGGTTTAAATAGGCTAGAGGCCACCCAGCCTCCCCTCGTTGCTCATTTGCTCCCTCTCACCTCCCAGAACCACCCTCTCCCTCCCCCTTGCCCTGCTCTGCTCAAGGATGAAAGGGAGAAGAGCTTCGGCCTTACCACCTCTACGTCCTCTAACCCTTCCCATGTGGTTTCTCTTGCGCAGGAAAGGGCCCAGTAGTCGCTCCGGCTAGCACCGACGAGCTCGCTTCGGATGTCTCCACGCCACTCCGCTCTCAACTCCAATACCCCGCATGCCGCCCCTCCCCGAGCTCGTCGGCGTGCCCCGCCTCGCCCTGGACCGCCCTCGTTGCCTCCCGACGCTCAGGTGAGCCGCCCCGTCGAACTCTATCTACCAGCTAGGGTTTCTGCCCTGGCGCTCCCACCGCGAGGAGGAAGACGACTAGGAACCATCAATCTCCATCTAATCGAGCGGCTCCCGTTGTCCCTTACCCCTTCGTCCTGGACACGCTAACGGGCCGGCCCATCCAAGCCGGCGGCCACATACTCGCCGCGCAGGGCGCAGCCGGTACTGGGCCGGATCTGCTGGCAGCAGCCTAGTATGCCCCAGATCTGGCCCGCAAGGCTTTGCCTCCCCTTTTCTTTTATTTAAACATCACGTCCATATTTTCCCCATAGGTTTAATTCAAAATAAAAATGGAAAGTGAGTCAAATGACCAGTTAATATTTTTACCTTAAGCCTCCATGTTTCCCTAAACATGCAGTGCCTACATTTGACCAAAGTGTGGACCAGATCTATTTCAATAATTCAACCACCCCGAGGTATCCTTTTTACCAATACTTTTCTACAGGGATTTCTACAACTCCAAATAGAGTGAAACCTTGGGGTAATGCAAGATACTAACCACACCTTGCATGCCCCACTGGCCCCACCCAAATTAGCATCATGGTTTGCCCACAACAAAAATAAAAAAACCAGGACATTTCTGACTTTAGAAATATCTCTAGGCCACACCAAAAGAGGTTTTGACCTAATTCCAACTCCCAGTAAACCTCTATACCAATAAGTACCAAAACCCAGGAGCCCGAGATTTATTGAGCTGTTATTGAATTGTGGTTAATTAAACATTTCTGTATATGGTTTATTCACCAATAAATTCATAACAGTAGCTATGTAACTCCAAACAGGGTGATTCCAATTTATACAGAAAGGTATTTCCAGTACCTAACAAGTGACCTTGGAATCACCTAAAAATCTTCTGTAAATTAAACCTGATGAAAAAGACAAACCTCATCCAAAACTATCTTTGGGAATTTCCTGAGGACATTCTGCTAATTGTTTTGAGGTGACTTAAACTCTAAGTGAATCAGTCTATCAAGTAATACCTAATAATCACAAGGAAATAATTTTTTGTACTCCAGAAAAATTCAGGAGAATTATTTCCTAAAACTAGAGTTTTATTCACTATAAAATCCACTATAAATCATTGGAAATTGATAAAATAGTGAAACCACATTTGTTGGACTCATTTTATCAATACCTATCTGAGGGTATCATGTTTGCACATTGATCTTACACAGATCAAGCCCCTGGTCAAAAAACCCTCCCTTAGGTAGTCCCTAGACTATAAATCCAAAGGGATCCTATCCATAAGGCCTCCAAACCTTCTCGCAATCCAATCAAATCAAACCTCCAACATCCTACTGATGTATACCTTGTATTTATCCTTGGTTTTCTGTTTGGTTTGATGCTTGTATGCCTTGTATTGATTGTGGTGTTGTTTGTTGCATGTATACTCGATAACGGCGATAGTTACGATTGTGTGACGCCGAGAAGAAGGAAGAATCGGGTTTCTCTTATTATTAATTGTATTGGTATTCTGGTATTATAAAGAAGTCATGGGACATACCGCTGTTCATAGGCAAGCCACCTTCTTTCTCATATTCCTTGTCCTATTATTTTACCTATGCATGTTTTATCTACTCATTTATGCAAATTGCATTATTTTACTATACCATGTTTTATATGGGGAATGTTTGGCTCCTCCAAATAATTACCCCTTAGTACCTTTAGGTGCAACCCATTTGTCTATTACCTACCTTCCCTTAGTATGGTAGATGGTGTTTAACACCATAACCCCTTGGAGACCCTGTTTTAGCCTAAGCAAAAGTATAGGATGGGAAGACCCTGGGAAATGATTTACAAAAATGTTTTGTGAGAAAACCTTGGTGAGGCTTGGCCTACCAAGTGGTTTGGAAAATGAGAAGGGTTTTGTTTTACAAAAAGATGGACAAAAGATGGAGGAAAAATGTTTACGAAAACAACCGGGCTAGCCAGTTTTGAAGCTAGCGCAATTAACCCGTGCAACCACATTACTCTGGAATGGGACGGGGCTGGGCTGGAAGTTTATATAATCCGGTATAAGTGTCTCAAACTACTACGGGGAAGAACAAAATTCCCGGAGGCTAGGCTTTCCCCTGTAAAGGCCCATGTGAAACATCGGGCTGGGGAAGGTAAATACCGTCTAATTGGCGGCCAGACGATACTATGATCCCCTCATTGAGAGCGCACACCCTGCGGGGTGAAAAACGCGCTCTGGTTGGCTTGTGATATATAGGGTGTCCCGGTTTTGAGGGGATTAACCTCATAGGCTAGGCACTTGTATCAGAGAGGGCATTCGGAAGGTCTTGACCGGTTATTCGACCCACAATCGGTGTGGATCAGGGATGGGTAATCAGATGGTGTGGGTATAGTGTACAACCTCTACAGAGTGTAAATCTATTCGAATAGACGATGTCTTGGTCATGGACGGTTGTGCTGGCGAATGTACAATGGTAATGGTAATGGTTTTGATTTCAAAAAGCAATGCCTTGAAAATGATTTAACCATGGGATGGTCGGGAAAAGGGAGGAAGGAGGTTGGTCATGAGATAACCAGAAGGATGACGAGGTTTGATCTCGTCAATGCCCATTGTTATGAGCTTGGGTTTTGGAGAAGATGGGGGCGCTGGAGATCCGGAACGGTTAACAGGCAGGCAACCAGGGGACACAAGATTTACCCAGGTCCAGGCCCCCGGAGGGAAAACCCTACTCCTGCTTGTCTACTCTTGATTACGGCGAAACGGCAAGTTACAGGGGTGCACAGATGCAATCTGGCGTGGAGTTGTGTATGCGGTGGAAAGGATTGGTCCTCCTCGACATGCCCTCCTAGCCTTTATATATAGTTAGGAAGGTCTCGGGCACATGTCGATTTGGTTACAACTTTTAGGGTTTGCCCCTTTGAATATTCTATCTGTTCTAGTCTTGCTCTCCAAGCATCCGAAGATGTCATGGGCTTGGGCCACCCGAAAATCTTCATGGGCCTCGTATATTCTTGTGGGCCTTCCTTGGGCTGGACCAGGTATGCTAATGTCGTGTACCCGTAGGGTATAACCATGTCAGTAGCCCCCGAGTGTTCAGCCGAATCGCATATTCGACTGAGGGCTCTTCAATCTTTCGGGTGCAGCTATTTCTGTTCAGAAAAGAATGATTTTAGTGTGTAGGGATTGTTGATTCGTGCGCCTGACTCTCCTGACGGATCAGGGCCAGTTAACTGTCTTAGGACAAAACAACAAGATCTTCTTCAGATTCGAGTCCCTAGACTCGAACCCAGAACAGATGTTGGCGTAATTCGACTCAGGTCGTTGAGGTCTTACAGGAGTCGAATCCCAGTAGTTTTCAAATGATGTACCCAACGCGTCCGTCGGGATTTTCATGGCGCCTGTTAGCATGGATTTTTACTAGCAGAGCACAGTCGGGTGCGTCACCAGGCCATCAGATGGTATCTGTAGGTCTTATCTTTGCGTCGCAGACACAACATCTGAAATTTTATCACCGCGGAGGTGCTTCGGGTGGCCAAGGAGGATGTTACTCACTTAGCGTCGATTGGGGCAAAGTTGCCAAAAAAAATTGCATTCTGATCCGAAGGATCGCAGTCAAAGTATTCATAGGGTGCGTGACCAGTGCTCCCTATGGGAGTAGCCCCCCGAGTGTCTGTTCGAGTTGTAGACTCGAGCAGAGACTTTTAGTTCAGCCGTTGTTGGCTTCAGGTCCGTAGGACACAATTTTTTCGGATGCTTGAATCGATCCTCCCTATGGGAGTAGCCCCCGAGTCCGTAGTGGAGTCGTAGACTCGACGTAGGACTCGAAGAATAAATCATTGGTGTAGTACCTTATTCATGCCTCGGGTGCGCGGCCAACGCTCCTGATAGGAGTAGCCCCTGAGTAGTTCCTCGAATCATAGCTTCGAGTGAGTACTTTTAGCTGTCAGCCAAAGATTTGTTACCGTTGCTAGGCTGGTTTTGATGACATCAGTGCTGACGATTGGTGACCTCAATCGTCTGCGGCGCTAGAGGTGACGTGACTGGATGAACGTGGGTCCCACTTTGTGACTTGGAGTTGACTGGTCATGCGCAACATGGCGATAATTACGGCGTCTCCTCGGTTTCCATGCATAGTGGACGGCGTGCGAGCGACGGTTCGCCGCTGTGTAGACACGTGGACGGTTGGATCTGATTTTGGCGTTAGGGCTTCCGGATGAACGGTCCGTGTTTATCGTCTTCGTCCTTATAACTTTGGGGAAAACTGTAGCTTGTTTTCACCTTAGCCATTTGCTTTCTACTACTTCCATTTTCTTGAGCTTTTCTCGCTGCGCGCTGGACGTTCTCCGATCGTTTCCTTCCTCTTTCATGCGCTTGCACCGCCGCCATTGTCGCACCGCGATGGGGAAATCGAAGAAGTCCTCCATCGTAGAGGGCACTAGTGCAGCTGCCGGCGGCAAGAAGGGCAGGGCGGCCGCTCGTGTCACCGAAGGTGGGTGGCGGTGCACGGAGACACGCGAGGGTGACCTGCGCAAGCTTCGTGAAGCGGGCTTAATCCCGCAAGACAAGGAGGCCGTCAAGATCCCCGGCGATGAGGTAATTCCCCGTCCACCCGCAGGGTTTCGGGTGATGTTCGTTGATTTTGTTCTTCACGGCCTCTCGCTCCCAGTCCACGATTTTCTCCATGGACTGTTGTTCTTCTATGGCATAAAACTCCACCATATTTCGCCCAATTCTCTTCTCCACATCGCCTGCTTCATCACTTTTTGCGAGTGCTGGCTTGGTATCGAGACGCACTTTGGCCTCTTCCAAAAGCTCTATTCCATGAAGAGGCAGTCCGGTTTCGACGGAGTTTATCTGATTGGCGGCTGCGTCATTTCCCTTCGATCCACTTTTCTTTTCTTATCTTTTTCTATGTCTGAGTCCGTTCAGTACTGGCGGAGGAAGTGGTTTTATATCCGCGACTCCACAGTGGACGGGCAAAACTTTGGCCTTGCCCCTTTCGATTCCACCTAGGAGACCTTGAAGAAGAGATCCTGGAAAAATCATATCCTGGAGGGCGAGGTTGAGGAGATAAAGGAGCTCTACCGTTAGGTGGAGGCCCTCCAGGTGGTTCTGGAGAAGGAGGTGAACGGTGTGGATATCATCTGCACCTTCCTCAAACGTCGGGTGCAGCCACTCCAGGCTAGGGCGCATCCGATGTTCCTTTATTCTGGCCGCCACGACCCGACGAGAGTTGCGACTGAGGAGCTCTCCAAGGGGGATATCGATAGAGCTCTTCGGCGCTGCTGAAGTACAAGTCCAATGAGGACATTCCGGGGAAATAGCGGACCCCCTCCCCCCCCCCAGTTCAGTGCTTCTCGACCAGGTCCGCAGGTGTAGATCTTGGGCGTGCGCGTAGTGCTTTTTTCGAGAGCTTTTCCTTGTAATTATCTGTTCTAAAATTTGTTTTTATTGTGCAGGAGCTCAAGGTACCTGGCATGGTGCCTCCACTACCCGAACGGTTTCCGGATGCGCCGGACAATGAGGTCATGGACTCCGAGTCTGAGCTTCCGCCGGCGCAGTCGCTGACTGAGGACGCCCCCGAGGCAAGCGAGGGGCAGACCCGAAAGCAGGCACGGAGCTCGAGCGAATCATCGTATGCCTCGACTCCGCCGACGCCTAGGGACCTGCCGTTCCTTTTCTGCCACAGTGGAGGTGACGGCGCTTCTTCCTCGTGTAACATACCACCTTTTGTGCAATATTAATAAAAAATGTTTGAGCATTTCATGCATGCATAATAGTTGCACTTTGGTTAAATCAAACAAACACAAGCAAAACCCTAATTTCTTTCCCTCTCAAAACCATTCAAATGGTTTTGTAATTTTGAAAATTATCAAAAAGAATGGAACCCAAAATGAATAAAAGGGTCCCACACTATTTTATACACTTTATAAAAAGTCTCTGGTAATTTTGAAATATTCAAAACAGTTTAGAATTTGAAATACAAATAGTAATTGAAAAACAGAAAAAGAAAACAGTTTCTGGAAAAAACCTAACTAACCTAGCTCTACTGGGCCGAGCCCACCTCTCCCCTCTCTCTCTGCCGCCAAGCACATCACACATCAGCCCCGCAGAGGCCCACCGAGGGCCCAAGCCAGCCCAGCAGCAGCCCGTACCCCTTCGACCGCGTGTCCCTGTCGTCTTCCTCCTCCCAGGCAGGCAGCTCGCTGTTCACTCGCCCGTCGTCGATCTCCGCCGTGCTGCGATGCCCGCCGCCGCTGTTGGTCGACAGGATAAGAACCGCCACATCACGCTCTCTCTCCCCATCCCCATTTCTCCCTGCCTCGCTCACTCTGCCGTTTTTCCCAAATGGCCGAACCCTAGCCGCCACCGTTGCCGCTTATCACCATCGCTGGAGACGCCCCGAGCCTCGCCATTGCCCCTGGGAGCTGCGCCTCGTCGAGCTTAGCGTCCCTGCCAAAGGAATCGTCCACGGGCGCTCGGAATTGTTGTCGTCGACCTCATCTCTTTCGACGCCGGCCACCATCGATTATTCCTCCGTACGGCCTCCCCTCGCTCCGACGACCTCACTGCCGTGCTCCTGGTGAGCCACCGGTGCTCAAGCACCCCTCTGCTGCTCCACTTTTCCTTTGTATCTTCCTCCCCGCATGAGCCCGACGCCACCGCCGCTTTACGTCATTGCGCCGCCGTCTCTGGTGACCTCCTTCTAGCGGCGCCGTCACTTCCTAGTCGCCCTCGACGCCCTCTCTCCAACGCGCCCCTCCGTGCATCCAGGCGCGCACGGGATCGAGAGATCCGTGCACGTCCAGGAGCATCTCCATTGATGACATCAACATGATGTCATGCTGGTGTCATATTTATCCTTTTCTTTTTCTTTTAATTATTTATGTAATTATTTTCTATAATTAAGAAATATATGACAGGTGGGCCCTGCCTATCATGGTTTTAATATTTTCTGTAAATATTTTCTGAAATGATTAAATCTATGACATGTGGCCCAAGTTGGAAATTAAATTAAATATTCCAAAATGATTTATAAATGGATTAAAATTGGAGAAATTCATAACTACTTCATTTTAAATCAGAAAAATACAAATAATATACCAAAATGATCAGAAAAAGGAAACCTATCTAACTAAGCTATAATCATACATTGTTAACCAACTTTGATGGCAAGTTTAATTAGAAGAACCAATTGAACACCATAGGTGATTCCGATGATCCCCCTATTTTAGGGTTTGGACCTCTCGGACCCCGTTTAAAGTGACCAAGCATGTTCTAGGGTTCCTTTCAACACTATTTAACTTGTCATATCATCCATATTGTATGAGCATTGCACATGCCATGTGTTGAGTGTTGCTTTTCCTTTTCTGGTGATTGGTTCTTGCGAATAGGAACCGAACCTGAAGCTGAAGTCAACGCCACCGAAGAGCAGTACCAGTCCAACAACGGACAAGGCAAGCGAAGCCCCACTCATACATATGAATCCTATGTTTACCAAAGTATTTCATTCTCGTCATATGCATTTGGTTCAACAGTCTTTTATCAGTAGATAGAGTAATCCTATCTGATGCATGTTTCCCCTTATGAACTAAATACCTGATCCACTGCTCCTAGCATAACTAGGGTTTGGCTTATGAGCACCGCTAGTGCCATAGTTCAGTCAATCTTAGCCATGCTTAGTGCCTGATGCTGATCATTCAGGTGATGCACCGGGGATGCGAATGAATCTAGTATGGTAGGATGTGGTGATGTGATCAGAGATGAATGATAAACATGCTAAGGCTTGCATGGGAGGCCACATGGGTTGTGATTTTTGCAGTCCCATACTTGACACCATTAGGACCTGATGTTCTCGTCTCTTGAACCAAGACGAGCGTACAACCACACGGGGGCCTGGAAACCCCCTCGACCAACTAACTTGCCTAGTATATTCCATGAGTCACATAGTTCGGGCTTTCCATTCAACATACGCATCTTGGTTGTTCTTGAATGGAGGTGAAGGAGGTGCATTCATAACAGGTAGGTAAGCATGGCCGGGAACAAGAGATGCCCGGCATCCGTTACCTTGAACCCCACACACATCATTAGGGACCGGCTTCGGGACTTGACCCGTTACAGCGGCATCTCCCTAGTGCTTGACTCATGGTCTCGGTGAAAGCAAGGTAAAGGTCGTGGTCAACCACTCTCTGTCGGCCTTTTAAGGAAGAGGGCCAATAATTTGGCATTAATAATCTGTTGGTACGTGTGGGTAAAGTTGTGCACCCCTGCAGGGTTATTAATCTTTTCGAAAAGCCATGTCCATGGTTATGGACGACTTGGGAACGGATTCTGTGATCATAGAGAACTATAACCGAATAATAAATCTTGTCCAACTAACGTGAGATCCGGAGTACTTCCTCGTGGTTGTTTGAGGGGGTAGTCCGGGAAGAGAGGTTCAATTGATGATGATGTTTGGTGGATATCAAAGATGATTCTAAGAGCTAGAGTTGTAGTCTTCTTATCCCATTTTGAAAATGATCTGACTAGACGAGTTCCTTCTCCCTTTTTTTTGAAATGGCTTTATGCAAAACAACTCCACTAGCCATAAGTCTTGCGGAGTACACCCTGTACTCAGCCTTTCTTCGTTGATGTTTTTCTACAGATGAAGCTACTCCTACTGAAGGTGGTTTCTACGTCGAAGTCGACGAGTAGTCGGGGTTACCGAGAAGCATCCTAGGATCTATGGAAGGGTCGCTACTTCTGTTTAAGGCCTCTTAGGCCCTTTGCTAAGTTTGTTGTTTAGAACAACTTGTTTGCTTCCGTTGTTTGATGTAATGATGGGTCTATGACCCCTGAATTGTATGACTGGTTTGTAACTCTCTTAAGAGTTTACCTTATTAATGTATGGTTTGTATGTTCTGTAATGTTACCGATCTTTCCCTGCGCGCTTCGGAAGTTAGGTTAGGCTTATGTCAGATGAATATCTGGCATTTTTCTAGCCCTGATCCCGGGTCGTGACACCTCACCTATCCCGGTCGTGCCTGTGTGGGCTGTAGTGCCACAGCCGCCGGCGAAGAGGAAGAAGGAAGAGGCGCTACCCGTTTTTGACTTGAGCGACATGGACTCGTAAGTATCTTCAGATGTGATTTTTTATTTTCTTGTATTCTTGTCTTCTTGCATTATGACTGATATGTTCCTTGCAGCCACTCCTCTGAGGGCTCTTTTAGTGATGCCACTCAAGAGGCAGTAGGGGAGTCGAAGATGACGCCTCCTCCCTCTCAGACAGTGGACACCTCTGGGGGTGACGCTTTGAAGCCTTCTCCGCAGGAGGCTCGAGTGATCATCTCCCAGAAGACTACAGCCAGACCTTCGGAGTCTCTGTCTGAGCATGTAAGTTGTTTCTTTTGCTGTAGGGGGAGCCCTCGAGCCTTATTTTCGGATGACTTGTTGATTTTGCCTATTTTCTGCATGTCTCGGGGGGAGCCCCCGAGCATTATTCATGTGCTAGATGTCTTTGCTCGTTTCTTGGGCGTAGCCCCCGAGCCCTTTTGTGATTCTTTGTTTTGTCTTGCAGCCCTTTGTGCATGGTGTGAACCTGCTTGTGCAGCAGCATCTGGTGCTGGAAGCCAGCCTGCGGCAGCTTCAAGGTAACTGCTAAATTGATACCATTCTTTTTCGTCTGCTTGCTAGATTGTGTAGCTCATTGATTTCTTGTTGTTTTTGCAGATGAGAATAATACTGTCCTCCGCGAGTTTGATGCTCTCAAAAAGAGCCTTGGGCAAGCGGAGAAGAAGGCCGAGGATGCCGTTGGGGCAAAAGAGCGCCTGCAACAGGAGCTAACTGATGCCACAACGGGTAAGGAGCGCATGCAACGTGAGGCTTCGGATCGCGAGGAGCATCTCGCTACCGTTGCGGTTGCGCGCGAGAAGGAGGTGGCTGAAAAACTGATGGCTGCTGCCAAGGCCATCTCTGGTGAGTGCTTTGCCTTTATTTGGTTTTTTCGGCTACCCGCGTCTCCATGCCCTTATTCGATTCTTACGGTACCTTTCCTTTGCTCCAGATGCCGCAGGCATTGAGTTTAATCGCAGTGCCCTGGAGCATGGAAGTGCTTTGGATGATGTCGCTGCGACGGTCGAAGACCGCTGAAGTACTGCAGTACTGGATGATGTCGCTACAAGGAGCTCGTTCCCAAGGGCGCTGCCCTTGAGGATGTCGATTCTTTGGTGAATGCGGTGTCCGCGGATGCACCTGCGGCCTACAAGCGCAAGAAGAAGGGCATCGGCGCTTCCATGGGCCTGGCCGTGGCCATGGCGTCTAGGGCGGAGCTGGATCTTCACCAGGTCACCTCCCAGATGCCAACGACTCCCGACGATTCTGAGGTAGCCTTCTGTCTCTTCGCTTCTCACTGTAAGCGCTATGGTCCGAAGCTTATTGACCTTATGGCGGAGTATGCGGCAAACCAGCAGGAGGAGGTCAAGAGCAGGCACTCTGGCTCCAAGGCCACTCAGGATGCGGCTGCTTAGGCTTTGTCGTTGTAGTTGTAGGATAGTTGTCTTCTACTTTTTTTGTAGTATCTTGATGAACAATTTCTTGTGCCACGCAGTGGCTTTTTGTTGTATATAAATGAGACTTCGAGTTGTTGCTCAGTCGTGTGTTGTTCATATCCTTGTCTGTTTTCCTTTAGGGACCTTCGGGTGAGGACCCCGTCGATACTTTATCTGCTCCGCAGCCGCGACCATCCTTGGATGATGCGTCGCAACTTGTTTTTCTTTGTGACCGCGTCCGCAGTCTTGAGAAGGAGATACTTGGCGTCCGAGGTCATGAGGACGTTTGGAAGTCGAAGGCGAAGCGAGGTACCGCAAGAGAGGAATATCTGATGGGGGAGTTGTGGCAGTTGGCCGAGCAGCTGCAGTGTAAGTTTCTTCGAGTTGCTGCTCATTTTCAGATGCGCCTGTTTTGCGGGTCATCTTACTTTGTAGTTGCTGCAGGTGCCAACCTTGTTCCGAGGGAGGATAAGGAGCGCATTGCAGTTTGGATCAACTGCTTGACCCAGCAGGATATGGAAGACGGAGGCTTTTTCTGGATGGACCGCGACCGTGCCATGGTCCTTGCGACTGTGCAGGATCGTGTTCACCAACTTTTGTGGATGTTGCGGTAGGTGAAGATTTCCATAGCATCGATCATGCATGTCATGTTCCCCCTTGATGAGGCGCCTTCAACTCTATGGGGTTTGCTGGCAAAATTTTGGGACATGGGTCACATCAGGGAGCTGGTGCGGCACCAGTTGGTTGCAGGGGTGAAGGCCGCCCTTTCTCTCGTGCAGTTGCATCGCCCTGATGTTAACCTTGCGGCTATGGCAGCTGGGCCACCTCCTCGGCCAGATGGTGGCCTATGGGACATGCGCCCGCACTATGCGGTTGTTAGGCAGTATGCCGAAGAAGTTGTATATTTCTTTGAGCATCGTGCGCAGGTGATCCTTCAGAATAGGTAGCTCCTGTAAAAAAATATAGATGTAAAACTTGTATGTATTTTGACTGGGCGTGTTGTGCCCTTTGTTGTAAAGGTTAATTGTATTAGCACGTGGTGCTTGGTTGTATGCATGCCCTTTTCGTTAGCCTGACGTGATCAACTACTTTGGTGTACATGCGTTATCCTTAGTCGACGAAGTCGTGAGGTGAGGGGGAGCCCCCGAGTGTGTTGTAGTATAGAGAAATACAATGAAAAGATAAAATTTTCGGGCGAGACACTTAGCTTTATTCATATCGTAATGAGGAGGTACATTGTTCAGCTGAGTAGCCTTATTGAAAGTAAAGGGGATAGCTAGGGTAGAAGCGTCGCAATTGTGCAACGTTCCATGGATTGGAGTATGCGACTCCAGACTCCACGTGCTTGAGGCGGTAGGCACCACCTGGGATGACTTCAGTGACGACATATGATCCTTCCCAGGGTGACTCGAGCTTTTTTGGCTGCTCTTGCTTGAGTCATAGGACGAGGTCTCCTTCGACGAAGGACCTTGGGCACAGCCGACGGCTGTGATAGTTTTGGAGGCTCTGCTGGTAGACCGCCGAGCAGGCCGCGGCGATGTCTCGTGCCTCGTCGAGTGTGTCGACGGCATCTTCAAGTGCGGTCGTCGATTTGGCTTCGCTGTAGGCGACGACCCGTGGGGCCTTATGGCGTACTTCTGCAGGCAACACGTCTTCGGCTCCGTGGACCATGAAGAAAGGCGTTTAGACATTTGAGTTGTTTGGTGTTGTGCACAAGCTCCAGATGACGGAGGGTAGCTCTTTTGCCCATGCTCCCGCAAGCCGCTCGAGTGGGATCAGTAGGTGTTTCTGATGCCGCCGCCTACGAGGCCATTGGCCTTTTCGACCTGCCCGTTGGTTTGCGGGTGCGCCACGGAGGCATATGATATGTTGATCCCGAGGCCTTCGCAGAAGTCCTGGAATTCTTTGGAGATGAAGTTCGACCCGTTGTCCGTGATGATGCTGTGTAGCACACCAAACCTGTATACTATGGATTCGAAGAACTTCACGGCCGTTTTACCCTTTTAGTTGGTAACGGGCATGGCTTCGATCCACTTGGTGAACTTGTCGACTGCGACCAGGAGGTAGACGTGGCCTCCTTTCGAGGACTTGAGCAGTTTGCCGATCATGTCGAGGCCCCATTGGGCGAAGGGCCAGGCCAAGGGTATGGGCCTGAGCTCCGATCCTGGTGCGTGTGGTTTGTCTGCGAACCTCTAGCACCCATTGCACCTTTGGACGATGTCCTTGGCATCGTTCATGGCCGTTGGCCAGTAGAACCAGCTCGTAGAGCTTTGGCGACGAGGGCGCGGCTGCCCGCGTGATGGTTGCATATGCCCTCGTAGATGTCTTGGAGGATGGTTTTGCCGTCACCGATGGTGACGCACCTTTGGCGTACACCTGAAATGATGCGCTTGTACATCTCGCCATTGATGATGGTGAAGGCCTTGGACCGGAGAGATATGCGCCGGGCATCTGTCGGGTCATCGGGCAGTTCCCAGTTTATCAGGTACCGAAGGTATGGTTGCATCCATGTTTCCTCGATTTCCATGACCTGCATCAGGTTGACCACTGCGACCTCTGTGTCGAGATTTTCGTGTCCTTCCTGTCCTTCGGGTAGCGCAGCCCCCCGAGTGCTCTGCTTCTTCGGGTGATCCCTTGGGGAATTTCCTTTTGATGGAAGGCACGCAGATTTGTTCGAGGAACACACCTGGTGGCACCCGCGCGCAGGTGGAGCCGATGTTGGCGAGTCTATCGGCTTCTTCGTTGCTTTCTCTTCCAAAGCTCACAGTCGTCGAAGTCTCCTTCGAGTGAGTTGTAAAGAGCGCGGTACACGATCATGTTGGCGGCATGTGTGTCGCACTCGTTCATCGTCTGCTGGACGACGAGGTTTGTGTCACCGTAGACGAGGCGTGTGGCGCCACAGATCTTGGCCATCTTCATGCCGTGGATGAGGGACTAGTATTTGGCTTCGTTGTTGGAGGCTCGAAATTTCATCCGGAGGACGTACTTCATCTTGTCGCCCTGCGGGGATGTCAGTATGACCCCGGCTCCTGCTCTGGCTTCGCGCTTGGAGCCATCGAATTGCATCGTCCATGACTGTGTCATATCCGGGGTGTCCAGTAGCTATAGCTCCATCCAGTGGACGAGGAAGTCCGGTAGGACTTGAGATTTGATCGTGTGGTGCTTCTCATAGACTATGTCTAGAGGGGACAGCTCGATGCCCCACAGGGCCACCCATCCTGTGGCTTCCGGGTTGTTCAGGATACTGCTCAGAGGTTCTTCGTTGACGACCATCACCTGATGCTCCTGGAAGTAGTGGCTCAGCCGACGAGCCATCATGAACACGCCGTAGGCGAGTTTCTGGTAGTGAGGGTACCTCTATTTTGTTGGTTTCAGCACCTCGTTGAGGTAGTAGATTGGGCGTTGGACCCCATGGGTCTTGCCATCTTCGGTCGTTCGACCATGAGCACGGTGCTTACCACCTAATGCATGGCTGCTATGTATAGCAGTAGAGGTTCACGTTCCTTTGGCGTGACCAGGACGGGCGAGGTGGAGAGCAGCCGCTTTAGATCTTCGAATGCATCGTCTGTTTCAGGTGTCCACTCGAATTTGTCTGCTTTGCGAAGCAGCTGGTAGAAAGGTAGGGCCTTCTCACCCATGCGGCTGATGAATCTTCTTAGCACCGTGATGCGCCCGGCGAGCTGCTGGACACCTTTGAGGTTCTTTGGTTTCTCCATGGCCAGTATGGCCTGGATTTTCTTCGGGTTCGCCTCAATTCCTCGCTGGGATATGAAGTAGCCAACCAGTTGGCCAGATGGGATGCCGAAGGCACACTTCTCGGGGTTCAGCTTGATCTTGTAGTGATAAAGGTTGTCGAACGTCTCGCGGAGATTGTCAATCAATGTCTTGGCCTCCCTTGTTTTGACTACTATGTCGTTGACATAGACCTGTATGTTGCGGCTGATCTGGTTCTTCAGGCATGCCTGCATGCACCACTGGTATGTGGCACATGCGTTCTTCAGCCCGAAGGGCATTGTGTTGTAGCAGAATACCCCAAACGGCATGATGAAGGCCGTTTTTTCCTGATCTTCAACCTTTAGTCGAATCTGATTGTAGCCTGAGTAGGCATCGAGGAACGAGAGTTTCTCGCATCCTGCAGTGAAATCGATGATCTGATCGATCCGAGGGAGAGGAAAGTGACCCTTCGGGCAGTGCTTGTTGAGCGATGTGAAGTCCACGCACATCTGCAGGATGTCCGTGTCCTTTTTAGGGACTAGCACAGTGTTGGCTAGCGACTCACTTTCCTTGATTTGCCTGATGATCAGTGTCGAGCAGTCTGTTGAGTTCAACTCCGACGGCTTCGGCCTGTGGCTCGGACAATCGTCAGAGGGATTGCTTGACGGGCTTGGCATCTGGAAACACATTGAGTGCATGCTCGGCAAATTCCCTGGGAACTCCTGGCATGTCCGCAGGACACCAGGCGAAGATTTCCCAGCACTCACGGAGGAATTCGACGAGCGCGCTTTCCTATGCGGGGCTGAGGTCGTTGGCGATCAGCACTGTCTTAGAGGCGTCTGTCGGGTGGACCTGCACCTTTTTTGTGTTGACCTTGGAGTCGAACGACATATCAGGTGCATTTTTCCTGGACGCCGGGAGTGCCCTGTTGTCTGTCACCTCTCGAAGCCTTGTGAGCTCCTCAGGCATGCCGAATGACTGGGATATTCTATTGAAGTCCCTGTCGCAGTGGTCGGATCGGGTGAAGCTACCCTGGACCGTGATGACGCCCCTAGGTCCTGGCATCTTGAGTAGCAGGTACGCATAGTGCGGTACTACCAGGAACCTTGCGAATGCCATGCGCCCGAGGATGGCGTGGTATTGTGATGGCCAGCCCACCACTTCGAACTCGAGCCGCTCACACCGAAAGTTGGTTTGCCGAAGATGACGTCGAGCCATATCTTTCCCAGGGTAAATATGTCCTTCCATGGGAAGATGCTGTGGAACATTGTGTTGGATTGTTCCAGGCTGCACAGCGGGATCCGCATTGCTGCTAAGGTGCTAGCGAACATCAGATTGATGCTGCTGCCTCCGTCCATGAAGACGCGGCTCATCTCGAATCCTCCGATCTGCTCCTCGAGCACCAGGGCAGCATGACCTGGGCGACGGATCTGGCGGGGGTGATCCGAACGACTGAATATGATGCAGGACTCCGAACCGCTGAGGTACTCAGGGATGGAGAGTGGAGCAGTCACGACCAAGCTGACCTAGCGGGTGATCTTATTTTGCACCATGTTTGTTGGGCGCCCCTTTTGGATCATCAGTTACCAGCGCGGGGTACCAGTTCACGCCGTTGTTCTGCATAGGTGCGACCGGGTGATTCGAAGGTCCCACGGGTGGTGGCTAAGGAGCTCCATGGACGATGTCGCCTGGTGCGGGCGCGTGTCCGAACCCAGGGTTCGGAACCTGCTGTCTCATCTAGGACAGGCCCTCGCGGAGTTTCTGGAACTCGCGGCAGTCCTTGAGCATATGGCTAGCCTTCTTTTTGCCATCCTGCTTGTCGATGTAGAAGTGGATGGTGCATGGGCCCGACAACTTGTCGTATGCCGAGGGCTCATTGTCGCGTCTGTGGCGTTGCCACGTTTGCGTTGGGCGTCCTCCATCGTACAAGTTGTTTCCATGGTATCCGCCGCTGCTGCGGTTGTTGTCGTTGCGGCGGTCGGTGTAGCCAGTCGCGACCATGTCGGGTCCGTCGCGATCATCTAGACACGCGATCTTCGCTTGCTGCGGTACTCGCGTCAGCGGCCATAGTCATCTTCCTCTTCCGAGTGTGCTCGGTGGACGGAGTCCTCGCCATCTGCCCACCTGTTGGCGATGTCCATGAGGTGGTCAAGTGTCTTGGGCTTGACGCTCCCAAGTTCTTCCTTGAAGTCCTGGCGCTTGATGCCATCTTTGAAGGCATCGATCGTTCTCTCCTCAGAGATGTGTGCCGTGGAGTTTTTTATGTTGGACCAGCATAATATGTACGAGCGAATGGATTCGCCCGTTCGTTGAGTGCAGGCTCACAGCTCTTCGATCGAGGCTGCCCTTTTGCTGGTACCCTTAAAGTTTCGGATGAAACTGTAGGCCAATTCCTCCCAGATTCGGATGGATCCCGAGGACAGGCTGCTGAGCCAGATTCGGGCTGCGCCTGTCAGATGCAGCTGAAGGCACTGTAGATCGGTGTTTTTGTTTCCGCCGTGCAGCTTGACGGACGACAGGTGGTCGCTGAGCCACGCCTTAGCGTCCTGCGTGCCATCGAACTTCGGAGTGTCCGAAGGAAGCTTGAAGTTTTTCAGCATCCGTGTCCGCTAAACAGATCTGCTAAAGCATCGAGCTCTGTAGAGTTCTCCTTTGTCTTCATCCTCTTTAGATTCAGATAAGCACACGCGTTTGGCACGTGCCTTGTCGACCTTGCGCTGAGCGAGGTCGTTTCGAGCATCGTAGTCGCGGCTGCGACGTTGTGGGCTCTTGCGTCGTCGATGTAGGTCGTGCTCGTCCTCGTCGGATGAGGGTGCGGGGCTGCGGTTGAATCTGACCGCAACTTTATTTTTCGGCTTCGTGGGAGCCTCCTCGTGGAGCGCAGCTCGAACGAGTCCGAGCCCGGCTAGTGCGGACTTGTGCATAGCTCTCTTCGGGTCCCCCACTGGAGGTGGATGGGACGCGAGAAATGTGGTGGCTACCATGATCACAGCTTGTGGCGTCTTCGGGATGACGTTGCTGTTGGCGTGGACGTGTTGAGGGTTTAGGTCACCTCACGACGTGCAGTGGGATCCATGTTATCCGTGCGGGAGCGATGCTTGTTGGCCTGATTGTTGTGCGAGCTGGAGCCGCCAACGGCGGAGAGCGCAGCTTGCTGTGCGCTAGAATCCGAGGCCGCTTGCTTGCATTTGTCGAGTACCTATTCCATCTTCACCTGCTTTTTGTGCTCTTCGATGAGGAGCAGGTGGTATGCCATCCGTAGGTCCCGTGAGGCACCCACAGTCCGGATCTTGTTGCCCGCCACAGCTTCGCGTGCCTGGTTCCATCCTTCCTTGCTGAGGTGGATTACTCGACTGGCGTCGGGGTCGTCCTTGTTGGGCGGGGGGATGGTTGCCTCCTGTTTTTGCCGTTTCTACCCTATGGGTTGGGTGGCGATACATGAGCACCCAAACCTGGTGGTTGTTGCTCGTTTTTTTCGCTTTGGATGACCACGGCGCATTGGTAGCGTCCGCGGATTGGATCGCCGCTGCTGCAGCTTTCAGATCCGGAACCATAGGTCCCTTCATCCGACGGGGGATCATACAGATCTGAGTTGCAGTTGCTTCTATCATATGACTCATCTGTCGATGTTGACGTGCGTAGCACGCTGGGATGTGGGTCCCACAAGGCGGGCCTGATTGATGGCAGTGGCACCCGCTCTGGGAGGCGGAGAGTGTTTGTCTGTCCCACCTGGAAGCAGAAGCTCCCGAACAGGATCTCGAGCCCGTCGCCTACGGGCTCAAAGTCCTTCAGGGTGGCTGGTGAGTGGGCGGTGAATTCGAAAGCGCCGAAGAGGAGATGGATCTCTGTTGCCGAGGAGTTGTAGATCGCTTTGGTCGGGACCGTCACGATCGCACAATCAGCGCCCCCGATTCCCACAGACGGCGCCAATTGACGAGGTTTGATCTCGTCAATGCCCATTGTTATGAGCTTGGGTTTTGTAGAAGATGGGGGTGCTGGAGATCGCGGAATGGTTAACAGACAAGCAACCAGGGGACACGAGATTTACCTAGGTTCAAGCCCCCAGAGGGAAAACCCTACTCCTGCTTGTCTGCTCTTGATTACGGCGAAACCGAAAGTTACAGGGGTGCACAGATGCAATCTGGCATGGAGGTGTGTATGCGGTGGAAAGGATTGGTCCTCCTCGCCGTGCCCTCCTAGACTTTATATAGAGTTAGGCACGTCTCGGGCACAAGTCAAGTCGGTTACAAGTTTTAGGGTTTTCCCCTTTGAATATTCTATCTGTTCTAGTCTTGCTCTCCAAGGATGCGAAGATGTCATGGGATGGGGCCACCTGAAAATCTTCATGGGCCGCGTATATTCTTGTGGGCCTTCCTTGGGCTAGACCAGGTATGCTAATGTCGTGTACCCATAGGGTATAACCATGTCAAAGGAAGAACAAATGGGTGACCCAATCCTTGTGATTTCCTAAAACTTTTCAAAAAGGTATTCCAAAAATGTTTTACAAAAGTTTTCAACAAAGATATAGAAACATGCTATATCTAGAAGAGAAACTAATTTACAAAAGAACCTCTTATGGAGCCATCCTACCACAACCATACTGCATATCTTTTACTTATTGTTATCTTAAGGTGGTTTGCGAGTACATTCAAAGTACTCACCGGCATTGTCTCTGGCTATTTACTTGGCCAGATTGCAGATGTTAAGAAGTAACGAAGGTGCTGCCGTCTATGCAAGCTAGGCCGTCTTCCCAGTCAGTTTCCTGTAGGTTAAGGCATGACATGGGCTCTACGCTTGAAGACTTCCACTACTTGTGTTGTAATTGCCATAACGGCCACTTTGTAAGTTTTGTACTTGATACGGTATGAATGTTGTAATGATACTAGTCGGTTATGCTCACAGCTCACTGATCATGGGAACGTGAATTGTATGCATAACGGGTATTCTTGGACCGTAAATCCAGGGGTGCTACAGACATGGTATCAGAGCCATCCTGACTGTAGGAGACCTTAGTTAGCATGGACTTTAGACAGGACAACCCCTATTTTTGAAAACACCGGCTTTTGAAAACTATTTCTCAAAAGCTTTTCAAAATATTTCTTATCTTATCTTCTCTGATTTAAAAGAATCGAAAATGAATTACTCTATATCTCATCTACTTCAAAAGTTCCGTTTCCAACAAAGTCCAATTTGGAGAATATGAGACGAAGACACCGAGACAAGCACAACAAAGGAGCTACCAACGACGAAAGACACTACAAGATCGCCCTACCAACGGATTCCTTCATCGCCCCCAAATTGATCAAGTATGGCACCGACAACAACAAATGGCAAGACAGAAGTCAAGACCCCCGTAACGTCCGTACTTAGGATTAGCATCCCGAATAAACGATTCCCCTTATGGCGTGTAGTCATCCCCTTAGTATCTATGGTACGCTCTGCATGCTTGTCTTGTGCTTGTGTGATGCTTGAGATGTGTTGCTTGTCTGTGTCGGATCACTCGATCCTATTGTATGAACACCTTGTAGGCGTATCCCGACGCTAACCCTCGCAAACCAATAGCTGGAAACCACTCCTCAGCAGGATGGCCACATAAAGAAACCCCTGAAAACTCCTACTCGTGCTTTAGTTCCAATCTCCCCAAAGGAACAATGACCCTATTTAACCCCTTGTCGAAGCAACAAGGAGATCTCGCCATCACACAAACACCCCAAGAATACGGAAGATAAGGATGCTAAAGACAGCGAGGATACTCCGTCATCCCTCAAAGAAACACAAAGAGCTCGAGTTACGACCACCACTCTGAAGCTAACATGCCCCACCCCGACGAAGGACCAAGAAGAAGCATCGCTAACCGCTAAAACTGCCTCGAGATAACCCATACGGTTTCGTTAGGTAACCACCATAGGGAGATAGTCGTAATAAGGTGTCACTCGAGGATCTCAACTCAAGCGTCACGCTTTTCCCCAAGACAAAGGATCTACCCCAGCCTCGACGACCTCAAGTAAAGCCCTAAGGTGGAAAGACTGCGTCTTTCCACTCACATACAGATGACCGCTTACAACAGGATAATACAGGAAGTTCTCCAATCCAAGAACCTGCCTCAAGTACCACCTCGAGGGTCGTCAGAGGAATAGAAAACAAACATCATCCACAATATTCAGAAGACTGCTCGATCCTCCCAACACCCGAGACGTTCAGAGTTAAGAAGACAAGACTACCCGGTGCCACCAATACTACTCTCTTAGGGAGTAGAAAGCAACCCAAAGCCTCGAGTTTCTCTGAAGACATCACAAAGTCCCTTCTCTTCTATATCCTCTAACCTCTCTCCTAAAATAGCCCCGACTCTGCTAACCTCGAGGAATTACAGTAACAAAAGTTGATACCCAACCCAAGGACGGTGTCAAGATGCAAGACCACAGCTTGAAAGTATGCGAGTTTGAGGTTCCCTCATTCATGTTTTACCCACGACGTTGCATCAGACCGAACCCAAAAACAACCCCTTTCTAAAGGACTGCATTCCTAGACCGCCAACCTCCAACCCATCGGACCCTAACTAGATCAAAACTAAATACCCGGAAGCTAGTAGACGCCCCTTTCCCGTAGACCTCCTAACTCAAGAAGTGGCTTCGATGCCTCCCATGAAGCGGATTATACAAGGTCAACATAAGGTAACCACCTCAAGATCAAAGGTGCAGCGCCATCCCCCAGCATCAGCATACGACTCCAATGAAGAAGGTCGGCGACTCCACCTGAAACCCCTAGTGTCACTCTAAGGGGGAAAGACTGCGTCTTTTCCACCCAAAAACTCGACAGAACCCTGGAGTCGGCCACTAGTTACCGATAAGTGATGACCACCCCTCCAAACAAGAATCCTCGACCCTGCAAGAAGGACGCCAATCGGCATTTCTCCATAATCAGAAGATACTTCAAGGAAGTCCTCTACTTCAAGGTCGATCGTCCAAGCACCACTCCCGGTGTTTCAAGACCAAGAAAGCAGAAAGGCGGACATCAACAAGAAAAGACTAGAGAAGGATCCACTCGCCGTCTCACCACAAGAAGAAAGGACCCCGCCGACGCTAAACTTACCTAGAATCTTCCTAAGGGGAAAAGACTACGTCTTTTCCACTCGTTTAATCCAAAGCCAATCAGCTCCGATCGGTAACTGACCATGCTGGTTTGTTGGAAAAAAACTGTTATCATCCTATATTTCCATCGCTAAAATTGTCAAGCGGAAGTTATCACCCAACCCTACTCCTCCCTAATCTCGGGACGAGATTATTTTAAGGGGAAAAGGTCTGTAACATCCCAATTTCAGCAACCCTGAATTGTTGTCCAAAAGACAAAAATCAGGGAGAACAAAAACTTTTTTTGGTTACATGTACAATGTTTGTTTACTTGTTTTCTTGTGCTCTTGCAACTAATTGTGCTTTAGGAGCTATACTTCTTATGTAAACACTAGTTAACAAAAGCTATTTACAAAAGAGATGTCTTGGATCATCTTTCATATTCTCAAATTTTCTGGCATTGCAAAACCTGAGCCAAGATGACTTTGATAAAACAAAATACTTTACTAAGTTTCTATTAACAAAACTATGGAGACCTATATATAATCTCCTTATGTTTTCAAGAAAGAAATCCCAGCTACTCTTACCCCTAGGTTTTCCAAAACCTTTACTAAAACCTTTTTCATCTCAATCTTGGTAGAGATACCAAGATGGTACTTATCTTACTTCAAAGCATAACCAATTCAAGCTACCTATCCCAACCTCAAGCTAGGCTTGATGGTAACCCTAGTAGTAGTTGGATAAGTTTGATAAGATGAATTGCCTTGATCTGTTGTCTGATGAATTGCCATGATCTGCTGTCTGATGAACTGCCTTGATCTGCTAATTGCATGGTTTGCTTAGGAACTAGAGTGAGCTAGTCTAGTAGCTCATCCCGTAGGACCCAATCTATGCTTGTGATCATCAATCTCACATCAAGCATCCAAATCTTGATCTACCTTAAACCACCAAAGTGGCCATCCCATCTCCTAATTAGATCCATCGAGGGATAATCTCTTTTGATAGCTCCCAACTCAATAAAGACCCAATCTAAGCATGGATCTTATTTACTTATTCATCACATCAACATAATCTCCTTGCTCCTGTGTTTGGAACTTAGCATCCTCTCAAAATCATCTACACTTGCACTCTAGTCTAAAACCCTAACTCTGCCAAAACGGCTGTCTGGATTTATTATCTAGATGCAATCTTTGGAGCTCTACCTTTTACAACCTATGTGCATTCTTGATAATGTAATTGAACCATCTTGTAGTACCTCTTTAATAATACCAAATCCTACTCTTTCCCTTGGCTAAGCCATTCTAATTCCCACTCATCCATGATGGTTTTGTAGTCAAGATAACAATCCTTTTCTGCAAATCTTATCATCTTGCCTACTTTGGCAGAAGCTCAAATCTATATGCTACCTCCCCTTGACCAACTCTTTACATGATTATGACCTACTAATCATGGCATATCAACCCCCACTTCACTCGTCTCCATTGGAACCGTGTGCTTCTTAAACCCACCTGGTTTAGGAGGCTACCTGAGGTATCTGCTATGGCAGCCTTATTTTCAACAAAGTTTGCCATCTCCTCTACACCACCACAAATACAACCAAGCCCAACTCTTGCTTCCTTGATCATCTATATAACTTGGTATAGATATCCATCTATCCCTTGTTCCAAGGTGAGCTCTGAGCTCCCTGATCCAACCATGTTTTGGTGGCATGAAATTAACAAAACCCTAGATTCCCAAAAAAATCTAGTTTCTTTCCTTTTCACCAAAATACTTCAAAACCCAAGTGTAAAATGATGTATAAATCAAGCATACATCGTCTAACTTGGTTAGGATATTTCCCCAAATAATTCCCATAATTATTTGGAGACTAAAACTATTTAAATTCTTCTTCTAGCAAAACCCTAAAATCTCTGTCTATAAAGGCAACTCAATTTTTATCCAAAACACTTGGCCAAATCAATACATATTTGAGTTATACATATCATACCCTATCTTCCAAACTCAAAAATAAATATTTTTTAGATTCTTTATTATTTATTTTTGCCCTTTTTCTTAAATGGCAGAAACAAGAAATAATTCCCTAAAAATACTTTTCCACCTCAATAAATCCAAATAAAATTATCCAATGTGTAATATGGTATTTAGGACCATATCACATCAAAAACCAAGCTTGTCCAATGTAAAATATCATCTTAGCTTCCATAATCTATCTCTGCACTTTTTGAACAAGTGCATCTAAATGGGATTATAATACTCAGAAAAATCCCATCTAATTCATGAAGAGATTAATTGACCTACTCCACCTATCAGTACCATTTCCCCACTTGGCCCAATGCAACACTTGCAACTTCCTTCACAAGCCTCAAAATGCTCAATTTTGCTAAACTAAGCAAAACTTGATTCAAATCAAAGCCAAAACAGCTCCAATCTTCTCCAACACTCCTCTCTAACATCATCACTCTCCCCTGGTCGACCAGCACTGTAGCATTCCCCACACCCTCGTGTCCCTTATGTTTGTTTATGAGAGGGACAAAGGCCATGTCCTTTAAATCCATTTTAAAACCTTGCAATCACTACACACCACCACTCCACCCCTTCTGCACGACCAGAGCACAACAGCAGGGCCCACTCCACCACCCACATCACCCTATCCCTGGCCAGCACCTCCCTCAAGCTCTCCCTGGACAATGTCTATCCTACCCCCATTCCTCTTCGGTTTAAATAGGCCAGAGGCCACCCCAGCCTCCCCCCGTTGCTCATTTGCTCCCTCTCACCTCCTAGAACCACCCTATCCCTCCCCCTTGCCCTGATCTGCTCGAGGATGAAAGAGAGAAGAGATTCGGCCTCCCCCTCCAAAAATGAGCAAGACTCACTCTCCCGAGCTCCTCTCCTTCTGCATGTCGCTCCCCTTACCTCCTCTAAGTCCTCTGACCCTCCCCGTCTGGTTTCTCTTGTGCAGGAAAGGGCCCAGTAGCCGCTCCGGCGAGCACCGACGAGTTTGCTATGGACGTCTCCATGCCAGGCCGCTCCCAACGCCAAGACCCCCCATGCCGCCCCTCCCCGAGCTCGTCGGCGTGCCTCGCCTTGCCCTGGACCCGTTGCCTCCTGACGCTCAGGTGAGCCGCCCTGTCGAACTCTGTCCGCCAGCTAGGGTTACTCTCCCGGTGCTCCCACCGCGAGGAGGAAGACGGCTGGGAGCCATCGATCTCGATCTAATCGAGCTGCTCCCGTTGTCCCTTACCCCTTCGTCCTGGACCTGCTAACGGGCCGGCCCAGCCAAGCAGGCGGCCACATACCCGCCACGCAGGGCGCAGCCGGTATTGGGCCGGATCTGCTAGAAGTGGCCCAGTATCCCCCAGATCTAGCCCGCAAGGCTTTGCCTCCCCTTTTCTTTTATTTAAACATCATGTCCAGATTTTCCCCATAGGTTTAATTCAAAATAAAAATGGAAAGTGAGTCAAAATGACCAGTTAATATTTTTACCTTAAGCCTCCATGTTTCCCTAAACATGTAGTGCCTAGATTTGACCAAAGTGTGGACCAGATCTATTTCAATAAATCAACCACCCCGAGGTATCCTTTTTACCAATACTTTTCCACATGGATTTCTACAACTCCAAATAGAGTGAAACCTTGGGGTAATGCAAGATACTAACCACACCTTGCATGCCCCACTGGCCCCACCCAAATTAGCATCATGGTTTGCCCACAACAAAAATAACAAAACCAGGACATTTCTGACTTTAGAAATATCTCTAGGCCACACCAAAAGAGGTTTTGACCTAATTCCAACTCCCAGTAAACCTCTGTACCAATAAGTACCAAAACACAGGATCCTGAGATTTATTGAGCTTTTATTGAATTGTGGTTAATTAAACATTTCTATATATGGTTTATTCACCAATAAATTCATAACAGTAGCTATGTAACTCCAAACAGGGTGATTCTAATTTATACATAAAGGTATTTCCAGTACCTAACAAGTGACCTTGGAATCACCTAAAAATCTTTTGTAAATTAAACCTGATGAAAAAGACAAACCTCATCCAGAACTATCTTTGGGAATTTCCTGAGGACATTCTGGTAATTGTTTTGAGGTGATTCCAACTCTAAGTGAATCAGTCTATCAAATAATACCTAATAATCCAAGGAAATAATTTTTGTACTCTAGAACAATTCTGTTGAATTATTTCCTAAAACTAAAGTTTTATTCACTATTCACTATAAATCGTTGTAAATTGATAAAATAGTGAAACCACTTTTGTTGGACTCATTTTATCAATACCTATCTGAGGGTATCATATTTTCACATTGATATTACACAGATCAAGCCCCTGGTCAAAAAAACCTCCCTTAGGTAGTCCCTAGACTATAAATCCAAAGGGATCCTATCCATAAGGCCTCCAAACCTTCTCGCAATCCAATCAAATCAAACCTCCAACATCATTCTGATGTATAACTTGTATTTATCCTTGGTTTTCTGTTTGGTTTGATGCTTGTATGCCTTGTATTGATTGTGGTGTTGTTTGTTTGCATGTATACTCGATAACGGCGATAGTTACGATTGTGTGACGCCGAGAAGAAGGAAGCATCGGGTTTCTCTTATTATTAATTGTATTGGTATTCTGGTATTCTAAAGAAGTCATGGGACATCTCGCTGGTCACAGGCAAGCCACCTTCTTGCTCATATGCCTTGTCCTATTATTTTACCTATGCATGTTTTATCTACTCATTTATGTAAATTGCATTGTTTTACTATACTATGTTTTATATGGGGAATGTTTGGATCCTCCAAATAATTACCCCTTAGTACCTTTAGGTGCAACCCATTTGACTATTAGCTACCTTCCCTTAGTATGGTAGATGGTGTTTAACACCATAACCCCTTGGAGACCCTGTTTTAGCCTAAGCAAAAGTATAGGATGGGAAGACCCCGGGAAATGATTTACAAAAATGTTTTCTGAGAAAACCTTGGTGAGGCTTGGCCTACCAAGTGGTTTGGGAAATGAGAAGGGTTTTTTTACAAAAATATGGACAAAAGATGGAGGAAAAATGTTTACAAAAACAACCGGGCTGGCCAGTTTTGAAGCTAGCGCAATTAACCCGTGCAACCACATTACTCTGGAATGGGACGGGGCTGGGCCGAAAGTTTATCTAATCCGGTATAAGTGTCTCAAACTACTACGAGGAAGAAAAAATTCCCGGAGGCTGGGCTTTCCCCTGTAAAGGCCCATGTGAAACATCGGTCTGGGGAAGGTAAATACCGTCTAATTAGCGGCCAGACGATACAATGAGCCCCTCATTGAAAGCGCACACCCTGCATGGTGCAAAATGCGTTCCGGTTGGCTTGTGACTATATAGGGCATCCCGGTTTTGAGGGGATTAACTTCATAGGGTAGGCACTTGTATCGGAGAGGGCATTCGAAAGGTCTTGGCCGATTATTCGACCCATGATCGGTGTGGATCAGGGACGGGTAATCAGATGGTGTGGGTATAGTGTACAATCTCTGCATAGTGTAAATCTATTCGAATAGCCGAGTCCTCGGTCATGGACGGTTGTGCTGGCGGCTGTACAGCGGTAATGGTTTTGATTTCAAAAAGGACTTCGGAAAAGCAATGGCTTGAAAATGATTTGACCATGGGATGGTCGGGAAAAAGGAGGAAGGAGTTTGGTCATGAGATGACCGGAAGGAAGAACAAATGGGTGACCCAATCCTAGTGATTTCCTAAAACTTTTCAAAAATGTATTCCAAAAATGTTTTAAAAAAGTTTTCAACAAAGATATAGAGACATGCTATATCTACAAGAGAAACTAATTTACAAAAGAACCTCTTATGGAGCCATCCTACCACAGCCATACTGCATATCTTTTACTTATTGTTATCTTAAGGTGGTTTGTGAGTACATTCAAAGTACTCACCGGCATTGTCCCTAGCTATTTACTTGGCCAAATTGCAGATGTTAAGAAGTAACGAAGGTGCTGACGTCTATGCGAGCTAGGCCTTCTTCCTAGTCAGTTGCCTGTAGGTTAAGGCATGACATGGGCTCTGCACTTGAAGACTTCCGCAACTTGTGTTGTAATTGCCATAAAGGCCACTTTGTAAGTTTTGTACTCGATACGGTATGGATGTTGTAATAATACTAGTCGGTTATGCTCACGGCTCACTGATCATGGGAACGTGAATTGTATGTATAATGGGTATTCTCGGACCGTAAATCCGGGGGTGCCACATAGCAGATATTGGATAACACGATGTATGCCTAAGTCAATGGAAATCGATATTCCCAAGGACACGAGATTATCGGCGTACCCACACATTTTGAGTACGTGCTCACTAACGGAGTTGTTCTCTTCCATCATGCAGCTAAAGAACTTTTCATAAGCATTATAACTCTCTACAGCAGCATGGGTGTCGAAAATCATTTTCAAGTCACCCATTGTGTCAAAGGCATTTCTGTTTTCGAAACTCTTTCGAAGTTTTGGTTCCAGCTCATACAGTATACCGCAATGAACTAAGTTGTGGTCCTCCTGACGAGTCTGATAGGCATTCTTTTCCTAGTCAGGGGCATCATTAAATGGTGGGGGGCCTAGCGGCACTTATATCATATATTTATTTTGTGTAGCAGAGAGGAGAATTCGAAAATTCATAGCCCAGTCGGTAAAGTTTCTACCATTCATTACAAGTTTCTCTTTCTCCATGAACACATTGAAATTAAAAACAGGTGGTGCCATCTACAACAGAATTTGTAAAGTTTAGACTAAGTTTATGATAGATCGAGTTCAACTAATCCAAATTATGTATGAACTCCCACTCAAAAACTACATCCCTCGTGTCTTTTTGGTGATTACATGAACCAAATCCACTACAGCAAGTCTGATCATCACGTGAGTCGGTGTAGCTTCAAAGGCGAGCATCTATATGGTCATCATATCAACATATGGCTCATGCTTAACCTTTCGGTCCGTGTTCCGAGGCCATGTATGTACATGCTAGGCTCGCCAAGTAAGAAACTTAGTATTTAGCGTGTGTAAAACTGTCTTACACCCGAAATACAAGAACACCCGATCATCACGTGATGTCTTAAAGTGGAGAAACATAATCTACTAAAGGGATAATACATTTTTATCTTGATATCTAAATGAGGGATCATCTTATTATGCTAATAAAACGCCAAACATGCAATATAAGATGCAACAAACATCATATGTGAAAAGTGAAATGATATGGTGAAAGTACCGACTTGATACGACTAGAGGGGGTGAATAGGCGTCTACCCAATTTTAATTTGTTTCTCACTTTTAGGCTCAACGAGAAAGGAAGTTATCTAGAGATGCTACTAAGTGAACAACCTAAATGCAAGAAAACAAACGCCAACAACAAAAACAGTAAATAGCAAGGAGTAAAGGAGGGGAATGAAGTAACCGGAGAGGGGACACGGAGATGTAATTCCCGTAGTTCACTCCCAAGGAGATACATCTATGTTGGAGAGGTTTTGGGGCCACACAAGGTCACCCGAGCGCCACAAAGGCCTCACCTTCTTCTTCGGTGAGCTCCCCCACAAAGGAGGCCTCACAATCCACTAACCGGTGACCTTGAAGGCGCCAACCGAAACCTTTACACCAAGGTTGAGGGGGAGGCTCCACAACTCAATTGGAGGTCCTCAACGACACCTCGAAGCTTTACAACGCACGCATTAGCTCCGAGGATGCCCTACACCGTCTAGGGTTCCAAGAAACCCAAGAGCAACAAGATCCACAAAGGATGGGTGGGGGAAATCAAATCTTCTTTGGTGGAAGTGTAGATCTAGGTCACCTCCCTCACCTCTCAAAAGATCAAGTCATTTGAGTGGCTAGAGAGAGAGATCTAGTGAGGTGAAGCTCAAGCATTAATGGAGGAGAGAGAAAAATTCGAGTTAGAGTGGGAGGAAGAAGAGGGGTGCCTTAAATAGGCCCCCTCGCGCTGAACCGTTACAGCCCCCGCGACCTCACCGGAAGTTCCGGTGAGTGGCCGGAAGTTCTGCCCAGCCTGGCTCCAACGGTCATCAGACCGTTGACGCCCGCTCCAGAAGCGCAGCCCGAAGTTCTGGTCAAAACAGACCGAAAGTTCCGGTGAACTTCCGATGCCAGTTCCGACCAAGTTCCGGCAAATAGAACGTTTCAAAACAGAAGGTTAATGAGCCGCCACCGGATCTTGGAGCGGAACAACGGGCGGAACTACTGGGCCACGAACCGAGTCTGGCCGAAAGTTCCGGCGTCTGGGCGGAAGTTCCGCTCAGGATCTTTTGGCGGGACAAGTTCCGATGCAAGTTCTGGCCCAAGTTCCGGCAAATAGAACACTTCATACAGAAGGTTACTGATTCACCATCGGAACTTGGGGCGGAACTAGCGTCAGAACAAAGTGTAGAACAGCCCGCAGAAAAGAATCTGAGCGGAACTTCTGGCCTAGGCCGGAAGTTCCGGTGAGACACAAAAAGGCTCCAACAGAACAGGAAAACGCTCTCTCACGGGATAATGGGATGGCTATGGCGGTGCATATAGGTTTGTGCAAGAACAAGTGATTTCCCACAGCCTTCCAAAATGGACCCCCTCTTAATAGTACGGTGACCTAAAAACAACAACCGGAGAGAAACTAGGAGAAGACTAAAAGGCCACCGTCTTCATGAGATCCCAAGAGAGCATCCATCACAATAGAAGGAGACATCAACGACGTTTCCCCTGAAACTCAAGAGCACAATTAAAAACACAGTTGGGATTATCATTAACACCAAAAACATCATGGGAAGATATAGTCCTTTCAATCTCCCCCTTTTTGGTGTTAGATGACAATCCCAAAGATTTGCATAGAATCAAAGCAATCTTTGCAATGGACGGGACAAGCTCCCCCTGTATGTGTGCAAGGTAGAGAGAATAGCTCTAAGGACAAGACTAGCACACATACATAGAGGCTCCCCCTACCAATTGCAAAGATAGCACAAGTGCAAGGTACAAGAAAGGATAGAGATCATACCAGAACCAACCAAATGTGGTGGAGACAAAAGGAGTAATAATAACAATAAGAGCAATGAGGCTCCACCACCATATGCAACATAGTCTCAAACATAACATACCACATGGTCCACAAGCACACATAACTTCACGGACATAAAACCACAAGCACACAAATAAACTAGAGAGTTCGCGAGCAAGAAAAGATCAAAGGCAAGAACAGGCTCGCGACTCAACCCATGAAAATCCCGTAGACAACCTAATAGACATCTTTATCCCCCTTTGGCATCGAGACACCAAAAAGGAAGAAGAGATCAATCTACTCGTCCCAGCCATGAGAGGGGGAGGAGGAGAAGACGCAGGGACCTAGGGACCCCACTCAGGCGGACCAGTGACCTCCTCAGACTCATCCTTGGACCAGTGGCAGTTGTCGCGAATCCAATCATCCTTGGGAACAGTGACAGAGCTAGAGACCGGAGAGCTAGGAATGTTGAGAGCGGTCATGATGGCCTTCTGGCGCTGAACATTGTGACGCTGATCGACATAGGCCTGATACTCATAGTCCTACAGAAAGCAGAAAGTTTTCTTCACTTTCCCAAGCAGCTTCTTTGCCCAAGACGGCTGCCTCTGGAGAGAAGGACCACCAGCACTATAGCCACCAGGAGCAGAGGAAGGACCACCAGCAACATCTTGAGCCTTCTTGAGGGCAGCTTCCTTTTCTTCTTGAGAGCGAGGCTTTTGGTGCTTCATCACACGTAGCTTCTTCTCCTCATGAATGGTGATGTTGTCTTGAGGAAAGGAGGTGCCAGTCGTCTCAAGCCACTTGTGATTGATGAGAGTCTATATGTAGGGAGCATAGATGCAGGAGCGCTTTTCAATGAGATACGCCCACATCTCTGAGTAAATGAAGTGCATAATATACATTGACCTGTCAGTGTCCCGGCGAAGATAAGTTTGATGCATGAGGTCAACCTGATAGCCATGAAACTGATCAAAGTTGCCAGCCTTGGGAGAGATGGTGTTCAAGTACACCCTGCGCATGATGTCAAAAACTGGCAGCAGATGATTCACAAATCCAACAGTTCCCCACCCTTCAATGTAGAGAGGCTCCAGGACCTCAGGATCATCAGCTTCAGGACCATGAACACGCCAACCATTTGCCCCGCGGCCAGGCTGAATGGGATAGACAAGAAGCTCAGCAAACTCAGACCAAGTGGCGGTAAGAAACACGTCCCTGGTCATCCACTTCATCACACCTTCAGTAGAGGACTGCATGTGAATAAACAGAGTTGAGTAAAACTGAGCAATAGCAGTCACATCAAAGTTCTAACGGTGCTCCATGAGGGGAACCAGCCCAAACTTCTGGCAAATATCAAGAGCCTCGCCAATGTAAACTTGCTTCTCTTCCATGTGAGCCACATTGATGTACTTTTGAGGATCAACCACGAACTTCTTCTTTGATGCATAAATTTCTTCATATATCTGTTCCTGACGGCAGGTGTGGAAGTGAGGGTCCAAGCAAAGACGATCACGAGGCACGAGGTAGGGATCCGTAGCCCTGAATGCAGAGTAAGATTTTGTTGCCTGTCAAAACCCACCGGCGAGCAGCGACGAGCAACACGAAGAGCCGGGAGGCTCCCAGAACTGCTGGTGGGCCCTGGTCCCGCGGGCAACGGCCCGCAAAACTCCGGCACACGTCCTGGATGGTTCGAGGGCGTGCCACCTGACCTATACCTGGTCAGGAAGGTGATGGGTTGCTTCGAGTGGTTTCCTGCATGGCAAACAAACATACGTAAAATTCGAGCCGCGACCGGCTCCCAGGTTTCCCTGTGAATCGGCTCCTAGAGCCGATTATCCCATGGTTCCGCATTAAATCTATGATAACATGGGGTTTTGCTTCATCAATACAAGTTAACTCGATCTACGACAGTTTAACGTTTTCACCACGTAATTGGAACGTCCTACACGTAGTTGAGCCTGGTAAATACAAAAGATGATAGAAAACTAACCCTAGAGAAGGCCTAACAACCGACGTAAAGTCAATTCCCGGAACAACTCCTCTCGAGTTAGCAAACCATATCCTTACGTACTACTGGATCGTTCAACCCGTTTGCAAGGCCTGACTACGTGGATATCAAACTAAACCTTGGAGAATAAGGCAAAACTATAACGGATCAAATCGACTGAATAAAGATCAAGCAAGATTCTACCCTTACACCCGGGAGAAGGTGTAAAGGCAGCGAGATAAATAAAGGCAGCATAACTAAACAGTCATAACAAAAAGTACCGATGCTAGCCTAAACAAATCTATGATAATAGTGTTACTCGCCATCAACAAGGCTTCAGTACGAGTAACACCAAATAACGCATAAGCAGATACTGCCTAGATCGCAAGATGCGATCTAGGCAGCATGACACTTACCCGAAAGAAACCCTAGAAACAAGGGGTGGCGATGCGCCGAGATTGTGTTTGTTGTGAACGTGATCGTCCTCCTTTTCTCAATAAACTTAGGTACATATTTATAGTCCGGAGACTTTCTATCTTTGGAATAATTCTAACAACTCTATCTCTTGCCTAAACCGAAACGTAACCTATTACAATATAAGATACACGGGCAATTTAGCCCAAAACAACGCACAAGGCCGATTCAACAACACGTTGCATATATGTATCTTCCAAGCCCATCTTGATTACGGCCCATCTCCTCCTTTGGCCAAAATGTGGCGATAACACATGCCCCCCTGGTTTTGGCAATAATAATTCCAAAACCACTCTGTTTTTTCCCTCTCCTCTTTTTTTTTGTATCGGGTTACGCGTTGCCAGAATGCGTTGCAGAGCAGAATCGCCACGCCACCCCCTCATCATGATGCCCTGTCTTCTCCACTTCTCCGCAGTGCATGATTTGACAATTTCGGCAGCACATTCTGGGAAACCGCTATAGCATTGAACCACCTCCCACTATTCCCCTTATTTAACTTCATCTGAGCAGTTTGTACCCCCATCTTCTTCCATCAGCCAAAAAACCCTCTTTCTCCGCCATGGCCTCCTCTTCTTCCTCCAAGTCATCCGGCCTTTCCTCCCAAGCCTCCAACACAACGAACAACCGGGAGCCGACGCCGGAGCACCCGCCAATGGCGGCGTACGATGCTCTCGCCCCACAATGGTGGGACGAGAGAGACTGGGACTTCACCGCCTGGTCCGAGGACGACGAGTCCTTGACCGAAGGCGAGGAGGGCCTCCAGTTCCTTGCCGACGGGGAACTGGAGGTGGAGAGCTCCGACGACGCCTGGTCCTGGGATAGCGTCGAATCCTCCGACGAGGAGGAGGAAGCGGAGGAGGACACCTCCTCTGATGAATACCCGCCGGTGAAGCGCTTCCGCGCCGGGTCCAGCGAAGACACCGAAGACGACGACGAGGACGAGGAGGCCCCCGCTGACATCCTCGGCAGCAGCGGCGAAGACGACGCCGGCAGAAGCGCTGATGACAGCGAGTACGACGACGGCGAAGACAGCGGCGACGACATCGGCCTCTAGATTAGGAACCAGTAGCAGTAGTACTAGTAGTAGATTTCCTTTTGTAAGCAATCGGCTCCATTGTAAACAATCGTCTTTTGAATCAACAAAGATTGCTTTTCTAATTCGCTTTTGCCGATAGTCAAACTAGGTCAATGCTCAAAGAGCCGATGGTAAAGCATCGGCTTTCCCCAAAAACGCCGACAAGGTCAAATTTGGTCGCATACTTGGACAAATCTAAGCGGCCCCTTTCCAGTTTCAAACGGTAGCCTGCGACCCTCTTCAAAAGGGCTAAACCAGATCTCCAATTTCCTCACCGCACAGATCGAGCTTACAGCGACAAGAACCCTCGATCCCCAATCGCATAGATCCATCTCCGCCGGAAAACTAGATGGCGGAATCATCCAATATCAACACAGCGGTCTCTGGTCTGAAGGTACGCCTGCTCCTCGTAGTCTGAACATGGTGCTAGAATTAATGGCAAACACCTGAACTAATGCTTTATTCCACCATTAAATTTTTTAGGTTTCAGACATTCTGCTGCCGCATCCTTCTCTCCCAAATTCTCTCTGTCTTAGCCCCCGTACAGAATCTAGTCCTGCCCATCTGATCTCTTGCGAGGCAAACAGAATCCCCTTCGTAAGCCAAAACCTAGATTTGAATTCTTGGGCCGACTGCTTGCGAGCCTGGCCTAATCCTCCTGAACATTGGGTCTCTTGGTTCAGCAGGGTAGCCAAAACTTACCAATCTCAATGGGAAACCACAGGAATAGCTGATGCCTTGCATCTGTCACTGTCTCCCCTGGAGAAACATGAAAATCTTCTAAAAACCATCGGCTATTTCTGGTCCAATGCTCTGAACTGCTTCATGTTTGGTCATGGCCCCATGACACCAACTCTGTTAGACGTGGTGATGATTACTGGTCTGGACGTTACATCACCCAGCCCCTCTGCTTTTAATCTGACAAAGGTCCCCTACAAGCTTTCTTCCAAAACAGAATGCACGAACTGGGGTGCCTATATTCAAAGCCACATGAAAACTAAAGGCCCTGTCACAGAGAAAGAACACACGGCTTTCCTCAACCTCTGGCTAGAACATTTCATATTCGGTGGCCCTTCCCTTGCTCCAACCAAGAATTATCTCTCCCTGGCCTATGAACTTGCTAAAGGCACTCAACTTGGCATCGGCAAACTGTTCCTTGGAGAGGTCTATCGATATCTCCAGTTGATGTCTGTCAAACTATTCTCCGGCATAGCAGTCAAAATAGGAGGTCCTTGGTGGTTCATTCAGCTATGGGCCCAGCTGTATTTTCAAAACCATGTCCCAAACTTTCCCCTTTTGGCGAGTTGTACCTTTCCAGATGTCAAAGGGAAGCAGATCCGATGCACCAGCTACGGCCAAGCTCTGTATAGACTGCCAGGTAGTAAACTGATCCCTCAGGAAGCATCCAAGTGGTTCAGCAATTTCTTCCAAGGCCTGGACAATCCTATCTTCTTTCCTTACATGGAAGAATCGGAACATTTTGAAAATCCAATCTCCTTCAGGCTAGACAACTTTGCCGATGACACCAGCACTCGACATCTATTTTCCACTGTGATCCGTCCCTGTTTCCTTCCAGTTGGCATGAGCACATCCAACAGAATAATCAAGCCTGGATATGAATTCTACCAGCCGGTCCTAGTGGCTCGGCAATTTGGCCTTGGACAAGTACCTCCCCATTTCTTTCTTCACCATCTTACAGAGAGTAGAGCTGACCTGCCCGATCCTCTCACCAGTCAAAGGTGTTATTCCTTCTTCGATGCTCTGGCCATCCCAATTCCTAACAACCTCACCTTCGCTTCATCAACCGATGGTTTTGAGCACTGGTGGTCGATGTGGAAGACTCATGCCTTCAGGAGAGCTCTGGGACCGTTGTTGGAACAGCTCGATGCTGAATATGATATCCCCGTAGAACAGGTACTATTACTTGTAAATTTTCTTGATGCAGCTCATAAATGACTCTTCTAATAACCCGCTCTGTCTCCTTACAGCAACAAGATGGTCCTGAACCTACACACGATGATGGCTCCCCCTTCGAATTCTTCCCACCAGCTCCTGTGGTCCTTTTCTGCAAAAACTCGCCACCTTTTAAAAAGGTCGTGATGCAGAGCCAGCCGATATCACCACAATCGGCTTCCAAGAACCAAGCAACTTCCAGGTCAGCCACCTCTCGAGTTCCAACTAAAACAAGAACGGTGGTGAGGAAGGTAGCTGCCAGGAAGACTTTGAGGCGCCGGAGCCCTTCTCCAGAAAGTTCGCATGTATGCTGATCCATGCCTTAGTTGATCTCTTTCACCCTTGCAAACATGTTTGCGTTTACTAGCTCTCCTTCTCTTACAGGCTTCCATCGAAGACACCTCCAGCGAGAACACACAATCCAATCGAGGAGAATTGGGCCCAACAGACTCTGAGAGGACCATCACACCGAGCCAGCCAGATTTGCCACAATCGGCTCCCAGGAAAAGGCCAGTTCCTGAACCTGCTGCCCCCCGAGCATCAGTCGAGGCGGGGCCAGCCGTGAGCCCCAAGAGGGCTCGCAAGGGACTGCAAACTTCTTCGTCGAGCCAGGAGGTTTCGAAGCATCACTCTCCATGCTCTTACCAATTGTTTTTTATCTGCCGATTCATCACTATTTACATCGGCCAGCACCTTCCATGCAGGCGACTGATACCTCTAGTGGGAAAGCCGGGGAAGCGCCGATGCCTCTCGCAAGGCTGGATCCATTAATCCCTGACGGTGTAGATGAAACGGTTACCACTTTAGTCGAGCCCCCAGTGAAAACACACAAACCGATTGTCTCGTCATCTGCTGTCCCCTTGATCTTAGGAGAGGTATGTTCGCTTCGTTCGGCTCATCCTTCCATGTTGGACGCATACTGACGCCGTTTCGGCCTGCCAGGGTTGTGATATCTCAGGCCTGCTGACGTTCGACCCTGAATCCATCGAACCAACTCCCTCTGTTGCCAACGATGAACCACGAGCCAGGGCTGTTCCACCTCAATTCCAGCGTCTCAAAGCCTTGCTGTCCTCCCCGATCGAGAAGTTGATCGAGGGTTCTGAAGAGGTGAAGAGTGTTCTTGCTGAAATCAAGGACCAACTCCCAGTAGCACTGCAGGTGAAGCTTTGGCCAGTTGTAACTCTGTCTTTCTACGGGTCAAGGGTGAAGTTGGCTCGTGAGAGGATTGATCTGCGCCGCGCCCAACTCCCACTGAAGACCAACATTGCAGACAAATGTCAGCAGCTCAACAAGAAAAAGGCGTCTCTGGACGCCAAAACTGACACCTCTGTCAGCACCGCCGAGCTTGCATCCTTGAAAAAGGACCTGGGCGATCTTGAAGAGAAGGTCCGGGCGACTAAACAGCTCATCCGTGACAAAGAAGCATACATTGCCCGCTTCCAAGACGAAGCGGAAGGCCTCAAAGCTCAACTGAAGACTGATCTGGCGGAAATACACGCCCTGAACAAGCAGCTGGTGATGGGCAAGGATGAAGACGACGAAGCCGAGATCGCTGAGGTGGATCGTGTTCGTGCTGACGCCCTCCACGCCTTCGAGGCATTCCTTCAGTAGCTTATTCATGTAAACTGACACCTGCTCGTAACAGTTTGAACCCCTAGAGTCGATGGCTGTGCATCAGCTTTTTTTTTATTGGCCGATTTCATGTATCGGCCCCCATATCTCACTGTCCATCATCCCACATGCTTGGGAAATATTTTTTCATCGGCCGATTTCATGTATCGGCCCCGATATTTCATTGTCCATCATCCCACATGCTTGGGAAATATTTCTTGAGATGCTGACCGTTGACAGCCACTGGGAATTTCACGCCATCCAGCTCCTCCAGCATGTACGCGTTCCCCCTTAAAACCTGATCGACCCTGTATGGCCCGTGCCAATTTGGAGACCATTTACCGTATGCTGCATCCTTGGTTCCCAATGGCAATACAGCTTCCCATACGAGATCGCCAACGTGGAACTCCTTTGGTCTCACTTTCTTATTATATGCACGAGCTACCTTGGCCTTGTTCTCTTTGATTTTCTCAAGCGACCACAGCCTAAGCTCAGTCAAATCCTCAACACTGTCACTCATCAGGGCCGCATATTCTTCAGTTGTTAGATCGTTCTGAAAAGTGACACGTCTCGATCCAGCCGTAATTTCCCAGGGCAATACGGCTTCTTGTCCATAGACTAGATGGTATGGCGAGGTTTTTATCGCTCCATGACATGACATGCGGTAAGCCCACAAAGCCTCTGACAAAACCTCGTGCCAACGCCTAGGGTGCTCGTCGACTTTCCTCTTGATCAGCTTGATAAGGCTCTGGTTGGACGCTTCAGCTTGCCCATTTGCTTGAGCATAATATGGGGACGATCGGATCAGCTTAATTCCCGTGTCCTCACAGAACTTTCTAAACTCGTGGGAAATGAAGACCGAACCTCCATCGGTCGTGATAGTCTGGGGAATCCCGAATCTATGAATGACATGTTCTTTCACAAAATCGATAACATCCTTCGAGTTCACTAACTTCATAGGGACGGCTTCCACCCATTTAGTGAAATAATCCGTAATGGCCAAAATCCACATGTGGCCTTTGCTTGATGGAGGATTGATCTTGCCGATCATATCCATGCCCCAACCTCGGAATGGCCACGGCTTGATGATGGGGTTCATTGCTGACGCGGGTATCATCTGAATTTTTCCAAATTTCTGACATGCTTGACACCCTTTGTAGTACTTAAAACAGTCCTCAAGCATGGTAGGCCAATAAAACCCTGATCGTCTGATCAACCACTTCATCTTGTGAGCCGATTGGTGAGTTCCACAGGAGCCTTCGTGTACCTCGTGTAGGAGCCGATTGGCCTCGGTTGGCCCCAGACATTTGAGCAGTAACCCTTCCAGAGTCCTGTAGAACATGTCGTCCCCAATAAGAAAATATTTCATGGCCTTGTACCTTATCCGTTTAGGTGCCCCCCGAGCCGAATCCTTCAAGTAATTGAAGATATCGGCTCTCCAGTCGTCCGCCTCCAGGAACTGTACCTGAACATCAGCTCCATCTGCTACGTCCTTGTATCCTGAAGCCATTTGTGCGAGATCATTCGCCTCGATATTCTGCGATCGCGGGATCCAGTGCAAGTTTATGTACCGGAACTATGCCATCAGCTCACGGCATTGCAACCATAATGGGAAGAGCGACTCGCTCTCGCACTTGTATTCCTCCGTGAGTTGGGAAATCACCAATTTGGAGTCTCCAAAAATTTCCACTGCTTCTGCTCTAGCTTCGATGAGCAACTCCATTCCCTTGCGTATCGCCTCATACTCAGTGACGTTGTTGGTGCAAGGGGTAGATAGCCTGATGGAGAAGGAATATGTTGCCCCCCGGGGCGACACGAGTAGAATGCCGATGCCGCAACCATCATCACAAACCAATCCATCGAAAAACATAGCCCACGCTCGTATAGACAGTGCTGCTATATTGGTGTTGATTCTTTCGGCAATAAGATCGGCCAACGCCTGACCCTTAACCGCTTTCGCGGGTTGATACCGGATATCAAATTCCGATAATGCAAACATCCATTTGCCGAGTCGGCCTTTCAACATAGGAGCCGATAGCATGTGCTTTATGACATCTGATTTGCATATAATGATAATCTCTGCTGAGAGCAAGATGTGGCGCAGCTTGGTGCAGGTGAAAAACAGGCAGAGGCACAACTTATCAACCTCAGGATACCTTGTCTCTGCATCCAGCATCCTTCTGCTGATGTAAAACACCACTCGCTCCAGGCCATCGTAAACTTGCACCACCACCGAGGCGATGGACGTGTCAGCTACTGACAAGTAAATGTAGAATGGCCTATCTGGCTAGGGTGGAACCAACACTGGCGGCTTTGTTAAATATTCTTTGATTTCGTCGAAGGATCGTTGTTGTTCTGTTCCCCAGCGGAACTCCTCATCAGATTTAATTTTTACCAGTCCCATGAACGGCTCTATTCTTCCTGACAGATTGGAGATGAATCTTCTGACGAAGTTGATCTTGCCGATGAGAGACTGCAGTTCTTTCTTCGTGGTAGGTGGCTTCATTGTTCGCACTGCCTCTTGACTTTTCAGGCCGATCTCAATTCCGCGTTCATGGACCAAGAAACCCAAGAACTGACCGGCCGTTACACCGAAGGAACACTTCTTTGGATTCATCCGTAGGCCGAATTTTCTTGTTCGGTCCAGGACGCGTTGCAGATCGCCCAAGTGTCCTTCTACTGAGGCAGACTTGACCACCACGTCATCGATATAAATTTCCACCAGCTTGCCGATCAGATCATGGAAAATGTAATTCATGGCTCTTTGGTACGTGGCGCCGGCATTCTTCAGTCCAAACGTCATGACTACGTATTCAAACAACCCCACCGAGCCTGGGACTCTGAATGCAGTCTTGTGTATGTCTTCCGGAGCCATAAAAATTTGGTTGTAACCGGCATTGCCATCCATGAAGCTCAAGACTTTATGACCAGCAGCTGCGTTGATTAATGTCTCTGCTACCGGCATCGGATACTCATCCTTTGGAGTGGCTCTATTGAGATCCCGAAAATCTATGGCAACACGCCAGCGGCGATCCTTTTTCTCTATAGGTACGATACTAGAAATCCACTCAGCATACCTGCATGGCCTGATTAACTTAGCTGTCAACATTTTCTCGATCTCTTTCTTGACTTCTTCCAAAATTTCGGCCTTCATCTGTCGTGCTCGCTGCTGGAACGGCCGAAACCCTTTTTTAAGCGGGAGTCTATGCTCGATGATGCTCCTGTCTAGCCCGGGCATCTCTGTATAGTCCCAGGCAAAGCAATCTGGATATGCTTTCAACAAAGCTATCATCGGACCCCGCAGATTCGGATCTAACTTCTTGCTGATAAATGTTGGTCGTGGCTTATCCCCAGGACTGATGTCAATTTCTTCTAGCTCATCAGCGGAGGTAAACCCATACCCTAGCTTTCCGTCACCTGCTAAATCGATGCTAAAGATGGGGCAAACAGTTGGTGAGGATAACAAAAATAATTTGGGCCGATTGCCTGAATCGCCCCCCTTTTTGATTGCATTAGTCAAGGAAGGTTTACAACTTATTTTTGCTCCACAATGGCAGGGAATCTCCCTATTACGACTGCATGACCTACTTGTCTCAAGATTACTGCTTTTTATTTTTTGCGGCCGATCGCAGGGATCGGCCATACCACGTACGATCGTGGACTTTGCTACTCTGTCAGGCCAGTGGATAAGACCAGCCTCACCCCGTTTTTTGTAACCTTAATGCGCTCACAGCCGTCTAGACTGATTCCAGATATCGGCTCTTGGTCGTCTGCTTCCCAGACGTTCATGCCAGCTATGGAGATCTCGATCGAATCATCTGCATGAATGACCTCCACTTCATCTCCATTCCACTGTATTAGGCACTGGTGCATCGTGGATGGAATGCAGCAGTTGGCGTGAATCCAATCTCTCTCCAGCAGGACAGCGTAGGTGCTTTTGCTGTCCACGACAAAGAATGACGTAGGGATGGTTTTTCTGCCCACGGTCAGATCCACGTTCAGTACGCCTTGCGTTTCAGAAGTTTGGCCGTTGAAGTCGCTTAACGCGACGTTGGTTTTGATCAGATCTGCAGTGGAGCGTCCCAAACGCCGTAGCATGGAGTATGGCATTATATTGACTGCCGCTCCGGTGTCAACCAACATCTTGCTGACAGGCTGCCCATTGATGTAACCTCACAGGTACAGGGCTTTCAGATGTTTGTAGCCCTTCTCACGTGGCTTTTCAAAGATAACCGGCCGTGGGCCACAGTCAAACTGTGCCACTGGTAGCTCTTTGGTTCTTGGAGCGCAAAACTCTGACGGAAGTATGAACACCATGTTTGTGCCAGCCGATGTCTTCGCATCGGCTTTTACTAGTTTGGGGCGCCACTCCTTCCTTTTCGGGCGAGCCTCCGTTGCCAAGGTTTGCCGAACTTTCACGGCCAGATCGGGTCGTGCTTTCCTTAAAGCGTGGAGGTACTGCGCTTCGGCTTGCTCCAAGTTACGTAGTCGCTGAACTCTACGCTTTTGGGTGTGTCTGAGTCCATCGGGACACCACCTTGGCCGGTGATATCTGTCTTCTTCTTCTTCACCCGTTGGCTCCTCGAGATCTTTTGCTCGAGATGACTTCTCTTGTCTGTTCTGAGGCGGGAGAGGTCCTAGACGCTTGAACACTGAAACTGGACCTGTGTCCTTCTTCTACTGTCCACATTCTGGGCAGTTGTCGACTGTAGGCAATCGGCTCATTCCGGCATCCCAGCAATACTTGAAGAAGGGACAATCCCAATGTTTATCCACGCCTTCTTTTTCCTTTGACTTTCCCCTAGCGAGGTGCTCATATCCTTCATCATCTCTATCGCGCCGGCGACGTCGGTCGTACTGATGCTCATACTTGTTAAGGAGATGCGTGGAGTGTGGCTTCTGATATCGCACGCTTCTCACTTGCTCCTCGGTTAAATATCGCCTGTCATCATAACGGGGCCGGTCACGTGGACCAGCCTCCTCTCTTTCTCTGCCCCGAGAGCGACCGCCTTCCTCCTTATATGTGTCACGGTGGTACACAGGTCCTGCCATATTAACATCGAACGAGAAATCCAACTGGCGCCTCGTGGAGTGGCTGTGTTCTACCATGTTGACGCCGGGAAATGGGTTTGTGTCTACTTTCATGGCGAATTGCCCAAGGATCAGACGGCCCTGTTCTATGGCCGTTTGGATCTGGCGACGTAGCTCTTTGCAATCATTGGTGGTGTGGGTGAACGAGTGATGCCACTTGCAGTATGGTCTCCCGTTCATCTCTTGAGCCGTAGGGATTTTATGGCCTTCGGGTAACTTTAGCTGCTTCTCTTTCAGCAGTAAATCGAATATCTGCTCAGCTTTGCTCACATCGAAGTCGAACCCTTTTGCAGGCCCTTGCTGCTTTACCCATTTGCAGGACACAGGATCTGCCCCCCGAGCCCATTCAGCCACGGCCACCTCCTGGTCTTGTACAGGATCCTCTTCTTCTGTATCGACCAGGCCTATCGGACGTTTGAACTTGTCTTGGTACAACTCAGGGTGGCGCTGTTCATACATTGTCAGTTTCTGGGCCATGTGCGCCAATGAATTGTACTCTACTTGGAAAGCCAGATCCTTGATAGGTGCTGAGAGACCCAATACTGCCAGCTCGACTGATTCTTTCTCAGTCAAACGAGCCGAATAACATCGGTTCTTGATAGTCCTGAAGCGCTGAATGTACTCGGCTACCGTTTCTCCCCGCTTTTGCCGCACCTGCGCCAGATCTGCAATGCCAGCCTCGGTAGCTTCTGAATGATACTGAATGTGGAACTGCTCTTCCAGTTGCTTCCAGGTCTGGATCGAATCAGGTGGCAACGAGGTGTACCACCCAAAAGCTAGTCCTGTCAGAGATTGCACAAAGAACCTTACGCGTAACTGATCCGATGCTGAAATCATGCCTAACTGTGCCAGGTATCGGCTCACATGCTCGATCGAGCTCGACCCTTCTGATCCGCTAAACCTTGAGAACTCAGGGAGCCGATACTTGGGTGGCAGCGGAATCAGATCAAACTCATTGGGGTACGGCTTGGAATAGCCGAACTGTTCTCTCAAGATAGTACGGATCTGCTCCACCGTTTGAGCTGCAGGGGCTAAATTCTCATGACTCGTTCCGGTGGCATACTTGGCTAGCCATGCCTGTTTATCAGCGTCCATCCCAGAGATCCCTGCTCCAGAAACACCTGCTCCCGAAGCCCCTGCTCCAGAAACTCCTGCCCCAGCAATCCCTGCGGTTGCAATCTGGTTCGTGCGCGTCAGGCTATTGCAGTCCGGCACGTAGGTGCACACATATCCATGTGGGATTTCTTTAGGTGGTTCACACAGGAATTGGCAATCGCCAGGGTCACCTCCGATTTTGTAGACGACGTACGCCGGTGCCCCTGGTGGCTCCGGAGCTGCAAGCGTGAATGGCAGTTGTGGCCTGGTCTGGAGCGATCTTTCTCCCTGGTGAGACCCTAGGGTAGGCCCCGACGGAGATTACTGATGTTTCATGATCTCCTGAACTACGCGAACCGCGACGCGCTCGAAAGCGTTCACTAGGCTCTCTGAATGGCGGTGAAGAGAATGAGCCACCATGTAATTGACCTCCTGTCGCAGAGCTCTGGTGCGCTCCTCTGAAGGAACAGACAGATCCACCTCATCAAGAGCACCTTCGGGTGAGAACCCTTTCCACCTGATGCCATGCTTGCGGGTCCTCTCAAAAGAGCCGATGAGGTCGGCTTCGAAGAGAGCTTTGATATCATCATACTTCGCCTTGTGCTCCTCAGGCAAATCGTCGTACGTGACCGGTCTGCCCTCCATCGTAGCGTCGGATGTTGATGCAGATGTTGTTCAATGTCCCACCGGGCGTGCCAGAATGTGTTGCCTGTCAAAACCCACCGGCGAGCAGCGATGAGCAACACGAAGAGCCGGGAGGCTCCCAGAACTGCTGGTGGGCCCTGGTCCCTCGGGCAACGGCCCGCAAAACTCCGGCACATGTCCTGGCTGGTTCGAGGGCGTGCCACCTGACCTATACCTGGTCAGGAAGGTGATGGGTTGCTTCGAGTGGTTTCCTGCATGGCAAACAAACATACGTAAAATTCGAGCCGCGACCGGCTCCCAGGTTTCCCTGTGAATCGGCTCCTAGAGCCGATTATCCCATGGTTCCGCATTAAATCTATGATAACATGGGGTTTTGCTTCATCAATACAAGTTAACTCGATCTACGACAGTTTAACGTTTTCACCATGTAATTGGAACGTCCTACACGTAGTTGAGCCTGGTAAATACAAAAGATGATAGAAAACTAACCCTAGAGAAGGCCTAACAACCGACGTAAAGTCAATTCCCGGAACAACTCCTCTCGAGTTAGCAAACCATATCCTTACGTACTACTGGATCGTTCAACCCGTTTGCAAGGCCTGACTACGTGGATATCAAACTAAACCTTGGAGAACAAGGCAAAACTATAACGGATCAAATCGACTGAATAAAGACCAAGCAAGATTCTACCCTTACACCCGGGAGAAGGTGTAAAGGCAGCGAGATAAATAAAGGCAGCATAACTAAACAATCATAACAAAAAGTACCGATGCTAGCCTAAACAAATCTATGATAATAGTGTTACTCGCCATCAACAAGGCTTCAGTACGAGTAACACCAAATAACGCATAAGCAGATACTGCCTAGATCGCAAGATGCGATCTAGGAAGCATGACACTTACCCGAAAGAAACCCTAGAAACAAGGGGTGGCGATGCGCCGAGATTGTGTTTGTTGTGAACGTGATCGTCCTCCTTTTCTCAATAACCTTAGGTACATATTTATAGTCCGGAGACTTTCTATCTTTGGAATAATTCTAACAACTCTATCTCTTGCCTAAACCGAAACGTAACCTATTACAATATAAGATACACGGGCAATTTAGCCCAAAACAACGCACAAGGCCGATTCAACAACACGTTGCATATATGTATCTTCCAAGCCCATCTTGATTACGGCCCATCTCCTCCTTTGGCCAAAATGTGGCGATAACAGCTTTCTGAGACCACTTGGAAATCTTGGCTTTGGTCATGTCTGGCCCAGCAGCAGTGGCCTTCTAAGCAAGAGCAGGCCTCTTCCCTGCAGCAGCAGTAGCACGGCGAGCAGCAGCAGCCTTCTGACGAGTAGTCTGAGTGGTCGGACGCACAACCTCAACATCTTCTTCATCAATCTCAGGAGGAATGTCAGAGGATGGACGGCGGACAAGCTTGCCTTGGCGGGTATCTCCTTGCCCTGAGAAGAAAGCACAAGAGTAGGGAGGGAAGGTGGGATAAGTGCACAAGTTCGGAAGAGGAAACAAAAGAGATAGATTGGAAAAATACAATCAGGAAAACAAATTGCATTGTTGCCAAAACTTCCGCTGAATCGCCGGGACTTCCGGTGAAAATGGTCCACCGAAAGTTCCGGTCGTGGCTCACCGGAAGTTCCGGTGAGGCCACGAACTGACGGATCCAAACAGCAGTTCACTAGATCTAGATCTAAAAGCCACAAGTGCAAAGATTTTCAAGAATGTATTGGACCAATCTACTCTAGCATGATACCCTGGGCCTACTAAGATCTTCCAACAAGTTCTAGCCAAAGAACTAGCCTAGACAAGGTGTGCCCTAACTCAAGACATGGTGAGAGCAAGATCTCCATTAATGGAGGGAGTTGAGGGCAAATACCGGAGTCCATGGCGGGAGATCGAGGTGTGGAAGGATCCCACGGAGCAGATCTACGGAGGAGAGGTTGGAGACGAAGGGGCCGGAGCACCTTCGTGGAGAGGTCCTGGCCGGCGGCTGCTCCAAATAGAGGATGGGTCTTGGGGAAAAAGGAAGAAGATCCCGTTTTCCCCCAGGGCCCACCTTATATAGGACAGGGAGCACCACCGGAAGTTCCGGTCAGGGACCGGAACTTCCGGGTCATACTGACCGGAAGTTCCGCTGACGCCAGGAAGACCATTTCAGGATAAGAAGATAACAAAGAAGAACTTGTGCAGGGAATAGAGAGGGCTTGAGGTAAAGAAAGGCTTAAGATAGAGAGCTCAAACTGTGAAGAACCAAAGCCAACAAAAACCAAGAAAAACAAAAAGGTCAAAGACACAAATAAAAACGGGTCGGTGGCCGAGGCCACCTTATATAAGAGGAAATGGCTTGACACCGCGAAGATATATCTTGGGTTCATTACCAACACTCATCATGAAGCTCAAATGGTCTCCTTTAGAGACTATAGAGTATGATAACTTTAATGTGCGCATAATACGGATAGTGTTTGTTCATAAGAGGAACTACACTCCCCCTAAATCCATGCCTACATCCAAACAAGATACACATTGAGACGCGGGTAGGTGTGCAAGGTACTCAAGCAACATTGCTCGAATAAATGATATTTATCTCATGCCTTAACTCCCGGAACCTTGCTTCATCAAGAGGCTTCGTGAAAAGATCCGCAAGATTTGCCTTGGTGGGAACATACTCCAAAGAAATGTCTCCTCTAGCAACATGGTCCCGAATGAAATGATGACGAATCTCAATGTGCTTGGTCCGGTTGTGTTGCACGGGATTGTGAGCAATAGCAATTGCACTCTCATTGTCACAAAGAAGAGGCACCTTGTCAAAAGATAGTCCAAGATCCTTCAAGGTTTGCTTCATCCATAGCAATTGAGCACAACAGCTTGCGGCAGAGATGTACTCAGCTTCGGCAGTGGACATAGACACACAGTTTTGCTTATTCGAGGACCAACAAACCAAAGATCTTCCGAGAAACTGACAAGCTCCGGAGGTTGACTTTCTTACCACTTTGTCGCCAGCCCAGTCCGAGTCCGTGTAACCAATGATATCAAAGCTGGCTCCCTTGGGGTACCACAACCCAAAGTTTGGGGTATGAACTAAATATAGAAAGATTCTCTTGACCTCCACCATGTGACTTTACTTTGGTGCGGCTTGAAATCTTGCACACATACCCACACTCAACATAATATCCGGTCGGGATGCACAAAGATAGAGCAAAGAACCAATCATAGATCGATAGAGTTTTTGATCCACCTCCTTAGCCTTGGGATCGAGATCAAGATTAACCTTAGTTGGCATGGGAGTCTTGGCACCTTTGACTTGAACAAACTTGAACTTCTTGAGCATGTCTTGGATGTACTTGGCTTGGTTGATGAAAGTCCTTTTCCTCAATTGCTTGACTTCAAACCCAAGGAAAAACTTCAACTCCCCCATCATGGACATATCGAAGCGATCGGTCATGAGCTTGGCAAAATCCTCATTAAAAGTTTTGTTACTAGACCCAAAGATAATGTCATCAACATAGATTTGGCATACGAACAAGTGGCCTCCAACTTTCTTAGTAAAAAGCGTGGGATCAATGAGGCCCACTTCGAAGCCACGGTCTAACAAGAGCTCCCTAAGGCAATCATACCACGCACGTGGGGCTTGCTTGAGGCCATAGAGTGCCTTATTGAGCTTGTAGACATGGTTTAGAAAAAGTGGATCCTCAAAACCCAGAGGTTGCTTGACGTATACCAACTCTTTCAAAGGACCATTAAGAAAAGCACTCTTAACATCCATTTGATGCAACTTAAAGTTATGATGGGTAGCGAAGGCAAGAAGCATAAGAATGGATTCAAGGAGAGAAACGGGGGCGTAAGTCTCACCGTAGTCGATGCCCTAAACTTGTGAGTATCCTTGGGCAACTAACCTTGCCTTGTTGCGCACGACAATTCCATTCGCATCGCACTTGTTCTTGAAGACCCACTTGGTTCCAATGAAGTTTTGACAGTCTTTGGGCCACTCAACCAATGTCCAAACATTGTTCCTCTTGAAGTTGTGAAGTTCCTCGTTCATAGCGTCAAGCCAATCATCATCTTCCAGAGCTTCGAAGACTTTCTGTGGTTCCACAAGAGAGATAAACGCATGGTGAGAGCTAAAGGAAGCTAGTTGCCTCCTAGTAGTGGAACCTTTATTGAAATATCCATAGACATTATCAAGGATATGGCCATCTCGAACAAGCTTGGCGAGACGATAGGCTTGACGGCGGGATTGTGCTTCAACTCGAGATTCTTGAGCAACCACTTGGTCATTGCCACCAATTGAGCCACCGCCTTGACAATAAGTACGAACACGAGGGTCATCTTCATCAATTTCCACTTCGGGGGAGTCACCACTTGGAGAGGATCCTTGAGGATCATTGACATGCTCTTGATCTCGACGAGCTTGACCTTGGGGAGAGCCGTGACCTTGAGGAGGAGCCCCATCTTGGGGAGGTTGATGTTGTTGGTGAAGAGCTTGTTCTTTGGAGCTTGGAGAGTCATGAGTATGGGAAGCTTCGGAAGAGCTTGAGGGAGCTTGTGACAAGAAAGGAGGTCCTTGAGGTGCAAGATGATCTTGTGAGAGTGAGGGATCCACTTGAGTAGAGCTTGGTCCTTCTCCTTCGTCCATAAGGGGATCCTCAATGGGGAGGTGGAAACCCACACCCATTCTTCCTATGGCCTTGGGAGGAATTTCATCACTTGGATCACAAACACCATATTGCCTAACAAGAGACTCATGATTTTCATCAAACTTCACGTTGCTCGTTTCTTCAACTCTTCCATTGGCTTTGTTGTAGACTCTATAAGCATGGGACTGATTTGAGTAGCCAACGAAAATTCCTTCTTGAGCCTTGGATTCAAACTTGGACAACCGAACTCCTTTCTTGAGAATGTAGCACTTGCAACCAAACACCCGAAAGTAGCTAACATTAGGCTTTTTCCCGGTGAGAAGTTCATAGGGGGTCTTGTTCTTTTTCTTGCGTAGATAAAGCCGGTTGGTTGCATGGCAAGCGGTGGAGATGGCCTCGGCCCAAAAGTTGTATGGAGACTTGAACTCAGCTAGCATAGACTGAGCCGCATCCATCAATGTGCGATTCTTCCTTTCAGAAACTCCATTTTGTTGAGGGGTGTAGGGAGTGGAGTATTGATGCTTGATTCCTTCATCACTGAGAAACTCATCCAAGGTATAGTTTTTGAACTCGGTGCCATTGTCACTTCGAATTGAGAGAATAGTTGCATTGTGCTTCCGTTGAACCTCATTAACAAAGTCAATGACGGTTTGTTGAGTCTCACTCTTGTACATGAAAAATAACATCCAAGTGTATCTTGAGAAATCATCCACAATAACCAAGCAATACTTCTTGCCTCCAAGGCTATCATGAGAGGGAGGACCAAAGATATCCATATGCAAGAGCTCCAAACACCTCTCGGTAGTGATCTGATTGAGTGCTTTGTGAGGAGTTTCATGCATCTTCCCTTCAATACAAGCCCTGCAAACACGATCTTTGGAAAAAGAAACATCGTTAATTCCAAGGATGTGGCCCTCGGAGTGAAGTCTTTGCAAAGTCCTCATGTTAACATGGGCTAGGCGGCGATGCCACAACCAGCCCTTGTCGGCTTTAGCATAGAGACATAGAGCATGAGGAGTAGTGGTCCCTGAAAAGTCCACCACATACAAGTCATGTTCTACATATCCTACAAAAGCCACCTTGAGAGACTTGCTCCACATGAGGACCACGGTATGAGAATTAAAGAAAGAAGAAAGACCCATAAGACCAAGAGAACGAACTGAGAGTAAGTTGTAACCAAGAGTTTTGACAAGCATGACGTCAACCAAGGATACATCCGGGGTTACCACCACTTTGCCAAAACCCAAAACCTGAGAGCTTGTTTTGTCACCGTAGGATACCATGGTGTTGGCAATATTGGGCCTCAATTCGGTCATGATAGACTTTCTTCCGGTCATATGACTCGTGGCACCACTATCAAGCACCCGTTTTGATCCGCCGGAAGCATAGTCCTACAAGAAAATCAAGCCTTGGTTTTAGGTACCCATTTTGCAAAGGGTCCCCTTTTGTTAGTGACAAGAACCTTTGGCACCCAAATGGCCCAATGATAATCATGCGTGTAAGACATTCCCACGTATCTAGCATATACATGACCATCATAAGATTTGCAAAGAATATAAGAGGGATTGTTCTTTCCGGCAAAGTTGTCACTTTGCAAGAGGGTTAGGCCGTTTGGTACACCTTGGGCCATGCCCTTGTTCTTTTTCTTCTTCTTCTTCTTCTTCTTCTTCTTCTTCTTCTTCTTCTTAGTCTTGGCAAGTTGATCCTTCAACACCTTGACTTCCTCTATGAGATGTTCATGCTTGCAACAAGGGTTAGGAGAGCTAGACAAGTCTATAATTTGCACAGCGGAAGACTTAGAGAGATCACAAGTTAATTGAGTTTGAAGCTGTTCATGAGCTTCAAAAAGATTTGAGAATTTACTCTCCAAGGCTTTGTGTTCCTCTTTGAGTTTCTCAAGATCCTTTTGAGTCCTATCATGACCACCCACAAACTCAGCATTTTCTTTCTTAAGAACCTTAATCAAAGCAGAGCATGGTCACGTTCTTTAATTGTAGAGCTCAAAGTGTTGTTATGATCATCTACAAGCTTAGACACATTTTCTTCAAGATTAATTCTCATATTTTGTTCATCCTCAAGACTTTGAGTGAGAGAGGCAATTTCATCGGCAGCATCTCTTTCATTTTTACTTAGCAAGTCAAGAAGTTCTTCCTTTTCATCTAAGGCATCTCTAGCATTGTAAAGTTGTGCAAGTAAGGACTCAAAGCAGTTTTTAGTTTCTTCATCTAAGGTAGCAACAAATACACACATGTCAATCATCTCTTTCTTCACCTCTGGACCAACAAGATCAAGAGAGGAAGGCTCACTAGAGATAGGTTGAGGAGTGGGTTTTGGTGTTACCTCGGTGGCCTTGGACATGAAGCACTTTGGTTGGAGGAGATGACATTTTCATTTGGCGAGTCGAAGAGGGATAGACGTGGAGTTGAGATAGTGGCAATAGCAGCAAGCCCCAAAATCTCTCCACCATGAACTTCATCATCATCTTCATCAGTGCCCAAAAGATATTCTTCATGGACCACAATTGTTCGTTCCTTGTTAGTGGCGTTCTTGACGGCGTAGTTCTTGTTCAAGGGATGAGGAGGTCTTGACTTGATCTAGCGAATGAGACGACCACCATTGTCTTCACGGTTCTCAAAGGGACACTTGGCCACGAAGTGACTCTTGTCGTTGCAATTGTAGCATGACCTTGCTTTGGGAGAATTGTTGGGTGAGTTGAATCTTGAGTTGTCCCTTGATCTTGACTTGAATCCGGACTTGTTCCAAAAGGCCCTTGAAGCGAGAGCAAGATGTTCGTTGAAGGCACATTTGAGATCCTCTTGAGACCACTCACTTGATGTATCATCATCATCAACTTCAATAGCCTTGGCCTTCAAAGCAAGATTCACTTTGGTTGACCCAATGGCTCTAGCTCAAGCGGACTCCTTGGGAGGTCATTAAGTGAAAGTTGGTTCTTCCCTTGATAGAGTTGAGCTTTTGTTCTTCAAATCGGAGGAGAGCATGAATGAACTTCCTATTCATAAACTTGTCATCAACATAGTGAGCCCCAAGGTCCCTCATAGTGGAACAAAGGACCTTAAGGCGCCTATACATGTCTTCGTGGGTCTCATCATCTTGCATTGCGAAACCATCGCACTCATTGTTGATCTCATCAAACTTGGAGCTTTGGATGCTAGCATTCCCAACAAAGAGCTCGGTGAGTTGATCCCAAGCTTCCTTGGCAGTGTCAAATTGGCGAATGTGAGCAAAATTATTTGGAGTAAAGGCCTTTTGAATCATTCCCAAAGCTGTGGCATTGAGTTTCTTGTCCACCACTTTACCTCGTGTCAACTTATTTGGGTCATATGGAGAGAATCCATCCTCCACAATCCTCATTAACTCAATAGATGAGATGGAAATATGTGAGCGCATTAGATATTGCCAATTGAAGAAATTAGAAGAATCTAGCATGGGTGGTGCTCCTTGAGGTATAATGTGTGGCATGGGGATGGGTGACCCCGGAATGTACTTCGGCGGTGGGGGTACCGCCGAGTAGTCCTTTCCTCCATTTTCCTCTTTGGAAGTTGGGTTCTCGGGCTCCTCGATGTTCTCACTTGGAACCTTGGTAGAGGTTTGAGCAACAAAACCAAGTCCCAAGTGAGTGGTGGCAGCCGCGGGAGTTACCCCAGGGGCGGACACGATAACGGTGGGAGGAACCTCGTTGGGTTGGGGTGTGTCAATAGAAACCATGGGGTTTGGCTTGAGAGACTGCAAGAGAGTCATCATTTCCTCGAACTTGGACATCATGGATGACTCCAATTGCTTGAGGTCATCCATAGTGGCCAAGTTCTTGGATTTTTCGGTTTCACTACCCCCTTCGTCGGCCATAGTCTCTTAGGCGGTAAAGCCCGAAATAAGAGCCTGTGCTCTGATACCAATTGAAAGTACCGACTTGATACGACTAGAGGGGGTGAATAGGCGTCTACCCAATTTTAATTTGTTTCTCACTTTTAGGCTCAACGAGAAAGGAAGTTATCTAGAGATGCAACTAAGTGAACAACCTAAATGCAAGAAAACAAACACCAACAACAAAACCAGTAAATAGCAAGGAGTAAAGGAGGGGAACGAAGTAACCGGAGAGGGGACACGGAGATGTAATTCCCGTAGTTCACTCCCAAGGAGCTACGTCTACGTTGGAGAGGTGTCGGGGACACACAAGGTCACCCGAGCGCCACAAAGGCCTCACCTTCTTCTCCGGTGAACTCCCCCACAAAGGAGGCCTCGCAATCCACTAACCGGTGACCTTGAAGGTGCCAACCGAAACCTTTACACCAAGGTTGAGGGGGAGGCTCCACAACTCAATTGGAGGCCCTCAACGACACCTCGAAGCTTTACAACGCACGCCTTAGCTCCGAGGATGCCCTACACCGTCTAGGGTTCCAAGAAACCCAAGAGCAACAAGATCCACAAAGGATGGGTGGGGGAAATCAAATCTTCTTTGGTGGAAGTGTAGATCTAGGTCACCTCCCTCACCTCTCAAAAGATCAAGTCATTTGAGTGGCTAGAGAGAGAGATCTAGTGAGGTGAAGCTCAAGCATTAATGGAGGAGAGAGAAAAATTCGAGTTAGATTGGGAGGCACAAGAGGGGTGCCTTAAATAGGCCCCCTCGCACTGAACCGTTACAGCCCCCGCGACCTCACCGGAAGTTCCGGTGAGAGGCCGGAAGTTCCGCCCAGCCTGGCTCCAACGATCATCAGACCGTTGATGCCTGCTCCAGAAGCACAACCAGAAGTTCCGGTCAAAACAGACCAGAAGTTCCGGTGAACTTCTGATGCTAGTTCCGACCAAGTTCCGGCAAATAGAATGCTTCAAAACAGAAGGTTACTGAGCCGCCACCGGAACTTGGAGCGGAACAAGGGGCGGAACTACTGGGTCGCGAACCGAGTCTGGCCGGAAGTTTCGGCGTCTGGGCGGAAGTTCCGCTCAGGATCTTTTGGGAGGACAAGTTCCGATGCAAGTTCCGGCCCAAGTTCCGGCAAATAGAACACTTCATACAGAAGGTTACTGATTCACCATCGGAACTTGGGGCGGAACTAGCATCGGAACAAAGTGTCGAACAGCCCGCAGAAAAGAATCTGAGCGGAACTTCCGGCCTAGGCCGGAAGTTCCGGTGAGACACAAAAAAGGCTCCAACAGAACAGGAAAATGCTCTCTCACGAGATAATGGGATGGCTGCGGCGGTACATATAGGTTTGTGCAAGAACAAGTGATTTCCCACAGCCTTCCAAAATGGACCCCCTCTTAATAGTACGGTGACCTAAAAACAACAACCGGAGAGAAACTAGGAGAAGACTAAAAGGCCACCGTCTTCATGAGATCCCAAGAGAGCATCCATCACAATAGAAGGAGACATCAACGATGTTTCCCCTGAAACTCAAGAGCACAATTAAAAACACAGTTGGGATTATCATTAACACCAAAAACATCATGGGAAGATATAGTCCTTTCATATGGTTCTTGCACTTGATCACCATCACGTGCATCGTGGTATGATCTTTATCATTCCTTTGTGTGTAAGGCCAAGGTCTATGTAACTTACACGTTAGGTTTGTTGTAAGAGTATCAACTATACATCTACTTACAACATTACCATATCATGACACTAGCCCAGCAACAGTCTAAACTAGACGCTTCTAATTTATCCATTGCAAGTTGTACGTGGCTTAGGGCTTTCGAAGATAGAACCGTTCTTACCTATCAACATGGAACCACAACGAGGATAACCAAATTATTAACAACTCGTTGTAAATTACATATTGATTATAGTAGAAGAGACAGACACCCGCTAGCCACTTATCCAAAACTAGTTGCATGTCAAGCATGGAACATGTCTCATGTGCGAGGATATGTAAAGTTTGTCCGGGCCGTTTCATCCCACTATGTCACCAATATCCAAAGTATAACCAAGAAGCAATAACATGATCATCATCACCCACATACTCATATGTGTACTACCCGTGCAAAGCATCTACACATAGATCCAGCTCTGATACCACTGTAGGGTTCGCATCATAGAAAAAAATTCCTACGATAGGAATAACTATGTACCAAGATCTATCTACTAGATACAAGCAACGGGTGGATATACATCCATAGAGAACATACCTTGTAGACCGACAAAGTTTAACGAGGTTATACTCGTGGATGATGTAGACGAACGCTTGCCGATCTCAAGATCGATAAGAAGTCCAGCACTGCATATCAATAGTGCATCTGTGCTCGCACACACATCCAAGCCACCGAGCAACCTCCGCCTCCTCGCTCCAGTGTTGCAGCGGAAGCAACAACTCTTTCCAAACAAAAAGCCACCGGGAACATGTATCTCACTAGTCCGAGACCATGGGGAATAAACTAGAGGGGAGAGAGATCCTTCGCGAGAAGGTGTGAGTATGAGAGAGGGAGGGGGGCTTTATATAGGAGGAGCGGGGGCATGCCAAGGGGGTGGCCGGTGCATGAGGGCTGCCCCCTTGCCCTCCCTCCATTCATATGGGTGGAGCTTCCACTCACCAAAAAGCCTCTTCATTTCTCCACTCAAAAATCCTCTCATATTCCCATTAAATTTCCACCAAATTTAATGTAATCTATCTTTAAATAAAACTCCTTTTATTTATTTATTTATTCAGAATTTTGTTAATTACATTAATTAAAAAACATTCGCATAAAACCCCTTGCTAGTATTCAATTTCACATGCAGAAACACTTTCAGCAATTTCACCCGAAACAATTCGGGCGTCGAATGAAATAAATTTTTGTGCTTTATAAATCTTTTTGTCTGGAAACTATTTGTTCCAAATGGTGTCCGTGTCTCTTAGTGTGTCACCCTACGGTTCGCGAATAATGCGAACATGATCGAGACCCCTCTCAGATCAATAATCAGAAGCGGGACCTGGAGATCCATACTGACTCCCACACATTCAACGATGACTTTTATGATTGTGAGAATCTTTTACGCTAGTAACTTAATCCCTTTGTCTCTCGATATATTACATGTCCGAGATTCGATTATTGGTATCTTCATACCTAGTTTGATCTCGTTACCAACATGTATTCTTTTCTTGTTCTCGTGATATACCATTCTAGTGATCAAATCACTTGTTTGCAAGCTAACCAATGTGATATCACCAAGAGGACCCAGAGTATATCTCTCCGTCATCGGGATGGACAAATTCCACTCTTGATCCATGGGCCTCAATATAACACCTTTGTAGCACTGAACCCATCTTTATAATCATCCTGTTACGGTGTGACGTTTGATGTTATCAAGATACTTTTCTAGTGTTAGTGATTGACATGATCCATGGTTTAAGGATTAGGATTACTTCGTATGATGTTATAGCAATATAAAAACAATGACATTGATCGTAATGCTATACTTAGGATGAATGTTCATCACACCATTCCAATAATGTTGTGACCTCGTTTTTAACAATATCCAATGTCCATGATCAGTAAATCTTGATCATCTTGTTAATCAACGAGCTAGTTTATAAGAGAGGCATAACTAGGAACTTTCCATTTGTTTATTAAAAACACATGTATTAATGTTTTCGTATTGATACAATTATAGCATGCAAAATAAACATCTATCATATACTTGGAATATACATAATAACAACTTTATTATTGCCTCTCAGGGTATATTCCCTTCAATAAAAAGGGAGACACTTGAGGTGTGACACATCAAACATGGGAATGGTAGATTTAGTTCATGTAAAAATAAAAATTTGCTACGAGAATGCTATCTATCTCCTCTATCATCAAAGCATACAAATTAAAAGCTAATTAATAGTTAAGAAAGTTCAACTCCACTTCATGAATCTATACTCACAATTTCCTTAGGCTAGTCATAGTGGAAGTAACTTGAGTAGTAACATAGTCCTACATGTATTGTCAACTAAGCATTTAGATGACATGACATTAAATTAAATGATGAGAGAGAAGCTTGTGGTAACTAGCTATGTTACCATAACATCACACATTTCAAGACAAAATGAGTCTATATTGCAATAAATAAGCATTTGCATGACACCATACATATGTTATTTTCTACTATGGAGGTACTAACTTAGACTAGTAACATACCTATATTACAACCCTAAGTTACTCCCCGCTATGACCAGTCTTATGAATCTCAATTATTTCAATGCACTATAGCCTAATTAATTATGCAGCAAAAATGGGAAGATGGGAAAAAGTGTCTCTGAATTGATGATCTGTATTATTAATAGTATAAGGAATTATCAGATAAAGAATGTGTGGTCATCCTATAAAGCAAATTACTTTGTGAGGCCGAAGCGTAGGCAAAAGACACGATCCAAAAGGCATACGGAGACTATGTCACTACAATAAGAAATAAGAAAAAGGACAGGTTAGATGAGAAACATGACTCGGTTGTGTGTGAAGGGAAAAGAAATTAAAGGACAGTATCAAGAAATGAACATGGACATAGATTGAAATCTAAAAATCAATCACCAAAAGTGACATATTTTACACACTCCATCTTCATGGGCAAAGAAATCAGCACCAGACGTCGTTGTTGTTTTTTCCGACTTGTCGTGCACCCGTGTGCAAGTAAGCTACAAGTCTGCAACCGTACCACGAGATCAAATAGACAAGCGACAACACTAGGAGAGAGCAGACAGCGGTGCGCACATACCGCCGTGGATGAAAGAGGAGCCACAAGATGGGCTAGAAGATCCACTACATCTTGATGCCCTCGCCGCAGGCGCCAGCACAAGGACTAAGTTTACCTAACGCTCCCTAGAGAAGAGAGCCGAAGGGGAGCTGCCAGATCAAGGAGGCGGCGGGGTTCATGAGAGAAGCCTAATTGGAAAAGGGGGCAAGGGAGGGCGGCCGATCTTCTTCAAGTGATTCCTTCATGGCCGGGCATGCACCATCAATCGCCATTAATATTTTTGAGGCAATCAATCGCAAGAGAGAGTAAACCGAAGGGCGGACAGCTGAGCTTCTCTGCTCCGCCGCTGTCGGCCCGAATAGATTTGCTCATAACAGCGCCATATCGTCGCGACAACGGAACCCATGTTGTGGCGGCCCATTGCACGGGAAGGCACCAAAGTCGACCAGCCCGGTCACGGTGGACAGGCACATTAAAGCGATTCGACGAAATAAAAAAGATCAACGACGCTATATGCTTATTGGCTTGATCCAGAGCGTTTGATGGTTAAATCCAACGATGCAGAACACCAAACCGCTGTAAGAGGCTGTAGCTTGTTGAGTTTTACTGTTTCTTAATATTATCGTGGCAACAGAACCCATGTTTTGCTAGCCCATTGTACGGAAAGACACCAAAGTTGACTTGCAAAGTAGCAGCCCGATAACGGTAGATAGCCGCATTAAAGCGATTTGACAAAATAAAAAGGATCAGCGACGCTGCAGGCCTATTGGCTTGATCTAGAGCGTTTGATGGTTAAATCCAACGATCCAGAACGCCAAATCGCTTTAAGAGGCTGTAGCTTGTTGAGTTTTACTATTTCTTAATAGGCTTTGTGCTTGACAAAAGAAAACGCTAGTTTTATTCCGTCTTTGTTAATTCTATCTCGTAAAAGTTTTTAACCACCTATTTACCCTCCCTCCTCTAGGCGGCATCCGTGATCTTTCACCGACTTCCTCGCCGCACCGAGCTTCGCCACTTGCCCGCCTTGGAGGAGGTCGAGCGCGCGCCAGGAACCCCCTGGCCATCAGCGCCGCCGCCTCCCAGATCTGGCTCGTCGCGCCGCCCCTTGCCAGCACGGTCCACCATCGCTCCCCGCCCCCAACGCGGCAGCAACCCCTCCCGAGGCAACAACACATCACCTTCCGCCATGCGCCGGCGCACACCGCCTCCACCCAGCCCAACTTCACCAAGATATGTCCCCCCGCGCGAGAGAGAGACCCGTGAGGGCGCGACCACCCCTGCCTGCCACCTTCGACGGCCAGGCGCGGCCGTCACTGTCGGCGGCAGCGGCCAGGAGGAGAAGATCGACGGGGGCCGCGCGCTAGGGTTCGGGGCTCTCCGGAGCCCCCTGCCTGAGAGGCCCGGGAGAGGATGAAGGATCCGCTATGCTCGAGTTCCTGCGCACCCTGCTCGCTTGGAACGCCTCCAAATCGAAGTGAATTGCGACACCGTCAGTTTCCTAACATGTGTGTTTCTGTGTTTCCGAGTTCTTCAAGCGTGTGCTTTAGTGTTTAAAATAAATTGTATAAGTGCAAGCGATGCTGAATATATTTTACTCTTTGTGTGTTATGGTAAGTGGTAACATCTTTTAGTTCCCTCGCAAAAAAGAACAGGAAAATTGACCATGCAACGGAAAGAAGAGAATCCATGCTGAGCTTTGACAAAATGCGTGACGAACGTGCTGGCGCACTTAGTTGGACTAAAATGTTCCTCAGTACAGTGCCGAGACACTGAAACCGTACGTTTCTAGCGAAAGTCCCAAATCCTGACATTTTCTCATGTATAAATGGAAATGTTCATTTTCTCCCGGCTGCTGAAGAGCTATGCCCCTGGCCCCCTTAGAGATTTAAAAGAATATCCCGGCCGAGCAAATTGTCGAAGAGGTCATGGGCAGCCGCAAACACAAGCGCGTACGAGGTCCTGGCACGTAAGATCTTCCCGTACAGATAGCACAAATAGCCAACGGAGATCCCAGAGAAAAAGCTTAGACTTCTAGGACATGGGAGCGATGTCGGGAATGAAAGGTCGCGGGGGCGGCAACATTTCCTACTAGGTAGCCGCGCGCTTGAGCCAATATAAAAAATCAATGAAAACATTCAAATGGATTCAAGATAAAGAAGTGCTCAATCTAATCACACTTTAATACTCAACAATACATCTGGCTAACTGACTAACGACTTTAAAGTGATTCGTACCTAGCATTTTTTTAGAGGATCCTGATGACCACTAAACAATATACAATCGTGTGGCTTGTTGATTTCACATGTACAGATGACAAGCGAGCAAAGGCAGATCAAAGATAATGTTCAGAATGACAAGACGGATATGGGACAAATTGAATTGTGCACAAATAATAAACAGAGTTCAGTATCATAGTTACAACATAAAGTTTGATTGCTTAAAACAATCCAACATCATTACATAGGAAACTTGGTAGCCCTAGGTGATATAAATACTGTATTTAGGTTCACGGTTAAATATAAAGTCCAGTAGCCTATGCAAATGCAAATGCAAGGGCAAGGTAGCGTGGGCCTTCTCATTTTGAATGGCATTGACACTCTCATTGGAGGTTGACATAAGCAGATAGCTTGTTTTCCGAGGCTGGTGAGCAGCCATAGAATTATTTCATCCATCATGGCCACAAGGCAATATCATAGGATGCCACCATCTTCGATTGCCCCACCTAGCCGCAAAAGGAAAATAAGCTCCAAACAAGTCCATTTTCAGGGCCAAGTCGGTATCTGAACTAAAATTTTATATGAATTAGTACTCGTGCCATAATAAAGCAAATAAGAAATATTATGTAAAATTAGTTTTGTAGTGCATCTGTACTTCGTTGTCACCATAATATAGCAAATAAAAAATCTATAGTCGTGCTGCATTTGTACATCTTTGTCATCCATATGAACAATTAAACCTAGTTAGGTCATCTCTACATTTGTACTTCTTTATCACCCATGCAAACAATTAAACCTAGATAGGCTATCCCCATATTAATACTTCTTTGTTACCCATATAAACAATTCAACCTGCTTTTATATACATCCGGCCTCTAGCAATATACAATTATTATCTGCCCATTACCCTTTTACTAATACGCCGTCACTTCTGAAGGTAACATATATATGAGAAATAGCAGATAGCTACCAAGCCTAGTATAAAAGAAGTCGGAGAGTAGGAAACAAACACAAAGATAATTCCGTCAGACATTGCTAGTTAGAGAAATGCAATCACTTCAACATTACTGAACTCTAGCTTCTAGGCACTACCACGATGTAACCTTTTAGATAAAGGAAAAGTTGAAACTTTAATTGTTTAAGCAGCATGGCCAAAATTAACTTAGTCAATTTTTAATTGTTTAGTAGAAAAACATGACTAATTAGAGAAGATGATAAAAGGCGACAACAAATATAGTGAAAAGAAGGACGTAGAAGAATGCATACCACTATGAAAGATCTATATGATCTATCTAACAACTCCGGTGCCGTAAGAAAAGAAAGAGAGTAAACTTGAACATTATGCCATTTCACCATAGAAAGAGTTTTTGCCCTGCGATCGTCCTAGATCTCCACCTATAAAAACAGAAAGTAAAATTGCACCTAGAAATGTTAGTGCTTTTGCAGGTTATCTGGAGCCAACAAAAAAAAGCCAAAATAACCTCGGTCATCCATTCCCAAAGGAGTAAAAATCTTTTAATAGAGTCAATGACTTTTTACCTGACATATTTGATACTTAAGATAAGTAAAGCACACTCAAATCCTGTAATTTCAAGCATGTTTTCGCTAGGAACAGCTTATGGGGGAGCATGGAACACATTGTAATATTGGATTCTACGCAATTTTTTAAAAGATCTGAATTTGACTATGTGAAATAGAACAAAGTTCAAGAGGAGAGTTAAGAATTATCTGCACCAAGAACACAGCCAGGTAATAAACAGTAACTTATTTTCAGTCCATAGCTACAATTATTCGGAAAGCTAATAATGTCTCAAACTATTAAAGACGGACACAGTATATCAACAAATAAAATACCGGAACGACATGCATTCTGTCGGAGGAGTGCACATGGATTTAGGTTTTTCGGCTTTACCATATTAGCATAAGGCTATAAAGATACTACATAACCGAATGTACACGCAGTACGGAAGCAGGATATAGACTACCATGAAATTCAATAAATGCTCGATAATCTAAAGGAGTCGAGTGTGCCTTAACAACAGTAGTATAAGCGCATAAATAGGTGTGGAAGCTCAAATACCACTCCCTGGTGCCTAGAAGCACTAAGAGAAGATTGAAAAAAACATGTACATGGTTTAACCATCGCGAGGTGACGAATCTGAGCATACTAACAAATCTAATCCTAACGGTAAGTTCTGCGATATAATCTTGATTTCACTATAAGCAAAAGGAGCATGTGACCGCGAGCAAGAGATAACACATGAGCATATTACTTTAGTGTTCTGGAGCAGTTTCTCATGATTATAATTTTGTATACACACTCTTCTTCATGGACAAGAGATCAATGTTTAGACCAGAATATCACCCTAGTATATTCAGCAAGGGATTAGCTATCTTTTCAACGAGCAAAAATCTGATGCAATTCCTTTACTAAGAAGACATGAAAAAATAAATCTCACAAATGATATACCTCATACAATTATAAGCACGAAGGAAATTATCCCCAAAAAATGACTCTACCAAATCTCAGCTATAGAAGTGGTAAATAAAGGATATCTAAAGCTTATTTTCAAATAACTTAATCATATTAGTATGACAAACATACATTATAGATAACTACAATTGTGGATTAACTGGTTCATTTGTTTAGATATATTTAAAGATGATTAGAAATCCGTCAATCCACATGTGGTGTGTGAACAAGGAAAGTTGTGTACCGTAGTCAGTAGCTAGGTATGGATAGGGGGCATAGAGTACATATGATGAGCTACAACAATGGTTGTAGAGCCTAGCATAGCTAAGTTAAGAGATAATTGAGCATTTAGCAACAAGAGCAGTGTCGGGGTCTTCTATTATGTGCACTTCCACTGTCACCAGAAACAATAGCGAGGGCTAAGGAAAATGTAGGCAAAACTTCAATCTTGGTATGCAGGCAAAACTTCAGTTCATCACCTTTCTCTCAAAGTCTCACACGAACATGACACTACCTATTGCACCTGTATGATGATACTAAAACTGAAACTGTGTGTGTTCGTATGCCCAAAATCCGAGAAGAGCATAAAGAAAATGCCCATGCACACCCAATGAAACTGGAACTTGGAACTGGAACACACATCCACATGCCGTCCTCCCTTCAGCCTTTCTCCTTGAGCATTTATACAAATACCTAGTGCTTGCAGAAAGTTCATGAACCACAACCCATCCAAGTAAGCAATGAATTAATAACTGAGTAACATGCATCCCAAAAGCTTCATCAGACATTCAACGTCGAGACCAGCCGGAGCAGATCGATTGGATCTTCACTGGAGCTTGTCTCACCTCCTGGAAAATCTGTGCGAGCTGCCCTGGTCACCGCCAACGAGGCACTCCGCCCGGCCACACGTCACACGCCTGAGGAGCAATCTAGCGGGCATGTAACACAATCAATAAGAAGTGAATCAAGAAAAACAAGAAATTAAGTTTGTTGATTATAATTAGACATGACACCGGTATCATTGAATATAACAAAGTGCAAAATATTCAGTATGCACAAAAGCCAAGTGAAGGTTCTTTGAAGGCAATAAGCAAAAAAGCTCCCAGGTGAGGGGAGACCAGTGAATTAAGTTGATATTGGTTGAGATACTTATGCTAACTCGGCATAGTATTTTAAAACATAGCATGTACAGTAGGTAGGTCATCCAAATAGATTAAAACTAATGCGAGAAATTATGTATGAAGTCAACTTGGTTAGCTGAAGGTTTCAACCCAAGTATCATATATTCCTAAATTTGCAGAGATATGAGGTGTGGTTAACATTATGTTGTGCTTATCATGACGTATACTAAGATAAGCAATGGTTAGTTGCAGGTCAGGGAAAACAGTGCATGTAAGCTGCAGGTAAAATCAACAACTAAGAAGAGTGAGAGGGTACCTACACAATAAAACCAAGCTGATCCATCACACACCAATCGACAACCATTTTTCTCGGCTCATTCAAAAGACGAAGTGGCATTCCAGTTCGAATGTAAGTCGAAGGTAAAATAATACCACTATGATAAAAATAAGGAAAACAGTCTGGTCTGATGTAAATATATACAATATATAAGAATTAAAATAACCATAACATAGTCCATATACCACAGAGAAACTGGGAGAAAGAGAAGAACTTATATTTAAAAAATACCCTGATCCCTAGTAGCACAAATATGTGACTATGTGAGCCAATACGGTTTTGCAAGGCGTAGCAACTTCAGCAGCTCAATTGACTATCGTGAATCACTTCTTCACTCTCCAGAAGATGGACCAAGAAGATTGGTCTTCTATTTCACAGCGCCTGAATCGTTGGAGTTCACCAAACATTAATTGGATACAAGACATACAAGAAAAGTGGAAAACATGTAAAAGAATAAAAAAGATACACTGATATTAACCTATAAGAGCATCTACAAACGATAATTCACTCACCAAATTATTTTAGATGCTTGGGGTATCCTGAAAAAGAAACCTGCAATCCAAAATAGAGAATATCAGTGATGCCTTATCCCTTGTTCTTCTCAAACAAATATATAATGGGTAAAATTATCTTGCAGAACTGACATAGCTATGAAATTTAGAAGAGACCAAAGTAAGCATGGCCCATGGGCACCACATGACTAATATGTTGTGTTTAGGTTCGTATGGAGGCACTGCCAAAGAGGTGACAAGCAATATCGGTAGTGTGGCATATAGCAATTCTCAAAATAGATCACCGGAAAGAAAATATTCCAAATAAGTACATATAATGGAATTTTAATAGTACAGACTTGCCAAATAAACTACCGGACCTACAAATGATCTGTAATACCATGTCTCATTGATGATTCATAATCAAAAGATATCTAGAAGAAATAGAGTCGACAATTCAGAGCTAACAAAACAGAAGAACCTGGTTGTTACCGCTTGACTCATTGGAAGCTATTTCTTGCCATTACCCTTCCAGGCTTCTTTCTTCCAACCACACGTGAATCTCTAGTTAAATATCCAGCTGTTTGAAACAACATTGACAATATTAGTAACTTTAAAATGAAAAAATGATAGCAATGCAACAACATTCGCTAGCAGGGATGGAGTTTGGGTTTCCAATTTTTGCCAGGCAGATCGAGCCAAGCACACATTGAGAGAGAGAGAGGAGAGAGGGAGACTAACCTGTCCAGCATATGTGTCGCGCCGCAGTCGAGGACGAGGGCACCGTCTTGCTCAGGGGCAGCGCACGACAATAATAAGATAACCTACCAAAAATCAGTGACCTGTAGCATATGAGCATTATTCTTCAGTTCACACGTTCCTACTAAGTTTAGCACCAAACAATCTAAAATAAGACAACCTATATCTAACTACATGAGAAGCATTGCTCTTTCTGAACTACCTGATCAAGTAGTAAAAGTAGTCCGTGAGGAAGCAAGTTATAGGCGACAAAAGCTTACCAGATGAGGTTTTGCTCTAGTCATGCCGAAAGAATCTCATGCATAACTGAAGTCCTCTTCTCAATGCCCTTGCAACTATATCTGCATCACACCCACACAGCTATTGTTGCTGCAATCCTGAAAAAAGGGGGGCTTTCAACACAACCAAGAGAAGAGATTCCGTTCACAGACATATGGATATGATCTTTACCTGAGCAAACACTGTGGGTACTCCTTCTGACTCGGCTGGCTTGGCCCGTCCGCTGCACTTCTTCATTTCAGGGCATCTTTGCCACTTTTAATACCTGAATTCAAAACACCACACACACCAATTACCATTATTGGGGTTCCTAATTTTAATTTTTTTGAAATGCAAACAATACACTTCTTCCAGTTTAGATGGCTACTTAATTTGTTTTACCTTTAAGCCGGCTAATTAAAGGGAAATGAATCTAGATGTATTAGAGAAATAACAACCAAAATGCATGGAAGCTACAAGGAGTATAAAACACACACATATCATACCATGTAATCTTGACAAAAATAGACATCATCAATAACAGCTTGTCAATGGACAAATCAAATTGAAGTTCGTAGATGCACATATTCAGAACAAACTAAACATCAACCTGTTAATGTACCAGCCATCTAGGACTAATTCAACCAGAAATTCACCACTCTAGGTCTGTTCTATCTACTGTGAGCTTTGCAGGCTTGCAGATTGGTGAATTAAGAAAGAAATAAAAGAGAGGAGAGGAGACAAACCAGAAATTCACTGCTCTAGCTCCACTCCAGCTCTGTTCTATCTACCAGTGAGCTTCGTAGGCTTGCAAATTGGTGAACTAACTTCTGCATGTGGCCATTTCTACCTATGCATCTGCATCTAGCCAAACCAAAGGATGTCCAGGTACAACTGCTTTCCAAACGCAGTTTCTGCTACTCCTACCTTGGTCGATGTAACACCAAGAAAAAGAAGGGAGGGAGGAAAATGGAGAGCCTTACCCTGAACACGTAATCCCAGTCAAGGGAGCAACACGATGTGGTCGTGGTCAAAGAGGACCAGGTCGTCGCGCTCGTAGTAAGGTCTAGCGCTGTCTCACTTGCAGTCGAGATGGGGTAGAGGAGGAGGCAGCCGAGGGGGAAACCCCTCTTTCTCCCTCTGTCTCCATGGACGAGGGGCCCTCCAGGACCAGAGGCGCCAGAGGGGGGCAGAGGCAGCCGCGCAGGAGAGCAATAGACGCCGCGGCGCCATCTCCATTAGATGGAGAAGATCCCTGCATGCTGCTGGCCGAGGCGGACCCCATGGACACAAGCCGATGCCGCTCCCGCACCTCTGTCGCCTCCTCCCGATGCCGGCCTTCCTTGGTCGACGCCGCCGCGCTCGGTCGACGCCGCCGCGCTCGGTCGCCAGCTAGACCCCCTCTGCGTGGCCTCGCATGGTCCAGGCCGCCGCCCACGAGGCAGACTTGCCCGGACACCATGAGGCCCTCCTGGACGCTCCGCACGACGTTGTGTTTGGGCTCGTGGTCGGGAGAGAGGTTGTGGCGGCTAGGGTGCATGCGGTGCACATCCCGTGCTCCTCCAACAGGCCGGCGACAAGGGAGAGATGCGGGAGGAGATGGATTGGCGGCGGCTAGGGTTTGAGGAGGGGATGCGAGAGCGGCAAGAGAGAGCGAGGAAGAGCAAGGGAGAGAAAAGCGAGCGGCGGAGCGCCCATATCGTCACTCGAATGACACTTCTGCCCCTGTTCGCAGCACACATTCACGGGCGGAACCACCGCGTAGTGGACACGAAGCGAGTCTGCGCAGACCGCCACGTACCAGTAGTCGCTGACGAGCGGGACCTGCGAAACGCAGGCCCTCACCGTCAGGGGTGGTAGCTAGCGCTGGGTGAGTGCGAGCAGGAACGCTGTCCTTCACAGACACTAAGATGGATGGCCAGGATCGTCTTGATCCGACGATGCGGACCACCTGTGGGCGATCAGACGGCCAGAAGTTTTTTGGAAGCCCAATCCGACGGCAGAGAAGGCATGTGGCCTCTATATTGCTGGGAGGGGGTAGAAATATTCTCTTTAGATTCTGGCGTTGCTAAAACTTGACAGCGAGAAGGCCTGGACATCGTTGACTACGCCCACGCTAAAAAAACCCGTCCAATCCTTTTAGAAAACCAAAATGGCGTCAGCACGCCTCAACTAATTATCCGGTGCCCTTGGCCCAAACCCAATCCGATGGGGACAATCGGGGGCGCCGACGCGGGTCAGCCTGTCCACGAGACACCAAGGTTTTCCATCTCTTTTTCTCCACAATTCCAACCCTTCTCCTGGCCGCCAGTCCGCCATTCCTCCCCCTCACCCTCCTCCTCCCCCTCCACCTCCCTTCCCCTAGTCGTCGCCCACTCCTGCCATGCTCCCCGCCAGCCTCTCCCCTCCCAGTGCACCACCTATTGCCGCCACCATGCCGCCAACGCCCTCGAAGAAGGGGAATGCCGACAAGTAGCGGCCGAAGGGAATGACCATGCGGAGTGGGCGTTCGACATCCAGCACCGACAGGTGGAGAACGTCATTCGCCGGCTGAGGGAGAAGAACTAGAGGCTATGCAGGGCGGCGGAGGCGCAGGCAGCGGAGGCCCATGCGGCCACTGTTGCGGCACAGAGGGTGGCAGCAATGGTGGGAATGGCAGCGTCGTCTTATAGTGTTGGCATGCACATCCTCGGTAGCCAGAGCAGCGTCTCCTCTCTGTCGCCGTCGAGCGTGTCGTCGTCCGGCTAGGCGAACGCGTCGCCATATCTCACGCGTTTCTCGCCGGGCTAAAACGACTTCGACCCACTCGGCGGTTTTAATCCCAACTCCCTCGCCAACGACACCTCACCGACCCATCGTCGCCTTCCTCCTTTCAATGGCGACGTGTCGCCACCGCGAGATGCCTTCACCCAGTTTGTCGCAGGGTGCAGCAGCCAGAGCGCCCCCAACCTGTTCGGCGGAACGAACAATGCCGAATCCATCATGGCTGACATCATCAACGACGGCTCCGCCCATGCCTTCAGGCAAGAAGACCGTGATAGAAATATGCCCTAGAGACAATAATAAATATGTTATTATTCATAATTAAGTTTATTATTTCATGCTATAATTATATTAGTTCTGAATAATCGATTTTGTTTGATAAAAAAGAACGATTTGTCATCCTATGGACCTTTACCATCCGATTAACACGTCAATGCTGACGACACATATATATATATATAGCCTAACACGTACTATAACCAGGCCACAACCCGAGCTTAATATGCCTAACACGTACTATAACCAGGCCGCTCCTATATATATAGCCTAACACGTAATATGCCTTAGAGACAATAATAAATATGTTGTTATTTATATTTTTATTTTATAATTAAGTTTATTGTTTCGTGCTATAATTATATTAGTTCTGCATAATCGATTTTGTTTCATAAAAAAGAACGATTTGTCATCCTATGGACCTTTACCATCCGATTAACACGTCAATACTGACGACACATAGTCACCAACCTTCAAGCATACTCCAGGTGCTTGTCAAACAGCTAGTAATCCTTTGCTTGCTCCTATATATAACGCCCCACATAGCCTAACACGTATAACCAGACCACAACCCGAGATTTCTATAGTGTACAAACATTTTCGCCCACGCCACAACACAGGAGCTAGCTAGCATCGATCTCCTTTAATTTCCCCAGATCAAGCAAGCAAGACTCAGCCATGGAGGGAAGCGGCGAGCTGAAGCTGCTGGGCGTGTGGACGAGCCCGTACGTGATCAGGGTGCGCGTGGTGCTCAACCTCAAGTCTCTGCCGTACGAGTACGTGGAGGAGAACCTGGGCAGCAAGAGCGCGCTCCTCCTGGGCTCCAACCCGGTGCACAAGAGCGTCCCCGTCCTCCTCCACGGCGGGCGCCCCGTGAACGAGTCCCAGGTCATCGTGCAGTACATCGACGAAGTCTGGGCCGGGACCGGCCCGTCCGTGCTCCCGGCGGACCCCTACGAGCGCGCCGTCGCCCGCTTCTGGGCGGCCTACGTCGACGACAAGGTCGTCTCGGCGTGCCAGGTGATGCTGTTCACGTGCAAGACAGAGGAGGAAAGGGCGGAGGCGGTGTCCCGCGCCGTGGCGGCGCTGGAGACGCTGGAGGGCGCGCTCGCGGAGTGCTCCAAGGGGAAGGCCTTCTTCGGCGGCGACGGCATCGGGTTCGTCGACGTCGTGCTCGGTGGCTACCTCGGGTGGTTCGGGGCGGTCGACAAGATGATTGGCTGCAGGCTCATCGACCCGGCGCGAACGCCGCTGCTGGCTAAGTGGGAGGAGCGGTTCCGTGCGGCGGATGCGGCCAAGGGCGTGGTGCCGGATGACGCCGACAAGATGCTCGAGTTCTTGCGCACCCTGCTCGCCTGGAGCGCCTCCAAATCGAAGTGAATTGCGACACCGTCAGTTTCGATCGTAACGTATGTGTGTTTCTGTGTGTCCGAGTTTCGTCAAATGTGTGCTTTATTTTGTGCTTAATAAATTGTTCTCTACAGGGCAAGTGATGCTGAATAATTTTTACTGTTTGTGTGTTCTGGTAAGTGGTCTAGTAACATCTTTTTGATTCCCTCGCAAAACAAGGTGGTGCTGTACTTCATTTGTACTAAAACAGGAAAATCGACCGCGCGGACTGGTGAGGAATGCATCCAGTTACAGATAGGCACCGGAAAGAATCCATGCTGAGCCTTGACAAAATACGTGACCAACGTGCTGACGCACTTGGTTGAACTGAAATGTCCGTCGGCACACTGCCGAGACACTGAATTCGTACGCTTCCTTGGAAAGTCCCAAATCCTGACACTGTTCTCACCTAACCGGAAATGTTCATTTTCTCCTGGCTGCTGAAATCTGCAGCGGCACTACTTGTCTAAGACATTCAAACGGTCCGTTTTAGTCTATTTGTATCGGGCCTCAGTCATGATCCATTTAAGTCATGGGTGCGCGCCTAGCAAGAGCGATGCATCTTGACCTTCGAATTTAATGGTGACGCCCCATCGCTGGCAGGATCCTGCCGGCTTCTCGCGTGGCTGTTGGGGTTCCTGTACTCGCTGGCTTCTGTTTCCTGCGCATGCGTCGTGGTCGTTTCCCGTCCATGGCAGGAAAACTCCCGTGTCGGGGTGTTGCCCGCTCAGGCCACAAGCTATAAATCACAGTCGCGACCGCGAGAGGTCACACCAAGACACGAACACAAGCAAACCAACTGAGCAGTCATGCCTCGCTGTAAGATAGACATTTGGTCTCCCATCAAGAAGATGTGTCGCGCCAGAGCAGTCAAAGCACGATATGGAGCTGTAGGCGACGGAGCTGGCCCAGCCATGCGAGGCATAAGACTTCAAGCGTCAAGTCGAGGTGGCCTAATAGGCACTGGAGGAGGTGGTCCAGCAGGTGGAGCGATGCTGCCGCAGCTGAGGTGCGGGAGATCGACCACGCCATCGCCCAGACGACGGTGGAGGCGGTGGCCCGAGAAGCCGCTATTGATGAGGTGCGCGAGATGCGCAACGCCATGGACAAGGAGGCGGCTGAGAAGGTGCAACACGATGCCACCACAGTGGCAGTTCGCAGGCTGCGCCACAACGCTGCACGAGTCAGGCATGAATGTGCGGTACACGAAGCAGTGGAGGTGGAACACGTCGTTCAGGCGGCTGCTGAGGTGGTGGCGATGGCGATGGACATGGAGGAGGACAATGACGACTTCATCGATGATGAGCCCGAGGAAGCCATGAAGAAGAAAAGCAACGAGCAATATGCCATCATCGAGTCCTATGACACTACCCACAACGACGTTGGTTGTCGTGCGTTCATGGAGATTGAGTGGTTGGCGCATGCAGGCCGCCTGGACCGTGTGGGGGTCCAAGGAGAGGACGCGGAGGTGAAAGGCCATGGCGGCCGATCGTGCTATGATAGCGCACGCTGAGGTGTTCGCATGCGAGACGGTTGCGCACGCCGAAGCAGACCGCAATGTTGGGAATATGCCATAAAAGCAATCACATACTCCCTCCGTTTTAAAATATAAGATGTTTTAGGTTTGTGAAGAAAATGTATCTAGTAGATACATTTTCTTCACAAACCTAAAACATCTTATATTTTAGATACATTTTCTTCACAAACCTAAAACATCTTATATTTTAAAACGGAGGGAGTATGATGTAATTCCTAATATATTCATAAAATTATTAAGTTGGGCTTGTATGAACATCTGATATGTACCATTAAATATGTGATTTAGTTGTGAAACTATATATTCATGTTGCTCATACTAGATGTACTTAGTCGTAGAGGTTGTGCTGGACGCACAACTTGACTAATGTAAAAGTATGACTCAGTTCCACTTGGCATGTGCATGATGTGAAGGGTTTCGCAGCATAGTAAATCAAAAAAATTCTACGGATGCGAACGGGAAAGCCAAGATCTAATCTAGGAGATGCAAACAACGAGGGGGGAAATAGATGGGATCTTCATACCCTTGAAGATTCGCACAGCGGAACGTTCGTCGGAACGTGGGTGATGTAGTCGTACTCGCTTCTCCTCCTCGCGATCCGATCCGATCTAACACCGCAAGTGGCGATGCCTCCGAGAGATGCACACGTGCGGCACCTCGACGTCTCCTCCTTCCTCGGTCCAGCAAGTATGATGGAGAGACCGATTGGATCTACAACGCGACGGCGCGGTGCAAGTGGTGAAGAGTTTCTGCAGCAGGGCTTCGCCTACGTGCAGTCGGGAGGGAGAGAGAGAGGAGGGCAGCAGGGCGGCTAGGGTTGTGGAGGAGGTGTGGGAGGGGGTGCGCCCCCAGCCCTCTTTATATAGAGGGGTGGGCGGCCAGCCCTTGCCCCTCCCCCAAGCCCTAGGGCCGGCGGCCAAGGAGGGAGGAGTGGGGGGCAAGTTTCCCCCCTTCTAGAAGCTCCCCTAGGGTTTCCCCTTGGTTCGGCCGGCTGGGACCTATGGGGCCTTGTGCCCCTGGCCCAATGCGGCCAGGGCACTCCCTCATAGGCCCATGCCCCCTCCCGGCAGGTGGGGCCACGTTGGTCCCCCTCCGGAAGGTTCTAGAAGCTTCCGGTACAATACCGATTAACCCGAAACAATTCCGAACTCCAAAAAACTGCATTGCCTTATATGAATCTTATTCTCCGGACCATTCCGGAACCTCTCGTGATGTCCCGAATCCCATCCGAGACTCCGAACATAAACTCATAAACCAATTATCCAATCTATCCTAGCGTCAAGACACGTTAAGTGTGTGACCCTTCGGGTTCGAGAACATGCAGACATGATCTTATATCAATAATCAACAGCGGGGTCTGGAAACCCATATTGACTCCCACACATTCATCGATGATCATATCGGATGAACCACGATGCCAGGATTCAATCAATCCCATATATATATTCCCTTCGTCTCGTGATATTTTACTTGCCCGAGATTTGATCGTCGGTACCGTCATACCTAGTTCAATCTCGTTCACAGCAAGTACTTTACTCGTTCCGTAATCCGATATCACTTTGTGATTAAGTCCTTAACCACATGCTTGCAAGAGGTGTTGATATCGATTACCGAGTGGGCCCGAAGTATATCTCTCCGACTTAGGAGGGACAAATCCCATCTCGATACATACAACCCAACAGGTACTTTCCGATCACTTGAGGGACACCTTTATGATCACCCTCTCATAGGATGACGTTTGATGACCTCAAAGCTTTCTTCCGATACCAGGGAGTTGTATTATCTCATGGTCTAAGGAATACAATATTTGACATAAGAAAAGCTTCGCAAAGATGAACACGATGACACGATCTAATTGCTCCGCTTAGTTTGGGTCTGCCCATCATATCATTCTCCCAATGATATGATCTCATTATTAATCGACAACTCATGTCTATGGTTAGGAAATATTAACCATCATTAATCAATGAGCTAGTCCATAGAGGCATACTAGGGACACGGTGTTGTTCACAAACCACACAAGTATTAAAGTTTCCGCTTAATACAATTCTAGCATGGAATATAAACTTTATCATGAACAAGAATTATTATAATAACATCTTTATTATTGCCTCTAGGGCATAATTCCAACAGTCTCCCACTTGCACTAGAGTCAATAATCTAGTTTACGTTTGGCAACAATCTCACACCCATGGCACTAAGGTGCTGATCATGTTTTACACGTGGAAGAGGTTTAGTCAATGGATCTGCGACATTCAGATCTGTATGTACTTTGCTAATCTTCAGATCTCCATCTGCTATATAATCTCGGATTATATGAAACTTGCGGTTGATATGCTTGGTCTTTGGATGATATCTTGGTTCCTTAGCGAGTGCTATGGCGCCAGTGTTGTCACACAATATCTCCAGTGGGTCCAATGCACTTGGAACCACGCCAAGCTCAGTGATGAGTTCCTGATCCAAAATCCTTCACTTGACGCTTCTGCAGCAGCCATGTATTCCGCTTCTACTATAGATCCCGCGATCACGCTTTGCTTGCAGCTTCTCCATCTCACAGCTCCTCCATTCAAAATATAAACGTATCCTGTCTGAGATTTAGAATCATCCTTGTCGGTGTCGAAACTAGCGTCGACGTAACCTTTTACGACGAGCTGTTCATCACCTCCATAGACTAAGAACATTTTTTTGTCCTATTTAGGTACTTTAGGATGTTCTTCACGGCTGTCCAGTGTTCCACTCCTGGATCACTTTGATATCTGCTCGTCAAACTAAGAGCATTGGACACATCCGGTCTAGTACACAGCATGGCATACATGATAGAACCTATGGCCGAGGCATAAGGCACTTTGCTCATAGCTTCTCTATCATTTACCGTAGCTGGACACTGAGCCTTGCTCAATATCTTACCTGGCAACATAGGCACTGAACCTTTCTTTGCCTTATCCATTCTGAACCTTTTTAGAACTATGTCTAGGTATGTACTCTGGCTTAAAGCTATCAGGCGTCTTTGTCTATCTCTATAGATTTTGATGCCCAATATATAAGCAGCTTCACCTACGTCTTTCATTGAAAAACACTTGTTCAAATAACTCTTCACATCGTTAAGCATGTTAATGTCATTTCTAATAATCAATATGTCATCCACATATAGTACCAGAAATTTCACCGAGCTCCCACTCACTTTCTTGTAGATACAAGATTCGTAGAAATTTGGAACAAATCCAAAGCTCTTGATCACTTGATAAAAACGAAGGTTCCAACTCTGAGATGCTTGCTTGAGTCCATAAATGGAACGCTGAAGTTTGCACACTTTATCAGCATCCTTAGGATCGACAAAACCTTCGGGTTGCATCATATACAACTCTTCATCAATGTTGCCATTGAGGAAAGCAGTCTTGACATCCATCTGCCATATTTCATAATCATGAAACGTAGCAATTGCTAATAAAATCCGAATGGACTTAAACATCGCTACGGGAGAGAAAGTCTCATCGTAGTCAACACCTTGAACTTGTCGAAAACCTTTCGCGACAAGTCGTGCTTTATAGACGGTAACATTACCATCCGCGTCCGTTTTCTTCTTGACGATCCATTTGCACTCAACGGCCTTTCGGTCGCTAGGAGGGTCCACCAAAGTCCATACTTGGTTTTCTCTCATGGATCCCAATTCGGATTTCATGGCCTCTAGCCATTTTTCAGAGTCTGGGCTCATCATCGCTTCCTCATAGTTCGTAAGTTCACTGTCTTCTACCAACAAGACAGTCAAGACAGGGTTGTCGTACCACTCAGGAGGGGAACGCGACCTTGTTGACCTGCGACGTTCAGTAGCAGCATCGTCCGAAGCTTCATGATCCTTGTCATTAGCTTCCTCTATTGTTGGTGCAGGCGGCACTGGAACAATTTCAGGTGCTGCGCTACTCTCCAATTCAAGAGAAGGTTCAACAACCTCGTCTAGCTCTACTTTCCTCTCACTCACTTCTTTCGAGAGAAACTCCTTCTCAAGAAAGGAACCGTTCTTTGCGACAAACACTTTGCCTTCGGTTCTGTGATAGAAGGTATACCCAATAGTTTCCTTAGGGTATCCTATGAAGACGCATTTTCCGCTTTGGGTTCGAGCTTGTCCGGCATCAATTTCTTGACGTAAGATTCGCATCCCCAAACTTTAAGAAACGACAACTTAGGTTTAGCACCAAACCACAGTTCATACGGTGTCGTCTCAACGGATTTAGATGGTGCCCTATTTAAAGTGAATGTAGCGGTTTCTAATGCATAACCCCAAAATGATAACGGCAAATCAGTAAGAGACATCATTGATCGGACCATATCTAATAGAGTTCGATTCCGGCGTTCAGACACACCATTGCGATGTGGTGTTCCGGGTGGCGTGAGTTGCGAAACGATTCCGCTAGCTTTAAGATGCGTGAGAAAATCATAACTCAAATATTCACCTCCACGATCGGATCGTAGAAACTTAATCTTTCTGTTACGATGGTTCTCCACTTCATTCTGAAATTCCTTGAACTTTTCAAATGTTTCAGATTTATGTTTCATTAAATAGATATACCCATATCTACTTAAGTCATCGGTAAAAGTGAGAAAATAGCGATATCCACCGCGCGTCGAAACACTCATCGGTCTGCATACATCGGTATGTATGATTTCCAACAAGTCCGTTGCTCGCTCCACCATTCCGGAGAACGGGGTTTTGATCATCTTGCCCATGAGGCATGGTTCGCATGTGTCAAATGATTCAAAATCAAGAGACTCCGAAAGTCCATCAGAATGGAGTTTCTTCATGCGCTTTACACCAATATGACCTAGACGACAGTGCCACAAATAAGTAGTATTATCACTATCTACTTTGCATCGCTTAGCCTCAATGTTATGGATGTGTGTTTCATCCCTTTCGAGATTCAGAAGAAATAAACCATTCACAACAGGTGCATGACCATAAAAGATGTTACTCATATAAATAGAACAACCATTGTTCTACGATTTAAATGAATAACCGTATTGCAATAAACACGATCCAGAAATAATGTTCATGCTCAACGCAGACACATAATAACACTTATTAAGGTTTAAAACTAATCCCGAAGGTAAAACTAAGGAGAGCGTGCCGACGGCCATCACATCAACTCTTGATCCGTTGCCAACGCGCATCGTCACCTCATCCCTCGCAAGCCGCCGTATATTCCATAGCTCCTGTTTCGAGTTACAAATATTAGCAACTGAACCAGTATCAAATACCCAGGCACTACAACGAGGGCTAGTAAGGAAAACATCAATAACATGTATATCAAATATACCTTTGATGATGCCAGCCTTCTTGTCCGCTAAGTACTTCGGACAGTTGCGCTTCCAGTGACCCTTGTCCTTGCAATAGAAGCACTCAGTGTCCGGCTTGGGTCCAGACTTGAGCTTCTTCTCAGCAGGGGCAACGCGCTTGCCGCCGCCTTTCTTGAAGGGCTTCTTTGCACCCTTACCTTTCTTGAAGGTGGGGGGCTTGTTGACCATCAACACATGATTATCCTTTTTGATGTCCACCTGCGCAGCCTTCAGCTTTGCGAAGAGCTCGGTGACCGTATCAGTGAAACCAATTTGATTGTGAGTCACTACAAAACTTTTGTAGCTGGGAGGGAGTGATTGCAGAACCCTGTCAATCTTGAGCTCCTCTGGAATCTTGTAGTCCAGTTGCTCAAGGCGTTGAGTGTAGCCCGACATCTTTATGGTGTGCTCACTAACGGAACTCCCTTCCTCAATCTTGCAGTTAAAGAATTTCTCAGAGATCTCATATCTCTCAGAACGGGCCTGAGTCTGAAACATAGTTTTCAGATCCTCAAGAATCTCAAAGGGCCCGGGATAGTCTTCAAAATGATTTTGAAGGTCCGATTCTATAGCAAACAACATGGTGCTCTCAATCACACCATAATCATCTTTGCACGACTGATAGACATCTTTCTCATCAGCCGCCGCATCTACAGCATGGGCGTCACCTAGCGCATTTTCAAGGACATAGTCCTTTTGACCGCCAGAGAGAATGATTCTCTGATTGGAGAACCAGTTGGTGAAGGTAGACCCATTGTTTCTAAGCTTTTCCTTCTCAGCAAAAACGTTGAAGTTGAAGTTGGACTTAGCCATTTGATCTACAATATTTGCAAGTACAAATTAGACTATGTTCATGATAACTAGTTCAACTTTTAATCAAATTACTAGATGAACTCCCACTAAATTCAACATCCCTCAAGTTGTTTAGTGAACATGATCCAAATTCACCACACCTAATCCGATCTTCACGAGAAGAGATGTGGTTTCAATGGTGGACAACGAAGTGTCGATCATATCATTCATATGACTCATGCTTCACCTTTTGGTTCATGTGCTCCGAGGCCATGTCTGTACATGCTAGGCTCGTCAAGTCAAACCCAAGTATTTCCGCGTGTGCAAAACTGGCTTGCACCCGTTGTATGTGAACGTAGAGTCTATAGCACCTGATCATCACGTGATGCTTGGACACGACTGTAACACCCTCAGAATCGGACCTATGCAAGTTTGAGCAAAATTCATCAAACCCGCATAGAAACGATTCAAAGGTGCCCACCAGGCACTTTCGTGCGGGTGGAAAACGAAGTAATAACATTACACAACAGTCCTCGATGGGACCCACAGAACAGATATATATAACAGCGATTCAAAGAGTCAAGAATACAAATATAATATACAAAGATTCAAATCACCTTGAAAACGATAGAGCGTCCAGCTACGGACAAGATGCAAATGGGGCTAAGAGCCCTGAAGAATAACCAATGGCGTCCATAACCCTGCCCAGGCCAAGCCGGAAGGGTAACCCTGCTAACGACGTCGATCTCAAACCTGCTTAAACAAAAGGGGTGCCGACAAAGGGCAAAGGGAAAAGAAGGAGCGTCAGTACTGAGGCCAATACACGGCGAGGCTAGAATTCGGCGGTCCTCGCCTACATAGGTATGGTGGACTGAAGCGGCAGCGACAGCATGCACTAAACAACCTATAGAGACTCGATACAGCTGGCGACAGTCAGAGAGGGGTAAGATAGACCTATCCGGATCCAACCTGAAGCTAACACCAAACAAACCCATCCTGGTGTTTCCCCCTCGAGACCAAACGAGGAAGTCAACCGAGGAACTCACACAGTTGGCAGTTTTATTTATTCAATTATAGTTGCGACAATTACTAGTCAGTATAGATAATCATTCTGATAAAATAAGCAGTGGGTCATTTTAGTTAATCATTCCGTTATAGTTGCAGCAATTACTAATCAGATACAGATGGCATGATATAACCCCAAACCCAGCAGTTGTTGGTACTTTTATTCAGCCATTCCGTTGTAGTTGCAATACTTACTAGTCAGGTACAATGGTCGCAAGCGACAATTCAAACAAGCAATTGTGGGCAGTATTAATTAGACATTCCGTTATAGTGAAGCTGATTACTAGTCATTATAAAGTCAAATTTATAGCAATAAACTTTAGTTATGCTTGTCTATGATCGAGATACTGTGCTCCAAGTCGTCCATATCCGCGGACACGGCTTTCAGAAAGTTTTACCCGGCCGGGGTGCACCAATAGCAACACACGCTCGATCAACCTCGGAAAAACCAAATCAAAACCCAACGAGGCTTTCACGACTGAACAATCACAGGATTCAGAAATATTTCAGGGGGCCACCCCTTAAGTAGATTCCGCAACGAAGCTAGCTGACTCCGAGACGGCCTCAAGGTTTGTGGGGCCGGCGGTAAACGACTGGGAACCCGAAAGTGTGGCTGGGCTTGTCGATACCACGTAAACGGGTCACAAATCCTAAACAGTACAGTGTGCTCCTCGCACAATCGTAAATAAAGCAGTAAAGCATGGCATAAGTACAGGATAGTAAATAAAACCTCAAACTAGTTTGTGGCCCCTAGAAATATGACTGAATCAAGCTCTGGCTCAGGGGGGTCCCATATACCTCCCGGATGTGGATAGCGCGATAAATCAAGGAACAGGTATCAAGTACTCGGGGTCTTACGGGACACAAGTGGGCGTTCGGAAACCAAATATTATCTATCACCCACCGATGCCTCTGCTTATTTCAATTTTAGTTGTTAAACAGAAATTAAAGTGACGATAAGTAAAACTAGGATCATCTCCAACATCAACATGTGGCAAAACATCAGCAACTGTGGCATATGACGGCACACAATAGCACTTGAGCAAGCGACTACGACACGCAAGTCCAACTATCTACCAAACAACAGGGAATAGGGTGTGTCCAAGGCAATATACGGCTGCAAGGGATAACACAGGTACGGAAGCTAAAGCATCGCAACACAGATAGCAATAGATCAACAGGAGGGAAGTAAATACTATAAAAGTAAGATAGGTAGAAAAAGGGAGATGCTCGCCTGAAAACATTGTTGAAGGGTTCATCCGAAGATCGGGGCGAAGCTCACATCAACTCAACGGCCTTATCCGCGAAGAAGCAAAACACTAGAAGGAACACCGGGTGCAATATTTAATACTCGGCAGAAGATCGGCATGATGCATGTATGATGTATGGCATGGCAAGGTGCGATGCAATTAGGTCAAGATTAAGCGGAACCGGGGTCCCGACAATTGATTAAATGGTTCAAGTTATTTAAAACCCCCGCAATTTAAATGTTGTTATAACAAGGCAAGATAAGATACCGGTTCGCTACACAAGTTTAAATGAGGCCGATATAAGGCTAGATTTACCCGCATATGGGCCCCATATTTAATGATTAGGTGAATCGGCGCAAGGCCCCCAAACCACAGATATGCATGCAAGGGTGGCAATTCAATATGCAACAAGTTGTTATTATGTTTTAAAATAGGGTTCTCGGATAAGGGTCACACTTTAGGGTCCTCGACGATCTTGGGGGTTCCGGGGTTCGGGGTCGGTTTCAGGGTCCAGGGTTCGACGGCCTTGGTCCGGGGGAACGTTCTCGGTAACGGGTAGATCTTGTCGCATCGGGGTCTCGGTGTCCGGGATGAAGTACTCGGCGTCTCCGCGTCGGTGGCCTTGACGGTATCAGGTCCGGACTCCGGATCCGGGCACCGTCTCAGCGCTCCGTCTTCAGTGTCGTTGGCGAACTCGGGCTCGATACCGGGGTTCTTCGGAACCTCGAGGCGATCTTGGCGTTCAGGGTGGAGTTCTCGGACCGAATGAAGACCTTGGCGTACGGCGGGATCGGTCTTCGGGGTTCTATCTTGTTGTCGCACTCCACCGGTCAAGGTTGATATTGTTCCGAAGATCTTGCCATGCGTCGCATAGTCGGTGTAATGCCCACCACATCGGCACAACGTCGGGTAGCTCTTGAAGAGGTCCTTAGCACCAACATGTCGCCTTGAGCTCATAGAACATGGTACCCAGCAGCTGTCGAGGTGGTCCTGAGAACGGCAGCGGGCCCACGAGCAGCTCGAGACGGTGCAACCCGCAGCGAGGGGGCGTCTTTGCTGGCGACGAGGTCGGCGCGAGGCGGCCACGGGCGGCACAGCGGCGGCGGGTCCGGTCAGAGAGGAGGGGGCACGGGTGCGGGCGCGGCGCCGGCGGCGAACTCGAGGCGCGCGGAGGGCGGCGCGCTGCAGAGGGTGCGGCCCGGAGCGGCGAACGGCGGACGGCGGGCGAAGGCGGAGGGGCGGCGAGGGAGAGCACGCTGGCGGGGCTCGCCGGCGGCGGACGCGGGCCGGCGACGCGGAGCTCGGCGGCGCGGTGCAGGGGCGGCGCAAGCGCGGCTGAGGGAGGCGGCGGGGATGGCGGGGCCTGGCGCTCGGAGGTGAGGGCGAGGTGGCCTGCGGCGGGTCGGGGCCGGGTCCGGCGGCGTCCGGAGGCGGCCTGCTCGGGGCGGTGTGCTGGAGGGGAGGGGCGGCCGCTGCGGGCGTCTCCGACGGCGTCCGGAGGCGAGGCGGGGCGGAGCCACGGCGACGGGAGGTGGGGAGCGGCGGTGGTGAAGGCGCGGCGGCGAGGCGAGCGCCGGGGCCGGGGAGGTGGACGGGGAAGGCCGGCGTCGGCGCGTGCGCGGAGGCGCAAGACGGCGGGAGGGCGAGCTGCGTGGCGACGGGGCCGCGTCGGCGGAGCAGCAGGCGCGCGGTGGGTCAGGGGCGGGGGAGCGCGCGGCGCAGAGGGAGAGGAAACGGGGGAGGATGGAGGTGGAAGACGGGGCCAGGGGGGAGGCGCGTGCGTGGGGTGGCCGGGTGGGGCCCAGGGGCGGTTCAGGCGGCAGGTTTGCTGGGGAGTGGGTCGGGTGCGGGCCAGAGGGTAGGGGGTTGGGCGCGTCGGGTGTGTAGCGTGTGGGGCAGGGAGAGGAGAGAGGTAGGTGGGGAGAGAGAGAGGGGTTAGGTGGTGATGTGGCAGGATAGGATTGGAGGGGGAAGAGGGGTAGCTGAGGTGGCGTGTTCTAATTGGGTGGAGTGAGGTGGAGGTAGGGGTGGGTAGGATAGTTGGTGAGTTTAGGATTTAGAGGGCAGTTGTAGTTGGACCGATTTTATTTCTGGGGCGGTCGTTCGGGTCAATCAGCCCGTTCGACTGCCCCGCTAAAAAAATTAATATTTTTATTTATTACAAACAAGACTTTTGCAAACCGATATCGGGCAAAACAAAATATCCCGGCGACCCGGATTTGGTGTTTGAATTAAGACGGGTGTATTAGAAAATGAAACGGGCTTTGCGAAAATAGTTTTAGGCAACAACACATGATGATGACGATGCCATGCACAAATTCAACGCGATTTTCTAGTAGTGGTTTTGCGGGATGCCACAATTCGACACCACTAACAATGGATCTCGCCCTCGAGATCCGCCTCATGGTACCGGAAGGAAAGTCGGCGATCTGCATCTTCTCGCTTCGGGTAGATCCTCGCGACACCACTAACGAGGGTTCTTTCTTCATCTTGAAATCGGCGACACCACCAACAAAGGGTCGTTGTTCCTGATCGTCGAGAGAGCACTCCGGAAACAAAAGGTCGAAGGTAGAGGTATCACAAATAAAGCCACCCCTAACTTCCGTTAGAAGAGGGAAAAGTTACATTGATCCACCAGTTCGATGTACAGAGCGAACAGTATGAGTCGGGTAGGGTGATCAGTCCATCCCGGACCCAACTATCAACTCTATACATGGGTAGGAGAATCAGGCAACTCAACTCTCGAGATTTAGACTGAAGATCTTCATAGGCGGTATCCGGAACAAAGGGATGATGCCAGCAGGAATCGTATGAAAGACACAATGATTAGGTTCCGCGATGGTTCCATTGGCATGAACAACACATGCTCAAGGTATACTCCAATTTCACCAAAGCTCGTCCTTCTCATATGTTTTTCAACGACACTGATATCCAGCGAGGAGCACATATGGATAAGGAGCTCAAGAACAAAAGATTGGAGGAAGGGTACAACAGACAATTGCAGATTGATGATCGTATCACCTCCGTTGCAAAAAGGGAGAAAGCGAAACCCTGAAGGTACGACGGAAACCCAACCACGAGAAATCCTGGACTCGAAGAAAAGATAAGAGGGTAGGTTCAAAACACGTCGAGATAAGAGGAGAATAGCAGAGGGGTAAGGAGTAAAATCAGACCTAATCAGAACTATCCAACCGATTTTGCAAAATAGTTTTGACTCTCTACTTCGGCCGTTAGCTAGGTTATCCTACAGGCTGGACTTGTGGGGTATCGCAACTGCTGAGCTCTGATACCACTCTGTAACACCCTCAGAATCGGACCTATGCAAGTTTGAGCAAAATTCATCAAACCCGCATAGAAACGATTCAAAGGTGCCCACCAGGCACTTTCGTGCGGGTGGAAAACGAAGTAATAACATTACACAACAGTCCTCGATGGGACCCACAGAACAGATATATATAACAGCGACTCAAAGAGTCAAGAATACAGATATAATATACAAAGATTCAAATCACCTTGAAAACGATAGAGCGTCCAACTACGGACAAGATGCAAATGGGGCTAAGAGCCCTGAAGAATAACCAATGGCGTCCATAACCCTGCCCAGGCCAAGCCGGAAGGGTAACCCTGCTAACGACGTCGATCTCAAACCTGCTTAAACAAAAGGGGTGCCGACAAAGGGCAAAGGGAAAAGAAGGAGCGTCAGTACTGAGGCCAGTACACGGCGAGGCTAGAATTCGGCGGTCCTCGCCTACATAGGTATGGTGGACTGAAGCGGCAGCGACAACATGCACTAAACAACCTATAGAGACTCGATACAACTGGCGACAGTCAGAGAGGGGTAAGATAGACCTATCCGGATCCAACCTGAAGCTAACACCAAACAAACCCATCCTGGTGTTTCCCCCTCGAGACCAAACGAGGAAGTCAACCGAGGAACTCACACAGTTGGCAGTTTTATTTATTCAATTATAGTTGCGACAATTACTAGTCAGTATAGATAATCATTCTGATAAAATAAGCAGTGGGTCATTTTAGTTAATCATTCCGTTATAGTTGCAGCAATTACTAATCAGATACAGATGGCATGATATAACCCCAAACCCAGCAGTTGTTGGTACTTTTATTCAGCCATTCCGTTGTAGTTGCAATACTTACTAGTCAGGTACAATGGTCGCAAGCGACAATTCAAACAAGCAATTGTGGGCAGTATTAATTAGACATTCCGTTATAGTGAAGCTGATTACTAGTCATTATAAAGTCAAATTTATAGCAATAAACTTTAGTTATGCTTGTCTATGATCGAGATACTGTGCTCCAAGTCGTCCATATCCGCGGACACGGCTTTCAGAAAGTTTTACCCGGCCGGGGTGCACCAATAGCAACACACGCTCGATCAACCTCGGAAAAACCAAATCAAAACCCAACGAGGCTTTCACGACTGAACAATCACAGGATTCAGAAATATTTCAGGGGGCCACCCCTTAAGTAGATTCCGCAACGAAGCTAGCTGACTCCGAGACGGCCTCAAGGTTTGTGGGGCCGGCGGTAAACGACTGGGAACCCGAAAGTGTGGCTGGGCTTGTCGATACCACGTAAACGGGTCACAAATCCTAAACAGTACAGTGTGCTCCTCGCACAATCGTAAATAAAGCAGTAAAGCATGGCATAAGTACAGGATAGTAAATAAAACCTCAAACTAGTTTGTGGCCCCTAGAAATATGACTGAATCAAGCTCTGGCTCAGGGGGGTCCCATATACCTCCGGGATGTGGATAGCGCGATAAATCAAGGAACAGGTATCAAGTACTCGGGGTCTTACGGGACACAAGTGGGCGTTCGGAAACCAAATATTATCTATCACCCACCGATGCCTCTGCTTATTTCAATTTTAGTTGTTAAACAGAAATTAAAGTGACGATAAGTAAAACTAGGATCATCTCCAACATCAACATGTGGCAAAACATCAGCAACTGTGGCATATGACGGCACACAATAGCACTTGAGCAAGCGACTACGACACGCAAGTCCAACTATCTACCAAACAACAGGGAATAGGGTGTGTCCAAGGCAATATACGGCTGCAAGGGATAACACAGGTACGGAAGCTAAAGCATCGCAACACAGATAGCAATAGATCAACAGGAGGGAAGTAAATACTATAAAAGTAAGATAGGTAGAAAAAGGGAGATGCTCGCCTGAAAACATTGTTGAAGGGTTCATCCGAAGATCGGGGCGAAGCTCACATCAACTCAACGGCCTTATCCGCGAAGAAGCAAAACACTAGAAGGAACACCGGGTGCAATATTTAATACTCGGCAGAAGATCGGCATGATGCATGTATGATGTATGGCATGGCAAGGTGCGATGCAATTAGGTCAAGATTAAGCGGAACCGGGGTCCCGACAATTGATTAAATGGTTCAAGTTATTTAAAACCCCCGCAATTTAAATGTTGTTATAACAAGGCAAGATAAGATACCGGTTCGCTACACAAGTTTAAATGAGGCCGATATAAGGCTAGATTTACCCGCATATGGGCCCCATATTTAATGATTAGGTGAATCGGCGCAAGGCCCCCAAACCACAGATATGCATGCAAGGGTGGCAATTCAATATGCAACAAGTTGTTATTATGTTTTAAAATAGGGTTCTCGGATAAGGGTCACACTTTAGGTTTCTCGACGATCTTGGGGGTTCCGGGGTTCGGGGTCGGTTTCAGGGTCCAGGGTTCGACGGCCTTGGTCCGGGGGAACGTTCTCGGTAACGGGTAGATCTTGTCGCATCGGGGTCTCGGTGTCCGGGATGAAGTACTCGGCGTCTCCGCGTCGGTGGCCTTGACGGTATCAGGTCCGGACTCCGGATCCGGGCACCGTCTCAGCGCTCCGTCTTCAGTGTCGTTGGCGAACTCGGGCTCGATACCGGGGTTCTTCGGAACCTCGAGGCGATCTTGGCGTTCAGGGTGGAGTTCTCGGACCGAATGAAGACCTTGGCGTACGGCGGGATCGGTCTTCGGGGTTCTATCTTGTTGTCGCACTCCACCGGTCAAGGTTGATATTGTTCCGAAGATCTTGCCATGCGTCGCATAGTCGGTGTAATGCCCACCACATCGGCACAACGTCGGGTAGCTCTTGAAGAGGTCCTTAGCACCAACATGTCGCCTTGAGCTCATAGAACATGGTACCCAGCAGCTGTCGAGGTGGTCCTGAGAACGGCAGCGGGCCCACGAGCAGCTCGAGACGGTGCAACCCGCAGCGAGGGGGCGTCTTTGCTGGCGACGAGGTCGGCGCGAGGCGGCCACGGGCGGCACAGCGGCGGCGGGTCCGGTCAGAGAGGAGGGGGCACGGGTGCGGGCGCGGCGCCGGCGGCGAACTCGAGGCGCGCGGAGGGCGGCGCGCTGCAGAGGGTGCGGCCCGGAGCGGCGAACGGCGGACGGCGGGCGAAGGCGGAGGGGCGGCGAGGGAGAGCACGCTGGCGGGGCTCGCCGGCGGCGGACGCGGGCCGGCGACGCGGAGCTCGGCGGCGCGGTGCAGGGGCAGCGCGACGAGCTCGCTGAAGGCGGCGCAAGCGCGGCTGAGGGAGGCGGCGGGGATGGTGGGGCCTGGCGCTCGGAGGTGAGGGCGAGGTGGCCTGCGGCGGGTCGGGGCCGGGTCCGGCGGCGTCCGGAGGCGGCCTGCTCGGGGCGGTGTGCTGGAGGGGAGGGGCGGCCGCTGCGGGCGTCTCCGACGGCGTCCGGAGGCGGGGTGGGGCGGAGCCACGGCGACGGGAGGTGGGGAGCGGCGGTGGTGAAGGCGCGGCGGCGAGGCGAGCGCCGGGGCCGGGGAGGTGGACGGGGAAGGCCGGCGTCGGCGCGTGCGTGGAGGCGCAAGACGGCGGGAGGGCGAGCTGCGTGGCGACGGGGCCGCGCCGGCGGAGCAGCAGGCGCGCGGTGGGTCAGGGGCGGGGGAGCGCGCGGCGCAGAGGGAGAGGAAACGGGGGAGGATGGAGGTGGAAGACGGGGCCAGGGGGAGGCGCGTGCGTGGGGTGGCCGGGTGGGGCCCAGGGGCGGTTCCGGCGGCAGGTGTGCTGGGGAGTGGGTCGGGTGCGGGCCAGAGGGTAGGGGGTTGGGCGCGTCGGGTGTGTAGCGTGTGGGGCAGGGAGAGGAGAGAGGTAGGTGGGGAGAGAGAGTGGGGTTAGGTGGTGATGTGGCAGGATAGGATTGGAGGGGGAAGAGGGGTAGCTGAGGTGGCGTGTTCTAATTGGGTGGAGTGAGGTGGAGGTAGGGGTGGGTAGGATAGTTGGTGAGTTTAGGATTTAGAGGGCAGTTGTAGTTGGACCGATTTTATTTCTAGGGCGGTCGTTCGGGTCAATCGGCCCGTTCGACTGCCCCGCTAAAAAAATTAATATTTTTATTTATTACAAACAAGACTTTTGCAAACCGATATCGGGCAAAACAAAATATCCCGGCGACCCGGATTTGGTGTTTGAATTAAGACGGGTGTATTAGAAAATGAAACGGGCTTTGCGAAAATAGTTTTAGGCAACAACACATGATGATGACGATGCCATGCACAAATTCAACGCGATTTTCTAGTAGTGGTTTTGCGGGATGCCACAACGACAAACTTTCGCAACGATGCATACATGGGGAGAACACAGTTTTATTTGATCTTTAAGTGAGGAATCATCTTATAATGCTACCGTCACGATCTAAGCATAATAAGATACATAAAAGGATAAACATCACATGCATATAACTTTATGTGACATGGTATAGCCAATCTTCGCGCAATGATCTCCATATTGTGCGTGTCGGCATGATCTCCATCACTCCACCATGATTGCCTCCACCAGGAATAGCAACTACAACTATTGCTAACTACTTAGCGATAAAGTGAAACTATTACATGGCGTATAAGAAGTTGACACACAGGTCATACACAATTATAAAGACAACCATATGGCTCCTGCCGGTTGTGTACTCATCGACATGCAAGTCGTGAAACATTACAAAACATGATCATTGCATACAACATACACATCACATCTTGGGCCATACCATATCACAGAAAACACTCCCTGCAAAAACAAGTTAGACGTCTCTACTTTGTTGTTGCATGTTTTACGTGGCTTATGGGAGTATCAAGATAAGAACGATTCTTACCTACGGAAAGCCACAACGGTGATATTATGGTTGCCAAACTCCGGTGTAAATCCCATGACAACTATAGTGAGAGAAACTGGCATCCACCAGCCGCATGTGTGGAACAAGCCACACGTCAAGTGCGGAGCCGGTCTCGTGAACGACGTCACGTAAGGTTGGCCTGGACCGCTTCAATCTCACTATCCCGCGTCATAAGAAGAACACAAACAAGAGGCTTGCAGCAGAAAACATCAACGCCCGCAACAACCATGTTGCGTTCTACTCGTGAAACACATCTACGCATAGATCTAGCTCTGATACCACTGAAGGGTTTCGTAGCATAGTAAATCAAAAAAAATCTACGGATGCGAACGGGAAAGCCAAGATCTAATCTAGGAGATGCAAACAACGAGGGGGGAAATAGATGAGATCTTCATACCCTTGAAGATTCGCACAGCGGAACGTTCGTCGGAACGTGGGTGATGTAGTCGTACTCTCTTCTCCTCCTCGCGATCCGATCCGATCTAACACCACAAGTGGCGATGCCTCCGAGAGATGCACACGTGCGGCACCTCGACCTCTCCTCCTTACTCGCTCCAGCAAGTATGGTGGAGAGACTGATTGGATCTACAACGCGACGGCGCGGTGCAAGTGGTGGAGAGTTTCTACAGCAGGGCTTCGCCTACGTGCAGTCGGGAGGGAGAGAGAGAGGAGGGCAGCAGGGCGGCTAGGGTTGTGGAGGAGGTGTGGGAGGGGGTGCGACCCCAGCCGGCGGCCAAGGAGGGAGGAGTGGGGGCAAGTTTCCTCCCTTCTAGAAGCTCCCCTAGGGTTTCCCCTTGGTTTGGCCGGCTGGGCCCTATGGTGCCTTGTGCCCCTGGCCCAATGCGGCCAGGGCACTCCCTCATAGGTCCATGCCCCCTCCCGGCAGGTGGGGCCACGTTGGTCCCCCTCCGGAAGGTTCTAGAAGCTTCCGGTACAATACCGATTAACCCGAAACAATTCCCCGAACTCCAAAAAACTGCATTACCTTATATGAAACTTATTCTCCGGACCATTCCGGAACCTCTCGTGATGTCCCGGATCCCATCCGAGACTCCGAACATAAAATCATAAACCAATTATCCAATCTATCCTAGCGTCAAGACACGTTAAGTGTGTGACCCTTCGGGTTCGAGAACATGCAGACATGATCTTATATCAATAATCAACAGCGGGGTCTGGAAACCCATATTGACTCCCACACATTCATCGATGATCATATAGGATGAACCACGATGCCAGGATTCAATCAATCCCATATATATATTCCCTTCGTCTCGCAATATTTTACTTGCCCGAGATTTGATCGTCGGTACCGTCATACCTAGTTCAATCTCGTTCACAGCAAGTACTTTACTTGTTCTGTAATCCGATATCACTTTGTGATTAACTCCTTAACCACATGCTTGCAAGCGGTGTTGATATCGATTACCGAGTGGGCCCAAAGTATATCTCTCCGCTTGGGAGGGACAAATCCTATCTCGATACATACAACCCAACAGGTACTTTCCGATCACTTGAGAAACACCTTTATGATCACCCTCTCATAGGATGACGTTTGATGACCTCAAAGCTTTCTTCCGATACTAGGGAGTTGTATTATCTCATGGTCTAAGGAATACAATATTTGACATAAGAAAAGCTTCGCAAAGATGAACACGATGACACGATCTAATTGCTCCGCTTAGTTTGGGTCTGTCCATCATATCATTCTCCCAATGATATGATCTCATTATTAATCGACAACTCATGTCTATGGTTAGGAAACCTTAACCATCATTAATCAATGAGCTAGTCCATAGAGGCAAACTAGGGACACGGTGTTGTTCACAAACCACACAAGTATTAAAGTTTCCGCTTAATACAATTCTAGCATGGAATATAAACTTTATCATGAACAAGAATTATTATAATAACATCTTTATTATTGCCTCTAGGGCATAATTCCAACATGACGATGCATAATCCGAGTTGTCATTTGTATGTCTCAATCAAGGTTAGGCCCGAGGTTGTCGCATAATCCGAGTTATGAATCACTTGTTGGAGATATGCCCAAGAGGCAATAATAAAGTGGATATTATTATATATTTGTTTTTATGATAAATGTTTGCATCCCATGCTATAATTGTATTAACCGGAAACATTAATACTTGTGTGTTTTGTTAACATAAAAGAGTCCCTAGTAAGCCTCTTGTTAAACTAGCTTGTTGATTAATAGATGATCATGGTTTTCTGATCATGAACATTGGATGTTATTAATAACAAGATCATATCATAAGGATAATGTTGTGATGGACACACACCCATAGTAAGCGTAGCATAAGATTAAAGTCATTAAGTTCGTTTTGCTACGAGCTTTCAGACACAAGTAACCTAATCCTTCGACCATGAGATCATGTTAATCACCATCACCGGATGAGTACTTTGATAACATGAAACACCACTTATGTAACTGGGTGGTTATAAAGGTGGCATTGGGTATTCTGAAAGTATGTGTTGAAGCACATGGATCAAGACTGGGATTTGTCCATCCATATGAGAGATAGATATACTCTAGGCTCACTTGGTGGAATGTTATCCAATTGGCTTGCAAGCATGTGACTAGGTCACAGGGGATGTGATATCATAGAACGAGTAAAGAGTACTTATCGGTAACGAGGTTGAACTAGTTATACAGATACCGGCGATTGAACCTCGGATAAGTAAAGTACCACACGACAAATGGAATCGGTATCGTATGTAAATGGTTCATTCAATCACAAAGTCATCATTTAAATATGCGGGAGCCATATGGATTTCCAGATCCCTCTATTGGTTATTGACCGGAGAAATGTCTCGATCATGTCTACATAGTTCGTGAACCGTAGGGAACACGCTTAAGGAATCGATGTTGTTTAAGTAGATATGGAAAATGAGTTGGACACCAAATGTTGTTCGGAGTCTCGGACTGGATCCAGGACATCACGAGGAGATCCGGAGAATAAGATTCATATAAGGAAAGTGGTTTTCCAGGGTTCGGAAAAGTTTCGGTGTTTTGAGCAGATACTTCTAGAATGTTCTAGAGGAACCACCTAGGGAGGGGTCACTTGGGATGCAACATGCCCTAGGGGATAGCCGCACCAAGCCCAAGGGCAACTTGGCCAAGCACTAGGAAGTTGGAGTCAAATCCTAGTTTGAAAAGTCAAATCCTAGTTTGGGAAGGAAAGGGAAAACTTGAAAGGCAAGTTTCCACCTCTCCCTATGCTAGCCGAGATGGGAAGGGACTCTCCCTAACGAGGGTTCGACTCGTAAATGCCCATTGTTATGGACTTGGGTTTGGAGAAGATGGGGATGCTGGAGATTGCGAGACGGTTAATAGACACGCATCAAGGGGACACGATATTTACCCAGGTTCAGGCCCCCGGAGAAAAAACCCTACTCCTGCTTGTCTGTTCTTGATTGACGGCGGAACCGAAGGTTACAGGGGGTGCGCAGATGCAATCTGGCGTGAGGTGTGTGTATGAGTTGGAGAGATCCTCCTCGCCATGCCCTCCTGGCCTTTATATCGGGAGGCTAGGTCTCGGGTAGGTCGAGTCAGTTACAAGTTAGGGTTTCACCCTTGAATTTTCTATCTACAGCTTGGTCGTGTTCTCCAAGGAGTCGAACTTCTACTGGACTTGGGCCATCCGGAGTCTCCTTGGGCTTCACGTTAGCAGCAAGTCTTCGTGTGGTCCTTCACTGGGCTGGAACAGGTATCCCAATGTGAGGTACCCGTAGGGCATATCCATGTCAGTAGCCCCCAAGTGTTTAGTCGAATCGTAGATTCGACTTGAGACTATAGTCTTTCGGGTGCTTCTCATCCAAACCTGTTTTCGGGTGAATATGTCAGTTCATAGGGATTGTTGATACGCGTGCCTGAGTCACCCGACGGATCAGGGCTAGTTAACTGTCTTTGGACAAAACAACACGATCTACTTCAGACTCGAGTCCCCGGACTCAAATTCAGAACAATGCTGGCGTAATTAGAATCAAGCCACAAAGGTCTTACTGGAGTCGAATTCCAGTGTTTAAGTTGAGTACCCAGCGCGTTCGTTAGGATTTTTCATCGTTCCTGCTGGCACGATATGTTACTGGCAGAACGAAGTCAGGTGCGATACCAGGCCCTCAGATGATATTTGTAGGTCTTATCTTTGTGTCGCAGACACAACATCCAAAATTTTATCACCGCGGAGATGTTTCAGGTGACCAAGGAGACGGCATCTCTCTCGACGTTAGCTCGGGAAAATTTGCCAAATACGTTTTTTTGTCACATGTGATCTGAAGTATCTCATCCAAATAGTTCATAGGGTGCGCGACCAGCACTCCCTATGGGAGTAGCCCCTGAGTGTCTATTCGAGTCATAGACTCGAGCGAAGACTATAAATCTGCGGATGTCATCAACGCGAGTGCTTTTTCGAATTCATGATCAGCGCTCCCTATGGGAGTAGCCCCCAAGTCCGTAATGGAGTCGTAGACTCGACTTAGGACTCGAAGAAGTGTTTCCACCATGTTAGTTTCTTAGGTGTGCGACCATCGCTTTTGATAGGAGTAGCCCACGAGTAGTTGGTTGAGTCATAGACTCGAGTAAGTACTGTTGTTTAGTCGAAAGTTTCTAGCCATTGCTACCTGATGGGGATATCCGACCGGGGTATACCTAGTAGGACGTTTCCTACTGGCCAAAACTACCAGCGAGTGGGCCTGCAGGACGGCGACTGGATCGAGACTTGCTAAGGACCCAGGCGACTGGAAGCTGGAGGCCCTGAAGAGTAGCTAGGCCCAGTTGGATTAGGTCAAGAACCCTTCGAATCTTTAACTAATTCGGTTGTAGATCTGTAAACCCTAGCAAGGTGATCCTATATAAACCTCCCTAGGGTACGCATAGAGGACACGTTCCATCATACACCCCAGCGACTCGCCGCCTAGCCGTCGAGCTCGCCCTTGTACTCTCCCCATAATACAATCTAGCAGGAGTAGGTCTTAACCCTCCGGGGGGCCGAACCTGGGTAAACCCTTGTGTCTCCGCCCTCATCTCGCTCCGGAGATGGCTGGCCGCCCTTGCCCTTCGTTCTACTACTCGCTGCCGATTGCAGCATCTGCCGTGGCCATTCCCACGACAGTGGCACCCACCGTGGGGCCTGGCCGGTGTTCTGCGGCGAGATCCAATATGTCCATCAACGAGATGATCGCCACCGGCCGCATGATCGCCGGTGAGATCCTCCAGATCTTGTCGAGCAGCTACGTCCCGGCGGCGCGCCCCGTCACGCACAGCGTGATCATGTCGGTCGGCACGATCAGCCTCTTCGTCGGCTTCACCGACGTTATCGTCTCGTAGGACTCGGCTCGCATCCACGAGTCGCCACCATGCGATAGACTCTCCGAGAGTCAGGTCCGCACCATCCACCGCCTTCCCTCCGAGTATGACTCAGCCAACAACAACGTGGCCGAAACCACCGTGGTCGCGGACGACGTGGCCCTCGATGACGATGCCGATTCGGCGACCCCGGCATCAGCTACCGGATCCATCGTCACCGCGTCATCCGCGGGCTCTATTACCCAGGTCTCTAACATGGGAGACTTCGAGGACCCCTCCATTCTTGGGATCTTCGACTTCGACTCCGGGTCAGAGAACACCAGTGACTTCCACGTCGGATCTGGTCGCAACGTCGCGACCTACATGGCGAGCGGCGCGGACGCCCCGCCAGACCCCTTCTCCACGCTGATCCCGCCGACCGCGACAGCGACGAAGGTCAAATAACTCCACCTACGACTTGAGGAGGCGGTCCACAAGGAACAAGCCGAGCGCGAAAAATTTCTCCTCGAGCAGGTGACGGCGCAGGAACTTTCGCGCTACCACTAGCTCCGCATTAGGTCGTGCCTGAACCCCACCGTTCAGGGCCACGCCCTGAACTTAAACGATGAGAACGACCCGGCCCACGTGGCTGATCGCGCGATATGCGAGAACGCTCCACCAGCAGGGAGCTCCCGACTGCCACCAGGCGCGACGGCCAACGGTGCTCCCCCACCACCACCTGGCCGCACACCCCCCGGGACCAGCCAAGAATCCTGGTCTCCTCGCGGGAGCGAGATGCGAACGGCCTCCCTCTATTCTCCACCCCAATGGACAACATCGTCGCGAGCCGAGCCGCGGTCGACATCATCAACGTGACCGGGGAAGGAGCCCTGCAGATCCAGTACGCCAAGGCTCTACTCGCCAAGGCCGTCGAGCAACAAAACGCGGGAGCCGACTCACATGGTCACATGTACTCGCGGTCGTCAGGCAGCAGGGCGGCCTTGAGCGGCCGCCCAATGGCGGCAAACACCCTCAACTGCCCACCACCCGAGCCCCTGCAGCTCCAACACCGACCCTCACACGCGACACTCTCCACTAACGACCCGCGACCGACAAATAACTTCGTCGCTGCCAAGAGGCAACCAGTAGACGCGCGAACCCACATCATCAACAACCAGAGTTGGCGCCCACGCCAGCCTGACGACTTGAGGCACACCATCACCAATCGCCGCGACGGCGAGCCGAGAGGGTCGCTCAGCCGAGTCAGACCCAGTGCTTTGGACCGATGATCCGAGGCGAAAAATACCCGGCGAACTTCAAGGCGCCAAAGGAGATCGAGAAGTACGACCCCTCATACGACCCCTCCGTGTGGCTAGACACGTACCTCATGGCGATGGGAATCGCCAGCCACACCGACCTGCTCGCCGCTCGCTACCTCCCCCTGATGATGGAGGGAGCGTGCCGATAATGGATCAACATCCTCCCCGCAGACAGCATCGACTCCTAGGAGGAAATGCGCGGCGCCCTCGTCAGGCACTTCGAGGGCTCCTAAACCCGCGCCACCACCATCGAGGACCTGGGGCGATGTGTCCAGGGACCCCGTGAGTCGACGAGTAGCTGGGTCCAACAATAGCAGGACCTGTGGTACAACATGGCCGGAATCGACCCGGACACCGCGATCCACTGCTTTAAGACCTCGTGCCGCTACGAGTCCTTGGTCGCCAAGCTTAAGCGGGTGTACAAAACACTCGACAAAATACCGGACCTCCTTGAGATCGCCAAGCGGTACGCGGAGGAGGACCCAAACCAACAAACCGATGACGAGTCAGGAGGGAATCACCGCACGAACGGCCACGACAACGGGAGACGACCCGAGCTACGCTACAACAACACTCGCCTCACCAGCAAGCGCCACGGTGATGGGCGAGTCGACTTCGTCGCCAACGCCGGCTATGCTCCGCGCGAGCCCAAGAGCTTTCACCGCGACGGAGGCCAGCGCCGCGACGGTGGCAACTACAAAGTGAAGCCAAGGTTCGACCCCGCGGATCTCCTTAACCAGCCCTGTGTGTTCCATAGCAGGGAGGGGAAGCCCGCCATGCACACGACTGCCGACTGCCACTCCCTGAGGGAAATCGAGAAGGCACGGCGCGCAAGGGAAGAACCCGACAACCGCCCGCCAAACGGCGGGAAATTCGGCAACGACGCCGTCTCGCTCCACACCTTCACCGGATTCAACACAAAACGTGAGAAAAAGGTCATCGCTCGCGCCGTCGCCATCAACACGGTGTCCCAGGTAGACATTCCCCAGTTCCTCAACTGGTCCGAGCAACAAATCACCTGGAGCCGTGGAGACCACTCGCCACGGATCGAATATCCGGGTCGAGTCGCCTTGGTGGTCAAGCCCAAGGTGGAGGACTACTGGCTCCCCAAGACGTTGATGGACGGCGGCAGCTCCATCAACATTCTGTACCTGGACACGTTCATGCGACTGTGGCTCCCACAGTCGATGATCGAGATGACCTACACCACCTTCCACGGCATCGTCCCCGGTCGGAAGGCGTACCCGATCGGCAAGGTGACATTGCCAGTCACCTTCGACACACCAGCGAACTTCCGCACCGATCGGATCGTCTTTGAGCTGGTGCCTTTCAATAGCCCCTACCACTGCGTCCTGGGGCGGCAGGCGTTCGCCAAATTCATGGCAGCGCCCCCACTACGCATACAACGCGATGAAGCTCCCCGGGCCGGGCGGCATCATCACTATCCGCGGCGACCCCGACATGGCCGCAGAGTGCAAGGCCAAAGGCGCCGAGCTCGCTGACGTCGTCATAGCTACAGAGGTGAACCATGCGGAGGAGCTTGCCAAGTACACGAGCGGGGTCAACAACGACGACCCCACCATCCTGAAGAAGCCCAACTCGGAGGGCGGCGGCTCCACCGCATTCGAGGCGACGACACACACTCGCTCCGTCGAGCTGGTCCCAGGCGACTCCAGCCAGACGGTGACGATCGGAACGGGCATGAGCCCAACATAGGAAGGCGCGCTCATCGAGTTCCTACGTGAGAATCGTGACATCTTCGCATGGAAACCTTCCGACATGCCTGGTGTACCGAGGGAACTCACTGAGCAAAAACTCAACGCCGACCCCAAAGCACGACCCATCAAGCAGTCGCTGCGGCCCTTCAATGAAGAGTGCCGCCGAGCAATCGCCGAGGAGGTGCAGCGTCTACTCTCTGCAGGATTCATACGGCCAATCAATTATTCCAAATGGCTGGCAAACCCAGTCCTGGCCGAGAAGAAAAACGGGACCTGGAGAATGTGTATCGACTACACAAACCTCAACAGCGCCTGCCCGAAGGAGCAATTCGTCCTCCCACGGATGGACCAAATTATCGACTCGACCGCGAGCTTGGAGTCGCTATGCTTCCTTGACGCCTACTCTGGTTACAACCAGATCAAAATGGCAGTCGAGGACGAGGAGAAGACGACGTTCATCACGCCATTCGGAGCCTTCTGCTACACCGCCATGACCTTTGGTCTCAAGAATGCCGGGGCGACCTACCAGAGGTGCATGCAGGAGTGCCTTGCGAGCCAAATTGGCTGCAACATCCACGTCTACATAGACGACGTGGTGGTGAAGTCCACTCGCCAGGGCGACCTACTCGCGGACCTGGCGGAAACCTTTGCAAACCTACGGAGGTACAAGATAAAGGTAAACCCAGGAAAGTGCACCTTTTGTGTACCCACTTGAAAGTTGTTGGGATATGTCGTCTCCAAGCGCGGGATCGAGGCGAACCCCACCAAGATCAACACGATCGCCCAGCTCGGCAAACCCGAGTGCCTGCGCGACATCCAGAAGTTGGCCGGGTGAATCGCGCCTCTCAGTCGCTTCATCCCCTGGATAGGTGAGAAGGCGATGCCCCTCTATCGCCTAATGCGCAAGAACCCCACGTTCCAGTGGGACAAGGAGGCAGATGTTGCACTCCACACTCTCAAGGAGGTGCTACTTGCGACACCACTACTCGTCGCCCCCGTCGACAAGGAGCCCATGCTCGTATACATCGCGGCCTCCGAGCGAGTCGTCAGCACCGTCATAGTCGTCGAACGGCCAGAGGAGGGCAAGGAGCGCCCGATGCAGCGACCTGTATACTACATCAGCGAATTCCTCACCGAGTCGCGCCAACGCTACCCGCAGTACCAAAAATTGGTATATGCGGTCTTCAGAGCCCAGCGGCGACTGCCACACTACTTCCAGGAGCACCCAATCACGGTCGTTTCTTCAGCACCGTTGCAGGATATCATACACAACCGTGAGGCGACCAGGCGAGTCGCCAAGTGGGCCGTCGAGATCGGAGTCCACAACATCAGGTACGAGCCGCGCAAGGCGATCAAGTCGTAAGCTCTAGCAGACTTTCTCGCCGACTGGGAGGAGGAACAATAGCCAGAGAAACTGCCGTACCTCCACTACTGGTCCCTACACTTTGACGGCTCCAAGAATGCAGATGGTGCAGGGGTAGGGATCGTCCTCACATCTCCAAAGGGCGACAAGCTACGCTACGTCCTGTACCTTGACTTCACCCCCTACACCAATAACATGGCCGAGTACGAGGCGCTCCTCCACGGCATGCGAGCAGCCAAGGAGATGAACATCAATCATCTGTGCTGCTACGGCAACTCCGACCTCGTCGCCGAGAAAGTAGCCGACACTTACGACGCAGTCTCCCCCACCATGGCGGCAATACCGCCAAGAATTGGACCAACTAGGAGGCCACTTTGCGGGCTACTCCGTCGAGTGGATCGAACGCCGAAAGAACAAGGAGGCCGATGCACTCTCCTGTATCGGCTTGGCTCGACTCGTGCCGCCCTTCGGAGTCTTCCTCAACACCATCACCAAGCCTTCTGTCTCTCCCCCGAGGGAGATCGACATCGGAATTCCGCTGCAACTAGATGCGGCCCTGGTCGCAATGATCGCCGAGCCAAGCGACTGGACCACGCCATACGTCGCCTACCTGGAGGGAGGCACCCTACCCGCTGACGATACAGAGGCCCGGATGATAGCACGCCGCTGTAAATCCTTTGTCATCATCATCAGCGAGCTCCACAAGCGCAGCGTGACTGGCTTATTCCAACGCTGCATCCAACCCGCAGAAGGACGCAAGATCCTCCAGGACATCCATGCTGGCGACTGAGGCCACCATGTTGGCGCTCGCTCCCTAGTCGCCAAGGCCATGCGACATGGCTTCTACTGGCTCACCGCAAACACCGACGCGTTCGACATCGTCCAACGCTTCGTCGGGTGCCAGAAGTATGCCAACCAGACCCACGTGCCGAGCTCGGCGCTCAAGACCATCCCCATCACCAGGCCATTCGCCGTGTGGGGCATGGACATGGTGGGACCGTTCAAGAAGGCCCCCTCTAGCTTCACCCACCTACTAGTCGCGGTCGACAAGTTCACAAAATGGGTGGAGGCCAAGCTAGTCCGCAAGTGCGACGGAAAGACCGCCACCAAATTCCTATGCGGGCTCATCTATCACTACGGGTTCCCGCACAACATCATCACGGACAACGGCACCAAATTCTCCAAATGAGCCATGGCTGAATTCTGCGAGGAGGACAACATACGACTCGACCTCGCCTCGGTCGCCCACTCGGAGTCCAACGGCCAGGCGGAACATGCCAACCAGAGCATCCTCCATGGCCTGAAGCCGCGACTGCAAGTTCCACTCGAGCGAACTCCTGGGTGCCGGGTCGAAGAGCTCCCCTTCGTCATCTGGGGCATCCACACCTCCGTCGACAGGTCGACATGATTCACTCCCTTCTTCATGGTGTATGGTGCCGAGCCGTCATGCCAACCGACCTCGAGCACGATTCGCCGTGGGTGGTCAACTACGCGAAGGCCGACAACGAGATCGCACGCCAGGATGGAGTCGACCAGCTCGACGAAGCACGCGACCTAGCTCGCTCCCGCACCGCTATCTACCAGCAAGGGCTTCGTCGCTACCACAGCCGACGAGTACGGACTCGCACCTTCCAGGAAGGCGACCTGGTACTACGTCTGATCCAGGACAAGAAGGGCATGCACAAGCTCTCTCCCCCTTGGGAGGGACCATTCGCCATCGGGCGAGTCCTGGGCAACAACGCCTACTACCTCACCGACGTCCGAGGCGACGGAAAACTCGACGTCAAGCGTCCATGGAATGTGAACCTCCTACGAAAGTTCTACTCCTAGAACTCCAGACATGTACCTCCTACCCGTTATGAAATAAAGAAGATCGATTCGCACAAATTGTGTCCACTTTCCATACCTTGTGACACTCGCACTCGTAATAACGGCGTTATGCTACTCGCGGAAGTCAACCCTTGGTTACGCGACCGGCACGACCAAGTAGTGCGGTACGAGGGCAACGGAAACTTTGGGCCTCGCGTCGTCCATGAAAAAGCCAAACCGGAGCCCCATCGGAGTCGCCTCGCCCGACTGGCTTTCTGAGCCACGACAGCCGCATTCACTTCCCACAGCGACCCAGTTCTCCACATCCTTGGAGTAGCGACTCGAACGACTAAGTACCACGCTCGGGGACTGACACCAGTCCAACAATGAGCGACTAGGGAAAACGCCAAGTATGAGAGCGCGTCCTGGACTCACCACGCGACTGGTCCTACGGATCAGGTTGAGTGAAGCGCCAAAAACAACGTGCCCCGTCCTCACCTACCTCGGGAACACGACTAGAACTGCCAAGTACCACGCTCGGGGACTCGGCCACCCGACCCTGTTCACGCCCGGGAAAACGACCAAGTACAAAGCATCCCTTGGAGTCGCCATGCGACTGGCTTTCCAAGCCATGACGAATCGACCTTAACTTACTAACAGTTCAAATAACACACATAAAATCGAGGTAAACCCCATAAAAGGGGGGACGCGCTCGGGGCTCGCACAACCAACAATCAAATCAAACAACATTGAGAAAATCATTCTTGCATTCCTTCAAGCAGCAAAATTTGTTCGCTTACAAGGGCAGTTACATATCTATTCTAACTAATGCCGGTCGACAAACTATTCTACTCCGCAGGCTTCGATGACGAGGCGCCACCATCCCTGCGACGGAGGATAAAGGGAACACACGAGTTCAGAGGGTACGTCGTGAGTTCACCTGCCATGGCCGCTCGGAACGGCTGCTCCACCTTGAAGTTGCGGTGCGGCCGGTTCGGGGTCGTTCGGGGCGACGACCGTCTCCTGGTATGGAAGAAGATCACCCATCGCCCACACCCGGTCGGCGTACACCGCAGCCCACTCGGTCAGCTTCAGTACTTTGGCGATCTCGACTGCGCCTGTCGACGAAGGGTACCCGCTCATAACGTCGTCGAGGTCGAAGTCGTCGGGGAAGTGCATGAGCCCAAGGCTCAGCGCAGTTGCCGCACCACGACGAAAGGCCGACCGCGTCATGAATTCAACCACAGCTGGGGCCTTCTCCAAGTAGCGCCAGACCTCGACGAGGTTGCTGGGGATCACCTCCGTGGGCGAGATATCCTAAAGGTATGCACGGATGCAGGTCGCTGACAGCGCGGCAGAATCAACCAGAGTGGTGACGCATTGCCGTGCGTCCTAAGACTACGCCTCATCGACATCATCAGTCATCCTGCCTGCAACACACAAGCAGACAGTAAGGAAGGTTCAAGCAAAATAACGCGACCCGCACGCTCGGGGACTTGCCAAGGAAAAACTCACCAATCAACGGGCGATAGCGCTCTGTGATGAAGTCCTGAAGACCGGAGAGGTCATCCTGCAGCCCGGCGACAAGCGCATATGACATCTTCCGTTCCTCCACAGCAGAAGCAATGGCTGCCTTGGCCCTTCCATCCGCTGAGGTCGCCTCCGCCTTTGCCTCCTTGAGCTCCCGCTCCAGGTCGGTGATTCGCTTCTCCGTGGCGCTCAAGGACGACTGTGCAGCCGTCAGTTCACTCTCCGAGACCAGGCCCTGACGAGCCTTCTCCACTGCGGCCGCGTTATCCTCTGCATAAACAAAACCATGAATACGAGAAGAACAAGGTCTACGACCAGTGACAAGCACGACAACCACTCACCCGCAGTCGCTCAAAGCTACTCGTTTGTTTCCCTAATAATGAGGAGCTCCCTCTCTAGACGGTCCCTCACGGCAAGTTGCTCCGCTGACTCGTGCTCCAGGCCCTGCGCAACCATGGAAAAATCAGCAACGAAATTCCTAAGTGCCGAGCCGCTGAAATTCAGCGACCAGCCACTTGGGGACTGGACAGCGAAAAATTCCTAAGTGCCTAGCCGCTGAAATTCAGCGACTGGACAGTGAAAAATTCCTAAGTTCCCAGCCGTTGAAATTCAACGACTCGACACTCAGGAACTGGACTCCAAACAACAATACGAATCCGACCACTGAAATTCAGTGGCCCGATCCTCAGGGACTAGACATACCTGGATGGTGGCACCTAACATGCCGTGAAGCTCCATTGCATCCACCTATGGGAGCATGAATGGAGTATGCCCGCGACGCTGCTCGACCTCCGTACCGATGACCTCAGGAAACTGGCTCGATGGTACCGATGCACTCGCTCCGGAGGCCCTTGCTACAAAGCGAGGGAACATCGCCACCACGGTGCCCGCTCCACTCAAGGATGGGCCTGTCGCCCCGACCGATGCCACGGGCTCCACCCGCTGCGACTCTGTGTCCACCTCGGCCTTCGAGGCCGCATCCACTCCAATCGGAGCTTCACTCGGGGCGACTGCCGGCCCGTCTAAAATTGTGACGACCTCGTCGCCCTTTGCCTTCTTTGCGCCTTCAACAGGCGCCTCGACCTCGTCGCCCTTCCTCTTCTTCGAAGGGTCGACTAGTGCCTCCGCGGCACCCAACGGGACCTTGGCCACCGAAGGGTGACCTATTTTCTTCAGCCCAGTCCTGCAGAACAGTGTTGTTAGTACACTCGCAGTCGAACATTGATCGAGTGGATAAACAAAAAAATTAGAAATACTCACTTGGTGACTAGAATAAAACTCAGGCCAGTACGAATACTGGCCGGCCTCTCCAACTCTGGCCCCAGTTTCCGACTAAGGCCCGTCTCGAACACACTCTGTGCCCAAGACACCGATGGCTTCTACGAGGACGAGGCCGCAACAGGAGGATCAGCGACGATCGCCGCGGGTGCTCCCCTCGGTGGCGAGGCCCCCGCAGCTGGAGCGGCCACGAGCCCGGTGACTGGGACGAAAGGCGGCGGCAGTGATGCCAACAACATCTTGCCTTCCACGACGGTCGTGCTGGATGCCAAGGTTGCATGCGCTGGTGTGTCGGCCCTAGCTTCCTCGACCGCGCTGGTAGAATCGGAGCTACTCGCGGACCGAGGTGGTGATGCCGGCTTGGCCGGCTTCTTCTTCTTCTTCTTCTTCTTCTTCTTCAGTGGCGGCGGTTTCTTCTTCGATGGTGTAGCCTCGCGATGCGAGGTGTGCTCGGGGAGCTCGTCATCATCTATGTTGTGAGCCTCAAGGCTTTTGCTGGCCTCGAGCTCGCGATGATGCTTCCCGCGGGTCTTGCAGACCGTGGGTGCGGTGACTTCCATGGCTTCGTCGCCACCGTCGTCGTCATCATCACCGCCCCGTCACTTCTGACATCGCCCTTGTTGGGTGAAGACTCGGTCTCATCCTCGGCGGACGAGTTCGAGTTCTCGTCGTCTATGGGTGGAAGCCAACCTTCCACCAATTGGAACAACTGCAACAACAAAACAAAATTAGCACGACCGCGAATGCAGATATTGCGAGTGCACAAGAAAGAAAGTATTTACCGTTGGACCTTTGCGCTTTGTAGTGTAAGGGGCGACACCGACCTTCGCGTCGAGATATTCCGCCAAGGTGATCTTTTTCAAGGCCAAGGTGTAGTCGTTGAGCCTCCACTCGGCATGGCAGGACTTTGTCGGGTCGTCCTTGCCTGTGTACTCCAAACCATCAGTCGACGACCATCCGCTGGTCCAGCGGAAGTTTGGTAACTTGGAGTCGGCGCAGCTCAGGTCGGTCGGTGGAGTACATCGGAAGCGCCACCTCGTCGCCCGGCGGTGATTCGGTCACATAGAACCAACTCTTCTTCCATTCATTTGCTACCTTAGTGGGCTGCATCAGATCAAAGAAGGATTCCTTCGACTTTAGCTGAAAGGTTAGGCTGCCCGCGGCCAGCATCGGGCCGCCTACCTCTTCACGGTCGATCCTCCCGTGGATCAGATCTTGTCACAGGGGGAAGTATGGCCGGCCGCCTAGGTAGCACTCACAAAACGCCTCAAAGATGGCGAGTTGCTCGATGTTGTGTGGTCCTAGGTCCGACGGCTAGATGCCGTAGTAGGCGCAGAAGCGGCGGAAGAACATGGAGGTGGGGAATCCGAGCCCCCGCTCCAGGTGGCTGGTGAAGCAGATGAATTCCCCCTCGCGTGGATCTGGACTCACTTCTCTGGCCGTGGGGATGTGCCATCTCCCGATGTGGAGTACCCCCGCCTCCTCGAATGATTTCAATAGCACTTTCGTGCACTTGGATCTGCCCCATGGCTCCATCGAAGGCGCCATCGATTGGAGGTTCTAGGGATATGAGTCGCTCTGGTCGCTGCGCGGAATGGAAGACTAGGAGTGCGCGAGATCGGAGGAGGTGTGGCAAGTGATCGTCCTTCAGCCGTCACTTTCCTTATATAGTGGTTGTTACCCTCCATCTTTGGGGAGCCGTTACCACGCGGTAATTACGCCGATATTACCGTTGGATTACCCAACAGCTAGTTTGACTGGCGCTGATGGTCCAACTTCGTCTACTCAACTCGCTGTCTTTAGCGACTTGACGATTCGCCGACCAGATCACCATAGCAGTGATTCTACTACTCACCGACCCATTCGACAAGCTGCGATTCGAATAGTTGCCGTTATTGCGACTAAAATGACTAGTTCCTTCTTTTGTTCAGGGAGTCCACCGCCAATTCGACTGGGCGTCCGAATTAGACCCGCATACTCCAACTGCCAACAAACACCTGCGATGAATCGACGACGGCCTCGGGGACTACTGATGGGGATATGCTGACCGGGGTATACCCAGCAGGACGTTTCCTACTGGCCCAAGCTGCCAGCGAGTGGGTCTGCAGGACGACGACTGGATCGAGACTTGACAAGGACCCAGACGACTGGAAGCTGGAGGCCCAGAAGCGTAGCTAGGCCTAGTCGGATTAGGTCAAGAACCCTCCGAATCTTTAACTAATTCAGTTGTAGATCTGTAAACCCTAGCGAGGTGAGCCTATATAAACCTCCCTAGGGTACGCATAGAGGACACGTTCCATCATACACCCCAGCGACTCGCCGCCTAGCCGTCGAGCTCGCCCTTGTACTCTCCCCATAATACAATCTAGCAGGAGTAGGTCTTTACCCTCCGGGGGGACGAACCTGGGTAAACCCTTGTGTCTCTGCCCTCATCTCGCTCCGCAGATGGCTTGCCACCCTTGCCCTTTGTTCTACTACATGCTGCCGATTGCAGAATCTGCCGTGGCCATTCCCACGACACTAGATTTTCCTTTGATGACGTCATTGCTAATGTCTGGTGAGCTCAGCCGTTTGTGGCAATAGTAGCGACGTGATGGGATGACCATGGGTACCATTTTTTGACCTGGATTTGACTATTCACACATATTTTTTGCGATAATTATGGCATCTCCTCGATTCCCATGCGTAGTGGGCGGAGTGCTTGCGATGGTTCGGGAGGCTCGTGACACGTGTACGGTGCAATGAGGGGCACACGTTAGGGTTTGTGAATCAACAGCTCCGCTTTGTCTTTTTCGTCCTTTTATACCATGGGGGAATCAAAGTAGTCTTTTTACCCTGCCATTTGCTTTCTTCTTGCTTCCTTTGCCATATCCAGAACTTGCTCCTATCACACACTGGACGTTCTTCGCATATTTCCTTCATCCTTCCTCTGTGCTAATTGATGGCACCTCCTTGATGTGGGAGCGCTTCGTCGGAAACCCCAAGAGCAAGGTGTGAAGAAGCAATTCTTCCCTCAGTAGAGATCGAGGTTATCGAACCAAAAGGAGGAAGGAAACGTCACACAGGTGTTGCAAGCAACGCGAAGACCTGCACAACACAAACTCAAGACTTTATCCCAACGAATTAGTGAGGTTGTCAAGCTCACCGGTTTGCTGTAACAAAGGATTAAACATATGGTGTGGAAGGTAATGGTTTGCAGCAAGTAAACAAGTAACAATGGAAGATGTATCAATGGTAAAGATTGGATCGGGGTCCATAGTTCACTAGAGGTGCTCTCCTTAGATAAACAACATGGCATGAAGGGTAAACAAATTACAGCAGGGCAATTGACAGGAAGTGAGCAAGACATAACAATGCAATTACTAGTCAGAAAGATCCTATGCGATTCGATTGGGCAATACAACAAGATACATAGACAACCATCCAACTGCATCTATGACTAGAAGTCCACCTTCAGGTTATCATCCGAACCCCCTCCAGTATTAAGTTGCAAGCAACAGACTACTGCTTTAAGCAAAGTGTGTAAGGTAAACAGTCCACATGTTCCATGAACAAGAGACTGTTGTTTTCTCCCTAGTAGCAACAACACATCTACAACCGAAGAGATTATGGTCACTTCCCTTAGAAACTAGAGGCATGAACCCACTATCGAGCATAAATACCCCCTCTTGGAGTCACTAGCAACTACTTGGCCAAGATAGCTACTAACAACAGAGAGCATGCAAGATCACAAACAACGCAGACATGATAGAATCATAAAGACAATACCATTAATCAAACCAACATAATAATCTCAATATCCATCGGATCCCTACAAACACAACATGCATGATTATAAATATATTAGATCTTGATCATGAACGGAGCTCACAAGATCTATACATGAAAGCACAAAGGAGGAGATACAACCATCTAGCTACTACATGGACCCATAGTCCAAGGTGGAACTATTGACGCATCATACCGGAGAGAAGGCCTCCGGGATGACCTCCCCTCCGGTAGGGTGCCGAGAAGAACTTCAGATCCCCCTCGATCTAGGGACGATGGTGGCGGTGGCTACAGACGGTTTCGTGTATATTTGATCGGGTACTCAGGGTTTCTGCATCGGGGGCTTCTTATAGGCGAAGGGGGAGACCGAGGAGGCGGCCATGGTCACCAAACCCTAGCCAGGCGGGGCTGGACGCACCCGCGCCTGGGGTGGGTCTGGCCCCCTGGCTACCCCCTCTGGCTCCCCTCTGGACTTCTTGTTCCCCACGGAAAGTAATTGACTTTGACGTTTGTCCCGTCCAATTCTGAGAATATTTATTTACTAACTTTTCTGAAACCAAAAACAGCAGAAAATAGGCATCTGGCACTGTTGCAACTTGTTAGTAGGTTAGTACCAAAAAACATGTAAAAATCACCTCAAAGTGTGGACAAGTAAAGCAAAGTAGATACTAAACAAGCATGGAGTATCAAAAATTATAGATACGTTTCCGACGTATCAGTCATCAAGAAAAGCACCGCGCCGCCAAGATGGTCAAGCCAAAAAGGCCTCCTCCGCTGTTGCAAGGACGAGCACCGTCGGCACTACGAAGAAGACCTTTGGCGGCGGCCTGGTCACCGATGGAGGGTGGCGGCGATCCTCAATGAGGGATGCAGACCTGCGCCGCCTGCGTGAGGCTGGTCTCATCTCTCATGACAAGAATGACGCCCTCCTTCCTCACGAGGAGGTAATTACAGATGAAGGTTTCCGGGTTATGTTTTATGCCTTTGTCGTTCGTGATCTTTCTTTGTCTGCCCATGAATTTATTCGTGGGATTATTTTTCTTTATGGGCTACAACTCCACCAGTTGTCGCACAATTATCTTATTCACATCACATGTTTTATCACGCTTTGCGAATGTTGGCTCGGTATTGAGCCACACTTCGAGCTCTTTAGAAAACTCTATTCTCTGAAGAGGCAGTCTGGTACCGGTGGTGTCTATACACTGGGTGGGTGCGGGATTTTTATCCACCCCACCTTCCAATTTTTCTCCTCGACGGCCAACAATGGCCGAACAAATGGTTTTACATCCGCGACGTCAAGCTCGACGACCAACATTATGGGCTGGCCCCCTTTGACGCCTGCAAGATGGTCACCCGAAAGCGCTCATGGTCAAATGACATCATGGAGGGTGAAGCCGCGGAGGTGGAGAAGCTGTACCAGTAGGTGGAAGCGCTCCAGCTGGTGCAAGGCAAGGAGGTCAGTGGAGTCGATATCATTCGCACTTTCCTTAAACATTGGGTGCAGCCTCTCCCAGCGAGGACACATCCAATGTTCTTATATTCTGGCGCCAGCGATCTGACGAGTGTGTTGGCGGAGGAGATGTCCTCGACCGAGCGCTTCGACCCCTGTTGAAGCATAAGGCCGACGAGGAGCTACCGGGGAAGTCTCTGACTGCCCCCTTCGCTACCAGGAAGGAAGTCCCTCAGGTGAATCTTACAGTTGCATGTAATGCATTTTCGAGTGCCTTTATCTGATATTCTTTGACTGATGTTTGCATCTTTCTTGATTCGCAGGAATTTAAGGTGGTGGGCATGATGCCTCCTCTTCCTAAGAAGTTTGAAGTTGCGCCATATGGTGGGGACACTGATTCTGAATCCATGCTTCCCACTGTGCAGTCGCCAAGGACGGAATCCCCCGAGCCTAGCGAAGGGCTATCTTGAAAGAGGGCCCGAAGTGAAAGTTCTGATGGGGCAATGCTGCCAACGCTGAGGGGACCTGCCTTCCTCGAGCGTCACATTGGGGATGGAGGTGCAACCTCCCCCATTCCTTCCATTCCCCTCCAGGCCGTGGCTCCTCAGGCACTGGCAAAGAAGAACAAAGAAACACGGGTCTTCGACCTATCCGACATTCTGTCGTAAGTTTTCTGTCACTTTTGCATTTGCAGTGTGCTAAGTATTAGCTTACTGTTTTCTTGGTTAGCCTGAAATATTTCATGTGCTTTCTAGGAGGAACTCCTCAGATGAATCCTTCAAGGAGGAACTTGATGAGATGCATGGGGAGTCGAAGGTTGTTTCTGCTTCCCCGAAGATGGTGGCAGACTCTCACGACGAAGTTTTGAGCTCCTTGAGGCCAAGAACTTGTGTTGTTGTTGCTCAGAAGACGCATGCTAAACCCTCGAAGTCTTTGGGTGACCATGTAAGTAGTTTATTTAAATTTCACACGGGCGAGCCCCCGAGCCCTTTTGTTTGCCTGATGTTGCCTGTTTCCTGTTTGTAGCCCTTCATCCGTGACATCAATCGCCTAGGCCAGCAATACCTTGCCTTGGAGGGCGACCTCCAGCAACTCTGAGGTGTGGCTATTTCTTTTTATTGACTATGGGTACTGATGAGTACCAGTTTTAATGACCTTTTCCTTGTTGGATGTTGCAGATGAGAACAATGAGGCCCTCTGCAAACTAAACGCACTTGAAAAGAGTCATAGCCAGGCGGAGTCCAAGGCGAAGGATGTCGTGGAGGCCCTTCAACACCATCAGCAGGAGGCCTAGGATCGTGAGCAGCAGCTTGCGGCTGCCACTGCGTCTCAGGAGAAAGCCACGACAGAGAAGCTTATGGCTGCTACCAAAGCGTTGTCCGGTGAGTGACCCTTCATTCCTTTTCTCGAGATTTGTTTTTCTTCTGCTATGGTTCCTTTGTCTCATCCAAAATTTTACCTCACCTTGTAGATGCTACTGGCGTTGCGTTTGATCGCAGCGCTTTGGAGCATGGGGATCCCATAGCGGATGCCGTTGCAGCGATCGAAGATCACTGTAGCTCTTCTGTGGAGGCGCTAGGCAAGGCCAAGAAGGTCCACACCCGCTTCTACAAGGAGATCATCCCGAAGGGCGTCGCTATTTACGATGTCGATTCCCTGGCGAAGGCCTTGGCGGGCGATGCCCCTGCGAGCTACAAGAGGGCTCAGAAGGGTGTGGGTGCCGCCATGGGGCTGGAGATGGCGGTGGCGTCTGGCGTGTAGCTGGATCTTCCTCAGATCACCTCTAGAATGCCGACAACAACAAATGGCACTGAGATAGATTTTTCTATGTTCGCCTCCCGCTGCAAGCATTTTGGCCCGAAGCTTATTGACCTTCTGGACACATATGCGCTGGAGCAGCAGCGGGCAGCCAAGGTTATGGTCTCAGAGTCCGAAGCTGCTCTGGATGTGGTTGCTTAGGTATTCTATGCCGTAGTTTATTTAGTAGTATTTTGATTTTGCTTTGCCAGCATGCATGTAATGCTTTGTGTTGGACAAGTTTGACTTTACCACATAGTGGTTGATTTATGTAAATATAATTCTCTCTTTTGACTGCTGTCAATTGCCTTGGTTTTTATACTTTGCTATTTGTGCACCCTTAGGGTCCTTCGAGTGCCAAACCGATGACCACACCTCCTGACTTGACTGGCGCCCATCCGCCGACGAGTGAGACGTCGCAACTGCCTATGCTTCTCTATCGCATCCGAAGCCTGGAGAAGGATGTTCTCATGATCCGTGGCCACGCGGAAGTTTGGAAGTCCAAGACCGAACGGGCCATTGCGAGAGAGGAATTTCTCCTTGACGAGTTTCGGCGAATCGGTGAGCAACTCCAATGTAATTCACCATGAGATTCTTTTATTTTTGATTGCGCCTAGCCTTCATGTCATCTCATCTGCTCCTTTTGTATGTAGTTATGAATCTTCTTATGAAGGAAGACAAGGAGCATGTTGCAATTCAACTGAATTGCTTGACACAACAGGAGTTGGAGGCCGATGGCTTCTTCTGGATGGATCACGACCGGGCAATTATTGTCGCAATGGTTCAAGACTGCATCCACCAAGTGCTTTGGGTGCTGAAGCGCGCAAGGTCGTCATTCGCGGTTGTCTAGGCCACAATGTTTCCTCTGGGCAAGTTTTGCGATGTGGATGCTGTGAAGGAGCTTGTCCGTCATCAGCTGGTGGCAGGTGTGAAGGCGGCTCTAGCACTCGTTCGACTGCATCATCGCGATGTTGATCTAGCTGAGATAGCAGCTAGGCCACCCCGCACCTCCGGATGGTATGGCATGGGACATGTGTCCACATTATGCTGCAGTGGCGCAATATGCTGAGGAAATCGTTGATGTCTTCAAGGAGAGAATGAACGTCCTACTCCAACATAGCTGAATCATATGAATAGTAAATATAACAATGTAAAGTCTGTATATTATCGAGTGGACTTTGTTTCCCTTGTAAAGTTGTATGTTTTGGCACGTACTGCATTGTTGACTATGGGTTTTGCATCTCCGTTTCGTTAGCCTGACGTGGTCAGCTACTCAGGGTTTATGCATTGTTGTAGTCAATCAACAAAGTCGTAAGGTGAGGCGTAACCCCCGAGCGTGTTTTAACGATGTGAATATATAAAAGAGAGAGAAATTTGGGCCAAGGAACTTAGCTTTTATTCATCGTAATGTAGGAGGTACAGTGTTCGGCTGAATAGCCTTATTGAAAGTAAAAGACAACTAAGGGTAGAAGCGTCGCAGTTGTGCGACGTTCCAGGGATTGGAGTATTCGAATCCGGACTCGACGTCCTTTAGGCGGTAGGCACCACCTGGGATTACTTCGGTGACCATGTAAGGTCCTTCCCAGGGTGATTTGAGCTTCAGGTGTCGCTTCTGCTTGAGTCGCAGGACAAGGTCTCCTTCGACGAAGGACCTTGGGCGCAGCCATCAGCTGTGGTAGTTGCAGAGACTCTGTTGGTACACTGTCGATCAGGCCGCGGTGATGTCGTGGGCTTCGTCTAGTGTGTCGACGACGTCTTAGAGTGTGGTCGATGATTCGGCTTTGCTGTAGGCAATGAACCGTGGGGCTTTGTAGCGTACCTCGCGGGTATTATGGCTTCGGCGATGTCGTGAGCACCATGAAGAAGGGCGTGTAGCCGGTAGAGCTGTTTGGCATTGTGTGAAGGCTCCAAAGGACGAAGGGTAGCTCATCCGCCCAGGCTCCCGCCAGCCTTTCGAGTGGGCGTAGCAGTCACTTCTTGATGCCATTGCAGACGAGGCCATTGGCCTTTTCGACCTGCCTGTTGGTCTGCGGATGTGACACGGAGGCCTATGTGATATTGATGCCGAGATCTTCTCAGAAGTATCAGAACTCCTTCGAGGTGAAGTTCGGGCCATTGTCGATTATGATGCTGTGAGGCACTCCAAACCTGTAGACAATGGATTCAAAGAACTTGACGGCGGAGGAGACGATTTGGTTAGTGATGGGCATGGATTGGACCCACTTTGTGAATTTGTCGACTGCCACCAGGAAGAAGACATGTCCTCCTGGCGAGGACTTTGGCAGCTTGTCCAGCATGTCGAGCCCCCACTAGGCGAAGGGCCAGGACAATGGTATGGGCACAACTCTGAGACTGGCGTGTGTGCCTTCTCTGCGTACCTTTGGTAGGTGTTGCACCTCTGTATGATGTCCTTGGTGTCGCTCATCTCTGGTCGCCATTAGAAGCCAGATCATAGAGCCTTGGCGATGAGAGCGCGGTTTCCTGCGTGGTGGCCATAGATACCTTCATGGATGTCAAGGAGGATGCTCTTCCCGTCACTGTTAGTGATGTACCGCTAGAGCACACCCGAGATGCTGCGCTTGAAAAGCTCGCCATTGATGATGGTGAAGGCCTTTGATCAGCGAGAGACGTGCTGGGTGTTCTTCGGGTCCTCAGGCAGTTGCTTGTTCACCAGGTACTGGACGTACGGTTGAGTCCAGGTCTGTTCGACTGCAAGGACCTGCATGAGGCTCACTAGTTCGACCTTCTTGTCGAGCTCTTCGTGTCCTTCGGCTTTCTTGGGTGGCACAACTCCCGAGTGTCCTGCGGCTTCGGTTGTGTCCTTCGGGAATTTTCGCTTGATTGAGGGCACACAGATTTGCTCGAGGAACACACCCGGTGGCACTAGGTCGCAGGTGGAGCCAATGTTGGCGAGCTTGTCGGCTTCTTCATTGCTTTCCCAGCTAACGTGCTGGAGTTTGAAGCCGTAGAAGTCTCCTTCGAGTGAGTTGTAGAGCGCACGATATGAGATCATGTTGGCGCTATGGGCGTTGCACTCATTCATCATCTGCTGGACGACGAGGTAGGAGACACCATACATGACCAGGCGCGTGGCACCGCAAACTTTGGCCATCCTCATGCCGTTTAGGAGTGCCTCGTACTCGACCTCATTGTTGGATGTGCGGGACTTCATTCGAAGGACGTATTTCATCTTATCCCCTTGAGGGGACGTCAGTATCACTCTGGCTCGTGCTCCAGCCTCGCGCTTGGAGCCGTCGAAGTGCATTGTCCAGGACTGGGACATGTTCGGAGTGTCCAGTAGCTGGAGCTCCATCTAGTGGACGAAGAACTCAGGGGCACCTGAGAATTGATGGCGGTGCAACGCTCGTAGATGATGTCCCAAGGGGATAGATCGATGCCCCATAAGGCTACTCGCCTTGTAGCTTCGGGGTTGTTCAAGATGTTTGACAGTGGTGTGTCATTGACGACCACAATATGATGCTCTGAAAGTAGTGGCGCAGTTGTAGGAGAGCTTTTGGTAGTGAGGATACCTTTGCTTTGTTGGCGTCAGTACCTCGCTGAGGAGAATTTTAATATGCGGCCCGAAAGTTCAGATGCCAAGGCAACGCGGGGTCCAAGTTGCGTGTAATATCGTGGAAGGGCTGTATTAGCTTCGACAATTGTCGAGAGGGGCCAAATGGGGGTAAATACAAATCTAACGGCCAAACGATCATTTGAACCAGTCAAAAAACTGTTGAACTCAAATCACGCTATTAGGTCAACTCTTCTTGCATTGAACCGTCAGTATTTCCTGTTATACTTTGCGGCCATGGACTGGTTTATCCCTGCGAGGACTAGATCTTCTTCTCTGCTCTGCTCTTCTCCCCTATTATTCCCCTCTCCATTACCTTGCTTAGCTCCGGCTACTGGTCTCCAGATCGGAGCTCTTCCTTGCTCTCCTTGGGTCCCCGCCATGGCCGCTCAACCTACCACACCCTTAATCGAAGCTCACCGCCGTCGCCCTCGCCTTGTTTTTCCTAGTCGGTGTGTCGGAGCTTCGCGTCCCCAGCCTAGCCTCTCGTCGCTGCCTAGACCTTCTCGCACGGTGGAGCGCGTTCGGCCGGGCAATTCGAACCGACGACTGGCCTTGGGCGGTTACGTGCTATCGTGCACCCCAAGCATGCTAGCCCTGGCAGAGGAGTTCAACAACAACACTCTCATGGCCACCGTGCCAGGAATGCGTCCCATCGTGTCGCCGGTAGACTTGATGTCGGCTTTTAGGTCTTGTTTTGGGATCAGAAGAAAAGTGGTCAATATTGAGGTATGCGCGCCGCCATTCGATTTCTTTGTCCGATTCGCCCACAGCTCAGACAGTGAGCGCGTTCTACATTCTTCCCATTGTTTCGAGCGCTGTGGGGATAAAATGAGCTTCCTGCGTTGGCATCGCGCCTATGGGTTGGACGATCGCTTGGGGAAGCTTCATTTCTTCTCTAAACTCGGCGAAGGCCTCCCTTTGCATGCTTGGGAACCGGAGTCCCTGAAGCAGGTCGTTAGTAGCCTTGGCAGCGAGCTGGTGGAGATTGTGCCACCGACCGACAGATGGATCATCGAGGTAAAGGCGTGGCTGAAAGATCCAGACACCATTCCTAAGATGTGCAATGTGGAGATTCCAAGCAAGGCAAGAGGACAACTTTGCTGTAAGAACCCGGTGATCATCCACCTACAGGAGGTTCTGGATCCGGTACATGGCATTCAGGACCTAAACGAGGCAGCCAGAAAGCGTCCCCGTCGCCTGCAGTGTTGGCTGGAAGGATCGATGGCACAAGACCACCACCGTTCTGTAGAGGCCTCAACCCAATAAGGTAGATTCCTCCTGTGTTTTACAATGCTAGTCCCTGGATCGATAGCTAGCATCCATAGTATAGATGTAATATCAAGGAACAAAGGTCATAATATAACTTTATAACCAAGAATAATCATAATTTTATTACATCTTTTCATAGCTAATTTGGCTATTGCATTACATTGCAGCGGAATAACTATAGTCATGGGTCCTTCATCTTCAAAGTGCCACAGGCAGATGTTGGTTGTAGGCTTTGTAATCCTAATCAAATAATCTTCAATAAAATCAATCAAACCTGCAACATACAAGTTACAGCCACAAGGGTCAATACATTTGAATTGTATTGGCAAGTTTCACTACTATGTGAATATAAGTGGATCCTAACATTACATGCATATTTGGCTAAGTAGAGTTTTAGGCTCATTTGCATAAAGCAAAATTTATCCTATCTTTTCAAAATGGTTTTGATCCTTTGTCAAATCACTTTTCCAAATTCCTTGAACTCCTTGGTAGAAACACAAGTGCAACAAGTTTTATCAAATCTCATGAGTTCCTTGGTAACCCCAAGTACATCATGCTCTTGAGCACCTTGGTAACCCCAAGTGCAACAAGCTTTATCAAGTCTCTTTGAATTCCTTGGTACCCCTAAGTGCATCAAGTTTTTATATTAGAAGTTGGAATGTCGAGATCTCCCATGGTTCAAACTTTAGTTACTCAGTATTGTCCATAACCGGGGACACGGCTAAGTACTTAGATTTTATTAACTTCTGCAGAAGGAGTACACTTTACCCACATGACACATTCCCATCCTGTTGCCACCAGTGGCCTACTGGATTAGTGCTCACCAAGATGGAGTACTGGCAGACTGAGAATGTGACGAAGTCTTTCCAAAAGGTCCTCCCATACATCATTGCTAGATTGTCTTCAGCCCCCATGAAGCATTCCAGATCCCCATGTCCGGTAACTAAAGACAATGTATAGGTCTTCCTAATGTAGTTGACTAAGCCAGAGCCATAATAGCATGTGGTTGCACACGAAAGCCACAATTGGAGAAACATGTTCAATCTCTAAGATTCCTAGGTGGTTTTCATTTGGAGCACAACACAAAGTAATTGCCATGGACATGGTTCCTTTTGTTGCCACCTTCTCCAAAACATAAAGTGTCCACCACCTAGGTGGTTCATTGAGTCCTTGTTTTATTATATAAAACCAAAGTCCTTTTCTCAACCTAAAATCTCAACATGTATCTCTTTTCAAAACATAGCATGGCTAAGCATGTACAACTTCAATATTTTCACTAAGGAGTGTTTAGGGAATCCTATTAGGATTAGCATAGCATAAGTATAAAACATTTTCATGCATGTTTACAAAATCCACTAAGTATAATGAAAATAGTAGGACTTTTGTATGATAGTGTAACTTGCCTTTTTGGTAGGGAATGGTGGTTCACTCCTTGATCTTGCTAATCTCACACTTTGCTATATTCACTACAAGTCAATCAAGCAAAACACAAAATCAACTAACATTCCAATCCAAGGTTAAACAAACAATTTCACACTCACAAAGCAATGGAATCTAAGTCATGCAAAGGAGGGTTATATTACAAGTTTGGTCTCTACTAGGTTTATAAACTTTGTAAGGTCCAAATTGTTCATTTACCAAAATGGCAAAGTCATTAGTTAGAGGGTTTTGCTCAAAATCTACTTTAAAAACCATTCAACATTTTATGTGGTGGAAAATAGTTTTATCAAGTCTAAAACCTTTAAACCTTCACCAAAAGTTTCTAACCCTTAGGACTTGGTGTTTTAGGGTCAGTGGGTTTGATCAAACCATTTTCTTAAAGTTTTCTTTCCATAAACATTTTCATAACAAAAACCATTCTTTTTATTTGGCTAGAAAATGGCTAAGTCAAGTAATCCAACCTAATTCTTACCAAAATCATTTTTAACACCAAGGGTTGGTTCCTAGGCTCAGTAAGGTCACATAAAACCATTTTGCAAAAGTTCTACCCTTAAATTCAATTTTAAACAATTTTCCTACTCTAAATAAGCTCACATATGAATCTACAAAAACAAGCAAACAAGCAGATATTATTTTCCAAACTAAGGCCATGGTTGGCTAGGGCTTGTTCTCCTGAATCTAACGACATAAAATTTGTAGTTTTTGGACGTGTGGTTTGAAAGTTACAGGGGTTTGAAGTTTGCAAAATAATCTGTTTTCAAATCAGTTTTTAAACAGATCAGTGACACGCGGCAGCATTCTACTGGACGGTACCGGTTCGTCTGGATCGTGTGCTGCGGAGCGTTGGATTTAAGTTGGATCGTGCGGCACAGAACGCGTACCTCTTCGCGGTAAGTGATCTAATTGCAGCGCTTGGATCTGCATCCTACGGATGCTAGCATGCTTGCCTAGGATCGGCGGCGCTGGTGGTGGCTTGCGGCGGCGCACGGCCAGGCAGCAACGCTACGGCGATTATAGGAAGCGGAGAGGGGGAGAAAGGTGCTCACCAGAATCGCGATGAAGAGGGGATGCTCAACGTGTGCTTGTCGTGGTAAGGGGCGCTCTGGTACAGCTGTAATTGCTCGCCGGAGTGGAGGACGGCGTCGGGTGCTTCATGTGGTCGTCGTGGATGGTACTGTGGATCACTCCAAGGCGAAAGGATGGCATGGTTAGATGCACGGGACTAAGACAAAGCTCCTCGTGTGAATGAGAAGGCGCAGGGCGGTCAGTACTTACCGGGAAGTTCGACGGAGACGAGACAGACGGCGGCGCTGTCAGAGCTTGTCCTAGTCGACTCTCTGGGGTGCCCGCGGTCGAACGGAGAGCACGAACAAAAGCGTCAGGGGATGGGGAGTGTGTGTGCTTGGTCAATGAGGTAAGGGGAGGTCTGGTTTTGCCGGAATCGTCACCGGAACATCATCGGACAGAGGGTGGTGTGCGGTGTAATTCGTCCAGCCTGGGGGCAGAGAGAGGGAGTGGTCTGGGGGAAATGGAGGAGGAGGCGCTGGGCTTTAAAGCGCATGGTCAAGGCGAGGTAAAGGCGCGGCGTTATGGCGAATTGAACGCGCGGAATCACAGCAGGTAACGGTGGTCGAGGGAGGAAGAAGGGGTCGCGCGGGTGGGAGAGAAGAACAGGAGCGGTGGGGTCTACCTGTCAGTGGGAAAAGAAACGAGGGGAGGTCCACATGTCATACTCTGCGCGGGTCTGTTAGTGGGTGTGAACCGTTTTCTTTGGGGAGAGAATAGCTGGGCTGGTTCTGGGCCTTAGTGGGCTGATGGGTTGGGTCGACCTAACTTTATATTTTCCCTGTTTCCAAACCCTTTTCCTTTTCTATTTCCATTTTCCTGTTTTGAATTTTAAACATCAAAACACATTCAAATTGATTCAAACAATCAACAAACTTTTTAATCTTGAATTAGTTCTGTTTAACAACCTAATCCAAATTCTAAAATAAAATCATATTTTACATCTTTTTAGGTTCCATTTATTAATTAAAAATGGTCCATGATTCATTAATAATTAAACACAATAGGCCTTATTTTTTAAATCAAATAGAGTTTGATTTTATTAATAAAATCTTTATTTGAAACCCAATATGTTTCAAATCAAAATCAGTAGATTTTATTTGGAAATAAGGGATACTTGGAAACTTGTTTTAAAATAAAATGACATTTTATTTTAGGGTCCATTCTTAATTAAATATATTAGACTTCATTTTAATTCTAAAATAGGATTTGTTTTACTAAGATATTTATTTTGAATCTATAATGAAGCCAAAACACTTAGTAGATTTTATTTGTGAATACCAAATATTTAGAAAATTTATTTTAAATACTTTAATAAGTTTTGATGTTTCAATCTATTTTGGTAAACCTTTTATTTAAAGAAGGTTGGATATCAAATCCTTATTAATTTATTTAAATAAACCTTTAAAATAAAATGTTTTATTTCCCAAAGTTTGGCCAAGGTTTAATTTGGCTTTATAAAATATTCTTTATTTATAAACTTCTATTTCATTTGAAAATAAATCTTTTCACTCAAGATTTTCAAAATAGTATTTCCAAATGTTTTTATAAAATGTTTATCTTTTTAGATCCCTTTAGGTTTTTATTTAATTCAAATGGGTTGAAGTTCCTATTGAATTCAAAAAGTTTCTTCTGGCTCTGAAAATCAACAAAGTTTTATTTTATTCATTTATTTTCACATTACAAGATTTGGAAAATCTTGGGATGTGACAGGCTACCACCCTTAAAATAAATCTCGTCCCGAGATTTGGGAAGGCTGGGTTACAAGCAAGTTCAAAACAACTAGGGTACTACCACCCTTAAAAATTTTCAAACAAAAATTACATCTTGTTCTTCTTGGGACCATGAGAAATATTTTCTCTAAGCAAATATTTGCCTTGAGTCCTTTGTTCCATACTTGAGTCATGGGCCAAGGTTGAGTTTCTCCATAGGCTTGTTCAACTTGTTTTTCATCCTTTCTGGACAGTTGCTTGCATAATGTCCTGGATTCTTGCAGTTGAAACAATGAATGTCCTTGAGTTCTTTGCGTTGTTCTTGTGGACAAGTTGCTACATAATGACCTGGTTCTTTGCAGTTGTTGCACCACACTAGGTCAATCTCTTTATTCTTCTTGTTCTCTGGGCATCCACTGGAGTAGTGTCCCATTTCCTTACATTTACGACATTGTGCTTGGCTCATGTCTTGCTTTTGTTTCCTAAGCTTCTTTTGTCCTTTGAATTGGGTTGTCTTGTTGGGAGGTATAAGTGGTCCTTTTCCTTTGGTAGACTTGGATCCTTCTTGTTTCCTTTGTTCCACCATGGAGTAGATTGGGCATTGGATAGGGACATGGTCATTTCCTTCACAAAGGTAACAAGTAGTTTGAGAGGTAGGACATTGTCCAACAGAATGTTCTTCTCCACAGTTGGGGCATTGACCTTCATGCTCTTTGGAAGTGTGATCCTTGTCTCCACAAATGGTGCAAGCTGGGGCTCCATCCAGAATAACATTCTTGTCAGCCTTGTTATCATAAACTTCTTTGGGATAGTTTTCTTCCATGCTGATCATTTGATTGGTCACCTTAAGCATCAGTTGAGACTGCTCTTCCAAAAACCTTTGTAGTGCTGGATCCTTATCACAATTGTTGGTTATGAACTGAGCTGTCAGTTGGTTCAGCTGGTGTTGGGTTGCTATGAGCTCCTTCATGCTGTCAGCTTGGTTGGTGTTGATGTCATCAACCTTGGAGTCTTTTGGAGTAGTCATCTGTTTGGGTTGAAGGAGGTTAGAATAGGCAAGTTATTACTAAGGAATCATTTCTAATCATACACATCACAATTCACACAAGCAACGTTCATGCTATCACAAAACCAAACACTTCACTCAATCAAGGTTCAAGCATACACTTAGTCAACAAAATATTTTTGTTACACCACTTAGGTTGGGGTGTTTTACTTAACTAAATTATGGTGGTCCATCTATATGGTTCACTTGTGATCTTTCCTTCTTTCATGATTCTTCTTGTATGAGATCATGGCTTCCTTGGAAAAACTCTTGGTTACAATACTTCAAAGTTGTTGATGGTTCCTTCTTATCTTGCATTCTCTCAGTCTCTAAATCTTGAGTAAGATTTCCTTGTTTCACTTGTAGTCCTTAGTGGTATCCAAGTTGGAAGTCCTTAATGAATATGCTGGAGATGTTGAAGTCATTAGAGTTGAAGAAGTTGAAGTCATTAGAGTTGAAGATGTTGAAGAAGTCCTTTGCACATGGTGTAGTCTTTGGCCATGGGTAGGTTTTTCCATCAAGTTTGAAATAGAAGAGATGTAGAGTTGAAACCAAAATGGTTGAGGAAAGAGTTTACAAGTGTTTTTGTAAATACGTTTTTGAACAAATACAACTCCTATTTTTCTAAGGGTTTTTGTCCAATCCTAGGTTTACAAATCCTACAGGCAACACAATGCTCTGATACCATCTGTAGAGGCCTCAACCCAATAAGGTAGATTCCTCCTGTGTTTTACAATGCTAGTCCCTGGATCGATAGCTAGCATCCACAATATAGATGTAATATCAAGGAACAAAGGTCATAATATAACTTTATAACCAAGAATAATCATAATTTTATTACATCTTTTCATAGCTCATTTGGCTATTGCATTACATTGCAGCGGAATAACTATAGTCATGGGTCCTTCATCTTCAAAGTGCCACAGGCAGATGTTGGTTGTAGGCTTTGTAATCCTAATCAAACAATCTTCAATAAAATCAATCAAACCTGCAACATACAAGTTATAGCCACAAGGGTCAATACATTTGAATTGTATTGGCAAGTTTCACTACTATGTGAATATAAGTGGATCCTAACATTACATGCATATTTGGCTAAGTAGAGTTTTAGGCTCATTTGCATAAAGCAAAATTTATCCTATCTTTTCAAAATGGTTTTGATCCTTTGTCAAATCACTTTTCCAAATTCCTTGAACTCCTTGGTAGAAACACAAGTGTTCAAGTCCTTGTCAAAATCCCTTTAGCTACTTGGTAACCCCAAGTGCAACAAGTTTTATCAAATCTCATGAGTTCCTTGGTAACCCCAAGTACATCATGCTCTTGAGCACCTTGGTAACCCCAAGTGCAACAAGCTTTATCAAGTCTCTTTGAATTCCTTGGTACCCCCAAGTGCATCAAGTTTTTATATTAGAAGTTGGAATGTCGAGATATCCCATGGTTCAAACTTTAGTTACTCAGTATTGTCCATAACCGGGGACACGGCTAAGTACTTAGATTTTATTAACTTCTACAGAAGGAGTACACTTTACCCACATGACACATTCCCATCCTGTTGCCACCAGTGGCCTACTGGATTAGTGCTCACCAAGATGGAGTACTGGCAGACTAAGAATGTGACGAAGTCTTTCCAAAAGGTCCTCCCATACATCATTGCTAGCTTGTCTTCAGCCCCCATGAAGCATTCCAGATCCCCATGTCCGGTAACTAAAGACAATGTATAGGTCTTCCTAATGTAGTTGACTAAGCCAGAGCCATAATAGCATGTGGTTGCACACGAAAGCCACAATTGGAGAAACATGTTCAATCTCTAAGATTCCTAGGTGGTTTTCATTTGGAGCACAACAAAAAGTGATTGCCATGGACATGGTTCCTTTTGTTGCCACCTTCTCCAAAACATAAAGTGTCCACCACCTAGGTGGTTCATTGAGTCCTTGTTTTATTATATAAAACCCAAGTCCTTTTCTCAACCTTTGTAAAATCTCAACATGTATCTCTTTTCAAAACATAGCATGGCTAAGCATGTACAACTTCAATATTTTCACTAAGGAGTGTTTAGGGAATCCTATTAGGATTAGCATAGCATAAGTATAAAACATTTTCATGCATGTTTACAAAATCCACTAAGTATAATGAAAATAGTAGGACTTTTGTATGATAGTGTAACTTGCCTTTTTGGTAGGGAATGGTGGTTCACTCCTTGATCTTGCTAATCTCACACTTTTCTATACTCACTACAAGTCAATCAAGCAAAACACAAAATCAACTAACATTCCAATCCAAGGTTAAACAAACAATTTCACACTCACAAAGCAATGGGATCTAAGTCATGCAAAGGAGGGTTCTATTACAAGTTTGGTATCTACTAGGTTTATAAACTTTGTAAGGTCCAAATTGGTCATTTACCAAAATGGCAAAGTCATTAGTTAGAGGGTTTTGCTCAAAATCTACTTTAAAATCCATTCAACATTTTATGTGGTGGAAAATAGTTTTATCAAGTCTAAAACCTTTAAACCTTCACCAAAAGTTTCTAACCCTTAGGACTTGGTGTTTTAGGGTCAGTGGGTTTGATCAAACCATTTTCTTAAAGTTTTCTTTCCATAAACATTTTCATAATAAAAACCATTCTTTTTATTTGGCTAGAAAATGGCTAAGTCAAGTAATCCAACCTAATTCTTACCAAAATCATTTTTAACACCAAGGGTTGGTTCCTAGGCTCAGTAAGGTCACATAAAACCATTTTGCAAAAGTTCTACCCTTAAATTCAATTTTAAACAATTTTCCTACTCTAAATAAGCTCACATATGAATCTACAAAAACAAGCAAACAAGTAGATACTATTTTCCAAACTAAGGCCATGGTTGGCTAGGGCTTGTTCTCCTGAATCTAACGACATAAAATTTGTAGTTTTTGGACGTGTGGTTTGAAAGTTACAGGGGTTTGAAGTTTGCAAAATATTCTGTTTTCAAATCAGTTTTTAAACAGATCAGTGACACGCGGCAGCATTCTACTGGACGGTACCGGTTCGTCTGGATCGTGTGCTGCGGGGCGTTGGATTTAAGTTGGATCGTGCGGCACAGAACGCGTATCTCTTCGCGGTAAGTGATCTAATCGCAGCGCTTGGATCTGCATCCTACGGCTGCTAGCATGCTTTCCTAGGATCGGCGGCGCTGCACGGCCAGGCAGCAACGCTACGTCGATTACAGGAAGCGGAGAGGGGGAGAAAGGTGCTCACCAGAATCGCGATGAAGAGGGGATGCTCAACGTGTGCTTGTCGTGGTAAGGGGCGCTCTGGTACAGCTGTAATTGCTCGCCGGAGTGGAGGACGGCGTCGGGTGCTTTAGGTGGTCGTCGTGGATGGTACTGTGGATCACTCCAAGGCGAAAGGATGGCATGGTTAGATGCACGGGACTAAGACAAAGCTCCTCGTGTGAATGAGAAGGCGCAGGGCGGTCAGTACTTACCGGGAAGTTCGACGGAGACGAGACAGACGGCGGCGCTGTCAGAGCTTGTCCTAGTCGACTCTCTGGGGCACCCGCGGTCGAACGGAGAGCACGGACAGAAGCGTCAGGGGATGGGGAGTGTGTGTGCTTGGTCAATGAGGTAAGGGGAGGTCTGGTTTCGCCGGAATCGTCACCGGAACATCATCGGACAGAGGGTGGTGTGCGGTGTAATTCGTCCAGCCTGGGGGCAGAGAGAGGGAGTGGTCTGGGGGAAATGGAGGAGGAGGCGCTGGGCTTTAAAGCGCATGGTCAAGGCGAGGTAAAGGCGCGGCGTTATGGCGAATTGAACGCGCGGAATCACAGCAGGTAACGGTGGTCGAGGGAGGAAGAAGGGGTCGCGCGGGTGGGAGAGAAGAACAGGAGCGGTGGGGTCTACCTGTCAGTGGGAAAAGAAACGAGGGGAGGTCCACATGTCATACTCTGCGCGGGTCTGTTAGTGGGTGTGAACCGTTTTCTTTGGGGAGAGAATAGCTGGGCTGGTTCTGGGCCTTAGTGGGCTGATGGGTTGGGTCGACCTAACTTTATATTTTCCCTGTTTCCAAACCCTTTTCCTTTTCTATTTCCATTTTCCTGTTTTGAATTTTAAACATCAAAACACATTCAAATTGATTCAAACAATCAACAAACTTTGTAATCTTGAATTAGTTCTGTTTAACAACCTAATCCAAATTATAAATTAAAAACATATTTTACATCTTTTTAGGTTCCATTTATTAATTAAAAATGGTCCATGATTCATTAATAATTAAACAAAATAGGCCTTAGTTTTTAAATCAAATAGAGTTTGATTTTATTAATAAAATCTTTATTTGAAACCCAATATGTTTCAAATCAAAATCAGTAGATTTTATTTGGAAATAAGGGATACTTGGAAACTTGTTTTAAAATAAAATGACATTTTATTTTAGGGTCCATTCTTAATTAAATATATTAGACTTCATTTTAATTCTAAAATAGGATTTGTTTTACTAAGATATTTATTTTGAATCTATAATAAAGCCAAAACACTTAGTAGATTTTATTTGTGAATACCAAATATTTAGAAAACTTATTTTAAATACTTTAATAAGTTTTGATGTTTCAATCTATTTTGGTAAACCTTTTATTTAAACAAGGTTGGATATCAAATCCTTATTAATTTATTTAAATAAACCTTTAAAATAAAATGTTTTATTTACCAAAGTTTGGCCAAGGTTTAATTTGGCTTTATAAAATATTCTTTATTTATAAACTTCTATTTCATTTGAAAATAAATCTTTTCACTCAAGATTTTCAAAATAGTATTTCCAAATGTTTTTATAAAATGTTTATCTTTTTAGATCCCTTTAGGTTTTTATTTAATTCAAATGGGTTGAAGTTCCTATTGAATTCAAAAAGTTTCTTCTGGCTCTGAAAATCAACAAAGTTTTATTTTATTCATTTATTTTCACATTACAAGATTTGGAAAATCTTGGGATGTGACACGTTCCGCGACGGAGGGCACGGTTTCGGTGGGGGGACCAAGCATGGACAGGTTGGTGGTTCAGATTTCCCTCGAGTGAAGACCGAGGTTTAGTGAATCTGAAAGATTGCTGACTTGAGAGTCGACACATAGTATGCCTTATGTAATAGTTTGAACTGTTGTAGTATGTGTGGCTACTGAATTTGTAATGTGTGGCTACTGAATTCATAGTATGTGTGGCTAATGATTTGTAGTTTGTGTAGGGGTTCGTAGCATGGAAAACAAAAAAATTCTACAGCATGAACACACAATCAAGATCTAATCTATGATCAAGCCAAGATCTATCTACTAGATTGTAGCAACGAGTCGATAGAATACTAACCCTCGAAGATCCAAAGCGGTTAACGAGAGCAGATTCTCGTGGGTGATGTAGTCGTACTATTTCCGATCTCAAGATCGCGTAGACAGTCCTTCTGGCGCCGCATTCCGGTAGCGCTCCCGCAGTCGGTCACACGTACGGTACTCGATGAAGACCTTTCTCTCCCTTGTTCCAGCAGGCAGCAGAGGTTGTAGCACTCTCCTCGTGATTCCGGCAGCACGATGGCGTGGTGTCGGAAGTAGAGGGGAGATCCCGCAGGGCTTCGCCTAAGCCGGAGCGAGTATGGTGGAGTATGAGAGAGGCCTTGGTGATCTAGGGTTTAGAGGGCACCAAGGGGAGAGGTGTAGCCGGCGGTTAGGGTTTGGGATACCCCAACTCGGCGACTTGGGAGGAGATCCCTAGGTGGTGGCGGCAACAACACTTGGTGGTGGTGGTGGCGCCTTAGGCTAGGGTTTTGAGGTGTGGGGAGAGGGGGCGCCCTACCCCTCCTTATATAGGAGGGGAGAGGCGGTTTGGGGAGGAGGGAGTCCTCCTCCAACTCCTCCTCATGGTCGGCAGGTGGGAGGGAGTGGGACTTCCTCCCCAAGTAGGTTTCCTACTCTCCCTCCACCAAGCAAACTTCAGATTTGACTTTTCAAATTGGCGTTTGACTTTCAAACTTGGATTTGATTGTCATGACACATCCATGTATCCTTCCCCCCGGAGTGCCGGACCTTCCAGACCCTTCTAGAACATTCCTGGTGAAAACACCGGAATCTTTTCCGAACTCCGAAACAGGACTTTCCTTATATGAATCTTATTCTCCGGACCATTCCGGATCTCCTCGCGATATCCCGGATCCCATCCGAGACTCCGAAAAACATTCGGTCTCTTACTCATCATTCCATAACTACTCAACAACATCGAATCCTTAAGTGTGTCTCCCTACGGTTCGTGAATTATGCGGACATGATCGAGACACTTCTCCGATCAATAACCAATAGAGGAAGCTGGAAATTCATATGGCTCCCACATATTTCTATGATTACTTTACGATCGAATGAACCATTTACATACGATACCAATTCCCCTTTGTCTCACGTTAGTTTACTTATCCGAAGTTTTGATCGTCGGTATCTCTGCATACCTAGTTCAACCTCGTTACTGATAAGTAATATTTTCTCATTCCCGCGGTATGTGATCCCTTGTGAGCCAGTCACATGCTTGCAAGCTAATTGGATGACATTCCACCGAGAGGGCCTAGAGTATATCTATCCGTCATATGGTGGACAAATCCCACTTTTGATCCATGTGCCTCAACCCATACTTTCCGAACACTCAATGCCACCTTTATAGCCACCCAGTTATGGTGTGGTGTTTGATGTCATCAAAGCATCCTTCCGGTGATGGTGATTAACATAATCTCATGGTCGAAGGAATTAGGTTACTATGTATCAGAAATCTTATAGCAAATGAACTATATTAAATGACTTGATCTTTATGCTACGCTTAACTATAGGAGTATGTCCATCACATCATTCTCCTAATGATATGACCCTATTGTTAATAACATCTCTATGTTCATGATCAGGAAACCATGATCATATATTAACCAACAAGCTAGTTTAACAAGAGGCTTTACTAGAGACTCTTTTATGTTTACAAATCACACAAGATTAATGTTTCCGGTTAATACAATTATAGCATGGTATGTAAACATTTATCATAAGTATGAAGATATGATAATAACCACTTTATTATTGCCTCTTGGGCATATCTCCAACAGTCTCCCACTTGCACTAGAGTCAATAATCTAGTTTCAAACCTTTGTGTATTCAACACCTATGGCTTTCTGGTGTCGTATGTACACGATTGCTAGTGGTCAACTGATCTCCGGATCTGACACTTCCAGGTCCGTGTGTAATTGCATGTCTTTGCGTCTCTACGCATCACTCATTCTCTAATGAGATGGCTTTGTACAAATTTGGTCCTTTGGTGTGACCTTTAGTTCTTTGGGGTTAAAACATGTTGATAATATTGTCGTACAATATATCTTCATAGCATTATCCCTGCCGTGAACTTCACCTAGTTTGATAACAAACTACTTGACACAAATGCCCTCTTTTGCCGATATAATAGCAGTTATATACTTAGCCCCTTTGTTGTAGTATCTGTCACAATGTCTTAACTTTGGAACTCATCCAAATTCATTATGGAACTCACATTCCATCATATTGTGCCACCCTTAGTTTAGATTGAGATAAACTTAATTTGTACTTTGTGACAAAACTAGTATCAATGTAATTCATTTACAATGAACTAACCATCTATTTGTCACTTCTAAAAAATAATATATTCTTAGTTCTTTTACAAGATCATAAGAATATCTTTACTATCGTCCATTAATCATCGTATGAATCATTCTGGTATATGCTCATAACATTTAGAGCATAGGACATATCTGTATTTGTACACATCACAACATGATTGATAAAATACTCTTTGTGATTGTATCTATCAAGTATCAAAAATACTTAAATATTTATCCAATCCTTCCTGTGCAACAAGAACCTTTCTTGTAGTTTCTATATTGAACTTATTCAATATCTCATCTATGTACTTCCGACACAACCATATTGGCGTCACAATTTATCCATCTAGACTTTGATGCCAAATATTCGGGTTCTGCCTAAGCCTTTCATCGAGATGAAATTCTTATCTTGTGTCAATAAAAAGATACATCATTTCCAATCAACAATATGTCTTCTACATAATGTATTAGAAACATGTCTTAGCGGTCCCACTTAATTTCTTGCAAATGCAAGCATCTTCATCGTCTCCGATGAAATTAAACTCTTTTAACAGTTTCATCATAGTGAAGATTCCAACTCCGCAATGCTTACTTCGACCATTGAAGTTTGCATATGCTTTTAGCATCCTTTGAATTAACAAAACCCTTTGGACTGTGTCATGCACACGTCCTAGGTAACCATTCTATTAGAAGAACTTGTTTTGTTTATTCAACACATAACAAAATTATATGTCGTGGTTGCTACATTAATCCGTCTAGACTAAATATCGCTTAATGAAAGATCAGATCTTGCCATAGTCAACTCTTTGAACATTGTCGTGAACTCTTTCCCGACATGTCGATAATTTCATAGATGTGAAACATCCATGTCTATTTCTTTATAGATCCAAATATGACTGTAAGGTCTTGTACCTTTCCAGAGGGTCTTTCAAGCTCAAAGCTTGATTTCTTGTATATGGAACTATCACGGATTTTATGGCTTCAAGCCATTTGACGGAGTCAGGGCCCATCATCGCTTCTTTGCATATAGTCGGATCATTATTCTCAAATCTTGGTATTTGATTGTTTACCCGACCTACTTGTTTCAATAGGAATTTAGACCTCTGTGACCACAACCTTTGAGGCACATGAGCCATGAGCATTGTTGCTGCCTCCGAAACACTTTTCGGCGCTGCACAACTTTGCACATACAGCTAAGGTTATTTTAACCTTATCAAAGTTCTATTGTCCTCCCACTTAACTTTTCACGGAAAATTCCTTCTCAAAGAAACTTGACGTTCTAAGCGACAAACACTTTTGTCTTCGGTGTTATGGAGGAATACTCAACTATTATTCAAAATAACATACAAAGATATGTTCATCCGATTTTGGTTGCAAACATCTTTCTTATGCATAGCATACCAATGTTTAAGAAAGGACAACTTGGGTTTTATCCCAAACCATAACTTTATATGGTGTCAATTCAACGGATTATGATGGAGCTCTTTTCAGTGGAAAAACGGTAGTCTCTAAAGCTTTTAATCTTTAAAATATAATGGCAGTTTTATGAATTACACCTTTGATTTTGCCATGTCAAACAAGGTTTAATTACATATCTCAAATGCTCCATACTCTTATGGTGTTTCGGGAAATGCAAATTCACGGAACGATTCCTTAAATCTTAGGTATTATGCTAAACTTGTAACTCAAATATCTTCCTTTATGATCTTACCATAAATTCTTGTTACAATGATTTTGCACTTCATCTTGAAAGTCTTTGAACTTTTCAAATGTTTCATACTTTATCCTTAATAAGTAAATATTCATATATTCACTCAAATTTTTGGAGAAATCATATGAAGTTGAAATCCATCGCTCTTGACTATACATAATGGACTTCATACAACATTATGTACAAATTTCAATAAGCTAGTCATCCGTTCCTTTTGTCCTATGAACGGAGTTTTAATTATCTCTAGGAAAGTTTCACAAGCGTAATTTGATCAAAATCAAAAGACTCAAAAATTCCATCCACATGGAGTTTCTTCATGTTTTCTTTCCAATATAATTTAAACGGCGAAGTCACTTCCTAAGTGATCTTTCAATCAATTGTATTTCGACATTTTTAGCACTTATTTTATGGATGTGATTTATCCAACGAGATTTGTAAATCATCCATCTTTTATGGATTACGGCAATTAATTGAACAACCCTTTTGTTCTCATAATACCTGATAAAACAAATCTTGAAGGCAATCTTTGATGTTTAACGAGCAACACAATAACCCTTTATTTTTTCTTGATGAACATCATCACATATTCTTTTGCTAGTTACTTAGGCCATTGTAGTTCATAAATTCTGTTGTTTCGCATGACGATTCATAGCAACAAATTCAGTATCCAATACTTAAGAACCACATTATTTAACAAGCAAAGAATACCGCCATAACACATATATCCTTTATATACCTAAACTGAACAATTCTAGTCTTTTCTTTTTTGCCATATATTTATGAGATTCTCTTTCAGTATTTCTTTTCTATTTGAAAGAATCTATCAACATCAATAGTGGAGCCATATACATGACACATAGTCCAAAGAATGTATAGTAAAATACCAATGTCTTTGGACTTGCACTTTGAAGTAGATCACCATCATCAAATGTTTGGTGTTCTTTAAAATTCCTTTCTTTAGTAATCTCTTGGTGTAGTAAACATTTTACCTACATCAAATATTCACCCTTATCATGGAATTATCCATGATAAAGCTACTTTTAGCTTATAACGGTGAATCGCGAGTATAATGTTGCTCTCCAAAACCTTTTGGAGGATTAGGACAACTAGTGTCTCCAACCTTTTGCAAATTCTCATCAAATATGAGAACATGACTTTTGCCATATTATACTCTGTCATGTTGCAACCAAAACTTCGTTTCAGATATCACAATATCTTCCACATATCATGGTTTCTGAAACAACTCTTTCAGATCCTAGATAACCTTGATATTAAGACAATCCTTTGAATATCAAGAATCATGGAGACAAACATGATACTCATACACTAACACTTGGAATTGTCACTCTTAGTTTAATACCAATTATTAAACTTCATGGAGTAACCGGAACTTACTGAAAGTTTGCAATAGGACTTTTAAACTTTAGATTAACACTTCAAAACAATAAGATACCAGTTCGTAAAGTAACTAACCAGAATTCTATAGTTCTATCATCTCAATTATAACTAAGCGCAAGGTGGTAAACGGATGCCAATGACTACAACAACTATGCAAATGCACTTTGATTTAATTTATGATAAATAGTGTTCAACTTTTAATCATATTGCTGTTGAACTCCCACTCAAAACAATATCCCTCACATTGTTTTAGTGATCACACGAACCAAATCCACCACATCAAAACTGATCATCACGAGAGCTGATGTAGCTTCAATGGTGAACAATCAACATGTTCATCATATCTACTATATGACTCATGCTTTACCTTTCGGTATTCCATGTTTCGAGACCATGTCTGTACATGCTAGGCTCGTCAAGATCAAACCTTAGCTTCCGCATGAGAAAATCTGGCTTGCTCATGTTGTATACACTCGCAGAATCTAACACACCCGATCATCACATGGTGCTTCGAAACAACGAGCTTTAGCAACGGTTCTTACTAAGGATGAACAGTTTAAAACTTGAAATTGTGTGCTTGAGGGAACATCTTATAATGCCACCATCGTTAACTAAGCAATAAAAGATGCATAAAAGGATTAACATCACATGCAATTCATAATATGTGATATGATATGGCCTTTCTTCTTGTTCTTCCGATCTCCATCTTTAAGCACGAACATGATCTCCATCATAGACGGCATGGCGTCAAGGTCAATGGTGCCGCTTCATGGTTGTCATCCACCAGCATCAACTATTACAACTACTTTGAATAATAGACACGCGGGTTTTAACGGAATTTAAAAGACAACCATATGGCTCCTGCCGGTTGCCGACTTACAATAAGGAACATTGCATACATCATATACAATCAGAATGATGGCCATATCACATCACAACACACCCTGCAAAACAAAGTTAGACGCCTCTAATTTTCTTTGCATGTTTTACGTGGTTTGAGGCTTTCAATAAGTGTCGTTCTAACTTACGAACAAGAACCACAATGTTGATGCTTGAACTATCAAGTGCCCTTTGTAAATTGAATCTTTACTATGATGAGAGAGACAGACACCCGCAAAGCCACTTATGCAATACAAGTTGCATGTTGAGCGTGGAGCAAGTCTCATGAACGATGTCATGTAAGGTTAGCCCGGGCCGCTTCATCCCACCACACCGCAAGATGCAAAGTATACAAGAAGCAATTGATAATAAAAGCACCACCGCCCACAATGACCATTGTGTTCTACTCGTGCAACAGATCTACATATAGACACAGCTCTGATACCACTATAGGGGTTCGTAGCATGGAAAACAAAAAATTTCTACCGCATGAACACACAATCAAGATCTAATCTATGATCAAGCCAAGATCTATCTACTAGATTGTAGCAACGAGTCGACAGAATACTAACCCTCGAAGATCCAAAGCGGTTAACGAGAGCAGATTCTCGTGGGTGATGTAGTCGTACTCTTTCCGATCTCAAGATCGCGTAGACGATCCTTCCGGCGCCGCATTTCGGCAGCGCTCCCGCAGTCGGTCACACATACGGTACTCGATGAAGACCTTCCTCTCCCTTGTTCCAGCAGGCAGCAGAGGTTGTAGCACTCTCCTCATGATTCCGGCAGCACGACGGCGTGGTGTCGGAAGTAGAGGGTGGATCCCGCAGGGCTTCGCCTAAGCCGAAGCAAGTATGGTGGAGTATGAGAGAGGCCTTGGTGATCTAGGGTTTAGAGGGCACCAAGGGGAGAGGTGTAGCCGACGGCTAGGGTTTGGGATACCCCAACTCGGTGACTTGGGAGGAGATCCCTAGGTGGTGGCGGCAGCAGCACTTGGTGGTGGTGGTGGCGCCTTAGGCTAGGGTTTTGAGGTGTGGGGAGAGGGGGCGCCCTACCCCTCCTTATATAGGAGGGGAGAGGCGGTTTGGTGAGGAGGGAGTCCTCCTCCAACTCCTCCTCATGGCCGGCGGGTGGGAGGGAGTGGGACTTCCTCCCCAAGTAGGTTTCCTACTCTCCCTCCACCAAGCAAACTTTATATTTGACTTTTCAAATTGGCATTTGACTTTCAAACTTGGATTTGATTTCTCTCTCCATATTGCCCAGCCAAGTGACCTAGTACATGATGCAACCATTCCACATTGTCATGACACATCTATGTACCCTTCCCCTCCGAAGTGGTGGACCTTCCAGACCCTTCTAGAACATTCCTAGTGAAAACACCGGAATCTTTTCCGAACTCCGAAACTGGACTTTCCTTATACGAATCTTATTCTCCGAACCATTCCGGATCTCCTCGTGATATCCCGGATCCCATCTGAGACTCCGAACTACATTCGGTCTCTTACTCATCATTCCATAACTACTCAACAACATCGAATCCTTAAGTGTGTCTCCCTACGGTTCGTGAAGTATGCGGACATGATCGAGACACTTCTCCGATCAATAAACAATAGAGAAATCTGGAAATTCATATGGCTCCCACATATTTCTACGATTACTTTGTGATCGAATGAACCATTTACATACGATACCAATTTCCCTTTGTCTCACGATAGTTTACTTATTCGAGGTTTTGATCGTCGGTATCTCTGCATACCTAGTTCAACCTCGTTGCTGATTAGTACTCTTTTATCGTTCCCGCGGTATGTGATCCCTTGTGAGCCAGTCACATGCTTGCAAGATAATTGGATGACATTCCACCGAGAGGTCCCAGAGTATATCTATCCGTCATATGGATGGACAAATCCCACTCTTGATCCATGTGCCTCAACCCATACTTTCCGAACACTCAATGCCACCTTTATAGCCACCCAGTTACGGTGTGGTGTTTGATGTCATCAAATCATCCTTCCGGTGATGGTGATTAACATGATCTCATGGTCGAAGGAATTAGGTTACTATGTATCAGAAAGCTTATAGCAAATGAACTATATTAAATGACTTGATCTTTATGCTACGCTTAACTATAGGAGTATGTCCATCACATCATTCTCCTAATGATATGACCCTGTTGTTAATAACATCTCTATGTTCATGATCAGGAATCATATATTAACCAACAAGCTAGTTTAACAAGAGGCTTTACTAGGGACTCTTTTATGTTTACAAATCACAAAAGTATTAATGTTTCCGGTTAATACAATTATAGCATGGTATGTAAACATTTATCATAAGTATGAAGATATGATAATAACCACTTTATTATTTCCTCTTGGGCATCTCTCCAATAGTTTGTCTGGCTAATGATTTTGTAGTTTGTGTGGCTAATGAATTTGTAGTATTTGTGGATAATGAATTTGTGTGAATAACCATGTTTAGTCTCCTGAAAAGAGGGTCGGCTAGCAATGAACAATGTCACCATTGCCGGGAAAATGATGCCGGTGAGCGATCCAAAAGGCACAAAATGCTGCTGGTTTGTATGCCTCGAACAATTTTTACATATATTTGTTCGAGATGGTGCGTGATTCTGTATGGAACTTGCATGAATAAACCACCCAAGATCAGTTCATAAAATATTGTCTGAATCTTGTCTACCTCGGATAAGTATGAAAGTAAACTGAATTCAACCGCCGGTAGTAATTGAATAAATAGATACATCTTGATAGTATTTGGTTACTTCCGAACTAATTCCATACTAAAGTATGGATAACTGGGCAAAAGGGGGCTATTGCCTCTACAAAAGGCATTCTACAGAGTTAGTCTCTGAACTTAACTGTTCTACACTGAAGAAACTGCAAATCTCCACCATGAAAGTTGGCTAGCCATTTTCCTAGAGAGGACTTAAGTTCAGGGATTGTTCAATCACAACTGATCTTTTTCCTTCCCGCCAAACTTCAATAGATATGCAATGTTCATGCACTAGTTGACGCGCTTGAACCAGTCCCGGTTCAGCACGAACAGTCGCGCTGCCGCAAGGATTTCTTCGAAGTTGAACTCCGGCTTCTTGTGGCAGGGATCGTAGATCCCTATGAATCTGAACCAGAATTCCGGTGCTGAGCTATTGCCCGTTGTCGGCTCCAGCTGTCGAACACTCCAACAAGCTTTGTGTTGATGGATGCACGCCGCCGCGGTGTGGCCGCCGACCGTGCATAGGATGGATCGTCTTTGTCGCTGATGGCATGGGACCAGATTGCCCCATGGTAAGGTCGCCCGCGTCGAGTCATGGAGGCGAGAGTTTGTTGACCTTGGCGCCTCCCTGTTCGAGGGTTTGTTTCCTCGGTGGCAAGCACGCAGGAATGATTTGGAACATACTTTCTTTCTCGTGCACAGAGTACACGAAAATGCCACCGCGCGCATTCTCCATGATGCTTGGTTGGCCCTTCCTGATGCCGTGGTGGACTTCGCCGTTGCCACCGCCGCTTCATTGGGAGACCCCAAGAGGAAGGTATGATGAGCACAACAACAAGTTTTCCCTCAGTTATGAAACCAAGGTTATCGAACCAGTAGGAGGAAGGAAACAACTCCAAGGTGTTGCTAGCAACTTGGAATCTTGCACAACACAAACTCAAGACTTTGCCCCAACTTACAATGAGGTTGTCAATCTCACTGGTTTGCTGAAAACAAAGGATTAAACATATAGTGTGGAAGGTAATGGTTGCTTGTAGAAAGTAAACGGTAACAGTAGATGATGTAACAATGGTAAAGATTGGACCGGGGTCCATAGTTCATTAGAGGTGTTCTCCTTAAGATAAATAGCATGCTGGATGAACAAATTACAGCGGGTAAATTGATAGACTGAGCAAGGCATAACAATGCAAATACTAGACATCATGATTCCTATGAGATTTGATTGGGCATTACAACAATGTACATAGGCCACCATCCAACTGCATCTATGACTAATAATCCACCTTCATGTTATCATCCGAACCCCCTCCAGTATTAAGTGGCAAGCAACATATAATTGCATTAAGCAATGTGTGTAAAGTAAACAATACAATTGTTCCATGAACAACAGATTGTTGTTTTCTCCCTAGTAGCAACATCATATCTACAACCTTAGAGACTACTGTCACTTCCCTAGATTAAATAGAGGCATGGACCTACTATCGAGCATAAATACTCCCTCTTGGAGTCACTAGCATCTACTTGTCCAAGATAGCTACTAGCAATGGAGATCATGCAAGATCACAAACAACACATACATGATAGAATTAATAACCGATAAGACGTGATAGAATCAATAATCTATCTGACATAGTATCTCAATATCCATCGGAACCCTGCAAACACAACATGTATGATTACAAATAGATGATCTTGATCATCAACGGAGCTCACAAGGTCTAAACATGATAGCACAAAGGAGGAGAAACAACACCTAGTTACTGTATGGACCGATGGTCCAAGAGTGAACTACTCACACATCATACCGGAGGCTGGCATGGTGATGAAGAAGGTCTCCGGGATGATCTCTCCCCTCTGGTAGTGTGCCGGGAAGAGCTTCAGACCCCTCGATCTAGGGATGATGGTGGCGGTGGCTACGGACTGTTTCGTGGAGATCTGATTGGGTGCTTAGGGTTTCTGCATCAGGGGCTTTTATAGGCGAAGAGGCGAGGCAGGGGCCGTCCAGAAGGCCCACACCAGGTGGCGCGTGCCCTAGGGGGTGCCCGTGTGGCCCTAGGGTGTGGCCACCATTTGGCCCCCCTTCGACGGCCCTTCGGTCTCTGTGTTCGTCCCGGTAAAATATTGACTTTGGATTTTGTCCCGTCCAATTCCAAGAATATTTCCTTACTAGCTTTTCTGAAACCAAAAACAACAGAAAACAGGCAACTGGCACTATGGCATATTGTTGATAGGTTAGTTCCAGAAAATGTATAAAAATACCTCAAAATGTAGACAAATCATAGCAAAGATGATTCTAAACAAGCATGGAACATCAAAATTATAGATACATTTATGACGTATCAGCCGCCGCCGTAGATGTAACACATTCTACAAAATCAACCATCTCGGATATGGAAAACCGGCCTTTTAGTACAGCCGCATGGCCTGCCTCGGAGAGGCCAAATAGCCAAGCTTCAGCGGCAGCCGCCGCCGGGGCGGCGGCTTCTGCTTAGGCGAGGCCATAGCTAAGCTTCCTAAGAGTGTATCTTATTTATTCGAAACTAGTTCGACTAACTGCTGAATCTTTATTTCCCTTCTCAGCATAAGAGTGCTAAGATATTAAAAATGCAGGTCGTGGCTAGCAACCGGATCGGGCAATGTACCAGGTTAGGGTTCCATTTTAAGTATATTTATGAATATGTCCTTAGTTGTGTCCAGAAATTTTGCATGTGCCACTATGATCTTAGAATTGTATCAACACCATCAGAAATAGGGGAAGAGGACATGGCGTGTTACTGACTGGTGGGCCCTGCAACCTCTACCGTCGACGGCGCGCATCCTAGGTTAGAGGATTAGTGATCCCCATTATTCTATGATTTTCCATATTCTATCGCTCGCTCGCAACTCCGATCTGGTCTTGCACGCCACCACTCCTTCACCTTCGGCAACACTCTCATCCTCCCCCTGGACTATCGTCCTCCTGTCATCCCCTACCCTCCCTAGCCACCCTGCCTTCCCCCTTGCCCTATATCCTCGCCTCTGTCGTCGCCCAGGCGCGTCTGGGAACGAAAATCATTTGGTGGGCTCTAGGTTCTCGCGCAACGACGGTGGCTTTGATTTGGATCCCACACGGAAATGCATCCTGCATGGCCGGAGAACACGGAGATGGGTCCTTCCCAGACGAAGAGCGAGGATATGGACCCTTCAAGGCTGGAGAACATGGAGGAGCACGAAACAGGGGAAGAGGATGCGGGGTGCAACGCTTTGGTGCTCTGGAGACCATTGAACATTTCGTACATCCTCCCTGAAGGGTAAGAACTGCAATTCCATCTCTGCATCTCCCAATTAGTGTTTCTAGTCCCGTGTTGATGGAGAGGATTTGTGTTGGTGATCGTAGGACGTCTGCTTCATCCAGATTTATTTTGAAGATTCGGCATGGGTGTCAGACTGAAACCTTGTCCGATGGTAGAATCACAGTTACCAGTGGATTTGATTATCGGCTGACAGTAGACGCGGAGGACATAACTCTAAGTGACTTGCACATGCAATTTGGCTAGTTTCCCATTGGCCAGCATGATGAATTCGTAATCAGGTACTATGGCACAATTTCACAGACTTTCTATCATGTTAGAACTGAGTGAAGGGAATATGCCCTGAGAGGCAATAATAAAGTGTTTATTATGTGTATTCCAAGTATATGATAGATGTTTATTTTGCATGCTATAATTGTATTAATACGGAAACGTTAATACATGTGTGTTTAATAAACAAACAGAAAGTTCCTAGTTATGCCTCTCTCATAAACTAGCTCGTTGATTAACAAGATGATCAAGGTTTCCTGATCATGGACATTGGATGTTGTTAATTACGGGATCACAACATTAGTGTTATGGTGTGATGAACATTCATCCGAAGTATAGAATTACGATCAAAGTCATTGTGTTTATATTGCTATAACAACTTACGAAGTGATCCTAATCCTTAGACCATGAGATCATGTCAATCACTAACACCGGAAGAGTTTCTTGATAACATCAAACGTCACACCGTAACAGGGTGATTATAAAGATGGATTCAGAACTAATAAAGTGTTATGTTGAGGCTCATGGATCGAGAGTGGATTTTTTTATCCCGATGACGGATAGATATACTCTGGGCCCTCTCGGTGATATCACATTGATTAGCTTGCAAGCAAGTGATTTGATCACTAGAATGTTATATCACAGGAACGAGAAAAGAGTGCATGTCGGTAACGAGATCAAACTAGGTATGGAGATACCGATGATCGAATCTCGGACATGTATTATATCGTGAAACAAAGGGATTAAGATACTAGCGTAAAAGGTTCCGATGATCACAAGAAAGTCATCGTTGAATGTGTGGGAGTCAGTATGGGTCTCCAGATCCCGCTTCTGATTATTGATCCGAGAGGGGTCTCGATCATGTCCGCATTATTCACGAACCATAGGGTGACACACTTAAGAGACACCGACATCCAATTGGAGCAAATGTTTCATGCCGAAAGAATGAACAAGCGCAGGAATTTATTTCACTAGATATCGAAACAGGTTTTCGGGTGAAATTACATAAAGTGGTTATGCATGTGAAATAGAATTCTAGCAAGGGGTTATTTGTGAATATTTGTCATTAAAGTAATTGACAAAATTCTGAATAAAAATAAAAGAGTTTTATTTAATGAGAGTTTGCATTAAATTTGGTGGAAATTTAATGGGAATTTGAGTGGACTTTTGAGTGGAGGGAATTTAAAGGAGATTTGTGAGTGGAGTGTCCACCCACATGAAGAGGGGAGGGCAAGGGGGCAGCCCCCATGCGCCGGCCACCCCCTTGGGGTTCCCCCCTCCTCCTATAAAAGGAGCCCCCTCCTCACTTGTCTTTCACACCTCCTCGTGAAGGATCTCTCTCCCCCTCTAGAATTTATCCCCCATGGTCTCGGACTAGTGAGATACATGTTCCCGGTGGCTATTCGGCAAGAAAGAGTTGTTCTTCCGCTGCATCGCTGGAGCGAGGAGGCGGAGGTTGCTCGGTGCCTCGAACGTGTGTGCGAGCACGGATGCGCTGCTGATTTGCGGCGCTAGGACTTCCTCTCGATCTTGATATCGGCAAGAGATCGTCTACATCAACCACGAGTTGAACTCGTTAAGCTTTTGTCGGTCTTCAAGGGTATGTTCTCTACGGATATACATCCGCCCGTTGTTTGTATCTAGTAGATAGATCTTGGTATATAGTTCACAACGTAGGAAAATTTTTGTTTTCTATGCTGCGAACCCTACAGTGGTATCAGAGCCGGATCTATGTGTAGATACTTTACACGGGTAGTACACATATGAGTATGTGGGAGATGATGATCATGTTGTTTCTCCTTTGTTGTAATTTTGGATATTGGTGGCATAGTGGGATGAAGCAGCCCGGACAAACTTTACATGTCCTCGCACATGAGACATGTTCCACGCTTGACATGCAACTAGTTTGCATAAGTGGCTAGCGGGTGTCTGTCTCTCCTACTATAGTCAATATCTATTTTGCAAGCGAGTTGTCAACAATTTGATTATCCTCGTTATGGTTCATGTTCGTAGGTAAGAACGGTTCTATCTCGAAAGCCCTAAGCCACGTAAAACTTGCAATGGATAAATTAGAGGCGTCTAGTTTAGATTGTTGCTGGGCTAGTGTTATGATATGGTAGTGTTGTAAGTAGAAGTATGATATGATACTCTTACAACACACATAGCGTGTAAAATCCATAGACCTTGGATTTACACATATAGGTATGATAGTGATCATACCACGATGCACATGATAGAGATCATCTGCGGGAACCATATAATTTCACTAATAAACATATGATGTTTGATAGCATCTTATATTGCTTTTTAGCGCTTTGTTAGCATAATAAGATGATCCCTCACTTAAATATCAAGATAAGAATGTGTTCTTACTTTAGTATGCACCGATTATGTTTTCGTCGCTCCAAGACATCATGTGATGATCGGGTGTTCTTGGATCCACTGCCATATTTCGGGTGTAAAACAGTTACACACGCGAATACTAAGGTTCTAACTTGGCGAGCCTAGCATGTACAGACATGGCCTCGGAACACGGACCGAAAGGTTAAGCATGAGTCATATAGTTGATATGATGCCCATTTGATGGTCGCCTTTGAAGCTATACCGACTCACGTGATGATCGGACTTGGTGTAGTGGATTTGGTTCATGTAATCACCAAAAAGGCACGAGGGATGTCATTTTTGAGTGGGAGTTCATTCGTAATATAGATTAGTTGAACTCAATCTATCATACACTTAGTCTAAACTTTACAAATTCTGTTGTAGATGGAACCACCTGCTTTTAATTTCAATGTGTTCATGGAGAAAGAGAAACTAGCAACGAACGGTAGCAACTTTACCGAATGGGCCATGAATTTGAGGATTCTCCTCTCTGCTGCACAAAAGCAATATGTGCTAGAAGCGCCGTTAGGCCCCCCACCTTTATATGATGCCCCTGACAAGGAGAAGAATGTCTATCAGACTCGTCAGGAGGACCACAACTTAGTTCATTGCGGCATATTGTATGGGATAGAGCCGGAACTTCGAAAGCATTTCAAAAACGGCAATGCATTTGATACAATGGGTGAGTTGAAAATGATTTTCGACACACATGCTGCTGTAGAGAGCTACAACGCTTCAGAAAAGTTCTTTAGCTGCATGATGGAAGAGCACAGCTCCGTTAGTGAGCATGTACTCAAGATGTCGGGTTACGCCGATAATCTTGTGTCCTTGGGAATATCGATTCCCATTGACTTAGGCATCCATCGTGTTCTGCAGTCTCTGCCACCTGGCTATAAGAGCTTCGTGATGAACTATAATATGCAAGGCATGAAGAAGTCTCTCCTCGAGCTTCTGTCAATGCTTAAAACTGCAGAAGTGGAGATCAAAAAGGAACATCAAGTGTTGATGATCAATAGGAACACTGGTTTCAAGAAAGACAAGAAGGGAAAACGGAAGGGAAGTAAGGGCGGCAAGCCTGTTGCCGCGCCTGAAAAGAAACCCCGAGTTGGACCTAAGTCTGATTCCGAGTGCTACCATTGTAAGGGGACTGGCCACTGGAAGCGCAACTGCCCCAAGTATCTGGCAGACAAGAAGGCCGGCAAGGCAAACAAAGGTATATATGATATACATGTTATTGATGTGTACTTGACTAGTGCTCGCAGTAGCACCTGGGTATTTGATACCGGTTCAGTTGCTAATATTTTTAACTCGAATTAGGGGTTGCGGAACAAGCGACCGCTAGCAAGGGGTGAGGTCAAGATGTGTGTCGGCAATGGATCAAGCGTTGATGTGATCGCCGTCGGAACGCTGCCTCTCCACTTACCATCGGGATTAGTTATAAACTTGAATAAATGTTATCTGGTGCCTGCACTGAGCATGAACATTGTATCTGGATCGTGTTTGATGCGAAGTGGTTATTCATTTAAATCCGAGAACAATGGTTGTTCCATTTATATGAATGAAATCTTTTATGGTCATGCACCGATGATGAATGGTTTATTTCTATTAGATCTCGATGATAATGTTACACATATTCATAATGTTGATGCTAAAAGGATTAAACTTAATGATGATATATCCGCATATATGTGGCACTGCCGTCTAGGTCATATTGGCGTTAAACGCATGAAGAAGCTCCATTCGGATGGACTTTTGGAATCACTTGATTATGAATCATTTGATACATGTGAGCCATGCCTTATGGGCAAGATGACTAGAACGCCGTTTTCCGGTTCAATGGAACGGGCGACAGATTTATTGGAAATCATACATTCTGATGCATGTGGTCCAATGAGTGTGTCGGCGCGAGGTGGATATCGTTATTTTGTTACTTTCACGGATGATTTGAGTAGATACGGTTATATCTACTTGATGAAACACAAGTCTGAAACTTTTGAAAAGTTCAAGGAATTTCAGAATGAAGTGGGAAATCATCGTAATAGAAAGATCAAATTTCTACGGTCCGACCGTGGAGGTGAGTATCTAAGTTATGAGTTTAGCACTCACATGAAAGAGTGTGGAATTGTTTCACAACTCACACCTGCCGGAACACCACAGCGAAATGGTGTGTCGGAACGTCGTAATCGTACTTTATTAGATATGGTTCGATCTATGATGTCTCTGACGGACTTGCCGTTGTCATTTTGGGGTTATGCACTAGAAACTGCTGCATTCACTTTAAATCGGGCACCATCTAAATCCGTTGAAAAGACATCGTATGAATTGTGGTTTGGAAACAAACCTAAGCTGTCATTTCTTAAAGTTTGGGGATGCGATGTTTATGTGAAGAAACTTCAACCGGATAAACTCGAACCCAAAGCGGAAAAATGCGTCTTCATAGGATACCCTAAAGAAACTATTGGGTATTCCTTCTATCACAGATCCGAGGGCAAGGTTTTTGTTGCCAAGAATGGATCCTTTCTAGAGAAAGAGTTTCTCGCGAAAGGTGTGAGTAGTCGGAAGGTAGAACTCGAAGAGGTTGTGGAACCTTCTCTTCAAAGTATGGCGAGTAGCGGAGCGCCGGAAGTTGTTCCGGAGTTGGCTCCACCTGTTGAAGAGGGAACTAATGATAATGATCATGAAACTCCGAAAGAGAGTACTACCGAACCTCGCAGGTCAAACAGGACGCGTGCAGCTCCCGAGCTGTACGGAAATCCTGTCATGAATTTCATGGTTGATGAAAATGATGACCCTGCGACGTATGAAGAAGCGATGATGAGCCCGGATTCCAACAAATGGTTAGAAGCCATGAAATCCGAGATGGAATCCATGTATGAAAATCAAGTTTGGAACTTGGTGGAATTACCTCACGACCGAAAGGCCGTGGAGAACAAATGTATTTTCAAAAGGAAAACTGATGCTGATGGTAATGTGACCATCTATAAAGCTCGACTTGTCGCAAAGGGGTTTCGACAAATTCAAGGAGTTGACTACGATGAGACTTTCTCTCCCGTAGCGATGCTAAAGTCAGTTAGGATTATGTTAGCAATTGCTGCATATTTCGATTATGAGATATGGCAGATGGATGTCAAAACCGCGTTTCTCAATGGTAATATTGAAGAAGAGTTGTATATGATACAACCAAAGGGTTTTGTCGATCCTAAGGATGCTAACAAGGTGTGCAAGCTTCAGCGATCCATCTATGGATTGAAGCAAGCATCACGAAGTTGGAATCTCCGCTTTGATGAGGTGATCAAAGAGTTTGGATTTGTCCAAACTTATGGAGAAGCTTGTATTTACAAGAAAGTGAGTGGGAGCAATGTGGCATTTCTGATATTATATGTGGATGACATATTATTGATCGGAAGTGATATAGATCTTTTAAACAGTGTTAAAAGTTATCTAAACAGCAAATTTTCAATGAAGGACCTAGGTGAAGCATCATACATATTAGGCATAAAGATCTATAGAGATAGATCTAGGCGCCTAATAGGGCTATCGCAAAGTACATACCTTGATAAGATTTTAAAGAAGTTTAAAATGGACGGCAGTAAGAAGGGGTTCTTACCTATGTTGCAAGGCAAGACATTGAGTAAGACTCAAAGTCCGGCTTCGGCGGAAGAAAGAGAGATAATGGACAAAGTCCCCTATGCTTCAGCCATAGGCTCTATAATGTACGCCATGCTATGTACAAGACCGGATGTGGCACATGCTATTAGTTTGACTAGTAGGTACCAATCGGATCCAGGTTCGGAACACTAGATAGCGGTCAAGAATATCCTTAAGTACTTACGAAGAACTAAGGATATGTTTCTTGTATACGGAGGTGAAGAAGAGCTCGCCGCTAAGTGTTATGTCGACGCTAGCTTTGACACCGATCCAGATGACTCTAAGTCTCAATCCGGATACGTATTTCTCATGAATGGCGGAGCGGTTAGTTGGAGGAGCTCCAAACAACCTGTGGTAGCGGGATCAACAACGGAGGCCGAATATGTTGCTGCTTTAGAAGCGGCTCAGGAAGCAGTTTGGATGAAGTTCATATCCGAACTAGGAGTGGTGGAAAACGCGTTGGACCCAATGGTGATCTATTGTGACAACAATGGTGCCATTGCCAATGCCAAAGAGCCAAGGTCTCACAAGCATTCCAAGCATGTTAAGCGCCGGTTTCACTCCATCCTCGAGCATGTCAAGGATGGAGATATAAAGATTTGTAAAGTACATACGGATCTCAATGTAGCAGATCCGTTGACTAAAACTCTCCCTAGAGCAAAACATGATCAACACCAGAACTCAATGGGTGTTAGATTTATCACTATGTAACTAGATTATTGTCTCTAGTGCAAGTGGGAGACTGAAGGGAATATGCCCTGAGAGGCAATAATAAAGTTTTTATTATGTGTATTCCAAGTATATGATAGATGTTTATTTTGCATCCTATAATTGTATTAATACGGAAACGTTAATACATGTGTGTTTAATAAACAAACAGAAAGTTCCTAGTTATGCCTCTCTCATAAACTAGCTCGTTGATTAACAAGATGATCAAGGTTTCCTGATCATGGACATTGGATGTTGTTAATAACGGGATCACAACATTAGTGTAATGGTGTGATGAAAATTCATCCGAAGTATAGCATTACGATCAAAGTCATTGAGTTTATATTGCTATAACAACTTACGAAGTGATCCTAATCCTTAGACCATGAGATCATGTCAATCACTAACACCGGAAGAGTTTCTTGATAACATCAAACGTCACACCGTAACAGGGTGATTATAAAGATGGATTCAGAACTAATAAAGTGTTATGTTGAGGCTCATGGATCGAGAGTGGAATTTGTTCATCCCGATGACGGATAGATATACTCTGGGCCCTCTCGGTGATATCACATTGATTATCTTGCAAGAAAGTGATTTGATCACTAGAATGTTATATCACAGGAACGAGAAAAGAGTGCATGTCGGTAACGAGATCAAACTAGGTATGGAGATACCGATGATCGAATCTCGGACATGTAATACATCGTGAAACAAAGGTATTAAGATACTAGCGTAAAAGTTTCCGACGATCACAAGAAAGTCATCGTTGAATGTGTGGGAGTCAGTATGGGTCTCCAGACCCCGCTTCTGATTATTGATCCGAGAGGGGTCTCGATCATGTCCGCATTATTCACGAACCGTAGGGTGACACACTTAAGAGACACCGACATCCAATTGGAGCAAATGTTTCATGCCGAAAGAATGAACAAGCGCAGGAATTTATTTCACTAGATACCGAAACAGGTTTTCGGGTGAAATTGCATAAAGTGGTTATGCATGTGAAATAGAATTCTAGCAAGGGGTTATTTGTGAATGTTTGTCATTAAAGTAATTGACAAAATTCTGAATAAAAATAAAAGAGTTTTATTTAATGAGAGTTTGCATTAAATTTGGTGGAAATTTAATGGGAATTTGAGTGGACTTTTGAGTGGAGGGAATTTAAAGGAGATTTGTGAGTGGAGTGTCCACCCACATGAAGAGGGGAGGGCAAGGGGGCAGCCCCCATGCGCTGGCCACCCCCTTGGGGTTCCCCCCCTCCTCCTATAAAAGGATCCCCCCTCCTCACTTGTCTTTCACACCTCCTCGTGAAGGATCTCTCTCCCCCTCTAGAATTTATCCCCCATGGTCTCGGACTAGCGAGATACATGTTCCCGGTGGCTATTCGGCAAGAAAGAGTTGTGCTTATGCTGCATCGCTGGAGCAAGGAGGCGGAGGTTGCTCGGTGCCTCAAACGTGTGTGCGAGCACGGATGCACTGCTGATTTGCGGCGCTAGGACTTCCTCTCGATCTTGAGATCGGCAAGAGATCGTCTACATCAACCACGAGTTGAACTCGTTAAGCTTTGTTGGTCTTCAAGGGTATGTTCTCTACGGATATACATCCGCCCGTTGTTTGTATCTAGTAGATAGATATTGGTATATAGTTCACATCGTAGGAAAAATTTTGTTTTCTATGCTGCGAACCCTACACTGAGGAGGCTCTGGCCATGATGTGGGGTAAACACCTCGGTACGAGGACTGTGCCGATGTTTGTGCACATCATTGATATGGGGGAAGAGACTGTCCTGAATGATACCGGCCCGTGTGGAACACGAACAAAGCAGACTTTGCTTTCGATACCGAGCGCGACCGACCAGCCTGTCGTTGAGCATGAAGACATCGAAATGTGTGGCGGTCAAGGTGATTTTGTGCTCGAAGATGATGATGATGAGAAAGCATATCCAGATGTGGCTGTTGACCCTGATAGGATGGAGAGGAGGGAATATTTGGTTGATTCGAACTATGAGCCTCACTATGGGAATGATGAGGAAGAGGAATGTGAGGATGGCGAAATGGGATGCAGATACGATGACCAAGAAGAGGACAGGCCAATGATACACTTTGACAGGGACAACCCTACAATTGTTGAGGGGATTGTCTTTGATACTGTGGAGGAATGCAGATATGTCGTTGCTACCTATGCAATAAGAGTTGGGTTCGAATTAATTGTTGAAAAGAGCGACCAAAAGAGATTTAGGGTGCATTGTAGGGAAAGTAAGGTGTGTAAATGGATATTTCATGCATCTCCAATGCGTGGTGGACACGCATTTCAGGTTGAATAGCTACATTTAGTTTTGGTCTTTCTCATATTTGTTCTGCTGATGAGTCCTCTGATTTATTTTTATTCCCATTGAATGCAGATCAAGGTAAACACGAAGAAACACAACTGCCCTAATACTTCTTTAAGTGATAAAGTTAGACCGGCGACAACCAAGTGGATTGCTGCTAAGGTACTTGACTGGGTGAGGCAGGATCATAGCATTAGACCTGCTAAACTCAGAACTAAGCTTAGCGAAAAGTTTAATGTTCTGATTCCTTACCATAGAGTCTTTGATGGGAAGGAGATGGCTCTAGATTTCATTCAGGGCAAGTGGACTGACAGTTTCACATGTTGTATAGTTTGAAAGCTGAGGTAGAGAAGATATCACCTGGTAGTGTTGTTGACATTGATTATAAGGTTATGAAAGGAAGAGAAAAGGTCTCAAGGGGGGTCAAGTATAAGCAGGCAGATAAGAAATGCTTCAGGAGATGTTTTGCCTGCCTGAAGGCATGCTGGAAGGGGTTCGTAGACGGCTGCAGGCCATACTTGCAATATAGGCAACTTCTTTAACAGGTAAGTTTAGGGGAAAACTTGCTACCGCTTGTGCTGACGCGCATAATTAAAATTTTCCCATATCCTAGAGACTACGTGTAGTAATTAGTCACCCTGAAGGCTTGGTGATACACACTGATTCATGCAAGGGGTTTCAGAATACTATTGATGTTGGGTTTCCTGGGGTTGAGCATAGGAATGCATGCGGCACCTCGCTACTAGCTTCACGAATAAGTTCAACGGAAAGACCTTTGAAGACAACTTGTGGCGATCGGCATACACATACACCCCAAGCACGCATGCTACTAACATGCAGAACTTGTCTACCGTGCCGAAGCTGAAAGAACACCTCGAAGAACATCATAACAAGTTATGGGCCAGAAGAAATTTTGATGAGTTAAGCAAAGTGGATTTTGTTTGCAATAATATGATGGAAAGGTTCAATACTAATATTAGGAGCATGAAGTCACTTGCAATTGTTATTTTATTAGATGCAATAAGACAGTGTATAATGGTGAAGATAGATTTTAGACAGAATTTGTGCGAGAAAATTTGTAGGCCATAAAATAGTTCCCAAGGTGGTTTTATTACTGAATGCAAGAACCAGGGCAATGAGAACGATAAATACGAGGATGGTCAGAAGTTCCAATACATTGGCTGAGGTTTATGCACAAGACAAGCAGGGCACTGAACGAAGGTTTACTGTAGACATTGGTAACAAGACTTGTTCATGTAGGAAGTGGTAGGTTACTGGTCTGTTATGCCACCATTAACTGCACTTCATCTTAAAGTTGAGAGGTAGAGGTGCTGAAATAGAGAACTCTGTTCATAAATATTTCTCCATGGACAAGTTTGCTGCAACTTATGCAGAAAACGTACCACCTATTTCTGATGAAAATGATTGGGAGATAGTCGATCCAGGGTTAAAACTCGAACCACCAGTTCTTAGGAGGCCACCTGGGAGGCCTAGAAAGTAAAGGATCGAAGCCTTCACCGCAAAAGGTTTGAGACTAGGAGCAAGGAAGCGGAAGTTCAAACGGTGTGCAGGGTTGGGCCATATTAAGAGGCTATGCAAAAACCCAATTCCACGTGATTTCGGAGATGCTGACCTTGTCCCCGTTAAAATCACGGAGGAACAAGATGAGGCTTCTCAGGCAGAATTGGAGGAAGAGTGGCGAGATGGCGTGGAGGAAGTGCTGCATGTGAAGGAAAACGGTGATGCACATGTGGAGGGAAACTTTGGTAAGCAGCAATTGGTTGAGAACGTGGACGTGCCGGTGGGAATAGGGGGCAAAAAGAAACAAAAGGGTAAGCGGGAGCGGAAGGGAAACGATAATAATGGAGTTGAGTTTGAATATGAAGAAGTTGCTAGGGTGACTGAGGATGTTCTTGAGGATCTTTCGGCTAACAGTAGGAGAAACAATAAATCCCTGTCAATTTCGTCTCTCTATGATCCTCCGGATAAAAGGTAAGCTTGAAACTAGTTTTACTTGGCATTTTGATCATCTTTGTTTCAGTCCTCATCAACTGTTGTTTAGTGCATCACGGGATTGAATAGTAATAAGAGGAGCAGAGAGAAGGTGGCACAGTAACGTCGTTTCTTGAATTTCATTGAAATTTATTTATATCTGGTACTTGTAACGGGTATGTGATGTGTGGTGTCGACATGATTCGAGGTTGTTAAATCGTACATTAATTTTTAAACTGATTATCCAAAAACAATAATCATGGATTTGTAACAGTTCAACAACCAAAATTATGGCCTTGCCATGGAGTTGGTGAGGGTCTTGCTTGACCTCGTCGGTGTTTGTAACAATAATCATGGATTTGTAACAGTTCAACGACCAAAATTTGATCGCGGGGTGTTTGCGTGTTGCCTCGTCGGTCTTCTACAGTGCCCAGCTGCATCGAGGACGCCGACTGGACTAGCAAGCAGGGAGCAGATTTTTTGCGGATACACGCGTCTCCTTCTCCTCTGACGCACACCGAAATTATGACTGTGCCATCAAGTGCTGGGAGCAGAGACATCATACCGTCCCATCAGCCTCGCCTTGTCTTTGTCAGCGACGTCCCATCGGCAATGTCAGGGGCATTGATGCTCTATAAGAGGAAAAATGCTTTGGCAAGAAAAAAAGGATAAGAAAAGAGTCTTCAAAAATAGGTTTTTTATTCCAGTAGAGGGGCCTACCGGTGTATCTAAAAGCTGGAGAATACTTGCTTTTGCTAGACTCGTGTCTAAGATTTTATTTAGACTCAACCAACCTATACAAGAAAGGATCTTTAACGAGAAGAAAAGAATAAGAAAATTTCCCTTTTAAATAGGTATTTTATTTTAACAGTGGGGCCAACCAGCGTGTCTAAATGCTGTAGCATATTACCCTCTGTTAGACTCGTTTCTAAGATTTTTGCTAGACTTAAGCAACGTTGTACACACTCTTACAACTTGGCCATTCTATCCGAAGAGGTCATTAAAGCTACCGTACATAGATTAAATTTAGGCTCAAGTGACCCAAATCGACTATGCCGCTCCCGTTTCCTTCGTCGTACACGACGTCCTCTGTGTTGCCATCCGCCTCTTCCGAGTCTGAATCGATGAGGACGAGTCCGGTGGCGTTCCTCTTCACGAGTGCTGCACGACGTGCAACATCGATAACGGTGGAGGGCGTACGCCCAGGCACTACCTAGAAGCGCTTGCTCCCTTCGGGGTTGCGCAGATCCGGGTGGATCTCCGGACGGTGAGCTCTGCAAAGCGAAAGCAACGCCTCCCGCTACTTCTTGAAGCACCTTGGCCAGTACGCGCTGGTGCGCGCGTATCGGTCCATTGCCCTCTTCTACTCCAGCAGCTGGCGGCAGTGCTCCTCGATCTGCCTCGACAGCGCGATGCCGCGCTGGAGCGGCGCCACGGGCACCCCGGCGTAGCTAAGCTCGTAGCCGGCCGGTAGCCTCGCTAGCAGCGGCACGAGTATGTCGTAGTGGTCGAACAACTCGGCCTTATGCAAGCTGAGACAGGGCCTCTCCATGGCGAGGTGTCGTTTCTTCAGGTAGTATTCGACTCTTGTGCTGACGCGATTTGCAGGGAACGAACGGGGTTTGAGCTTCGGCCACACGGTCGCGTTTATAAAGTCAAGGAGTTAGGCCCACTGGTGGTTTCCAGGGCCAATAGGGACATAAAAATGCCTACTCGCAGATCACTATTGCAAAGGACGATCCTTATCGTCCATTCTCCTCAATCCAATGGTGCCTAACAATTGGGACCCATAATCAACCTGGCCCCATGGGGGACTTCTAGAAAACCCTAATCTTGCACATCCTTTGGGAAAACACCGATTTTCGGGTTCAGAAAATGGAAAGTCAAGATTTCTCCAAAGCACCATGAAATATCTAGTTGGAGAAGTCGCTTGCGATGCCGAGAGGGAGCTAGGTGCCGGGTTTGGGCTCAATCCATGGAGTGGTTCCATATTCTAGGCAGCGAGAGGGGAATCTAGGGTTGGAAGCCATGTTAACTCACACTCGATAGACATCCTGGTGGTGCCTTGGGTGCCAAAGGACCTAGTATGCCTTGCCTATGATTTTATGAGGGCGGTGGGTCACATGCAAGGGCTCCAGGAGCCATTTTCACATTTTTTTGTTTTTTTAGATTTTGTTTGGTGTTGCCCAAAAAAAGGCGAAACCCGCCAGTGGCCGCGGCAATGTGACGGTCGGTGCAATCTTGGACTCAGGCATGCATCCAGCCTAGGTACCCCATGGGGCACCCCAAACTATTTTCCCCTGAAAATTGAGAGTGTCTTATAGGGTACATACAGTTAAAAACCGCATTTACCGGACCATAACTCAAAAAAATACAGTATATGCTTGCACCACGAGATAAATACCCACCTCCCGGGAATGGCCATGCACCATGGTGTAGCATGCATGGAAATTTCCTCGGGCCCATGGGCGCGCCCTAATCTTGCACCTCGTTTGGGAAAATGCCGGTTTTTCGGGTTTAGAAATTGGAAAGTCGAGATTTCTCCAAAGCACCACGAAATCTCTAGTTGGAGAGGTCGCTTGCGATGTCGAGAGGGAGCTAGGTGCCGGGTTTGAGCTCCATCCATGGAGTGGTTCCATCACTACTAGGAAACTAGATATAGATAAACAGACCTTCTATGGCGCATGGTTCTGACCATGCGCCACAAAAGTTGTCCAGCGGCGCATCTGGACCAATGCGCCATAGAACCATGAAACTTCTGTGGCGCATGCCAACTAAATATGCGCCACAGAAGTTAGGTGGGACCCACACCAGTTCTTGGTCTATGAAACTTTTGTGGCGCATCTTACCATATGCACCACACAAGTTTTCACTTCCATGGCGCATATTGACAGATGCGCCACAGAATCATCAGGTGGGACCCACAGCAGGTGGGCTTTGACCGTGCTCTGACCAACCTTCTGTGGCGCATATGACGATATGCGCCACAGAAGTTTATATCTTCCGTGGCGCATATCGCCATATGCGCCACAGAACAATTATGTGGGCCCCACTTTCTGGACACTTATGACCAAGCTTCTGTGGCGCATATGTGCATATGTGCCAGATAAGAACAAACTTCTGTGGCGCATATCTGCAATATGCGCCACAGAATGGTCCGTGCTACTTAGAATATCTTGAGTGTTTCTAGTACACATTTTCCTCTTGTTTTCCCAACTAAACAAGTACCAGTGTCATAGGTAGAATACTAGACAATCTACTAGATAGACAGTGGCATACATGATTGCAAATGCACATGCGCATAGCCCTTCAATAGCAAAACAACAATGGCATACATCATTGCAAATGCACAAACTACAAACATTGCAAATTCCTTCACATAGCTGGTGGGGGCGATGGCGGTGGAAGATGCCAAACCTCCCTGTTCACGCGCGCCTGCAGCCTGCGGACGTGGTCCTCCATGGACACGTTGGGTTCGAGCACCGGTCGCCATCCGATTGGTTCCGCCATGCGCACCCTCTCCTCCGGGAAGCGAGAACGGCGTACAACCTCATGGCCTTGTTGTAGAGGGCCTCGTGCCGCAGCCTGACCTCCTCCTCGATTAGGTTGACCTCTGAATCCCGCGGTGGCTGACTCCGAGCACTGCCCCTCGACCTCGCCCCTCCACTGCGAGTAGGCTGCAGGGAACACGAGCGGGCTGTGCTTTCCAGCGAGTCTTCCGACGAGTTGTAGGAAGAAGACATCAGGGGGAGGGATGTTGCTTTGGACAGGGAGTGTGGTGTATATATAGAGGGGTGTCATTCAAGCAGCTATCTGCCACCTTTAATTTTGTGCAGATCTACACTTAGTGTTCTGTGGTGCATATGGGCTATCTTCTGTGGGGCATATCGCCCATATGCGCCATAGAACACTGAGTCTAGATCTTCTGATTTTGACCGACCATATGTGGGCCCACAGTCTGGCCACTGCACCTATGGCCAAGGTTCTCTGGCGCATATGGGTGACATGCGCCACAGAAGTTTCTGTGGCGCATATTGCCCATATGCGCCACAGAACCCTGCATCCAGATCTGCACAAAAAGGTGGCAGCTTTGCACCCCTCTATCTAGCACCATCCATTTCACATCCTTCTTCCCCCTCCTCCCAGCTCATCTTCCTCCTCTCTCCCACCCCATTGTGCCCATAATTTTCTACATTTTTTTGAGGGTAAAATAGTAGGGTAAAAAAACGCCACTACAATTTTTATAAATCATAATGAGTTACAATCAGTAGATATTTACAAATTCAATGCCACCTCATTGAGGGAAAAACACCATGGCTAACTATCTCCTATCTAAATTGTTGCTGATCCAGGCTTTGAGGTCCTGGTAATACTTTTTCTTAATTCTACACAGTACCCATCTCAATTTCTGAGAAACAATAGCTCTCCATTCATCAACGGAAGCACGCTTGTTGTTAAAAAATTCATTGTTTCTGCACATCCATATGCCCCAAGCCCCAAGAATAATAATCTCCATTGGAAAGGGGACTTTTAGTCTGTGTTTTATACTAGTCAACGCCTCAAAGAGATTTAAGTCATTGTCCCGGACAAGGAAAATTTCATCCCAGCATGCTTTTGCAAAAGAACAGTCCCAAAATAAATGAAATAACGTTTCCTCACTGGTGCAACCTAGAACACACAATCGTATGTGGCCAGAGAGAATCTTTTCCTCTTCAGTAGATTTCTGGTGTTTAGTCTATCAAGGAGTAAAAGCCAGAAAAAGAACTTGTGTTTTTGCTGGCAAGAAGACTTCCATAACCAGGAAAAATGAGGTTGAGATGTCTGATACCCAGATAATGAAGAATAGGCCTTTTGACTGAGAAAAAAACACTTCCCCAAATGTAGCTCCAGCTGTCTGTTTCTCTTTGTATCCCCTCACTGATAATTTGCTCAAGGCATTGATATTCAAAGTAAGCTTGCTGAGACAGAGGAAGGAAGAAATGATCTTGTATGTTGAGTGCCTGCATGAACTCACTGACAGAGATGTGTGGATTTTTTTGCATAAGACAATAAATGAGGAAACTTATGTTGTAAGCATTCATCTTTCCACATATCAGTCCAGAGGCGGGTGGATTTTCCATCTCCCACCGAGCACTTTGCAATTCCTTTAAATATGTCAACTAATTTTAGATGAGCCTTCCACCAAAAGGATCCCTCAAAACTTCTTCCAGGAAATTTTCTATTGCAGTAGTAAGTGTTCCAGACAAGATGAACCTAGGGAATATCTTTGTGATTATAGAATTTATCCAAATTTTTCAAAAGAAGAGCTGAGTTTTGAATGTTAAGATCAAGAACACCCAAACCTTCTTGTCCTCTAGCTTGGACATCAGTGGTTTTTTTCCTCCACAAGCACTGCCTCATATACTTGATCAGCTGATCTTTAATAGAGACAGGAAGCTCAAAGCAGCTCATATAATAAATGGGAAGAGAGGATAAGACAGATTTAACCAACTGTAGCTTTCCCCCATAGTTTAGGAAATCAGCAATCCCACATAATCTTCTCTCTACTATCTGTACAATAGGCATAAAATGTTCCACTGCAGGCTTGTTGATGCTTAAAGGCAATCCAAGATAAGTGAAGGGTAGTGATCCAGTGAGGCAGGAGATTGTACTAGCAAAATGTCTTAGCCTATCAAAATCCATGTTGATTGGCATCATACTAGATTTAGAATAATTAACCTTGAGTCCAGTGGAAGAGCAAAAGTATGAAGGAGAGCTTTAAGGCACATTAATTGCTTTGAGTCAGCCTTAAGGATCAATAAGGTGTCATCTGCAAACTGGAATACAGGGAAATCTGGACGAAAAACACCTTCTAGGGGAAGGGAAAGAAGCCCAAGGATCATTGATTTGTTGAGAATGCATTGGAGAAGATCAGTAGCAAGGACAAACAGGAGGGGGGATAAAGGATCCCCTTGTCTTACACCTCTTCTGCAATAGAATTTTTTCCCAGGCACTCCATTTAACAATACAGAAGATGAAGCATATCCAAAAATCAACTGAATCCAATTAATCCATTTCTCACCAAAACCTTTGGCTTTGAGAATATTGATGATGGTGGAATGCTCAATTTTATCAAAAGCCTTTTCAAAATCAAGCTTCAGAATTAAAATTTCCTCCTTGGACTTGTGACATTGATAAAGGAATTCAAAGGCCCATCCTAAACAGTCCTGGATAGATCTTTGTTTTAGGAATCCATATTGGTTTTTGTGGACAACTTTAAGAATAATTTTTTGAAGTCTGTTGGCCAGGAGCTTGGTTATAATCTTGGAAACACTGTTAAGCAGTGAAATAGGCCTGAAATCAGCAGGTGTTAAAGGGGCCTCATTTTTTGGAATGAGGGTGATAAAAGAAGCATTAATGCTTTCCAAATAAGTCTTGCCTTCATAGAAATCCACAAGGAGTTGTTTAACATCCTCCTTAATAATAGGCCAGCATTGCTTAATGAATTCATTATTAAAACCATCAGGGCCAGGGGACTTGTCATTAGGAAGTTCTTTGATTACACCTTCAATTTCCATATCAGAGAATGGCTCTTCTAAAACATCTCTTTCCTCCTGACTCAAGCACTCCCCTGCCAACTCAATAAGGTTAAAGTGCATTTCAGGCTTATTAGAGGTGCCCACTCTATCTTTGAAACCATGCCAAAGGAGGTCAGCTTTACCAGAATGAGCATGAATCTCCTCATTAGAGTCACCTTTCAGCATGGAGATGTAGTTATTCCTGAAACTGATGATAGCTTTTGAATGAAAGAATTTTGTGTTCTCATCACCCATCTTGACCCATTTGACTTTTCCTCTTTGCTTCCAATAAGCATTTGGATCTTGTAGAAGTGAGATTACAAGATTTTTCAGTAAGTCCCTGAGATTCCATTCCAGTACATTAAGATTTCTCATTTCCTCCAAGACATCCAAGAGATCAATAGTTGCATTGACATTACTAATTTGAACTTTCAAACAAGGCAATTTTTTTGCCCAGATCTTTAGCCCCCTTCTGACATTTTTGAATTTAGCATTAATTTTTTTAGCAGAATCACGGAAACCAACTGGGATGTTCCAGGCATTTTGAACAATTTCTTTAAAATCATTGTGGTGCATCCAGTAATTCTCAAATCTGAAAACCTGGGAGTTTGGAACCATTGTGCCAATAGAGATGACACAAGGCAGATGGTCAGAGGTTGGCTTGGTAAGAGGGACAAAAAAAGTTGAAGGATAGCTCTGAGTCCAGGAAGTAGATGTAAAAAACCAGTCCAGCCTCTCCAGGAGAGGTTCCTTTTGCATGTTGCTCCATGTGAACTTTCTACCTTTAAGGGGTAACTCTATGAGCCCCAGGTTGCTAATGGCTTCATTAAAAAGGAGCATGTCATTCACATCACCCCCTGCCTGTTTCTGTCAGAGGGTTTTCTAATAAAATTGAAATCACCCACAATGAGCCAATCCATATCATCAGGCATATCAATATTTCCAAACCATTCTAAGAATTCTGCTTTTTTCAGTTAAGCAGGGCCCATAAATGTTGGTGAGAATCCAGGTTTCATTGGACAATAGAGAACTCAAGGTAATGGAGATGGAGAACTCATTTTGGAAAGAAAGTTGCCCAGAAAATAGAGTGCTATTCCAAATGATAATCAAACCCCCAGAAGCCCCCCTAGAGGGAAGGAATTCAAATTTGTCAAATTTGGAGGGACAAAATTTTCTGATGTAAGAGATATCAAAATCTTCCCTCTTAGTTTCTTGAAGGCAAATAATGTCACAACCAGATTCATCAATCTTGTTTCTGAGGGCAACCCATTTTTTATCAGAATTAATGCCCCTGATGTTCCAATTCAGAATCTTCCATATTCTTTTATTATCCATTAAAAACCATAATGGGAGTTAGATTAAGGGGTGAGACAACCAATGTCATCACCCAACTGAAGATATCACACCCAAAGAAGCAAAATGCATTCCTCATCATAAACCCACTGACAGATTCAACATCCATAACCACATTAGGTAGCAAACACATCAGGTGACCACTATTACAAGTTTCATGACAGGGAACCAACAAGGTTCTAGCAAAAGACAGTTTGTGATACATTAAACACCTAAGTAGAGGGCTTATTCTTGGCTTGCTGACCATAGGTACCAGCAACCCCAGATTTCTTCTTGCCCCCAAGGTTCAAGCTTGAGGAGCCATTCCCCTTGCTGGTGCCTTTGGAAGGAGCCTTGATTGCCACTTCAATGGCCTTCCCTTTCTTGAGAACTCTCTTATCCAGGTCACCATCCTTTACCTTGCAAAAAGAAGCAGCAAGATTTATAACCACTTTAGGATTTAAACATGGTGGAGCAGCATTGCAAGTCAGACAGTCTGAAATTGAGCAGTTTATGTGACTTTTGAAACCCCCATTTAATTCAACAATTTTATGACTTCTTCTCACCTCAGATTCAACTAGAGGTTCCTTGCCCTTTCTCTTTCTGGAAGGAGTGGAAGGAGAGCAGGAGGACTGCTTGGCCTCAATGCCCAGACAAGGGGGTGCTATCTGTGAAATTCTTTCATTAGGGATGATGAAAGAGATTGAATTCTCCTCAGCAATAGATTCTTTAATAATTTCCCATAAGGGAGAAGTAAGAAAGCTCTTGACCCAATTGAACTTGTAAGGTGTAGCAAGCATGAGAGTAATAAAATTAAACCAACTTACAGGAATTTCACACATGAGTGAGTCCTTTGAAGAAGAATTCTTTTGAATATGGGGGGCAAAGTAACTTTTCCCAGAGCTCCAAACCTTGTTGTGAAAAGCCCTGCTTTGCAGCATGAACATCAGGGATGGAAACAAAGGTTCTGACCATTCCAAACTGGAGATGAGCTTCATTAGGGGATAGGAGGTGCTGATCTTCCAACATCCAATCATTATTTTCTCCAGCCTCAGCACCAGTGTCCATGGGGTTCTCCACCATCCCATCTTCATCAGAATTAGCTTCATCCTCCCCCAAGTAATTTTGTAGGATGTTCCGCAGGCCATCCCCAATACCAACTCCCTGAGGCTCCTCAATAGCTGCATGCCCCTCAACAGCTGTAGGATCAACATTCACAGAGTCTTCATCATATGACTCCCAATCATTGACAAGAATAGCACCAGTAACTGCACTGTTAACATTCTAAGGGGGAAGATTATGATCATCCACATGCATATCTTCACCAGGAGCAACCACATGGCCTTGAACTGGGGCAGCAACAGCTTCCCAGGGATCCCATCCCTCATTGTTAGCCCCACCAGGAGCAGGGTCTTGCACAGGTGCCAACCACTGATCCCAACCACCAGCCTCACCAACAGGAGCAGGTCGGGGAGGTGGAGGAGGGGGGATCTAGGGCCCAAAGACAGGAAGTGGATGTGGGTCCTCATTGTCAGCAGGCAGTGGGTCCTCCTCAGGTGCCCCCAAGCAAGTCACTCTATAAAACTTCAACATAAAAGGTCCAAGATTCAGTCTCCACCAAGTCACCAATAGTGAACCTGACACTCTTGGGGATTTCCACCAGGTCAGTAACACGAATTTTCGCTAGAATCCTTCCCTTATGGTCCTGGTCCCTCTCCCAAAGAAGAACCTTCCCAATATCAGCAAAGACAACATTCAGATCTTCAGTGTGCCAGTGGTCTAAGGGGGGGGCCAACTAGCATAACCCAACGCTCGTTGTTGAACTGAGTTCTGCTCCAATTTCCCCCTCATTGTGCTTAACGAAAGAGACAGGCACATCCTGGAAAGGGATAGGACTGGCCGCGATGAGCCTGTCCCTGTCGCTAACATGATGAAATTGCACATAGGCGGCCCCAAAAGGACAAGCCTGAACATCCTGAAAATGCACCCGAGCCTCATTATTGAGGAAATCAACAAGAACCTCTCGAATATTCATAAAAGGGACCTGACTAGGGGGAGGGGATTAATGGTAGCGATAGCATACTATTCATGCGCCTTCGACCGACGCGGAACCACCACCCTCTTGACGCGGGTTCTTCCAGCCACTTGTAGCACTTGAAAGCCATTCAGCATGAATGGCGCAAGATCAATCGGAATGTTGGCCATTAAGCCAGACTTCGCCGGCGACGAGCAAGGCAGGGTTGGGGTTTCTGCAGGCGAGGGAGTTGAGGGGACAGGGAATCGAGCAGTTGTTTTTTACAATGAAATGGATAATTCCTTAAAACCGTTGTACACAGTGGGCCGAAAATATGGATTTTGCTAGGCCTTGAACCACCCAATTGTAAGAGTTGTTGGTCCACACTCTCTCACATCGCGCTCTCGATTCGGTATTCAATCTACTCGGTGAGTAACTGGCCATGTATATGCATGTTTTGTAGGTGTAAACCTTGTCACGTGGGAGGTATGTACATGCGATGCATGGCGCGAAGATGATGTTTGTGCATGAAGCTTGTGTGGTGCATGAATGCTTGCATGGGAAGAATTTTCTTGTTTTTGCTTGTCTGCCCTGGTGTGGTGCATGGATGTTTGCCGAAATGTTGATTCATTTCCATTTTGGCAAATTTTTGCACAACCCATATGTCCTACTTTTAGGAAAGGTCATGCCAAATTTTTCCGGCAACCATCCATGTGTGTTTGTGTGTGCATAAGGTGTGGTTTCTAATTAACCTACTCTGATTTTTGTTCTATACGTGCATACCGCGCAGGCTACCATGATCGTCAGGATGAGAGAAGATCGAGTTACTAGGTATAAGAAAGACGCGAAGGCGGACATGATTCGGAACAACAAGACCCAGATAAGATATCCATGTCGAACATGCAAACTCCAGTGCTGGATCGACCCTGATTCTGGACAATTGGAGGATTACCTGCTTAGGCGCGGTTTCATGCGCGACGACTTCGACGAGGAGCCGGCAGTAAATGATGCTGGTCATCATGAAGACGTGGGCGGGCGAGAATACGAAGAGTCTCCCGGCAGGCATTGTCATGATGAAGAAGAATATACCGGCAGGCATGATCATCATGACGAAGAATGAGATGTCGACGAGCATGACCATCATGAAGAAGGAGAAGAAGCGAACACCCAAACTCTACTAACTTCAGTGTTAAGGGACCCGCATGTTCAGGAACTACTTCTCAAGGAGACGAGCAACGCCAAAGCTGTAGCCAGAGAGAAAGCCAAGCTGGCGCAAATGGAGTTAGATGGGATGACTCCATTATATCCTGGGTGTAACGCTCAAGGCTCTAGAGATGAAGGCGGAACACAAATGGACCAACGTGAGCTTCAATGCTAACATGGAATTCTGGCACGATAGTCTTCCTAACGGGAACACATTGCCACCAAGTATAGAGGAGGCCAAGAAAATCGTGTGCCCTCTCGACCTACCGCACATTAAATGCCATGCATGCATCAATGATTGCGCACTTTATCGTAACGAGTACGCGGAGAGAACCACATGTCCCGTGTGCGGCCATGGACGGTACAAGAAAGGGAACAAGAAAGTTCCTCGAAAAGTGGTATGGTACTTTCCTATCACTCCTTGTCTACAGAGATATTTCGTAGATCCTAAGGAAGCAAAGCTAATGCAATGGCACGTGGAAAGGAAGAAACCCGAAGATGATCCAGAGAAGGGCAAGATCCTAACACACCCTTAAGACGCTAGCCAGTGGAATGCATTGGACATCGAGTTCGAAGAGTTCGGGGGCGATGCAAGGAACATCAGGCTAGGTATAAGCACCAATGGACTCAATCCTTTTGGCAACCAGAGTAGCACGCATAGCACCTGGCCCGTGTTTGTATGGCCGTACAATATCCCCCCGTGGCTCTACACAAAGCAAATGTACGTACACATGAGCATTCTTATTCAGGAGCCAAAACAGCTAGGTGTTGATATGCATCTTTATCTCGGCTGTTGAAAGAGGAGTTAGCCATGTTGTGGGAGACGCTAGCCCGTACGTGGGACACCTACGCTAAATAATATTTCCCTCTGAGAGCCGCGTTGCTCACAACGGTGCAGGACTATCCTGATTACGCATATGTATCGGCCCAGGTGAACCACAGACACAATGCATGTGTCAAGTGCGTAGATAAGACCCCGCATCTCTAGCTACCCAAGGATCTCGGGTCTTCGAAAACCGTGTTCCAAGGGACTCAAAAGTGGCTTCGCGTGGATCAACCATGGAGAAAACGCGATGACCTGTTCAATGGTAAAGATAATCTCGAAAGAGCCCCGCGTACGAGGAGCGGTGGAGAAATCGAGGAGCTTCTGAATAATTGGGATGAGTGCCCTGCTCTAGAAAAGAAGCGACCAAGGACAAAGCCGCTTCTGGGTGTATGGAAAGCGAGGTCTGTTTTCCAGGACCTGCCATACTGGAAGGTCCTCCACACGCCCCATAGCCTCGATGTAATGCACATCACGAAGAACGTTACCGAGAGTCTACTTGGCACTCTCCTCGACATGCCGGAGAGGACGAAGGATGGGCCGAAAGCAAGAAACGACCTGAAATTGCTTGGCATCAAGAAGGAGCTTCAGTACCCTGATAGTGATGATGATGATGATCAAACTGAAGGGACTCAGGGTCGCCGCAAAAGGGTTAAGAAGAATGAGGTGGTTGTGATTCGCGCTGCCTGCTTCACTCTGTGTCAGGAGGAGATCGAGTAGTTTTTCAGGTGCCTCCTAGGAGTCAAAGTTCCTCATGGTTACTCGGGAAAGATAAGCAGATATCTCGATGTAGCGAAGAAGAGGTTGTTTGGCCTATGAAGTCCCACGACTGTCACGTGATGATGCCACAGATACTTCCAGTTGCCATACGAGGGATAATGGACGAGCACGTCCGTGAGACGCTGTTTGGCCTATGCAACTTTTTCGACGTCATCTCTAGGAAGTCGATCAGCATGAAGCAGCTCGATAGGCTACAGGAAGAGATCGTGGTGATACTATGCGAGCTCGAGATTTACTTTCTGCCTGCATTCTTCTACATCATGGTGCATCTACTTGTCCATGTCGTGGATGACATCATCCAGCTCGGGCCGACATTCCTGCACAACATGACGCCATTTGAAAGGTTGAACGGTGTCATCAAAGGGTTCGTTTGCAACAGGTCCCGTCTAGATGGAAGCATAGCCAAGGGCTTTCTGATCTACGAGTCCATCTGTTTCTGCGAGAACTATCTAACCACCGAGAACGAGGATGTTGGAATACCCAGAAAGAAGCACCTCGGCAGGCTCGCTGGGTATGGTCACCCGCGAGGGCCACCGCTCACTGCATGTCGGCATTGCTAATCGACGCGCCGACTTTGGCAGGGCACACCGAGTCGCACTACAACACATTGAATTGGTCAGCCCTTGGGTGGAAGAGCACGAAAGCTTGATCGAGCAGGAGTACATGGACTGGGCCCGCCCGAGGAAGAAAGGAGATGTAACAAGAGAACACAACTCCAGCTTCATGGGTTGGTTCAAGAAAAGGCTGCTGGACAATCCCTCGTAGACGCCTTCTACGGAAGATCAACAACTCATATTCTCCTTGTCATAGGGCCCAGCGCATTACGTAAAGACCTATCAGTCGTATGCCATCAACGGTTACAGATTCTACACCGAGGAAAAGGACATGAATAGAGAATATCAAAAATCAGGAGTACCTATGATGTCCTTCGCCGATGATGAGACTACTGTCATGGAAAGATTCTACGGAAGGATCGAGGAGATATGGGAGCTCGACTAATGTGCAGAGACGGTACCGATGTTCCATGTTAGATGGGCCAAGAACGTCGAAAAAGAAGGCCGATATTTCACGACCTGTGTTATACCCGATGCCAAGTCGGCAAAGAAGGCATCCGCAAAAAATGTGTCGTGGATACTCGCTAGCCAATTTGATCAATGTTTCAATATTACCGACCCGTCAAAGCCCAGTCGTGTTGTAGTGAGGAGGGGCAAGAGGAGCATCATCGGAATGGAAGGATCCGCCAACGAGCAAGACTTCGACAAGAACGGCAATCCGAAGATCGAAGAGGAATTCGACAAGTACTTCAACATGCCTACTACTACTACAGTAAGAAGAAAGACTACACTACCTATTAAAGGTTGTTCGTTCACGAGAAAAAATCTCATAGTGCCCGGGCTAAAGTATTCAACCGCGAAGAAAAAGGGCAAGAAGATTGTGAAGAGAGGCTAGCTCGACACATCACATGACGACGTGTGACCTTTTTTGTGTATTAGTTAGAGACTAAAATATATATCGTCATATTTGTATATATATGTTATTGGTTTTAAATATATTTGTAACATATAAATATATTTGTTCTTGCTTGTTTTAATATAACAAAATTAAATATATTTGTAACATATAATTAAAAATAATTTTTAACTAAAGGAAAAAAAGTCTAAAACAGCCAGGATTCGAACCTGGGCTGCCCAGATTTAGAGCCCCAGGACTGACCACTAGGCTAGGTTGTTGTTTGATGCAAACTACTATGCCGCCCTGCTTTTGGACCAAACGCACATGTTCTGTGGAGCATTCCTCCAATATGCGCCATAGAAGTTGGATTCTGTGGCGCATATTGGAGGAATGCGCCACAAAAGTTTCACACTTAGCCAAAATAAACGGTCCAGCCTTCCCCCCACTTTGCCAATTTCCCCAAATCGACATTCCCACCGCCCGCATGCACCGGAGCACCCTAGCGCTTCCCACCGCCCACTACATGCACGCACCCTAGTGCCGCCCACACGCATGCACCCTAGCACCATCGTCGCTGCTGTCAGAGCCGGAGGAGGAGCCCGTGGAGGAGGAAGCCAGTGGAGGAGGAACCTGAGCCGCTATCGGAGCCCGTGGAGGAGAAGGGCCGTCCCACAGTAGGAGCACCGCCGCCATGACCACCTCCCCACCCCGCTCTGTCTCGCCTCCGCAAGTACATGATCTAGGACATAGAATCATAGGTGCCTCGATTTTAGTTAGTCTGCAAGTTGTGTGGTTGATCATGTGCTAGCAGTTTGGTTTCTATTAGACTTTAATTATTGTGCTGATGGAGGTAGATGCTCATATTTCTTCAGGTGATTGCATCTAGTCTAAGTAGATTATACATCTACTATGCTTGTCATCTATTTGCAAAACTGATGAATTACAGTGTATTAGTTGTGATTTACTTATAATTAAATGATATAGCGCTTTAGGTACTTTTATTAGTAGCTTTGCTTCTTGATTTGAATGGTCATTGACTATCTGATCATTGGCTTATAATATGTAGGTGTTATGCTTAAAGAGTACACTTGTTCATTAAATATGTAGGTGTCATTGGCTTATAATCTGACCATTGGGATCATTGTTGATATAGAGTAGTAAAGTTTGATATAGAGCAACAAAGTTCTCTGATTGGATCGTTGTTTATGTGTGTTGGGATCCTTGTTGATGTAGAGCATGAAGCAACTTTGATATAACTAACATGAAACAACTGTGTGTGTAGGGATATGCGTGTGTTGGGATATAAAGCAGCAACTTCTCTGATTGAATGTGCAAAGGTTTAGTTGGTGAAAGTTAGCCTTGTAATTTGTGACATCAAAATTCATTCATCTATTCCTGAAACCGACTGGATGCATCTGAATGTGCAAAAGTTGTCATATGAATGCATCTGAATCAGACTGGAAAATCTATTCCTGAAACTGACCAGTGTATTCTCATATGGTAACCTAGTGCTTATTGACCATATCATACATGTTCACTAGTTGGAATGCTGTTTTTGACCATATCATATGAAACAACAAGTTCTGGAAAAATGTTGACTTACTTGAATGCTGGAATGCTGTTACTGGAATGCTGTTCTGGAAAAATGTTCACTAGATGGAATGTTGTTACTAGAATTAGACTTACTTGAAACAACAAGTTCTGGAGAAATGTTGTTCATGTTATTAGTTATATCATTCATTGTTTCCTCTGTGTCCACCTGTTATTGCAAATCTCTAGCACATATTACTTGAAACATTGCTAGCAAATCTCTGAATCTGTTATAAAAAACAATGCAAATCTCTGAATCTGATACTAATAGTTGTGTATGTCTGTTGTACACTATTGTATACTGCTGTGTAAATCTGATACTAATAGCTGTGCAAATCTATTGTACATTGTTGTATACTATTGTGTACGTATCTATGTGTTGCATACTGCTGTTGTATTGTATACTTATGTGTATTCAGTATCTGTTGTATCTGTGCAAATGAGTTGTGTGTGAGAATGATGGATGGGGTCAATGGGGTTGTCAATGGGGTTGTGGGACTGTTTTTTTCTTGTAGGGATTTCAATTGAGTTGCCCATTTCTCCTGAAGTGTTGATTCACTTCTGTTTCGGTTGAGAAATGGGCACTCGTAGGTCCAAAAACTAGCAAAGGTCATGCCGAATTTTTCGGTCGATATTTGTGCTAACTTTTTGCCTCTTTTTTTAATAATAAAGCGTAAACATGTCTACTAACAACGAGGCCGGTCCTTCTAAACACATGAGCATCGAGGATCTAGCCTGAGAGGCCAACACGTCATTCTGGGGGCCGTTCCAAGAGCATGAGGAGGCGGAGGAGATGAGAATGACACCACCACCGGCGACCATCGTCGAAGGTGCTGGGGGCAACAAGGAAGATCCAGATTACGAGGGAGAAGACGACGACTACGATGGAACTAGTGAAGGCGGGGAGGAGGGTAACACCACCACGGATGGCGACGAGCGCACAGATGGCGGTAGCGGCAACCCGGCCATTATACAGAAGAAGAAGAAGAAGAAGAAGAAGAAGAAGGAGATTAAGGATTGGAAGCCGCAAGTGCTCGCCAACGTCTGTGATGAGTTCACCGAGGTCACAGAAGGTGGCCAACCCATTGTGCCTGCATCGATTTCCTATGGGTACGGCATGCAACTAGGGTGCATCGTCCGGGAAAGTATGTCGATCAACACGAAGTACCGAAGTAATCAGGCTTTGGTCGAGAACCTCCTTAAGAAGCTTCAAAAGTGATACACATTCCCAGATAAGTTCAGAAACCTGGAGAGAAAGAACCCGGTGAACAAACTAGCACTGACAAAGATGAGCAATGCCTTGAGCAGCTGGAAAACCCGGGTAAAGAACAACATTGACAAAGGTGAAAGCTGGGAGATTATAAGTAGGAAAAATCCGATGCTCGATGAAGAAGAGTTCAAGATATTCAAGGCGGACTTAGATACCGCTTACTCTAAAGCATGCACTGAGTGGGGAAAGACTATGCGAGAGCAGAACATAGGTAACCACCGTCTTGGAAGCGGTGGATACAGAGGGAAACAACCCATTTGGGACAAGGAGGATACCGAGCTTGAACGCCTGGGTAAAGAGAACCCATGGCATAAAATCACAGAACTGTAGATCCGAAACTTTGTCCGGGCCCGCTACTACCTGGACCCTGTTACAGGGGAATTCGTCACCGACGACCCAGATGTGAAGGCCTTTGAGGAGGAGCTGGTAAGGAATTTACCGCGGATCTCTCAAGAGTTTCTAATTAAAATAAGTAAGCCAAGAATCTAAATGCATGGGTTCACCTGTAGGAGAAGGAGTTGAACGCTACCGGTGACCGGTCATTCCAGGATTTGGCGGCAGAGCCATGGGACACTGTTTTCAACAGGGCGACAAACACTTACAAGAATAGGGAAAAGAATTTGTTGCCAAAATCAGCTGGTCGTGTGTCCGGCTTTGGTATGAGCATGAAGTTTACCGAGTACTACAAAGAGGACGCAAAGAAGAGGAGGGAGAGGAAGAACCAGTCGGCGGCAAAAGATAAAACTAAGGTTGAAGAGCTGAAGTTGAAGGTGAAGACATTAGAGGAAAACGTGGACGAGAAAGCAATGGACAAGTTAGTGGACGAGAAGCTTCGCGCGATCATCCCCCTGGGTTGATGGAGGGGCTAACTATTTGGAATGCGGCAGGTCGACAGGGGCCGATACATGTGCCCAGCTTTAGCGGCAGCAACTTGAGCATCAATGTTAACGCGTCGCCAGACTTGGTAACCTGGCCGGCCACCATCGTCGCGGCGCAGCCGCAAGAGCTGGTCGTCGCACAGCTGCCCCCTGCTGCTCCCGCCAAAAATACCAAGCCGCAGCCAACAGTGGCACCAGTACCGCGGGAGAATGCTGATGATAGGCCTACCGCCAGGACCAGACGTGTGTCAACATTAGCCGAGATCAACGCCCTCACCAAGGTAACTAATTAGTTACTCCACTTCATCTTCTTTATGCGCCTTTGGTGACTGCCACCTCGATCATGATGCCCAACATATGTGTTTTGACTTAGGACACTGCTTGCGTACTACTCCACAAATTTTCCGGTGGCGAGTTAACGGATGTTGCCAAGGGCATTATCATACAACCGGCAAACCGAACGATGCACAATAATGCAATGGACGATGCCGTGATGAGGGTCTGGATTGCTCGGGTGTTGCCAGAGTGCGACGACATGGACCCCCCTTTCAACCACAGGGAGCCGACGAACAGAAGACCCTTGCAGAATGCCACAGCTCACCCTTGACATGGCCGAAGACTCTGATTCGTCTTACGGGGCACACCGGCACCACCTCGATCGTTCGGCAACCACCTCAGAAGCCAGCTGTCACCGACGCCACCTCGATCGTCCGGCCACCACCTTAGAAGCCACCTGTCATCGTCGCCACCACCAGTCGCCACCAACAACTATTAGGAGCGTGTGGGCCGCCCCAAGGCGAAGACGTCACAACGCAACCGCCGTCGCCCCGCCACCACCATCACCACACGGTGGCAACAACGATGATGATGAAGAATTTGTCAATGTCGACAACTACATCAACACCAGTGCCAACATAGGATTGTACATGCCTGTTGTGGATGAAGAACCCTTCGTCGCTCGCGACAGTCAAGGTGGGCATCCCACTACATGCATGCAACGCCTGGTCTTTCGTGGTTTATCTCAAGAGACGCCTCCGGCCGCCGATCAATAGGATAAACCTATTGGATTCGTCTTTAGCCCTGGCACACTCCAAAAGGCGGTTGTTGAGCACTTAGCATCCCTAGTGGAGGAGCCTGCTCAGAAGACGAAGAAGCACGGGAAGGGAGGTAAGAAAGCCGAGAGCCAACATCCTCCGAAGAGGATCCGGGCTAAAGATGAAGTCTTACCACCCGCGAGGATGGCTTGCCCAGGATACATATAGCCGGTGAAGCAATGCTGACTCCGGAGCTGCTTCACCTTGCTCGTGGACATATGATCGCTTTGAGTTATAGTATCAAGACACTAGAGGGCATTCTTCTTAAAGAAAAAGATACAAATTACACGGTTTTCACTGTCAAGGTGCCATAGGACGTGGACTTCGTCCATGAATCCCCCGCGGACGTGTTCTTCATAGCGTACGAGGACGTCTTCAAGCTGTTTCTCTTGAAATGGCTGGACTATAACATGGTCCACCTATCCGCGCTCAATCTAGCGATGAAGACCAAGAGAGAGAAAACCCCCTACATCGCGATAGTGGATCCCTACTACATGCGTGATAGCTAGTTGAGGGAAGGATCAGAGACGCGTGCCAAGGCGACGACGTACCTCGAGAAGTTCACGGTGGACCACAATAGGACGAACATGCTTCTTTTGCCTTTCTTTCTCGAGTAAGTACACACACCACTAGCATTTGTAACTTAGGCTTTCTTATAGCTTTCTTCCTTTGCCCTTTTCCAACATCCCGTTTCAATCGTGTTGTGTAGAGACAAATACTGCACACTCATCGTCATTTCCACAAAGTACTCGATAGCATCATATTTTGACACGGCAAGTCAGAAGAAGAAGAAAGCCTACACCGTAATAAGGGGTGTTCTGAATGAGGCTCTCGAGGGATACGCTATAAAGGGATGCCCCTTCGTCAACAAGGGGGAATGTATCAAGGATGACAAACACGTGTTCAAGCACGTGCTCGAGTTCCCCTGCGTCAAGGAGCCGGCTACTAGTGGCACTAATGAGGCCTTCTACATCATGCATCACCTTAAAGGGTTTGTCCAGGATTGCCAGAACCTAACTCTGCCATCTAGTCTCCGAGCATGGGCCGAAAATTTCGCGTGAAGCGACGATGATGATCTTAGAGAAGACTTCCATCGCATCCAGGTTAAGTTGTCGGAAATCATCGTGGAAGATGTCAACACAAAGGGGGTCCTAATACACAATTGAGGGTTGACTAAGAGGGAGATTGAAAATATTCTTCGTAAGCAGGGTGACAACATGACGTGGATGACGAAGGATGGCTATCTACCATTCCCAAAGTCGAGTGTTAGCAGTTCTCAGCAATGATCGATGTGTGCGCCTAGAATTATCATAGATATCTGCTTGTAGTAGTGTTGTGTCACAAACTATACTACTGTGGTCGTATGTTGTAAACTTCACTATTGTGGTCATTGTCGTCGAAGTTCTATGATTGTGATCGATGTGCTATCTTCTATGTTTAATGATCGTTTGCTTTAGTTTATGTGAACATATATGCATGTGAACCAATTTAGTTCTTTCTGTAGCACGATTTACTAATATGCCTTATCTATAGAGATGATGAAGTGGTATGTGGTGTACAAGGGTTGGGTTCTAGGAGTCTACGATGAGTGGGAGGACTGTCAGAAACAGGTGAACAAGTTTAGCGGCAACAACTACAAAGAATACACGACTCGAGAGGAGGCGGTAGCCAAGTGGAGGAACCACCTGTGGAAGGAGAACCAGATGAAGATATTGCTAGTGCTCTTGCTCTTGCTCACCGTCATCACAGCTGTAGTCTGTTAGATTCAAGTGTAGTCGGTGAACACTTCATTTGTAATGTGATGAGATGGTGAACTTTGTACCAAACACTTGTATAAATATTCGGCACCTTTGACTTGTATTGTAATATGATGACCAGTTGTCTACCTCGATCGGGCTCTAAGTTCTGCGATGGCACTATATTCGTGTTTGTATTATATTTGTTTTCATATACTAAGTAAAATATACTATTTCTACTGCTATGTGTATAATACCTATATAATACTGTATAATACCTGTACAACCACACTGATTATGGACCAGTATGGTTTTTTTAATACCTGATATACACACCAATGGCACATCTATTTTTTACTTTCTGTGGCGCATACCACTTCAGTGGCGCATTTGCCAGAATGCGCCACTGAATACAGTCTTGTGGCACATCTGCTAGAATGCGCCACAGAAGTATCATGACTTCTGTGGTGCATTATGAAATGCTCTACAGAAGTTCTCATCAGTGGCAAGGTAACAGTGGCACATCTGATATGCACCACAGAAGGCCAAAACAGATGCGCCACTGATTAAGGTTTTCCTAGTAGTGCATGTTCTAGGCAGCGAAGGGGGAAATCTAGGGTTGGAAGCCATGTTAACTCAGATTTTCCGTCTATGCTAGTCACGAATACTCAGAAATGCCCTTACTATAGCTCACACAGAAACCAGCACGCCCTGATTGGCCAGACAGCTGTCACGCGGATCGTGCCAGCCAACCGTTGATCCTCTTTGATCTAACGGCCACACGAAATTGTTATAGTAGCAACACCCCAATATTATTACACACGACATGGTAGTTACAACAAGTACAATGCAGGACGTGGTAGTTAAATATGTAATAACAATACTAACAATAGAACATTACTCGTCGTCGTCCTTGTCATCATCATCAGTGGCAGCGGCGGTGTCCTCCAATGAATCATAGGAAACTCCCTCGTATATACGCGTCCTCTCCTCGTCGGAGTCCTGCTCCTCGTAGTCCAATGGGTCAATGTCACTATCCTCTGCTTCTGCGTCCAACTTCTCCATGAATGCCTCCTCGTTGCCCGAGTCGGAGTCGTCATCATCACTAGATCCTCTATTCCTCCTGCCCTTCTTCATGGCGGTCTCGCATGCTTTCCTCCAGCGGTCCTCTGTCTTTGCTGCTGCTTGGCGCTCCTCCACATCTGCCGGTGCAACGCGCTTCTCGGGTGCGGCGGGTATGGCAAGCTTCAACGTCACGGTGTCCTTGAGCGCTGATGTTGATGGATCCAAGCTTGGTTGGACACGTCGTGGTGCCTCGGATGGATGCCGACGGGCACGAACGATACCGCGACGGTCAGCCACCTGCAAGGATCTGCCACTGCCATGGCATGGTTCCATGCTGTGCGAGGAAGTTGTTCAAAAATGCGCGATGAAGGGTACGCAGAGTTGGATGACGATCCTATTAGGGGCGCCAGGAGCATCTCATAGTTTAGTCACATAAAAATTGTGCTACATTGTAAAATATCTATGTACTAGGAGTGTTGTCACGTAATAAGCCATGAAATGCGCCGTGTGGCAGCATCGGGGAGTGTCCAGTGCGTGCCTATCAACGTAGAGTTGAACGTTCCAGCATGTTCTGTCCGTGCAGCAGTTGCGCGTGTCATGACAACCCCTTGAACATGCACACACGTTGGATGTGCAGCCTATAATTACTTCCTCCCTCGTAGTCCCACCCCGGCCCCTTTATCCACGGGATACTGGGCGGTGCGCGCCGAAGCCCCGCTGAACCGCCATCTCATTAAAGCCAGTCCAATCGAGTCCCATCATGTGGACTTTGGGGTTTTATTCCCTGGTTCTGCCAGTCATGCTTCTTTGAGAAGGAAGAAACATAGGCCATCGATTAACAAATGAACGGTGGATGTAGGTTGAGATAGCACCAGAGTAAATGGTGGTCTTGTATAAGACTGTCCCACGGACTGGACTCTTTGACCATTCTCCCCCGCCGATCACTTTCTTCTTCCTCCTGCCCCCACCTTCCTCCATCTGCATTAGCCATGGCTCCTCGGAGGAGAGGCAGATCGACTGTGCGCGCGGAGATAATGGAGAGAACTCGCCACCTTAGACTTCCTACTCAACCAGCTGCTCATTCCCGCCCTCGCACAGAGAACCAATCTCTCCTAGAAATGGCGCTGAATGTTCCAGCAGGCTGGGGCTCCTGCCACTCCCGGTACAGTCTTCATATTCTTCTTCTTCTTCTCTGTTTTCTTCTTCTATGTCTACTTCTTCTTCTTCTTATTATTACTATGCTACATATTCCAGGGTGGCCGTGGACCCTATAAGCAGCACGATGGCCGCGGCGCTGAATGTTGCAGTAGGCGAGGGCTCCTCCCGGTATAGTCTTCTTCTCCTTCTTCTTCTTCTATGTCTACTTCTTATTACTATGCTACATATTCCAGGGCGGCCGTGGACCCTAAAAGCAGCATGATGGCAGCGGCGGAGCTGAATGTTGCAGCAGGCCAGGGCTCCTCATAGTATAGTCTTCTTCTTCTATTTCTTCTTCTTCTTCTATGTCTACTTCTTATTATTCTTCGTGTTACTCTACTACATATTCTAGGGCGGCTATGGACCCTGAAATCAGCACGATGGCGGTGGCGGCGCTGAGTTTTCTAGCAGGCTAGGGCTCCTCCCAGTACAGTCTTCTTCTTCTGCTGCTATGTCTACTTCTTCTTACTCTGCTACATATTCCAGGGCGGTCATGGATCTTGAAACCAGCACGATGGCGGCGGCATCGCGGGACCCGTTAGGCCCTATTCCCCGGCTCAGCGAGGTAGGAAATCCCGACATGCATTTGGTTTTATTTTTGAGATTCTAAATGTGGATATATTATCATGTCTGTCTGCAAGTAGCCTCCAAGTAGGGACCATGTTCAATCTTCGTAGACACATTTGGGGTTTTTGTGACTTGAATATTGTGCTTTCCTGGAACATGCAGTATAATTATAGAGTACCTATTTTAAATAACATGAATGATGCAGCAAGCGAAGGCCGATTGCCGTGACAAGGTGGCCGTGATCAACGCTAAGATAGACAACCAACTGCAGGGTGCACACTCCCTAACCCAGGCTAATGATCGCCTTCGAAGGCGTTTGTCTCTACAGAACAAGATCACGCTTGATTTTTCACTTAACATCAAGAGGCTCGAAGCAGAGCGCGACGAGCTGCAGAGGGTGATCGACGAGGTGTAGAAGTTGATCGCACTTGTCCAAACAAGACTTGGCCATCAACTTAATTACGAATCTCTTGTGTGACAAGAAGAATCTTGAGAATAGATGCATCCTCCTGCTGGACGAAGCCACTGAGACACGCAGAGAACGCATCATCGAAGCAAAGGCTGCCATCGAAGCCTACAATGAAAGGGCACGTTGCATGGATGCATTGAGACATATGAAGGAGGACATGGGCCAAGGTCTCATCGTGCCCAAGAGTCCAAACAAGGAGAACGGGGAGCTAACGGCAATGCCCAATTCAGATTTCGAGTAGAAGGGGGGGGGGCAGGAATCTCAATTCATGCTCTACTGCTTTTGTAATTTATACATGTCGTGCAATTAAGGAATCTTGGAGAAACTCCTTATTTCTATGTTTATCTTACTTTCCTGTCAACTGAATTATGGGCACTACTAGGAAACAGGATGTTAGTGGCGCACCTGATATGCCCATCCGTGGCGCACTAGCCGTGTGCCACCATGTCTGTGCTACGGCTAAAACATACCCGTAGCGCGCCTGCCAGTGCGCCACAGATATGAAGGCAGATGCACTTCCACTATGTTGCATGTGGCGCACATGGCAGTGCGTCACTGAGGGAAGGCATGTGCGCTTTAGTAGTAGTGCGCCACTAAAGCCATGCGATGTGCGCCACGGGCAACTTTTTTGTTTTTTTATTCTAAGCCAGATGATATACAATACAGATTATATACAATATTTAAGGCAGATATACACACACAGATATAAGATATACAGATATATATATATATATATATATGAATACACAATTTGCAAAACAAGATTGAAACAAATACATATAGATAAGTCCCATACATGAATACATAGTATAAGTTACATTGTTTTGATCAAATTACATAGTAGTTGGTGACATGCGAATACATGTGTCTCGAACAAGTTAGAGCTCGGAAGCTCACCTAGACATCTAAACTAGAAACAAGCACGGGATAAACAACCAAGGACGATAAGCATCACCGCGATGAAGGTGTAGGTCTTCATCCGGTTCCTTGTCCTAACTCCCGCTAGATAGCGCGTATATCTAGCTTCCGCCTCGGCCATAGTGTTGTACCATTTGTAGCTATTGCCGCTGAAACGGTGCACCTGTCTCCGGCAGTCTTCCCAATCATCGTAGACTCCGGGAACCCGTCCCTTGTACACGACGTACCACATCATCTACAAGTTGGCAATAATAATTAACCGGTGATTGAAAAAACATGTATAATTAAAGTCGCATATGAAGATACACTTATAGAAAGTACTCCCAACTCAAAAAGACCAAAGTAACTCAAAAGCATACCTCATATATAACTAGGTTGTTGGACACAGGAATATGCTACGATGGAACTATACGCCAAGTAGGATGCACAAGACCTGGACTTGTGCCTAGCACAAGGCGTACAATCCCATCGCAGGACATTCACATATATAGTGTGCCACGACATTTCAATCATCGGCATTATTCTCGAAAAAGACCAAAGTAACTCAAAAAGAATGCCTCACATATATATATATATATATACATAGGTCGTTGGACACAGGAATATGCTATGATGGAACAATAAGCCAAGTAGGATGCACAACACCTGTACTTGTGCATATCACAAGGCTCACTATCTCGTCGTAGCACATTCACATATATATAGTGTGCCACAACATTTCAATCATCGGCATTCTCGAAAAAAGGCCAAAGTAAGCAAAGGACCAAATAGTAAGCAAAAAAACCAAGCATTGATTCATATATAATAATAATAATAAGCAAAAGAAGTAAGAGATGATTCATAAACCTAATAAGCTAAGTAGTAGCATGTACTTGTCCATACACACAAAGGGTATCTATAGTTTGGAACTACAGCTAGGCCAACATCAAGACTTCTAGCTCGGCTCAGGGAACGGGCGCCTTGTCTTGTCATGAACTTCCTATAGCCACCCTGTATCTCTAGGCGATCTTCTATGTCACGGTTATTCGGGAGGTTTCCTCCGTAGAATATCCCCCCTGAAGTCATGACATCACGAAAGATGATTGACCCAAACTACTGCTGGATGCAATACATCTCTTGTCTAATATCTGAATCAGTGATCTTGGCCTTGGCTTCGGCCCACTGTTTGAGATGAACTGGCAGTGTAGAATTCTGCTGGTCTAGTAGGAACGCCCTCATGTGATGGAGTTCATAGTAGGCTTCCTTCTTACTGCCTTTTGGCTGCTTCACGTAGGGGAACTCCGTTACGTGGTTTAAGACGTGCCTGCCGAACTTGACTATCTTACGCACGAAGGTGGTGCCTTCCGTAGAGGCATAGCCAGTGAGAACATCATCCAGAACTTCCATGATCTTGTCGTAGTTTTTCTTCTTTTCTAGACTCCCCGAGTCGAAATACGTGGCGTGTGAATGCTTTGGTGATTAGAAGATGAGTGTGCAGTGTTCATCTCTGCGCAAAAAAGTTCAAATGGAATGTGTTGGAAAAAGAATGATGATAATCTAATAAAGCCAATCGATGGTGGCAAGTGAATAATGACTTACTCGGGAAAGTAAGGCAAGAGAATGTATTTCTTTGTCTTGTTCACCACAAAGATTCCTTTTAGGTACAAGTCCATGAATCATCGTTCAATAGCGCTTCCCAAGCAGCCATCACGCATGTAGTAGGGGTCCACTACCGCGATGCCCAGGGTTTTCTCTCTAATGATCTACATGGCCAGGCTGAGAGAAAATAGGCGGACCATGGTATAGTGTAGCGGGTACAGGTGGAATATACTGAAGATGTCGTCAAACTGCAGGAAGAACAGATCCGCGGGGGCATTGTCGACGAAGCCCAAGCCTGGTGGCACCTTAACCACGAATACCGGGTGCGAGGGATCTTTCTCCGCCAGAAGGCGTCTCTCTACATTCAGTACACCGTCATGCACACTCTTCATTTCCGAACTGGCGAGCCTCCGCAAATTCTTAGGTAGCATGAGCTCACCCGCCACATGAATCCTCCACATAATACACTCGGGTCTTGGTGGCCCGTCCCGAAACTTGATCGGATTCGCAGTAGACGCCACCGGCTGGCTCGGGCTGCTAGATTTTCTTTTCCTGGCCTTTTTTCCTTTTGGAGAGCAGGCAGGCACCGCAATCTAAGCACCGGCCACCCTATGTAGTGTGTTAGGGCTTAGAATAAAGGGCCGGTTGGTTGTATTAGCTGGCTCGGTGAAGGCGCAAGCTGGAGGCCTCTCTTGAGAACCAAACAGACGCTTGGTGATAGTGGGTTTCTCTTTGGGGCCACCATCTAGGTCTTCATTGCAAAGCTGAGTGTTGAAGAACTAATCGAAGTATTCGTCGTCCTTGTTCGGATCCTGCGCCATGTGCATATCATCAACATGATCACCCGACCCACCGCGTGGAGGTGACGACGGGGGCAGTAAGGGGGCCTTGCCACCGCTTGTCGCTGGCATGATAGGCGGTGATGTTATTTGTGGCGTGATGGGCCCCGCCATCCCCAGACGAATCTTGCTCTTTGGCCATTGCAAGAATAATTCGGAGCAACTTCTGAGGACAATCGACTCTTCTTCATCCGCTCATGGGGGTTGAATGGGAGGTTCTAGGTCGTCGCAACCCCTTAGCACCCGACTAATTTTAACCCTGTGCACGCTATCTGGCATCAGCCTTGAGTGGAACGTTCACTACAAGGGTTGAACGATGGTACCCTTGGCAACATCCCTTAGCTCGTTGTTCATGTAGCATAAGAGAGTGCAAGGAACATCCGTCTACGGAAAACATGTACGATGTCAGAGAGATGCCATAAGAGTAATAGATGGCGTGAAAGGCAGTAAAGTAATTTGTTTACCGTGATGGCGTCGAGATCGGCTAATATTGAGGCACCGCATACAACGACGAGCGTGCAAGAGACAAAGGGGTTGCTTGATGGCGCGGTGCTAGCCGTTGGTGTATTCTCCCTATCGGGTGCTTGGAGCTCTGGTGTCGCCGCGATGATGGCAGGGGGAGTCACCAACATGTCCGACGCTATGGTGATGACAGGGGGAGTCACCAACACTTACGGTGCCATGGTGCTAGCGGGCGGAGTCACGAACACATAATTTGCCTGATTCATCGGTGCCGCGTTGTTCAAGTGGCTGCTAACCATGCTTGGAATCAGGCACGGCCCTTGTCGACCACCCGCACTCCAGTTTGCTGTTGACTCCACCAAGGTAAGCAGGATGGACGTGAGGGTGATTGTCAGGTTGTCTTGGACGATCTGCGAGATCCACGCCACTTGTTCCTTAAGTTCTTGAACCTCGTGTTTTTCCTCCTCGCTCCTTCCCTACAGTGCCACACGCATCCTCGACGGTGGACCAAAATGATCCACCCAATTCTTACGCCTGAGGCCGGCGAGACGTCCAGCCGACGACGGCTTCTATGTAACCGGCGTGATTTTCTTGGCCCGGTTCATCGCCCTGTTAAAAGGGTTATCCCACCGGGTGGCTGCCGTCGACCCCTGGGATGAGGAACCCTAGGATCCATGACTAGCAATTTCCTCCTCCTGCAGAAGAATTAATAGTGAACCATTTAGAAATTCGACTTCATCGATTAGAATGCAATTGAGTTGATCCGGGGTAATTAAATTACTTACCACAATTTCCTCAAATTCCTTCACCGCAGGATCCGCGGTGAGTTGTTTGGATTTGGGGTCCACATGGTAATGGGCCCTGATGAAGTTTTGAAGCTGCCCCTTTTCAAATTTCGCAAAGGGGTTCTCTATCCCCATAGCTCTATACTCTTCGTCCTCCTTATCCCATTTCGCCTCTGCGGTTCTGTATCCACCAGATCCGAGATGGCGGTGAACTATATTCACCACCTATAGCACCTTTCCCCGATTACTCAAGGCTTGGGCTCTTTCCAATTCGCACCTCTCCTTGAACTCCCCGTACTGATCTTCGGTGATCTGCGGGTCAATCTTCTGGATCTCCTCGAGACTTTTGCCTTCTTTATAGATCTTATTCTTTATCCGGGTTCTCCAGCTGGCCAGGGCGGTGCTCATCTTTGTGAGGGTGTATTTTTTACTTCATTCCCATGATAATTTGTGTTCCGATACTCAGTGGGGAACTTGTATCTTGCGTGCAGCTTCTCGTAGAGGAGTGCGTGCAAATGGCCATTATCTTTATACCAGAGATTCTCGGTGTTGATCGAGATGGTGGTCCGGGTGATAGCTGCCACTTGCCCACCGTACCCTTTGACGACAAGGTCGGGCACCAAAGGAACCCTTGTTGGGCTCACTTCGGTAATTTCCTCTCTAACGGTGTCGACTGTGTTCGGGCGCTGTTCCTTCGACTTCTTCTCCTTCTTAGGAGGATTGCTACCACTCGTTGTGCCCTCGCCGCCATCAATGGTTTCATCATCCTCCGTTCCTTCGGCTTCTTCCTCCACGTCTTCCATCTCATCGTCCTCGCTCTCTGAAGGATGGTATTCTTCATCTTCTTCTAGCCGCTGGGCCTCCTCCCATAATGAAAATTGTTTATTCGGAGGTTCGGCTTCTCCTTCAGCGCTTATGCGCTTAGAACATCTAGCCTCGTCATTGTCACACATGTTTGCACTAATAAAAAGCAAATAATGGTTAGTAATAAAGTGCCCAGGAAAATCCGGCATGACCTTTGCTAATTTTCTTAAACTAGGAGTGCCCGATTTCTGCCGAAACGGAAGTTAAGCAACATTCCGGCAAAAATCAGGACTCATTTCATACATAAACCTGCATAAAGATCATACACCTCCATCATGGCCTTGCCATTTCAAAACTGATAGCAGTATACAGATCAATATAGATAGCAGCTTTGCACAACAGTATACAGCAGTAAAAAATAAATGTATACACAGTACAACAGTAAAAAAATCAATGGATACACAGTGCACAATATACAGCAGCTTTGCACAGCAGTAAAAAAAGCAACTAACCTATTGCTTGATAGCAACTACACAACCTACTGCTTGCTAACAGTAACCTACTTCTTGACAGCAACTAACTAAACCTAAAAAAACTAACCTACTGCTAACTAAAAAAATATGAGGAGCAAACTAGGGGATAGAAGAAACACAACAATGTTCTTTATAAATTTCTCTTTTGGTTCTTTGATAAATTTCTTGACAGCAACTACACAATTATTTTGGTTCTTTGATAAATTTCCCTTTGCTTGTGATATTTAGAATCCTAGCCCCAGTATTTATTGTTTTCTGATATTCAAACTAGCAACAAAATTCTATGGTCCATTCAGAATTTTGAACAAAATTAGACCAATCCCCAAAATAATAATCTCAAAGCAACAAAAAATATTGTGAAACAAAATGGAGCTGAAATGCTGGGATTGGCACTAGTAGAAAACGCCCAATTGGTCCCGGTTGGTAAGGGGCATTAGTCCCGGTTACCCAACCGGGACGGGTCAATCGGGACTAAAGCCACAACCTTTAGTCCCGGTTGCCCCACCAACCGGACAAATATGGGTACACGTGGCCGCGGCAGAGGGCGAGGGGGGGTGGAGCAACCGTCCCGGTTCGTAACACGAACCGAGACAAATAACCTTCTGCCGCGGCAGAGATTTGGCACATTTCTCTGCCGCGGCAGAGAATTCATTTTGCCAACTTTTGTTGCCGCGGCAGCATTTTGGCCACCTTTTTGTGCCGCGGCAGAGAATTAATTTAGGTTGATTTATTGTTTATTTAGTGTTTTGCACTCATCAATGAAGGAACCATTATATTACACAAGATCATCATGACAATATTACATTCGATACACGGATCGAGTTCATGCACTACATACAAAAGTTTCTCTTTGTACAATCCCTATTGTCTATACACAGCCGAATAGTATTCCCCTTTTGGGTCTAGGACTTCTGCATCCAAGAATCCTGCCAATTCCTCCTGAATTGCTCGTACGCGATCCTTTGGTAGAAGACCGTCCCATAGACGTTCGATCTGATTTAAAAAAGGAGTCAGCCCATATGAATGAAACTAAACACAATTTGATTGTAATTAAAAACTATAGAAATTGTTTACGTACGTGGAGTTTCTCTAATTTTCCACCCTTCTCATCGCACGTCTGCCGGATGAACTCGCATACATAGTATCCACATAGATTGTTACCTGGTCCCTGCGTCAGGCACTTTACGAGAACATAGTTCAATCAAAATAATAATCAATCATGATAATAACTATATCAAAACTAGAATCAAAGATATGCGCGGATATAGCTAGTGGTGCTTACATCTAGTGATTCAAATGTAAGCTCCGCTTTCCAAACACCCCTAGCCTTGTTGGTGAACCTTTTCCAAGCGCTGCGAGGGTAAGAAAACGAATAAAATAAGTTATTAATTACTTGATATCATAAAATTCATGAACGTTGCCGATATAGTGTCGTAATGATTAGAATTACCGCTGGAGAAGTATCTTCATGTCCTTCCACTGCTCAAGGGGTTTATGTTTCGTGTCCATGACTAGTACACGCCCTTTGTCAAGTTGAATGATTAACAGAATATAGTGGTAGCTGTGAATGCATAACTAATCAATTATATACTTAACATCGAGTAAGCGAAATAGAAAGTGTATACAAGACAATAACACTCACTCGAAGTTATAAGGAAAAAGTATTTCCCTTCTGGTTTCTTGAAACCTTAACGCGTGTACTATATTATCCTTCGTATCCTGGGGGTTTGTTTTGAGATTAGCTTGATGAACCAAATATGGGTCAATGAAGCCAATGTCATAGATTTGTCCTCTGCTGCATTCGAGAATCTTCATTCTGCATATTACAGTATGATTATATACATGCAATAAACAAGGTGAGATAGCTGGAGACTAAATTAATTACAGAATTAGTACTTACATACAATAGGCACTGATGATCGATTTGTCCAAGGCGTCTTGATTGAATAATTGAAATAGTTCATAAAATTCAATGGATATCATGTCATCTATATCTTTCCCATAATGCTTTTTTGTAACCTTCAGCACTATCCAGTTAGCCCTGGCCTTTGTGTCATGCAAGTACCAGTTATGCAATCTTAGCATTTTTGTTGGAAGATTGTTTACCTCCTCAGGTTTGACGAGAGGTTTGCCGTACTGGTATTTGTATGCTACTTCACTCACGGGGAACTACTCTAACTGGGATCAGTACTAGGCAATACTCATACCTTGAGCAGCGGCAGCTTCTCCGTATTGTGCAACTACCTCTGGATCTTACTGCTCTTCGGCCCCATATTTGCTCGACCTCACATTGGTTTGGGAAATCACCTTGAGAGGGGCGCAAGACAGTTTTGCTTGTTCTCCGAGCTGGGCAACAGATTTCTCGCTTGCATCAGTACTGCTCTTCGAGGCTTTTTGTGCCGCATGTGACTTGAGAATAGAATGCTCATAGTTTGATGACAGCTTTGGCTCGGGTTGATGAAGAGTCTTTAGCATTTTCAACACTTTGGATTTTTCTTCTTTGGTGCTGGGGAACTCTGGCTCTTTCGGCCGCCTCAGCTTATCAAAAAACGCTGTTGTTTCCACATCAACGATCACCGCAGTCTCCTCTTCAGTACAGTCATCAGCTCTCTTGGGAGGAACCTTTGGTACTTTTGGAAGAGGCTCTTGTTTATGTTTTGGTGATCGCTTACCACAACGCAGAGTAGCGGTACTCTTATGCTTTTTATCCTGAGGCGCCGGCGATGGCTCCCATGGCGATGGCTGTGCCGGAGATTGGTGAGGCGACGGAGCCGGGTGAGGCGACGAAGACGGCTGCCGCGGCGGCGACGACCTCGCTGGAGACGGGTGAGGCGGCGGCGAAGATGGCCTTGGCGTGTGATTTCTAAGAACGATACATTCCTTTGGCCATATAATGGTGACGTTTTTTGCGTCTCCCAGTTCATTCACATCCCCTTCACCTGCAGGGTAGTCAAGCTTAACCGGACGACAGTGGTAAGTTGGTGTGGGTCCAATTGGTAAGGCATAGCCGACCGCCACCTTCATTGATATGTTCACAACTTTGACATGTAGCTCGCAGTGTGTCATCTCTGTGATATCATCCACTGGGTAGCCAACAGGAGCCATCGTCGGTGCACCATCGGCATCGCCATTGTCATCACCCGGGACCTCGGTGGAAGCCACACTGCTTTTTCGATTATTCGATAGGCCAGTAGCATCGAATGCAGTGTGATGCTGAGATGGGCCGGTAGTACTTTGCTCTTTAAGTGTGTTAATTTCATCTTGTTGTTGCTTTATTCGTTCTTCAATTATACGCATTCGCTCTTTCTGAATATCTGCTTCAACTTCCGCCCTGTCCTTTCTCCTCTGACGGCTTCTATCAGGATATTTCTTCCTCTCTTCGATAAACCTAGTCCTCCATTGTTTGGAGCCGCTTGTGCCTCGTGTTCGTCCATCATGTTCCTTATTTCCAAGGTCGAGTGTGAGCTCATCATTCTCTCTATCGGGAATGAAGTCCCCATCTTTAACAGCCTTTACTGCTTTTCTCATCTTCTCGATTGGCAAGGGGTCTTCTTTATGTCGTATGTTATATATACACTTCCCTTCCGAGTCCAACGTGCCCCCATGCCCGTAAAACCAATTCCTTGCATGTTCTACCCAATCGTCTGTCTCTGGGGTGATCTTTTTAGCACGCAGTTCATTCTCAAGTTTCTCCCACTTAGGAATGCCAGCCCTGTATCCACCTTGCCCCATAGTATGGTAATACTTCTTGTTAGCAGCATTCAGCTTATTCGTTGCAGACATTTTCTTAGCTTTTTCTGATGTCTTGTATTTCACAAACTCAGCCCAGAATGGTTTTATCTTCTCAAACTGAATATTCTTGAAATCGGGAGTCTTCTCTTTCACGACATAGTAAAGGTGCAATCTTTTCTTCCAGTTGGTGAAACACTGGGCCATCTTCTTCAAAGCCCACTCCCTGACCTTAGCCTCCATGGCTCTCCCATGTTCTAAGGAGTCCTCAACTGGATCCTCCGCATTTGGATCCAGCTCTATCTTCGGTAGTTTGAAATTAACCATGAGCCACTTCCACAGTAAATCTTTGGCGTGGTTAGGGACAAATAAACATGTTCCCTCTTCTTCCGCATCAGCAGGCATATTCCAATTTCGAATGGTGATCGGGATTAAGTCCCTAACGATTACTTCGCATTGTGCCACAAATTTGTTTGCGACAACTTCAGGAGCCGTCGGTTTGCCGTCTTCAGCGACATCTTCGATCCTAAACCTCTCATTGTCTCCCAACTTTTTGGTTGGGCCTCGGCTGCTCTTTTCTGTAGATTTCTTCGATCCGGAGGGCTAAAAGAAGAAAGATCATCGTTACTATTTCTATATAGATAGCAGATGATTAATTAATGAATTAATTATATTACATGCACCTCGCCAGAGCGGTCGTCTTCTCGATTACACAAGGCATCGCCTTCTCCCTCGCGGAAGGCAACACCTTCAACCTCAAACAAGTCGTCTATTCCGGCAAAAAGAGGATCACCCTCTCCGGAGTTGTTCAGAAACGTTGATACATCTAAATTTTCTTCCCCGCGGATCACACCTTGGATCAACTCTTCCTTTTCTTCGTCTCTGACGTGTGGGTCCATATTTTCTGCATAGGTGGAAAAACGGATAAGTCAAAGCGCCTAAGGGAGAATGTTAGGTACGGTGTTGAGAGATATAAACCCTAATTCAGAGAAACCCTAATATATACATACACGATAATAAAAATGAATTTACAATATAAGAAACCCTAATTCGGAGAAACCATCGGGCTCGGATCCTGTCGCGAAGAACCAATACCGGAAAGAAAAGTGGCAATCAATCAACCCTCGGGTTCGGGATGCCCTGGCGAGGACACACCGGCTAACCCTAGGTGCAAAATCGATTCAACTGGGGTCTATGACAACTAATATCATGGCTAAGCATCTACAATACGATGGCTATCAAGAAATCTTCAATCTTCGATGGTGTTGACCTCGCTCTTTGATCTCGATCTCGTATTCTACCGCGAAGAACCGAATGCCGGAAAGAGAGGGGAACAATTAACACATGGCATCGATGCAATGATCAAACAAGTATGATGATATGACAAGTTAACTTGTATTGAAAAGTAACACTAAGACATGCTCGGCAATTTAAACGGGGTTCCGAGGGGTGAAAACCCTAACTCGGCGAAACTCCGGAGTATATGAGAGGGGTTGATTTTGTTCTCTAATTAAACTTGTCTTTAAAGTTGTAGAACAATGCATGATTATAGGTTAAATAGTTAGATATCATTTTTCTAAACATTTTGATATATTATACATATTTTTCTGACTTATAATGAATTACTTATGAATTTTACAAGTAATAAACCATTCTGAAATTATTAAACCAATTTAGAAATAAACCATTCTGAAATAAACCCTGGTTATTTTTCACCAGTGCACAGTCTACCCACTGGGGCTGGCCGGTGGGCTAGGGGCAAGGCTGACCTGTGGGCCAGTGCCATGGCCACCTCGGCGCCCGCTCGGCTCGCCGGTGAGAACTGTGTGGTGGCCGGTGACGTCGCTAGAGGGCTCGGGAGGAGGCGTGCGCGGGTTTGTTCGAAAGAGGGCGTCGAGGAGAACCTAACTATGATGGCACCGCCCGTATTTGGTCACCGGAATAGGGCACGCTACAACATGCAGCGGCGGCGGACGGCGGCACGCAACGCGGGAGAAGGACAGAGCGCGAGGGGAGGGAAGAAGGGGTCCCGGAGAATTACAAGCTCACCCTCGACGCGTGTGTAGCCTTGGCGGGGACGGAGGATATCGGCAGCAACGGTGATGGCAACGGCGGAGCTCGTCGGTGATGGGGAAGATGCAGTCGATTCCAGTCGCGCGGCTTCGATTCCTTTGGCGAGGAGGATAAGCACAGCGAGGCGACGCGTGGAGGCCGACGGCGAGACGATGGTTGGGCAGCCTGACGGCGTCCGAGCGGTTGTCCTCACGGCGGCGGCGATCTCTGTTGCGGGTGAGTGAGAAAGAGGAATGGGGAAGAAGGAGAAGGGGCATGATTAACTAGTAGGGCATCTTTTGTCCCGGTTGGTGGCTCCAACCGGGACTAAAGGGTCATACGTCCCGGTTGGAGCCACCAACCGGGACGTATAGTCCACTATTTTTACATCAGCCCAAGGGGCGCGCGCAGGGGACTTTAGTCCCGGTTGGCACCAACCGGGACATATGACCCTGTTTTCAAAAAATTTCAGCAATTTTCTCTCTGTTCTCGCCTTATTTTTTATTTTGGGGTTTAAATTTGTAATTTTTTAAATAATAATTACTTTGGAATTTAGAAAAACATGTAACATAAAAAGTGTTTGAATTTGAATAACTAATTCAAAACCATTTTCTGTTTTTAAAAATAATTAATGTAACCATATAAAGTATGAACCATTTAAAATTAATAATGAATTAACTTATATTTTTGAATATTAATTTGGAATTTAGAAAAATTTTAAACATAAAAAGTGTTTGAATTTGAATAACTAATTCAAAACCATTTTCTATTTTTAAAAAATAATTAATGTAACCATTTAAACTATGAATCATTTAAAATTAATAATGAATTAACTTATATTTTTTGAATATTAATTTGGAATTTTGAAAAACTTTAAACATAAAAAGTGTCTAGATTTGAATAACTAATTCAAAACCATTTTCTGTTTTTAAAAAATAATTAATGTAACCATTTAAACTATGAACCATTTAAAATTAATAATGAATTAACTTATATTTTTTGAATATTAATTTGGAATTTAGAAAAACTTTAAACATAAAAAGTGTCTGGATTTGAATAACTAATTCAAAACCATTTTATATTTTTAAAAATAATTAATGTAACCATTTAAACTATGAACCATTTAAAATTAATAATGAATTAACTTATATTTTTGGAATATTAATTTGGAATTTAGAAAAACTTTAAACATAAAAAGTGTTTGGATTTGAATAAATAATTCAAAACCATTTTCTATTTTTTAAAAAATAATTAATGTAACCATTTAAATTATGAACCATTTAAAATTAAAAATTAATTAACTTATATTTTTTGAATATTAATTTGGAATTTAGAAAAACTTTAAACATAAAAAGTGTCTCGATTTGAATAAATAATTTAAAACCATTTTCTATTTTTAAATAATTCAAAACCATTTTCTTTGTTTTAATTTGGATTTGAATTAACTTATATTTTTTATATATTAATGGGCGGGGAAAAAAGGACGGGAAATAATGGGCGAAAAGAAAATTTTATTAGGATAGAACTGGAATTAAAGTACATAACGCAACTAACACAAAGTTACATAGAAGAACTGAAAATTAAGATATATGACCAGATTAAGCCACAATTGGCCGAACTTGTTTTGCAATGTTGGAGTGATTCAGTCATGCTCCTGCGTACACATGTAATACTCGCCACTGTAGTCGTCGTACTCGCCGCGGCCGTCGTCGCTGTCGTCGTCGGGGTTGCCGTAGTTGAACCTTGAAGGCTGAGTACGAGTGGGCTGGACTTGAGGGTAGCGCAGGCGGGGGCTAGAGTCGGCGGCCGTGTCGTAGGCCATTACACTCTGGACAGTCCGACCGTGCCACCACAACCGACGACCGGCCTCGTTGAAGTTCGGAGGAGGTGGGCCATCCTCCTCGTGCCTGGCGAGCGCCGTCTCACGCCGATCCACGAAGAAGGCTTCCCAAGTCGGGAAATAGTAGGGATGCCATCTGGGATTCCTCCGCTGCTCCGGCGTGAGCTCGAAGTAGTAGTGGTTCGTGATGGTCATCCGACGCGCCACACCTAGAGGGACAGGAGGAACCGGCATGCCTCCAGCGCTCAGCATCCAGCCGACGGGGACACACTAGCCCGGCGGGCAGGGGTAGTTCGAGGCGCAAAGCGCCTCCGCCTCCCTAGGAGTTAGTGCTACGGTGGAAGTCATGGGAAAGAGTGATGAGGTTGCAGATATGAGTCTAGAGATGTGCAATGACAATGGAGGCCAACCCTACATATATATAGTGATAAATGGCAGGAAGATAACTAGAGGGAAGAACTGGCTGGAGAAATGCCGGGAAAAAATGGCGGGAAGAAAAATGGCGGGAAGAAATTGCGGGAAGAAAAATGGCTCATATAGAACTTGCATTGGATCTCTTGAGAAACCACATATTGCGAGTCTAAAAATGATTTTTTCAAAAAATCACTGGCGATAGATCATGTACCTGTAGTACAAACCGGACCCACTTCCTACCGATTCGGCAGACATTTGTCCTTTTTACCCGGGATGGACAAAAAGGTTTGAGATGTCCCGGTTGGGAGATATTCCATGTAAGGTGGTCTAGTATTTTAGGAAAATGGGACGGTAGCATTCTGAAACGGCATTTTGGTGGTTACTTCATAAAACGACCTGTTTTTTGCGCTCGGAAAATGGAAAAGGGCTTTTCCGTGCGACAAAAAGGAAAACTTCCTCCTGCAACATTGTTCTCCATACCAATGTCCACACGCATGCATAATATGGGCACAACATCACAAACTATGCCGTGATTCAGCACATAACATCGGTCATTTGGACCGAAAGCCATGAAACCTCGAACATGATAGGTCATTTTGTGAAGATTTTTTCGAAACATGATCAATATAGCAACTCTGGTATTTTTCCTTTCAACTATGTAACATAATATGACACCACACGAAGGATTTTCATTGTTCGGATTTTTTTTGAATTTATTATGCCTGTTTTGAATTATCTGAATTTCTAACTATGGTCGAACCGGTGTGCATGAAGATAGGGGACGAGCATCGTTAGAACTTGCATTGGATCTCTAAAAAAACCACATATTGCGAGTCTAAAAATGATTTTTTCAAAAAATCACGGGCGATAGATCATGTACCTGTAGTACAAACCGGACCCACTTCCTACCGATTTGGCAGACATTTGTCCTTTTTACCCGGGATGGACTAAAAGGTTTGAGATGTCCCGGTTGGGAGATAGTACATGTAAGGTGTTCTAGTATTTTAGGAAAATGGGACGGTAGCATTCTGAAACGGCATTTTGGTGGTTACTTCACAAAACGACCCATTTTTTGCGCTCAGAAAATGGAAAAGGGCTTTTCCGTGCGACAAAAAGGAAAACTTCCTCCTGCAACATTGTTCTCCATACCAATGTCCACACGCATGCATAATATGGGCACAACATCACAAACTATGCCGTGATTCAGCACATAACATCGGTCATTTGGACCGAAAGCCATGAAACCTCGAACATGATAGGTCATTTTGTGAAGGTTTTTTCGAAACATGATCAATATACCAAGTCTGGTATTTTTCCTTTCAACTATGTAACATAATATGACACCACGCGAAGGATTTTCATTGTTCAGATTTTCAATACACTAAAGGTTCATCTTTAGTCCCGGTTGGAGGGATTTCGGCAGGCTGGGCCAGGCAGCACTAATGATAGGGGTGAGTGTCGACATTATGTCGTGCGGCGTGTACCTTGTCCCGGATGGTGTTACCAACCGGTACTAAAGATGAACCTTTAGTCCCGGTTGGAGATACCAACCGGGACAAAACACAAGTCAGCACTAATAATAGGGGTGAGTGTCGACATTATTTCGTAAGTGTCAACACTATGTCGAGCTTCTTGTACTATAAATAGGCATCCTTGTGAGTCCAGTCCTCAAGCCAGTTTGAGGCATCTCCAAGATGGTTTTCGAGAGCAGGGACACCACTATGGCCAGTTTCAGGGAGATGCCGCCGGATCCCAGTCCTCCGGCATCTCCAAGAAACTGGTCATAGAGGCACTCCCTAATATGTGACAGCGCGCGTTTGGAGATAAGATCTTAATTGTAAGTACGAATCAGGACAACTTCTTCATAGTCCCGGTCCAGGCACAAAATGGGACTAACACTCAAGACATTTATTAATATTAAAAACTGAGACTACAAAACCGGGACTAAAGGCCCCCCTATATATAGTCCCGGTCAAGCCACAAACCGCGAAAGATATCCTTCGGTGAAGCCACAAACCGCGAAAGACATGAAATAGAGTTACATAATATGAGCATGAACTTCTTGGCATATGTCCTTCCTTATGATCGCTTCAGACGTAACCATGGAGCATCTTCTTTACTTAACAGAATGCTTGGGTCAGTTTTCACTGTGAAGGGCGGAATTTCATCAAACTTATTATAATCTTCTGACATGTCTGTCTTGTCCTCGATTCCCACGATGTTTGTTTTCCCTGAAAGAACTATGTGACGCTTTGGCTCATCATATGATGTATTCGTTTGCATATTTTTTCTTTTTTTCGGTCTGGAGGACATGTCCTTCACATAGAAAACCTGAGACACATCATTGGCTAGGACGAATGTTTCATCTCTATAACCAAGATTGTTGAGATCCACTGTTGTCATTCCGTACAACTGGTCTATCTTTGCCCCTTCCCCATTCAGGTTGACCCATTTGCAGCAAAACAAAGGGACCTTAAAAGAGACTCCATAGTCTAGTTCCCATATCTCCTCTATGTAACCATAATATGTGTCCTTTTGTTCATTCTCGTCTATTGCATCAAAGCGGACACCACTATTTTGGTTGGTGCTCTTTTTATCTTGGGCGATCGTGTAGAATGTATTCCCATTTATTTCGTACCCTTGGAAATTCAATACAGTAGAAGATGGTGACGCGGCCAACAAGTATAGCTGATCTCCAACAGTGGTGTCATTCGAGAGATGTGTCCGCATCCAACCACCAAAAGACTTCATGTGTTCATCTATAATCAGTGATTCAGGCTTCCCCGGGTTTTTGGAACGTAGAATATTCTTGTGTTCCTCGATATACGGAGCTGCCAAGGTGGAATTATGTAGAACTGTGTAGTGTGCTTTAGTGAAAGAATCTTCGTCCCTACATATCATTGCTTTCTTTCCCAGCGTGCCTTTTCCACTTAGTCTTCCCTCATGCCGCGAGTTAGAAACACCAATCGGCTTAAGGTCAGGAATAAAGTCAACACAAAATGCAATGCCTCCTCTGTTCCATATCCCTTGAAGATGATTCCTTCTGTTCTAGCACGGTTATGAACATATTTCTTTAAGACTCCCATGAACCTCTCAAAGGGGAACATATTATGCAGAAATACCGGACCGAGAATGGCAATATCTTCTACTAGGTGAACCAGGAGATGCGTCATAATATTGAAGAAGGATGGTGGGAACACCAATTCAAAACTAACAATATATTGTACCACAACCTTTTGTAACCTTGGCAGAATATCTGGATTGATTACCTTCTGAGATATTGCATTGAGGAATGCACACAGCTTCACAATGGGTACTCGAACATTTTCCGGTAGAATCCCCCTCAATGCAATCGGAAGCAACTGCGTCATAATCACGTGACAGTCATGAGACTTCAGGTTTTGGAACTTTTTCTCTGCCATATTTATTTTCCCCTTTATATTAGATGAGAAGCCCGACGACACCTTGATACTGTAAAGGACTTCAAAAAAGATTTCCTTCTCTGCTTTGGTAAGAGCATAGCTGGCACGACTTAAGTGACGCCCTTTATCCGTCTTGTTCTGTGTATGCATGTTCTTTGGGTCTTTCATAATTTGTTGGTCCTCCCGTGCTTCTGGTGTATCTTTTGTCTTCCCATACATGCCTAGGAATCCAAGCAGGTTCACACAAAGATTCTTCGTCACGTGCATCACGTCGATTGAAGAGCGGACACGCAGGACTTTCCAATATGGCAGCTCCCAAAATATAGATTTCTTCTTCCACATGGGTGCGTGTCCTGTAGCGACGTCGTTCAGAACTGATTGACCGCCGGGAGCATTTCCAAAGATTACTTCTATGTCCTTGACCATACCAAATACATCATCACCAGCAGGGAGTTCAGACTTCTTCCGGTAATCTGCCTCACCTTTGAAATGCTTGCCTTTCTTTCTTACGGGATGATTGATCGGAAGAAATCGTCGATTCGCCAGGTACACAACCTTCTTGCATTTATGCAAATATGTACCTTCAGTCTTATCTAAACAGTGTGTGCATGCCTTATATCCCTTGTTTGTCTGTCCTGAAAGGTTACTAAGAGCAGGCCAATCATTGATGGTTACGAATAACAACCCTCGTAGATCAAATGGCTCTTGTTTGTTCTCATCCCACGCACGTACACCTGTTTTTCCCCACAACTGTAAGAGTTCTTCAACTAATGGCCAAAGGTACACATCAATGTCGTTGCCCGGTTGCTTTGGGCCTTGGATGAGCACTGGCATCATAATGAACTTACGCTTCATGCACAACCAAGGAGGCAGGTTGTAGATACATAGAGTCACGGGCCAGGTGCTGTGACTGCAGCTCTGCTCCCCAAAAGGATTCATGACATCCGTACTTAGACCAAACCATAAGTTCTTTGCGTCACCTGCAAAGTCTGGGAAGTCTCTCTCGATTTTTCTCCACTGTGACCCATCAGCAGGGTGTCTCAACTTCCCGTCTTTCTTACGGTCTTCTTTTTGCCATTGCAACAACCTGGCATGCTCTTTGTTTCTGAACATGCATTTCAACCTTGGTATTATAGGAGCATACCACATAACCTTAGCAGGAACCCTCTTCCGGAGGGGCTCTCCCTCAACATCACAAGGGTCATCTCGTCTTATTTTATACCGCAATGCATTGCATACCGGGCATTTTTCTAAATTCTCATACTCCTTACCGCGGTAGAGGATGCAGTCATTAATGCATGCATGTATCTTTTGCACATCTAATCCTAGAGTACAAAGGGTCTTCTTTGCTTCGTAGGTACTCTCGGGAAGTTTGTTATGTTTTGGAAACTTCAGCTTCATTATTTTCAGCATCTTTTCAAATGAGGAGTCAGTTAGACCACACTCTGCCTTCCATCGCAACAATTCCAATGTGGTACCGAGCTTTGTGCTGCCATCTTCACAATTTGGGTACAACAATTTCTTGTGATCGTCTAACATGCCCTCTAACTTCAACTTCTCATTTTCTGTTTCACAGTCTCGCTTTGCATCAGAAATGACCCTACCAAGTTCATCAGCCGGCTCATCTGATGCCCGTTCTTCACCTCCTTCCTCTCCATTGTCTTCCATTGCAGTATCACTGTATTTAGGAAACATATGATGATAGTTGTTATCATCATCTTCTTATTCACCATCTTCCATCATAAACCCTCTTTCCCCGTGCTTGGTCCAGCAATTATAGTTGGGCATGAAACCTTTCATAATCAGGTGGCCGCAAATGATTTTCGAGGAAGAGTACTCCTTGTTGTTCCGACATTGGACACATGGACAACGTATAAAACCATTCTCTTTGTTTGCCGTAGCCACATCGATAAATTTATCCACGCCTTTCATATACCCGGCTACGCGTCGGTCACCGTACATCCATTCCCGACCGTTCATCTGCATCATATAAGTAAGTTTATCAAAAAACAGGACATCATAAATAGTGAAATGACCAATTCACATCGACACATGCATTGTATCAATGACAGAGAAAAGATAAGATTGCTAACCTCGATCGAGGAAAATAAAGAGGAGAAAGCTCAAGTGCGTCTCAGACACCTTCTATATTTTTGATTTATGAGAAATTGAACGGGATCATTCACTCAAACATTTCATCAAACACCTTGAATGCATGCATAGGGGAAAAAACTAGCACACCCCTCACACCTTCCACCCAGAAAAAACAGAGTGAAGGCAGAGGGCTGGGGCGTTGCATTTATAGAGGGCGAGAGCATACGTCCCGGTTTGTAACACACAAACCGGGACTAAAGGTGTGTGCCACGCCACGTGGCTGACGCCCAACCTTTAGTCCCTGTTTGTGTTACAAACCGGGACGTATGCCCCCTTACCAACCGGGACGCATGCCTCCGGGCCCCGTGCCCGCTCGAACCGGGACGCGTGCTAGCATTAGTCCCGATTCGTGGCGCAACCGGGACTAATGCTCTGAGGGGGCGTGAACGGATGGCCTGTTTTCTACTAGTGTGGCCAAGCTTCACCCTTGACCAACATAAAATATTGTGAAATAAAATGAAGTTTTACACCTCAATTCAATTAGTACTAGTCAATAATCAGTAATCCACTGATGAGACCTTCAGTCAGCAATAGCATTCGACACTAGATTGCCAGGATATACTTCTACTGAAGACGCCACGATGAACTTTTAGTTCAGGAATAGCATCCACACTATGCACTTGACTGGCCACCATTCAGTCTGAGCACATTTCAAATTTTAATCTCAAAGCAGTAATCCCCAAGAAGACCAATCCGTGCTCCATACAAACTAGTAGTACATGGCAGAATCCATGTGAATATTTTGCGTAGTCACTAAACAAGATTTAAACCATAGAGCAAGGTAGACCAAACACATACTTCATTTATTCTGGTAAGGTTGCAAAGATTACAGTCCTCAAGAATCTATTAAAAAAACAACCACAAGGTTGTAGTCGCAAGACTCTAGTATGCGCCCTAATCTGAACCCTAGTTATCTGAACCGCCTGCAGAGAGAGGGGAGAGAGGGAGAGAGGGGAGGGGCTCACCTCTGAGACGAGGACGACAATGGCGGGCGGACGATGGCGGGCAGACAACGGCGGCCTCCTCCTCAGACGTGTGCGGGCCTCCTCCTCGGACGCGGGCGGGCCTCCTCCTTGAGCGGCAGCTACTGGCGGGGCTGGTGAGGCGGCGGATCGAGCATGGCGGTGGGAGGGGGGCTCGGGCTTGGGCTGAGATGGAGAGATGGGGATGAGAGAGGGGGGCTCGGGCGCACGTGTGGATAAAGCACAGATAGGCGTAGCGCACTTGGGCATAGTGTGCTACGGATATCTGTAGCGCACTCTGGGCTAGTGCGTTGCACCTATCGGCTTCTAACGACTGTATAAGATAACTGCAGCCCCACTAACAACTACACTAGCCTATCCCACTGGTTCCACCCTTAGCTCTATTTTGAACCTATGAGCACCCAGGTTCGAATCCTGGTGCCCACCTTTTTGTTTTTATTTCAAAAATTCTTTTAAATGTTCCAAAAAAATGCCCAAACGTGATTGTTTTAATTTTAAAAATACTTTTAAACATCCCAAAAATGCCCAAAAATGATTATGTATGTCATAAAAGTGCTACAAATATGATTCAAAGTATAACTAAATTATAAAATAATTTTTCCATAAATATTACAATCTGTTTTGACCACGCGTTTTACAATATTTTTTGAGCTAGCGTTTTATAGTTTTTTTCCCTTCTTTGTCGCGGTTGAATAATTTAGCCCCGGCACTTTAATTTTTCTTCTTTCGAACGGGCTACCTTTTTTGGGTAGGGTTGTCCTTTTTCTTCTTGTGATGTATGTTGCTGCATCGTAGTCGTCGTCATCTTCAATCTTTGGATCGCCGTACTGGTCAAAGTCTTGCTCGTTGGTGACTCCATCTATTCTGGTGATGTTTCTTTTTTCCTCTCCTCACGACAACACGGCTAGGATTTGTCGGGTCGGTAATGAAAAAACATTGGTCCACTTTGCTAGCTAGTAGCCACGGTTCATTTTTCGTGGCCACATTCGCACTGGCGGCCTTGGATTTGTCAGCTTCGGGTATAACCATGGTTGTGAAATACCGGTCTTCTCTTTCGACACTCTTGGCCCATCTGACACGGAACATCGACACCTTTTCTCCACAGTAGTCGAGCTCCCAGATCTCCTCGATCCTTCCGTAGAATCTTTCCTTCATGTTGTCATCGGTGTAGAATTCCGACGTTACGCCTGAGTTCTAATAATCACACTTGTTGTCCTTTTCCTCCGTGTAGAATGTGTATCCGTTGATATCATACGCCTGATAGGTCACCAGATTTTGCATGGGTCCCTGCGACAAGGTGAATATGTTCTTTTCCGTGTCAGAAGAATGTGATCGCAGGGGATTATGAAGGAGCGTCTGCCTAAACCAACACGTGAAATCTGAGTTGTGCTCTTTTCATTATTTCTCCCTTCGTCCTTTGTATGCCCCGATCACTATACTTCTTCTCGATTAACCTTTTGTGCTTCTGTACCCAAGGGTCAACCAGTTCTAAATGTTGTAGCGCGACGAGGTTTGCTCGACTAAAGTCTGCGTGTGGACAATCGAAGTCTGCATGCAGTACGCGACGACCCTCTCGGTGACTAGATCTGTCGAGCTTGCCAAGGTGCCTGTTGACGGGAAGACCGACAGGGTTCTTGATGTCTAGATAATTTGTGCAGAAAGAGATGCACTCTTCGGCTAGAAAGCCCTTGGCTTTGCTTCATCTAGACGGGACCTGTTGCGAACATATCCTTTGATGTGTTTGTTCATCCTTTCGAACGCCATCATGCTGCGGAAGAACATCGGCCCGAGTTGGACGATGTCCTCCACGACATGGACCAGCAGATGCACCATAATGTTGAAGAATGCGGGCGGGAAGTAGACTTCAAGCTCGCATAATATCACTATGTTCTCCTCCTATAGCCTCCCGAGATGATTCACACCAATCGACTTTCGAGAGATGACGTCGAAAAACATGCAGAGCCTAAACAACGTTTCACGGATGTGCTCGTCCATTATCCCTCTTAGTGCAACCGGAAGTACCTGTGTCATTAGCATGGCACAGTCGTGAGACTTCATGCCACTAAACCTCTGCTTCGCCTCGTCTAGGTATCTGCTTATCTTTCCCGTGTAGCCATAAGGAGATTTGACTCCTAGAAGGCACTTGAAAAACTATTTGATCTCATCCTGGCTTATAGTGAAGAAAGAAGGAGGGCAGTAATATCCATTCTTCTTGACCTTTTTACCCTTCCGACGACCTTGTGTCCCCTCCAACTTATGATCATCGTCATCTTCCTGATCATCAGGAGTAGTGCGTCCTCCATGAAGCTCCTTCCGGATGCCCATGAATATCAGGCCGTGCCTTGCTTTCGGACCATCTTTCGTCCTATCTGGCATGTTTATTATGGTGGCGTCCAGAATCTCGCACACGTTTTTCGTGATATGCATGATGTCAAGGCTATGAGGCGTGCGGAGAAACTTCTAGTATGGCAACTCCCAAAAAACAGACCTTGTTTTCCATACCTTCAGCAGCGGCTTGTCTAGCTCCTCTTTCAACAGCCCGAGATATAGATTGATGTCGGTACTAGGTTGTTCCGGCCCTTGAATTAGCATACTCATTTGTATGTACTTCTTCTTCATGCACAGCCATGGAGGGAGGTTGTACGTCCATACAAACATGGGCCAAGTGATGTGCGTGCTGCTCTGGCTACCGAACGGATTGAGTCCATCGATGCTCGCACCAAGCTTGATGTTCCTCGAATCTCCAATGAATTATGTGAATTCGAGGTCCAATGTTTTTCACTGGCTAGCATCTAAAGGGTGCATCAGCAGCTCGTCCTTTTCGGGATCATTGTCATCTCATGGCTTCTTCCTTTCCGCATGCCATCGCATGAGCTTCGCTTTCTTAGAGTCCGCGAAATAGCGCTACAGACGAGGAGTGATAGGAAAGTACCATACCACTTTTTGAGGTGCTTTCTTCCCTTTCTTGTATTGACTCACGCCGCACACCGAACATGTGGTTTTCTCCGTGTCCTCGCCCCGATAAATGATGCAATCATTGATGCATACGTGGTATCTAACATGCGGTAGATCGAGAGGACAAACGATTTTCTTGGCGTTCTCGATACTATTTGGACATGTGTTCCCCTCCGAGAGACGATCGTGCCAGAATGCCAACATATCATCGAAGCTTGAGTCGGTCAATTTGTGTTTTGCCTTCATCTCCATAGCCTTGAGTGTTACATTCAACCGGGTATCATCAGGCCTGCATCCTTCATACAATGGAGTAACTGCGTCTTTCTCAAGTTCCACAAGCTTGGCTTTCTCTCTAGCGGCAGCCCTGGTGTTACTCGTCTGCTTGAGAAGCAGCTCTTGCACATAAGGGTCCTGCACCCAGCCTGACATTGTTCCATCATTGTCTGCTCCTCCGGCATCTATATCATCATCATCCTGGTCTGCTTCCGCACCTTCACCATCTCCAGGAGACTCTTCAAAATCTCACCCGTCCTCGCCGTGATGATCATCATCATGTTGCCCACCTTCACCGTCTCCATCGTCTTCGTCATCTCTCATCCAACAAGTGTATCCATCCATGAAACCATGGCGGAGCGGGTGCGCCTGCAGATGCCCGGAATTTGGGTCGATCAACCAGTTGAGTTTGCATCTTCTGCATGGACATCTTATCTCCGTCTTGCTATTTCGTATCATGTCGGTCATCGCGCATTTTAAAAATCTAGCCACAATGCCTTCGCTAATTATGCGTACCATGGTTGCCTGCACGGTGTACATGGTACAATTAGAAGTTTATTAGAACCACATAATCAATGCATGCATGCAATGGTCGATATAAAATTTCGGCCTGACCTATCCTAAAATAAGGACCTTTGCAAAAGGCCAAAGTCTTTCCAAAATGGAAATGAATCAACATTTTGGCAAAACAAATGGCAATTCATTCACACACAAACACAAGAAAGAGACCGATCCATACACATGAACACATCATCCTCTCCATACACACATGAGCATCGATCCTCTCCATATACACACACATGAGCATCGATCCTCTCCATACACACATGAGCATCGATCCTCTACATACATATGAGCATATCGTCCATATACACATGAACACATCCTTACATGGACAACTTACCGAGATGAGAGACCGATCGAGAAGATGGAAAGGAGAGGTGCGAGACCGAGAGGATGGCGCGTTCGGAAGGAGAGCTTCATCTATTATGTATGTAGCATCCAAGGTAAGTTCTACATGCTAAAAATGGTGAATGCGTGGAGAAATTGAGGTGGCAAGGAGGAGGATCCCGACTAGATCTAAGGAGGAAGAAGGAGTGGACAGTGAAGTGTGGGTGTGGTAGTGGATAGTCATATGTGCAAAGTGGAGCTGCCAAAAAGTCATCGACACATCCGTGGCGCACATGACCTAGTGCGCCACAGAACTTGCCACAACCGTGGCACACTATGTACTCGTGCGCCACGGATGTGTTTGCCTAGTTAGCCAGCAGGACCTGCGGTGGGTTAGGCGTAGCACACGGGGTGCAAGTGCGCCACGGTTATGTGGCATGCGGCCGGCAGGCCCCTTGCCCACACATATTTGTGGCGCACTATCACCATGTGCGCCACAGTTGTTCTAGTTACTCGTAGGGCACTGCCCACAGGTGAGCCACGCTTGTTTTACCCGTGGGGCACTTCAACCACGTGAGCCACGGATGTGCGTATTACCTATAGCCCTTTCCTAGTAGTGGGGTTTGTGTTGTCATGAATGGTCATCATCATTTCTTTCCATTATGTATCTGAACTTGGAATTAGATTATGACTATGCCACTACTATTTGGTTACATTGGTAAACCCACATCACACTTAAATATAGTCCCACTTTTCTTTGAAATTGAAATTAGGACCATGCCACTACTTTATCCTATTGAATTGGGAAAAAAGGCTTTATTGCTCTGAAATTGAAATTAGGACTGTGCCACTACTTTATCCTATTGAATTGGAAAAAGTCTATATTACTCTGAAATTGAAATTAGGAATATGCCACTACTTTATCCTGTTGAATTGGAAAAAGGCTATATTGCTCTGTCATATAAATTAGAAGTATGCCACTAGTTTATCTAGTTGAATTGGGAAAATACTATATTGCTCTAACATTATCTCTGGAATTAGGACTGTGCCACTAGTTGATTCTGTTAAATTTTGAACAATCCTTGATTGCTCTATCCTTCAAATTATGACTTTGACACTAGTTAATTGTTTAAATTGTGGAAACTAACCACATATTTTTGTTGCAGGAGAAGAGGCGACAGGTCAACCCAGAACTACCGACCTGGCTAAAGGACAAGATGGCTATCCAAATGGAGAAGCAGAATTTTCAGAAAGTGTCCCATGACCGCCTGAGAGAAGAAGTCACCATCCTTTATGAAAAGTGCCACAATCTGAAAGTCGACATCGCCGGCTAGAAGGAACTTCATGAGAAAAGTATCGCATGTAACAACCCCAGTTTTATTAAATTGTAATTAGAGTTTGTATGTGCATTCATGAGCATCATCATTTAAAATATATGCAACAAATGAATGAAAACCCTAAACCCTAGTTCCCCTCCCTATTTGAAAAATATTCAAAATGGTTTTGAATTTTGAAAACTAAAAAATTATGGAACCCAAATTGATTACAAGGGTCTCTGAAATATTTTCAATATTTGTAAAAGTTCTCGTAATTTGAAATGTATCAAAACATATTTGAAATTCATTTACAAAAGAGAAAAGGCAAAACAGAAAACAGAAAAGATTTCAGGGAAGAAAAACAGTCCTCTAACCCTAACTGGGCCGCAACCCATCTCCCTTCTCTCCTCTCTATCGCCCAGCGCAGCAAGCCATAGCCCTTTCCACTTGCTCTAGTGCAGCCCACCTGTCCCAAATCGCGGCCATGCCTGGCCATTATCATTTTGTCGAGGATATCCTCGTCGTCCACCTCTAGCGGCGACGAAAGCAGCTCGCTGGCGCCATCGCATCGCTTGTCGGCATGGAGATGCACGTCGCCGCCCCCGGACGCCTACAAGATGTTGGGAATATGCCCTATAGGCAATCATGTATGATGAGATTTCCCATTGTATTCATAAAGATGTAAAGTTGTCCTTGTATAAACATCTGATGTGTATCATTGAATATGTGATTCGGTTGTGGAACTATGCATTCATGTTGTTTGTACTAAATGTCCTTGGTCATTGAGTTTGTGCTGGACACACAACTTAGACCAATATGAAAGTCGGCTTGATGACTCGGTTCCACTTATCATGGGCATGGTGATGCCATTCCGATTTACACAGATTCGGCTAAAGAGTTTAGCGAGTCAGATTGACCCATATTGTGGTACAACGAACAAGTTGTCATTTGTATATCTCAATCAATTTAATCCTTAGACCATAGGTTGTTGCATAGTCTGAGTTTAGGATCACCGACTTAGGTTCTGTCAAATGCTGATCCGTAACTGGGCAGTCATAAAGGCAGAGTTCGGGTCGATTGAGAATCAAGCTGCGTGATGTGAATAACCAAGATGGGATTTTTCCCCTCCACTCGGAGAGATATTCTCTGGGCCCTCTCGGATGATATGATTCGAAAACCATGGACATGCACGACTCGGTTAAGTGTTAACCGAGGCGATCGACTAAGAGTTAGTCGGGTGAATCACTTATCTCGGATCGAGAAGAGAGTCGGACTATTTAAGGGATGACAATTATTCGCCTATAGTCTGACAAGTTATATCGTGAGGCAAAAGGGACTCGAACTTAAGTCGCATTGGAAAGGCAAGTCGTCATGACTCTTTGGTACTTAGGAGTCGGCACGTTCTGCTAGGAGCCGCTGTCGACTGATCGATTGTGAGTCAGACTCCAATCGTGTCCGAGTAACCAATAGCCTGTCGGGTCACACACTTAAGAGCGGGAGCAAGTTCGGATTTGATCTGAACCGCGAATCTGGCCGGGTTGGACCGGAGCCGGATTAGGACTGAGTCAGCGAGTCGGACTCGCGGTGACTAGTGTTATATGGGATTTAGTGAATGGGCCACGAGAGTGGAGCCCACGTTCACTCCCTATATATAGTGGAGCACCGTAACCCAGAAAGGTTAATCGTTGTTCGGTTAGGTCATTCCATGTGTTGGAAACCCTAGCTCCACAGCAGTCCTACCGTCCTATCGAACCTAGCAGTTCGCCGCCGGTGCTCCTCCTTGTACGTGTGGATACCAGCAGTGGTGTTGTACGATCAGCATCAGGACGATCAGATCGCAAAGGACCGCACTGCATCAACTGACGCGCTTTATCAGTAATCCGCAACTGCGCGTCTACTGGTAAACCTCGTGGCCTTCTACCTCAGATAGATCTTGGGAACACCATGTTAGAGGGAAAAAGTTTTGTTTTATCTCTGCGTGGCCCAACAGTGGTATCAGAGCGATAGCTTCTGGTTTTAGGCTCAAGATCTCACATATGTGATATGCGGTTGGCTGTAGATGAGATCTATATGTTGTTTTGGTGGTCGATTTATGAGATAGATCGATTTTGTATGAGGTTGATTGGATCAACTATGCTCGGGGAATTGTAGATCTAATTTTCGTGATCATACTGCTGAGGTCGTGGAACGACATACCCCTACCGGTCGGCTTCCTCCATCGGGGTAGACTGTGACACGTAAATCCAGATGCGGTGATCGAAGATCAAAGAGTTTGATCGAGTCGGAACGATGGTCGGAATCCATGTTCGGGACCACCGACTTCGCCCTGTCGTAGCGCCTTAGATGTCGTTGCGAGTTTCACAACACCGGTAGATATTGTATCTATGCATAACTTGTTTTTGTAGGAAGTTGTGAATGGTATGGTTCATGTGCATGTGATATATGTGTGTAATCCATACGTGATCTGCGAATCACGGTTTTTGTTAGCCGGCTAGAGCCTAGGTGTTGTCATGTTATTGTATAACGACCTGCGTGTCGGATTCTCCTTGTAATTTACTTTACTAAGCTAGTGTAGCTGTTTGGAGAACCCGGAAGGCATGAAAGGCGTTGTACATGTCGGCGACATGGAGTAAGACGTCAAGTGACAAGAGTTGGCACGAGTCGGATTACAGCCTTTGTGGAGATGGATATCGCCATGAAGAGAGCCATACCATTTCACACTATAATTGCTTTATTTTGTGTTATTGTTATATCTCCGTTTTACCTCTATTAGATAGTCGGTAAAATTTAATCCCTCAAAGAAGGTCTAGTCGGTTTTCCCGCCAGTGTTTGCACCATCACAAGTCGGACATCTTTGGTAGTGGGCTCATAAAATTGAGGTGCTGCCAATTCTTTCCGACTAGGTGGGTTCGAGTCGGACTCTTATTGAGGAAACACTCGGTAAGCTAGATAGGTCTATCACAACGGTTGTGGGGCTCGGGGAAAGGTCGGATGGGAGCCGAGCATGTGATGCCACCCGTCCAATAGGAGTCGTATGAGATGCGATTGACAAGAAGTTGTCTACCTAGATCACTTGGCGGCTAGCGGTGATGCTAAAGCTCACTAGCCAACTTGCTTATTTAGGATCCTCAATCACTGAGTTACCATCGGAGGGGTGTTGGTTCTAGTGGGAGCATAAGATATTAAAGTGTTTAATATGCTTGCTCTTTTATGAATACATGTCTTAAGTGTTTTGGCATATTTTCTGTTGTAGATCATGGCACCAAGTAGCAGTCACTCTCAGATATCCGGTTTTGCGTTGAGAACCATTCTTGAGAAAGATAAACTGAACGACACTAATTTTACCAACTGGTATCGAAATCTGAGAATTGTTCTCAAACAAGAAAAGAAGGACCATGTGTAACACCCTCAGAATCGACCCTATGCAAGTTTGAGCGAAACCCGCCAAACCCGCATAGAAACGATTCAAAGGTGCCCACCAGGCACTTTCGTGCGGGTGGAAAACGAAGTAATAACATTACACAACAGTCCTCGATGGGACCCACAGAACAGATATATATAACAGCGACTCAAAGAGTCAAGAATACAGATATACAATACAAAGATCCAAATCACCTGTAAAACGATACAGCGTTCGACTACGGACAAGATGCAAATGGGGCTAAGAGCCCTGAAGAATAACCAATGGCGTCCATAACCCTGCCCAGGCCAAGCCGGAAGGGTAACCCTGCTAACGACGTCGATCTCAAAACCTGCTGAAACAAAAGGGGTGCCGACAAAGGGTAAAGGAAAAAGAGGAGCGTAAGTACTGAGGCCAGTACACGGCGAGACTAGAATTCGGCGGTCCTCGCCTACATAGGTATGGTGGATTGAGCGGAAGCGGCAGCATGCACTAAACAACCTATAGAGACTCGACATAACTGGCGGAAATCAGAGAGGGGTAAGAAGACCTATTCGGATCCATCCTGATACCACCAAACAAACCCATCCTGGTGTTTCCCCCTCGAGACCAAACGAGGAAGTCAACCGAGGAACTCACACAGTTGGCAGTTTTATTTATTCGGTTATCGTTGCAGCAATTACTAGTCAAGTATAGATAATCATCCTGATAATATAAACAGTGGGCCGTTTTAGTTAACCATTCCGTTGCAGTTGCGGCACTTACTAGTCAGATACAAATAGCATGAGATATCCCAAAAACCCAGCAGTTGTTGGTACTTTTATTTAGCCATTCTGTTGTAGTTGCAATACTTACTAGTCAGGTACAATGGTCGCAAGCGACACTCCAAACAAGCAATTGTGGGCAGTATTAATTAGCCATTCCATTATAGTGAAGCTAATTACTAGTCATTATAAAGTCAAATTTATAGCAATAAACTTTAGTTATGCTTGTCTATGGTCGAGATACTGTGCTCCAAGTCGTCCATAACCGCGGACACGGCTTTCAGAAAGTTTTAACCCGGCCGGGGTGCACAAATAGCAACACACACACGATCAACCTCGGAAAAACCAAAACAAAACCCAACGAGGTCTTCACGACAGAGCAATCACAAGATTCAGAAATATTTCAGGGGGCCATCCCGTTGAGTAGACCCGCAACGAAGTAAGCAAGCTTCGAGACGAACTCAAGGTTAGCGCCAATGGCTGTAAGCGACTGGGAACCCGAAAGTGTGGCTGGGCTTGTCGATACCGCGTAATCACTCCGCTTACCTAAACAGTACAGTGTGCTCCTCGCACAATCGTAAATAAAGCAGTAAAGCATGGCATAGGTACAGGATAGTAAATAAAACCTCAAACTAGTTGTGGCCCCAAGAAATAAGACGGAATCAAGCTCTGGCTAAGGGGGGCCCATACTCCCCATATGTGGATAGCGCGATAAATCAAGGAACAGGTATCAAGTACTCGGGGCCCTACGGGACACAAGTGGGCGTTCGGAAACCAAATATTTTCTATCACCCACCGATGCCTCTGCTTATTTCAATTTTAGTTGTTAAACAGGAATTAAAATGAACGATAAGTAAAACTAGGATCATCTCCAACATCAACATGCGGCAATACATCAACAACTGTGGCACTGACGACACGCAACAGCACTTGAGCAAGCGACTACGACGCGCAAGTCCAGCTATCTACCAAACAACAGGTAATAGGGTGTGTCCAAGGCAATATGAGGCTGCAGTGTATATCCAGGGCACGAAAACTAGAGCATCGCAACACAGATAGCAATAGATCAACAGTAGGGAAGTAAATACTATAAAAGTAAGATAGGTAGAAAGGGGGAGATGCTCGCCTGAAAACTTTGCCGAGGTTTCAACCGAAGATCGGGGCGAAGCTCACATCAACTCAACGGCCTTATCCGCGAAGAAGCAAAACACTAGAAGAAACACCGGATGCAATATTTAACACAACGGAAGAAGATCGGCATGATGCATGTGTGATGGATGACATGGCAAAGGTACGATGCGATTAGGTCATATTAAGCGGAACCGGGGTCCCGACAATTAATTAAATGGTTCAAGTTATTTATCTACCCCGCAAATTGAATGTTGCATTAACAAGGCAAAAGATGGCACCGGTTCGCTACACAAATTTAAATGAGGCCAATATGAGACTAGATTTGCCCGCATGTGGGCCCCATATTTAATTAGAGGTGAATCGGCATAAGGCCCCCAAACCACATGGCAAAAATGCATGCATGAACATTTAATATGCGACAAGTTGTTATTATATTATAAAGTAGGGTTTCGGGAAGGGGTTCACACATCGAGGGGTCGGCAGATCTTGGTTTCCGGGGTTCGGGGTTAGTCTCGGGGTCCAGGGTTCGACGGATCGGTCTCGACGGGATCGTTCTCGGATATCGGGGTAGTTCTTGTCGTGCTATGTCGGTGACCTCGGCATCTGGGAAGCAGGACTTGGGTCGGTGTCGGGGGCGCATCGGATTCTCTCTGGTCGATGTCGTTCTTGTCGCCACGAAGATCTTGTCGGATCCATGTCATCGAGTCGGTCTTGTCGTTACACCGTGGAGATCTGGTCGTCGGCGCACTCAGGGTTTCGGGGATCGGTCTTCGGATCGAGGGATCGGAGATCTTGGCGCGGCTCCGGGTTCGGGGTGTCGAGGCTTGATCCTCGGATCCGGGAAGAAGCACTTGGCGTATCCGGGTTGGAGAGCTTGTCGTTCCGTGGCGAACTTGGCGTCCTCTAGGGGAGGTCATGTCGAGCCATCGGGTTGGTTTGGTCTTCGGGGTTGTGACGGCGTCATCGGTGCTCCAGATCAACAGCCACACGATTCCATCCGTCTGCAGATGGAGCTGCTCACTTACTACTCCAGGTGCGCACCACGTCCGGTTACGCGCGCATCCGGTCACTGATGGAGCCGATGCTCCCTTGCACTTGGAGATGGGGGATGGACAGGCGCCGGGTCGAGGCGAACGGCGAGACTCGACGGAGGAGCGGGCGCGGCTTGACTGGGACCGGGCCGGCGCAGGCGAGGGCAAGCGGGGCCGGCGTGGCGACCGGAGGCGGAAGGAGGTTGGGGCGGAGCTGGCGCGAGGAGGTAGAGGGCCACCGGCCTGAGGCGGGGACGAAGACGGCGGGGCGCGGCCGGCGCAGAGGCGCAGAGGGGGCGACGGCCGCCGGCGGGAGGGAGGCGGTGCGGGATGACGGGGGAGCTCGAGGCGGCTCCGGAGGCAGCTGAGGGGCAGGGAGGCGGCGCTCGGCGAGGACGGGCCCGCGCGGAGAGGAGGGTCGACGCGGCGAGGCTCGGGAGGTCGGGGCGCGGCCGGACGCGCGGCCGGAGGGAGGCGGGGCGGTGGCTGCTAGCGCCGGCGGGGAGAGAGGAGCAGGCGGCGTGCGAGGGCGACGGCAGGAGGCGGCGGCTGAGGGGGTCATGGCGGGCGCGCGCGAGGCAGACGATGGAGGGCGGGCGTGAGCGGCGCGGTGGAGCTCGTGGCGTCACGGCGGTGGCGGGGCGACGGGGGCGCGCCGGCGCGGGCGCTCGCGCCGAGCGGAGGCGGCGGCGCAGCGGAGGAGAGGTGGAGGGGGAGGGGAGCTCCGGCGAGCGGCGGCGGCGCACGCAGAGGCGAGGCGCGGAGAGAAAAGCGGGTGGGGCGCAGCGTCGGTCGTGGGAGGAAGAAAAGGAGGAGGGAGAGGGCGGTTCGGGCGTGGCCGCGTGGGTGTGCGTGCGCCAGGGGGTTGGGTGGGGCCACGGGAAGGTCGGGCAGGGGGCTGCTAGCGCGTGCGTGGCGTGTGGGGTGGGGCTGGGGGAGCTGAGTGGGGGTGGGTTTAGGAGAGAGAGATGGAAGAGGAGAGAGGGAGTGGCCATGTGGCAGAGGGTGGTTGGTGGGGGTTTGGGGTGTGCTGATGTGGCGAGAGATGATTGGAGGGAGTGAGGTGGAGATAGGGGTGGGTAGGTTTTCTGGGTAGCTGTAGGATTAAGGGTGGACCGATTTTAAAATCCTGGGGGGTGGTCGTTCGGGTCGATCTGGCCCGTTCGACTGCCCCCACTAAAAATAATATAATTTTTATTTGTTTTATTAACACCGTTTGCAAACCGATAGCATTCAAACAAAAATAATCCGGGGACCGGGGGTTTGATATTTGAATAGAGGTGGGGCGTTTTAGAAAACAAACTTGCTTTGTGAAATAGTTTGATGCAAACAATGCATGATGATGACGATGCAATGCACAAATTCAACGCGATTTTCTAGTAGTGGTTTTGCGGGATGCCACAATTCGACACCACTAACAATGGATCTCGCCCTCGAGATCCGCCTCATGGTACCGGAAGGAAGGTCGGCGATCTGCGTCCGCTCGCTTCGTGTAGATCCTCGCGACACCACTAACAAGAGGTCGTTGTCCGTGATCGCCGAGAGAACACTCCGGAACAAAAGGTCGAAGGTAGAGGTATCAACACATAAGGCCACCTCTAGCTCCGATGGAAAGAGGAACCGATGCATTCTCATCCACTTCAATGTACAAAAGCGAATAGAAGGGGTAGTCGGCATGGGGGCCAATCCATCACGCACCCAAACTATTACTCCGCACAATCAGTGGAAAAACATGCAACCATTCTCGGAATCAGACTGAAGATCTCGACAAGCGAGGTTCGGAAACAAAAAGGGGAATGCAGACTCTGCATCGGATCTGGCGTAGAGGATGTCGTCGCGTCGGAAAACACCGGAAGGCACAAACAAGGAACAAAGAATGGTAACACCGTAGACGGATTCATCAGGCAGCTTGAACACCGGGCGGTAGAACACCGTTATCAAAGATGGAAGCGAAACCCTGAAGGTACGACGGAAACCCAACCACGAGAATTCCTGGACTCGAAGAAAGAGAAGAGAGCGGATTCCAAAACACGTAAGGGTAAGAGGAGAATAGCAGAGGGGTAAGGAGTAAAATCGGACCTAATCAGAACTATCCAACCGTTTTTTGCAAAATAGTTTGGACACTCTACTTCGGCCGTTAGCTAGGTTATCCTACAGGCTGGACTTGTGGGGTATCGCAACTGCTGAGCTCTGATACCACTCTGTAACACCCTCAGAATCGACCCTATGCAAGTTTGAGCGAAACCCGCCAAACCCGCATAGAAACGATTCAAAGGTGCCCACCAGGCACTTTCGTGCGGGTGGAAAACGAAGTAATAACATTACACAACAGTCCTCGATGGGACCCACAGAACAGATATATATAACAGCGACTCAAAGAGTCAAGAATACAGATATACAATACAAAGATCCAAATCACCTGTAAAACGATACAGCGTTCGACTACGGACAAGATGCAAATGGGGCTAAGAGCCCTGAAGAATAACCAATGGCGTCCATAACCCTGCCCAGGCCAAGCCGGAAGGGTAACCCTGCTAACGACGTCGATCTCAAAACCTGCTGAAACAAAAGGGGTGCCGACAAAGGGCAAAGGAAAAAGAGGAGCGTCAGTACTGAGGCCAGTACACGGCGAGACTAGAATTCGGCGGTCCTCGCCTACATAGGTATGGTGGACTGAGCGGCAGCGGCAGCATGCACTAAACAACCTATAGAGACTCGACATAACTGGCGGAAATCAGAGAGGGGTAAGAAGACCTATTCGGATCCATCCTGATACCACCAAACAAACCCATCCTGGTGTTTCCCCCTCGAGACCAAACGAGGAAGTCAACCGAGGAACTCACACAGTTGGCAGTTTTATTTATTCGGTTATCGTTGCAGCAATTACTAGTCAAGTATAGATAATCATCCTGATAATATAAACAGTGGGCCGTTTTAGTTAACCATTCCGTTGCAGTTGCGGCACTTACTAGTCAGATACAAATAGCATGAGATATCCCAAAAACCCAGCAGTTGTTGGTACTTTTATTTAGCCATTCTGTTGTAGTTGCAATACTTACTAGTCAGGTACAATGGTCGCAAGCGACACTCCAAACAAGCAATTGTGGGCAGTATTAATTAGCCATTCCATTATAGTGAAGCTGATTACTAGTCATTATAAAGTCAAATTTATAGCAATAAACTTTAGTTATGCTTGTCTATGGTCGAGATACTGTGCTCCAAGTCGTCCATAACCGCGGACACGGCTTTCAGAAAGTTTTAACCCGGCCGGGGTGCACAAATAGCAACACACACACGATCAACCTCGGAAAAACCAAAACAAAACCCAACGAGGTCTTCACGACAGAGCAATCACAAGATTCAGAAATATTTCAGGGGGCCACCCCGTTGAGTAGACCCGCAACGAAGTAAGCAAGCTTCGAGACGAACTCAAGGTTAGCGCCAATGGCTGTAAGCGACTGGGAACCCGAAAGTGTGGCTGGGCTTGTCGATACCGCGTAATCACTCCGCTTACCTAAAAAGTACAGTGTGCTCCTCGCACAATCGTAAATAAAGCAGTAAAGCATGGCATAGGTACAGGATAGTAAATAAAACCTCAAACTAGTTGTGGCCCCAAGAAATAAGACGGAATCAAGCTCTGGCTAAGGGGGGCCCATACTCCCCATATTTGGATAGCGCGATAAATCAAGGAACAGGTATCAAGTACTCGGGGTCCTACGGGACACAAGTGGGCGTTCGGAAACCAAATATTTTCTATCACCCACCGATGCCTCTGCTTATTTCAATTTTAGTTGTTAAACAGGAATTAAAATGAACGATAAGTAAAACTAGGATCATCTCCAACATCAACATGCGGCAATACATCAACAACTGTGGCACTGACGACACGCAACAGCACTTGAGCAAGCGACTACGACGCGCAAGTCCAGCTATCTACCAAACAACAGGTAATAGGGTGTGTCCAAGGCAATATGAGGCTGCAGTGTATATCCAGGGCACGAAAACTAGAGCATCGCAACACAGATAGCAATAGATCAACAGTAGGGAAGTAAATACTATAAAAGTAAGATAGGTAGAAAGGGGGAGATGCTCGCCTGAAAACTTTGCCGAGGTTTCAACCGAAGATCGGGGCGAAGCTCACATCAACTCAACGGCCTTATCCGCGAAGAAGCAAAACACTAGAAGAAACACCGGATGCAATATTTAACACAACGGCAGAAGATCGGCATGATGCATGTGTGATGGATGACATGGCAAAGGGTACGATGCGATTAGGTCATATTAAGCGGAACCGGGGTCCCGACAATTAATTAAATGGTTCAAGTTATTTATCTACCCCGCAAATTGAATGTTGCATTAACAAGGCAAAAGATGGCACCGGTTCGCTACACAAATTTAAATGAGGCCAATATGAGACTAGATTTGCCCGCATGTGGGCCCCATATTTAATTAGAGGTGAATCGGCATAAGGCCCCCAAACCACATGGCAAAAATGCATGCATGAACATTTAATATGCGACAAGTTGTTATTATATTATAAAGTAGGGTTTCGGGAAGGGGTTCACACATCGAGGGGTCGGCAGATCTTGGTTTCCGGGGTTCGGGGTTAGTCTCGGGGTCCAGGGTTCGACGGATCGGTCTCGACGGGATCGTTCTCGGATATCGGGGTAGTTCTTGTCGTGCTATGTCGGTGACCTCGGCATCTGGGAAGCAGGACTTGGGTCGGTGTCGGGGGCGCATCGGATTCTCTCTGGTCGATGTCGTTCTTGTCGCCACGAAGATCTTGTCGGATCCATGTCATCGAGTCGGTCTTGTCGTTACACCGTGGAGATCTGGTCGTCGGCGCACTCAGGGTTTCGGGGATCGGTCTTCGGATCGAGGGATCGGAGATCTTGGCGCGGCTCCGGGTTCGGGGTGTCGAGGCTTGATCCTCGGATCCGGGAAGAAGCACTTGGCGTATCCGGGTTTGAGAGCTTGTCGTTCCGTGGCGAACTTGGCGTCCTCTAGGGGAGGTCATGTCGAGCCATCGGGTTGGTTTGGTCTTCGGGGTTGTGGCGGCGTCATCGGTGCTCCAGATCAACAGCCACACGATTCCATCCGTCTGCAGATGGAGCTGCTCACTTACTACTCCAGGTGCGCACCACGTCCGTGTACGCGCGCATCCGGTCACTGATGGAGCCGATGCTCCCTTGCACTTGGAGATGGGGGATGGACAGGCGCCGGGTCGAGGCGAACGGCGAGACTCGACGGAGGAGCGGGCGCGGCTTGACTGGGACCGGGCCGGCGCAGGCGAGGGCAAGCGGGGCCGGCGCGGCGACCGGAGGCGGAAGGAGGTTGGGGCGGAGCTGGCCCGAGGAGGTAGAGGGCCACCGGCCTGAGGCGGGGACGAAGACGGCGGGGCGCGGCCGGCGCAGAGGCGCAGAGGGGGCGACGGCCGCCGGCGGGAGGGAGGCGGCGCGGGATGACGGGGGAGCTCGGGGCGGCTCCGGAGGCAGCTGAGGGGCAGGGAGGCGGCGCTCGGCGAGGACGGGCCCGCGCGGAGAGGAGGGTCGACGCGGCGAGGCTCGGGAGGTCGGGGCGCGGCCGGACGCGCGGCCGGAGGGAGGCGGGGCGGTGGCTGCTAGCGCCGGCGGGGAGAGAGGAGCAGGCGGCGGGCGAGGGCGACGGCAGGCGGCGGCGGCTGAGGGGGTCGTGGCGGGCGCGCGCGAGGCAGACGAGGGAGGGCGGGCGTGAGCGGCGCGGTGGAGCTCGTGGCGTCACGGCGGTGGCGGGGCGACGGGGGCGCGCCGGCGCGGGCGCTCGCGCCGAGCGGAGGCGGCGGCGCAGCGGAGGAGAGGTGGAGGGGGAGGGGAGCTCCGGCGAGCGGCGGCGGCGCACGCAGAGGCGAGGCGCGGAGAGAAAAGCGGGTGGGGCGCAGCGTCGGTCGTGGGAGGAAGAAAAGGAGGAGGGAGAGGGCGGTTCGGGCGTGGCCGCGTGGGTGTGCGTGCGCCAGGGGGTTGGGTGGGGCCACGGGCAGGTCGGGCAGGGGGCTGCTAGCGCGTGCGTGGCGTGTGGGGTGGGGCTGGGGGAGCTGAGTGGGGGTGGGTTTAGGAGAGAGAGAGGGAAGAGGAGAGAGGGAGTGGCCATGTGGCAGAGGGTGGTTGGTGGGGGTTTGGGGTGTGCTGATGTGGCGAGATATGATTGGAGGGAGTGAGGTGGAGATAGGGGTGGGTAGGTTTTCTGGGTAGCTGTAGGATTAAGGGCGGACCGATTTTAAAATCCTGGGGGGTGGTCGTTCGGGTCGATCTGGCCCGTTCGACTGCCCCCACTAAAAATAATATAATTTTTATTTGTTTTATTAACACCGTTTGCAAACCGATAGCATTCAAACAAAAATAATCCGGGGACCCGGGGTTTGATATTTGAATAGAGGTGGGGCGTTTTAGAAAACAAACGGGCTTTGCGAAATAGTTTGATGCAAACAATGCATGATGATGACGATGCAATGCACAAATTCAACGCGATTTTCTAGTAGTGGTTTTGCGGGATGCCACAATTCGACACCACTAACAATGGATCTCGCCCTCGAGATCCGCCTCATGGTACCGGAAGGAAGGTCGGCGATCTGCGTCCGCTCGCTTCGTGTAGATCCTCGCGACACCACTAACAAGAGGTCGTTGTCCGTGATCGCCGAGAGAACACTCTGGAACAAAAGGTCGAAGGTAGAGGTATCAACAAATAAGGCCACCTCTAGCTCCGATGGAAAGAGGAACCGATGCATTCTCATCCACTTCAATGTACAAAAGCGAATAGAAGGGGTAGTCGGCATGGGGGCCAATCCATCACGCACCCAAACTATTACTCCGCACAATTAGTGGAAAAACATGCAACCATTCTCGGAATCAGACTGAAGATCTCGACAAGCGAGGTTCGGAAACAAAAAGGGGAATGCAGACTCTGCATCGGATCTGGCGTAGAGGATGTCGTCGCGTCGGAAAACACCGGAAGGCACAAACAAGGAACAAAGAATGGTAACACCGTAGACGGATTCATCAGGCAGCTTGAACACCGGGCGGTAGAACACCGTTATCAAAGATGGAAGCGAAACCCTAAAGGTACGACGGAAACCCAACCACGAGAATTCCTGGACTCGAAGAAAGAGAAGAGAGCGGATTCCAAAACACGTAAGGGTAAGAGGAGAATAGCAGAGGGGTAAGGAGTAAAATCAGACCTAATCAGAACTATCCAACCGTTTTTTGCAAAATAGTTTGGACACTCTACTTCGGCCGTTAGCTAGGTTATCCTACAGGCTGGACTTGTGGGGTATCGCAACTGCTGAGCTCTGATACCACTCTGTAACACCCTCAGAATCGACCCTATGCAAGTTTGAGCGAAACCCGCCAAACCCGCATAGAAACGATTCAAAGGTGCCCACCAGGCACTTTCGTGCGGGTGGAAAACGAAGTAATAACATTACACAACAGTTCTCGATGGGACCCACAGAACAGATATATATAACAGTGACTCAAAGAGTCAAGAATATAGATATACAATACAAAGATCCAAATCACCTGTAAAACGATACAGCGTTCGACTACAGACAAGATGCAAATGGGGCTAAGAGCCCTGAAGAATAACCAATGGCGTCCATAACCCTGCCTAGGCCAAGCCGGAAGGGTAACCCTGCTAACGACGTCGATCTCAAAACCTGCTGAAACAAAAGGGGTGCCGACAAAGGGCAAAGGAAAAAGAGGAGCGTCAGTACTGAGGCCAGTACACGGCGAGACTAGAATTCGGCGGTCCTCGCCTACATAGGTATGGTGGACTGAGCGGCAGCGGCAGCATGCACTAAACAATCTATAGAGACTCGACATAACTGGCGGAAATCAGAGAGGGGTAAGAAGACCTATTCGGATCCATCCTGATACCACCAAACAAACCCATCCTGGTGTTTCCCCCTCGAGACCAAACGAGGAAGTCAACCGAGGAACTCACACAGTTGGCAGTTTTATTTATTCGGTTATCGTTGCAGCAATTACTAGTCAAGTATAGATAATCATCCTGATAATATAAACAGTGGGCCGTTTTAGTTAACCATTCCGTTGCAGTTGCGGCACTTACTAGTAAGATACAAATAGCATGAGATATCCCAAAAACCCAGCAGTTGTTGGTACTTTTATTTAGCCATTCTGTTGTAGTTGCAATACTTACTAGTCAGGTACAATGGTCGCAAGCGAAACTCCAAACAAGCAATTGTGGGCAGTATTAATTAGCCATTCCATTATAGTGAAGCTGATTACTAGTCATTATAAAGTCAAATTTATAGCAATAAACTTTAGTTATGCTTGTCTATGGTCGAGATACTGTGCTCCAAGTCGTCCATAACCGCGGACACGGCTTTCAGAAAGTTTTAACCTGGCCGGGGTGCACAAATAGCAACACACACACGATCAACCTCGGAAAAACCAAAACAAAACCCAACGAGGTCTTCACGACAGAGCAATCACAAGATTCAGAAATATTTCAGGGGGCCACCCCGTTGAGTAGACCCGCAACGAAGTAAGCAAGCTTCGAGATGAACTCAAGGTTAGCGCCAATGGCTGTAAGCGGCTGGGAACCCGAAAGTGTGGCTGGGCTTGTCGATACCGCGTAATCACTCCGCTTACCTAAACAGTACAGTGTGCTCCTCGCACAATCGTAAATAAAGCAGTAAAGCATGGCATAGGTACAGGATAGTAAATAAAACCTCAAACTAGTTGTGGCCCCAAGAAATAAGACGAAATCAAGCTCTGGCTAAGGGGGGCCCATACTCCCCATATGTGGATAGCGCGATAAATCAAGGAACAGGTATCAAGTACTCGGGGCCCTACGGGACACAAGTGGGCGTTCGGAAACCAAATATTTTCTATCACCCACCGATGCCTCTGCTTATTTCAATTTTAGTTGTTAAACAGGAATTAAAATGAACGATAAGTAAAACTAGGATCATCTCCAACATCAACATGCGGCAATACATCAACAACTGTGGCACTGACGACACGCAACAGCACTTGAGCAAGCGACTACGACGCGCAAGTCCAGCTATCTACCAAACAACATGTAATAGGGTGTGTCCAAGGCAATATGAGGCTGCAGTGTATATCCAGGGCACGAAAACTAGAGCATCGCAACACAGATAGCAATAGATCAACAGTAGGGAAGTAAATACTATAAAAGTAAGATAGGTAGAAAGGGGGAGATGCTCGCCTGAAAACTTTGCCGAGGTTTCAACCGAAGATCGGGGCGAAGCTCACATCAACTCAACGGCCTTATCCGCGAAGAAGCAAAACACTAGAAGAAACACCGGATGCAATATTTAACACAACGGCAGAAGATCGGCATGATGCATGTGTGATGGATGACATGGCAAAGGTACGATGCGATTAGGTCATATTAAGCGGAACCGGGGTCCCGACAATTAATTAAATGGTTCAAGTTATTTATCTACCCCGCAAATTGAATGTTGCATTAACAAGGCAAAAGATGGCACCGGTTCGCTACACAAATTTAAATGAGGCCAATATGAGACTAGATTTGCCCGCATGTGGGCCCCATATTTAATTAGAGGTGAATCGGCATAAGGCCCCCAAACCACATGGCAAAAATGCATGCATGAACATTTAATATGCGACAAGTTGTTATTATATTATAAAGTAGGGTTTCGGGAAGGGGTTCACACATCGAGGGGTCGGCAGATCTTGGTTTCCGGGGTTCGGGGTTAGTCTCGGGGTCCAGGGTTCGACGGATCGGTCTCGACGGGATCGTTCTCGGATATCGGGGTAGTTCTTGTCGTGCTATGTCGGTGACCTCGGCATCTGGGAAGCAGGACTTGGGTCGGTGTCGGGGGCGCATCGGATTCTCTCTGGTCGATGTCGTTCTTGTCGCCACGAAGATCTTGTCGGATCCATGTCATCGAGTCGGTCTTGTCGTTACACCGTGGAGATCTGGTCGTCGGCGCACTCAGGGTTTCGGGGATCGGTCTTCGGATCGAGGGATCGGAGATCTTGGCGTGGCTCCGGGTTCGGTGTGTCGAGGCTTGATCCTCGGATCCGGGAAGAAGCACTTGGCGTATCCGGGTTGGAGAGCTTGTCGTTCCGTGGCGAACTTGGCGTCCTCTAGGGGAGGTCATGTCGAGCCATCGGGTTGGTTTGGTCTTCGGGGTTGTGGCGGCGTCATCGGTGCTCCAGATCAACAGCCACACGATTCCATCCATCTGCAGATGGAGCTGCTCACTTACTACTCCAGGTGCGCACCACGTCCGTGTACGCGCGCATCCGGTCACTGATGGAGCCGATGCTCCCTTGCACTTGGAGATGGGGGATGGACAGGCGCTGGGTCGAGGCGAACGGCGAGACTCGACGGAGGAGCGGGCGCGGCTTGACTGGGACCGGGCCGGCGCAGGCGAGGGCAAGCGGGGCCGGCGCGGCGACCGGAGGCGGAAGGAGGTTGGGGCGGAGCTGGCGCGAGGAGGTAGAGGGCCACCGGCCTGAGGCGGGGACGAAGACGGCGGGGCGCGGCCGGCGCAGAGGCGCAGAGGGGGCGACGGCCGCCGGCGGGAGGGAGGCGGCGCGGGATGACGGGGGAGCTCGGGGCGGCTCCGGAGGCAGCTGAGGGGCGGGGAGGCGGCGCTCGGCGAGGACGGGCCCGCGCGGAGAGGAGGGTCGACGCGGCGAGGCTCGGGAGGTCGGGGCGCGGCCGGACGCGCGGCCGGAGGGAGGCGGGGCGGTGGCTGCTGGCGCCGGCGGGGAGAGAGGAGCAGGCGGCGGGCGAGGGCGACGGCAGGCGGCGGCGGCTGAGGGGGTCGTGGCGGGCGCGCGCGAGGCAGACGAGGGAGGGCGGGCGTGAGCGGCGCGGTGGAGCTCGTGGCGTCACGGCGGTGGCGGGGCGACGGGGGCGCGCCGGTGCGGGCGCTCGCGCCGAGCGGAGGCGGCGGCGCAGCGGAGGAGAGGTGGAGGGGGAGGGGAGCTCCGGCGAGCGGCGGCGGCGCACGCAGAGGCGAGGCGCGGAGAGAAAAGCGGGTGGGGCGCAGCGTCGGTCGTGGGAGGAAGAAAAGGAGGAGGGAGAGGGCGGTTCGGGCGTGGCCGCGTGGGTGTGCGTGCGCCAGGGGGTTGGGTGGGGCCACGGGCAGGTCGGGCAGGGGGCTGCTAGCGCGTGCGTGGCGTGTGGGGTGGGGCTGGGGGAGCTGAGTGGGGGTGGGTTTAGGAGAGAGAGAGGGAAGAGGAGAGAGGGAGTGGCCATGTGGCAGAGGGTGGTTGGTGGGGGTTTGGGGTGTGCTGATGTGGCGAGAGATGATTGGAGGGAGTGAGGTGGAGATAGGGGTGGGTAGGTTTTCTGGGTAGCTGTAGGATTAAGGGCGGACCGATTTGAAAATCCTGGGGGGTGGTCGTTCGGGTCGATCTGGCCCGTTCGACTGCCCCCACTAAAAATAATATAATTTTTATTTGTTTTATTAACACCGTTTGCAAACCGATAGCATTCAAACAAAAATAATCCGGGGACCCGGGGTTTGATATTTGAATAGAGGTGGGGCGTTTTAGAAAACAAACGGGCTTTGCGAAATAGTTTGATGCAAACAATGCATGATGATGACGATGCAATGCACAAATTCAACGCGATTTTCTAGTAGTGGTTTTGCGGGATGCCACACCATGTCCTAGACAACGCACTTCCAGATGAGCCGAATGAGAATGCGACTGTCGCTGCCACCAATGCCTACCGTCGGGCTAAGGATGAGTCCACGGATATTAGTTGTCTTATGCTTGCTCACATGGAACCGGACTTGCAAAAGCAGTTCGAGAATGTTGAGGCCTACGATATGATCGAAAGCCTCAAAAGTATGTTCTAGGCTCAGGCGAAGACTGAGAGGTATTAAGTCTCTCAGGATTTGCTGAGTTGCAAGCTTAAGGATGGTGATCCACTAAGTCCGCATGTGATCAAAATGGTTGGTTATGTGTAGTCTTTGGAAAGGCTTGGCTACCCCATTAGCGAAGAGTTTGCTACGGATATAATTCTGAACTCTCTTCCTAGTGCATATGGGCAGTTCATTTCGAACTACCACATGCATGGTATGGATAAGAAGCTCACTAAATTGCATGGGATGCTCAAGCAGGCAGAGGTGGATCTCAAGAAGGGCGCCAGTCAAGTGTTGATGGTGCAGAATAAGAATAAGTTCAAGAAGAGTTCTTGGACTAAGAAGAAGGCTAAGTCAGGAGGAAAGCAGGCTCAGGACCCGTTCCCAAGTGCTTCCCCAGGGACCAAGCCATCTCCTTCAGCCGGATCCACTTGCTTCTACTGCAAGGCAGATGGCCACTGGAAGAGGAACTGCAACAAGTATTTGGCTGACAAAGCCAAGAGTGGAGGTATGACTTCCGACTCAGGTACACTTGTTTGCAATGTTATAGACATATATCTTGCTGATGCACCTAATAGTTCTTGGGTATAAGATACCGGATCAGTTATTCACATCTGCAACTCGTTGCAGGGACTGGTAAGAACTAGGAGTGTAGCAAGAGGCGAGGTTGATATTCGAGTCGGTAACAAAGCAAGAGTTTCTGCGTTGGAAGTCGGCACGATGCAGCTTCATTTACCTTCTGGATTCATTATGGAACTGAATAATTGTTATTATGTTCCAGTGCTTAGTCGAAACATTATTTTTGCTTCATGTTTGATGAGGCAAGGCTATGAGTCGAATATCAAGAATAATGGTTGTTCTTTGTATTTGAATGATATGTTTCATGGCTTTTCACCCGTCCAGGACGGGTTATTTATTTTGAATCTTGATGGTGAGTCCGTTTATAGCATAAATGTTAAAAGGTTGAAACCAAATGATCTGAATATGACTTACTTTTGGCACTCTCGGCTTGGTCATATAAGTTGGAAACGCATGAAGAAGATCCATGATGATGGACTCCTAACTTCGTTCGACTTGGAGTCATTCGAGACATGCGAATCTTGCCTACTCGGCAAAATGACTAAGACACCTTTTACAAAGAGTTGCGAAAGGGCGTCCGACTTGTTGGGACTAGTACATAGTGATGTATGTGGACCAATGAGCACGACAGCCAGAGGTGGTTATGAGTACTTCATTACCTTCACTGATGATTTGAGTAGGTATGGATATATATACTTGATGAAACATAAGTTGGAAGACTTTGAAAAGTTCAAAGAATTCCAGAATGAAGCACAGAATCAACTCGGCAAGAAAATAAAGTTTCTTCGGTCGGACCGAGGAGGCGAGTACATGATCCATGAGTTTGATGACCATCTGAAAAGTTGTGGAATAGTTCCTCAACTTACTCCGCCAGGAATGCCGCAAAGGAACGGTGTTTCGGAAAGGAGGAATCAGACCTTGTTGGACATGGTACGATCAATGATGAGTCAGACAGATCTGCCTTTATCATTTTGGGGTTATTGTCTAGAAACAGCGGCGTTCACACTAAACAGAGTGCCATCAAAATCGGTAGAGAAGACACCGCATGAGATGTGGACAGGCAAAAAGCCGAGTTTGTCTTTTCTTAAGATTTGGGGTTGTGAAGCATTTGTCAAGCGACTTCATTCGAACAAGCTTATGGCCAAGTCGGATAAGTGTATTATCGTGGGGTATCCGAGGGAAACCTAGGGTTTCTACTTCTACAACCGAGAAGAGGGCAAAGTGTTTGTCGCTCGGAACGGTGTCTTCCTTGAGAAAGAGTTTCTCAGTCAGGGAGTAAGTGGGAGCACGGTGCAGCTCAAAGAAATTCGAGAGGAACCGGCTAGTAGCGAGTTGGCAAAAACCTTGAAGGTTGAGCCGGTCGTGGCAGCTGAGCCGGCAGCAGCACCTGTACTACGAAGATCGACAAGATTACAAAGTGTTCGTGATGTGTTACTGTTAGACAGTGATGAGCCGGCAAATTATTCGGAAGCGATGGTGGGATCTGATTCCGAGTCATGGCTTGGAGCCATGAGATCCGAGTTAAAGTCCATGGATGAAAATCAAGTTTGGAACTTGGTTGATCTGCCAGGCGGTGCAAGACCCGTCGAGTGCAAGTGGGTCTTTAAGAAGAAAACTGATATGGATGGAAATGTTTCTGTCTATAAAGCACATCTTGTTGCGAAGGGGTTCCGACAAGTTCAAGGAGTTGATTACGACGAGACTTTCTCGCCCGTAGTGATGCTTAAATCAGTTCAGATCATGTTAGCTATAGTAGCCTATTTCGACTATGAGATATGGCAGATGGATGTCAAAACGGCTTTCCTTAACAGAAATTTAACCAAGGATGTGTATATGATACAACCCGAGGGTTTTGTCGATCCGGCTAATGCTGACAAGGTGTGCAAACTTCAGAAATCCATTTCTGGGTCGAAGCAAGCATCTCAGAGTTGGAATATTCGCTTTGATGAGGTAGTCAAATCGTTTGGCTTCATCAAGAGTGATCATGATTCTTGTTTATACAAGAAGTTTAGTGGGAGCAAAGTAAACTTTCTAATCTTATATGTGGATGACATATTACTGATTGGAAATGATGTCCAGATGTTGCAAGAAACCAAGGAATCATTGGAAAGGAGTTTCTCAATGAAAGACTTAGGTGAGGCAACATACATCCTCGGAATCCGGATCTATAGAGATAGATTAAGGAGGCTCATTGGATTGAGTCAGAGTACTTATTTGGACAAAGTGTTGAAGAAGTTCAACATGGAATCGTCTAAGAAGGGGTTCTTACCGATGTCCCATGGTGTAAAACTTAGCAAGACTCAGTGTCCTTCGACAACTGATGATCAAAGTCGGATGAGTGCGATTTCGTATGCTTCTGCAGTCGGATCCATCATGTATGCCATGATTTGTACTAGGCCGGATGTTTCCTATGCTCTAAGTGTTGTGAGCAGATACCAGGCTGATCCTAGAGAAATCCACTGGACAGCGGCTAAAAATATCCTAAAGTACTTGAGAAGGACTAAGGATATGTTTTTGGTTTATGGTGGTGAAAATGAACTCAGTGTAAAGGGTTACACGGATGCGAGTTATCTTACCGACTCTGCTGATTCTCGTTCGCAATCCGGATACGTGTTTATTATAAACGGAGGTGTTGTGAGCTGGAAGAGCTCCAAGCAAGAGACTGTGTCTTCATCTACAACAGAGGTTGAGTATATTGCCGCCTTGGAGGCAGCAAAGGAAGCTGTTTGGATGAGGAATTTCCTCATGGATGTTGGTGTGGTTCAGGGCTCGTCCAATTCGTTAGACGTGTATTGTGACAACAATGGTGCTATTGCACAAGCCAAGGAACCTAGACAACACCAGAAGAATAAGCACATACTCATGCGGTACCATCTGATTCGCCAGTTCGTGGATCATGGTGATATCAAGTTATGCAAGGTACACACGGATGCAAATATTGCGGATCCGTTGACAAAGCCGTTACCCCAGCCGAAGCATGAGGCACACCTGAGAGCCATGGGCATTAGATGCTTAGACATGTGATGTGGGAAGATTGACTTGTTGGAGATATGCCCTAGAGGCAATAATAAATGTAGTTATTATTTCATCTTTGTGTTTATGATAAATGTTTCCATTCATGCTATAATAGTATTACCAAGGAAACATTAATACTTGTGTGATTTGTAAACTAAAATAGAGTCCCTAGTAAAGCCTCTTTATAATGCTAGCTTGTTGGTTAATAAATGATTGTGGTTTCCCTATCATGAACATTGAGATGTTATTATCAACAAGATCATATCGTTAGGAGAATGATATGGTGGACATACTCCTATAGATAAGCGTAGCATAAAGATCAAGTCATTTTAATAGTTCAATTTCTATATGCGTTCTGATACATAGTAACCTAATTCCTTCGACCATGAGATCATGCATATCACATTCACCGAAAGGATGCTTTGATGACATCAAACACCACACCGTAACTGGGTGGCTATAAAGGTGGCATTGAGTGTTTGGAAAGTATTGGTTGAGACACATGGATCAAGAGTGGGATTTGTCCATCCATATGACGGATAGATATACTCTGGGCCCTCTCGGTGGAATGTCATCCAATTAGCTTGCAAGCATGTGACTGGCTCACAAGGGATCACATATCACGGGAACGAGGAAAGAGTACTTATCAGTAACGAGGTTGAACTAGGTATGCAGAGATACCGACGATCATAACCTCGGATAAGTAAACTATCGTGAGACAAAGTGAAATTGGTATCGTATGTAAGTGGTTCATTCGATCGCAAAGTAATCGTAGAAATATGTGGGAGCCATATGAATTTCCAGATTCCTCTATTGGTTATTGTTCAGAGAAGTGTCTCGATCATGTCCGCATAATTCACGAACCGTAGGGAGACACACTTAAGGATTCGACGTTGTTTGAGTAGTTATGCAATGATGAGTAAGAGACCGAATGTTGTTCGGAGTCTCGGATGGGATCCAGGATATCACGAGGAGATCCGGAATGGTCCGGAGAATAAGATTCATATAAGGAAAGTCCTGTTTTGGGGTTGGTCAAACCCTAGCCGCCGGCCTAGCCCCCTCCTTGGTGTGTCTAAACCCTAGATCACCGAGGGCTCTCTCATAGTCCAACATACTCGCTCCGGCTTCAGGCGAAGCCCTGCGAGATCTCCCCTCTACTTCCGGCACCACGCCGTTGTGCTGCCGGAATCGCGAGGAGAGTTCTACAACCTCCGCTGCCTGCTGGAACAAGGGAGAGGAAGGTCTTCGTCGAGTACCGAACGTGTGACCGACTGCAGGAGCGCTGCCGGAACGCAGCGTCGGAAGGATCGTCTATGCGATCTTGAGATCGGGAAGAGTAAGACTACATCACCCACAAGAATCCGCTCTCGTTAAGCACTTTGGAATCTTCGAGGGTGAGTTATTCCATCGACTCGTTGCTACAATCTAGTAGATAGATCTTGTCTTGTTTGTTTGTATGCGGTAGAAAATTTTTGTTTTCCATGCTACGAAACCCTACATGACTCTAGTGCAAGTGGGAGACTGTTGGGAATATGCCCTAGAGGCAATCATGTATGATGAGATTTCCCATTGTATTCATAAAGATGTAAAGTTGTCCTTGTATAAACATCTGATGTGTATCATTGAATATGTGATTCGGTTGTGGAACTATGCATTCATGTTGTTTGTACTAAATGTCCTTGGTCATTGAGGTTGTGTTGGACACACAACTTAGACCAATGTGAAAGTCGGCTTGATGACTCGGTTCCACTTGTCATGGGCATGGTGATGCCATTCCAATTTACACAGATTCAGCTAAAGAGTTTAGCGAGTCGGATTGACCCATATTGAGGTACAACGAACAAGTTGTCATTTGTATATCTCAATCAGTGTAATCCTTAGACCTTAGGTTGTTGCATAGTCCGAGTTGAGGATCACCGACTTAGGTTCTGTCAAACGCTGATCCGTAACTGGGCAGTCATAAAGGCAGAGTTCGGGTCGACTGAGAATCAATTTGCGTGATGTGAATAACCAAGATGGGATTTTGCCCCTCCACTCGGAGAGATATTCTCTGGGCCCTCTCGGATGATATGATTCGAAAAGCATGGACATGCACGACTCGGTTAAGTGTTAACCGAGGCGATCGACTAAGAGTTAGTCGGGTGAATCACTTATCTCGGATCGAGAAGAGAGTCGGACTATTTAAGGGATGACAATTATTCGCCTATAGTATGACAAGGTATATCGTGAGGCAAAAGGGACTCGGACTTAAGTCGCATTGGAAAGGCAAGTCGTCATGACTCTTTGGTACTTAGGAGTCGGCACGTTCTGCTAGGAGCCGTTGTCGACTGATCGATTGTGAGTCGGACTCCAATCGTGTTCGAGTAACCAAGAGCCTATCAGGTCACACACTTAAGAGTGGGAGCAAGTTCGGATTGGATCTGAACCGCGAATCTGGCCGGGTTGGACCCGAGCCGGATTAGGACTGAGTCAGCGAGTCGGACTCGTGGTGACTAGTGTTATATGGGCTTTAGTGAATGGGCCACGAGAGTGGAGCGCACATTCACTCCCTATATATAGTGGAGCACCGTAACCCAGAAAGGTTAATCGTTGTTCGGTTAGGTCATTCCATGTGTTGGAAACCCTATCTCCACAGCAGTCCTACCGTTGTATCGAACCGAGCACTTTGCCGCTGGTGCTCCTCCTTGTACGTGCAGATACCAGCAGAGGTGTTGTACGATCAGCACCAGGATGATCAGATCTCAAAGGACTGCACTTCATCAACTGACCCGCTTCATCAGTAATCCGCAACTACGCGTCTAGTGGTAAACCTCGTGGCCTTCTACCTCAGCTAGATCTTGGGATCACCACGTTAGACGGAATTTTTTTTGTTTTATCTCTGCGTGGCCCAACACAAGATCCTCCGCCTCGCCAAGGACGAACCCTAGCATTCCACTTCCTCTCTGTCCCTCTCTCTGGCTCTCGCGCACGCAATTCCGAAACCCTAGCCTCGCAGTTCACAGTCATCCTCGTCGTCTCCGGCCGCTCTGAGCTCCATGGAGTATCCTAGGAAAAGCGCGGTGTCGCCGTCGTCGTCCTCGTCAAGCCACGGAAGCTGGGAAGCTTCGTGCTCACCGGAATCAATCTCAACACTCTGCCGGCCGTCGTAGTCGCGTCGTCGATTCCCCCTCCGTTCGGCTTTCCCTCGCTCCACCGACCTCACTGTCGTGCTCATGATGAGATACCGGTCCTCGTGGACCCTCTATTTAGATCCCTCTCACTCTAGCTTGTTCTCGCAATGTGCCCTGCCGCTCATCGCCGTTGAACACCATCGTTGTCGCATCTTCCGTGACCTAAACTCAACGGTGTCACCCTTATTTGGCTCAGCGCGATGTGCTGCGTCGAATGCCCCTAGCCCCGCTTGCTCCCGTGCCCCCAATCGCTAGGTCCAACCTTGATCTAAGGAGGAGCTCCATTGCTGATGTCATGCTGACATCATCATGAGGCAATAAATCCATTTCTTTTAGTTAATGTTTGATAAATTGTTTTCTGGAAATATAAATACCCATGTGGGCCACACCTGTCAGCATTTTAATAATTTTGGAAAATGTTTTCTGAAACGAATAAACTTATGACATGTGGGCCCAAGTTGGAAAATAATTTAAATATTCCAAAAATGTTTTATAATTTCCTAAAATGATTTAAAATGGATTTAAATTGAGAAAAATCATAACTAATTCATTTTAAATCAGAAAAATACAAATAATATGTCAAAATGTTCAGAAAAATAAGAGCTACACAATATAGCTATAATCATGCATTGTTAATGAACTCTAATGACAATTTTAATTAGAAGAACAAAAGGAACCCTCTCATAAGCTTCCAGAGTTTCCCCGAATTAGGGTTTGGACCCCTCGAACTCCGTTTAAAATGACCAAGCATGCTTTAGGGGTTTATTTCAATGCAATTTAACTTGTCATATCATCATACTTGTTTGATCATTGCATTGATGTCATGTGTTGATCGTTTCCCTCTCTTTCCGGTGTTTTGGTTCTTCCTCGGTAGAATACGATATCGGAAAAAAGATCGAGATCCAGGACCGAGATCAATACCGTCGAAGCTCGAAGACCAATTCTTGACCAACTGTAATCAGGTCAAGTACCATGAGTCCTAAGCTCTAATTCCTGAATATCAACTGGAAAAGGCAAGCGAAGCCCCACACATGATATAATCCTATGTTTTCAAGCATTTCAATTCTTGCCATGTGCATACGATTCTAAAGTCTTTTAGATAGATAGAGTAATCCTACCTGATGCATGTTTCCTTTGTAGCATATATTCCTTGATCCACTGCTCCTAGCATAACTAGGGTTTGAGCTTGTGAAGCGTTGCTAGACTATTATATCTTTTGTGCTTAGCCATGCTTAGCTGTTAACACTGGTCCATCCGATTGATGAATCATAGCTGCGAATGAACCTAGTTTGACAGGATGATGTGGTATGATCAGAGATGAAAATTAAACATGCTAAGGCTTGTAAGGGAGGCCATGGTGGGTTGTGGTTTTTGCAGTCCCATACTTGCAACTACTAGGACCTGATTTCTTGCCTATGGACCAACATGAGCGTACAACCACATGGGGGCCTGGAAACCCCCTTGACCAACTAACTTGCCTAGTAGATTCCATGAGTCACATAGTTCGGGCTTTCCATTCGACATACGAATCTTGGATGTTCTTGAATGGAGGTGAAGGAGGTGCATTCATAATAAGTAGGTAAGCATGGACGAGAACAAGAAATGCCCTGCATCCGTAATCTTCAACCCCGCACACATCTCTAGGGACCGACCTCGGGACTCAACCCGTTACATCGGCATCTCCTTAGTGCGTGACTCATGCTCTCGGCGAAAGCAAGGTAAAGGTCGTGGTCAACCACTCTCTGCCGGCCTTCCAAGGAAGAGGGCTAATGATCTGGAATTAAGAATCGGTTGGTATGTGTGGGTAAAGTTGTACACCCCTGTAGGGTTAAATCTTTTCAAAAAGTCGTGTCCACCGTTACGGACGACTTGGTGACCAGATTCTAAGATCATAGAGAACTCTAACCTAATCGTAAAACTTGGCAAATCAATGTATTCTTAAGGATGCTTCCTCATGGGTACGAGGGGGTGATCCTAGTAGGTAGGTTCAGCTGATGATGATTCGGTGGATATCAAGAGATGATTAAAGCTAGAGATACCGCTCTCTTATCCTCTTATAAAATATTCTAATTAGTCGAGATTCTTCTCCTTCTTGTCTTATAAACAAAGATGGCTTTATGCAAAATAACCCCACCAGCCATAAGTCTTGCAGAGTACACCATGTACTCACCCTTGCTTCGTTGATAATTTTGCATCAAAGTAAGTGTTACCATAGAAGATGAGTTCTTTACGGCATCGCCTTCGACGAGTAGCTTGGAGTTCCCAGTCGACAGCCTGGAGTCTATGGATTAGACGTCATCGTTATGCTTCAGGCCTCTTAGGCCATTTGTTAAGTTTGCTATACTTAATAGCATAATTTGCCTTCTGTTGTTTGATGTTTGTGGTCAGTGACCCCTGCTTGTAATATCTTGGTTCGTTGCTCAGTTGTGAGCTCGCTGTAATAATTTTTGTGTCGTAGGCTCACTTTTGTGTTACCGATTCTCTCTCTATACGCTTTCGATATTAGGTTAGGCTTATGTTCAGACGAATGTCTGGGATTTGTCTAGACTTAATCCCAGGGGTGTCACATCACCTTGGCGCTTGAGAAGGAGGACATGAAGGATCTCATGGTGGATAATCTTAAGCTTACGGATAAGCTTGTCGCTTCCTAGATGGAGCGCTTGAACCAGCAGAAGGCGCACGTCCAAGTACTGAGGGAGAAGGTAAAAACCAAAAGCGGACCTAATCAAACGAACCCTCGAACTGGACCTTATCAGGAAGGAACACGAGCATCTCCGCGCCAAGCTCAGTGCAAACTATAATTTCCTCTGAAATTAGTTTGCAAACTATGTGTTCTGACGGACCAAATCATGTTTTATCCATGTAGTAGTGATTTTGTAAACGTGGACCTCTCTCTATGCAAACTATGCTTTCTTCTAAAAGTTTATTTTCCTCAAGGATTGAGTTTGGATTAGTCAAGATATCACAATTGCAAGTCTTACAATTAACTAGTTTCAGATATTGCCATGACACAAATTATTCATCTAAAATTTCCTTGATCATTTGTAGCTTGTCCTTGTTCACCTCGCGCTCCTTCTTCAGATCCTCCAACAGATCCGCAATGTAGTATAGTAGCTTCTTATTCTCTTCCATGAGATGATCCCTCTCCTTTTCTGCCTTCTAAATCCTCCGTGCAGTTCCCACCACCAAGCTCCCATTGATTGTGTCATTTAGTTCTGACCGCAAATGCTTGATTTCATGTTCTAGCTCCTTATTTCCTACCAAGAGCTTGTAATTTTCTGCAGCTGCATCATGGGCATCTGTAAATCTGCCCGACCTTTCGAGCTCATACATATCCCACAACTGGGCCAACCATTTCTTAAGTGCGTTTGGCCACTCAAGGTCCACCCACTCTACTGCTTTACACACCAGGCCAACCTAAAAAAACACGGGACCTAATTATCAACATAACATTACACAATTTTATTCATGTCGCCATAGTACATAACAAAAGCAAACCTAATTTGTACAGCCCAAAAACCTTCTTCCAGTGTTACTGCCTTCAAATGCAACATATTTCCTCAGTTTTAGCCCATGGTCACATGGTACTTCTCAATCGAGATCTAGGCCCTCCCAATCGGGGCCGTAGATCGTGAGTGGTACCTTTAAGGGAACGGAAAGCTAGAAATAAACACGATTGTATGCACATTTCAAGTCTTGGGTCAAGGTAATTACAAATTCCTAACCATTGCCGAGAAAACAGAGGAACTCAAATCGGGTTGGAAAGACTCGATGTCGGAGAGAAAGCTGTCGCTGCTCGACTGGTCGTCCTCGTCGTTCCAGGGTGGCATGGCGAAAGCGTCCACGGCGACGCGTCAGCGATGGTGAGGAGAGAGATAGGAGTGTAGTGAGTGGATAGAGAAGGAGTGGAGAAAGTGAAGTGTGTCAATGTTGTAACATTGACTAAATTGGCATGCTACAATGGTTTAATTGATATAATGTCCCGTGGCTGGATTACTATCTCATATCTAATAGTTTTTCTCTTCCTTTATTTTAATTTGTAATATTAATCATGTACTTCCTACTTCCCGATTTGTTTGACTTATAGAAACATACAAAATCTTATGTACCGAACAATATAGGATTATGGTTTATGGTTTAGGGTCTAATGAACTATTTATTGTACTAACCTCTTAACCCTTATTCCTAAATCCTAGACATGTGTGTCCAATAGATCACTGTCTCCTATTTAGTAAGTTTTTTTCCCTAAACCCTACGCTCATTCATCGATGATAGTAGTTCCTTCTAAGTAACAGATATTTATCTAGCTACTAGTCAAATTACTGATCCCACAGATCATTATATTACATCATAATCATGTCAACTTCAAGGTACTTATATACCACATTGTTCAGTGATGGTTTCAATGAAAGATATGTCCCATAATCCCAACATCTCACAACACATTATATTACAATCTCTCAACAATCATAATCCCAGAAACAAATTTATCACATCATCTCAGCAAACACAATCATGTCAACTACAATGTACTTGTGTCTTATTACAACAATGATTCTTTCATCGAGTGATATGTCTGAAAATCTCAACAGCTCAAAGAACATCGGATTGCAATCTCTGAACAAACACGACCACATCAACCCAGTTTCAAATCAACAAAAATCTTTTTTTCCAAATACAGGCAGGGGAGCCTTGCGGTCTATCTGACAAGCCCTGCGTAGAAGCTCTCATCAGATCTGATCAACTTCTATCGCCTCGTTCTGTTCAGCCACAATAGGGGCCTCTGCATCCACTACAACCTGTCTAACAACATCAAAAATGACAGCCGGGAAGAACACCTTCCTGGTTTGCTTCTTTTGTCGCATAATCTGCATTAGAGCATCGGTATCCAAAACCTCTATGAACTCCTGCTTCTTATGATGCCACCACCGAAGTTGTGCCATCTTCTTAGGGCTTATAATGATTTCCTTACCAATCATCTCTCTCAGTTCAACGATAGTTATGTTTATGGAATCGATGGCTATCTCCAGAGTACATGACGAAATTGGCTTACTAACTCCGCCATCAAGTTTTTTGTGTATGAATCCACCTCCAGGTGTATATTGAACTTAGCCTTATCAGCATCTGGTGGTCCATAAACTTGATCAGCAAAAGCTCTGACAGCAAGATCTCCAGTATCTGCATACATATCATCAATCATCGCTTCAACTTTCAACTAACGATCAGTTGCAATACACTCCCAAAGCATCTGAAGCTCATGGGAGTGCTCAATTTGCACATAGGTATCACTCATGTTACGCCACACCAATTTTTCCCTCTGTCTGGATCCCCAAGGAATTCTAGAATGAAGCATATATATCAGCTGCGAAACAGAAACAGCCTCTTTGTAGTTTACAAGAAGACGCACATCCTGTCCGAACACAACCCTCTCGCAACCAAAATCTAGTTTTGCAGTGTACTGGCGGACATGAATTGTGAACTCATATAGGTCCGCTGCATCAAAGTTATTCCTAATTTTATTAAAAAGGGGACCATTCAGTTCATTCGACACTACTTTGCAGTAACTAATCTACTTGCAAGTCAAGGCACAGATAAGAAAAATTCACCTCTCGCTCTTCTCCCGAGTGGTTTTCTTCGAGATCTGGGTTGCATGACCCCGCATTCCAGCCGAACACTCCACCGCCGTCCTAGCTTTTCTCTTCAACCCGCTGCTCGTAGGTACCATGTTAGCAGACTTCTGGCTGACCTACTCGCTAACCTGGGCTACAGACCCCGCCGCTGCTTCGCTTGTCTGGCGTTGTGCCCGAGACGCTGGCTCCGACGAAGCCGAATCAGTCGCCGTCATAGCTACCACCTTGTCCTCGCTTGACATGCCGCCTCCGGATTCAGTGTGTGTGGGGGGTAGGTGGGGAGGGGCGGGGGCAGGGAGAAAAACTACTGTCGCCGCCTCCGAACCGGATTTAGTGGAGGGGAGGGAGAAAAAGGACCGCCGCCGCCAGATTTAGTGTCGGGGGTTAGGAAAGTAGAAATATGGATTTTCCCATCCGACACGTGGATGGTGACTTAGAAGGGACACAACAGGGGCACGACAGGTACTAATGTAACGGAATATCCTGACATAACGGCTAAGATTTGAAAATATTTGGTTTGTCAACCATTCACTCGAAATGCCCCTCTCAGTAATTACCCCTCAAACTTTTCGTGATTACACGCAACTTGTACCCCGCGTTGCCTTCGCCTGTGAACTTTCGGGCCACAAAGTAGTATCCCTCTACTGAGGTAGTACACTAGGCGTTGTAACCCGTGAGTTTTTCCGTCTTCGGGTCATTCTACCATGAGGGCAGTGCTTACCACCTGGTGTGTGGCTACAATGTATAGCAGCATGGGATCCCTCTCCTTTGGCGTGACCAGTACTGGAGATGTGGACATCAAGCGCTTGAGGTCTTCGAATGCCTCATCGGCCTCGGCCATCCACTCGAACTTCTCAGCCTTGCACAACAGTTGGTAGAACGGGAGAGCCTTTTCGCCCATGCAGCTGATAAATCTGGTGAGCGTCGCGATTCGTCCAGCTAGCTGCTGGACCCCTTTGACGTTCTTGGGCTTCTCCATGGCTAGTATAGCCCTGATTTTCTTCGGGTTGGCCTCGATGCCTCGCTGAGAGATGAAGTACCCGAGTAGTTGCCCGGACGGGACGCCGAAGGCACACTTGTTCGGGTTTAGCTTGATCTTGTAGCGATCGAGGTTGTCGAATGTCTCGCGGAGGTCGTCGATAAGTGTTCTGGCTGAAGGGAAATCGGTAGGCTACACTAGCGCAAATAAAAAATTTCTACCGCGTAAACCAGGAATACTGTTGTGATAGATCTCGGGATTACCACTAGACGCGTAGTTGCGGAACTTGATGAAGCGCGTCGAGGCAGTGTAGATGTTCTACATCTCCTTCATCCTCGTCACACGAGCAGCTCACCTTTGCACGGCTCGTCCAAGTGCTACAATTGCAGCACCTCCGAGGTATCCACACGTACAGGGTGGAAGTGTCAGACACCGGACTGCTAGGTCCGCGTATGCAACACATGCATGAGGAGTGGCGGCTAGGTGGAATGCTATACCCTGGTCAGCTCGCCCCACCCTCTCTTATATAGGCGTCCCTAGTGGGCTTCTACATTAGCATCCCATTAGTAGCCTAAGCCTGGTCTAATTCGGATCAAATCCTCATTAGGCTTCCAGCCCCTTAAGTGTGTGACCCTATAGGTTCATATACGTATAAACATGACACGAGTACACTTACTCCGTCAATAGTTGGTAACGGCCTCTAGCAAGACGTGCCAACTCCTAAACGCATATAAAGATCATTCAGACAAACCATCACAAGGTTTAGTACATGTCTTTCCCTTTGCCTCACGATATTTGGTCTAGCTCCAAGCTGGCCTCTCTTTCTTGATATTGTGATTCGGAATCCCTTTAATAGGTTAACTCTTAAATTTATGTAGCACGGCCATGCATTTCTGGATCCGATCACTTGAGGGCCCCAGAGATATCTCTCTCAAGTAGAGAGAGGCAAATCCCATCTTGATTGACCAATGCCTTGCAGCATGCTTCAGGATAAACCCGAAAGCTACCATTATAACTTCCCTAGTTACGGAGCAGCGTCTGATATCCCCAAAGTAGGTCGATCCACATCTCAAGTACATGCGACAATCTCAGGTCTAAGGACAAAAAAACACGATGTGTAGAGAGAACTGCAAGTCTAATTACCAGTCTCAAGTTGGGTTAGTACAAACCCATGTTCATAACATGTGTCCACATTATTGGTTTGACATCTCCATGTCTATGACTTTTGAAACATAGTCATCAACCAATCTATGTACTAGTTTAATATTCATGTGTGTCCTCACATGAACTCTGACTAGGGACAACTATTCGATAACCATACAAGTAAAGAGTTTCACAAACAATTCACATAATTGCCAATCAATACAAGTTCCTTGATATGGATATACAAGGAACATTACAATAACTCATGGATACATATGAAATATAATCATCTCTATGATTGCCTCTAGGGCATATTTCCTTCACCAGCCTCCTTGGTCTTGATTACTATGTCTTCGACATAGAACTGGACGTTGCGACTGATCTGGTTCTTCAGGCACGCCCACATGCACCTCTGGTAGGTGGCACATGCGTTCTTCAGCCCGGAGGGCATTGTGTTGTAGCAGAACACCTCGAACAACATGATGAACACCGTTTTCTCCTGATCTTCGACCTTTAGTTGAATTTGATTGTAGCCTGAGTAGGCGTCGAGGAAAGAGAGTCTCTTGCTTCCTGCAGTGGAGTCGATTATTTGATCGATCCGTGGTAGAGGGCAGTGGTCCTGAGGTCAGTGCTTGTTAAGCGATGTGAAGTCCACACACATCCACACGATGTCCGTGTCCTTCTTAGGGACTAGAACAGGGTTAGCTAACCATACGCTTTCCTTTATCTCCCTGACGACCCACAAGTATAGGGGATCACAACAGTCTTCAAGGGTAGTATTACCCAATTTATTGATTCGACACAAGGGGAGCCAAAGAATACTTATAATCCTTAACAACTAAGTTGTCAATTCAGATGCACCTGGAAATAGTCTTGCTCACAGTAGTTTATCAGTAGCAACGGTTTTCTAGTAGCAATAGCAAAGTAAGAGAAGCAGTAAACAGAGGCAATAGCAAACAGTAGGATCCGAGCGCGGTAGGCATAAGGATGGATGGACATGCATTGCATGGACAAGTCTAAACATGTAACTTCAAGATCTAGGGCATTTGCAGATAAATAAGAATAAGCATCCAAGTACTAAACAATCATAGGCATGTGCTTCATGTATAGTCATACATGCTCGCAATGAGAAATTTCACAACATCTTTTGTCCTGCCAGCCCGTTGTAGCGGGGCCTCAAGGGAATCTACTGGAAATTAAGGTACTCCTTTTAATAGAGCACTATAGCAAAGCATTAACACTCCATGAACACATGTGATCCTCACATCATAGCCATCCCCTCCGGTTGTCCCAATTTTTCTCACTTCAGGGACTTTGGATCCGGACAATGATATGTGTACACAACTTGTAGATAAGATCACAAACAAGACTATCATCATGAATTAATAATAAGTTCAGATCTGAGATCATGGCACTTGGGCCCTAGTGACAAGCATTAAGCACAACAAGTTGCAACAAAGTCAAATAGCACTAATAGAGATACTAGGCACTATGCCCTAACAATCTTATTCGATTACATGATAGAACTCATCCAATCCCTACCATCTCCATAGCCTAGAGCGGGGAATTACTCACTCATGGATGGGGGAAACATGGATGGTTGATGGAGAGGCATTGGTGATGATGATGGCGATGATCCTCTCCAAATTCCCCGTCCCGGCAGGGTGCCAGACAGGAGTTTCTGGTTTCGAATCGCGGTTTCTGGTGGTGGTGGCGCAGCAGAACTCTGTCTAGAAAAACGTCGAACCCCCTGAGTTTTTAGGTCACAAGGCAACTTATAGGCAAAGAGGGAGGCCGAGGGGGGCCCGAGGCAGCCACACCCCCTCTAGGCGCGGTCAGGACCATCCCGCGTGGCAGGGGGTGTGGGCCCCTCGGGGCCCCACTCCGTCTCATCTTCTGGCTCCATGAGTCTTCTGGTGAAATATGATTTTTGGCATATTTTCCGGAATTTTTCCTGGTAGTTGATTTTCTGCACAAAAACTAGACACCAAGGTAATTCTGCTGAAAACATCGTCAGTTCGCGTTAGTTGTATACAAATCACACAAGTTTAGAGGAGAAACAATAACAAAAGTGTTCGGAAAAGTTGATACATTTTGTACGTATCACTCCCTTATGAAGTTGGCATCGAGGAGTCTGTTGAGTTCGATGCGGATTACTTCAGCCCTTTTCTCGAACAGTCGACGCATTGACTGCTTAACCGGTTTTGCCTCCGGAAACACATTGAGTGCATGCTCGGCAAATTCCCTGGGAACTCTTGGCATGTCCATAGGACACCAGGCGAAGATTTCCTAGCACTCACGAAGGAATTCGACAAACGAGAGTTCCTATGCGGGACTCAGGTTGTTGGCGATCAACGCCGCCTTGGAGGGGTCCGTCGGGTGGACCTGCACCTTTTTAGTATTGAATGTGGAGTCTAACGACATGTTAGGTGTGTTTTGCCTGGTGATTGGGGCCAGACCATTGTCTGTGACCTCCTTGAGCCTTTCGAGCTCCTCCTGCATGTCGAATGACTGAGAGATTCCGTTGAAGTGCCTAACGCAGCTGTACGACTTGGTGAAGCTTCCTAGGACGGTGATGACACCGTTGGGTCCTAGCATCTTCAGTAGAAGGTATGCATAGTGTGGCACTGCCAGGAATATTGCGAATGCCACTCGCCCAAGGATCGCGTGGTATTGCGAGGGCCAGTCCACCACCTCGAACTCAAGCCGCTCGCGCCTGAAGTTGTTGGGGGTTCCAAAGATGACGTCGAGCCATATTTTTCCCAGGGGGTATATTCCCTTCCCTGGGATGATGCCGTGGAACATCATGTCCGATGCCTCTAGGCTGCATAGCCGGATCCGCATGGCTGAGAGTGTGCTAGCGAACATCAAGTTGATGACACTACCACCTTCCATGAAGATCCGGCTCATCTCGAATCCTCCAATCTGGGCCGTGAGCACCAGGGCAGAATGACCTGGGCGAGGGATCTCGCGCGGGCGATCTGAATAATCGAATGTGATGCATGACTCTGAGTCGCTGAGGTACTCAGGTATGGCTGGCGGAGAGGTAACAGCCAAGTTAACCTGGCGGGTGATCTTATTCTACACCCTGTTGGTTTGTCGTCCCATTTGTATCATTAGAGCCCCTAGCGGTGGCAGGTATGCATCCGCTCTGTTATTCTAGGTCGGTGCAGCCGCTGGTTGTGCGGGTGCTCCGGGTGGCGGAGGTGGAGCTCCATGTGCGACAGCTCCTGGGACGGGGGCGAACCCTGGGTTCACCGCTTGGCGACGCATCTAGGCGTAGCCCTCATGGAGTTTCTGGAACTCCCTGCAATCCTTGAGCATGTGGCTGGCCTTCCTTTCGCCATCCTGCTTATCGATGTAGAAGTGGATGGTGCAGGGACCCGTTAGTTTGTCGAGTGCGAACAGCTCGTCATAACAGTTGCAGCGCTGCCACATTTGTGTTGGTCTCCCGCTGCTGCGGTAGTTGCTGCCACAGTATCCCCTATTGCGGTTTCCGTACTCGTGGCGATCGGCGTAGCCAGTCGCGACCATATCGACCTCTTCGCGCTCATCGTAGCCGCGCGATCTTCTTTTCCCACGGCGATCGCGCCTGCGGCCGAAGTCGTCCTCGTTGTTGGAGATATTCCCTAGAGGCAATAATAAAAGTAGTTATTATTATGTCTTTTGTTAATGATAAATGTTTACATTCATGCTATAACTGTATTAACCGGAAACATTAATACTTGTGTGATTTGTAAACTTGTTAGAGTCCCTAGTAAAGCCTCTTTGTAATACTAGCTTGTTGGTTAATAGATGATCATGGTTTCCTAATCATGAACATTGAGATGTTATTAACAACATGATCATATCATTAGGAGAATGGTGTGATGGACATACTCCTATAGATAAGCGTAGCATAAAGATCAAGTCATTTCAATAGTTCAATTTCTATGAGCTTTCAGATACATAGTAACCTAATTCCTTCGAACATGAGATCATGCTAATCACCATCACCGGATGGATGCTTTGATGTCATCAAACACTGCTTCATAACTGGGTGGTTATAAAGGTGGCATTGAGTGTTCGGAAAGTATGTGTTGAGGCACATGGAACAAGAGTGGGATTTGTCCATCCATATGACGGATAGATATACTCTGGGCCCTCTCAGTGGAATGTCATCCAATTAGCTTGCAAGCATGTGACTGGCTCACAAGGGATCACATATCATAGGAACAAGTAAAGAGTACTTATCGGTAACGAGGTTGGACTAGGTATGCAGAGATACCGACGATCAGACCTCGAATAAGTAAAATATCGCGAGACAAAGGGAAATTGGTATCGTAGGTAAATGGTTCATTCGGTCGCAAAGTAATCTTAGAAATATTTGGGAGCCATATGAATTTCTAGATTCCTCTATTGGTTATTGATCGGAGAAGAGTCTCGGACATATTTGCATAATTCACGAACCGTAGGGAGACACACTTAATGATTCGATGTTGTTTAGTAGATATGGAATGTGAGTAAGAAGATCGAATGTTGTTCGGGGTCTCGGATGGGATCTGGGATATCACGAGGAGATCCGGAATGGTCCGTAGAATAAGATTCATATAAGGAAAGTTCAATTCCGGAGTTCAGGAATAGTTTCAGTGATTTCACCAGAATTTTCTAGAAGGGTCTAGAAGGTTCACCAATCTGGAGGGGGAAGGGTACATGATGTGTCATGACAAAGTGGAATGGTTGCATCATGTCCTAGGTCACTTGTCTGGACACTTGGAATAGAGAAATTAAACTCTAAATTGAAAGTCAAAAAACCAATTTGAAAAAGCCAAACTAGGACAATATTTCCAAGTGGAGGGAGGGAAGGATTCCTACCTAGGGAAGGAATCCTCCCTCCCCTTGCCGCCGGCCACATAAAGTGGAGTTGGGGGAGGATTCCCTCCCCCTTGCCGCCCCTTGTGGCATCCCGCAAAAACCACTACTAGAAAATCGCGTTGTTTTTGTGCATTGCATCATCATGATCGCATGCTCATGTCATCAGGCCACATTGCATTTGTGCATCGTCATCATCTTGCATGTGCTCGTATAAAACTATTTTCAGAAAAACCTGTCTTTGTTTTCTAAACGCCCCATCTTATTCAAACACCGAAAACCGGGTCCCCGGAATATTTTGTTTTGTCCGCGGTCGGATTGCAAAAGCGCTGTTTAAAAATAAATATTTTAATTAATTATTTTAGTGGGGGCAGTCGAACGGGCCGACCGACCCGAACGACCACCCCCAGGAACTAAAACGGTCCACCCCAAACCAGCCCTCTAAATACTACAGCTACCAGTTAATCTACCCTCTCTCCCCAGCCACCTCACCCCGGCCACTCCCCTTGTGCCACCTCACCCTCTCCCTACCCCCCAACCAACCAGAAATCGCCACCTCAGCAGCCCCTCTCTCCCTCCCTCACCACTCCACTCAACACACACCCAGCCGACCCCACCCCTGGTCCCTGACCCCGCCAGACCCACACGACTCACCCAGCACGCCACGCACCCCGCCCCTCACCCGCCGACCCCACGGGACCCACCCGTCAGCCTTCCCCTGACCCGGTCCAACCTCCTCCCTCACCCACACGCCCTGCCCCGCGGGTCCCACCCTGTCCCCGCACGCGTCCCTTCCCCCCCACCTGGAACCTCCCCCGGACTCCACCACCCACCGCTCCGTCCGCTCCCCTGGCCTTCCCCGCGCGCGCCTTCCCCCGCGTCAACCGCCACCGGCTCCGCTCGCCGCCTAGCCCCCCCCCCCCCCCCCCCCCGCGGCCGCATCCTCCCACCTCCTCTCTTCCTTCCTGGCTCGCTCCGCCGCCCAGCCCCGCAAGCTCTCTCCGCCGCCACGCTCCCTCCCTGCCTCCCAAGCTCGCCCGCCGGTCCTCCCCTCCGCTCCGCCGCTCGCCTGAGCCCGTCTCCGCCTCCGCCCTCGCCGGCGCTCCTCCTCGGCGTCCGCCGCCGCCCGCCCGGAGCCGGCCTCGACCCTCTGCCTCGACGCGGCCCCGTGCGCCGCCGCCGGCACCTCCTCCGCCGGCCCCGACCCCGGCTCGCCCGCGACGGCATCCCTCGTCGCCCACAGCCACCGGACCCCCCGAGCACCGGCCACGCGCCTTCCTCCGATGGCCCCGGCCGCCGGCCTCTGCTCCGGCCACCCGACGACCCTCCCCGCGGCTGCCCTCCTGCGCCATGGCCGCCGTCCAAGCGCCGTCGTCTCCGCACCGCCTCCCCGCGCCTCGCCCCCGAGCTGCGGCCGGCCTCCGCTGCAGCAGTACGTCGGCCTCACCGCCTCCTCCGCCGTCCCCGCGCGCGTCCTCACCGGCCCGGCCCTTCGTCCCGCGCCACCGCGTCTACGCCACAAGCCGCGCCCGTCCCCGCCACCAAGTCCGGCCGGCCTGCCGCCGTCGCATCTGCCTGCACCAGCGCAGACCGCCCCTCCCGAGCTCGCCATCCCTGTCTAGCCACGGCTTCGTCCAGGACATGTGTGTGTGTGTGTGTGTGCATGTCGCTGTATGTGTTTGTTTGGTTCCGTGGCGTACCTTGAGCCTTTGGTATGTCGCTCCTTGAACCAGTTCGACCATCTGTGGAAAACACCACAAGATCTTCGTCAGGGAGCCTCAAGACCACCGGAATAGAAAGCCAAGGACACCGAGAACCTGCGGTACCCGGAGGTCGTCACCGGACCAGAACATCAAGACCTTCCTGGAGCGCCAAGATCTACTCCTCGAACCCCTGAAGACCGATCCGAAGCGCCAGAACCCGATTCGGAAGGACGCCAGGATCGGATCCGAAGGACCCCCGGTGTCGAGCCCGAGCTCGCCAACGACACTGAAGACGGAGCGCTAAGACCGTGCCCGGATCCGGAGTCCGAACCCGATACCGCCAAGGCCACCGACGCGGAGACGCCGAGTACTTCATCCCGGACACCGAGACCCCGACGCAACCAGTGCTTCGTCCCGAACGCCATGACCGACAACATGACCCGAAGACCCCGGATGCAACAAGATCTACCCCGATCCGAAGACCCTAACCCTGGACCCCGAGACCGAACCCCGAACCCCGGAACCTCAAGATCGTCGAGACCCCTAATGTGTGAACCCCTTCCCGAAACCCTATTTTTATAAATGATACCAACTTGTTGCATATTAATTGTTCATGCATGCATCCATATCATGTGGTTTGGGGGCCTTATGCCGATTCACCATATAATTAAATATGGGGCCCATATGCGGGCAAATCTAGTCTCATATCGGCCTCATTTAAACTTGTGTAGCGAACCGGTATCTTATCTTGCCTTGTTAAACAACATTTAAATTGCGGGGCTTCTAAATAACATGAACCATCTAATTAATTGTCGGGACCCCGGTTCCGCTTAATATTGACCTAATTGCATCGCACCTTTGTCATGCCATGCATCATATCATAAGCATGCCGATCTTTTGCCGTAGTATTAAATATTGCATCCGGTGTTTATTCTAGTGTTTCGCTTCTTCGCGGATAAGGCCTTTGAGTTGATGTGAGCTTCGCCCCGATCTTCGGTTGAACCTTCGACAATGTTTTCAGGCGAGCATCTCCCTCTTTCTACCTATCTTACTTTTATAGTCTTTATTCCCTCCTGTTGATCTATTGCTACCTGTGTTGCGATGCTCTAGTTTTCGTACCCGTGATATCCCTTGCAGCCGTATATTGCCTTGGACACACCCTATTCCCTGTTGTTTGGTAGATAGTTGGACTTGCGCGTCGTAGTCGCTTGCTCAAGTGCTGTTGCGTGTTGTCATATGCCACAGTTGTTGATGTATTGCCGCATGTTGATGATGGAGATGATTCTAGTTTTACTTATCATCACTTTAATTTCTGTTTAACAACTAAAATTGAAATAAGCAGAGGCATCGGTGGGTGATAGAAAATATTTGGTTTCCGGACGCCCACTTGTGTCCCGTAAGACCCCGAGTACTTGATACCTGTTCCTTGCTTTATCGCGCTATCCACATCCGGGAGGTATATGGGACCCCCCTGAGCCAGAGCTTGATTCATTCTTATTTCTTGGGGCCACAAACTAGTTTGAGGTTTTATTTACGATCCTGTACTTATGCCATGCTACTTATGTATTTAAATTGTGCGACAGATAGCACACTGTACTGTTTAGGATCGTGGCACGATTCCGCGGTGTCGACAAGCCCAGTTTTGGGTTCCCAGTCGTTCACAGCCGTCCCCACAACCTTGGGTCCGTCTCGGAGCTTGCTTACTTCGTTGCGGGTGTACTTCAAGGGGTGGCCCCCTGAAATATTTCTGAATCCTGTGATTGTTCAGTCGTGAAAGCCTCGTTGGGTTTTGATTTGGTTTTTCCGAGGTTGATCGAGCGTGTGTTGCTATTGGTGCACCCCGGCCGGGTAAAACTTTCTGAAAGCCGTGTCCGCGGATATGGACGACTTGGAGCACAGTATCTCGATCATAGACAAGCATAACTAAAGTTTATTGTTATAAATTTGACTTATAATGACTAGTAATCAGCTTCACTATAATTGAATGGCTAATTAATACTGCCCACAACTGCTTGTTTGGAGTGTCGCTTGCGACCATTGTACCTGACTAGTAAGTGTTGCAACTACAACGGAATGGCTGAATAAAAGTACCAACAACTGCTGGGTTTTTGGGTTTCTCACATGCTATCTGTATCTGATTAGTAATTGTTGCAACTACAACGGAATGGTTAACTAAAAGTGCCCACTGCTTATTTTATCAGGACGGTTAACTAAACCTGACTAGTAAAGTGCCGCAACTATAATTGAATAAATAAAACTGCCAACTGTGTGAGTTCCTCGGTTAACTTCCTCGTTTGGTCTTGAGGGGGAAACACCAGGATGGGTTTGTTTGGTGTTAGTTTCAGGTTGAATCCGGATAGGTCATTCTCACCCCTCTCTGATAACCGCCAGTTGTATCGAGTCTCTATAGGTTGTTTAGTGCATGCTGCCGCTGCCGCTTCAGTCCACCATACCTATGTAGGCGAGGACCGCCGAATTCTATCCTCGCCGTGTACTGGCCTCAGTACTGACGCTCCTTCTTTTTCCTTTGCCCTTTGCCGGCACCCCTTTTGTTTAAGCAGGTTTTGAGATCGACGCCGTTAGCAGGGTTACCCTTCCGGCTTGGTCTGGGCAGGGTTATGGACGCCATTGGTTATTCTTCAGGGCTCTTAGCCCCATTTGCTTCTTGTCCGTAGCTGGACGCTCTATCGTTTTCAAGGTGATTTGGATCTTTGTATATTATATCTGTCTTCTTGACTCTTTGAGTCGCTGTTATATATATCTGTTCTGTGGGTCCCATCGAGGACTGTTGTGTAATGTTATTACTTTCGTTTTCCACCCGCACGAAAGTGCCTGGTGGGCACCTTTGAATCGTTTCTATGCGGGTTTGGCGAATTTTGCTCAAACTTGCATAGGTCTGATTCTGAGGGTGTTACAGAGTGGTATCAGAGCCCAGCAGTTACGATACCCCACAAGTCCAGCCTGTAGGATAACCTAGCTAACGGCCGAAGTAGAGTGTCAAAACTATTTTTGCAAAATCGGTTGGATAGTTCTGATTAGGTCTGATTTTACTCCTTACCCCTCTGCTATTCTCCTCTAATCTCTACGCGTTTTAAATCCGCTCTCATCTCTTTCTTCGAGTCCAGGAATTCTCGTGGTTGGGTTCCGCCGTACCTTCAGGGTTCCGCTTCCTCCTCTGATAATGGTGTTGCTACATCCGGTCTTCATGCTATCCGAGGAATCCTTCGTCTGGTGGACTTCTCTTGGTTCCTTCTCGTGTCTTCCGGTGTTTTCCGACGCGACGACATCATCCACGCCAGATCCGATGCAGAGTCTGTATCACTCCCTTGTTTCCGAACCTCGCTTGTCGAGATCTTCAGTCTAATTCCGAGAGTTGGTTGCATAATCCGCCTATTCGTGTGCAGAGTAATGGTTTGGGTGCGCGATGGACTGATCACCATCCGACTACTCTTAACATTCGCTCTTGTACATCGAATCGGTGGATCCAGCAGTTCTACTCCGTCCACAGAAGTTAGGGGTGGCTTATTGTGGATACCTCTACCTTTGACCTTTTGTCCCCGGAGTGTTCTCTCGACGATCCCGGACAACAACCCTTGTTAGTGGTGTCGTGAGGATCTACACGAAGCGAGAAGATGCCCCGCCGACCCTCCTTCCGGTACCATGAGGCGGATCTCGAGGGCGAGATCCATTGTTAGTGGTGTCGAATTGTGGCATCCCGCAAAAACCACTACTAGAAAATCGCGTTGTTTTTGTGCATTGCATCATCATGATCGCATGCTCATGTCATCAGGCCACATTGCATTTGTGCATCGTCATCATCTTGCATGTGCTCGTATAAAACTATTTTCAGAAAAACCTGTCTTTTTTTTCTAAACGTCCCATCTTATTCAAACACCGAAAACCGGGTCCCCGGAATATTTTGTTTTTTCCGCGGTCGGATTGCAAAAGCGCTGTTTAAAAATAAATATTTTAATTAATTATTTTAGTGGGGGCAGTCGAACGGGCCGACCGACCCGAACGACCACCCCCAGGAACTAAAACGGTCCACCCCAAACCAGCCCTCTAAATACTACAGCTACCAGTTAATCTACCCTCTCTCCCCAGCCACCTCACCCTGGCCACTCCCCTTGCGCCACCTCACCCTCTCCCTACCCCCCAACCAACCAGAAATCGCCACCTCAGCAGCCCCTCTCTCCCTCCCTCACCACTCCACTCAACACACACCCAGCCGACCCCACCCCTGGTCCCTGACCCCGCCAGACCCACACGACTCACCCAGCACGCCACGCACCCCTCCCCTCACCCGCCGACCCCACGGGACCCACCCGTCAGCCTTCCCCTGACCCGGTCCAACCTCCTCCCTCACCCACACGCCCTGCCCCGCGGGTCCCACCCTGTCCCCGCACGCGTCCCTTCCCCCCACCTGGAACCTCCCCCGGACTCCACCACCCACCGCTCCGTCCGCTCCCCTGGCCTTCCCCGCGCGCGCCTTCCCCCGCGTCAACCGCCACCGGCTCTGCTCGCCGCCTAGCCCCCCCGCGGCCGCATCCTCCCACCTCCTCTCTTCCTTCCTGGCTCGCTCCGCCGCCCAGCCCCGCAAGCTCTCTCCGCCGCCGCGCTCCCTCCCTGCCTCCCAAGCTCGCCCGCCGGTCCTCCCCTCCGCTCCGCCGCTCGCCTGAGCCCGTCTCCGCCTCCGCCCTCGCCGGCGCTCCTCCTCGGCGTCCGCTGCCGCCCGCCCGGAGCCGGCCTCGACCCTCTGCCTCGACGCGGCCCCGCGCGCCGCCGCCGGCACCTCCTCCGCCGGCCCCGACCCCGGCTCGCCCGCGACGGCATCCCTCGTCGCCCACAGCCACCGGACCCCCCGAGCACCGGCCACGCGCCTTCCTCCGATGGCCCCGGCCGCCGGCCTCTGCTCCGGCCAGCCGACGACCCTCCCCGCGGCTGCCCTCCTGCGCCATGGCCGCCGTCCAAGCGCCGTCGTCTCCGCACCGCCTCCCCGCGCCTCGCCCCCGAGCTGCGGCCGGCCTCCGCTGCAGCAGTACGTCGGCCTCACCGCCTCCTCCGCCGTCCCCGCGCGCGTCCTCACCGGCCCGGCCCTCCGTCCCGCGCCACCGCGTCTACGCCACAAGCCGCGCCCGTCCCCACCGCCAAGTCCGGCCGGCCTGCCGCCGTCGCATCTGCCTGCACCAGCGCCGACCGCCCCTCCCGAGCTCGCCATCCCTGTCTAGCCACGGCTTCGTCCAGGACATGTGTGTGTGTGTGTGTGTGCATGTCGCTGTATGTGTTTGTTTGGTTCCGTGGCGTACCTTGAGCCTTTGGTATGTCGCTCCTTGAACCAGTTCGACCATCTGTGCAAAACACCACAAGATCTTCGTCAGGGAGCCTCAAGACCACCGGAATAGAAAGCCAAGGACACCGAGAACCTGCGGTACCCGGAGGTCGTCACCGGACCAGAACATCAAGACCTTCCTGGAGCGCCAAGATCTACTCCTCGAACCCCTGAAGACCGATCCGAAGCGCCAGAACCCGATTCGGAAGGACGCCAGGATCGGATCCGAAGGACCCCCGGTGTCGAGCCCGAGCTCGCCAACGACACTGAAGACGGAGCGCTAAGACCGTGCCCGGATCCGGAGTCCGAACCCGATACCGCCAAGGCCACCGACGCGGAGACGCCGAGTACTTCATCCCGGACACTGAGACCCCGACGCAACCAGTGCTTCGTCCCGAACGCCATGACCGACAACATGACCCGAAGACCCCGGATGCAACAAGATCTACCCCGATCCGAAGACCCTAACCCTGGACCCCGAGACCGAACCCCGAACCCCGGAACCTCAAGATCGTCGAGACCCCTAATGTGTGAACCCCTTCCCGAAACCCTATTTTTATAAATGATACCAACTTGTTGCATATTAATTGTTCATGCATGCATCCATATCATGTGGTTTGGGGGCCTTATGCCGATTCACCATATAATTAAATATGGGGCCCATATGCGGGCAAATCTAGTCTCATATCGGCCTCATTTAAACTTGTGTAGCGAACCGGTATCTTATCTTGCCTTGTTAAACAACATTTAAATTGCGGGGCTTCTAAATAACATGAACCATCTAATTAATTGTCGGGACCCCGGTTCCGCTTAATATTGACCTAATTGCATCGCACCTTTGTCATGCCATGCATCATATCATAAGCATGCCGATCTTTTGCCGTAGTATCAAATATTGCATCCGGTGTTTATTCTAGTGTTTCGCTTCTTCGCGGATAAGGCCGTTGAGTTGATGTGAGCTTCGCCCCGATCTTCGGTTGAACCTTCGACAATGTTTTCAGGCGACCATCTCCCTCTTTCTACCTATCTTACTTTTATAGTCTTTATTCCCTCCTGTTGATCTATTGCTACCTGTGTTGCGATGCTCTAGTTTTCGTACCCGTGATATCCCTTGCAGCCGTATATTGCCTTGGACACACCCTATTCCCTGTTGTTTGGTAGATAGTTGGACTTGCGCGTCGTAGTCGCTTGCTCAAGTGCTGTTGCGTGTTGTCATATGCCACAGTTGCTGATGTATTGCCGCATGTTGATGATGGAGATGATTCTAGTTTTACTTATCATCACTTTAATTTTTGTTTAACAACTAAAATTGAAATAAGCAGAGGCATCGGTGGGTGATAGAAAATATTTGGTTTCCGGATGCCCACTTGTGTCCCGTAAGACCCCGAGTACTTGATACCTGTTCCTTGCTTTATCGCGCTATCCACATCCGGGAGGTATATGGGACCCCCCTGAGCCAGAGCTTGATTCATTCTTATTTCTTGGGGCCACAAACTAGTTTGAGGTTTTATTTACGATCCTATACTTATGCCATGCTACTTATGTATTTAAATTGTGCGACAGATAGCACACTGTACTGTTTAGGATCGTGGCACGATTCCGCGGTGTCGACAAGCCCAGTTTTGGGTTCCCAGTCGTTCACAGCCGTCCCCACAACCTTGGGTCCGTCTCGGAGCTTGCTTACTTCGTTGCGGGTGTACTTCAAGGGGTGGCCCCCTGAAATATTTCTGAATCCTGTGATTGTTCAGTCGTGAAAGCCTCGTTGGGTTTTGATTTGGTTTTTCCGAGGTTGATCGAGCGTGTGTTGCTATTGGTGCACCCCGGCCGGGTAAAACTTTCTGAAAGCCGTGTCCGCGGATATGGACGACTTGGAGCACAGTATCTCGATCATAGACAAGCATAACTAAAGTTTATTGTTATAAATTTGACTTATAATGACTAGTAATCAGCTTCACTATAATTGAATGGCTAATTAATACTGCCCACAACTGCTTGTTTGGAGTGTTGCTTGCGACCATTGTACCTGACTAGTAAGTGTTGCAACTACAACGGAATGGCTGAATAAAAGTACCAACAACTGCTGGGTTTTTGGGTTTCTCACATGCTATCTGTATCTGATTAGTAATTGTTGCAACTACAACGGAATGGTTAACTAAAAGTGCCCACTGCTTATTTTATCAGGACGGTTAACTAAACCTGACTAGTAAAGTGTCGCAACTATAATTGAATAAATAAAACTGCCAACTGTGTGAGTTCCTCGGTTGACTTCCTCGTTTGGTCTCGAGGGGGAAACACCAGGATGGGTTTGTTTGGTGTTAGTTTCAGGTTGAATCCGGATAGGTCATTCTCACCCCTCTCTGATAACCGCCAGTTGTATCGAGTCTCTATAGGTTGTTTAGTGCATGCTGCCGCTGCCGCTTCAGTCCACCATACCTATGTAGGCGAGGACCGCCGAATTCTAGCCTCGCCGTGTACTGGCCTCAGTACTGACGCTCCTTCTTTTTCCTTTGCCCTTTGCCGGCACCCCTTTTGTTTAAGCAGGTTTTGAGATCGACGCCGTTAGCAGGGTTACCCTTCCGGCTTGGTCTGGGCAGGGTTATGGACGCCATTGGTTATTCTTCAGGGCTCTTAGCCCCATTTGCTTCTTGTCCGTAGCTGGACGCTCTATCGTTTTCAAGGTGATTTGGATCTTTGTATATTATATCTGTCTTCTTGACTCTTTGAGTCGCTGTTATATATATATCTGTTCTGTGGGTCCCATCGAGGACTGTTGTGTAATGTTATTACTTTCGTTTTCCACCCGCACGAAAGTGCCTGGTGGGCACCTTTGAATCGTTTCTATGCGGGTTTGGCGAATTTTGGTCAAACTTGCATAGGTCCGATTCTGAGGGTGTTACACCCCTCTCTCTCATAAATAGAGGTGAGGGGTGCCCCTTGCCCCACACCTCCAAGCCCTAGCCGCCGGCCACCACCCAAGTTGTCGTCGCCCTAGAACCCTCCTCCCAAGCCGCCGACTTGGGGCATCCTCTTCCCCTATCCGTCTGCCACACCACCCACTTGGCGTCCTCTAAACCCTAGATCGCCAAGCCCCTCTTCTAATCCACCATACTTGCTCCGTCTTAGGCGAAGCCCTGCGGGATCTCCCCTCTAAACTCCGACACCATGCCATCATGCTGCCGGAATCATGAGGAGAGAGCTACAACCTCCGTTGCCTGCTAGAACAATGGAGATGAAGGTCTTCATCGAGTACCGAACATGTGACCGACCGCGGGAGTGCTGCCGGAATGCGGCGCTGGAAGGATCGTATACGTGATCTTGAGATCGGCAAGTGAACGACTACATCACCCACGAGAATCTGCTCTCGTTAACCGCTTTGGAATCTTCAAGGGTGAGTACTCTATCGACTCATTGCTACAATCTAGTAGATAGATATTGGCTTGTGTGTGTTCATGCGGAAGAATTTTTTGTTTTCCATGCTATGAACCCTACACTCGTCAGCCGAACGTGTTCGGTTGACGGCATCCTCACCATCAACCCAACGATTCGCGATGTCCATGAGGTGATCGATTGTTTTGAGCTTGATGCGCCCCAGCTCCTCTCTGAATTTGTGGCGCCTTACACCATCATTGAAGGCGTCGATTGCCCTTTCCCCTAAGATGTTCTTGGCGGAGTTCTTGATGATGGACCAACTCTGTATTTACAAGCGGATGGACTCGTTGGACCGTTGGCAATAGGCGCGTAGCTCCTCGATTGAAGCTAGTCTTTTGCTGGTGCCTTCGAAGTTGCGGATCAAGCAGTATGCTAGATTTTCCAAGCTGCGAATGGATCCGGAGTGGAGGCTGTTGAGCTAGGCTCTGGCTGCGCCCGTCAGCTGCAGCTGAAGGCATTGCATGGCTGTGTTTTTACTCCCACCGTGGAGTTTGACTGACGACAGATGGTCATTGAGCTAGATCTTTGGCTCTTGCATGTCGTCGAACTTCGGGTTGTCCGAAGGAAGCTTGAAGCCCTTAGGCATCCGTGATTGCCATATGGCCCTGCTGAAGCACCTGGCGCTGCACAGCTCCGTGTCCTCGTCTTTAGACTCCATGGAGCACGCGTGTTTTGCACGTTACTTGTTAATCTTGTGTTGCGCGAGCTCACTGCGAGCATCGTAGTTCTGGCTCCTGCGATGTGGGTTGCGGTAGCGTCGCGGCAGGTCATGCTCTTCCTCATCGGATGAGGGTGTGCGGCTTCAGGTGAATTTTACCGCGGGCTTTTTCTTTGGATCCGTGGCTGCTTCATCATGGATTTGTGGATTGATTTGCATACCATGGTCTCCCGCCGGTGAATTGCGTACCATGGTCTCCCGCCGGTGGCGGGTTTGATGCCAGGTAGGTGGTGGCTGCCATGACCACAGCTTGCGGCGTTTTGGGCATGATATTGCCTACGAGTCCATCATCATGAATGACATGTCGAGTGCCTTGGTGGCCTCGTGCCGTGCGGTGGGATCCATGCGTTCCATGCGCGAGCGGTACTTGCGGTCATGGTAGCCCTTCGACGTAGAGCCACCAGCGGAGAGCGCAGCTCGTCACATGCTCGACTCATCAGTCGCTCGCCTGCACTGATCGAGCTTGATTTGCTTCTTGATTTGTCGATTGTGCTCCTCCATGAGGATCCAGTGGTAGCCCATCTGAAGGGTTTCGCGGCATAGTAAATCAAAATTTTCTATGGATGCGAACAGAGGGAAAGCCAAGATCTAATCTAGGAGATGCAAACAACAAGAGAGATTGGATTAGATCTTCATACCCTTGAAGATTCGCACAGCGGAACGTTCGTCGGAACGTGGGTGATGTAGTCGTACTCGCTTCTCCTCCTCGCGATCCGATCCGATCTAGCACCACAAGTGGCGGTGCCTCCGTGAGATGCACACGTGCAGCACCTCGACGTCTCCTCCTTCCTTGGTCCAGCAAGTATGGTGGAGAGACGGATTGGATCTACAACACGACGGCGTGGTGTATATGGTGGAGAATTTCTGCAGCAGGGCTTCGCCTACAAGCAGTCGGGAGGGAGAGAGGAGGGCAGCAGGGCGGCTAGGGTTGGAGGGGAAGGTGTGGGGGGGTGGTGCGCCCCCAGCCCTCTATATATAGAGGGTTGGGCGCAGCTCTAGCCCCTCCCCCAAGCCAAGGCCGGCGGCCCCAAAAGAGGAGTGCGGGCAAGGAACCCCCCCCCCCCTTCTAGAAGCTCTATCTCGAGTTTAAAACTCTCTTGGCCGGCTGGGCCCTATGGGGCCTTGTGCCCCCAGGCCCAATGCGGCCAGGGAACTCCCTCATAGGCCCATGCCCCCTCCCGGAAGGTGGGGCCATGTTGGTCCCCTTCCGGAAGGTTCTAGAAGCTTCCGGTACAATACCGATTAACCCGGAACAATTCCGAACTCCAAAAAACTGCACTGCCTTATATGAATCTTATTCTCCGGACCATTCTGGAACCTCTCGTGATATCCCAGATCCCATCGAGACTCCGAACAAAAACTCATAAACCAATTATCCAATCTATCCTAGCGTCGAGACACGTTAAGTGTGTGACCCTTCGGGTTCGAGAATATGCAGACATGATCTTCTATCAATAATCAACAGCGGGGTCTGGGCACCCATATTGACTCCCACACATTCATCGATGATCATATCGGATGAACCACGATGCCAGTATTCAATCAATCCCATATATATATTCCCTTCGTCTCGCGATATTTTACTTGCCCGAGATTTGATCGTCGGTACCATCATACCTAGTTCAATCTCGTTCACAGCAAGTACTTTACTCGTTCCGTAATCCGATATCACTTTGTGATTAACTCCTTAACCACATGCTTGCAAGCGGTGTTGATATCGATTACCGAGTGGGCCCGAAGTATATCTCTCTGACTTGGGAGGGACAAATCCCATGTCGATACATACAACCCAACAGATACTTTCCGATAACCTGAGAGACACCTTTATGATCACCCTCTCATAGGATGACATTTGATGACCTCAAAGCTTTCTTCCGATACCAGGGAGTTGTATTATCTCATGGTCTAAGGAATACAACATTTGACATAAGAAAAGCTTCGCAAAGACGAACACGATGACACGATCTAATTGCTTCGCTTAGTTTGGGTATGTCCATCATATCATTCTCCCAATGATATGATCTCATTATCAATTGACAACTCATGTCTATGGTTAGGAAACCTTAACCATCATTGATCAATGAGCTAGTCCATAGAGGCGTACTAGGGACACGGTGTTGTTCACAAACCACACAAGTATTAAAGTTTCCGCTTAATACAATTCTAGCATGGAATATAAACATTATCATGAACAAGAATTATAATAATAACATCTTTATTATTGCCTCTAGGGCATAATTCCAACAGTCTCACTTGCACTAGAGTCAATAATCTAGTTTACATTTGGCAACAATCTCACACCCATGGCACTGAGGTGCTGATCATGTTTTGCACGCGGAAGAGGTTTAGTCAACGGATTTGCGACATTCAGATCTGTATGTACTTTGCTAATCTTCAGATCTCCATCTGCTATATAATCTCGGATTATATGAAACTTGCGGTTGATATGCTTGGTGTTTGGATGATATCTTGGTTCCTTAGCGAGTGCTATGGCGCCAGTGTTGTCACACAATATCTCCAGTGGGTCCAATGCACTTGGAACCACGCCAAGCTCAGTGATGAAGTTTCTGATCCAAACTCCTTCACTTGACGCTTCTGCAGCAGCCATGTATTCCGCTTCTACTGTAGATCCCGCGATAACCGTTTGCTTGCAGCTTCTCCAGCTCAGAGCTCCTCCATTCAAAATATACACGTATCCTGTCTGAGATTTAGAATCATCCTTGTCGGTGTCGAAACTAGCGTCGACGTAACCTTTTACGACGAGTTGTTCATCACCCCCATAGACTAAGAACATTTCTTTGGTTATATTTAGGTACTTTAGGATGTTCTTCACGGCTGTCCAGTGTTCCACTCCTGGATCACTTTGATATCTGCTCGTCAAACTAAGAGCATTGGACACATCCGGTCTAGTACACAGCATGGCATACATGATAGAACCTATGGCCGAGGCATAAGGCACTTTGCTCATAGCTTCCCTATCATTTACCGTAGCTGGACACTAAGCCTTGCTCAATATCTTACCTGACAACATAGGCACTGAACCTTTCTTTGCCTTATCCATTCTGAACCTTTTCAGAACTTTGTCTAGGTATGTACTCTGGCTTAAAGCTATCAGGCTTCTTTGTCTATCTCTATAGATTTTGATGCCCAATATATAAGAAGTTTCACCTAGGTATTTCATTGAAAAACACTTGTTCAAATAACTCTTCACATCATTAAGCATGTTGATGTCATTTCCAATAATCAATATGTCATCCACATATAGTACCAGAAACGTCACCGAGCTCCCACTCACTTTCTTGTAGATACAAGCTTCGTAGCAATTTGGAACAAATCCAAAGCTCTTGATCACTTGATCAAAACGAAGGTTCCAACTCCGAGATGCTTGCTTCACTCCATAAATGGAACGCTGAAGTTTGCATACTTTATCAGCATCCTTAGGATCGACAAAACCTTCGGGTTGCATCATATACAACTCTTCATCAATGTTGCCATTGAGGAACGCAGTATTGACATCCATCTGCCATATTTCATAATCATGAAACGCAGCAATTGCTAATAAAATCCGAATGGACTTAAACATCGCTACGGGAGAGAAAGTCTCATCGTAGTCAACTCCTTGAACTTGCCGAAAACCTTTCACGACAAGCCATGCTTTATAGACGGTAACATTACCATCCGCGTCCGTTTTCTTCTTGAAAATCCATTTGCACTCAATGGCCTTACAGTCGCTAGGAGGGTCCACCAAAGTCCATACTTGGTTTTCGCTCATGGATCCTAGTTCGGATTTCATGGCTTCTAGCCATTTCTCAGAGTCCGGGCTCATCATCGCTTCTTCATAGTTCGTAGGTTCACTGTCTTCTACTAACAAGACAGTCAAGAAAGGGTTGCCGTACCACTCAGGAGGGGCACGCAACCTTGTCGACCTGCGACGTTCAGTAGCAGCATCGTCCGAAGCTTCATGATCCTTGTCATTAGCTTCCTCTATCGTTGGTGCAGGCGGCACTGGAACAATTTCAGGTGCTGCGCTACTCTCCAACTCAAGAGAAGGTTCAATAACCTCGTCTAGCTCTACTTTCCTCCCACTCACTTCTTTCAAGAGAAACTCCTTATCAAGAAAGGAACCGTTCTTTGCGACAAACACTTTGCCTTCGGTTCTGTGATAGAAGGTATACCCAATAGTTTCCTTAGGGTATCCTATGAAGACTCATTTCTCCGCTTTGGGTTCGAGCTTGTCCGGCATCAACTTCTTGACGTAAGCTTCGCATCCCCAAACTTTAAGAAATGACAACTTAGGTTTAGCACCAACCACAGTTCATACGGTGTCGTCTCAACGGATTTAGATGGAGCCCTATTTAATGTGAATGCAGCGGTTTCTAATGCATAACCCCAAAATGATAACGGCAAATCAGTAAGAGACATCATTGATCGGACCATATCTAATAGGGTTCGATTCCGGCGTTCAGACACACCATTGCGCTGTGGTGTTCCGGGTGGCGTGAGTTGCGAAACGATTCCGCTTGCTTTAAGATGCGTGAGAAAATCATAACTCAAATATTCACCTCCACGATCGGATCGTAGAAACTTAATCTTTCTGTTACGATGGTTCTCCACTTCATTCTGAAATTCTTTGAACTTTTCAAACATTTCAGATTTATGTTTCATTAAATAGATATACCCATATCTACTCAAGTCATCGGTAAAAGTGAGAAAATAGCGATATCCACCGCGCGTCGAAACACTCATCGGTCCGCATACATCGGTATGTATGATTTCCAACAAGTCCGTTGCTCGCTCCATTATACCGGAGAACGGGGTTTTGATCATCTTGCCCATGAGGCATGGTTCGCATGTGTCAAATGATTCAAAATCAAGAGACTCCAAAAGTCCATCAGAATGGAGTTTCTTCATGCGCTTTACACCAATATGACCTAGACGACAGTGCCACAAATAAGTAGTATTATCACTATCTACTTTGCATCTCTTAGCCTCAATGTTATGGATGTGTGTTTCATCCCTTTCGAGATTTACAAGAAATAAACCATTCACAAGAGGTGCATGACCATAAAAGATGTTACTCATATAAATAGAACAACCATTATTCTCCAATTTAAATGAATAACCGTCTTGCAATAAACAAGATCCAGAAATAATGTTCATGCTCAACACAGGCACATAATAACATTTATTGAGGTTTAAAACTAATCCTGAAGGTAAAACTAAGGAGAGCGTGCCGACAGCCATCACATCAACTCTTGATCCGTTGCCAAAGCGCATCGTCACCTCATCCCTCGCAAGCCACCATCTATTCCGTAGCTCCTGTTTCGAGTTACAAATATTAGCAACTGAACCGGTATCAAATACCCAGGCACTACAACGAGGGCTAGTAAGGAAAACATCAATAACATGTATATCAAATATACCTTTGATGGTGCCAGCCTTCTTGTCCGCTAAGTACTTCGGACAGCTGCGCTTCCAGTGACCCTTGTCCTTGCAATAGAAGCACTCAGTGTCCGGCTTAGGACCAGACTTGAGCTTCTTCTCAGCAGGGGCAACGCGCTTGCCGCCGCCTTTCTTGAAGGGATTCTTTGCTCCCTTACCTTTCTTAAAGGTGGGCTTGTTGACCATCAACACATGATTATCCTTTTTGATGTCCACTTCCGCGGCCTTCAGCTTTGCGAACAGCTCGGTGATCGTATCAGTGGAACCAATCTGATTATGAGTCACTACAAAACTTTTGTAGCTGGGAGGGAGTGATTGCAGAACCCTGTCAATCTTGAGCTCCTCTGGAATCGTGCATTCCAGTTGCTCAGGTCGTTGAGTGTAGCCCGTCATCTTAATGGCGTGCTCACTAACGAAACTCCCTTCCTCCATCTTGTAGTTAAAGAACTTCTCAGAGATCTCATATCTCTCAGAACGGGCCTGAGTTTGAAACATGGTTTTCAGTTCTTCGAGAATCTCAAAGGGCCCGGGATAGTCTTCAAAACGATTTTGAAGTTCCGGTTCCATAGCAAACAACATGGTGCTCTTAATCACACCATAATCATCTTTGCGCGACTGATAGACAGCTTTCTCATCAACCGGCGCAGTTGCAGCAGGGGGGTCACCTAACGCTTTCCCAAGGACATAGTCCTTTTGACCGCCAGAGAGAATGATTCTCAGATTGCGGAACCAATTGGTGAAGTTAGACCCATTGTTTCTAAGCTTTTCCTTCTCAGCAAAAACGTTGAAGTTGAAGTTGGACTTAGCCATGTGATCTACAGTATTTGCAAGTACAAATTAGACTATGTTCATGATAACTAGTTCAACTTAATCAAATTACTAGATGAACTCCCACTAAATTCAACATCCCTCAAGTTGTTTAGTGAACACGATCCAAATTCACCACACCTAATCCGATCATCACGAGAAGAGATGTGGTTTCAATGGTGGACAACGAAGTGCCGATCATATCATTCATATGACTCATGCTTAACCTTTCGGTTCTTGTGTTCCGAGGCCATGTCTGTACATGCTAGGCTCGTCAAGTTAGACCCAAGTATTTCCGCGTGTGCAAAAACTGGCTTGCACCCATTGTATGTGAACGTAGAGTCTATAGCACCCGATCATCACGTGATGCTTGGACACGAAGAACTTTCACAACGGTGCATACTCGGGGAGAACACAGTTTTATCTTGATCTTTAAGTAAGGAATCATCTTATAATGCTACCGTCGCGATCTAAGCATAATAAGATACATAAAAGGATAAACATCACATGCATATAACTTTATGTGACATGGTATAGCCAATCTTCGCGCAGTGATCTCCATCTTGTGCGTTCCGGCATGATCTCCATCACTCCACCATGATTGCCTCCACCACGAATAGCAACTACAACTATTGCTAACTACTTAGCGATAAAGTGAAACTATTACATGGCGCATAAGAAGTTGACACACAGGTCATACACAATTATAAAGACAACAATATGGCTCCTGCCGGTTGTGTACTCATCGACATGCAAGTCGTGAAACATTACAAAACATGATCATCGCATACATTATACACATCACATCTTGGGCCATACCATATCACAGAAAACACTCCCTGCAAAAACAAGTTAGACGCCTCTACTTTGTTGTTGCATGTTTTACGTGGCTTATGGGAGTAGATGCTAAGAATGATTCTTACCGACGGAAAGCCACAACGGTGATATTATGGTTGCCAAACTCCGGTGTTAATCCCATGACAACTATAGTGAGAGAAACTGACATCCACCAGCCGCATGTGTGGAACAAGCCACGTCAAGTGTGGAGCCGGTCTCGCGAACGACGTCGCGTAAGGTTGGCCTGGACCGCTTCGATCTCACTATCCCGCGTCATAAGAAGAACACAAACAAGAGGCTTGCAACAGAAAACATCAACGCCCACAACAACCATGTTGCGTTCTACTCGTGAAACACATCTACGCATAGATCTAGCTCTGATACCACTGAAGGGTTTCGCGGCATAGTAAATCAAAATTTTCTACGGATGCGAACAGAGGGAAAGCCAAGATCTAATCTAGGAGATGCAAACAACGAGAGAGATTGGATTAGATCTTCATACCCTTGAAGATTCGCACAGCGGAACGTTCGTCGGAACGTGGGTGATGTAGTCGTACTCGCTTCTTCTCCTCGCGATCCGATCCGATCTAGCACCACAAGTGGCGGTGCCTCCGTGAGATGCACACGTGCAGCACCTCGACGTATCCTCCTTCCTTGGTCCAGCAAGTATGGTGGAGAGACGGATTGGATCTACAACACGACGGCGTGGTGTATATGGTGGAGAATTTCTGCAGCAGGGCTTCGCCTACAAGCAGTCGGGAGGGAGAGAGGAGGGCAGCAGGGCGGCTAGGGTTGGAGGGGAAGGTGTGGGGGGGTGGTGCGCCCCCAGCCCTATATATAGAGGGGTCGGCGCAGCTCTAGCCCCTCCCCCAAGCCAAGGCCGGCGGCCCCAAAAGAGGAGTGGGGGCAAGGAAACTCCCCCCCCCCTTCTAGAAGCTCTATCTCGAGTTTAAAACTCTCTTGGCCGGCTGGGCCCTATGGGGCCTTGTGCCCCCTGGCCCAATGCGGCCAGGGAACTCCCTCATAGGCCCATGCCCCCTCCCGGAAGGTGGGGCCACGTTGGTCCCCTTTCGGAAGGTTCTAGAAGCTTCCGGTACAATACCGATTAACCCGGAACAATTCCGAACTCCAAAAAACTGCACTGCCTTATATGAATCCTATTCTCCGGACCATTCCGGAACCTCTCGTGATATCCCGGATCCCATCCGAGACTCCGAACAAAAACTCATAAACCAATTATCCAATCTATCCTAGCGTCGAGACACGTTAAGTGTGTGACCCTTCGGGTTCGAGAATATGCAGACATGATCTTCTATCAATAATCAACAGCGGGGTCTGGGCACCCATATTGACTCCCACACATTCATCGATGATCATATCGGATGAACCACATGCCAGGATTCAATCAATCCCATATATATATTCCCTTCGTCTCGCGATATTTTACTTGCCCGAGATTTGATCGTCGGTACCGTCATACCTAGTTCAATCTCGTTCACAGCAAGTACTTTACTCATTCCGTAATCCGATATCACTTTGTGATTAACTCCTTAACCACATGCTTGCAAGCGGTGTTGATATCGATTGCCGAGTGGGCCCGAAGTATATCTCTCCGACTTGGGAGGGACAAATCCCATCTCGATACATACAACCCAACAGATACTTTCCGATCACCTGAGAGACACCTTTATGATCACCCTCTCATAGGATGACGTTTGATGACCTCAAAGCTTTCTTCCGATACCAGGGAGTTGTATTATCTCATGGTCTAACGAATACAATATTTGACATAAGAAAAGCTTCGCAAAGACGAACACGATGACACGATCTAATTGCTTCGCTTAGTTTGGGTCTGTCCATCATATCATTCTCCCAATGATATGATCTCATTATCAATTGACAACTCATGTCTATGGTTAGGAAACCTTAACCATCATTGATCAATGAGCTAGTCCATAGAGGCGTACTAGGGACACGGTGTTGTTCACAAACCACACAAGTATTAAAGTTTCCGCTTAATACAATTCTAGCATGGAATATAAACATTATCATGAACAAGAATTATAATAATAACATCTTTATTATTGCCTCTAGGGCATAATTCCAACACCATCAGCATGTCGTGATGGGCGTCGATTGGTAGAGGGTTGGTTCCTCGCACAACTTCGCTCACCCTCTCCCACTCCTTATTGCTAAGGTTGATCTTGTTGTGAACACGGTTTATACCCTCAGTGTTTTCGGGTGTCCTGTTTCCTGTTGGGATTGGGAAGGGGCTGTCCGTTTCCTCCATTCCCAGCCTGCGGGTTGGGAGGGGGATTTGGTGGATCGATGCCATCGTTGACGTTGCCATTGTGGATGGCCACGCACATGTAGTGCTGGAGGAGATCGTTACTCCCACAACTTTCAGATCCGGAATCGTAGGTTCCTTCCTTCGTAGGAGGGCCGCAGAGGTCGGAGTTGCAGCTGCCATTGTCATCCGAATCGCTTTTCAGCGACGATGTGCACAAGGCACCAATTGGTGGCACCCATGATGCGGGCCTGATCGACGGAGGTGGCACCCACTCTGGGAGGCGCAGGGTGTCGATCTTGCCCACCTAGAAGCATAAGCTCCCGAACAGCATCTCGACTTTGTCTCCTACGGAGTCGAAATCCTTGCGAGTGGTCGGGGAGTGGGCGGTGAAGTCGAGGGAACCTAAGAGGAGGTGATACTCCGTTGTCGAGGAATCGAAGATCACAGCGGAAGGAACTGTCATGATCGTACGATCAGCGTCCCCAGTTCCCACAGACGGCGCCAATTGACGAGAGTTCAACTCGTCAATGCCCATTGTTATGGACTTGGGTTTGGAGAAGATGGGGATGCTGGATATCGTGATACGGTTAATAGACACACAGCAAGGGGACACGAGATTTACGTAGGTTCAGGCCCCCGGAGGGAATACCCTACTACTTCTTATTTGTTCTTGATTGATGGTGGAACCGAAGGTTACAGGGGGTGCGCAGATGCAATCTGGCGTGAGGTGTGTGTATGAGTTGGAGAGATCCTCCACGTCATGCCCTCCTGGCCTTTATATGGGGAGGTCAGGTCTCAGGTAGGTCGAGTCGGTTACAAGTTAGGGTCTCACCCTTGAATTTTATATCTACAACTTGGTCGTGTTCTCCAAGGAGTCAAACTTCTACCGGGCTTGGGCCATCCGGAGTCTACCTAGGCTTCACGTTAGTAGCAAGTCTTCGTGTGGGCCTTCACTGGGCTAGACCGGGTATACCAATGTGAGGTACCCGTAGGGCATATCCATGTCACCCGTACGGCTAGGTCTGGGAACCCTTGATCGGCCGCTCCCCCACCTATATAAGGAGGATTGGGGGAGAACCCCACACACCCCTTGCCCTGGCGCATAAACCCTAGCCACCGCACCCCTCTCTCTTCTCCGTCGTCCTGCTCCGTCTTAGGCGAAGCCCTGCAAAAATCTCTCCTCCTCCACCACCACCACCACACTATCGTGTTGTTGGAATTTCGAGGAGATCTACTACCTCTGCTAACCTGCTAGAACCAGGATAGGAAGATCTTCATCAACTCCGTACGTGTGACCGACTACGGAAGCGCTGCCGAAACGCGGCGCCGGAAGGATCGTCTACACGATCTTGAGATCGGCAAATGAGCGACTACATCAACCACAAGATCTAAACTCGTTAACACTTTGGATCTATGAGGGTTAGTTCTCTACAATCTCGTTGCACCGATCTCATAGATTAGAACTTGGCTTTGCCATATATTATATCTTGGTTTTATGTGTTCATGCGATAGAATTTTTTTTGTTTTCCATGCTACGAACCCTACATCGCCAACTCAAGTTTTGTCAAATGATGTTCTGTCAGAAGACAGTTATAAAGGCAGAGTTTATGTCGGCTGACAATCAAGCTATGTGATGTGGATAATCAAGATGAAATTTTTCCCCTCCGATTGCAGAGATATTCTCTAGTCCCTCTCGGGTGGTATGATTCGGAAAGCATGGGCATGCGCGACTCCATTAAGTGTTAACCGAGGTGATCGACTAGGATTTAGTAGTATGAATAACATATCACGAATCGAGAAGAGAATTGAGCTATTAAAGGGATAACGATTATTCTCCTATAGCTCGACAAGGTATATCGTGGGGCAAAGGGACTCTGACGTAAGTAACATTCAAAGGTATGTCGTCATGACTCTATGGTAATTTGGGAGTTGGCACCTTTTGCTAAGAGCAGCTACCGATTGATCGATTATGAGTCAGACTCAAATCGTGTCCAAGTCGCCATGAGCCTGCGGGGTCACACACTTAAAAGCGGGAGCCAGCCATGTGTGAACCCGACTGAAATTATGTCATTCAGGTTGGACCCGAACTAGACACATACTGGGTTAGTGAGTTAGACTTGCGTTGACAAGAATGGGTGTTTAGTGGATGGTCCACAAGTGTTGTGAAGCCCACGACCACTTCTTATATATAATGGGGCACAGGATTCCCAAAGGGCACGGTCAAACCATTTCATGCATTGAAAACGCTAGCTCCATTTCAGTCCAGCCGTGTACTGGACCTAGTAGTGCACTGCCGACGTTCCTCATACGTGTGGATACCAGCAGAGGTTCTATACATTCAGCACTTAGACGATCCTGGGATCGGATCGCGGGACTGCACTGCATCAACCGACGCGCTTCACCGATAATATGCACCTGCCCGTCTAGTGGTAATCATCGTGGCCTTCTACCTCAGATAGATCTTGGGAACACTGTGTAGGTTTTTTTTTGTTTATCTCTGTGTGGCCCAAACGTGAGGAAGAGGCCAAGCGGGTGGCATAGGAGAGGAGGGACCACTGGACGAGGGAGATGGAGGTGGTGTTGTCTCGCCGGGCCGACAAGCAGGAGAGGGCGAATGGGCGATGATGACGGCACGAACCGTCGCAATCCTGCCAACAGAGAACATAGCCAAGCAACCGTCATGCAACACCATCTTTAGGGCAGGCATCGCAATCGACGACGGATACACCGGTCACACCGGCGGAGCTGGGGCCTCCGGGGCCATCCGTACTTAGACCAAACCATAAGTTCCTTGCGTCACCTGCAAAGTCCGGGAAGTCTCTCTCGATTTTTCTCCACTGTGACCCATCAACAGGGTGTCTCAACTTCTCGTCTTTCTTACAGTCTTCTTTGTGCCATCGCAACAACCTGGCATGCTCTTTGTTTCTGAACATGCGTTTTAACCTTGGTATTATAGGAGCATACCACATAACCTTAGCAGGAACCCTCTTCCGGAGGGGCTCTCCCTCAACATCACCAGGGTCATCTCGTCTGATCTTATATCGCAATGCATTGCATACCGTGCATTTATCTAAATTCTCATACTCCTTACCGTGGTAGAGGATGCAGTCATTAATGCATGCATGTATCTTCTGCACATCTAATCCTAGAGGACAGAGAGTCTTCTTTGCTTCGTACGTACTCTCGGGAAGTTCGTTATGTTTTGGAAACTTTGGCTTCATTATTTTCAGCATCTTTTCAAATGAGGAGTCAGTTAGACCATACTCTGCCTTCCATCACAGCAATTCCAGTGTGGTACCGAGCTTTGTACTGCCATCTTCGCAATTTGGGTACAACAATTTCTTGTGATCTTCTAACATGCGCTCTAACTTCAACTTCTCCTTTTCTGTTTCATAGTCTCACTTTGCATCAGAAATGACCCTACCAAGTTCATCAGCGGGCTCATCTGATGCCCGTTCTTCACCTCCTTCCTCTTCATTGTCTTCCATTGCAGTACTGTATTCAGAAAACATATGATGATAGTTGTTATGATCATCTTCTTCTTCACTGTCTTCCATCATCCCCTCTTTCCCTGTGCTTGGTCCAGCAATTATAGTTGGGCATGAAACCTTGTGGCCGCGAATGATTTTCGAGGAAGAGTACTCCTTGTTGTTCCGACATTGAAAACATGGACAATGTATAAAACCATTCTCTTTGTTTGTCGTAGCCACATCGATAAATTTATCCACGCCTTTAATGTACCCGGGTACACGCCGGTCACCATACCGGTCACCATACATCCATTCCTGACCGTTCATATGCATCATATAATTAAGTTTATCAAAAACGGGACACCATAAATAGTGAAATGACCAATTCACATCGACACATGCATTGTATCAATGACAGAGAAAAGATAAGATTGCTAACCTCGATCGAGGGAAATAAAGAGGAGAAAGCTCAAGTGCGTGTCGGACACCTTCTATATTTTGTTCTGTGAGAAATTGAACGGGATCATTCACTCAAACATTGCATCAAACACCTTGAATGCATGCATAGGAAAAAAAATAAACTAGCACACCTCTCACACCTTCCACCAAGAAAAAACAGAGGGGAGGCAGAGGGCAGGGGCGTCGTATTTATAGAGGGCGGGATCATACGTCCAGGTTTGTAACACAAACCGGGACTAAAGGTGTGTGACACACCATGTGGCTGACGCCCAACCTTTAGTCCCGGTTTATGTTACAAACCGGGACGCATGACCCCTTACGAATCGGGATGCATGCCTCTGGCCATCGTGCCCGCTCGAACCGGGACGCGTGCCAGCATTAGTCCCGGTTCATGGCGCAACCGGGACTAATGTTGTTAGGGGGCGCGAACGGATAGCCTGTTTTCTACTAGTGGTAGTGAGGACTAGACACGCCGGCTAGGGCGCAGGACGGCTAGGAGCAGAGGTCGTCGTACTTTAGTCTAATTAGATGTGGTTCTTGATGTAAAGCAGCTATCAATCTTATGCAAAAGATTTATCAAATTAATGTGCCACTTACATAAGGGCTCCAATCATCTAGATATGTGTGTAGTCCACGACGCATTCAGCCCAACGCATTCATGCCCTAAATTGGTGGACAGATGGATCGTGCCGGACGCGTCGTCCGTTTAGATCCTGCCATTAAAGCATGCACGACTTGTCCTCTTGTCTATGTGAACATGTTCGGACCACCTCGAACCCGATGGTCGTGCCCTAGAGATGCCCTAAGCACTTGGTTTCTGTCTACGGTTGAATTAAACTAGTAAATTTGCACCTGCAATGCACGGATTTTCTGCTAGCATCTAACAAGTAATTGCATGTGATCATTCATGCTATTATTTGACATGTCAAAAATCATTGTGGGTCAACTTTTAACAACTAATCCCTCCGTTTTTAAAATATAAGATGTTTTAGCTTTGTGAATCAAATGTATTTAGACTTCTTTTAGTACGTAGACGTATTTTGAAACGGAGGGAGTATTAGTCATGTGATTATTGATGCTATCATATAACATGGCAAAATATTCTTGAATTATGTTAAGTGTCTGTCATTTACAACCAGGGAAATCATATTGTTTAATGAGAGCTTTTCAGAAATTTCAAAACCGCACAGATATAAGCATGTCCATGCACTTGTTGATCAGTTGGTATTGAACACATATATTACATCAGATATATCTTTGCCTTCCCATTTCAAAATCGTTCAAAAAAGTAGGGAAAATATATAATCTATAATACGCCATAAGAAGGGTCCACATGTCATTGATCCCACAACAAGCTAACATACATAAGAGGATCTGAGTTCCTTGGGTTATTGCTCAAGTACACACGGAGAAATAGATAGCTACTCCTTCTGTTTCAAAATATAAGATGTTTTAGGTTTGTGAAGAAAATGTAATTAGACTTGTTTTAGTGCGTAGGTTCATTCATGTTAGGATTGAACCTACACACTAAAACAAGTCTAGATACATTTGATTCACAAACCTAAAACATCTTATATTTTAAAACAGAGGGAGCATGTAAGATTAAAATAGTTTGATTTCTTCTTTGACAACTATTTACCGTGAACTCACATTGGGAATACATTAAGTTGCCCTCACTTTGAAACAATGGAACCGTATTCAAAATGAATGAAAATGAGTTGCCAAAAAAACAAAGGCTGAAAAAGACATGTCATAATGAAGAAGAAACCCAGTTAAGCGCCCTAGCTTCTTCAGATAAGAATGTATATAGCACTGAATCAAAGGTGCAGCAAAGCACTGTATCAACAGTCGTATCGAAGATAATCAAAGAACCTGTCACACTCTTGCTCGTCTCCCTGTAGCAACGGTTATCGTTTTGCGTGTCCAAAATTGGAATTCCTTAGTCTACTCCCATCAGCTACCAAACTCATATCCTTGCGGAAGAGGTTTGCATCAAGATTACATGTCTGGATTGCATCGATCTTATCGGCACGTGCGATGATATCTCCTGACTCCAATTCCATCAGTTGCATGATGTGAGATGCACGGACACTTCCATGATCTATCTGAAAAAGTGAAGCCAACATAATCCCCACCGGAAAAAAATGAATAGTTCTTTCTGTATGTTGCCTTGCTCTGAAGAAATTTTGCTTGTTTCACTGCTATAATAGAGACTAATTCAAGACCATGAAATGATTAGAAATCTGGGTTGAGAACATAAAAAAGATGTGCAAAAGCTGAACACTGTTACAGTTAAAAACCATGCTAATAAGTGCACTGAATGTTTGACCGGGACAAACAAGTTCTGACTAAAAAAGACATATACTACTAACAAAATCTTTTATTTGATCATGTATCATCAGTTTATCACTAAACCACACTGGATAGCACTAAGAACATGTATGTCCTTGATCACAACAAAAATACTAAAATCCTCATGCATATAGGGACAAGCTGTGCTGGTACAAAGATCTTCTAGAGGTCACTTTCACATGCATATAGGGCTATATGGTACAGATATACGCACCCTTTTTTTTGAAAAAGAATATATATTAATACCAGAGGTACCAATTACATCCAGCCTCTGCAACAACGCATGCCCTAGCGGCCCTACGGATGCACAACCCAGAAAAAAGTAAGAACAATTAAAAAAGAAAAGTCCCGCTACAGATAACTAATCCCCAAAGCAACGACACTGACTATCAGAACAACACCAGTAGTCCTTCATTCTAATAACAACGCCTTCAATAAGGAAACAGTGCCCAATCACCGTCGTTGCCCGATCAAAGATCATAGGTTTTCACCCTGAAGAAAGCCCTCGCTCACAAAACAATGTCTTCAACAAGGTCATTGCCAGGCACAACCAGTTAAGGCCAGACCTTGGATTTTCACCCTGCAAGGAAAGACTGGAAACTCCCCCTGTGTTGTCTTCCCGCACCAACAGTCGCTGCAACGAGTCCCAGGTCACGCAGCCAGTTCTCCATCGCCACAAGAACAAAAATCACTATCGCTACCCTCATATTTTCGCTTTCCTGACATTCTCTACATTTGACTTCACCATGAATCTAAGAATGGCACTTGGTGGGAACAAATAATAGAGCTTCACAACGCTCCCGCTGAAACCAAACGGCCAGAAGAACAAGGTGCGCACGACCGAATACCTTCCGATTCAGCAATATCCAGCCATGATACGTCCATCGGAGTTTACCGACGGAGCCTTTCGGAACCCGTCTCTCCAGACCAGATCAATGAGGGCAGACATCAAGCAGATCTTCGTCTTCGTGCGAAAGAAACCAAAAGACCACCTACTTTATTAGATCCGACTCAGCGATCACCACACCGCCGGCCGGTTTCCGGAGAACGAATCAAGCAGGCCGACCATCGGTGCCGATGAGCACGTAGGCTTAGCACCGCCACTAAGGGCGCACCATCGCCTTCATCCCACAACACCACGTTCGCCGCTTCCCCCAGATCCCGGTCAACGCCGCCCACGGACCTCGCCGCCCCAGTCCACCAGCCGCCGGCCCCGAGCGCAAAACCACCGCTCCACGCAGCCCTCCTCGCCACAGCAGGGTGACGCCACCACGCTGAGCCGCGCCATCTAGCCGGACGCCGCCGCCGGTCATCGATCTTGGCCCGCGCCTAGATCTGGCGAACCAGGAGGAGAAAAGGAGCCCCGCCGCCACCGCCGCCGAGCGGCTTTGCCGCCGGTGCGTCCCGGCGGCGGCGAGGCGGGAGGAGCGAAAGGGGAGGCAACCCGGCGGCGGCGGAAGGGTCCACCCCCCCCCCCCCCCCCCGGTCGCTCACGGGAGCGACGCGGGAGGGGTACGTACGGGAGGAGCAGATGCCGTCTATAATTGTAAACAAAAATAAGGTGTTTTACTTGCCCGCAAACAGATTTCTTTTCTGCATGTTTTTAATCTGGAACGCCCCGCCAGCCTTCTGAAGGCATCAAAACTCAGAAGAACAAAGATAACATTAAACAGTAAATAATGTTGCTAGATATATATTGACATAGAAGTACAAATATTCTGCAACTTCGGGAACCGCAGAAGTCCTAGACTATAAGACAGTTAAATAAACAAATTCCACAAATAAAAAAAGTGTGTGCGTCATACCCAAGTGAAAACTACAGTTTCTAGCATAATATATTTACCATCAATTAGTATGTCTAAAGTGATTAAACATTCTCCCATCAGGTATAACGCAAAAGTTTTCTTACCCAAGATTCAAACATCAGGAAACAAGAACCTAGCATTTTTTTTTTTTAGAAATTAGAACCTAGCACTTCAAAATCTCTAGTAATGAAGTGGTAGTAACATTTATGCGATAGCTGATTCGACTAATACGGAAAGAAATGAAACAGTTGCTCTTACTGCCCTAAACACAACTTGAATCTGATAGACACAAATAAGAAGGTAGAAAATGACATTTGAGAAACCACATATTTACATTAAATTAGAGAAGTAGTTTGCAGATGACACAAGAAACTAAAATGTAATCCATCGGTACTTGGCAATCTCGCTCGTACAGAAATATTCTGTGATGGTGTCGTCTCTGCCCATAAAATCACATAAGTTGTAGAAGGAGGATGTATTGATACCTGATTGAAAACAATTTACTCTAGGTCACTGATTCAGATCATTTTGCAAAGATATACTTGCATTAACATTGTTGTTTCAACAATCTGCTTGCGATGGTACAACCTACAGGGCAAGACGATGACAAAGAAATAATTGCAAGAACGAGTGTAAAAAAGAGAAATTTGATGAGATCGGATAGATCGTAGTGATAGAATTAAATAAGTACAAGAGTACACTGGACCATTGTATAAATAATTTATGATTGCTTAATAATCATCAGATACAAGGAGAACAATCACATTAGTTTTCTATCGAAGATATGAGAAATCTAAATTTGAACATCAGGACTTACACAATAGTTAGATGGTAAGATTAAATTGTAGGGGTTCGTAGCATAGAAAACAAAAAAATTCTACCGTATGCATACAAACAAGTCAAGATCTATCTACTAAATTGAAGCAACGAGTCGATTAGAGTACACACCCTTGAAGATTCCAAAGCGGCTAATGAGAGCAGATTCTCGTGGGTGATGTAGTCGTACACTTGCCGTTCTCAAAATCGCGTAGACGATCCTTCCGGCGCTACGTTCCGGTAGCGCTTCCGCAGTCGGTCACACGTTCGGTAATCGATAAAGACATTCCTCTCCCTTGTTCCAGCAGGCAGCGGAGGTTGTAGTTCTCCCCTCGCGATTCCGGCAGCACGACGGCGTGATGTCGGAAGTAGAGGGAAGATCCCGCAGGGCTTCGCCTAAGCCGGTGCGAGTTATGGTGGATCTAGGATTTCCGGCGATGTAGGTTTAGAAGGCCAGAGAGGAGGAGGAGGTGTCGGTGGCGGCTAGGGCGACGGCGACGGGGCGACGGCGGCGCAGGGTGGCGGCATGCGGCGGCGGCTTGGGCGGCGACGACGCACGGGGTGGGGAGGGCTTTGTCTTGTGGTCTTTGGGGCAGCCCTCCACTTCTATTTATGAGAGGGGGCAGCTTTGGGAGAGGGGAGTTTGAATCCATACCCAAATCCAAGTTGGATAGAAGGAAGGACTCTTTCCTTCTTCCACTAGGAAACTATTGTTCCAGTTTGACTTTTCAAACCTCCCTTTTGACTTTCAATTTAGAGCTTTAATTCTTTCTCGCAAATGCCCAACCAAGTGACCTAGGACATGATCCAATCATTCCACTTACCCATGACATATTCATGGACAATTCCCCTTCCGGTCCGGTGAACCTTCTAGAACCTTCTAGAACCTCTCCGATGAAAACATCGAAATCATTCCCGAATTCCGGAATCGGACTTTCCTTATATGAATCTTATTCTTCGGACCATTCTAGATCTCCTCGTGATATCCCGGATACCATCCGAGACTCCGAACAACATTTGGTTTCCCTACTTACATTCCATATCTACTAAACAACATCGAATCTTTAAGTGTGTCTCCCTACGATTCGTGAATTATGCGAACATGACCGAGACACTTCTCCGATCAATAACCAATAGAGGAATCTGGAAATTCATATGGCTCCCACATATTTCTACGATTACTTTGAGATCGAATGCACCACTTACATACGATACCAATTTCCTTTTGTCTCGCGATAGTTTACTTATCCGAGGTTTGATCGTCGGTATCTCTGCATACCTAGTTCAACCTCGTTACCGATAAGTACTCTTTTCTCGTTCACGTGATATGTGATCCCTTGTAAGCCAGTCACATGCTTGCAAACTAATTGGATGACATTTCACCGAGAGGGCCCAGAGTATATCTATCCGTCATATGGATGGACAAATCCCACTCTTGATCCATGTGCACACATACTTTCTGAACACTCAATGCCACCATTATAGCCACCCAGTTAAGGTGTGGTGTTTGATGTCATCAAAGAATCCTTCCGGTGATGGTGATTAGCATGATCTCATGGTCGAAGGAATTAGGTTACTATGTATCTGAAAGCTTATAGCAAACGAACTATTGAAATGACTTGATCTTTATGCTACGCTTATCTATAGGAGTATGTCCATCATACCATTCTCCTAATGATATGATCTTGTTGTTAATAACATCTCAATGTTCATGATCAAGAAACCATGATCATCCATTAACCAACAAGCTAGTATTATAAAGAGGCTTTACCAGGGACTCTAATTTAGTTTACAAATCACACAAGTATTAATGTTTCCGGTTAATACTATTATAGCATGAATGTAAACATTTATCATAAACACAAAGATATAATAATAACCACTTCTATTATTGCCTCTAGGGCACATCTCCAACAGTCTCCCACTTGCACTAGAGTCAACTAATCTAGATTACATGGTAATATACCGAACACCCATGGCGGTTTGGTGTTGGTCATGTTTTGCCCTCGGGAGAGGTTTAGTCAACGGATTCGCCACATTCAGATATGTGTGTACTTTCCAAATCTTTATGTCACCATCTTGGACATGCTCTCGAATAGCTTGAAAACGTAGCTTGATGTGCTTCAGCTTCTTGTGTGACCTTGGTTCTTGCGCATTGGCTATGGCGCCCATGTTATCACAATAGATAGACATTGGGTCCTGCGCACTTGGAACCACACCAAGCTCTGTAATGAACTCCTTCATCCATATCGCCTCTTGTGAAACCTCCAAAGTAGCTATGTATTCCGATTCAGTTGAAGATCTCGCCATAATGCTTTGCTTTGCACTCCTCCAGCTAACTGTTGCACCATTCAAAGTAAATACGTATCTAGATTGAGATTTAGAATCATCCGGATTGGTGTTCCAACTAGCATCGGTGTAACCATTAACAACGAGTTGTTCATCACCTCCATAAGAAACAACCATATCCTTAGTTCTTCTCAAGTACTTAAGGATGTTTTTGACCGCTGTCCAATGATCCACTCCTGGATCACTTTGATATCTGGTAGTCAAACTAACAGCATATGCAATGTCGGGTCTAGTACATAGCATGGCATACATTAGAGATCCTATGGTTTGAGGCATAGGGAGTCTTACTCATCCTTTCTCTATCTTCTGCCGTTGTTGGACTTTGAGTTTTACTCAAGGTCGTATTGGGCAACATGGGCAAGAACTCTTTCTTGCTATCTTCCATTCCAAACCTCTTTAGAACTTTGTCCAAATATGTACTTTGTGACAATGATATGAGGCATCTCGATCTATCTCTATAAATCTTTATGCCCAATATGTAAGATGCTTCGCCAAGATCTTTCATTGAAAAACTATTATTCAAATATTCCTTGACACTATTAAGAAGGTCAACATCATTCCCAATCAACAATATGTCATCTACATATAGTATTAAGAATGCTATAGAGCTCCCACTCACTTTCTTGTAAATACAAACTTCTCCATAAGTTTGTATAAAACCAAAACTTTTGATCACCTTATCAAAACGTTGATTCCAACTTCGGGATGCTTGCTTCAATCCATAAATGGACCGCTGAAGTTTGCATACCTTGTTAGCATCCTTAGGATCGACAAAACCTTTGGGTTGTACCATATACAACTCTTCATCAATGTCTCCATTGAGGAACGCTGTTTTGACATCCATCTGCCATATCTCATAATCATAATATGCAGCGATTGCTAATAAAATTCTCACAGACTTTAGCTTCGCTACTGGTGAGAAAGTCTCATCATAGTCAACTCCTTGAATTTGTCGAAACCCTTTTGCGACAAGTCGAGGTTTATAGACAGTAACATAACCATCAGCATATGTTTTCTTCTTGAAAATCCATTTGTTCTCGACAGCCTTCCAGCCATCCGGTAAGTCCACCAAAGTCCATACTTGGTTTTCGTACATGGATCCAATCTCGGATTTCATGGCTTCTTGCCATTTATTGGTATCTAGGCTCATCATCGCTTCCTCATATGTCATAGGGTCATCGGTGCCACCAACATGACACTCATAACGGGATCATACCAATTAGGAATGGTACGATTTCTCGTTGACCTGGGAGGTTTCGTATTTACTTCAACTGAAGTTTCATGATCAACATCATTAGCTTCCTCTCTTATTGGTGTAGGCGCCACAGGAACAACTTCCGGTGCTGCGCTACTCTCAAGTCCGAGAGAAGGTTCAACAACCTCGTCAAGTTCTACTTTCCTTCCAGTCACTTCTTTCGAGAGAAACTCCTTCTCTAGAAAGGATCCATTCTTGGCAACGAAGATTTTGCCCTTGGATCTATGATAGAAGGTATACCCAATAGTTTCCTTTGGGTATCCTATGAAGACACATTTTTACGCTTTGGGTTCAAGCTTGTCGGGCTATAACTTCTTTACATAAGCTTCGCAACCCCAAACTTTAAGGAACGACAATTTAGGTTTATTCCCAAACCATAATTCATACGGTGTCGTTTCGACAGATTTAGATGGTGCCCTATTTAAAGTGAATGCGGCTGTTTCTAATGCATAACCCCAAAACGATAGCGGTAAATCTGTAAGTGACATCATAGAACGAACCATATCTAAGAAAGTTCGATTACGACGTTCGGACACACTATTACGTTGTGGTGTTCCCGGCAGTGTCAATTGTGAAAGTATTCCGCATTTCTTTAAATGCTTGCCAAACTCGTAACTTAGATATTCACCTCCACGATCAGATCGTAGAAATTTAATCTTCTTGTTACGTTGATTCTCTACCTCACTTTGAAATTCCTTAAACTTCTCGAAAGTTTCGGACTTATGTTTCATGAAATAGATATACCCATATCTACTTAAGTCATCCGTGAAGATAAGAACATAACGATCACCATCGCGCAATGCTACACTCATTTGGCCACACACATCGGTATGTATGATTTCCAATAAGTCCGTAGCTCGCTCCATCGTACCAGAAAATAGAGTCTTAGTCATTTTAACCATCATACATGCTTCGCATCTTTCAAGTGATTCGAAATCAAGTGATTCAAGAAGTCCATCGGAATGGAGTTTCTTCATACGCTTCACTCCAATATGACCAAGACGACAGTGCCACATATAGGTCGAGGTATCGCTCAATTTCAAACGTTTAGCTTCAATGTTATTAATGTGTGTATTTCTACAATCGAGATTCAATAAGAATAGACCATCTATCAAAGGTGCATGTGCATAAAACATATTACTCATATAAATTGAACAACCATTATTCTCGGATTTAAACAAGTAACCGTCTCGCAATAAACATGATCCGGATATAATGTTCATGCTCAACGTAGGCACCAATTAACAATTATTTAAGTATAAAACCAATCCCAATGGTAGATGAAGAGGTAGCGTGCCGACCGCGATCACATCAACCTTTGATCCATTTCCAACGCGCATCATCACCTCGTTCTTCGCTAGTTTCCGTCTATTCTGCAGCACCTATTTCGAGTTACAAATATGAGCAACCGAACCAGTATCAAATACCCAGGCACTACTACGAGTACTAGTGAGATACACATCAATAACATGTATATCGGATATACCTTTCTTCTTGATGTTGTCGTTCTTCAAATCCGCCAAGTACTTAGGGCAATTCCGCTTCCAGTGACCTTCTCCCTTGTAGTAAAAGCACTCTGTATCAGCCTTAGGCCCAGCCTTGGTCTTGTTCGCCGGCACGGTAACTTTCTTACCACCCTTCTTGAAGTTTCCCTATTTCTTAGACTTGCCTTACTTCTTGAATTTGGTGGTCTTATTGACCATCAACACTTGGTGCTCTTTCTTGATCTCCACTTCCGCATACTTTAACATGGAGAAGAGTTCGGGCAACGACTTATCCATGTTTTGCATATTGTAGTTCATCACAAAGTTCTTGTAACTTGGTGGTAGTGATTGGAGGACACGGTGAATCCCCAAAGCATTAGGAATCAGTATACCCAAGCTTTGAAGCTTGATTGTGTGCCCAGACATCTTAAGCACGTGCTCACTAACGGAGCTGCCCTCTTCCATCTTGTAGTTAAAGAACTTTTCAGAAGCCTCATAACTCTCAACTGCCGCGTGAGCCTCAAATATCATTTTGAGTTCACGGACAATATCATGTGGGTCATGGTTCTCAAACCTTTTCTGAAGCTCCGATTCCAAACCATACAAGATAGCACAGTAAATTGTGGAGTACTGATTCTTCCGAGAGAGGAAAACATTCTTTACCTCATCGGTAGCATCAGCTGCAGGTGGGTCACCCAGTGGTGCATCCAGCATATAGGTCAAATTACCAGCATTGAGGACAATCCTCAAATTGCGGAACCAATCCGCGAAGTTGCTTCCATTGTTTTTTCAACTTTTCTTTCTCTAGGAACGCATTAAAATTGATGGTAGGGGCCGCCATTGATCTACAACATATTTGCAATAGTTTAGACTAAGTTTATGACAAATTGAGTTCTGATTAATAGTTAAATTAATCTAGGTGAACTCCCACTCAAAACAATATCCCTCACATTGTTTTAGTGATCACACGAACCAAATCCACCGCATCAAAACCGATCATCACGAGAGTTGAAGTAGCTTCAATGGCGAACAATCAACATGTTCATCATATCTACTATATGACTCATGCTTTACCTTTCGGTGATCCGTGTTCGAGACCATGTATGTACATTCTAGGCTCGTCAAGATCAAACCTTAGCTTCCGCATGAGCAAATATGGCTTGCTCCCATTGTATACACTCGCAGAATCTAACACACCCGATCATCACATGGTGCTTCGAAACAACGAGCTTTAGCAACAGTGCTTACTAAGGATGAACACTTTATAACTTGAAATTTTGTGCTAGAGGGATCATCTTATAATGCTACCGTTGCGAACTAAGCAATACAAGATGCATAAAAGGATTAACATCACATGCAATTCATAATATGTGATATGATATGGCCTTTCTTCTTGTGATTTCGATCTCCATCTTCAAGCACGAACATGATCTCCATCATCACCGGCATGGCATCAAGGTCAATGGCACCGCTTCATGGTTGTCTTCCACCAGCATCAACTGTTACAACTACTTTGAATAATAGACATGCAGGTCTTTAACGGAATTAAAAGACAACCATATGGCTCCTGCCGGTTGGCAACTTACAATAAGGAACATTGCATACATCATATATAATCACAATCATGGCCATATCACATCACAGCACACCCCTGCAAAACAAAGTTAGACGCCTCTAAATTTCTTTGCATGTTTTACGTGGTTTGGGGCTTTCAATAAGTGTCGATCTAACTTACGAACAAGAACCACAACGTTGATACTAGTATTGTCAATTACCCGTTGTAAACTGAATCTTCACTATGTAGGGAGAAACTAGTATTGTCAATTACCTGCAAAGCCACATATGCAATACAAGTTGCATGTCAAGCGTGGAGCAAGTCTCATGAACGATGTCATGTAAGGTTAGCCCGGGCCGCTTCATCCCACCATCCCGCAAGATGCAAGTACACAAGAAGCAATCGACAACAAAAGCATCAACGCACACAATGACCATTGTGTTCTACTCGTGCAACAGATCTACATATAGACACGGATCTGATACCACTGTAGGGGTTCTTAGCATGGAAAACAAAAATATTCTACCGCATGCATACAAACAAGCCAAGATCTATCTACTAGATTGAAGCAACGAGTCGATTAGAGTACTCACCCTCGAAGATTCCAAAGCGGTTAACGAGAGCAGATTCTCGTGGGTGTTGTAGTCGTACACTAGCCGATCTCAAGATCGCGTAGACGATCCTTCCGGCGCTGCGTTCCGAGCGCTTTCGCAGTCGGTCACACGTTCGGTACTCGATGAAGACCTTCCTCTCCCTTGTTCCAACAGGCAGCGGAGGTTGTAGTTCTCCCCTCTCGATTCTGGCAGCACGACGGCATGATGTCGGAAGTAGAGGGAAGATCCCGCAGGGCTTCGCCTAAGCCGGTGTGAGTTATGGTGGATCTAGGGTATCCGACGATCTAGGTTTAGAAGGCCTGAGAGGAGGAGGAGGTGTCGGCGGCAGATAGGGCGATGACGACGGGCCGGCGGCGGCGCAGGGTGGCGGCGCGGCGGCGGCGCACGGGGTGGGGAGGGCTTTGTCTTGTGGTCTTTGGGGCAGCCCTCCCCTTCTATTTATGAGAGGGGGCAGCTTTGGGAGAGGGGAGTTTGAATCCATACCCAAACCCAAGTTGGATAGAAGGAAGGACTCTTCCCTTCTTTCACTAGGAAACTATTGTTCCAGTTTTACTTTTCAAACCTTCCTTTTGACTTTCAATTTAGAGCTTTAATTATCTCTCGCAAATGCCCAACCAAGTGACCTAGGACATGATCCAATCATTCCACTTTCCGATGACACATTCATGGACCATTCCTCTTCAGGTCTGGTGAACCTTCTAGAACCTTCTAGGACCTCTCCGATGAAAACATCGAAATCATTCCCGAACTCCGGAATCGGACTTTCCTTATATGAATCTTATTCTCCGGACCATTCCGGATCTCCTCGTGATATACCGGATCCCATCCGAGACTCCAAACAACATTCAGTTTCCCTACTTACATTCCGTATCTACTAAACAACATCAAATCCTTAAGTGTGTCTCCCTACGGTTCGTGAATTATGCGGACATGACCGAGACACTTCTTCGATCAATAACCAATAGAGGAATCTGAAAATTCATATGGCTCCCACATATTTCTACGATTACTTTGAGATCGAATGAACCACTTACATACGATACCAATTTCCTTTTGTCTCGCGATAGTTTACTTATCCGAGGTTTGATTGTCGGTATATCTGCATACCTAGTTCAACCTCGTTACCGATAAGTACTCTTTTCTCGTTCCCGTGATATGTGATCCCTTGTGAGCCAGTCACATGCTTGCAAGCTAATTGGATGACATTTCACCGAGAGGGCCTAGAGTATATCTATCTGTCATATGGATGGACAAATCCCACTCTTTATCCATGTGCCTCAACACATACTTTCTGAACACTCAATGCCACCTTTATAGCCACCCAGTTACGGTGTGGTGTTTGATGTCATCAAAGCATCCTTCCGGTGATGGTGATTAGCATGATCTCATGGTCGAAGGAATTAGGTTACTATGTATCTGAAAGCTTATAGCAAACGAACTATTGAAATGACTTGATCTTTATGCTACGCTTATCTATAGGAGTATGTCCATCATACCATTCTTCTAATGGTATGATCTTGTTGTTAATAACATCTCAATATTCATGATCAAGAAACCATGATCATCCATTAACCAACAAGCTAGTATTATAAAGAGGCTTTACCAGGGACTCTAATTTAGTTTACAAATCACACAAGTATTAATGTTTCCGGTTAATACTATTATAGCATGAATGTAAACATTTATCATAAACACAAAGATATAATAATAACCACTTTTATTATTGCCTCTAGGGCACATCTCCAACATAAATATGCACTGAATTCACGAAGTATTCATATTGATCTGAGCGTCGACTGATCTGAAATCCCCTTTCGAACATCATATTGTTGCGCCTCCGCTTCCGTGCGGGCCTCCCGGCTGCGGTATGTACCTGGCGATGATACATAGGACAACATGCACGAAGAGGAGGAGGTGTGGCTGGGCATAGAGGGAGGCGGAGAATGGGGGGTTGATCCGACGGATCCGGTGCTTGCGGCGGGCTAGGGGCATGAGTTGAAGGCGGATCTAGTTCTGGCGGTGGTGTCAGTTGCTGGGCCACCATAGGGCCTCGTACAAAGTATGGGCATGGGAGGATAGCGTTGGACGGAGTGGGCATTGGAGGGAGAGCAGGAGTTCGTGGTGGTCGCCGACTCGCCATATGTCCAAGGGAGGAAGGAGGGATGCAGGATAGGGGACAGGACGCGGGCATGCAAAATCTGTGTTGTGATGGAATACGCTTTCTAGAACAGGGATTGGCCAAAGAATTTTTGGTGGAGTTTTTTTTAGATTAAAAGGGATTTTACTCCCCTGTTCCCTTTCATAGCAGAAAAAAACACCAGGTTCATAAACCAAAGTAGCTAGGAAACCAGTATAAAAGAAAAAAAAAAGAACTAAAGCCATTACAGTTCTAGGAGCTAAACACGACAACTCAAAAGCCATACAGGCTCAAAAGACCACCACTATACTACCGGGGGAGCAAATAAGTACAACATGCAAGGACTAGCGCTTCAAGTCACCACATGGATGGAATCATCTTCACTTTGGTGGTTCTGCAGGTACTCCAATGACACCCTCCCATGATGGATCTCGCTCACAGTTGTGGTCTTCCAAGAGGAAACCCAGCCAAAGTCCGACTAGGTCGGCATGCAGGCAACCCTCAGTGGTTTTTTGAGCTTTTGCAGTAGGCGATCCATGAAGCGGGCAGTTCCCCCTCCTTCTAGTTCTTTGAAGGAAACCTTCCAGTTTCTTAGATAGGATAGCACCATATGCCAAACCTGTTTCATATTAATCCAGGTAGTTCTATTAAATACCAAAATATTTCTAGAATTCCACAGTCCCTAGAGGACAGCTGAAGAAACTACATGAAAGTGTGAGAATTTTTTGTTGCATAACCATCTACTAGATACTGATTCAAAGTCATAAATATAAATATTAAACAATTTAAAGACTTATGACCAAAGAAGTTTAGCAATAATACATTCAAACATCAGATGATGGACAGATTCAAAATCCTTACATAATTCACATTTTAAAGGTTTTGGAATGCCTCTAGCCCTAAGATTATCTCTAGTCATAATTTTGTTCTGGGAAAAAAGTCATAGAAAAACCTAAACCCTAGGTGGAATTTTCAGTTTCCACACAGCAGGCAATAAAATTTGTTCAAAACCCCTAAAATTAATAATATAATACATGAAACTAGAAGAATAAACCTCATTTGATTCATGTTGCCAGATGAGTTGATCATCCTGATCACTAAAGGAAATACTTCTAGCAATAACCAATAACTCTTGCCACTAGACCATTAGACTTTCAGAAAAGGTTCTCCTAAAGGTCCCTCTAATATGATCCCCATCCCAGAGCTCAACCATGGTTTGAGTCTGCTAGTTGCAGATAAAATATATATCCCAAAACTAGACAGCTAAAGGGGAGTTACCAAACCAGATATGCTCCCAAAACTTAATTAGTCTACAATTCCCTACCTTCCACCTATACCCTATCTTAACTGCCTTAGATGCCCACATCACCCCTTTCCAAAAAGTGGAAGGGTGAATATCATGGCAGGAAAGAATATTCGGGTTCCTAGTTCATACTTAGCATCTATAAATTTTCTCCACAAGGAACCCTCCCCCTGAATATATCTCTTGATCTAGGAACCAATCAGACATATGTTCATGTCTTGGATATTTAGAGTACCCAAACCACCAAACTCTTTTTCATGCAAATAGAAGGCTAATTAGCTAAGTGTAATTTGTGGTTTCCCTCATCATCATTCCACATGAAATTGTCCATATGAGTGTTAAGGATATTTAGGGCCCACTTAGGAAATTTAAAGAAATAAATAAGATAAACAAGAATACTAGCTAAAACAGACTGAATAAGAGTCCTTTTCTCAACATACGAGAGTAATCTACCTCTCCATCCAGAAATTCTAGTAAGGAGGTTCTCAAACAAGGGCTGCAGATCCTCCCTACTGAGCCTATCAAAATGGATGGGAATCCCTAAGTATTTTACAGGGAAATCTCCAACTACATATTGAAAAATATCTAAGAAGGGATTTAACTCCTCCTCACTAAGATTTATAGGAAGCAACTCACTCTTATGAAAATTGATTCTCATACCAGAAATCTGTTCAAAGCAAGTAAGAATTCACTTTAAATTTCTAGCAATCCTAGTATCATTTTCCAAAAAAAAGAAGAGTTTCATCAGCATATTTCAAGCTAATCGCCCCACCTGGAATAAAGTTTGGACACAAACCCCTAATCAGTTTCTGTTGGGAACCCTTAATCAACATCCTAGAGAACACATCTATAATTGAATTGAAAATGAGGGGAGCAATAGGACCCCCTTGCCTTAAACATTTACCATTAAGGAAAAGTTACTCGCTTCATCTTTAATCTTAACTCCAACAGAACCCCCCTTTAGTAATTTTCTTAATCATTCTAATGAAGGTAGGATTAAACCCTTGCAAACCAGCATCTCATAGAGAAAATATAGATTAACTTTTTCATAGGCATTTTTATAATCCATCTTAAGAACCAAGCCTCTATCTTTCTTTCTATGAACTTCATGAATAATATCATGAGCAGTAACCACACTTTCCAAAATAAATCTACCTTTTATGAAGGCAGATTGAAAACAAGAAAGAAATCTCCCAATAACCCTAGCATACCTATTAGTCAACACCTTAGTAAAGATTTTTAAAGAATAATTAAGTAAACTAATTGGTCTAAACTTCTTCTTAGATCTAGCATCATTCTCTAGAGGAATCAGAGGATCATAGAAAAATTTAATCTGTATATATCTACTTTTTCTTGGGACTAAGCATCAAACATGGCTAACAGGTCTTGTTTGATAATGTCCCAGAACTGTTGGTAAAACATGAAGGAAATACCATCAGGGCCAGGAGCTCCATCTGAATAAGAATCAAACAGAGCAGTTTTTGTTTCTTCTTCAGAGAAAGCTTGTCCTAGAATAATATTTTCTTTAACACTAACTTTTTCCTCATTAGAGAAAAAATCTTGCCTAAGATTAATATCAGGTCTAGCTTCAAAAACAAAAATATCTTTATAAAAATCTACAGCTACCTTTAACATATCATTGGTTTCAATAACATGACCTTCTGGACCATCAATGACAAAAATCCTTTTCTTCCTCCTCCTCTGGTTAGCCACAACATGAAATTATGTTCTATTCCTATCACCTTGTAAGATATCTCTCTCCCTAGATCTTTGCCTAGCTTTAATCTCTTCCATAACCCAAAAGTCATTTAGGTCTTGAGAATAAATTCAAATCTATCTTTTTCTTCAACACTAAGGGTAGAAGTCTTAGATTTAATATCAAGAATATCATATTCTTTCATCAAATATTTTTTCTCTTTCCTAAGGGGGGCCTCTAAGTTAGCATTCCACCCTTTAGATAATTTTCTAAAATACCTAATCTTGTTGGCATGCCAGATATCTACCACATCCAGACTATTAACTTGAATGTCCCAAGCTTTTTGGACTACAGTTTTGAAATATGGTCTAGAAAGCCACCATTTTTCAAACTTAAAACTTTTTTCCTAGGAATATGGGTTTCACCTGACTCCCAGATAATGGGGTTATTATCACTCCCCAATCCTAGTCAAAGCTCTATCACTAGATAAGGGAAAATGCTCTCAAAATTAGTAGAGCAAAAAATCCTATATATCTTACTCATAATAAGATTCTCCTGGTTGTTACCTCAGGTGTAAGCTCTACCAGCTAGACATATTTCCATAAGGGCCCACAACTCAATCCACCCATTAAATTTATCCATCCACCTAAAATATACATTAACATTACTCTTATCACTAGAGGACCTAATTAAACTGAATTCACCACCGATCATAGCAGGACCATCTCAAATAATAAAAATCTCATGAAGCTTAGACATAAACTCTTGCTTCTTATCTTTATAAACTGAACCATAGATAGTAGTTATTCTAGAAATAACACCTGAGACTTTATTCCTAAGGACAACACTTACTGAAAACTTCCTAATATCCCAGGTAGTGATCTCAAACAAATCACAATTAACACCTAAAAGGATACCACCTGCAGTACCTATAACAGGTAAGTAATTCCAACAAAATTCCTATTCCCTAACAAGTTTTTCAAGAAAGAATTACTGAACTACTATTTTTTTTGTTTCATGGAAACATATATAATCAACATTCAAAGGAATGATATTATCCTCTATGTACTTTTTTACTACTAGGAGTAGAAATATTCCTAATATTCCAAAAAACGCATATTATTGAAATTTCTTCCTAGGGTGCTTGCCTCGAGATTTGTTCACTACTTCTACCCAACCTTCAGCTAGAACCTCAATTTCATCATCATTATGTGATGAAACTAGGTCTAAGACTGAGCTACTACTAGAAGAAATAGGAACATCTACCAAATCTTCCTTAAACTCAACCCCTACATCTAAAGCCATATGTTCTAATTCATCAAAAGGTAAACCATGGAAAGGATTTGAAATTCATTATACCTTTAATCTTAGGTTTCTCTAGGTTCGCCAACTTCTTCCTTTCCATAGATTTATCCAAAACATTCTGAGACCTATCAGTTATGTAACTTTTCCTTGTAGGTTGGATGGGCCCCCACTTCTATTTCTTCCCTTTCCTAGCACCAGTTTGAAGTTCCTGAGAAACAAACTCCTGTGTGGTGGTTAAACTGCACTCAGGGAGGTTAAGCCCAACACCATCTTCTGCCACTTTCTTAGCCTAGAAGGAGGCTTGTTCTTCTAGCTAGAAAGTAGAGGTTTGATCTTTATCTTTACCAGACAAGGGTGATTTTTCCAACACAAAATCACTAGAGCTATCCACCAGACCTCTATGTTCAAACATCTGAAGAATCTCACTAGCAATGGCTATTTGCTCCTTTTGAACAGATTTTCCACCAGTAGCCATCCTAGTTCTAAACCCAACATTCTGACCCTGAGTACTAGTATTCTGGTTTGCATTACTATCTTTATCAGGATTACCAGCAGCTTTATTAGTGTCCATGACACCGTGGTTTGAGTTCCCATCTTGCTTTCTACCCTGGTCCAGCTCATCACCAAGAAGATCATTAGCTTCATCTTCATCTACGAATATCTCAGCTGTAAATCCTAATTGGAACAGGCCCCCATGAAAGTGGAACAATCTACTACTAGGAATCTTGAGGGGAACCCTACACTTAATCTTCAGTCTAACTTCCTTAGAATTATCATTGAAGATACTTAACCATTCATCATTGAAGATACTTAACCATTCAACTTCCTGCAAGATTCGATATATAGAGATAGCTTGGTCTAGGAAATTCCATTCATGCCACTTAGATTGAAGCCTAGTTACTCTAACCCAGGTGTCATGTAGAAACTCCATAGGTTGTGGGTCATCACTCCAGGCCTCAACCTTGACCGAGACCCCTCTCTTGATAGACCAACCCTGGGATATACAATAACCTGCTCCACCTGAATGTGGGTGAGATCTTCACTAGATAGATGCCTGGCTAGTCTAATTCTCTAATCATCCAAGTCCAGTTTGTCTTGTAAATCTTGGAAAATTCACCAGCTAGCTCCTCACTAGAAATTTCACCCCTTCAACAACAACCAGACCATGGTTTTTTGTAGAGGAAAATGGGTTCATGACAACCTCTGGTGTCTCAATATGGTAGAAACCATGACCAGTGGCAACACTCCCCACATATCTGGCAATTTGATGGGGTCTCTTCTTAACTCGGCAATCATCAAACTTATGGCTTGGAGCTTTGCATATGAAGCACACTTGTTGCTTCTCACACACAGCCTGATGATGACCTGGCTCACCACAACACATGCAAATAGAGCTGGTGTAGTTCATCTGGGCAGTAAGGTCAGGACCAGAAGATCCCACCTCTTTCTAAGGACCAACAATCTTCTCCTTTGTCTTCATCTAAACTTTCCCATTTGCTGATCACCACTACTCTGAGATTGTTGCTGCTATTGTTGGGAGCTGCCTTGTTGGGGAGAAACCCATTGATTAGACTACATCCCATACTATTGATTAGGAGGATAAGGAGGGAAAGGGCCTAGAAAACCCCAAGGATGATGGATGCTCCTAGGCATGAAACGATGAGGAGGGGGATGAAAACCATAAGGGAGAGGAGGCCTCTAACCAAACCAAATCCCTACATCTGTTACTACATCTGGTGTTGTTGCATCTACTGCTGCCAGGGTTTAGGTCATTTCCCTATCCCTTGCTTCATACCACCACCAGCCATAGACTCCTCCATAGGTTGCACCAGATTCACAGGAGTGTTTTCCTCAACCCCCAAAACCCTCAAGCCAACAAGCTCATCTACTGCCATTTTTGGGAGGAGAGAGCAAACCCTAAAATGGTGGACATGCTCATTTTTATGCACTGGGATGGGAAGGGGTGGTTGGGATGCCAATGAATATGCTAAAGCTGATGGAAAAAGACCTCCACCTCCATGTCACCATAGAGAAAACCACCCTCCTCTCACCCACCACTGGAACCTGGTGTTGGAATTATGCCCTAGAGGCAATAATAAAGATGTTATTATTATAATTATTGTTCATGATAAAGTTTATATTCCATGCTAGAATTGTATTAAGCGGAAACTTTAATACTTGTGTGGTTTGTAAACAACACCGTGTCCCTAGTACGCCTCTATGGACTAGCTCATTGATCAATGATGGTTAAGGTTTCCTAACCATAGACATGAGTTGTCAATTGATAATGAGATCATATCATTGGGAGAATGATATGGTGGATAGACCCAAACAAAGCAGAGCAATTAGATCGTGTCATCGTGTTCGTCTTTGCGAAGCTTTTCCTATGTCAAATATTGTATTCCTTAGACCATGAGATAATGCAACTCCCTGGTATCGGAAGAAAGCTTTGAGGTCATCAAACGTCATCCTATGAGAGGGTGATCATAAAGGTGTCTCTCAGGTGATCGGAAAGTATCTGTTGGGTTGTATGTATCGAGATGGAATTTGTCCCTCCCAAGTCGGAGAGATATACTTCGGGCCCACTCGGTAATCGATATAAACACCGCTTGCAAGCATGTGGTTAAGGAGTTAATCACAAAGTGATATCGGATTACGGAACGAGTAAAGTACTTGCTGTGAACGAGATTGAACTAGGTATGATGGTACCGACGATCGAATCTCGGGCAAGTAAAATATCGCGAGACGAAGGGAATATATATATGGGATTGATTGAATCCTGGCATCGTGGTTCATCCGATATGATCATCGATTAATGTGTGGGAGTCAATATGGGTGCCCAGACCCCGCTGTTGATTATTGATAGAAGATCATGTCTGCATATTCTCGAACCCGCAGGGTCACACACTTAACGTATCTCGACGCTAGGATAGATTGGATAATTGGTTTATGAATTTTTGTTCGGAGTCTCGGATGGGATCCGGGATATCACGAGAGGTTCCGGAATGGTCCGGAGAATAAGATTCATATAAGGCAGTGCAGTTTTTGGAGTTCGGAATTGTTCCGGGTTAATCGGTATTGTACCGGAAGCTTCTAGAACCTTCCGGAAGGGGACCAACGTGGCCCCATCTTCCGGGAGGGGGCATGGGCCTATGAGGGAGTGTCCTGGCCGCATTGGGCCAGGGGCACAAGGCCCCATAGGGCCCAGCCGATTCTAGAGAGATTTGACTCGTTTAAATCTCGGGATAGAATTTCTAGATAAGGGAGAGTTTAAATCGTTTAAACTAGAGATAGGATTTCTAGATAAGGGAGAGTTTAAATTGTTTAAACTAGAGATAGGCTTGGAGGAGGGGCAAGGGCTGGCCGCCCCCCCCCCCCCCCCCTCTCTATATAGAGGGGTGGTGCGCCCCTCCCTCCCCACACACACACCTTCCTCCAAGCCCTAGCAGCCTTGCTACCTTCCTCTCTCCCTCCCGACTGATTGTAGGCGAAGCCCTGCAGCAGAAATTCTCCACCATATACACCACGCCGTCGTGTTGTAGATCCAATCTATCTCTCCACCATACTCGCTGGTCCGAGGAAGGAGGAGACGTCGAGGTGCTGCACGTGTGCATCTCACGGAGGCACCGCCACTTGTGGTGCTAGATCGGATCGGATCGCGAGGAGGAGAAGCGAGTACGACTACATCACCCACGTTCCGACGAACGTTCCGATGTGCGAATCTTCAAGGGTATGAAGATCTAATCCAATCTCTCTCGTTGTTTGCATCTCCTAGATTAGATCTTGGCTTTCCCTCTGTTCGCTCCGTAGAAAATTTTGATTTACTATGCCGCGAAACCCATCAGTGGTATCAGAGCTAGATCTATGTGTAGATGTGTTTCATGAGTAGAACGCAACATGGTTGTTGCGGGCGTTGATGTTTTCTATTGCAAGCCTCTTGTTTGTGTTCTTATGACGCGGGATAGTGAGATTGAAGCGGTCCAGGCCAACCTTACGCGACGTCGCTCGCGAGACCGGCTCCGCACTTGACGTGTGGCTTGTTCCACACATGCGGCTGGTGGATGTCAGTTTCTCTCACTATAGTTGTCATGGGATTAACACCGTAGTTTGGCAACCATAATATCACCGTTGTGTCTTTCCGTAGGTAAGAATCGTTCTTAGCATCTACTCCCATAAGCCACGTAAAACATGCAACAACAAAGTAGAGGCGTCTAACTTGTTTTTGCAGGGAGTGTTTTCTGTGATATGGTATGGCCCAAGATGTGATGTGTATATTGTATGCGATGATCATGTTTTGTAATGTTTCACGACTTGCATGTCGATGAGTACACAACCGGCAGGAGCCATATGGTTGTCTTTATAATTGTGTATGACCTGCGAGTCAACTTCTTATACGCCATGTAATAGCTTTACTTTATCGCTAAGTAGTTAGAAATAGTTGTAGTTGCTATTCGTGGTGGAGGCAATCATGGTGGAGTGATGGAGATCATGCCGGAACGCACAAGATGGAGATCATTGCGCGAAGATTGGCTATACCATGTCACATAAAGTTATATGCATGTGATGTTTATCCTTTTATGTATCTTATCATGCTTAGATCGCGACGGTAGCATTATAAGATGATTCCTCACTTAAAGATCAAGATAAAAACTGTGTTCTCCCCAAGTATGCACCGTTGTGAAAGTTCGTCGTGTCCAAGCATCACGTGATGATCGGGTGCTATAGACTCTACGCTCACATACAACGGGTGCAAGCCAGTTTTTTGCACACGCGGAAATACTTGGGTCTAACTTGACGATCCTAGCATGTACAGACATGGCCTCGGAACACAAGAACCGAAAGGTTAAGCATGAGTCATATGAATGATATGATCGACACTTCGTTGTCCACCATTGAAACCACATCTCTTCTCGTGATGATCGGATTAGGTGTGGTGAATTTGGATCGTGTTCACTAAACAACTTGAGGGATGTTGAATTTAGTGGGAGTTCATCTAGTAATTTGATTAAGTTGAACTATTTATCATGAACATAGTCTAAATTGTACTTGCAAATATTGTAGATCCAATGGCCAAGTCCAACTTCAACTTCAACGTTTTTGCTGAGAAAGAAAAGCTTAGAAACAATGGGTCTAACTTCACCAACTGGTTCCGCAATCTAAGAATCATTCTGTCTGGCGGACAAAAGGACTATGTCCTTGAGAAAGCGTTAGGTAACCCCCCTGCTGCAACTGCGCCGGCTGATGAGAAAGGTGTCTATCAGTCGCGCAAAGATGATTATGGTGTGATTAAGAGCACCATGTTGTTTGCTATGGAACCGGAGCTTCAAAATTGTTTTGAAACCTATCCCGGGCCCTTTGAGATTCTCGAGGAGCTGAAAACCATGTTTCAGACTCAAGCCCGTTCTGAGAGATATGAGATCTCTGAGAAGTTCTTTAACTGCAAGATGGAGGAAGGGAGTTCCGTTAGTGAGCACGCCATAAAGATTTCGGGCTACACTCAACACCTTGAGCAACTGGAATGCACGATTCCAGAGGAGCTCAAGATTGACAGGGTTCTGCAATCACTCCCTCCCAGCTACAAAAGTTTTGTAGTGACTCATAATCAGATTGGTTCCACTGATACGATCACCGAGCTCTTCGCAAAGCTGAAGGCTGCGGAAGTGGACATCAAGAAGGATAATCATGTGTTAATGGTCAACAAGCCCTCCTTTAAGAAAGGTAAGGGAGCAAAGAAGCCCTTCAAGAAGGGCGGCGGCAAGAACAATGCCCCTGCTGAGAAGAAGCTCAGGTCTGGTCCTAAGCCGGACACTGAGTGCTTCTATTGCAAGGACAGGGGTCACTGGAAGCGCAACTGTCCGAAGTACTTAGCGGACAAGAAGGCTGGCACCATCAAAGGTATATTTGATATACATGTTATTGATGTTTTCCTTACTAGCCCTCGTTGTAGTGCCTGGGTATTTGATACCGGTTCAGTTGCTAATATTTGTAACTCGAAACAGGAGCTACGGAATAGACGGCGGCTTGCGAGGGATGAGGTGACGATGCGCGTTGGCAACGGATCAAGAGTTGATGTGATGGCCGTCGGCACGCTCTCCTTAGTTTTACCTTCGGGATTAGTTTTAAACCTTAATAAATGTTATTATGTGCCTGCGTTGAGCATGAACATCATTTCCGGATCGTGTTTATTGCAAGACGGTTATTCATTTAAATCGGAGAATAATGGTTGTCCTATTTATATGAGTAACATCTTTTATGGTCATGCACCTCTTGTGAATGGTTTATTTCTTCTAAATCTCGAAAGGGATGAAACACACATCCATAACATTGAGGCTAAGAGATGCAAAGTAGATAGTGATAATACTACTTATTTGTGGCACTGTCGTCTAGGTCATATTGGAGTAAAGCGCATGAAGAAACTCCATTCTAATGGACTTTTGGAGTCTCTTGATTTTGAATCATTTGACACATGCGAACCATGCCTCATGGGCAAGATGATCAAAACCCCGTTCTCCGGTATGATGGAGCGAGCAACGGACTTGTTGGAAATCATACATACCGATGTATGCGGACCGATGAGTGTTTCGACGCGCGGTGGATATCGCTATTTCCTCACTTTTACCGATGACTTAAGTAGATATGGGTATATCTATTTAATGAAACATAAATCTGAAACGTTTGAAAAGTTCAAAGAATTTCAGAATGAAGTGGAGAACCATCGTAACAGAAAGATTAAGTTTCTACGATCCGATCGTGGGGGCGAATATTTGAGTTATGATTTTCTCACGCATCTTAAAGCAAGCGGAATTGTTTCGCAACTCACGCCACCCGGAACACCACAGCGCAATGGTGTGTTTGAACGCCGGAATCGAACCCTATTAGATATGGTCCGATCGATGATGTCTCTTACTGATTTGCCGTTATCATTTTGGGGTTATGTATTAGAAACCGCTGCATTCACTTTAAATAGGGCTCCATCTAAATCCGTTGAGACGACACCGTATGAACTGTGGTTTGGTGCTAAACCTAAGTTGTCGTTTCTTAAAGTTTGGGGATGCGAAGCTTACGTCAAGAAGTTGATGCCGGTCAAGCTCGAACCCAAAGCGGAGAAATGCGTCTTCATAGGATACCCTAAGGAAACTATTGGGTATACCTTCTATCACAGAACCGAAGGCAAAGTGTTTGTCGCAAAGAACGGTTCCTTTCTTGAGAAGGAGTTTCTCTCGAAAGAAGTGAGTGGGAGGAAAGTAGAGCTAGACGAGGTTATTGAACCTTCTCTTGAATTGGAGAGTAGCGCAGCACCTGAAATTGTTCAAGTGCCGCCTGCACCAACAATAGAGGAAGCTAATGACAAGGATCATGAAGCTTCGGACGATGTTGCTACTGAACGTCGCAGGTCGACAAGGTCGCGTGCCCCTCCTGAGTGGTACGGCAATCCTGTCTTGACTGTCTTGTTGGTAGAAGACAGTGAACCTACGAACTATGAGGAAGCGATGATGAGCCCAGACTCTGAGAAATGGCTGGAAGCCATGAAATCCGAATTGGGATCCGTGAGCGAAAACCAAGTATGGACTTTGGTGGATCCTCCTAGCGACCGAAAGGCCGTTGAGTGCAAATGGATATTCAAGAAGAAAACGGACGCGGATGGTAATGTTACCGTCTATAAAGCACGGCTTGTCGCAAAAGGTTTTCGACAAGTTCAAGGTGTTGACTACGATGAGACTTTCTCTCCCGTAGCGATGTTTAAGTCCATTCGGATTTTATTAGCAATTGCTGCGTTTCATGATTATGAAATATGGTAGATGGATGTCAAGACTGCTTTCCTCAATGGCAACATTGATGAAGAGTTGTATATGATGCAACCCGAAGGTTTTGTCGATCCTAAGGATGCTAGTAAAGTATGCAAACTTCAGCGTTCCATTTATGGGCTGAAGCAAGCATCTCGGAGTTGGAACCTTCATTTTGATCAAGTGATCAAGAGCTTTGGATTTGTTCCAAATTGCTACAAATCTTGCATCTACAAGAAAGTGAGTGGGAGCTCGGTGACGTTTCTGGTACTGTATGTGGATGACATATTGATTATCGGAAATGACATCAACATGCTTAACGATGTGAAGAGTTATTTGAATAAGTGTTTTTCAATGAAAGACCTAGGTGAAGCTGCTTATATATTGGGCATCACGATCTATAGAGATAGACAAAGACGCCTGATAGCTTTAAGCCAGAGTACATACCTAGACAAAGTTCTGAAAAGGTTCAGAATGGATAAGGCAAAGAAAGGTTCAGTGCCTATGTTGTCAGGTAAGATATTGAGAAAGGCTCAGTGTCCAGCTACGGTAAATGATAGGGAAGCTATGAGCAAAGTGCCTTATGCCTCGGCCATAGGTTCCATCATGTATGCCATGCTGTGTACTAGACCGGATGTGTCCAATGCTCTTAGTTTGACGAGCAGATATCAAAGTGATCCAGGAGTGGAACACTGGACAGCCGTGAAGAACATCCTAAAGTACCTAAATAGAACTAAAGAAATGTTCCTAGTCTATGGGGGTGATGAACAGCTTGTCGTAAAAGGTTACGTCGATGCTAGTTTCGACACCGACAAGGATGATTCTAAATCTCAGACAGGATACGTTTATATTTTGAATGGAGGAGCTGTGAGCTGGAGAAGCTGCAAGCAAAGCGTGATCGCGGGATCTACAGTAGAAGCGGAATACATGGCTGCTGCAGAAGCATCAAGTGAAGGAGTTTGGATCAGAAACTTCATCACTGAGCTTGGTGTGGTTCCAAGTGCATTGGACCCACTGGAGATATTGTGTGACAACACTGGCGCCATAACACTCGCTAAGGAACCAAGATATCATCCAAAGACCAAGCATATCAACCGCAAGTTTCATATAATCCGAGATTATATAGCAGATGGAGATCTGAAGATTAGCAAAGTACATACGGATCTGAATGTCGCAGATCCATTGACTAAACCTCTTCCACGTGTAAAACATGATCAACACCTCAGTGCCATGGGTGTGAGATTGTTGCCAGATGTAAACTAGATTATTGACTCTAGTGCAAGTGGGAGACTGTTGGAATTATGCCCTAGAGGCAATAATAAAGATGTTATTATTATAATTCTTGTTCATGATAAAGTTTATATTCCATGCTAGAATTGTATTAAGCGGAAACTTTAATACTTGTGTGGTTTGTAAACAACACCGTGTCCCTAGTACGCCTCTATGGACTAGCTCATTGATCAACGATGGTTAAGGTTTCCTAACCATAGACATGAGTTGTCAATTGATAATGAGATCATATCATTGGGAGAATGATATGGTGGATAGACCCAAACAAAGCAGAGCAATTAGATCGTGTCATCGTGTTCGTCTTTGCGAAGCTTTTCCTATGTCAAATATTGTATTCCTTAGACCATGAGATAATGCAACTCCCTGGTATCGGAAGAAAGCTTTGAGGTCATCAAACGTCATCCTATGAGAGGGTGATCATAAAGGTGTCTCTCAGGTGATCGGAAAGTATCTGTTGGGTTGTATGTATCGAGATGGAATTTGTCCCTCCCAAGTCGGGGAGATATACTTCGGGCTCACTCGGTAATCGATATCAACACCGCTTGCAAGAATGTGGTTAAGGAGTTAATCACAAAGTGATATCGGATTACGGAACGAGTAAAGTACTTGCTGTGAACGAGATTGAACAAGGTATGACGGTACCGACGATCGAATCTCGGGCAAGTAAAATATCGCGAGACGAAGGGAATATATATATGGGATTGATTGAATCCTGGCATCGTGGTTCATCCGATATGATCATCGATGAATGTGTGGGAGTCAATATGGGTGCCCAGACCCCGCTGTTGATTATTGATAGAAGATCATGTCTGCATATTCTCGAACCCGCAGGGTCACACACTTAACGTATCTCGACGCTAGGATAGATTGGATAATTGGTTTATGAATTTTTGTTCGGAGTCTCGGATGGGATCCGGGATATCACGAGAGGTTCCGGAATGGTCCGGAGAATAAGATTCATATAAGGCAGTGCAGTTTTTGGAGTTCGGAATTGTTCCGGGTTAATCGGTATTATACCGGAAGCTTCTAGAACCTTCCGGAAGGGGACCAACGTGGCCCCATCTTCCGGGAGGGGGCATGGGCCTATGAGGGAGTGTCCTGGCCGCATTGGGCCAGGGGCACAAGGCCCCATAGGGCCCAGCCGATTCTAGAGAGATTTGACTCGTTTAAATCTCGGGATAGAATTTCTAGATAAGGGAGAGTTTAAATCGTTTAAACTAGAGATAGGATTTCTAGATAAGGGAGAGTTTAAATTGTTTAAACTAGAGATAGGCTTGGAGGAGGGGCAAGGGCTGGCCGCCCCCCCCCCTCTCTATATAGAGGGGTGGTGCGCCCCCTCCCTCCCCACACACACACCTTCCTCCAAGCCCTAGCAGCCTTGCTACCTTCCTCTCTCCCTCCCGACTGATTGTAGGCGAAGCCCTGCAGCAGAAATTCTCCACCATATACACCACGCCGTCGTGTTGTAGATCCAATCTATCTCTCCACCATACTCGCTGGTCCGAGGAAGGAGGAGACGTCGAGGTGCTGCACGTGTGCATCTCACGGAGGCACCGCCACTTGTGGTGCTAGATCGGATCGGATCGCGAGGAGGAGAAGCGAGTACGACTACATCACCCACGTTCCGACGAACGTTCCGCTGTGCGAATCTTCAAGGGTATGAAGATCTAATCCAATCTCTCTCGTTGTTTGCATCTCCTAGATTAGATCTTGGCTTTCCCTCTGTTCGCTCCGTAGAAAATTTTGATTTACTATGCCGCGAAACCCATCAGTGGTATCAGAGCTAGATCTATGCGTAGATGTGTTTCACGAGTAGAACGCAACATGGTTGTTGCGGGCGTTGATGTTTTCTATTGCAAGCCTCTTGTTTGTGTTCTTATGACGCGGGATAGTGAGATTGAAGCGGTCCAGGCCAACCTTACGCGACGTCGCTCGCGAGACCGGCTCCGCACTTGACGTGTGGCTTGTTCCACACATGCGGCTGGTGGATGTCAGTTTCTCTCACTATAGTTGTCATGGGATTAACACCGTAGTTTGGCAACCATAATATCACCGTTGTGTCTTTCCGTAGGTAAGAATCGTTCTTAGCATCTACTCCCATAAGCCACGTAAAACATGCAACAACAAAGTAGAGGCGTCTAACTTGTTTTTGCAGGGAGTGTTTTCTGTGATATGGTATGGCCCAAGATGTGATGTGTATATTGTATGCGATGATCATGTTTTGTAATGTTTCACGACTTGCATGTCGATGAGTACACAACCGGCAGGAGCCATATGGTTGTCTTTATAATTGTGTATGACCTGCGAGTCAACTTCTTATACGCCATGTAATAGCTTTACTTTATCGCTAAGTAGTTAGAAATAGTTGTAGTTGCTATTCGTGGTGGAGGCAATCATGGTGGAGTGATGGAGATCATGCCGGAACGCACAAGATGGAGATCATTGCGCAAAGATTGGCTATACCATGTCACATAAAGTTATATGCATGTGATGTTTATCCTTTTATGTATCTTATCATGCTTAGATCGCGACGGTAGCATTATAAGATGATTCCTCACTTAAATATCAAGATAAAAACTGTGTTCTCCCCAAGTATGCACCGTTGTGAAAGTTCGTCGTGTCCAAGCATCACGTGATGATCGGGTGCTATAGACTCTACGCTCACATACAACGGGTGCAAGCCAGTTTTTGCACAGGCGGAAATACTTGGGTCTAACTTGACGAGCCTAGCATGTACAGAAATGGCCTCGGAACACAAGAACCGAAAGGTTAAGCATGAGTCATATGAATGATATGATCGACACTTTGTTGTCCACCATTGAAACCACATCTCTTCTCGTGATGATCGGATTAGGTGTGGTGAATTTGGATCGTGTTCACTAAACAACTTGAGGGATGTTGAATTTAGTGGGAGTTCATCTAGTAATTTGATTAAGTTGAACTATTTATCATGAACATAGTCTAAATTGTACTTGCAAATACTGTAGATCCAATGGCCAAGTCCAACTTCAACTTCAACGTTTTTGCTGAGAAAGAAAAGCTTAGAAACAATGGGTCTAACTTCACCAACTAGTTCCGCAATCTAAGAATCATTCTGTCTGGCGGACAAAAGGACTATGTCCTTGAGAAAGCATTAGGTAACCCCCCTGCTGCAACTGCGCCGGCTGATGAGAAAGGTGTCTATCAGTCGCGCAAAGATGATTATGGTGTGATTAAGAGCACCATGTTGTTTGCTATGGAACCGGAGCTTCAAAATCGTTTTGAAACCTATCCCGGGCCCTTTGAGATTCTCGAGGAGCTGAAAACCATGTTTCAGACTCAAGCCCGTTCTGAGAGATATGAGATCTCTGAGAAGTTCTTTAACTGCAAGATGGAGGAAGGGAGTTCCGTTAGTGAGCACGCCATAAAGATTTCGGGCTACACTCAACGCCTTGAGCAACTGGAATGCACGATTCCAGAGGATCTCAAGATTGACAGGGTTCTGCAATCACTCCCTCCCAGCTACAAAAGTTTTGTAGTGACTCATAATCAGATTGGTTCCACTGATACGATCACCGAGCTCTTCGCAAAGCTGAAGGCTGCGGAAGTGGACATCAAGAAGGATAATCATGTGTTAATGGTCAACAAGCCCTCCTTTAAGAAAGGTAAGGGAGCAAAGAAGCCCTTCAAGAAGGGCGGCGGCAAGCACAATGCCCCTGCTGAGAAGAAGCTCAGGTCTGGTCCTAAGCCGGACACTGAGTGCTTCTATTGCAAGGACAGGGGTCACTGGAAGCGCAACTGTCCGAAGTACTTAGCGGACAAGAAGGCTGGCACCATCAAAGGTATATTTGATATACATGTTATTGATGTTTTCCTTACTAGCCCTCGTTGTAGTGCCTGGGTATTTGATACCGGTTCAGTTGCTAATATTTGTAACTCGAAACAGGAGCTACGGAATAGACGGCGGCTTGCGAGGGATGAGGTGACGATGCGCGTTGGCAACGGATCAAGAGTTGATGTGATGGCCGTCGGCACGCTCTCCTTAGTTTTACCTTCGGGATTAGTTTTAAACCTTAATAAATGTTGTTATGTGCCTGCGTTGAGCATGAACATCATTTGCGGATCGTGTTTATTGCAAGACGGTTATTCATTTAAATCGGAGAATAATGGTTGTTCTATTTATATGAGTAACATCTTTTATGGTCATGCACCTCTTGTGAATGGTTTATTTCTTCTAAATCTCGAAAGGGATGAAACACACATCCATAACATTGAGGCTAAGAGATGCAAAGTAGATAGTGATAATACTACTTATTTGTGGCACTGTCGTCTAGGTCATATTGGAGTAAAGCGCATGAAGAAACTTCATTCTAATGGACTTTTGGAGTCTCTTGATTTTGAATCATTTGACACGTGCGAACCATGCCTCATGGTCAAGATGATCAAAACCCCGTTCTCCGGTATGATGGAGCGAGCAACGGACTTGTTGGAAATCATACATACCGATGTATGCGGACCGATGAGTGTTTCGACGCGCGGTGGATATCGCTATTTCCTCACTTTTACCGATGACTTAAGTAGATATGGGTATATCTATTTAATGAAACATAAATCTGAAACATTTGAAAAGTTCAAAGAATTTCAGAATGAAGTGGAGAACCATCGTAACAGAAAGATTAAGTTTCTACGATCCGATCGTGGGGGCGAATATTTGAGTTATGATTTTCTCACGCATCTTAAAGCAAGCGGAATTGTTTCGCAACTCACGCCACCCGGAACACCACAGCGCAATGGTGTGTCTGAACGCCGGAATCGAACCCTATTAGATATGGTCCGATCGATGATGTCTCTTACTGATTTGCCGTTATCATTTTGGGGTTATGCATTAGAAACCGCTGCATTCACTTTAAATAGGGCTCCATCTAAATCCTTTGAGACGACACCGTATGAACTGTGGTTTGGTGCTAAACCTAAGTTGTCGTTTCTTAAAGTTTGGGGATGCGAAGCTTACGTCAAGAAGTTGATGCCGGTCAAGCTCGAACCCAAAGCGGAGAAATGCGTCTTCATAGGATACCCTAAGGAAACTATTGGGTATACCTTCTATCACAGAACCGAAGGCAAAGTGTTTGTCGCAAAGAACGGTTCCTTTCTTGAGAAGGAGTTTCTCTCGAAAGAAGTGAGTGGGAGGAAAGTAGAGCTAGACGAGGTTATTGAACCTTCTCTTGAATTGGAGAGTAGCGCAGCACCTGAAATTGTTCCAGTGCCGCCTGCACCAACAATAGAGGAAGCTAATGACAAGGATCATGAAGCTTCGGACGATGCTGCTACTGAACGTCGCAGGTCAACAAGGTCGCGTGCCCCTCCTGAGTGGTACGGCAATCCTGTCTTGACTGTCTTGTTGGTAGAAGACAGTGAACCTACGAACTATGAGGAAGCGATGATGAGCCCAGACTCTGAGAAATGGCTGGAAGCCATGAAATCCGAATTGGGATCCGTGAGCGAAAACCAAGTATGGACTTTGGTGGATCCTCCTAGCGACCGAAAGGCCGTTGAGTGCAAATGGATATTCAAGAAGAAAACGGACGCGGATGGTAATGTTACCGTCTATAAAGCACGGCTTGTCGCAAAAGGTTTTCGACAAGTTCAAGGTGTTGACTACGATGAGACTTTCTCTCCCGTAGCGATGTTTAAGTCCATTCGGATTTTATTAGCAATTTCTGCGTTTCATGATTATGAAATATGGCAGATGGATGTCAAGACTGCTTTCCTCAATGGAAACATTGATGAAGAGTTGTATATGATGCAACCCGAAGGTTTTGTCGATCCTAAGGATGCTAGTAAAGTATGCAAACTTCAGCGTTCCATTTATGGGCTGAAGCAAGCATCTCGGAGTTGGAACCTTCGTTTTGATCAAGTGATCAAGAGCTTTGGATTTGTTCCAAATTGCTACAAAGCTTGCATCTACAAGAAAGTGAGTGGGAGCTCGGTGACGTTTCTGGTACTGTATGTGGATGACATATTGATTATCGGAAATGACATCAACATGCTTAACGATGTGAAGAGTTATTTGAACAAGTGTTTTTCAATGAAAGACCTAGGTGAAGCTGCTTATATATTGGGCATCAAGATCTATAGAGATAGACAAAGACGCCTGATAGCTTTAAGCCAGAGTACATACCTAGACAAAGTTCTGAAAAGGTTCAGAATGGATAAGGCAAAGAAAGGTTCAGTGCCTATGTTGTCAGGTAAGATATTGAGCAAGGCTCAGTGTCCAGCTACGGTAAATGATAGGGAAGCTATGAGCAAAGTGCCTTATGCCTCGGCCATAGGTTCCATCATGTATGCCATGCTGTGTACTAGACCGGATGTGTCCAATGCTCTTAGTTTGACGAGCAAATATCAAAGTGATCCAGGAGTGGAACACTGGACAGCCGTGAAGAACATCCTAAAGTACCTAAATAGAACTAAAGAAATGTTCCTAGTCTATGGGGGTGATGAACAGCTTGTCGTAAAAGGTTACGTCGATGCTAGTTTCGACACCGACAAGGATGATTCTAAATCTCAGACAGGATACGTTTATATTTTGAATGGAGGAGCTGTGAGCTGGAGAAGCTGCAAGCAAAGCGTGATCGCGGGATCTACAGTAGAAGCGGAATACATGGCTGCTGCAGAAGCATCAAGTGAAGGAGTTTGGATCAGAAACTTCATCACTGAGCTTGGTGTGGTTCCAAGTGCATTGGACCCACTGGAGATATTGTGTGACAACACTGGCGCCATAGCACTCGCTAAGGAACCAAGATATCATCCAAAGACCAAGCATATCAACCGCAAGTTTCATATAATCCGAGATTATATAGCAGATGGAGATCTGAAGATTAGCAAAGTACATACGGATCTGAATGTCGCAGATCCATTGACTAAACCTCTTCCACGTGTAAAACATGATCAACACCTCAGTGCCATGGGTGTGAGATTGTTGCCAGATGTAAACTAGATTATTGACTCTAGTGCAAGTGGGAGACTGTTGGAATTATGCCCTAGAGGCAATAATAAAGATGTTATTATTATAATTCTTGTTCATGATAAAGTTTATATTCCATGCTAGAATTGTATTAAGCGGAAACTTTAATACTTGTGTGGTTTGTAAACAACACCGTGTCCCTAGTACGCCTCTATGGACTAGCTCATTGATCAATGATGGTTAAGGTTTCCTAACCATAGACATGAGTTGTCAATTGATAATGAGATCATATCATTGGGAGAATGATATGGTGGATAGACCCAAACAAAGCAGAGCAATTAGATCGTGTCTTCGTCTTTGCGAAGCTTTTCCTATGTCAAATATTGTATTCCTTAGACCATGAGATAATGCAACTCCCTGGTATCGGAAGAAAGCTTTGAGGTCATCAAACGTCATCCTATGAGAGGGTGATCATAAAGGTGTCTCTCAGGTGATCGGAAAGTATCTGTTGGGTTGTATGTATCGAGATGGAATTTGTCCCTCCCAAGTCGGAGAGATATACTTCGGGCCCACTCGGTAATCGATATCAACACCGCTTGCAAGCATGTGGTTAAGGAGTTAATCACAAAGTGATATCGGATTACGGAACGAGTAAAGTACTTGCTGTGAACGAGATTGAACTAGGTATGACGGTACCGACGATCGAATCTCGGGCAAGTAAAATATCGCGAGACGAAGGGAATATATATATGGGATTGATTGAATCCTGGCATCGTGGTTCATCCGATATGATCATCGATGAATGTGTGGGAGTCAATATGGGTGCCCAGACCCCGCTGTTGATTATTGATAGAAGATCATGTCTGCATATTCTCGAACCCGCAGGGTCACACACTTAACGTATCTCGACCCTAGGATAGATTGGATAATTGGTTTATGAATTTTTTTTCGGAGTCTCGGATGGGATCCGGGATATCACGTGAGGTTCCGGAATGGTCCGGAGAATAAGATTCATATAAGGCAGTGCAGTTTTTGGAGTTCGGAATTGTTCCGGGTTAATCGGTATTGTACCGGAAGCTTCTAGAACCTTTCGGAAGGGGACCAACGTGGCCCCACCTTCCGGGAGGGGGCATGGGCCTATGAGGGAGTGTCCTGGCCGCATTGGGCCAGGGGCACAAGGCCCCATAGGGCCCAGCCGATTCTAGAGAGATTTGACTCGTTTAAATCTCGGGATAGAATTTCTAGATAAGGGAGAGTTTAAATCGTTTAAACTAGAGATATGATTTCTAGATAAGGGAGAGTTTAAATTGTTTAAACTAGAGATAGGCTTGGAGGAGGGGCAAGGGCTGGCCGCCCCCCCCCTCTATATATAGAGGGGTGGTGCGCCCCCTCCCCCCCACACACACACCTTCCTCCAAGCCCTAGCAGCCTTGCTACCTTCCTCTCTCCCTCCCGACTGTTTGTAGGCGAAGCCCTGCAGCAGAAATTCTCCACCATATACACCACGCCGTCGTGTTGTAGATCCAATCTATCTCTCCACCATACTCGCTGGTCCGAGGAAGGAGGAGACGTTGAGGTGCTGCACGTGTGCATCTCACGGAGACACCGCCACTTGTGGTGCTAGATCGGATCGGATCGCGAGGAGGAGAAGCGAGTACGACTACATCACCCACATTCCGACGAACGTTCCGCTGTACGAATCTTCAAGGGTATGAAGATCTAATCCAATCTCTCTCGTTGTTTGCATCTCCTAGATTAGATCTTGGCTTTCCCTCTGTTCGCTCCGTAGAAAATTTTGATTTACTATGCCGCGAAACCCTTCACCTGGACCCCTCCAAAACCAGCATCTTCTACCTACCCTACCATGCTTCTGAAAATTTAGCTCCCGCTCCAACTGTACTCTGAAGCCACCTGAACTTTCCAACACTATGACATTTCTAAAATTTTCCCCAGTAAGCTCAACCGCATCTCTAGTTCCTCTGTCAAAGTTCTGGAATGATAGAGCAATAGGAGCACATCCATTGCCATCTTCTCCCGAAGCGATAAGCCTGTCATTTCTATAGCCCTGGGAGCACTCAGACGCCGTCTCTCCTCAAGAACAGATGCAGAGCAACTGTGAGCAGCCGTCTACCCCACACCGCGGCAAGCAACTTCTACATGAGGGTTCCAATCTTCTTGTTGGGCCATGTAGAGATAAAACAAAAAAAATCCCCTCTAACGTGGTGATCCCAAGATCTAGCTGAGGTAGAAGGCCACGAGGTTTACCACTAGACGCGTAGTTGCGGATTACTGATGAAGCGCGTCAGTTGATGAAGTGCAGTCCTTTGCGATCCGATCGTCCTGGTGCTGATCGTACAACACCTCTGCTGGTATCCACACGTGCAAGGAGGAGCACCGGCGGCGAACTGCTAGGTTCGGTATGACGGCAGGATTGTTGTGGAGCTAGGGTTTCCAGCACATGGAATGACCTAACCGATCAACGATTAACCTTTCTGGGTTACGGTGCTCCACTATATATAGGGAGTGAACGTGGGTTATGCTCGCGCGGCCCATTCACTAAAGCCCATATAATATTAGTCCCTGTGAGTCCGACTCACTAACTCAATCCAAATCAGGCTCGGGTCCAACCCAACCAGATTTCCAGTTTAGATCCAATCCGAACTTGCTCCCGCTCTTAAGTGTGTGACCCGGCAGGCTCATGGCTACTCGGACACGATTGGAGTCCGACTCACAATCGATCAGTCGGCAGCCGATCCTAGCAGAACGTGCCGACTCCCAAGTACCAAAGAGTCATGATGACTTGCCTTTCCAATGTGACTTGCGTCTGAGTCCCTTTTGACTCACGATATACCTTGTCAGACTATAGGCGAATATATGTCATCCCTTAAATAGTCTGACTCTCTTCTCGATCCGAGATAAGTGATTCACCCAACTAACTCTTAGTCGATTGCCTCGGTTAACACTTAACCGAGTCGTGCATGGCCATGCTTTCCGAATCATATCTCACAAGAGGGCCCAGATAATATCTCTCCGAGTGGAGGGGCAAAATACCATCTTGGTTATTCACATCACGCAGCTTGATTCTCAGTCGACCCGAACCCTGCCTTTATAACTGCCTAGTTACGGATCAACGTTTGACAGAACCTAAGTTGGTGATCCTCAACTCGGACTATGCAACAACCTCAGGTCTAAGGATTACATTGATTGAGATATACAAATGACATCTTGTTCGTTGTACCTCAATATGGGTCAATCCGACTCGCTAAACTCTTTAGCCGAATCTGTGTAAGTCGGAATGGCATCTCCATGCCCATGACAAGTGGAACCGAGTCATCAAGACGACTTTCACATTGGTCTAAGTTGTGTGTCCAGCACAAACTCAATGACCAAGGACATTTAGTACAAACAACATGAATGCATAGTTCCACAACCGAATCACATATTCAATGATACACATCAGATGTTCATACAAGGACACCTTTATATCTTTATGAATACAATGGGAAATCTCATCATACATGATTGCCTCTAAGGCATATTCCCAACACTTCTGTTGGAACCTTGCACGCACGCCTTAGAATCCCGCTCACACTCTTGAACCTCAACCCCAGCATACAGGCTCATTGCGACTGCGCTGGCAGAGCTAGAACACCACGAAGTGGGGGTGGAATCTAGGGAACCTCTACCCGAATCCCGAAAATCGATGTCGATCGAGCCAATGCAGAGATGGCGTGAGCTCGAGGGAGGCGAGGAAGAGTACCCCGACTTCCCGAGCGAGGAGCCCTGGCACCCCAAGTCACAGACACCAATGGCGCCCGCGCAGGACCCCGCACTTCCTTCACTTCCCGAATCTGACGCCATGCCAGAGATAGCCGAGCCGCAGCTCGACTCATCCTCTTCTCCATCTGCTACCACCGCCAGCGTGAGACGCCTCGCCACCGCAGATCTGAGTCTTCAGAGACTTGGAGACGAGGAGAACAGGACACCGCGAGGCGGATTTCTCGAGGAAGGAGGAAGTAGAAGGCTAAGAGTGGGTACGCGGTGCGAGGATCCCGACCGTCCAGACCCGCCATGGGAGGAGATCGAGCACCCGCCATAAACAGGACCTCGGACTAGGACAAGTTGCAAGAGGGCCATCAAACCCCTCATATGTTCTACAATATCTCTTTTCTTTTAATGTTTATGATATCTTGTGGAGCAAAGAGATGGACTGTTAATTTTTGGAAGAGTGCGGTACGCAAAACCTAATTGCTAACAGCACACTGGTCAGGTGATCAAGTTCATCAGGATGCTTAGATCTTCTTGCCTCACGTAATCAGATGGTACAGATAAGCATGTGTACATTGAGTTATGTGTCTCTAGAAAAAAATGTTGACTCTTTTATAAGAACGGAGTAGTATAGATATAGACTAATTTGCTAAAACAAAATCTAGGCTAACGAATTTTGGCATGAAGGGGTGGGATCGTAGATCGTGTGACAGTAAAATCAAAGCTAGCCACACTACGGCCCGCCTGAAGCCGGAGAGGAATACGCGGTGACGGTGCTGCTGTGTGGCCTAGCCCCACCATCACCGTGTCTCGTGTATTTCCCTTTTTGATTTACCGACTACAGAAAGAGCTAATGAATAAATCCTTATTCGAATGTCGACCGTAATAGCTGGAATAGCTCAGTTGGCTAGAGCGTATGGCTGTTAACCATAAGGTCGGAGGTTCGAGCCCTCCTTCTAGCGTTTTTTTAAAATTTTATTTGGCCATTGCTACTTTACCTTCTTCTCTGCGGGTTAATCAAGTTCCTAGTAAAAGACAAGTTCTGTTAAATAGTTTTGTGAGTTTTTATTAGAAAAAGTAATCTCAGCTGCTCGCCTGTCTTGTTTCAAAAAAAAAATGCTCGCGTGTATGTGCACAAAGGCTGCACCATGCCGTACCAAATTTCAGCAGAGTATTAATTTATCAATTTTCAACAAATAATCTTACAAACAAAATAATCTGAGAGGAGTGGGGGACACCTCCCAGCTACTACATTACACTACACAACAGAGCTTGATACTACTACAAATGAATTTAGTTCCGACATTTTAACTCCAGCCACAATGTGTGTTCGGAAAAGGAAGGAAAGAACATTCAGCGAGAAAGAAAAAAGTTACCGCCGGATTATTTCCCCGGGCAGCCACAAGCAACTACAGACGAGACCAAACAAATGTGTTAGGAAACGTAAACCATTCATCAGATCATCTAAAGGTCCGACTATAAGTTCCGTATCATCTTCTTCTCCCTCCCGACTCCCGAGACCATCGTCATTTGGTCTCGTGAGTCCTCGCCGCCGCGCCGTTCTGCTCCGGCTGCTCCAGCTGGTAGAACGGTATCTGCTGCTGCTGCTTGTGCAGCTCGAGCATCTGGTTCTGGCAGCGGAGCTGCATCTGCTGGGCCAGGCTGGTGGACGAGCCCGCGTCGCCGTGCTCCGACGACGTCGCCGAGTGCTTCAGGCGCTGGACTTCCCCTGTCAGCGCCTCGTTCAGTGCTGCTCGCAGAGAAGAGGAAACACAAATGGCGGTCAGGGGTAAACTGGATGTAGTACTGGTAGGAGGCAGGTGTGCTTGGACAAATGTGGAATGTTTCAATTAAGAAATCGAATTAAGAATCCGTAGCGTACGTAATGCAGTACGAGTGGGATTCTGTAAGAAGATGATTGCACCACTAGTGTTATCTTAATATTTGCCGGCCTCTTGTGACAGGGTTAGTGCCCGTCAACATTGCGACGTGAACTAGGCAATGGATCGTGTTTTGTATTACAAAAAGTGAATGAGTTTGTAGGGATAGAAGACCCCAAGAAATGGATGGTGACGAAGCCGGCGTCTGACGAAGTCGCCTCCTAGTCCGGTTATTCCAACAAACAAACGCATTATAAATCTCGTCCGGCTATACATGCCGGCAACTAACAGATCGAGCGTACCAGTGTCGAACTACGTACATGTTAACCACTAACTGCCAGATGCAACGACGACCGACAAAACAGTTGTAGTAATCGATATCAACAAAATCTACGAGTCATGAATTTGCTCACCGTCGCGCAGCTGCGCCTGCTGCTCCATGGCCTGCAGCCTGAACTTGAGCTCGTTGTTGTGCGTGGCCAGCCCCGAGGAATCGCGCTGCCACAATTTTTTTTAGCACGGACGAACTAATGAATTAATCGTCCAATAAACGATAGATAGATAGATAGATAGATAGATAGATAGATAGATAGATAGGAACATTGTGCTGCACAGTGCACACGATAGATAGATAGATGGATTTGGATGGTGGGTGTACCTGTAGATGGGTCAGCTGCGCGGAGAGAGTGGTGGCCTCCGTCTGCAGGATCTGCACCTTGTGCTCCAGCTCCGCGATGTACCGCATGCGCCGCTCCTTGGACCTCGCCGCCGATTGCCTGTTGGCGAGCACCCTGCGGAAATAACAGGCATGTCAGTTCAGGGGCGCCGACCGGTAGTCTACTCATCAGTACATTGAATGATTGATGCGCATTGTGAGTGCTTACCTCTTGACGCGCTTCGGGTCGGCGAGTGCCATCTCCGCGAGCTTCTCGTCGGCCATGATCCTCTTCATCTCGGCCGGGGTGAACTCGCCGCTGCCGAACTCGAGGCTGAACTTGCTCTGCTCCCCGTTGGCGGAGAAGCTGAGCTTCCCCATGAGGCTGTCCATGGACAGGCTCCTGGCGTGCCGAGCCTCCGGCTCCCCGGCAGCGCTCCTCTTCCTGCCGCCGGCGTCGCCCCAGAGGAAGGCCTGGCCCTCGCTGCCGTAGTCCTCGGACTCGTTCTCGCTGCTGTCGGCGCCGTTCCCCGCCGTTGCCGGCATGCTGCTCCCGCGGCTGTCCCCGTCGGAGCTGTTCATCCCGTCCATGCCGGCCTCCATGCTCATGAACGCGTTGAACAGGTCGTCCCCGCCTCCGCCACCCCCAGCGGCGGCGACGGTGGCGCATGGGAGTCCCCATCCGGACTCCGTCTTGGGCGACGGCGGCGGGAAGTACCCGAACGGGACGTCGCTGCGGGACCGGCGGTGCGCCTTATTGCTGCGGCCGCCGCGCGCCGGGTCGTCCTGCTGCATGCACGCGTCGGCCACCACGTGGAGGGGGTGGGACCCGACCCCGGAGGGCGGCGTCGGCGGCAGCCCCGCCCGCTGCCTGCCCCCGTGCTGCTGCGCCGGCGCCATGATGCCCCTGCCACCGCCACCTGCCGCGGCGGCGAAGTGCGAGCTGGGCAGTGGCACGGCCGCCTGGACGTGGCGGTGCATCATCTCGTTCGTGGTGCCCATGCCTCTGGCTGGCTTAGCTAGGTGGTGGCGCGCGCGCTCTCGGGTCTCGTCTGGTCTCGTGTATTCGGGATCGATCAAGGAGGTGGTGGGGTGGAGACGATGATGCGGTCGTACGTCTGGGCGGAGTTTGTTTCGCGCGGAGTACCCGTGCCCACGCGGTTTCGAGGCAGGGCCTATTATAATCGTCGCACCGGAGGAGGGGGGCTTCTCCTTTTCGGCCAGGTGGTGCTCACCCATCATTTCGTCGTGGGATTCCGCGGCGGCAGCAGCCGGCAGCGGCGGCAGTATCATCTTCGGGCTCCCCGCCGGGCCAAGTTTTTTTACCCATAGGTCGGATTGGATTATTAGAAGAATACCTAAAATGTGTACCCATGTGTACGGCTAAACATATGCATGTCGATGTCCTCACAGTAGTCGGCTACTGACATTTATGGGGTCATGGGGCTATCTTGTCTGAAAAATGCAGCTGGGTGGCCACGGTACTGCTTCGGGTCAATCACTTGCCAATTTACCATCAAACTGACCGGTGCGTAGCACAGTGTTAACCAGATTTGCAGGGAACACTTGCTTCAATTCGCGCGAGGGGCGTGCTTGCCACCTGCACGGGTCAGAAGCTCGAAAAGGGCCGCGAATCAAGCAGGATGCCCGATCGCCACGGAAAGATGGAAAGCGACTTTGCAAAACCGTGTGGAGCCCATGCGCGCAGGGATACTTCAATGATGCAGAGGTTTTATGGAAAATCAATACTATCTGAATGCTTCAACTCAAAATCTCGACAGGTAGTCCAATCCTCTTTTAGAGATCAGTGCAAACAAAAATTAATCATAGCACTATCTTGGCAAAAAGGAAATTCTTGAAAAAATCACGTGCGTAGGTATTGAGGTAAAACTTAAGTGTATAAATTTTCGTAATTCTTATCACACCTTTGCGTGCTTGCTCCTTTTGTTGTATCATCACTTTATTCCACCAATCCTGGACGGAGTGGATAGTCAACCAATCTTGCGGTTTATGCCAATGTGCCTAAGCCAATCTTTTAGACTTGCCCAAATGCGCCTCGAGAACCAACATTGGAATAGTAAATGGACGGCCAATTCTTAAACTTGGTTACGAAGCTTGCAGCTGCCACAATTTGGCCATCCTCTTTTATGAAGCCTACCCATTGTCCAAACTCAGTTTTTGAGGACCAACATAGATAAAATCTTGCACTTGGGAGGTGCCCATGGTTTACAAACCATAGAAGTCATGGCAGAGGAGGTGTGCCCCCAAAATTGCATCACTTATGCCGAAGAAGCCGAGTAGTTCCCATTATTGCCAAATTTCCATGTAATCGAGTCCAAAGTGTTGTGATTGGGATGGACAAGATGAAGCGGTTCCAATAACTTATAGAATTGTGTAATGTGATCCACGAAAAGGCTCTCTTGGGTGTTCAAAAGGGATATCCAAAAATCGTTCTCAAGAGCTTTCCTCACCGTGCACTTCTTTTTTCTTGCGATTTCAAAAACTTTTGGCACAACGTCTCTTGACCGTATTCCTTCAAGCCAAGATGAGTCCCAAAAATGTTTCTTCTCCCCATTTCAAATGGTGATCACCGTGGATGCTGCAAATAGATCATGGTTGTTGTTCTTATTGTAAGGATTTCCAGACCCGCCCAAGGCTTGGGATCTAGCGCCCATTCATTCCAAAGTTGTCTTAACCGCAAGGACGAAGCAAACTTTATGAGGTTGAGGATTCCTAGTCAACCATACTTTTTGGTTTGCATACTTGCTCCCAATTAACTTTGCATTTTCCTATGGTGAGCTTCACACAAGCCGCCCAAAGAAAATCCCTTCTAATACTATCAATCTTCAAGAGAACCTCAAGCACAACGATGCAACATATTACTATACTTGTGAGGCAAATTTAGCTCGTTTAGGGTGAGTGTTTTAAGATTTGGATACCCTCACAAGTTATTGAAGTATTTGATACGGTTGTTATTTGTTGGATGAAGTCGTTCCAAAGTTTTTTTAGATGGTAGGCTCGAGCAAAACTCAGCTTTAAATTAATTAAGCCACCACTGACAGTCTAATCTTACAAAACAGGATCCAAATCCAACTTAAACCAAAGCGTACAGCAAAACAAGAGAAATCGTTCTCAATTTCCAAGTATTGAGGGTCTCAATTGTGATTTACTCACATCTTTTTTTAAGTAAATGATAATATATTAAGCTAGAAAGCCGCCTCATTAAAACCCTTCCAGCCTCCTTAGACACCCTGGTAAGGAAAAGAGTGCGTCTAAAATTTGATGCTCCGATCATAGTATAGTTACATTGTTTACAATCCTATCAAGGATAAAGCTAGGAGGGTCACCAGCCCAATTACAAGAGACTCTATTAGAATAACTATATTTTGATAATTCATGAGCCACTTCATTTGCCTCCCTCGTGATATGGCTGAAAGAAACGCTTCCAATCAAGACACCAATATATGTGCAATTTGCATCTATAGCTGAAAGTTCATTCCACCATGTACTTCCCCCTTTGCAAGCTTCTATAACATCTGTTGAGTCCGATTCCGCTATGATCCAATTGCTTTCCAAGTCTCTTGCCAATGCCAATCCCTCCCTCATAGCATAAGCTTCTGCCATAGTGGACTATGCAACGTTTGTATAATATTTGAAAGAAGCTGTCACATCCCAAGATTTTTCAAATCTTGTAATGTGAAAAATAAATAAATAAAATAAATTATTGTTGAATTTTAGGGTGAAAAGAAACTTTTGTTTCTAAATGGAAACTTAAAATCCCATCTTGAACAAACTTTAATTAAAGTTTGAATCCAACAAAATCCAAATCAAGAGAAATGCATTCCTCAATGAATGTAACTTGAAATTTAAACACTTGGAAAATAAATCCAGAACTCTAAAACCCTAATGGAAGAAAATCATTTCCAAGTTATCTCCAAGTCTATGGATTTGATCCATATAAAAATTTGTCAACAAACATTTACAAAAGAAAAAAAATACAAATAGAAATATTATAAGACCATAGAAATTGGTTTCACTTAATTTGGAACCAAGGATAAAATCTTATGAATTTAATAAGATAAGGAAAAGTAATTTCCAAAGCTAATAAAACACTTATCTAAAATCCATACCAAATGGTGAGCAAATAATCCTAAAGATATTTAAAATGATAAAACAAATAATAAATAAGATTTTACAAATTGGAATCACCAAGTTTGGATCTCTAAATAAAAAGATATGGATTTTATAAGATGAAAAAAGGAATATTAAATGAGGATTATTTAAAGACCAAATTAAATCTTGGCCTAATCCATAAGCAAATGGAATGAATAGAATCCAAATCCAAATAAAATAAAAGGATAAAGAATTTCCAAAAATAAAATAAAATGGCATTAACCATTTTATCCCTATTTTAATAAAGACAAATCTCTAATAAGAATAATTATATAATTCATGAGTAAATAGTATTTTGGAATTTACCCAAGTGGAATAAAAGTTGTTTAATTAATTTAAATGAAATAAATCTTCCAAATAAAATTTAGGGAATTAAAACTATATTTAATTCCATTGGAATTAAAACAAATACCCAATTCAAATGATTTATGAATCATATTAAATACTTTCCAAATAATTCAAGATGAATTATTTGACACCCTATTAAACAAATAAAAACCTACTGAAAAGATTTGGAAGGTTTGAGAATTTAAATGGTGTTTGAAAATATTATTAAAACTTATTTGATTTAAAACAAGGGCCTTTTTGAATAATTTAAAAGACCCCCAAAAGAATAAAGTTTTATTTCAAAATTGACTTCAGATTATATTACTAATCAGTAGTTAAACCTGCACAAATTTTGGTTAAGGTTTGAATTCAAATTGATGTTTGAATTGTTTAATCAAAATCAAAACAGAAATTGGAAATGGAAAAAAGGAAAAACAATTAGATAAAAAAAATGGAATAGAAGCAGCCCAACTAACCTAGCCCACTAAGCCCAACAGTCCAGCCCATTCCCCGGCTCAACTCCCACCCGCAGCGAAACGTTTTTCACTCGCGAACGAACCCGCTGAGTCTATGACGCGTGGACCCCACCTCCCCTGTCTCCCTTCGCTGACGAAACGACCCCACCGCCACCTCACCGTCGTTCTCACCCGCGCGTAGACCACGCTCTCCTCCCCGGCCGTTCTTTCGTCGTTTCCTCGAGTTAATACGCAATAACGACGCCATTTAACAGCCCCGCGATCACGCGTACATAAGCGCCTTCCCTCTCTCCCTCTTTTCCCTCACTCACTACACCTCCTCCGCCTCAGGGCTGCCCGAATTTCTCTCGGCAACGTCCATGGCTCCGGCGAGATTCTCCAACGATTCCAGCCACCACCGCTAGCCCCACTGCCTCCAGAGCACACGAGATTGCTCGCCATCATCTCCTGCCAGTGCCTTTCCCTCACTCGCGCGAGCCTCAGACGCTCGGCAACAACCTCGACCGAACTCCGCCACCCTCTGCCTCGACTCTGGCGACTCCACACGGTGAGCTCTGACCTCCCTCTCCCCTCTTTTTGATACTCCTGTGCGCGCCACGACCTTGCACATCTGACCATGTCTTCCACTCGTCTTCGCGCGCTCTGTAGCTTCGCCACCAATGACGTCTGAGCGCAACTGACGGAGACCACTACTCCGACGAGCAATTGTCGACCACCCCGTGCGCCCCTGCCTCCCCGAGAACACGTTGAGCATCAGCATCGTACAACGAATCCAGTGAGCCCCTTCTCTCTCTTTATTGCTTCCTGCATCGCCGGCGACGCCACTGCCAGGCCGCCGCCGCGCGTCAGAGTCCAGCGCCGCCAGTTCTAGGTCATTACACTAGGACCATTGGATCTTGATCCTGAGGCTTAGATGGAGTCACTTAAGCGAAGGGGTACGAGAGCCTCTGAACCGTGAGATGTAATTAGATCTAACGGCTGTATTTGCTGATCCGCGCGAAACGGTACGCGCCAGTAGGATAGCGCCACGTGTCGCAGAGTCTGTTTTAAAAACAGATTTGATCTATTTGTGGTTTAATTTTGTAAAAATCATAACTTTCAAACCACACGTCCAAAATTTGCAAATTTTATATCAATAGAATCAGCAAGACAAGTACTTTCCAACCAAGCACTTTGTTTAGTAAAATGCTTTTGTTAAATTGATTGTTTTTGCAGAAACTTGTGTATGCATGTTTAGAATATAAAAATTGTTCTAAAATGATTTTTGAGATAAAACCTTTGGCAAATGGTTTGTTTTGAACCTACTGACCATAGAAATCAATTTGTGGTTTCAAAAACATATTTGGTGAAGCAAAAGAATAAATCTTTGATTTAAGGCAATTCTAGTCAAATAAAAATAATGTTTATTTATTACAAATACTTTTGGTAGAAAATCTTTGAGAAATGTTTTAGAATAAACCCTCTGACCCCAAACACCAAGTTTTATGAATTAAAAATGTATTTGGTGAACTCCATAAAGATTATTACTTTGCTAAAAGCATTTTCAACCACATGAAATAATGATTTGGTTTAAAATTGATTTATAAGTAAAATCTTTTGCAAATGGTTTTGCCACTTTATAAAATGACCAATAAGTGTTTTAGAATGTTCATAACCTATTATAAAACACTTTTGTAAATAAAACAAAGTTTGGCATGCTTGCATGCATTGTTTTGTTTCTATCATTTTATGTGATGTTTTGCTTGAATGGTAGATTAAAATATTGCTTGCTTGATTGAAATGTAGTGATTTGAAGAGTGTGATCATTGCAAAGACAAGGAGTGAACTTATATTCTCTACCAAAAATGCAAGTGATGCTTCATACTTTTGTCCCATTATTTTCACTATGCATTAGTGATATTTCTAAGTAGGACTTGCATGGAATTTTTGCTAAGTATAAACTATGCTATGGAAAATCCTAGTAGATGAAACCATAGTAAAATTTCATAAGTTAAGATTACTACTACCATCATGCTTAGCATAGCTAGTAGAAAACAAGGGTGGATTATATACATGCTATGGAATATTTCTAAGTCAAGGACTTATGTTTTGTTTAATAAAACAACTAAGTGAATGAATCACCTGGGTGGAATGGAAGGAATGGTTTGTGTTGAGTGGTTCACAAGGCCAATTTCTATGGTTTACCTTGTGTATCTCACTTGTGGATGGCCACCCAGGAACAAAGAGATTTGAGGTGTCAAATGTTGAGAAGCTTCAAGTGCAGCCACTTGGCATTATGGGCTCTGCCTGGATCATATAGGTTGCAATAACTTAGCCAAATGGACAGTTGGTGGTAGGGGTTTGATAGGTTGGAGCGCGTCCATTTTGGTCTAAGGGAAGGCTTCTGAAAGATCTTGTCTTGGTGAAACCAAGTCTTGTGGGGAAAGTGCACCACCTCTACAGAGTGTAAAAATCTAAGTACTTAGCCATGTCCTTGGCAAAGGACAATTTGAGCATCAAGACATGGAAGCTATCAAGAATCTCCTCATCCCAATTTCTAAGTTAAAATCTTGTGGTTGAACAAGGGTTGAAGGATCACCAATTTCTATTGGGAGATGCCTTGGGAAAGATTTTTGTCAAGCAAAAACTTAGTGTTTTCAAATGATAAGGAAAAACTATTTTGAGAAAAGCAAGCCTAAGCTCCACTTAGCCAAATGCATATAGATGATAGACTCCACTATACTACCATAGTATCACTTGCCAATACAATTCAAATGTATTGACCCTTGTGGCTGTAACTTGTTATGTTGCAGGTTTGTTTGATATTAGTGAAGTAGGATTACAAGTCTACAACCAACATGTCTGCCTGTGGAACTTTGAATATGAAGGACACCATGCTATTGTTATATTCTGCTGCATTGTAATGAGATAGCCAAATGAGTTATGTAAGATGTAATAAATTATTTTATTCCTGGTTATAAAGTTGTATTATGACCTATGTTTCTTGATATTACATCTTAAAATGTGGATGCTAGCTATTGATCCAGGGACTAGCATTGTAAACACAGGGATCTCTACCTTATTAAAGGTTGGGAACCTTACAGAAGCCACCACAAAATTCCCCATATAGTCCCAAGGATAGCACCAACTGAGCCTGTTTTGGAATCATCATAGAAAGATGCATCAACATTTAGTTTAAGTTGCCTCGGTTCTGGCCTGGTCCATCTTGAATCAGTCCTCTATGTTTGTTTACCATATGCCTTCTTTGCGTTTGCTACCATAGCCAATATAGAGAACTTGCGTTTGGACAATGGAGGGATACTTTCATCATGAGTAAGTCGTCGGCGAGTCCACCACAAGTACCAGCATGTAGTCAGGACTAATTCCTTTTGATTGATAACTTGGAACCCTAGCATTGTAATGTACTCACGTCTGATAACGCACTCAAGGATAACAGAACCCGAGTTGTCCAATTTGGTAACATCACTGATAAAATTATTCAGTCCCAACACCTGCCACATATCTCTTGTTGCTTGGCATTCGAATAAAAGATGATGTACGTCCTCTGCTCCTTGATTACAAATAGGGAAATCCCCGCTTGTTCCACTATGTCGGTTGGTTAGGATAGACTTTAGAGGAAGAATGCCATGTAAAGCTCTCAGGATGAATATTTTCACTTTACTTGATAATTGTAATTGCCATAAAGTTTTTCCTACCGGTTTAATCGCTAAGTATCTGATAGTTCTAGTTGGTTTTCTCTAGCTCCAAATTGATGTTTCCATTGAATATAATACCTTGAACGAATAATATATCTTCCATGGCTTTTCATGCTCCAAGCAATAAAGTCATCAAAACTCTGGTTATTTAATGTGATTTGAAGGATCCGCCTGTTATATACACTGTTGAATAACTCCTCAAGCAATTGCTCATCCCATTTCCCTGTCAGCGGACTTATCAAATCGCTTACTTTAGTGTAGATCGTAGCTCCCCTTTACGAAGTAACTTTCCTATCCGGGCTTGATGGGATCCAAGGATCCGACCAAATATTAATTTTCTCTCCATTGCCTACTCTCCAAATATAACCCCTCTTGAAAGTATTTAGACTAGCTAGAATACTCGGCCAAGTGTAAGAGCATCCTTATTTCGGTCCAGCCTTCAAAATATCACCATCTGGGTAGTACTTAGCTCTAACACGAGCACATAAAGATTCTGGATCTATGATAAGTCTCCACGCCTGTTTAGCAAGCATGGCAAGATTGAAAGAATTAAGATCATGAAATACCATACCTCCCTCCTTTTTGGTGTAGCAAAGTTTCCACCAAGCGAGCCAGTGCATGTGTTTACTGTTATCATCATCACCCCACCAGAACTGATCAATGGCATACATCATACGTTTGCATACTCCTTTTGGTATAAGAAACACCGACATTGCATACACTGAAATAGCTTGTGCCACTGCTTTAAGTAAGATTTCTTTACCACCAATAGATAATAGTTTCTCCTTCTAGCCATTGATTCTTTGTATAATCCTTTCAACAAAGTGTAGAAAACATTCACTTCTATCTTCCCCCACTAGCTCCGGCAGACCAAAGTATTTATCCGAAAGAGCTTCGGTATCAGTATGTAGTGCTTCACATATCTCCTCTCTCATCAGAGCATTATTGTTAGGGAAAAATATTTGATTTCGATAAACTCACCATCTGTCTAGAGTTTGCACAATAGGTATCTACAACTTGTTGCAAGGAAGTTGCATTGTTCATATCAGCTTTCATGAGGATAAGGGAATCATCAGGAAAGAGTAAATGTGAGACTGATGGTGCATTTCTACACACCATAACCCCATCGATGCCACCAACTTCTTCTTCATGCAATAACAGACTAGAAAGACCTTCTGCACATAAAAGGAACAAATAAGGAGATAACGGGTCTCCCTGTCTGAGACCTCTTGTAGGAACAAACCTATCAGTTTCTTCTGAATTGAATCTAACTTGATATCTAACCGACCTTACACAAGCCATCATAAGACCAATCCATCTCTCAGCAAAACCCATCTTCCGCATCATATTCTCCAAGAAAACCAACTCCACATGATCATAAGATTTATGCATGTCAAACTTAACCGCACAAAGGCCATTGGTTCCAGACCTCTTATTTTTATAGTATGAACACACTCATAAGCCACCAAAACATTATCTATGATCAGTCTTCTAGGGAAAATCACACTTTGCATTGGGGAAATAACCTCTGGAAGAATTGCTTTTAGCCTATGAGCCAACATCTTGGAGATAATTTTGTAAATGACATTACATAAACTGATAGGCCAAAACTATGTAATAGATTCGGGATCCTCAACCTTTGGAATAAGAACAATCGTGGTGTCATTCCACCCCTCTAGAATAACTCCAGAATTTAGCGCCTGTAGGACCTCCTGAGTAATTTGATTACCACATACATCCTAGAATTTTTTGTAGAAGACGGCATGTAGTCCATCAGGGCCAGGGTGTAGGGGTTCGTAGCATGGAAAACAAACATTTTCTATCGCATGAACACACACAAACCAAGATCTATCTACTAGATTTCAGCAACGAGTCGATAGAGTACTAACCCTCGAAGATCCAAAGCGGTTAACGAGAGCAGATTCTCGTGGATGATGTAGTCGTACACTTCCGATCTCAAGATCGCGTAGACGATCCTTCCGGCGCTGCATTCTGGCAGCGCTTCCGCAGTCGGTCACATGTTCGGTACTCGATGAAGACCTTCCTCTCCCTTGTTCCAGCAGGCAGCGGAGGTTGTAGCACTCTCCTCGTGATTCCGGTAGCACGACGGCGTGGTGTCGGAAGTAGAGGGGAGATCCCGCAGGGCTTCTCCTTAAGCCGGAGCGACTATGGTGGAGTATGAGAGAGGGCCTTGGCGATCTAGGGTTTAGAAGCACCAAGGGTGGGCTTGGCCGGTGGCTAGGGAAAGCTAGCGTTTGCCCAAGTCGGCTAGAAGAGGAGACCTAGGCGGTGGCAACACTTGGACGTGGTGGCGCCAAGGGCTAGGGTTTAGGTGTGAAGGGTAGAGGGGCGCCCTACCCCTCCTTATATAGGTGGGAGGGACGGTTTGGGAGGAGGGAGTCCTCCTCCAACTCCTCCTCATGGCCGGCGGGTGGAGGGAGTGGGACTTCCTCCCCAAGTAGGTTTCCTACTCTCCCTCCACCAAGCAAACTTCGGATTTGACTTTTCAAATTGGCGTTTTACTTTCAAACTTGGATTTTTTTCTCTCTTCATATTGCACAGCCAAGTGACCTAGTACATGATGCAACCATTACACATTGTTATGACACATTCATGTACCCTTCCGCTCTGGAGTGCCGGACCTTCCAGACCCTTCTAGAACATTCCCGGTGAAAACACCAGAATCATTTCCGAACTCCAAAACAGGACTTTCCTTATATGAATCTTATTCTCCGGACCATTCCGGATATCCTCGTGATATCTCGGATCCCATCCGAGACTCCGAACAACATTCGATCTCTTACTCATCATTCCATAACTACACAATAACATCGAATCCTTAAGTGTGTCTTCCTACGGTTCGTGCATTATGCGGACATGACCGAGACACTTCTCTGATCAATAACCAATAGAGGAATATGGAAATTCATATGGCTCCCACATATTTCTAAGATTACTTTGCGATCGAATGAACCACTTACATACGATACCAATTTACCTTTGTCTCACGATAGTTTACTTATCCGAGGTTTTGATCGTCGGTATCTCTGCATACCTAGTTCAACCTCATTACCGATAAGTACTCTTTTCTCGTTCCCGTGATATGTGATCCCTTGTGAGCCAGTCACATGCTTGCAAGCTAATTGGATGACATTCCACCGAGAGGGCCCAGAATATATCTATCCGTCATATGGATGGACATATCCCACTCTTGATCCATGTGCCTCAACCCATACTTTTTGAACACTCAATGCCACCTTTATATCCACCCAGTTATGGTGTGGTGTTTGATGTCATCAAAGCATCCTTCCGATGATGGTGATTAACATGATCTCATGGTCGAAGGAATTAGGTTACTATGTATCAGAAAGCATATAGCAAATGAACTATATTAAATGACTTGATCGTTATGCTACGCTTCACTATAGGAGTATGTCCATCATATCATTCTCCTAATGATATGACCCTGTTGTTAATAACATCTCTATGTTCATGATCAGGAAACCATGATCATATATTAACCAACAAGCTAGTTTAATAAGAGGCTTTACTAGGGACTCTTTTATGTTTACAAATCACACAAGTATTAATGTTTCCGGTTAATAAAATTTTAGCATGGTATGTAAACATTTATCATAAGCATGAAGATATGATAATAACCACTTTATTATTGCCTCTTGGGCATATCTCCAACAGTCTCCCACTTGCACCAGAGTCAATAATCTAGTTTCAAACCTTTGTGTATTCAACACCTATGGCTTTCCGGTGTTGTATGTACACGATTGCTAGTGGTCAACTGATCTCCGAATCTGACACTTCCAGGTCCGTGTGTAATTTCATGTCTTTGCGTCTCTACACATCACTCATTCTCTAATGAGATGGCTTTGTATAAATTTGGTCCTTTGGTGAGACCTTTAGTTCTTTGGGGTTAAAACATGTTGATAATATTGTTGTACAATATATCTTCATAGTATTATCCCGCTGTGAACTACACCTAGTTTGATAACAAACTACTTGACACAAATGCCCTCTTTAGCTGCTATAATAGCAGTCATATACTTAGCCTTTTTGTTGTAATATCTGTCACAATGTCTTAACTTTGGAACTCATCCAAATCCATTATGGAACTTACTTTCCATTATATTGTGCCACCCTTAGTTTAGATTGAGATAAACTTAATTTGTACTTTGTGACAAAACTAGTATCAATGTAGTACTTTTACAATGAACCAACCATCTATTTGTCACTTCTACAAAATAATATACTCTTAGTTCTTCCAAAAGATCATAAGAATATCCTTACTATCGTCCAATGATCATCTTATGAATCATTCTGGAATATACTCACAACATTTAGAGCATAGGACATATCTGGATTTGTACATATCACAGTATGATTGATATAAATACTCTTTGCGATTTCATACATCAAGTATCAATCTATACTTGAACCTTTGTTTCACTCACCAAGTGTCAATACACTTGAATATATCATCATTATTGAACTCATTCAATCCTTTATGTGCGACAAGAACCTTTCTTGTAGTTTCTATATTGAACTCATTCAATACATCATCTATGCACTTTTGGCACAACCATATTAGCGTCTATTGATGCCAAATATTTGGTTTTTGCCTAAGTCTTTCATCGGGATGAAATTCTTAATATGTGTTAATAAAAGATACATCATTTCCAATCAACAATATGTCTTCCACATAATGTATTATAAATATTTCTTAGCGCTCCCACTTAATTTCTTGCGAATGCAAGCATCTTCATTGTCTCTGAGGAAATTAAACTCTTTTAACAGTTTCATCATAGTGAAGATTCCAACTCCGCGATGCTTACTTCAACCATTGAAGTTTGCATATGCTTTTAGCATCCGAGGTAAAATTCTATTAGAAGAATCTTGTTTTGTTTATTCAACTACCACATAACAAAATTATATGTAGTGGTTGCTTCATTATTCTGTCTAGACTAAATATCGCTATGAAAGATCAAATCTTGTCATAGTCAACCTTTGAACATTGTTGTGAACTCTTTCCCAACATGTCGACTATTTCATAGATGTGAAACATCCATGTCTATTTCTTTAAAGATCCAAACACGACTGTAAGGTCTTACACCTTTATCGAGGGTCCTTCAAGTTCAAAGCTTGATTTCTCGTGTATGGAACTATTACGGATTTTATGGCCTCAAGCCATTTTACAGAGTCAGGGCCCATCATCACTTCTTTGCATGTAGTCCATTCATTATTCTCAAATAATGATTCAACCCTCAAATCTTGGTATTTGATTGTTTACCCGACCTACTTGGTTCAATAGAAACTTTGACCTCCGTAACCACAACCTTTGAGGCACGTGAGCCATGAGCATTGTTGATGCCTCCAGAACACTTTTGGCGCTGCGTAACTTTGCACATACAGATAAGGTTCTTTTAACCTTATCAAAGTTCTATTGTCCTTCCACTTATCTTTTCACGAAAAATTCCTTTCTCAAAGAAACTTGACGTTCTAAGTGACAAGCACTTTTGTCTTCGATGTTATGGAGGAATACTTAACAGTTATTCGAAATAACATACAAAGACAGGTTCATCCGACTTTGGTTGCAAACATCTTTCTTATGCATAGCATACCAATGTTTAAGAAAGGAAAACTTAGGTTTTATCCCAAATCATAACTTTATATGGTGTCATTTCAACGGATTATGATGGAGCTTTTTTCAGTGGAAAGACGGTAGTCTCCAAAGCTTTTAATCTTTAAAATATGATGGCAGTTTTATGAATTACACCTTTGATCTTACCATGTCAAACAAGCTTTAATTACATATATCGAACGCTCCATACTCTTATGGTGTTTTGGGAAATGCAAATCCACGGAACGATTCCTTAAATCGTAGGTATTATGCTAAACTTGTAACTCAAATATCTTCCTTTATGATCTTATCATAAACTATTTATATTCTTGTTACAATGATTTTGCACTTCATCTTGAAAGTATTTGAACTTTTCAAATGTTTCATACTTCATCCTTATTAAGTAAATATTCATATATTCACTTAAATTTTTGGAGAAAGCATATGAAGTTGAAATCCATCGCTCTTGACTACACATAATGGACTTCATACAACAATATGTACAAGTTCCAAAAAACTAGTCATTCGTTCCCTTTTGGCCTTTGAACGAAGTTTTAATTATCTCTAGGAAAGTTTCACAAGCGTCATTTGATCAAAAATCAAAAGACTCCAAAATTCCATCCACATGGAGTTCCTTCATGTTTTCCTTCCAATATAATTTAAACGATGATGCCACTTACTAAGTGATCTTCTAATCAATTTGTCTTTCGACATTTTTAGCACTAGTTTTATGGATGTGATTTCTCCAACGAGATTTGTAAATCATCCATCTTTTATGGATTATGGAAATTATTTGAACAACCCTTTTGTTCTCATAATACCTGATAAAACAAATCTTGAAGTCAAGCTTTGATGTTTAACGAGCAGCACAATAACCCTTTATTTGTTCTCGATGAACATCATCACATATTCTTTTGCTAGTTACTTAGACCTTTGTAGTTCATGAATTCTGTTGTTTCGTATGACGATTCATACCAACAAATTCAGTATCCAATACTTAAGAACCACATTATTTAACAAGCAAAGAATACAGCCACAACGTGTATATCCTCTATATACCTGAGCTGAACAATTCTAGTCTTTTCTTTTCTGCCATATATTTATGAGATTTTCTTTCAGTATTTCTTTTTCTGTTTGAAAGAATCTATCAACATCAATAGTGGAGCCACATACATGACACATAGTCCAAAGCATGTAAAGTTAAATACCAATGTCTTTGGACTTGCACTTTGAAGTAGATCACCATCATCAAATGTTTGGTGTTCTTTCAAATTCCTTTCTTTAGTAATCTCTTGGTGTAGTAAACATTTTACCTACATCAAATATTCACCCTTATCATGGAATTATCCATGATCAATCTACTTTTAGCTTATAACGGTGAATCGCGAGTATAATGTTGCTCTCCAAAACCTTTTGGAGGATTAGGACAACTAGTGTCTCCAACCTTTTGTAAATTCTCATCAAATATGAGAACATAAACTTTGTCATATTATACTCTATCATGTTGTAGCCAAAACATCATTTCAGATATCGCAATATCTTCCATACATGATGGTTTCTAAAACAACTCTTTCAACTCCTACTACCTTGATATTGAAAACTATCTTTTGAATATCAAGAATCATGGAGACAAACATGATACTTATATACCAACACTGGAATTGTTACTCTTGATTTAATACCAACTATTAAACTTCACAGAGTAATCAAAACTTACTGAAAGTTTGCAATGGGACTTTTAAACTTTAGATTAACACTTCAAAACAATACGATACCAGTTCGTAAAGTAACTAACCAGAATTCTATAGTTCATCAACCCAGCAAGGTGATAAACGGATGCCAATGACTACAACAACTATGCAAATTCACTTTGATTTAATTTATGATAAATAGTGTTCAACTTTTAATCATATTGCCGTTGAACTCCCACTCAAAACAATATCCCTCACATTGTTTTAGTGATCACACGAACCAAATCCACCACATCAAAACTGATCATCACGAGAGCTGATGTAGCTTCAATGGTGAACAATCAACATGTTCATCATATCTACTATATGACTCATGCTTTACCTTTCGGTATTCCATGTTTCGAGACCATGTCTGTACATGCTAGGCTCGTCAAGATCAAACCTTAGCTTCCGCATGAGAAAATCTGGCTTGCTCATGTTGTATACACTCGCAGAATCTAACACACCCGATCATCACATGGTGCTTCGAAACAACGAGCTTTAGCAACGGTGCTTACTAAGGATGAACAGTTTAAAACTTGAAATTGTGTGCTTGAGGGAACATCTTATAATGCCACCATCGTTAACTAAGCAATACAAGATGCATAAAAGGATTAACATCACATGCAATTCATAATATGTGATATGATATGGCCTTTCTTCTTGTTCTTCCGATCTCCATCTTTAAGCACGAACATGATCTCCATCATAGACGGCATGGCGTCAAGGTCAATGGCGCCGTTTCATGGTTGTCGTCCACCAGCTTCAATTATTACAACTACTTTGAATAGACATGCAGGTCTTAACGGAATTTAAAGACAACCATATGGCTCCTGCCGGTTGCCAACTTACAATAAGGAACACTACATACATCATATATAATCACAATCATGGCCATATCACATCACAGCACACCCCTGCAAAACAAAGTTAGACGCCTCTAATTTTCTTTGCATATTTTACGTGGTTTGGGGCTTTCAATTAGTGTCGTTCTAACTTACGAACAAGAACCACAACGTTGATGCTTGAACTATCAAGTGCCCGTTGTAAATTGAATCTATACTATGATGGGAGAGACAGACACCCGCAAAGACACTTATGCAATACAAGTTGCATGTTGAGCGTGGAGCAAGTCTCATGAACGATGTCATGTAAGGTTAGCCCGGGCCGCTTCATCCCATCATACCGCAAGATGCAAAGTACACAAAAAGAAATTGATAATAAAAGCACCACAGCCCATAATGACCATTGTGTTCTACTCGTGCAACAGATCTACATATAGACATGGCTCTGATACCACTGTAGGGGTTCGTAGCATGGAAAACAAAAAATATATATCGCATGAACACACACAAGCCAAGATCTATCTACTAGATTTCAGCAACGAGTCGATAGAGTACTAACCCTCGAAGATCCAAAGCGGTTAACGAGAGCAGATTCTCGTGGATGATGTAGTCGTACACTTCCGATATCAAGATCGCACAGACGATCCTTCTGGCGCTGCGTTCCGGCAGCGCTTCCGCAGTCGGTCACACGTTCGGTACTCGATGAAGACCTTCCTATCCCTTGTTCCAGCAGGCAGTGGAGGTTTTTGCACTCTCCTCGTGATTTCGGCAGCACGACGGCGTGGTGTCGGAAGTAGAGGGGAGATCCCGCAGGGCTTCACCTTAAGCCGGAGCGAGTATGGTGGAGTATGAGAGAGGGCCTTGGCGATCTAGGGTTTAGAAGCACCAAGGCTGCGCTTGGCCGGTGGCTAGGGAAAGCTAGGGTTTGCCCCAATTCGGCTAGAAGAGGAGACCTAGGCGGCGGCAACACTTGGAGGTGGTGGCGCCAAGGGCTAGGTTTTGGTGTGAGGGGTAGAGGGGAGCCCTACCCCTCCTTATATAGGAGGGAGGGGCGGTTTGGGAGGAGGGAGTCCTCCTCCAACTCCTCCTCATTGCCGGCGGGTGGAGGGAGTGGGACTTCCTCCCCAAGTAGGTTTCCTACTCTCCCTCCACCAAGCAAACTTCGGATTTGACTTTTCAAATTGGCGTTTGACTTTCAAACTTGGATTTGATTTCTCTCTCCATATTGCACAACCGAGTGACCTAGTACATGATGCAACCATTCCACATTGTTATGACACATTCATGTACCCTTCCCCTCCGGAGTGCCGGACCTTCCAGACCCTTCTAGAACATTCCCGATGAAAACACCAGAATCATTTCCGAACTCCGAAACAGAACTTTCCTTATATGAATCTTATTATCCGGACCATTCCGGATCTCCTCGTGATATCCCGGACCCATCCGAGACTCCGAACAACATTCGGTCTCTTACTCATCATTCCATAACTACACAACAACATCGAATCCTTAAGTGTGTCTCCCTATGGTTCTTGAATTATACGGACATGACCGAGACACTTCTCTGATAAATAACCAATAGAGGAATCTGGAAATTCATATGGCTCACACATATTTCTACGATTACTTTGCGATCGAATGAACCACTTACATACGATACCAATTTCCCTTTGTCTCACGATAGTTTACTTATCCGAGGTTTTGATCGTCGGTATCTCTGCATACCTAGTTCAACCTCGTTACCGATAAGTACTCTTTTCTCGTTCCCGTGATATGTGATCCCTTGTGAGCCAGTCACATGCTTGCAAGCTAATTGGATGACATTCCACCGAGAGGGCCCAGAGTATATCTATCCGTCATATGGATGGACAAATCCCACTCTTGATCCATGTGCCTCAACCCATACTTTCTGAACACTCAATGCCACCTTTATAGCCACCCAGTTACGGTGTGGTGTTTGATGTCATCAAAGAATCCTTCCGGTGATGGTGATTAACATGATCTCATGGTCGAAGGAATTAGGTTACTATGTATCAGAAAGCAAATAGCAAATGAACTATATAAAATGACTTGATCTTTATGCTACGCTTAACTATAGGAGTATGTCCATCATATCATTATCCTAATGACATGACCCTCTTGTTAATAACATCTCTATGCTCATGATCAGGAAACCATGATCATATATTAACCAACAAGCTAGTTTAACAAGAGGCTTTACTAGGGACTCTTTTATGTTTACAAATCACACAAGTATTAATGTTTCCGGTTAATACAATTTTAGCATGGTATGTAAACATTTATCATAAGCATGAAGATATGATAATAACCACTTTATTATTGCCTCTTGGGCATATCTCCAACACAGGGGCCTTGAGATCTCCAATACTAAAAGCTGTCTTTTTGACATCATCAACATCAAAAGGCTCCAGTAATTTTTCATTCATCGCATTATCCATCCAAGGCTGAATCTTCTCTAAAATAGCCAGGTCTTTCTCTTGAACCTCCAAGGTAAACAAGTTAGTAAAATAAATTTGAATAAGAGGTTTTATAGACTCGTTGCCTTCAACCCACAGATCATTTTTGTCTTTTAGTTTTTTGATAGTATTCTTCTTTCGACAGGCCAACGCATAGTTGTCAAAAAAGGCGGTATTCCGATCTCCATGTTGAAGACAATTTGCACGTGACCTTTGTGTTGGAGATATGCCCAAGAGGCAATAATAAAGAGGTTATTATCATATCTTCATGCTTATGATAAATGTTTACATACCATGCTATAATTGTATTAACCGGAAACATTAATACTTATGTGATTTGTAAACATAAAAGAGTCCCTAGTAAAGCCTCTTGTTAAACTAGCTTGTTGGTTAATATATGATCATGGTTTCCTGATCATGAACATTGAGATGTTATTAACAACAAGATCATATCATTAGGAGAATGGTGTGATGGACATACTCCTATAGATAAGCATAGCATAAAGACCAAGTCATTTCAATAGTTCGTTTGCTATAAGCTTTCTGATACATAGTAACCTAATTCCTTCGACCATGATATCATGCTAATAACCATCACCGGATGGATGATTTTATGACATCAAACACCACACCGTAACTGGGTGGCTATAAAGGTGGCATTGAGTGTTCGGAAAGTATGTGTTGAGGAACATGAATCAAGAGTGGGATTTGTCCATCCATATGACGGATAGATATTCTCTGGGCCCTCTCGGTGGAATGTCATCCAATTAGCTTGCAAGCATGTGACTGGCTCACAAGGGATCACATATCGCGGGAACTAGAAAAGAGTACTTATCGGTAACGAGGTTGAAGTAGGTATGCAGAGATACCGACGATCAGACCTCGGATAAGTAAACTATCATGAGACAAAGGGAAACTAGTATCGTATGTAAGTGGTTCATTTGATCGCCAAGTAATCGTAGAAATATGTGGGAGCCATATGAATTTCTAGATTCCTCTATTGGTTATTGATCAGAGAAGAGTCTTAGTCATGTCTGCATAATTCACGAACCGTAGGAAGACACACTTAAGGATTCGATGTTGTTTAGTAGATATGGAATGTGAGTAGGGAGACCTTGGATGGGATCCGGGATATCACGAGGAGATCTGGAATGGTCCAGAGAATAAGATTCATATAAGTAAAGTCCAATTCCGGAGTTCAGGAATGATTTCGGTGTTTTCACCGGAATGATCTAGAAGGGTCTAGAAGGTTCACCAGACCAGAAGGGGAAGGGTACATGAATGTGTCATGAGTAAGTGGAATGATTGCATCATGTCCTAGGTAACTTGGTTGGGCATTTTAAGAAAGAAATTAAGCTCCAATTTGAAAGTCAAAAGGCAAGTTTGAAAAGTCAAATTGGGACAATGTATCCTAGTGGAGGAAGGAAAAATACTTCTTTCCCTCCACCACAAGCCAACTAGGAGAGGGAGTTGGGGAAGGATTCAAACTCCCCTCTCCCAAGCTGCCCTCCCTCTCATAAATAGAGGGGAGGGGGTGCCCCAAGGAGACACAACAACAGCCCCTCCCCACCTAGCCACCGCGTCGCCGCTGCCCCCAGCGCCGCCACCGCCGGCTCGCCATCTGTTATCGCCATATTTTGACCAAAGGAGGAGTTGGGCCGTGATCAAGATGGGCTTAGAAGATACGTATATACAACGTGTTGTTGAATCGGCCTCGCGTGTTGGTTTGGGCTGAATTGCCCGTGTATCTTTATATTGTAGTAGGTTCCGTTTAGAGTTAGGTAAGAGATAGAGTTGTAGAGTTATTCCAAAGACAGAAAGTCTCCGGACTATAAATATGTACCTAAGGTTATCGAGAAAAGGAGGACAATCACGTTCACAACAAACACAATCTCGGCGCATCGGCACCCCTTGTTTCTAGGGTTTTTCTCGGGTAAGTGCCATGCTGCCTAGATCGCATCTTGCGATCTAGGCAGTATCTACTTATGCGTTATCTGGTATTACTCGTACTGAAGCCTTGTTGATGGCGAGTAACACCATTATCATAGATTTGTCTGGGTTAGCATCAGTACTTTTCGCTACGATTGTTTCAGTTATGCTGCCTATACTTATATCGCTGCCTTTGCACCTTTTCCCGGGTGTGAGGGTGGCATCTTGCTTGATCTTTATTTAAGTCGACTTGATCTGTTATAGTTGTGCCTTGTTCTCCAAGGTTTAGTTTAATATCCACATGATCAGGCCTTGCAAACGGGTTGAACGATCCAGTAGTATGTAAGATATGGTTTATCAATCCAGGAGGGGGTGTTCCGGGAATTGACGATTACGTTGGTTTTTAGGCCTTCTCTAGGATTAATTTTCTATTATCTTTTGTATCTACCAGGCTCAATTACGTGTAGGATGTTCCAGTCATGTAGTGAAAACGTTAAACTGTTGTAGATCGATTTAGCTTGTATTGATGAAGCAGAAACCCCATGTTATAATGGATCTAATGCAGAACCATGGGATAATCGGCTCTAGGAGCCGATTCACAGGGAAACCTGGGAGCCGGTTACGGCTCGAATTTTACACATGTTTGTTTGCCATGCAGGAAACCAATCGAAGCAATCTTTCACCTTCCTGATCAGGTATAGGTCAGGTGGCACGCCCTCGAACCAAGCCAGGACGCGTGCCGGAGCTTTGCGGGCCGTTGCCCGAGGGACCAGGGCCCACCAGCAGTTCTGGGAGCCTCCCGGCTCTTCGTGTTGCCCGTCGCTGCTCGCCGGTGGGTTTTGGTAGGCAACACATTCTGGCACGCCCGGTGGGACCTTTAAACAACGTCTACATCAACATCCGACGCTACGATGGACAACAGACCGGTCACGTACGATGAGCTGCCTGAGGAGTTCAAGGCGAAGTATGATGACGTCAAACTCTCTTCGAAGCCGATCTCATCGGCTCTTTTGAGAGGACTCGTAAGCATGGGATCAGGTGGAAAGGGTTCTCACCCGAGGGTGCTCTCGATGAGGTAGATCTGTCTGTTCCTTCAGAGGACCGCACCAGAGCCCTGCACCAGGAAGTTAACTACATGGTGGCTCATTCTCTTCACCGCCATTCTGAGATCTTGGTAAACGCTTTCGAGCGGGTAGCAGTTCGCGTGGTTCAGGAGATCAAGAAACATCAGTACTCTCCTTCGGGGCCCACTCTAGGAACTCACCAGGGAGAAAGACCGCTCCAGGCCAGGCCACCGCTGCCATTCACACTTGCAGCTCCAGAGCCACCAGGGGCACCGGCGTACGTCGTCTACAAGGTTGGAGGCGACCCTGGCGATTGCCAATTCCTGTGTGAACCACCTAAAGAAATCCCACATGGATACGTGTGCACCTACGTGCCAGACTCCAACAGTTTGACACGCACAAACCAGATTGCAACAGCAGGGGTTGCTGGGGTAGGAGCTTCGGGAGCAAGTGTTCCCGAAGCAGGAATCTCTGGGATGGACGCCGATAAACAGGCGTGGCTAGCCAAGTATGTCACTGGAACGAGCCATGAGAATCTAGCCCCTGCAACCCAAACAACGGAACAAATCCGTACCATCCTGAGAGACCAGTTCGGCTTCGTGCCGAAGAGAAGGACAATCGGCTATTCAAAGCCGTACCCCAACGAGTTTGACCTGATCCCGCTGCCGCCCAAGTATCGGCTCCCCGAGTTTTCGAGATTTAGCGGATCAGAAGGGTCAAGCTCGATCGAGCACGTGAGTCGATACCTAGCACAGTTAGGCATGATATCAGCATCAGATCAGTTACGCGTAAGGTTCTTTGCGCAATCTTTGACAGGACCAGCTTTTGGGTGGTACACCTCGCTGCCACCTGATTCGATCCAGACCTGGAAGCAACTGGAAGAGCAGTTCCACATTCAGTACCATTCAGAAGCTACCGAGGCTGGCATTGCAGACCTGGCACAGGTGCGGCAAAAGCGAGGAGAAACGGTAGCCGAGTACATCCAACGCTTCAGGACTGTCAAGAACCAATGTTACTCAGCTCGTTTAACTGAGAAGGAAGCAGTCGAGCTGGCAGCGTTGGGTCTCGCAGCGCCCATCAAAGATATGGCTTTCCAAGTAGAGTATAACTCGTTGGCGCACATGGCCCAGAAGCTGACGATGTATGAGCAGCGCCACCCTGAGTTGTACCAGGACAAGTTCAAACGTCCGATAGGCCTGGTCGATACAGAAGAAGAAGACCCAACGCAAGACCAGGAGGTGGCCGTGGCTGAATGGGCTCGGGGCGCAGATCCCGTATCCTGCAAATGGGTGAAACAGCAAGGGCCTGCAAAAGGGTTCGACTTCGATGTGACCAAAGCTGAGCAAATATTCGATTTACTGCTGAAAGAAAAGCAGCTGAAGTTACCTGAAGGCCATAAGATCCCTACGGTTCAAGAGATGGACGGAAGACCATACTGCAAGTGGCATCACTCGTTCACCCACACCACCAATGACTGCAAAGAGCTACGCCGCCAGATCCAAGCGGCGATAGAGCAGGGCCGTCTCATCCTGGGACAATTCGCCATGAAAGTAGACACCAACCCATTCCCCGACGTCAACATGGTAGAACACAGCCACTCCACGAGGCGCCAGGTGGATTTCTCGTTCGATGTCAACATGGCAGGACCAGGATACCACCATGCGACGTACAAGGAGGGAGGCGGTCGCTATCGCAGGGTAAGAGATGAGGCTGGTCCACGCGATCGGCCCAGCTACGACGACAGGCGGTACTTAACTGAGGAACAAGTAAAAAGTGTGCGATATCAGAAACCACATTCCACGCATCTCCTTAACAAGTATGAGCGGCAATATGACCAACGTCGCCGGCGCGACGGAGAAGATGAAGGATATGAGCACCTCGCTAGGGGACCGCCAAAAGGTAAGGAAGGCGCAGACAAACATTGGGATTGCCCGTTCTTCAAGTATTGCTGGGACGCGGGAATGAGCCGATTGCCTACGATCGATAACTGCCCGGAATGCGGACAGCAGCAGGAGGACACAGAGCCAGTGTCAGTGTTCAAGCGCCTAGGGCCTCTCCCACCATAGAGCAGACGCAGGGGAGCATCCCGAGCACAAGGTCTCAAGGAGCCAGTGGGTGACGAAGAGAAAGACAGGTATCACCGTCCAAGGTGGTGTCCCGACGGACTCAGGCACACCCAAAAGCGTAGAGTGCAGCGGCTGTGTAATTTGGAGGAAGCCGAAGCACAGTACCTCCACGCTCTAAAGAAAGCACGGCCCGATCTGGCCGTTAAAGTTAGGCAGACCTTGGAAACGGAAGATCACCCGAAAAAGAAAGAGTGGCGCCCCAAACCGGTAAAAGCCGATGCAAAGACATCGGCTGGCACAAACATGGTATTCATACTCCCGTCAGAGTTCTGCGCGCCAAGAACCAACGAGCTACCAGTGGCACAGTTCGACTGTGGCCCACGGCCAGTTATCTTTGAGAAGCCACGTGAGAAGGGTTACAAACACCTGAAAGCACTGTATCTACGAGGGTACATCAATGGGCAACCTGTTAGCAAGATGTTGGTAGACACCGGGCCGACAATCAACATAATGCCATACTCCATGCTACGGCGTCTGGGACGCTCCACTGCAGATCTGATCAAAACCAACGTCACTTTGAGCGACTTCAACGGCCAGACTTCAGAAACACGAGGTGTACTGAACGTGGACCTGACCGTGGGCAGAAAAACCGTCCCTACGTCATTCTTCATCGTGGACAGCAAAAGCACCTACGCCGTCCTATTAGGGAGAGATTGGATTCATGCTAACTGCTGCATCCCATCCACGATGCACCAGTGCCTGATACAGTGGGATGGAGATGAGGTAGAAGTCATTCACGCAGACGATTCTGTCGAGGTCTCCATTGCTGGCATGAACGTCTGGGAAGCAGAAGACCAAGAGCCGATCTCTGGAATCAGTCTAGACGGCTATGAACGCATCGAGGCTACAAAAAACGGGGTGAGGCTGGTCTTATCCACCGGCCTGACGGAGTAGCGAAGTCCACGACGGTGCGTGGTACGGCCGATCCCAGCGATCGGCCACAAAAAACAAAAAGCAGCAATCTTACGACGAGCAGATCGTGCAGTTGTAGCAGGGAGAGTCCCAGCCATGTTAAAACCGTAAGGTGTAAACCATCCTTGACTAATGCAATAAAAAGGGGGCCGATTCGGGCAATCGGCCCAAATTATTTTTGTTAACCTCACCTACGGTTTGCCCTGTGCTTAGCATCGATTTGACAGGTGACGGAAAGCTAGGGTATGGGTTTACATCTGCTGATGAACTAGAAGAGATCGACATTGGTCCTGGGGATAAGCCACGACCAACTTTTATCAGTAAAAGGTTGGATCCGAGTCTGCGGGATCCGATGATAGCCCTGTTAAAACAATATCCAGACTGCTTCGCCTGGGACTACACAGAGATGCCCGGGTTAGACAGGAGCATCATTGAGCATCTACTCCCGCTTAAAAAAGGATTTCGGCCATTCCAGCAGCGGGCACGACAGATGAAGGCCGAAATTCTGGAAGAAGTCAAGAAGGAGGTCGAGAAAATGTTGGCAGCCGATTTAATCAGGCCATGCAGGTATGCTGAATGGATTTCTAGTATCGAACCTGTGGAGAAAAAGGATGGCCGTTGGCGTGTCGCCATAGATTTTCGGGACCTCAATAGAGCTACCCCAAAAGATGAGTATCCAATGCCAGTGGCAGAAACGTTAATCAACGCAGCGGCTGGCCATAAGATCTTGAGCTTTATGGATGGAAATGCCGGTTACAACCAAATTTTTATGGCTCTAGAAGACATACACAAGACTGCGTTCAGAGTACCAGGCTCGGTGGGGTTGTTTGAGTACGTTGTCATGACGTTTGGATTAAAAAATGCCGGTGCCACGTACCAAAGAGCCATGAACTACATTTTCCATGATCTGATCGGCAAACTGGTGGAAATTTATATCGATGACGTAGTGGTCAAGTCTGCCTCAGTAGAAGGACACTTGGGCGATCTGCAACGCGTACTGGACCGAACGAGAAAATTCGGATTACGGATGAATCCAAAGAAGTGCGCCTTTGGGGTAACGGCCGGTCAGTTCTTGGGTTTCTTGGTCCACGAACGCGGGATTGAGATCGGTCTAAAAAGTCAAGAGGCCGTGCGAACAATGAAGCCACCTACCACGAAGAAAGAGCTACAGTCTCTCATCGGCAAGATCAACTTCGTCAGAAGGTTCATCTCCAATCTGTCAGGAAGGATAGAGCCGTTCATGGGACTGGTAAAGATTAAATCTGACGAGGAGTTCCGCTGGGGAACAGAACAGCAACGGGCCTTCGACGAAATCAAAGAATATTTAACGAAGCCGCCGGTTTTAGTCCCGCCCCAGCCAGACAGGCCGTTCTATATTTACTTGTCAGTAGCGGGCACGTCCATCGCCTCAGTGGTGGTGCAAGTTTACGACGGGCTGGAGCGAGTGGTATTTTACATCAGCAGGAGGATGCTGGATGCAGAGACAAGGTACTCTGAGATCGACAAGTTGTGCCTCTGCCTGTTTTTCACCTGCACCAAGCTACGCCACATTTTGCTATCAGCAGAAATTATCATCATCTGCAAATCAGACGTCATAAAACACATGCTGTCGGCTCCTATGTTGAAAGGCCGACTAGGTAAATGGATGTTTGCATTATCGGAGTTTGACATCCGGTATCAACCCGCTAAAGCAGTTAAGGGGCAGGCATTGGCCGACCTTATCGCTGAAAGGATCAACACCAATATAGCAGCACTGTCTATACAAGCCTGGGCTATGTTCTTCGACGGGTCAGTTTGTGACGATGGGTGCGGCATTGGCATGCTCCTCGTGTCACCCCGGGGGGCAACATTTTCCTTCTCTATCAGGTTATCTGCCCCTCGCACCAACAATGTCGCTGAGTATGAGGCGATACGCAAGGGAATGGAGCTGCTCATCGAAGCTGGAGCGGAAGCAGTGGAAATTTTTGGAGACTCCAAGCTGGTTATTTCTCAACTCACAGAGGAATATAAGTGTGAGAGTGAGTCGCTCTTCCCATTATGGATGCAATGCCGTGAGCTGATGGCACAGTTCCGATACATAAACTTCACCTGGATCCCGCGATCGCAGAATACCGAAGCCAACGATCTTGCACAAATGGCTTCAGGCTACAAGGATGTAGCAGAGGGAGCCGATGTTCAGGTGCAATTCCTGGACGCAGACGACTGGAGAGCCGATATCTTCAATTACTTGAAGGATTCGGCTCGGGGGGCACCTAAACGGATAAGATACAAGGCCATGAAGTATGTGCTCATCGGGGACGACATGTTTTACAGGACTCTTGAGGGGTTATTGCTCAAATGTCTGGGAACAGCCGAGGCCAATCGGCTCCTACACGAGGTACACGAAGGCGCCTGTGGAACTCATCAATCGGCTCATAAGATGAAGTGGTTGATCAGGCGATCAGGGTTTTATTGGCCTACCATGCTCGAGGACTGTTTTAAGTACTACAAAGGATGTCAAGCATGTCAGAGATTTGGAAAAATCCAGATGGTACCCGCGTCAGCAATGAATCCCATCATCAAGCCTTGGCCCTTCCGAGGTTGGGGCATGGATATGATCGGCAAGATCAATCCTCCGTCAAGCAAGGGCCACATGTGGATCTTGGCCATCACGAATTATTTCACCAAGTGGGTGGAAGCCGTCCCTATGAAGTCAGTAAGTTCAAAGGATGTTGTCGATTTTGTGAAAGAGCACGTCATTCATAGGTTTGGGATTCCCCAGACTATCACGACCGATGGAGGTTCGGTTTTCACTTCCCACGAGTTCAGAAAGTTCTGTGAGGATACAGGTATTAAGCTGATTCGATCATCTCCGTACTATGCTCAAGCAAATGGGCAAGCTGAAGCGTCCAACCAGAGCCTTATCAAGTTGATCAAGAGGAAAATCGATGAGCACCCTAGGCGTTGGCATGAGGTTTTGTCAGAGGCTTTATGGGTTTACCGCATGTCATGTCATGGAGCGATAAAAACCTCGCCGTACCATCTTGTCTATGGACAAGAAGCCGTATTGCCTTGGGAAATTACGGCTGGATCGAGACGCGTCACTTTTCAGAACGATCTAACGGCTGAAGAATACGCAGCTTTGATGAGTGACAGTGTTGAAGATTTGACTGAGCTTAGGCTGTGGTCACTTGAGAAAATCAAAGAGAACAAGGCCAAAGTAGCTCGTGCATACAACAAAAAGGTGAGACCTAAGGAGTTCCACGTTGGCGATCTGGTGTGGGAAGCGGTGTTGCCATTAGGGACCAAGGATGCAGCATATGGTAAATGGTCTCCAAATTGGCACGGGCCATACAGGATCGATCAGGTTTTAAGAGGGAACGCATACATGCTGGAGGAACTGGACGGCGTGAAATTCCCAGTAGCTGTCAACGGTCAACATCTCAAGAAATATTTCCCAAGTATGTGGGATGATGGACAATGAGATATGGGGACCGATACACGAAATCGGCCAATAATTTTTTTTTATTATGTAGCTCCCAAGCACGTGGGATGATGGGCAGTGAGATATGGGGGCCGATGCATGAAATCGGCCAATAGAAGTATACAGCCGATGCTTGGTCATCGACTTTAGAGGTTCAAAACTGGTACAACCCAATGCCAGTTTACGTAAACAAACTACTGAAGAAATGCCTCGAAGGCGTGGAGGGCGTCAGCACGAACACGGTCCACCTCGGCGATCTCGGCTTCGTCATCCTCGTCCTCGCCTGTCACAAGCTGTTGGTTCAGGGTGCGTATCTCTGCCAGGTCAGTCTTCAGTTGAGCTCTGAGGCCTTCTGCTTCATCTTGGGAGCGGGCGATGGATGCTTCCTTGTCGCGAATGAGCTGTTTCGTCGCCCGGACCTTTTCTTCAAGATCTTCCAGCTCCTTTTTCAAAGATGCTAGCTCAGCTGTGCTGACAGAAGTGTCAGTTTTGGCATCAAAGGATGCTTTCTTCTCATTGAGCTGCTGACATCTGTCGGCAATGTTGGCCTTCAGCGGAAGTTGGGCGCGGCGCAGGTTGATCCTTTCACGAGCTAGCTTCACCCTGGACCCGTAGAAGGACAGAGTTACGACGGGCCAAAGCTTCACCTGCAATGCTACTGGGATTTGGTCCTTGATTTCAGCAAGAACGCCCTTTACTTCTTCAGAACCCTCGATCAACTCCTCGATTGGGGAAGGCAGTAAGGCTCTAAGTCGTTGGAATTGAGGTAGGACAGCCCTGGCTGGTGGTTCATCGGTGGCGACAAAGGGAGTTGGATCGATCGAGTTAGGATCAAATGTCAACAAGCCTGAAATATTATAGCCCTGGCAGCCCGAAAAGACGTCAGTATGCGTCCAACAGGGGAGAATAAGCTGAAGGAAGTTAACATACCTTTCCTGAGACCGAAGGGTTGGCAGACGACGAAGCGATCGGTTTGTGTTTGGGATCTGGAGGCGTTACCAAATTGGTAGCCATTTCATCTGCATTTTCGGGGAGTGCCAGGTCTGGTTTGGCTAAAGGCGTCGGCGCGGCCCCGGCCTCCCCACTAGAAGCATCAGTTGTCTGCATGAAAGGTGATTTACCAATGTAAATAATGATGAATCGGCAGGAAAAAGGGAGTAAGGGGCAGGAGCATAAAGGATGATGATTTTTCGGAACCTCTTGGCTCGATGAAGAAACTGGTGGTCCTTTACGAGCTCTCTTGGGACCCAATGCTGGCCCGGCCTCGACTGGTGCTCGGGGGGCAGCAGGCTCAGGAACAGACCTTTTCCTAGAAGCCGATGGTGGCACATCTGGCTGGCTCGGGGTGATGGTCCTCTCAGAATCCGTTGGGCTCGATTCTCCCTCATCGGGTTGTTCGTCCTCGTGGGAAGAATCTTCAATGGAAGCCTGCAAAAGAAGGAAGGATGTTAGACATGAGCGCGTCTGCAATAATGAAATAATAAGGAGAGTCGACCAAGAAATGGGTCAGCCTACATGCGAGCTTTCTGGAGGAGGACTCCGGTGCCTCAAGGTCTTCCTGGCAGCTACATTCCTCGTAGTCGTTCTTGTCTTAGTTGGAACTCGGGGGGCAGCTGGTGTTGAAGTTCCTTGCTTCTTAGAAGCCGATTGAGGTGTTATCGGCTGTTTCTGCATTATGACCTTTTTCGAAAGCGGCGAGTTTTTGCAGAAAAGAACCACAGGAGCTGGTGGAAAGAACTCAAAGGGAGAGCCGTCACTGTGTGTAGGTTCAGGGCCGTCTTGTTGCTGCAAAGGGAGAAATTGAGTTAGTAGGAGAGTCATTTATGAGCTACATTGAGAAAATTTACAAGTAGTGGTACCTGTTCCACGGGGACGTCATAATCGGCATCAAGTTGTTTCAATAGCGGTCCCAGAGCTTTCCTGAAAGCATGGGTTTTCCACATCATCCACCAGTCTTCGAAGCCGTCAGTTGATGAAGCGAATGTGAAGTCATTTGGAATAGGGATGGTCAGAGCATCAAAGAAGGAGTAACACCTCTGACTGGTGAGAGGATCAGGCAGGTCGGCTCTGCACTCCGTAAGATGATGGAGAAAGAGATGGGGAGGTACTTGCCCAAGGCCAAATTGCCGGGCCACTATGACCGGCTGGTAGAATTCATACCCAGGCTTGATAATTCTGTTGGATGTGCTCATGCCAACTGGAAGGAAACAGGGACGGATCACAATGGAAAAGAGTTGCCGAGTGCTGGTGTCATCGGCAAAGTTATCTAGCCTGAAGGAGAGTGGATTTTCGAAATGTTCAGATTCTTCCATATAGGGGAAGAAGGTAGGATTGTCCAGGCCTTGGAAGAAAGTGCTGAACCACTTAGCTGCTTCCTTAGGAGATAGTTTACTGCCTGGCAGCCTGTACAAAGCTTGGCCATAACTAGTGCATCGGATCTGCTTCCCTTTAACATCGGGAAAGGTACAACTCGCTAGAAGGGGGAAGTCTGGGATGTGGTTTTGAAAGTACAGCTGAGCCCATAACTGAATGAACCACCAAGGACCGCCTGTTTTGATTGCTATGCCTGAGAACAGCTTGACGGACATCAACTGGAGATATCGATAGACCTCTCGAAGGAACAGTTTGCCGATGCCAAGTTGAGTACCTTTGGCTAGTTCGTGGGCTAGGGAGAGATAGTTCTTGGTTGGAGCCAGGGAAGGGCCACAGAATATGAAATGCTCCAGCCAGAAGTTGAGAAAGGCTGTATGTTCTTTCTCTGAGACAGGGCCCTTTGTTTTCATATGGCGTTGGAGGTAGGCACCCCAGTTCGTGCAGTCTGTTTTAGAAGATAGCTTATAGGGGACTTTGGTCAGTTTAAAAGCAGAGGGGCTGGGCGAGGTGACATCCAGGCCAGTGATCATCACCACGTCTAACAATGTTGGTGACATAGGGCCATGACCGAACATAAAGCAGTTCAGAGCGTCAGACCAGAAGTAGCCGATGGTTTTCAGAAGGTTCTCATGTTTCTCAAGAGGAGACAATGATAAGTGCAAGGCATCGGCTATCCCTGTAGTTTCCCATTGGGATTGGTAAGCTCTAGCTACTCTACTGAACCAGGAGACCCAGTGTTCAGGGGGATTAGGCCAGGCTCGCAGACAGTCGGCCTAGGAGTTCAGATCTAGGTCTTGGCTTACGAAGGGGATTCTATTTGCTTCGCAAGAAATCAGATGAGCAGGGCTGGATTCTGTGCGAGGGCCAAGACAGAGAGAGTTTGGGAGAGAAGGATGCGGCAACAGAATGTCTGAAACCTAGAAAATTCATTGGTGGAATAAGGCATTAATTCAGGTGTTCGCCATTAAGTCTAGCATCGTGTTCAGACTACGAGGGGTAGGCGTACCTTCAGTCCGGAGACCTCTGGGTTGGTGTTGGACGATTCCGCCATCTAGTTCGCCGGCGGAGATGGATCTAAGCAGTGGGGGAGCGAGGGTTCTTGTCGCTGTGAGCTCGATCTGGTCAGTGGGAGATTGAAGATCTAGGTCGCCCTTTTTGAAGAAGGTCGCAGGTTACCGTTTGAGACTGGAGAGCAGCCGCTTAGGTTTGCCTAAATATGCGACCAAGTTTTGACCTTGTCAACGTTTTTGGGGAAAGCCGATGTCCATCGGCTCTTTGAGCTTTGACTTAGTTAACGGAATAAGTGCAGTATGGTAAAAGCCGATACAGCGTTATCGGCTCCTGGGGTATCGACCTGTTTTGGTTATCTACAAAATTGGGGCGACAAAAGCAATCTTCGAGAAACAGATTTGCATTCATTCAAAAGCTGATTGCTTACAGAAGGCTGATTGATTACAAAAGGGAGCTTATTGCTATTACTACTACTACTGGTTCCTAATCTAGGCCGAGGTCGTCGTCGCTGTCATCGCCGCCGTCTTGTTCGCTGTCCTCGGCGCTGCTACCGGCGTCGTCTTCACTGCTGCTGCTGAGGAAGCCGGCGGGGGCCTCCTCGTCCTCGTCTTCGTCTTCGGTGTCCTCGGACCCGGCGCGGAAGTACTTCACCGGCTGGTACTCCTCGGAGGAGGTGTCCTCCTCTTCCTCCTCCTCGTCGGAAGAGTCGACGCCATCCCAGGACATGGCGTCGTCGGTGCTGTCCGCCTCCAGTTCCCCATCGGCGAGGAACTGCAGGTCCTCCTCGCCGTCGGTCATGGACGCGTCGTCCTCCGACCAAGCGGCGAAGTCCCAGTCTCTCTCGTCCCACCATTGTGGGGCGAGAGCGTTGTACGCCGCCATCGGCGGATGTTCTGGCGTCGGCTCTCGGTCGCTCATCAAGTTGGAGGCTTGGGAGGATAGGCCAGAGGAAGTGGAGGAGGCCATGGCGGAGAAAGAGGGTTTTTTCGGCGGAGGAGAAAGAAGGAGTTTCTTTTGGTTACTGGAGGAAGATGAGGACTGTGGATTGCTTGGGTGAAGTTAAATAAGGGGAATAGTATGAAGCGGTTCAATGCTATAGCGGTTTCCCAGGATGTACTGCCGAAGTTGTCAAATCATGCGCTGCGGGGAAGTGGAGAAGACAAGGCATCATGATGAGGGGGTGGCGTGACGATCCTGTTCTGCAACGCATTCTGTCAACGCGCAACCCGATACAAAAAAAAAGAGAGGGGGGAAAAGAAGAAAAAAAAGAGAACAGAGTGGTTTTGGAATTATTATTGCCAAAACCAGGGGGGCATGTGTTATCGCCATATTTTGACCAAAGGAGGAGTTGGGCCGTGATCAAGATGGGCTTAGAAGATACGTATATACAACGTGTTGTTGAATCGGCCTCGCGTGTTGGTTTGGGCTGAATTGCCCGTGTATCTTTATATTGTAGTAGGTTCCGTTTAGAGTTAGGTAAGAGATAGAGTTGTAGAGTTATTCCAAAGACAGAAAGTCTCCGGACTATAAATATGTACCTAAGGTTATCGAGAAAAGGAGGACAATCACGTTCACAACAAACACAATCTCGGCGCATCGCCACCCCTTGTTTCTAGGGTTTTTCTCGGGTAAGTGCCATGCTGCCTAGATCGCATCTTGCGATCTAGGTAGTATCTACTTATGCGTTATCTGGTATTACTCGTACTGAAGCCTTGTTGATGGCGAGTAACACCATTATCATAGATTTGTCTGGGTTAGCATCAGTACTTTTCGCTACGATTGTTTCAGTTATGCTGCCTATACTTATATCGCCGCCTTTGCACCTTTTCCCGGGTGTGAGGGTGGCATCTTGCTTGATCTTTATTTAAGTCGACTTGATCTGTTATAGTTGTGCCTTGTTCTCCAAGGTTTAGTTTAATATCCACATGATCAGGCCTTGCAAACGGGTTGAACGATCCAGTAGTATGTAAGATATGGTTTATCAATCCAGGAGGGGGTGTTCCGGGAATTGACGATTACGTTGGTTTTTAGGCCTTCTCTAGGATTAATTTTCTATTATCTTTTGTATCTACCAGGCTCAATTACGTGTAGGATGTTCCAGTCATGTAGTGAAAACGTTAAACTGTTGTAGATCGATTTAGCTTGTATTGATGAAGCAGAAACCCCATGTTATAATGGATCTAATGCAGAACCATGGGATAATCGGCTCTAGGAGCCGATTCACAGGGAAACCTGGGAGCCGGTTACGGCTCGAATTTTACACATGTTCGTTTGCCATGCAGGAAACCAATCGAAGCAATCTTTCACCTTCCTGATCAGGTATAGGTCAGGTGGCACGCCCTCGAACCAAGCCAGGACGCGTGCCGGAGCTTTGCGGGCCGTCGCCCGAGGGACCAGGGCCCACCAGCAGTTCTGGGAGCCTCCCAGCTCTTCGTGTTGCCCGTCGCTGCTCGCCGGTGGGTTTTGGTAGGCAACACCATCGCCACCCTAGCCACCGCCGGTCACGCCTCCTCCTCTCCGGCCCTCTAAACCCTAGATCGCCAGAAACCCTAGATCCACCATAACCTGCTCTGGCTTAGGCGCAGCCCTGCAGTATCTTCCCTCTACTTCTGACACCACGCCATCATGCTGCTGGAATTGCGAGGGGGTAATTACAACCTCCGCTGCCTGCTGGAACAAGGGAGAGGAAGGACTTCATGAAGGGTTTCGTAGCATAGTAAATCAAAATTTTCTACCGATGCGAACGGGGAAGCCAAGATCTAAACTAGGAGATGCAAACAACGAGGGGGAATAGATGTGATCTTCATACCCTTGAAGAAATCGCACAGCGGAACATTCAACGGAACATGGTTGATGTAGTCGTACTAGCCTTCTCCTCCTCGTGATCTGATCCGATCCAACGCCGCAAGTGGCGACGCCTCCGAGAGATGCACACGTACGGCACCTCGACGTCTCCTCCTTCCTCGGTCCAGCAAGTGGGGTGGAGATATAGATTGGATCTACAACACGACGGCGTGGTGCAAAGGTGGAGAATTTCTGCGGCAGGGCTTCGCCTATGCGCAGTCAGGAGAGAGAGAGAGGAGGGCAGCAGGTAGGCTGCTAGGGTTGGAGGAGGTGTGTGGGGAGGTTGCGCCCCTGACCTCTTTATATAGAGGGCTGTCCGGCTGCCCTTTCCCCTCCTCCAAGCCCTAGGGTCGGAAGCCACATGGGGTGGAGTGGGGGGCAAGTTCCCCCCCCCCTTCTAGAAGCTCTCCCTAGGGTTTCCCCTAGGGATTGGCCGGCTGGGCCTATGGGGCCTTGTGCCCCTGGCCCAATGCGGCCAGGGCACTCCCTCGTAGGCCCACGCCCCCTCCCGGCAAGTAGGCCACGTTGGTCCCACTGCGAAAGCTTCTAGAACCTTCCGGTACAATACAGAACATTCTGTAACAATTCCGAAATCCAAAAAACTGCTTTCCCTTATATGAATCTTATTCTCCGGACCATTCCGGAACCTCTCGTGATGTCCTGGATCTCATCCGAGACTCCGAACAAAAACTCATAAACCAATTATCCATTCTATCCTAGCGTCGAGACACGTTAAGTGTGTGACCCTACGAGTTCGAGAATATGCAGACATGATCTTCTATCAATAATCAACAACGGGGTCTGGAAACCCATATTGACTCCCACATATTCATCCATGATCATATCGGATGAACCACGATGCCAAGATTCAATTAATCCCATATATATATATTCCCTTCGTCACACGATATTTTCCTTGCCCGAGATTCGATCGTTGGCATCGGAATAACTAGTTCAATCTCGTTCACAGCAAGTAATTTACTCGTTCCGTAATCCGATATCACTTTGTGATTAACTCCTTAACCACTTGCTTGCAAGCGGTGTTGATATCGATTACCGAGTGGGCCCGAAGTATATCTCTCTGACTTGGGAGGGACAAATCCCATCTCGATACATACAACCCAACAAGTACTTTCCGATCACCTGAGAGACACCTTTATGATCACCCTCTCATAGGATGACGTTTGATGACCTCAAAGCTTTCCTCCGATACCAGGGAGTTGCATTATCTCATGGTCTAAGGAATACAATATTTGACATAAGAAAAAGCTTCGCAAAGATGAACACTATGACACGATCTAATTGCTCTACTTAATTTGGGTCTGTCCATCATATCATTATCCCAATGACATGATCTCATTATTAATTGACAACTCATGTCTATGGTTAGGAAACCTTAACGATCATTAATCAATAGCTAGTCCATAGAGGCATACTAGGGACACAACGTTGTTCATAAACCACACAAGTATCAAAGTTTCCGCTTAATACAATTCTAGCATGGAATATTAACTTTATCATGAACAAGAATTATAATAATAACATCTTTATTATTGCCTCTAGGGCATAATTCCAACAGTCTCCCACTTGCACTAGAGTCAATAATCTAGTTTACATCTGGCAACAATCTAAGACCCATGGCACTAAGGTGATGATCATGTTTTGCTCGTGGAGGAGGTTTAGTCAACGGATCTGCGACATTCAGATCCATATGTACTTTGCTAATCTTCATATATCCATCTGTTATATAATCTCGAATTATATGAAACTTGCAGTTGATGTGCTTGGTATTTGGATGATATCTTGGTTCCTTAGCCAGTGCTATGGCGCCAGTGTTGTCACACAATATCTCCAGTGGGTCCAAGGCACTTGGAACCACACCAAGCTCAGTGATGAAGTTCCTGATCCAAACTCCTTCACTTGACGCTTCTGCAGCGGCCATGTATTCCGCTTCTACTGTAGATCCCGCGATCACGCTTTGCTTGCAGCTTCTCCAGCTCACAGCTCCTCCATTCAAAATATAAACGTATCCTGTCTGAGATTTAGAATCATCCTTGTCGGTGTCGAAACTAGCGTCGACGTAACCTTTTACGATGAGCTGTTCATCACCTCCATGGACTAAGAACATTTCTTTAGTCCTATTTAAATACTTTAGGATGTTCTTCACGGCTGTCCAGTGTTCCACTCCTGGATCACTTTGGTATCTGCTTGTCAAACTAAGAGCATTGGACACATCCAGTCTAGTACACAACATGGCATACATGATAGAACCTATGGCTGAGGCATAAGGCACTTTGCTCATAGCTTCTCTATCGTTTACCGTAGCTGGACACTGAGCCTTTCTCAATATCTTACCTGACAACATAGGCACTGAACCTTTCTTTGCCTTATCCATTCTGAACCTTTTCAGAACTTTGTCTAGGTATGTACTTTGGCTTAAAGCTATCAGGCGTCTTTGTCTATCTCTATAGATTTTGATGCCCAATATATAAGCAGCTTCCCCTAGGTGTTTCATTGAAAAACATTTGTTCAAATAACTCTTCACATCGTTAAGCATGTCAATGTCATTTCCAATAATCAATATGTCATCCACATATAGTACCAAAAATGTCACTGAGCTCCCACTCACTTTCTTGTAGATACAAGCTTCGTAGCAATTTGGAACAAATCCAAAGCTCTTGATCACTTGATCAAAACAAAGGTTCCAACTCCGAGATGCTTGCTTCAGTCCATAAATGGAATGCTGAAGTTTGCACACCTTATCAGCATCCTTAGGATCGACAAAACCTTCGGGTTGCATCATATACAACTCTTCATCAATGTTGCCATTGAGGAACGCAGTCTTGACATCCATCTGCCATATTTCATAATCATGAAACGCAGCAATTGCTAATAAAATCCGAATGGACTTAAACATCGCTACGGGAGAGAAAGTCTCATCGTAGTCAATAGCTTGAACTTGTCGAAAACCTTTCGCGACAAGTCGTGCTTTATAGACAGTAACATTACCATCTGCGTCCGTTTTCTTCTTGAAAATCCATTTGCACTCAACGGCCTTTCGGTCGCTAGGAGGGTCCACCAAAGTCCATACTTGGTTTTCGCTCATGGATCCTAATTCGGATTTCATGGCCTCTAGCCATTTCTCAGAGTCTGGGCTCATCATTGCTTCCTCATAGTTCACAGGTTCACTGTTGTCTACTAACAAGACAGTCAAGACAGGGTTACCATACCACTCAGGAGGGGCACGTGACCTTGTCGACCTGCGACGTTCAATAGTAGCATCGTCCGAAGGTTCATGATCCTTGTCATTAGCTTCCTCTATTGTTGGTGCAGACAGTACTGGAACAATTTCAGGTGCTGCGCTACTCTCCAACTCAAGAGAAGGTTCAATAACCTCGTCTAGCTCTACTTTCCTCCCACTCACTTCTTTCAAGTGAAACTCCTTCTCAAGAAAGGATCCGTTCTTTGCGACAAACACTTTTCCTTCGGATCTGTGGTAGAAGGTATGCCCAATCGTTTCCTTAGGGTATCCTATGAAGATGCATTTCTCCGCTTTGGGTTCGAGCTTGTCCGGCATCAACTTCTTGACGTAAGCTTCGCATCCCCAAACTTTAAGAAATGACAACTTAGGTTTAGCACCAAACCACAGTTCATACGGTGTCGTCTCAATGGATTTAGATGGTGCCCTATTTAAAGTGAATGCAGCGGTTTCTAATGCATAACTCCAAAATGATAACGACAAATCTGTAAGAGACATCATTAATCGCACCATATCTAATAGAGTTCGATTCCGGCGTTCAGACACACCATTGCGTTGTGGTATTCCGGGTGGTGTGAGTTGCGAAACTATTCCGCTTGCTTTAAGATGCGTGAGAAAATCATAACTCAAATATTCACCTCCACGATCGGATCGTAGAAATTTAATTTTCCTGTTACGATGGTTTTCCACTTCATTCTGAAATTCTTTGAACTTTTCAAATGTTTCAGATTTATGTTTCATTAAATAGATATACCCATATCTACTTAAGCATCAGTAAAAGTGAGAAAATAGCGATAACCACCGCGCGTCGAAACACTCATTAGTCTGCATACATCGGTATGTATGATTTCCAACAAGTCCGTTGCTCGCTCCATTATTCCGAAGAACGGGGTTTTGATCATCTTGCCCATGAGGCATGGCTCGCACGTGTCAAATGATTCAAAATCAAGAGACTCCAAAAGTCCATCAGAATGGAGTTTCTTCATGCGTTTTACACCAATATGACCTAGACGACAGTGCCACAAATAAGTCGTATTATCAATATCTAACTTGCATCTCTTAGCCTCAATGTTATGGATGTGTGTTTCATTACTTTCGAGATTCAGAAGAAATAAACCATTCATAGCAGGTGCATGACCATAAAAGATGTTACTCATATAAATAGAACAACCATTATTCTCCAATTTAAATGAATAACCGTCTTGCAATAAACACGATCCAGATATGATGTTCATGCTCAACGCAGGCACATAATAACATTTATTAAGGTTTAAAACTAATCCCGAAGGTAAAACTAAGGAGAGCGTGCCGATGGCCATCACATCAACTCTTGATCCGTTGCGAACGCACATCGTCACCTCATCCCTCGCTAGCCGCCGTCTATTCCGTAGCTCCTGTTTCGAGTTACAAATATTAGCAACTGAACCAGTATCAAATACCCATGCACTACAACGAGCGCTAGTAAGGTAGACATCAATAACATGTATATCAAATATACCTTTGATGGTGCCAGCCTTCTTGTACGCTAAGTACTTCGGACAGTTGCGCTTCCAGTGACCCTTGTCCTTGCAATAGAAGCACTCAGTGTCCGGCTGAGGTCCAGACTTGAGCTTCTTCTCAGCAGGGGCAACGCGCTTGCCGCTGCCTTTCTTGAAGGACTTCTTTGCACCTTACCTTTCTTAAAGCTGGGGGGATTATTGACCATCAACACATGATTATCTTTCTTGATGTCCACCTCCGTAGCTTTCAGCTTAGCGAAGAGCTCAGTGATCGTATCAGTGGAACAAATCTGATTATGAGTAACTACAAAACCTTTGTAGCTAGGAGGGATTGATTGCAGAACTCTGTCAATCTTGAGCTCCTCTAGATTCTTGCAGTCCAGTTGCTCAAGGCGTTGAGTGTAGCCCGACATCTTAATGGCGTGCTCACTAACGGAACTCCCGTCCTCCATCTTGCAGTTAAAGAATTTCTCAGAGATATCATATCTCTTAGAATGGGCCTGAGTCTGAAACATGGTTTTCAGTTCCTCAAGAATCTCAAAGGGCCCGGCGAACTCCTCAAAACGATTTTGAAGGTCCGATTCCATAGCAAACAACATGGTGCTCTTAATCACACCATAATCATCTTTGCACGACTGATAAACAGCTTTTTCATCAGCCGGCGCATCTACAGCAGGGGCGTCACCTAGCGCTTTCTCAAGGACATAGTCCTTTTGTCCGCCAGCGAGAATGATTCTCAGATTGCGGAACCAGTTGGTGAAGTTAGACCCATTGTTCTTAAGCTTTTCTTTCTCAACAAAAACGTTGAAGTTGAAGTTGGACTTAGCCATTTGATCTACAACATTTGCAAGTACAATTTAGACTATGTTCATGATAACTAGTTCAACTTAATAGAATTACTAGATGAACTCCCACTAAATTCAACATCCCTCAAGTTGTTTAGTGAACATGATCCAAATTCACCACACCTAATCCGATCTTCACGAGAAGAGATGTGGTTTCAATGGTGGACAACAAATTGTCGATCATATCATTCATATGACTCATGCTTAACCTTTCGGTTCGTGTGTTCCGAGGCCATGTCTGTACATGCTAGGCTCGTCAATTCAAACCCAAGTATTTCCTCGTGTGCAAAACTGGCTTGCACCCGTTGTATGTGAACGTAGAGTTTATAGCACCCGATCATCACGTGGTGCTTGAACACGACGAACTTTCGCAACGGTGCATACATGGGGAGAACACAGTTTTATCTTGATCTTTAAGTGAGGAATCTTCTTATAATGCTTCGCGATCTAAGCATAATAAGATACATAAAAGGATAAACATCACATGCATATAATTTTATGTGACATGGTATAGCCAATCTCCGTGCAATGATCTCCATCTTGTGCGTGCCAGCATGATCTCCATCACTCCACCATGATTGCCTCCACCACGAATAGCAACTACAACTATTGCTAACTACTTAGCGATAAAGTAAAGCTATTACATGGCGTATAAGAAGTTGACACACAAGTCATACACAATTATAAAGACAACCATATGGCTCCTGCCGGTTGTGTACTCATCGACATGCAAGTCATGAAATATTACAAAACATGATCATTGCATACAACATACACATCACATCTTGGGCCATACCATATCACAGAAACACTCCCTGCAAAAACAAGTTAGACGCCTCTACTTTGTTGTTGCATGTTTTACGTGGCTTATGGGAGTAACAAGCTAAGAACGATTCTTACCTACGGAAAGCCACAGCGGTGATATTATGGTTGCCAACATCCGGTGTAAATCCCATGACAACTATAGTGAGAGAAACTGGCATCCACCAGCCGCATGTGTGGAACAAGCCACACGTCAAGTGCGGAGCCGGTATCGCGAACGAGATCTCGTAAAGTTGGCCTGGATCGCTTCGATCTCACTATCCCGTGTCATAAGAAGTACACAACAAGAGGCTTGCAACAGAAAACATCAACGCCTGCAACAAGCATGTTGCGTTCTACTCGTGAAACACATCTACGCATAGATCTAGCTATGATACCACTGAAGGGTTTTGCAGCATAGTAAATCAAAATTTTCTACGGATGCGAACGGGGAAGCCAATATCTAATCTAGGATATGCAAACAACGAGGGGGAATAGATGAGATCTTCATACCCTTGAAGAAATCGCACAGCGGAACGTTCAAGGAACGTGGTTGATGTAGTCGTACTAGCCTTCTCCTCCTCGCGATCTGATCCGATCCAACGCCGCAAGTGGCGACGCCTCCGAGACATGCACACGTACGGAACCTCGACGTCTCCTCCTTCCTCGGTCCAGCAAGTGGGATGGAGAGATAGATTGGATCTACAACACGACGGCGTGGTGCAAAGGTGGAGAGTTTCTGTGGTAGGGCTTCGCCTACGCGCAGTCGGGAGAGAGAGAGAGAGAGAGAGAGAGAGAGAGAGAGAGAGAGAGAGAGAGAGGAGGGCAGCAGGTAGGCATCTAGGGTTGGAGGAGCTGTGTGGGGAGGGTGCGCCCGTGCCCTCTTTATATAGAGGGATGGCCGGCTGCCCTTGCCCCTCCTCCAAGCCCTAGGGCCGGCGGCCACATGGGGTGGAGTGGGGGCAAGTTCCCCCCTTCTAGAAGCTCTCCCTAGGGTTTCCCCTAGGGCTTGGCTGGCTGGGCCTATGGGGCCTTGTGCCCCTGGCCCAATGCGGCCAGGGCACTCCCTCGTAGGCCCACGCCCCCTCCCGACAAGTGGGGCCACGTTGGTCCCACTTCATAAGCTTCTAGAACCTTCCGGTACAATACCGAACATTCTGAAACAATTCCGAAATCCAAAAAACTGCTTTCCCTTATATGAATCTTATTCTCCGGACCATTCCAGAACCTCTCGTGATGTCCTGGATCTCATCCGAGACTCCGAACAAAAACTCATAAACCAATTATCCATTCTATCCTAGCGTCGAGACACGTTAAGTGTGTGACCCTACGGGTTCGAGAATATGAAGACATGATCTTCTATCAATAATCAACAGCGGGGTCTGGAAACCCATATTTACTCCCACATATTCATCGATGATCATATCGGATGAACCAAGATGCCATGATTCAATTAATCCCATATATATATTCCTTTCATCACGCGATATTTTACTTGCCCGTGATTCGATCGTTGGCATCAAAATACCTAGTTCAATCTCGTTCACAGCAAGTACTTTACTCGTTCTGTAATCTGATATCACTTTGTGATTAACTCCTTAACCACTTGCTTGCAGGCGGTGTTGATATCGATTACCGAGTGGGACCAAAGTATATCTCTCTGACTTGGGAGGGACAAATCTCATCTCGATACATACAACCCAACAAGTACTTTCCGATCACCTGAGAGACACCTTTATGATTACCCTCTCATAGGATGACGTTTGATGACCTCAAAGCTTTCTTCCGATACCAGGGAGTTGCATTATCTCATGGTCTAAGGAATACAATATTTGACATAAGAAAAAGCTTCGCAGAGATGAACACTATGACACGATCTAATTGCTCTGCTTAATTAGGGTCTGTCCATCATATCATTCTCCCAATGACATGATCTCATTATTAATTGACAACTCATGTCTATGGTTAGGAAACCTTAACCATCATTAATCAATGGGCTAGTCCATAGAGGCATACTAGGGACACGGTGTTGTTCATAAACCACACAAGTATCAAAGTTTCCGCTTAATACAATTCTAGCATGGAATACAAACTTTATCATGAACAAGAATTATAATAATAATATCTTTATTATTTCCTCTAGGGCATAATTCCAACACTTCATTGAGTATCGAATGTGTGATCGACCGTGGAAGAGCTGCCGGAACGCAGCGCCGGAAGAATCGTCTACGCGATCTTGAGATTGGAAAGTGTACGACTACATCACCCACAAGAATCTGCTCTCGTTAACCGCTTTGGAATCTTCGAGGGTGAGTAATCTAATCGACTCGTTGCTACAATCTAGTAGATAGATCTTGGCTTGTTTGTGTGCATGCGGTAGAATTTTTTGTTTTCCATGCTATGAACCCCTACAGTGGCATCAGAGCCGTGTCTATATGTAGATCTGTTGCACGAGTAGAATACAATGGTCATTATGGGCATTGATGCTTTTGTTGTCAATTGCTTCTTGTGTACTTTGCATCTTGCGGGATGGTGGGGTAAAGTGGCCCGGGCTAACCTTACATGACCATCGTTCATGAGACTTGCTCCATACTTGACATGCAACTTGTATTGCATAAGTGGCTTTGCGGGTGCATGTTTCTCCCAACATAGTGAAGATTTAATTTACAACGGGTGATTGACAATACTAGTATTAACATTGTGGTTCTTGTTAATAAGTTAGAACAACACTTACTGAAATCCGCAAACCACGTAAAACATGCAAAGAAAATTAGAGGCGTCTAACTTTTTTTTGCAGGGGTATGCTGTGATGTGATATGGCCATGATTGTGATTATATATGATGTATGCAATGTTCCTTATCGTAAGTCGGCAACCGGCAGGAGCCTTATGGTTGTCTTTTAATTTCGTTTAGACTTGTGTGTCTATTATTCAAAGTAGTTGTAATAGTTGATGCTGGTGATGATCGAACTTGGAGCGATGCCATTGACCTTGGCGCCACGCCGGTGATAATGGAGATCATGTTCGTGCTTGAATATGGAGATCATAAGCACAACAAGAAAGGCCATATCATATCACATATTATGAATTGCATGTGATGTTAATCCTTTTATGCATCTTGTATTGCTTAGATCGCGACGGTAGCATTATAAGATGATCCCTCTCACAAAATATCAAGTTATAAAGTGTTCATCCTTAGTAGGAACCATTGCCAAAGATCGTTGTTTCGAAGCACCACGTGATGACCAGGTGTGTTAGATTCTACGAGTGTATACAATGGGAGCAAGCCAGATTTTCTCATGCGGAAACTAAGGTTACATCTTGACGAGCCTAGCATGTATAGACATGGTCTCGGAACACGGAATACCGAAAGGTAAAGCATGAGTCATGTAGATGATATGATGAACATGATGATTGTTCGCCTTTGAAACTACATCATGTCACGTGATGATCGAACTTGGTATAGTGGATTTGGTTCATGTAATCACTAAAACAATGTGAGGGATATTGTTTTGAGTGGGAGTTCAACGACAATATGATTAAAAGTTGAACACTATTTATCATAAATTAAATCAAAGTGAATTTTCATAGTTGTTGTAGTCATTGGCATCCGTTTACCACCTTGCGCTTAGTTATAATTGAGATAATAGAAATATAGAATTCTGGTTAGTTAATTTACGAACTGGCATCTTTTTGTTTTGAAGTGTTGATCTAAAGTTTAAAAGTCCTATTGCAAACTTTCAGTAAGTTCCGGTTACTCCGTGAAGTTTAATAATTGGTATTAAATTAAGAGTAAAAATTCCAGTGTTAGTAAATAAGTATCATGTTTATCTCCATGATTCTTGATATTTAAAAGATTGTTTTAATATCAAGGTTATCTAGGAGCTGAAAGAATTATTTTGGAAACCATCATATGTGGAAGATATTGCGATATCTAAAACGATGTTTTGATTACAACATGATAGAGTATAATATAGCAAAGTTTATTGTAACATTCCAAAAATACTAAACTTGGATCATCAAACTCTAATCATCAAATTTAGGGTTAACAAAAACTTTGCTAAATAAAAATATGAATGCATGCATGTGAGTATGCATTTCATTTTGAATCCTTTTGAACCAACTTGTTTGTGTGTTCCTTTGTTTGTAAATGGATGCTTAGGTGAAATAAACATCATCTAAACAATTCCCAAACTTTTCTCAAAGACAAGTAAATCAAAACAAATAAAATAAGGGAATGGTCATTTTGACCAATTTAACTCCCATGCCTACTTTGGCTGTCTCAAACTTTCAGAACCTAACAGAAACTTTCCTGGATCTTTGCACCCCTTGATTGTACTCATAACAAAGTATCAAGGCCCACTTTGTGATCATCCAGAAACTTTCAAATGCATAGTTTAAATGACAATTCAAAATTGAATCTTTATCATATGGGAAGATCCCACTTTTTCAAAAACCACTCAAACAAGCTCAACTTTCAAAACCCAAGCATCTGTAGACTCACCAGTACCAACCTAGCACACCCACCAAAAATCTTTTCAAAATTCAAAACTTGAGTTCTTGTGGCCATTTCATCAAACACTTGGCAGACACAAATCAAACAAAATCCAAACACTATTGTGAGCGGTGATTGAAGCCTAACTTGTTCCCTCTCTGGTTACAACTAGGTTTTACTAGATCATCTAGCTCAATTGCACACCCTTAGCATCACTGTAAGCTTGGCATTGCCATCAATGGTGAGCAGGCCGAATGCATACTTGTCACCCCATGTCGACAGCAAGCTAGGAGGAGAAACAAGCCTAGCCAGCATGTCTTGGAGCAAGCCAACACCCCACCGCCACTCCCTGTCCAGCGCTCGAACCCTGCCAGCTAATGGAGCACACGCACGAACCATGCCAAGCTCGCCAGCAACCATGCCAAGAGCACGCCCCGTGCGCCACGCTCGACCGACGCCCACAGACCGCGCGCCGCCCTCGCCGCATGCATACGTGATCACCACCGTCCCAGCAACCCCGCAGACACGCTCGTTCGCCGCCGTGCGAACCACGCACGCTGTGCGCCATTAAATTCTCCGGCGGGCACGCGCAGAGCACCGTCGCGTTCCGACCAAGCCGCATCGCCCCACGTCTCGCCACCGTGTCGTTGAGCATCGCCAGGGAGCACCGCACCGCCCCCTACCGTCGCCCATGCCGATAGCCGTCTGTACCATCGACCATGACGAGCTCACCGTGCGCCCCGTCGGTCCCCTCTCGCCACTATAAATAGAGGCCACCCCCAGCCGAATTGAGCACACCATATCACTCCCCTCTCCTCACTGATCATTCCACCCCGTTCCCGGAGCAAGGCAAGCAGCACAGCGCCAGAATTTCACCGGAGCCCGCCGCTGCTGGAGAAGGGATCCAGCGATTGGAGCCGCCCCAGGAGAAGCTGCCGATACCAGGAGGTTCGCCGTCATCGACTTCGTCGTTAGCCCGCCTCGCCGACCCTCGCTCGAACCCCGGTGAGCTCCCAACGACCCCCACTGGCCGCGCTAGGTTTCTGTCTCGCCGGCGTTGCCCAACGTCGATGATGACCCTCAGCCGTTGGATTAGAACCAGATCGAACGCACCACATCGCCCCATACCACTTCGCACCCCCTGTCTCACTAACGCGTGGGGACAAACACTTATGCAGCCCGCGGAAGCGTTGTGCTTAGCAGGCCGGCCCGTTAACCTTTCCCGCGCAGCCCAGTTATTTGAATTAAACCTTTTCCATTTTATTTCAAACACACTTCTGTACCCAGTTTCAAAAATCAACCTAGATCGATTCAGTGCACCAAATTGAATGAAACTAATTTTGTTAGAAAGTTCTTGAAATGCTGAATCCAAGCCCATTGGATGCAAGTCATTTGGATCTGTAGATCGCCCTTGGTAAAAATAACAAGGCAGAAGATTTTCTAAATTCAAACATTTTTCAAATTAAAACCATAATAGCTTTTGAGTTGATTCCAACTCTCAAAAATCACATTTAACCATATCTTTCAGAATATATAAAAATATATAGGTTTACTTACAGAAATATTGACCAAGTAATAAAATAATGCCACATAGGCATTTCTAGCCACTTTAATTAATTAAAATAAAAGGGTAAAACCTTATTAAATTGTGACACCACTTTAAATCACATTCCCATGGACTAAAATATGTGGTGATGACATGTGTCAACATGATCCCATGTTTGGTTTAGAGAATATTAAATCGTAAGTAGTTTTTCAATGAGTAGAAATTACTTTTCTAAAAATAAAAAGGAATTAAACCAAGCTTTAATCTTGTAATGTTAGTGATGATACTAGATCATCTATAGGACCCTTTGGTGTGATGATTGCAAGTAGTTAAGTATTGTGTGGTGATTGTGTACATCGTATTTATTTATAGACGCTAGTACCTACCAAGGATACGAGGAGGAAGGAGGATACTACGAAGAGGAAGCCGAGGAGAACTTCAACCACTGCTCTGCACAAGGCAAGCTAACACTTGCAAGATACTCTACTTTAGCAAGCCTAATACTACTAGTGAATGTGCAAGCTAACCCTTGCAATATATTCTACTGATGCAAACAAACCCTTACTTGTTACCATGTCAATCCTATGCCTTAAGCATATGTGATGATATCCACTTGTTACCCCCTCCTAGTTTTATTTGCAAGCTTTCTATTTTATTTCCTTATCAAAGCTTCTTCCTTAGAGAGTACTCAAGTGACTTGTAGATTCTAGAAAGATATAGTTGAAGGTTGCATAAAGAGCATAAAATTTGGTCTAAGCTAGAAAATCTTAATGTCATCCTAAGGCATGAGATTGAACTTAGTTAAACCCCCACTAGTTTACCACCCCTCATTAGTACTTACCCCCACCTGTAGATGCTAGTGCTAAGCATAAAACTTGATCAACTTTAGATGGGAATACTTGGTGAAAATGGTTATGAAAACCCTAGAATGATGGATCATTCTACTGAGATGTTTTGACATGTGTTTCCGAACACCAGATGATTATGGTGATGAAAATGTTGAGGCATGAGCATTAGCCCTTTATAAAACTGGTGGTTGTCTGGATGCGATACTATTCCAATTTTATCGTACAACCACAATACCCGAACATTGGGTAGGGCTTGACTGGAAACTTATATACCTTAGTATTAGTTCCCTCACGACCAAGGTATGAGCTGAGGCTACCTTGTGAAGATTGTCCACCTGTGCAGTACCCAAGATGACAGTTCTTCATGGTTGGGAGGCCAAACTCACAGGAGAGGTGCTTATACTAGGGCGTGTAATTGAAAGGTTAGGATTGATTATCCGCATACTAAGTATGGTGAATTCAGGATTTGTTCCTGACGGATGTATCGAATGTTGTGGTGAAAGTATACAATCTCTGCAGAGTGTCAAACTATTCGAATAGCCGCGTCCGCGGTTATGGAAAGTTGGAGTGGCCATACTGTTCCCCCGTCAGATGTTTTCAAAAGACTTGTGAAATGAATTGAGACTTTGACTTGACCACAACAGGGTTGTGGCATGAGATACAAGTTCCCACTTAGGTGTTATAAAACCTTAACTAGCATTCGTTGCTTCCAAACTTAGTAGAGATAAATCTGGCCTTTGCAAAACAACCCTAGAGCCTAGTGTCCTATTATCCAAAAACCCTTTTACTTGTTAGTATTAGTTTGCGAGTACTTAAAGAGTACTCATGGCTTTGTACCTGGCTATTCCCGTGGCTAGACTATGAAGAGGAGTACCTGGAGGATGGACCCCAGTAAGGTTACGACAACTAGGATCATCTCCCATCGTTAGCATTGCCTGTGACCCAGAAGATGGAGCTTCGCCTACGCTACCGTTATTATTACGTATTCCGCTGCTTGAAGTTGTATTAAGAACTGGATCATGAGATCCTTATTTGTGTAAGACCTTATGTATGGTTTGTAATGGATGATGTACTGTGGTATCCAATTCTGTTATGTCTTGCAAAAATGGTAATCCTGGGATTGCGATGTATGGCATAACAGGCATCTGGGACTAAAAATCCGGGTGTTGACAAGTTGGTATCAGAGCCATCCTGACCATAGGAGACCCTAGTTAGACTGGACGTTTGAAACAAAATCTTAGTTTCAAAACCAAAGAAAGCAAATATTTACAAAAACTTATTCTCATTCTTACCTCTTGGACTCTTTCATAAAAATTCACGCTAGCAAATATTTACAAAAACTTATTCTCATTCTTACCTCTTGGACTCTTTCATAAAAATTCACGCTACTCCAAAATTATTTCAAAGCTTACATCAAATTTTTGCACCCTAGATCACTTGTAGTATAACTCACAACTACGCTAGTGCACAAACTTAGTGAGTAGTATTCGGTCCCACTGTATCGTAGTTTCCAGAATGGTTCTTAAAACCATCTGTTTTTCTTTGTTGTGGTGTGTGTTGTACCGTGTGATATGAATGAATGAATGAATGAATGAAAAGCAAGTTACTAGAAAATTTGAGTCAAATTTTAAAAACTTTTCAAAGCCCCAAAACGTTAGAAATTTCCCTCTGTTCTCATGATCTATCTCAATCTTCAGATGCCACGTGGAGGAAGTGGTTCATCCCCAGACCCGATGTTGCAGATTCTGCAAATGTTGACTTCTGACCACGAAGATGAAAGAGCGGAACGTCAAGCCAACCTAGCCACCCTGCAACAGATAGCTCAGCTTGCCCACAACAACCAAGGCCACGGAAATCAGGACAACCATGGATCTAAGCTCAAGAATTTCCAGAATACCAACCCACCTGTTTTCACTAAGTCAGAAGAGCCCCTAGACGTCGATGATTGGTTGCAAACCATGGAAAATAACCTAGAAGTCGCCGGAGTGGAAGACAACGAGAAAGTTCTGTTCGCCACCCACTATCTAACCGGAGATGCCAGGGCATGGTGGAACAGTGTTCGCGCAATGACCGGAGGCCAGATGATGACCTGGGAGGAATTCAAGGTCAAGTTTAGCAGAACCCATGTGCCGCCGGGTTTGATCAAGAGGATGAGAGATGAGTTCAGGGAACTGAAGCAAGGAAGGATGACTATAGTGGAATACCATGACAAATTATTGTCATTAGCTAGGTATGCCCCGGATGAGATTGACACTGAAGCCAAGAAGAAAGGGAGATTCTTGAATGGTCTGCATGATGAGATGCAGACGGTGTTAGTCAATATCCCCTTTGCCGATATTGAAGCCCTTGTAGACTCTGCTATCCAGATGGAAGGAAAGATCAACCAAGCCAACGAGAACCGCAAGCGTCGCATGATGCATCAGCCCGGAACCCATCAGACCCCAAAGTATCGCCCTAACCCATCTCCAGGATTTGCCCCAAGAACAAACAGACCCCCGATGAACCGTCCGACCTATCCCAACCATGGAAACCCTAGACCCGGAGGAAATCACAACAACCCCAGCAACTCTAGCAATTTCAACTGTGCACCACCAAAGTTCAACACCAACAATGCTGCCACCAACACCAACACTGCCCAGAGGACTGGAAGCAATGCGGTGCCTGTAGCAGCAAAGGACAAGTCGCAAGTGACTTGTTATGACTGTGGAAATAAAGGTCACTACTCTAACGAGTGCCCCAACAAGAAGAATGCCGCAGCCCCCAATACCAATGCCCTAGCTCAGCAGCAGCATCGTGTTCAGCCAGGAAGAAGATTTGCCCCAGGAAATCCACTCAACCGCAACGGCCGTCTTTTTCTCATGCATGCCGAAGAAGGTCAGGAAGCGCCAGACGTCGTGCTGGGTATGTTTTCTGTTAATTCAGTACTTGCAAGAGTGTTGTTTGATTCTGGTGCATCGCACTCATTTGTCACCGAAGAATTTGCATGCACTAGTAAAATTCAACCAACCAAACTGAAGCATATCATGATTATTCAAATTCCCGGATCAACCACCAAGGCTAGGCAAATTTGCAAAGCCGTCCCTATCCGTATCCATGGCATAGATTTTTATGCAAATCTGATAGTACTCGGAACTAAAGGTTTGGAAGTAGTACTAGGAATGGATTGGATGTCCAAACATAAAGGATTGATTGACTGTGCCAAGAAAGCCATAACCATGACCAGTACAGCCAGAATATCAGTCGAGCATATATCTGAAACCTTACCTCGTCAATTCAAATGCAACAAGAGTATAGCCCAACCTACCATTGACCAAGTCCGGATAGTCTGTGAATACCCCGATGTATTTCCAAATAATTTGCCCGGTATGCCCCCAGATCGGGATATTGAGTTTATCATCGAACTAATCCCCGGAACTGGACCCATAGCCCAGAGACCCTATAGTATGAACCCGTCTGAGCTAGCAGAACTGAAGAAGCAACTGGATGCCATGCTGGAAATTGGATTGATTCAACCAAGTGCGTCACCATGGAGGTCACCTGTCTTGTTTGTGGACAAGAAGGATGGAGGTAACCGTTTGTGTATGGATTACCGGAAGTTGAATGATGTCACCATCAAGAACAAGTACCCCTTGCCCAAGATAGAAGATTTGTTTGATCAGTTGACCGGTGCCAAAGTGTTTTCTAAGATTGATCTTAGGACTGGCTATCATCAACTCAAAATTCGTGCAGAGGATATTCCAAAGACTGCCTTTACCACCAGATATGGATTGTACGAGTATACAGTCATGTCTTTTGGATTAACCAATGCCCCCGCTTATTTCATGAATCTCATGAATAAGATTTTTATGGACTTCCTGGATAAGTTTGTCGTTGTTTTCATCGATGACATTCTGATTTATTCCAAATTAGAAGAAGAACATGAGCTACACCTAAGGACCATTCTTGGAACCCTTAGAGAGCATCAGTTGTATGCCACGTTTAGCAAATGTGAATTCTGGTTACAGGAGGTAGGATTCCTCAGTCACATTGTATCAGCCGGAGGAATTGCCGTTGATCCTGTCAAAGTGAAAGATGTAGAAGATTGGCAAGCCCCAACCACTCAAACCCAAGTTCGTGCATTTCTCGGATTGGCGGGATACTACCGCAAATTCGTAGAAGGATTCTCGAGTATCGCCAGACCTATGACCCAATTGCTGAAGAAGGACAAGAAGTTTGAATGGACCGACAAATGTGAAGCGAGTTTTCAAGAACTCAAAAGGAGATTGATTTCAGCCCCAATCTTGATCATGCCGGAGATCACGAAGCCCTTCGATGTGTATTGTGATGCATCCAAGATCGGTCTCGGATGTGTGCTAATGCAAGAAGGCAAAGTTATATCTTATCTATCTCGACAATTGAAGCAACATGAGCAAAATTACCCAACCCATGACCTCGAACTCGCAGCCGTAGTTCTAGCCCTGAAGACATGGAGACATTACCTGATGGGAAACCGTTGCGAGATTTATTCGGATCACAAGAGCCTGAAGTATATATTCACTCAGAAGGAGATGAATATGATGAAGGGTTTCGCGGCATAGTAAATCAAAATTTTCTACGGATGCGAACAGAGGGAAAGCCAAGATCTAATCTAGGAGATGCAATCAACGAGAGAGATTGGATTAGATCTTCATACCCTTGAAGATTCGCACAGCGGAACGTTCGTCGGAACGTGGGTGATGTAGTCGTACTCGCCTCTCCTCCTCGCGATCCGATCCGATCTAGCACCACAAGTGGCGGTGCCTCCGTGAGATGCACACGTGCAGCACCTCGACGTCTCCTCCTTCCTCGGACCAGCGAGTATGGTGGAGAGATAGATTGGATCTACAACACGACGACGTGGTGTATATGGTGGAGAATTTCTGCTGCAGGGCTTTGCCTACAAACAGTCGGGAGGGAGAGAGGAAGGTAGCAAGGCTGATAGGGCTTGGAGGAAGGTGTGTGTGGGGAAGGGGCGCACCACCCCTCTATATATAGAGGGGGGGGGCGGCCAGCCCTTGCCCCTCCTCCAAGCCTATCTCTAGTTTAAACAATTTAAACTCTCCCTTATCTAGAAATCCTATCTCTAGTTTAAACGATTTAAACTCTCCCTTATCTAGAAATTCTATCCTGAGATTTAAACGAGTCAAATCTCTCTAGAATCGGCTGGGCCCTATGGGGCCTTGTGCCCCTGGCCCAAAGCGGCCAGGACACTCCCTCATAGGCCCATGCCCCCTCCCGGAAGGTGGGGCCACGTTGGTCCCCTTCCGGAAGGTTCTAGAAGCTTCCGGTACAATACCGATTAACCCGGAACAATTCCGAACTCCAAAAACTGCACTGCCTTATATGAATCTTATTCTCCGGACCATTCCGGAACCTCTCGTGATATCCTGGATCCCATCCGAGACTCCGAACAAAAATTCATAAACCAATTATCCAATCTATCCTAGCGTCGAGACACGTTAAGTGTGTGTGACCCTGCGGGTTCGAGAATATGCAGACATGATCTTCTATCAATAATCAACAGCGGGGTCTGGGCACCCATATTGACTCCCACACATTCATCGATGATCATATCAGATGAACCACGATGCCAGGATTCAATCAATCCCATATATATATTCCCTTCGTCTCGCGATATTTTACTTGCCCGAGATTCGATCGTCGGTACCGTCATACCTAGTTCAATCTCGTTCACAGCAAGTACTTTACTCGTTCCGTAATCCGATATCACTTTGTGATTAACTCCTTAACCACATGCTTGCAAGCGGTGTTGATATCGATTACCGAGTGGGCCCGAAGTATATCTCTCCGACTTGGGAGGGACAAATTCCATCTCGATACATACAACCCAACAGATACTTTCCGATCACCTGAGAGACACCTTTATGATCACCCTCTCATAGGATGACGTTTGATGACCTCAAAGCTTTCTTCCGATACCAGGGAGTTGCATTATCTCATGGTCTAAGGAATACAATATTTGACATAGGAAAAGCTTCGCAAAGACGAACAGGATGACACGATCTAATTGCTCTGCTTTGTTTGGGTCTATCCACCATATCATTCTCCCAATGATATGATCTCATTATCAATTGACAACTCATGTCTATGGTTAGGAAACCTTAACCATCATTGATCAATGAGCTAGTCCATAGAGGCGTACTAGGGAAACAGTGTTGTTTACAAACCACACAAGTATTAAAGTTTCCGCTTAATACAATTCTAGCATGGAACATAAACTTTATCATGAACAAGAATTATAATAATAACATCTTTATTATTGCCTCTAGGGCATAATTCCAACATATGAGACAGAGGATATGGATTGAGCTAATCAAGGATTACGATCTGGACATTCACTATCACCCTGGTAAAGCCAATGTGGTAGCAGATGCCCTTAGCAGATTGTCGTGCCGCTTGAACTCCATGATCTTGAAGGAGCAACCAAGTTTGCACAAAGAGATGGAAGATTTCTGAATGGAATTAGTGAGTAAAGGATTTTTGGATAGCATAGAACTTCAACCCACTTTGATCAGCCGGATCAAAGACACGCAGAAAGGAAATGCTAGTATCGACGGAATCAAGCGTCATATCGGTACAGGAAAAGTACCCGGATTCACCGAAGACAAAGAAGGAGTTCTGTGGTACAAAGGACGCCTTTGTGTACCCGCAGATTCTGAGTTGAAAGAAGTTATTATGAAGGAAGCTCATGATACTCTTTATTCTATCCATCCGGGAGGAACTAAGATGTATCAAGATTTGAAAGAGCAATTTTGGTGGCATAAGATGAAGCGAGAAATCGGAAGCTATATCGCCAAGTGTGACATATGTCAGCGAGTCAACGCAGGACATCAAAGACCCGCTGGATTGTTGCAACCCTTATAGATTCCGGAATGGAAATGGGATTCCGTTGGAATGGACTTTATCACCGGACTGCCTACTTCTAGTAGGGGAAATGACTCTATCTAGGTCATAGTGGACCGATTGTCCAAAGTCGCCCATTTCTTACCCGTCAAGACCACATATCAGAGTTCGAAACTAGCGGAGTTGTACATCGCTAGAATAGTTAGTTTGCATGGAGTCCCCAAGAACATCGTATCGGATCGAGGAACTTAGTTTACCTCGAGATTCTGGAAGAAAGTCTAAGAAGGTTTAGGAACCCGCCTAGATTTTAGTACCGCGTATCACCCTCAGACAGATGGACAAACGGAGCGAGTAAATCAAATACTCGAAGATATGCTGAGAGCATGTGTGTTAGAATATGGATCCAAGTGGGAAGACTGTCTACCGTTTGCAGAATTTTCTTACAACAATAGTTATCAAGCTAGTTTGCAAATGGCCCCATTTGAATTCATGTACATAAGGAAGTGTTGCACCCCTTTGAACTGGTCGGAAGTAGGAGAGAGTCAGATTTTCGGACCCGACATCCTACGAGAAGAAGAAGAGAAGGTTCACAAGATTCGTGAGCACCTCAAGACTGCCCAATCCAGACAGAAGAGTTACGCCGACAAGAGACGTCGAGACCTCGCCTTCAACATAGGAGATTTTGTTTATCTGAAAGTGTCGCCATTGAAGGGAATGCAACGTTTCCAACTCAAAGGAAAGTTAGCCCCCAGATATATCGGGCCTTTTAAGATTTTGAACCGTCGAGGAGAAGTATCATATCAATTGGAACTACCCGAAGAGATGTCCGCAGTGCACAATGTGTTCCATATCTCGTTACTTCGCAAGTGTCACGAACTCCCAGAGAAGACCGAAGTGTTCAAGAACATCGACCACCGGACCATAGAGATCAACGATGACCCGACCTATCCCGAAGTACCCATCCGTATTTTGGAAGAAGCTTTCAGAACCACCCGAACCCGAAGCATCAAGTTTCTCAAGATTCAGTGGAGCAACCACACAGAAGAGGAAGCTACCTGGGAGCGCGAAGATCACATCAGGACGGAGTTTCCCGATCTCTTCAAATCCTAGGTAATCTTTTTCGTCCTTTTTCAAATCTCGGGACGAGATTTTGTTTAAGGGGGGAAGGTTTGTAACATCCCAAAAATACTAAACTTGGATCATCAAAATCTAATCATCAAATTTAGGGTTAACAAAAACTTTGCTAAATAAAAATATGAATGCATGCATGTGAGTATGCATTTCATTTTGAATCCTTTTGAACCAACTTGTTTGTGTGTTCCTTTGTTTGTAAATGGATGCTTAGGTGAAATAAACATCATCTAAACAATTCCCAAACTTTTCTCAAAGACAAGTAAATCAAAACAAATAAAATAAGGGAATGGTCATTTTGACCAATTTAACTCCCATGCCTACTTTGGCTGTCTCAAACTTTCAGAACCTAACAGAAAATTTCCTGGATCTTTGCACCCCTTGATTGTACTCATAACAAAGTATCAAGGCCCACTTTGTGATCATCCAGAAACTTTCAAATGCATAGTTTAAATGACAATTCAAAATTGAATCTTTATCATATGGGAAGATCCCACTTTTTCAAAAACCACTCAAACAAGCTCAACTTTCAAAACCCAAGCATCTGTAGACTCACCAGCACCAACCTAGCACACCCACCAAAAATCTTTTCAAAATTCAAAACTTGAGTTCTTGTGGCCATTTCATCAAACACTTGGCAGACACAAATCAAACAAAATCCAAACACTATTGTGAGCGGTGATTGAAGCCTAACTTGTTCCCTCTCTGGTTACAACTAGGTTTTACTAGATCATCTAGCTCAATTGCACACCCTTAGCATCACTGTAAGCTTGGCATTGCCATCAATGGTGAGCAGGCCGAATGCATACTTGTCACCCCATGTCGACAGCAAGCTAGGAGGAGAAACAAGCCTAGCCAGCATGTCTGGGAGCAAGCCAACACCCCACCGCCACTCCCTGTCCAGTGCTCGAACCCTGCCAGCTAATGGAGCACACGCACGAACCATGCCAAGCTCGCCAGCAACCATGCCAAGAGCACGCCCCGTGCGCCACGCTCGACCGACGCCCACAGACCGCGCGCCGCCCTTGCCGCATGCATACGTGATCACCACCGTCCCAGCAACCCCGCAGACACGCTCGTTCGCCGCCGTGCGAACCACGCGCGCTGTGCGCCATTAAATTCTCCGGCGGGCACGCGCAGAGCACCGCCGCGTTCCGACCAAGCCGCATCGCCCCACGTCTCGCCACCGTGTCGTTGAGCATCGCCAGGGAGCACCGCACCGCCCCCTACCGTCGCCCATGCCGATAGCCGTCTGTACCATCGACCATGACGAGCTCACCATGCGCCCCGTCGGTCCCCTCTCGCCACTATAAATAGAGGCCACCCCCAGCCGAATTGAGCACACCATATCACTCCCCTCTCCTCACTGATCATTCCACCCTGTTCCCGGAGCAAGGCAAGCAGCACAGCGCCAGAATTTCACCGAAGCCCGCCGCTGCTGGAGAAGGGATCCAGCGATTGGAGCCGCCCCAGGAGAAGCTGCCGATACCAGGAGGTTCGCCGTCGTCGACTTCGTCGATAGCCCGCCTCGTCGACCCTCGCTCGAACCCCGGTGAGCTCCCAACGACCCCCACTGGCCGCGCTAGGTTTCTGTCTCGCCGACGTTGCCCAACTTCGATGATGACCCTCAACCGTTGGATTAGAACCAGATCGAACGCACCACATCGCCCCATACCACTTCGCACTCCCCTGTCTCACTGACGCGTGGGGACAGACACTTACGCAGCCCACGGAAGCGCTGTGCTTAGCAGGCCGGCCCGTTAACCTTTCCCGCGCAGCCCAGTTATTTGAATTAAACCTTTTCCATTTTATTTCAAACACACTTCTGTACCCAGTTTCAAAAATCAACCCAGATCGATTCAGTGCACCAAATTGAATGAAACTAATTTTGTTAGAAAGTTCTTGAAATTCTGAATCCAAGCCCATTGGATGCAAGTCATTTGGATTTGTAGATCACCCTTGGTAAAAATAACAAGGCAGAAGCTTTTCTGCATTCAAACATTTTTCAAATTAAAACCATAATAGCTTTTGAGTTGATTCCAACTCTCAAAAATCACATTTAACCATACCTTTCAGAATATATAAAAATATATAGGTTTACTTACAGAAATATTGACCAAGTAAGAAAAGAATGCCACATAGGCATTTCTAGCCACTTTAATTAATTAAAATAAAAGGGTAAAACCTTATTAAATTGTGACACCACTTTAAATCACATTCCCATGGACTAAAATATGTGGTGATGACATGTGTCAACATGATCCCATGTTTGGTTTAGAGAATATTAAATCGTAAGTAGTTTTTCAATGAGTAGAAATTACTTTTCTAAAAATAAAAAGGAATTAAACCAAGCTTTAATCTTGTAATGTTAGTGATGATACTAGATCATCTATAGGACCCTTTGGTGTGATGATGTGTGGTCATTGTGTACATCGTATTTATTTATAGACGCTAGTACCGACCAAGGATACGAGGAGGAAGGAGGATACTACGAAGAGGAAGCCGAGGAGAACTTCAACCACTGATCTGCACAAGGCAAGCTAACACTTGCAAGATACTCTACTTTAGCAAGCCTAATACTACTAGTGAATGTGCAAGCTAACCCTTGCAAGATATTCTACTGGTGCAAACAAACCCTTACTTGTTACCATGTCAATCCTATGCCTTAAGCATATGTGATAATATCCACTTGTTACCCCCTCCTAGTTTTATTTGCAAGCTTTCTATTTTATTTCCTTATCAAAGCTTCTTCCTTAGAGAGTACTCAAGTGACTTGTAGATTCTAGAAAGATATAGTTGAAGGTTGCATAAAGAGCATAAAATTTGGCCTAAGCTAGAAAATCTTAATGTCATCCTAAGGCATGAGATTGAACTTAGTTAAACCCCCACTAGTTTACCACCGCTCATTAGTACTTACCCCCACCTGTAGATGCTAGTGCTAAGCATAAAACTTGATCAACTTTAGATGGGAATACTTGGTGAAAATGGTTATGAAAACCCTAGAATGATGGATCATTCTACTGAGATGTTTTGACATGTGTTTCCGAACACCAGATTATTATGGTGATGAAAATGTTGAGGCATGAGCCTTAGCCCTTTATAAAACTGATGGTTGTCTGGATGCGATACCATTCCAATTTTATCGTATAACCACAATACCCGAAGATTGGGTAGGGCTTAACTGGAAACTTATATACCTTAGTATTAGTTCCCTCACGGCCAAGGTATGAGCTGAGGCTACCTTGTGAAGATTGTCCACCTGTGCAGTACCCAAGATGACAGTTGGTCATGGTTGAGAGGCCAAACTCACAGGAGAGGTGCTTATACTAGGGCGTGTAATTGAAAGGTTAGGATTGATTATCCGCATACTGAGTATGGTGAATTCAGGATTTGTTCCTGACGGATGTATCGAATGTTGTGGTGAAAGTGTAAAATCTCTACAGAGTGTCAAACTATTCGAATAGCCGCGTCCGCGGTTATGGACAGTTGGAGTGGCCATACTGTTCCCCCGTCAGATGTTTTCAAAAGACTTGTGAAATGAATTGATACTTTGACTTGACCACAACAGGGTTGTGGCATGAGATACAAGTTCCCACTTAGGTGTTATAAAACCTTAACTAGCATTCGTTGCTTCCAAACTTAGTAGAGATAAATCTGGCCTTTGCAAAACAACCCTAGAGCCTAGTGTCCTATTATCAAAAAACCCTTTTACTTGTTAGTATTAGTTTGCGAGTACTTAAAGAGTACTCATGGCTTTGTCCCTGGCTATTCTCGTGGCCAGACTATGAAGAGGAGTACCTGGAGGATGGACCCCAGGAAGGTTACGACAACTAGGATCATCTCCCATCGCCAGCATTTCCTGTGACCCAGAAGATGGAGCTTCGCCTACGCTACCGTTATTATTACGTATTCCGCTGCTTGAAGTTGTATTAAGAACTGGATCATGAGATCCTTATTTGTGTAAGACCTTATGTACGGTTTGTAATGGATGATGTACTGTGGTATCCAATTCTGTTATGTCTCACAAAAATGGTAATCCTGGGATTGCGATGTATGGCATAACAGGCATCTGGGACTAAAAATCCGGGTGTTGACATTTATGTTCTCATATTTGATGAGAATTTTCAAAAGGTTGAAGACGCTAGTCGTCCTAATTCTCCAAAAGGTTTTGGAGAGCTACATTATACTCGCAATTCACTATTATAAGCTAAAGTAGTTTGGATCATGAATAGTTCCATGATAAGGATGAATATTTGATGTAGGTAAAATATTTACTACACTGAAAGATTACTAAAGAATGGAATTTGAAATAACACCAAACATTTGATGACGGTTATCTACTTCAAAGTGCAAGTCCAAAGACATTGGTATTTAACTATTAATGTTTTGGACTATGTGTCATAAGTATGGCGCCACTGTTGATGTTGATATATTCTTTTGAAAGGATAAAGAAATACTGAAAGAGAAATCTAAGAAATATTTGGCAGAAGAGAAAAGACAAGAATTGTTCAGCTTAGGTATATAGATGATATACATGTTATGAATGTATTCTTTGCTTGTTAAACAATGTAGTTCTTGAGTATTGGATACTGAATTTGTTGGTGTGAATCGTCATACGAAACAACACAATTCATGAACTACAATGGCCTAAGTAACTAGCAAAAGAATATGTGATGATGTTCATCGAGAACAAATAAAGGGTTGTTGTGTTGCTCGTTGAAATCAAAACTTACCTTCAAGATTTGTATCGATAATTGTTATTTAGATCAGGTATTATGAGAACAAAAGGGTTGTTTAAATAATTGCCGTAATCCATAAAATATGGATGATTTACAAATCTCGTTGGATAAATCACACCCATAAAACTAGTGCTAAAATGTCGAAAGACAAATTGATTGAAAGATCACTTAGGAAGTGACATCGCTGTTTAAATTATATTGGAAAGAAAACATGAAGAAACTCCATGTGGATGGAATTTTGGAGTCTTTTGATTTTTGATCAAATGATGCTTCTGAAACTTTCCTAGAGATAATTAAAATTCCGTTCATAGGCCAAAAGGGAACGAATGACTATATTATTGGAATTTGTACATATTTGATGTATGAAGTCCATTTCATGTAGTCAAGAGTGATGGATTTCAACTTCATGTGTTTTCTCTGAAAATTTGAGTGAATATATGAATATTTTCCTTAATGAGGATGAAGTGTGAAAAATTTGAAAAGTTCAAAGAATTTCAAGATGAAGTGCAAAATCAATGTAACAATAAAATAAAGAATTTATGATAGGATCATAAAGGAAGATATTTGAGTTACAAGTTTAGCATAACACCTAAGATTTGAGGAATCGTTCCATGGATTTGCATTTCCCGAAACACCATATGAGTATGTAATAATCGAGATATGCAATGAAACATTGTTTGACATGGTAAGATCAAAGGTGTAATTCATAAAACTGCCATTATATTTTAAAGATTAAAAGCTTTAGTGACTACCGCTTTTTCATTGAAAAGAGCTCCATCATGATCCATTGAAATGACACCATATAAAGTTATGGTTTGGGATAAAACCCAAGTTGTCCTTTCTTAAACATTGGTATTCTATGCATAAGTGAGATATTTACTAACAAAGTTGGATGAACATGCCTTTGTATGTTATTTCGCATAATCGTTGAGTATTCCTCAATAACACCAAAGACAAAAATGTCTGTCGCTTAGAGCGTCAAGTTTCTTTGAGAAGGAATTTTTCGTGAAAAGTTAAGTGGGAGGACAATAGAACTTTGATAAGGTTAAACGAACCTTAGCTATATGTGCAAAGTTGCATAGCGCTGAAAAGTATTCCGGAGGCAGCAACAATGCTCATGGCTCACGTGCCTCAAAGGTTGTGGTTACGGAGGTCTAAGTTCCTATTGAACCAAGTAGGTCAGGTAAACAATAAAATACCAAGATTTGAGGGTTGAATCATTATTTGACAATAATGAACGGACTACATGCAAAGAAGCGATGATGGGCCCTGGATCCGTCAAATGGCTTGAAGCCATAAAATCCGTGATAGTTCCATACACGAGAAAACAATCTTTGAACTTGAAAGACCCTGTGGAAAGGTGTAAGACCTTACAGTCTTGTTTGGATCTATAAAGAAATAGACATGGATGTTTCACATTTATGAAATAGTCGACATGTTGGGAAAGAGTTCACAACAATGTTCAAAGGTTGACTATGACAAGATTTGATCTTTCATAGTGATATTTAGTCTAGACGGATTAATGTAGCAACCACTACATATAATTTTGTTATGTGGTAGTTGAATAAACAAAACAAGTTCTTCTAATAGAATTGTTACCTAGGACATGTGCATAACACAGTCCAAAGGGTTTTGTTAATTCAAAGGATGATAAAAGCATATGCAAACTTCAATGGTTCAAGTGAGCATCGCAGAGTTGGAATCTTCACCATGATGAAACTATTAAAAGAGTTTAAATTCATCAGAGGCGATGAAGATGCTTGCATTTGCAAGAAATTAAGTGGGAGCGCTAAGACATATTTCTAATACATTATGTCAAAGACATATTGTTGATTGGAAATGATGTATCTTTTATTAACACATGTTAAGAATTTCATCTCGATGAAAGACTTAGGCAAAACCCGAATATTTGGCATTAATATCTATATAGATAGATTGAGACGCTAATATGGTTGTGCCAAATGTACATAGATGAGATATTGAATGAGTTCAATATGGAAATGACAAGAAAGGTTCTTGCCACATAAAAAGGATTAAATCGAAATTCAAGTGTATCGACACTTGGTAAGTGAAACAAAGATTCAAGTATTGGTTGATACTTGATGAATAAAATCACAAAAAGTATTTTTCAATCATATTGTGATATGTACAAATCCAGATATGTCATATGCTCTAAATGTTATGAGCATATACCACAATGATTCATAAGATGATCATTGGACGATAGTAAGGATATTCTTATGATCTTCTGGAAGAACTAAGAATATATTATTTTGTAGAAGTGACAAATAGATGGTTAGTTCATTGAAAAGGTACTACATTGATACTAGTTTTGTCACAAAGTACAAATTAAGTTTATCTCAATCTAATCTAAGGGTGGCACAATATGATGGAAAGTAAGTTCCATAATGGATTTGGATGAGTTCCAAAGTTAAGACATTGTGACAGATACTACAACAAAAGGCTAAGTATATGACTGCTATTATAGCAGTAAAAGAGGGAATTTGTGTCAAGTAGTTTGTTATCAAACTAGGTGTAGTTCATAGCGGGATAATACTATGAAGATATATTGTACAACAATATTTTCAACATGTTTTAACCCCTAGGAATTAAAGGTCTCGCCAAAGGACCAAATTTATACAAAGTTATCTCATTAGAGAATGAGTGATGCATGGAGACGCAAAGACATGCAATTACACCCGGACCTGAAAGTGTCGGATCCGAAGATCGGTTGATCACTAGCAATAGTGTACATACAACACCAGAAAGCCATAGGTGTTTAATACACAAAGATTTGAAACAAGATTATAGTCTCTAGTGCAAGTGGGAGACTGTTGGAGATATGCCCAAGAGGCAATAATAAAGAGGTTATTATCATATCTTCATGCTTATGATAAATGTTTACATACCATGCTATAATTGTGTTAACCGGAAACATTAATACTTGTGTGATTTGTAAACATAAAAGAGTCCCTATTAAAGCCTCTTATTAAACTAGCTTGTTGGTTAATATATGATCATGGTTTCCTGATCATGAACATTGAGATGTTATTAACAACAAGATCATATCATTAGGAGAATGGTGTGATGGACATACTCCTATAGATAAGCGTAGCATAAAGATCAAGTCATTTCAATAGTTCGTTTTCTATAAGCTTTCTAATACATAGTAACCTAATTCCTTCGACCATGAGATCATGCTAATCACCATCACTAGATAGATGCTTTGATGACATCGAACACCACACCGTAACTGGGTGGCTATAAAGGTGGCATTGAGTGTTCGGAAAGTATGTGTTTAGGCACATTGATCAAGAGTGGGATTTGTCTATCCATATGACGTATAGATATACTCTGGGCCCTCTCGGTGGAATGTCATTCAATTAGCTTGCAAGCATGTGACTGGCTCACCAGGGATCACATATCACGGGAACGAGAAAAGAGTACTTATCGGTAACGAGGTTGAACTAGGTATGCAGAGATACCGACGATCAAACCTCGGGTAAGTAAACTATCCTGAGACAAAGGGAAATTGATATCGTATGTAAGTGGTTCATTCGATTTCAAAGTAATCATATAAATATGTGGGATCCATATGAATTTCCAGATTCCTCTATTGGTTATTGATCGGAGAAGAGTCTCAATCATGTCTGCATAATTCATGAACCGTAGGAAGACACACTTAAGGATTCGATGTTGTTTAGTAGATATGGAATGTGAGTAGGGATACTGAATGTTGTTCGGAGTCTCAGACGGGATCCGATATATCATGAGGATATCCGGAATGGTCCGAAGAATAAGATTCATATAAGGAAAGTCCAGTTCCGGAGTTCGGAAATGATTCTGGTGTTTTCACTGGAATGATCTAGAAGGGTCTAGAAGGTTCACCGGACCGGAAGGGGAAGGGTACATGAATGTGTCATGAGTAAGTGGAATAATTGCATCATATCCTAGGTCACTTGGTTGGGCATTTGTAAGAAAGAAATTAAGCTCTAAATTGAAAGTCAAAAGGCAAGTTTGAAAAGTCAAATTGAGACAATGTATCCTAGTGGAGGAAGGAAAAATCCTTCTTTCCCTCTACCACAAGCCAACTAGGAGAGGGAGTTGGGGAAGGATTCAAAATCCACTCTCCCAAGCTGCCCTCCCTCTCATAAATAGAGGGGAGGGGGTGCCCCAAGGAGACACAACACCAATCCCTCCCCACCTAGCCACCGCGTTGCCGCTGCCCCCCAGCACCGCCACCGCCGGCTCGCCATCGCCGCCCTAGCCACCGCCGGTCACGCCTCCTCCTCTCCAGCCCTCTAAACCCTAGATCGCCGGAAACCCTAGATCCACCATAACCTGCTCCGGCTTAGGCGAAGCCCTGCAGGATCTTCCCTCTACTTTCGATACCACGCCGTCATGTGCCGGAATCGCGAGGGGAGAACTACAACCTCCGTTGCCTGTTGGAACAAGGGAGAGGAAGGTCTTCATCGAGTACCGAACGTGTGATCGACTGCAGAAGCACTGCCGGAACATAGCGCCGGAAGGATCGTCTACGCGATCTTGAGATCGGCAAGTGTACGACTACATCACCCACGAGAATCTGCTCTCGTTAACCGCTTTGGAATCTTCAAGGGTGAGTAATCTAATCGACTTGTTGATACAATATAGTAGATAAATCTTGGCTTGTTTGTGTGCATGCGGTAGATTTTTTTGTTTTCCATGCTACGAACCCCTACACTTTGAGCCCAATAGATTTCATCATGTTCTAACAGCAGTTCAATCAGATTCACCATTTCTTTTGCCTTTGCTTCACTTTCATCAGTTATCGGCCCATTCATGGCTTTTTTCTAATTCACGTTGTGCCTTGCGCAGTCGGCGCTTTGGCTTTCTCAGCACCTGGTTGTCCCATGCATGTAGTGTCGTATGCATGTGATTTTCTCACATCTAATAGGTGATGTATTTTAAAATAGAGTAGATATATTACTCTCTCTTATTCAAATTAATTGTTCATGAACATGCTATAATTAATTTAGAGATAGTTCTACTCCCTCCAATCCATATTGATTGACTCAACTCTATTAAATTTGTATGTATTTAGTTAAATATCTAGACTAGATGCATGCGCATCGAATTTAATTCAATTTATTTGGATTCAAAGAAATACCATTTTTCCTAGGAAACTTTTTCGTAATTGGCGATATCATATTGCTCCTACCCGCTGCCGCTCCGTGCAATGCTGCACCCTGACCTGTGCTTGATCTGGTAAGTGGATAGTGATCGGATGGTGTAGGTGACCTTTACTTGTGAGTTGCGACGTCGTTCCTTCCAGAGTTATAGTTCCAAGGTCCCAGCCCCATCTCCCCGTTAACTCAAAAAAAGAAGACCCCGTTCCCCTCTCCTGCCGACGCGCGCACCATCGGACCTCGCTATTCGCCGGCGGCTGTAGAAAAGCACCCGAGCTTCCTTCGAAAAAAGGGGCACCACGTCCACTGGCCTAAGCATGGAGAGGACTGCGCAGGATTTCCATCCAAGCCGATTCCTTCTGCTGGTACGAAAGCCCTAAATTATTTTGCCATGATTGTTCTAGCAGCATTTTTGTTGCCACGAGCAACCACCATGCCCCCATTTCCCTCTGAGATGCGTAAATTTATCCAGATGTATATGGATTTTCTCCAATTTGTTGTAAGCAGCTTTTTTTCCTAGTAGTTTTGGAGTTCAAATGAATTAGGGTTTAGGCCACTTGCGCGTGGTTCTTCTCGACTTTGTGGCTTGTTCCTTCCGTATGTGTGTTCTAGTGTGCGTAAGTATGCGATTACGAGATCGTGTCTACCTGGGGCTTGCGGGGATCTGGGAACCGTCGCTCTTATCATCAAGCGTAACTAGTGAATTTAGTTTTCATTTATATGGTGTGTGTTTTCCTTCAATGTTCGTGTAGGTTTGAAGTATTGTATTGTGATGCTCCAGTGATGATTGTTAGCTAATGCGCAGAACTCCAGATGAGTTCAAAGAAGGTTCTATTCAACCGTCATAAAGAGAATGAAGAGGCGAGGAAGAAGGTCAGTCGTTTGAGTCCCTTTATAAACCTCTTCTCAGACACTTCCATTTTTTCATTTGCATGTACATTTTGCTCTTATTTGATTTAATTGGTTTCGGTATGTTAAGAGGGAGGAATACGAAGCAGCACACGTGTATGTGGAGTTTCTCGAGTCATTCAAGGGTGAAAGCACATCTGGGTCGAAGTTTGTCCGAGGGGGTGCGATTGATCCAAATGCCAAGATGAGAGCTGATTCTGAAGGCCAGTGATATTTGTTTCATTTTCCTATACTTTTTCATGGTTGCCTTCCCAGTTTGTAGTTTCAGTATCAATCGTGATGGATATATGAACTATTTATTTTATTGCTCCAATTAATCAAGAGACCGTCCTTTTTATTCATTGGGCAATGACAGGTGGAAAGTCCAAAGATGGGGGTCTATTCCAAAGAAGGGCAGTAGGTAAACGGCGAAATATTGATTTCTAAAAGATGATATCCTGTGGCACTGATGAGTTCATATTTGCATCATGTTTTAGATTATTATTTTGCATTGTACTGGTAGGATCTTGTTATTTTACGGCGTTCGCGCGCATCTTTTATATTTATTTTCACTACGATTAGGTCAGATGATGGATCCGATGGACACAATTGTTGGACCAGTTATATTGGACTGAAAAGGAGACAAAAACTACGTAAATTGCTTATTTGAAAATATTAATAACACTAGAAGAAAACCTGAAGCAATTGAAGTACACAGAAGGTTTAACGACCAACTATACGATGGGAAAAAATATTCCGGCCGCATAGTTCCCGTCGTATAGTTGGCACCGACACCGCCTCCTAAAATAGTTTCACCCTGTACAACTGGATCGGAGAGACGACATACAGACCATCCAGAAATTGCCAAAACCTAACCTCCGGAAGGCATCTAGAGGGGGAACTCGTCCACCGGGGATTCATCTTTGCCCTACGCAGATACGGGAGGCTAAGGCATCGATATTCATCATCAACCGCTGCATCACCACCATCTCCATCCATCCCATCTACATCTTGTCTAGATATTGTTGTAATTTCCGTATTCGTTGTGGATTTATACAAGTACTATTCATATATGATAGATTTCATTACTTTTATCATGATGCTGATTGCCTCCATTTCTGAGTAGATCATTAGTTCTTGGGGAGATGGAGAAACCTAGTATGAGACTGGAATAATATAAAGTTTATTATGATATTCATCGTTGTGACCATGTGTTAGATTGTCTACATCTTAATGTTGGGAGAAATCGATCTCTTAATATTTTCCCTTGTGGGGACTTGATGGAGGGAACTACTTATTGGTAGACGAAGGAGTATTAGCACTTACAGTGACTATAAATATGTTGGCACCTCTTACGTATCAACTTGGGAATCGAGAAAACTCATAAAACACTATCGATGCCATGTGATACGCCTTGCGGGATTATGTCCCTTAATAGCGCAGTAATTCAATTGATGTTGATTGTTGTCTGTTGTGGTTATAAGGATGATTTGAGTAGTAGTTGCTGCCTCATTGTCCAAATACGGAGTTTCTCCCACACATATATAGTTGAGAATGTTCATGATAATAATATTTACCTTAGCCCTTTATAATGCTAGTGGTGTATCCGCTAATCCCTGAGAACGCTTTTCCCCACTAAAGTTTCAAATCTCTTTTACATATGTGATACTTATTTTCTGTACTCAGTTTTGTTTATTTTACTTATTGTTCTCTTATACCAAAAACCCAAAAACACCCTTTTACACAATATTCGCATTTTATCTTGTCACTTAGAACTTTATTTAGCATTTCTATTTTCAGTATGTATTTCATGACTTATTAGACTTCAGACTCCTGCTCCATGTGAGATCTATATCTTAATTCAAAACTAGCTATAAACGATCTGTGCACTTGCAGTCATCAGGCACCACAGCTACATCTTTAGACAGTCATGTGCCATTTTAACCATAATTGAAAAAATCTGAGGCTAATCATGAGCGGTTTTAAACGCTTGATGTGACATGCTCAGCCGCATAATTTACTGAACATTATAAGCATGATTGAGAACTATTCGTTCATTTACCATTTATTGTCAAGTCCTAAATATGTTTAAAACATGAGTGGTGGGAGGAAGAAAAAATTCTTCGCCAGCCTTTATGAATAGCCATGTCACTCGGTACATGACCCATTACATTTATGTTGTATCAATAACTATATGTGCACCTTATTGATAGAGCAATTTCTTCTTGATAACTTATTGCTTTAAGATCATGATAATGTTACAGAGCTTATATTTAGTAGCCTTGTAGTATACAAACACTAGTGCTATGGTCATGACTTCATAGTCACCGGAACATGTACCACAAAGAGTACCCATGTTTCTTCGAGGAAACTGTAATTAATTGTGAGATTATTGTATTGTAAACATATATGAATAATTATACGATGGTCGTGCTCACGCATCTGCATTTCATGGTAGTAATGTAGTAACTACCAAAGGCATTAGCAATGTGGAAGTAGTTTCTAATGTCAATGATGAGAGCTGATTGTATTTTCTATACTCTTTAAACTGTTCAGCCAACTTTTAAAACCCCATAATTAATATCTGGTGCCATTGAAATAACTACAGAAGCAGGGTTTTATTTTTGATATCGTAATATGATTTAAGACTACTGCTAATACCCTATTACTTATATGTTATAACCATAAATCAAATGATATTAACCTTCCTTTGGAAGGACGAACGACATATGGCATGGCTCTTAGTTCCCAAATAGCCCTAAGCTCCCCCTCTTTGACTTTTGCAGAGCCACCACAATATCGTATTGAGATTTTAAAATCTACTAGCCTATCACAATGCTGGATGGGGCTTTACTCATTTGATTTTTGCATTTCTCTTACGTAGTCATGCTATTAAGCTACAAATAAATTCCATCAGTTTCCACTAAATCACTGAAGGCAGTGGCCTGTAAGTGTAAGCTTTAGGATTAACTATACTTCTTATATAAACTTTGAACAGTTTCAAACTTCTATGAAGTAAAAGTTATGTGTGTGCATTGAATTGACATGATTTTGAATACAGAAAATATGCCAAAGTGCAACTAGTTCAATGAAAATTTGTGAAATATACCTGTAGAGAGTGAAGTGGGTATCGACTTGGGTTGCATTTATGTTGCCCTTTTGCATTGATGTTATCTGTAACCCATGAAATTTATGTGTACAAATAATATGCGTCATAGTCTATCTTACAAGCGTAATACATGCCTTATAGTAGCATATTTTTATCCAGGTATGTTCCATCTTTTTTGACGCCATCATTTGGGAGAGAGTCAGAGAAAAAGGTTGGGACACTATCATTATATTCTTATGATTGCTTCACCGGTAATCTCCCAGTGGGACTTTCATTATGGTTCTTTGGTTGAGCAATATCTTTACTTGCAGAAGGAAGATGAGTGGCCAAAGGAAAAGGAAAAAAGGAAAGCCACGCGCAATAGACAACTTCATGGAGGATGTAACACTACAGTACTGAAAAGACTGTAGCTTCTATGCAACTTGTCAATCCCTGGATCGGTTCATTGGCTTACAAAGAACTTAGATGAATAACAAATTAAAATATCCGTGTATCATAAATAACGAAGATCCAGAGTATACATTTATTACAATAAAGCTTAGCTCAAACGTATTCAACTATCAAACATAAATAAATAACTCCTCCAGTCTCCATATTGCCCACAAGCGAACAAGTGCAGAGTGAAGTACCGCGATCTAGCAGATCAATCAGAGTCGGAATATCCTGTAACATAAAACGTAGCAGCCCCGAAGGGTCAATACATAGAATGTATGACAAGTAGCGCTAAATAGGAAGACAATAGACTTAGCAACTACATGCTTATTTGGCTAGTGAAGCTGTGACTAGCTTGCATTTTCCAAACACTTTGTCCTACTTTAATAAACCAATTTTTTTTTATTCACAACAACCCATTAAGTTCTAGAAATCACGAAATAAGGATGAGCGAGAATATGTCATAGTATCAATATGAACCAACTCATTTGTCCGTAATCGGGGACACGTCTAAGCACTTAGTTTATACACCCTTCAGGGGTTTGTACACTTTACCCATGTGAATTAAACAACCCAGCTCGTACCACCACACGCATATTGTGTGACGATAGGGAGAAGTCCAAGAAGAGACCGTTCGGAAAGTAGATCCCCAAACCCCACTGCGCATTGGTCCCAACCTACCATTCACTACATCTCTGGCTACGCTGAGTTCGGGTCACCATGACCTACTGAGTGCAACCATCCATCCATTCTCACTGACACATGGTTACACACGTAAGCTACTAGAATAAAGACAACTAATCCTTCTCAGTACCCTGGGCGGCATTCCCCACCATTATTCACACTCCGATGACTAATCCAGCCACTCTGCCCAGGTAGTTCATTGACATTATGTTGTTTTAGTAGAACAAAACCTTTAATTTACTAAAGCATGATCCCTTCCTCGTATCTACAGAAATTCTAAGCACATCTATCATACGGGAGCTCAACTATAAAGGATTTTCCTACCACAATACATAGGACATAGCATAGCATAGTAATACCTACACATGTAGCTACAAAAATGCACTACAAATGCATAAGGGAAAATAGTAGGACAATTCATGATCAAAATAGCAACTAATTGCCTTGACAATAGGAGTCGAGAGTACAGTCCTCACAGAAGCAAGTGTTGCACTCGTCACAATCTACACGATACACAATTGCCACACATAAACAATCATATACAAACATAACAATGCAAGATGCATGCATGACAAGTTGAACACGGTTTCAGTAGCATCCTATAGACTTTGTTCAGTATACCTACTGTATGCATGCATGGGAAACATTTTAAAAGCATTGAAAACAAAGCATGCAATTTTAGAAGGCCAAATAATGGAGCTCTAGCCCAATTATTAAACCACTGTTGTTAACTAGTTTGTAAAATCTTAGAAAAATAACTACTGTGTAGGCAACCTAAAAGAGAACCAGTACCAACTAGAATCACTCAAAAAGGAGTTACAAAACTTTCTATACAATTAAAATACTCTAGAAAGACTTTTAATTGATCCTGCAACTTACAGCATAGTAAGGTTACCTTTTTAATTTGCAAACAGAATCTACTTGTTCTACTGATTCCAGGGACACCTCATTTGCAATTTTCTGAGTTATAGAACTTTTCCTATGAATTTATTACTCTAAAAAGGCCATTAAACTATTTAATTATTCATGGCAAAACCTTGCTGCAAATGTCTGAAACAATTTTACGCAATATTCTACATGAAAAACTGAATCCAACGGTACCTTATTTTTAATGTTTGGCCTAGTGGATAAATTTCTATTGATTTTACAAGTTTCAACTATTTTCTGCAAATTTATAATTAATCTTTAATCGAAAAGGGGCAGTGCTGACTGGCCGTTGCCGACGTGGCGCTGACCGGGAAAGTATGACTTTTCAGCGGTCAGCGATGACCGTCAATGCGTGATCTAGACCGTGCATACCAGATCCAGCGGCTGTGCATGCTCGCGAGGGGAGGGCTCACCGGCGGCGGTCGGAGGTCGACGGTGGCGGTGGTTCCGGCGAGGGATGGCGGTGGTGAGGTGCACGACGAGGCTCAGCGGGGTTCAGCAGTCTCGGGGATGTCTGCAGCATGTAGCTTCGCTTCCGCTAGCGGCGGCAGGGGGCGGCTGGAGGTGGATGTCGACGGGGGGGGCACTCCGGCGAGCTCGGGAGATCTTCCAGCGGTCCTGCGGCGAAACAAGTGGGTCAGGGCGACGAGGCCGAGCGAGGGAGAGATGCGAGGGTCATCAGGGAGAGAGGGGGTGGCCGGTGCAGTGATAACGCGGTCTCACCGATGGTAATGCCGGCGGCTCCAAACTCCGGCGACGAATTCTGCGTTGGCGGCGGCGTGTTAGGAGGGGATTCAGGGGGTTCGGTAGGACGGGGCGTAGGTCTTATCTACGCGGAAAAACATGCGTGTTCGGTCCCGATTCGGCGCAGTTCGTTGGCGAGAACCCCGGCGTCGCCCGTGTCGGTGCCGGACTCGGCGGCGGTGGGGTGACAGGCGGGGTCCACCCTTTAGTGATAGAAGGGCAGCGGGCCGGCTGCGGACGGTGGCGGTGGCGACGCACGCGCGCGGCGAGTACTAACTGCCGCCCCGTTCGCGGCTGGTGCACGGGAGAAGGCCCCCGGGTGGGATGCTGGCTGGCGTGCCGCGCTGGAGCGCGCTGCTTTTCTTTTTTTTGTTCCTTTTTTATTTTATTTCCTGGGACAATTTCCTGACTGAACTAATGTCTGAAACCTGACCAGATTTTTATCAAAAAATTCAGTTTGCAATAACTTTTGAACCGTAGCTCCGATTGAGGCTAAACAAAGTTCTACTGGTTCGTGTTGGAACCCTCTACGCACCTATGCATTCCAAACAACTCAACTAATTCTTTCTAGCAGTTGCAAGGTAGAAACCAAGCAATCAAGTGTATGTGACAAAGGCATGCAAGTGTGGTTTCGACAAAAGGTTTGAAACTGAATTTTTTTTGCAATGATGCTCATGATGCAATGACATGTATGATATGCAGTACCAAAACTAAAATTTGGGATGTGACAAGACTAACCCCCTTAAGATGAATCTCGTCCTCAAGATTCGACGCGGCTAGCAAATAGGTGTGGATGGTCTTCTCGGAGGTCGTCCTCTCACTCCCAAGTGGCTTCTTCTACCGTGTGGTGGCTCTATTGCACCTTGAAAAACCTGATCGTCTTGGTACGGGTAAACCTCTCCGTTGTCTCTAGTATCTTGACCGGTTTCTCCTCATATGTCAAGTCACTCTCTAGCTAAACCTCCTCTAGTGGCACAATGTCTCTCAATGGTGTATCCACCATCTCCAGATGGCACTTCTTCGGCTGGGACACGTGGAACACGTCATGAACAGCGAACAGAGCCTCTGGCAACTCCAACTGATATGCAACTTCTCCCTTGCGTGCTAAGACCCGGTATGGTCCTATGAATCGAGGTGCCAGCTTACCCTTGATTCCAAATCTCTTAATTCCACGCAGTGGCGATACTCTAAGGTATGCTCGATCTCCAATCTCATACACCACTTCCTTGCGCTTGGCGTCAGCATAGCTCTTCTTCCTTGATTGTGCTACCTTCAGCCTGTCCCGAATCAAACTGATCTTCTCCTCGGCATCCTTGATCAAATCAGGCCCAAACAGTTGACGATTACCTACACCATCCCATAGCAATGGTGTTCTACACCTTTTACCATACAACACATCGAACGATGACGTCTTGATTCTGGATTGGTAGCTGTTGTTGTAGGAAAACTCAGCATAGGGCAAATTCTCATACCAACTAGAGCCATGAGCCAGAGCGCAAGCTCTCAACATATCCTCCAAAATTTGATTCACCCTGTCTGTCTATCCATCTGTCTGAGGGTGGAATGTTGTGCTGAATTCCAATCCGTTTCCCAATGACTCATGCAGCTGGCGGCAAAAGTGAGAGGTGAATTGAGTACCTCTATCTGACACAATGCTCTTGGGCACACCGTGCAGACACACAATCATGTTCATATAGATCCTGGCTAGCTTGGCACTGGTATAAGTGGTCTTCATAGGTATAAAGTGAGCTACCTTGGTCAAATGATCCACCACTACCCATATAGAATCATAACTAGACCTGGTCATGGGCAGTCCTGTGATAAAATCCATCCCCACTTTATCCCACTTCCAATCTGGTATCGGTAATGGTTGTAGTAATCCCGCTGACTTCTGATGTTCAGCCTTCACTCTACTGCACACATCACATAAGGCAATATGCTCGGCGATATCCACCTTCATATTGTTCCACCAGAATCTTTCCTTTAAATCCATATACATTTTGGTATTTCCTGGATGTATCGAGTATGGCGAGTCATGAGCTTCCTGGAGAATCAACTTCCTTATTTCTGGATCGTTGGGCACACACAGACGATCACCATACCACAGGGTTCCTTGCTCATCCTCGTGAAAATCCTCCGCTTTGCCCTTGGGTATGTTTTCCTTTATCCGCCTCATCTCACTGTCCTCCTTCTGAGCTTCACCAACCTTTTCCTGTAGTGTTGGAATGATCTCCATTGCTGCCAAATATCCCTCAGATACTACCTCTAATCTAAGATCCTTGAATTGCTCGCACAAATCCCTCAGAAAATTTCCCACACTTAGTCCATTTGCATAAACCTTGCGGCTTAGTGCATCTGCCACTACATTTGCCTTTCCTGGCTGATATTGCAGACTCATGTCATAATCCTTTATGAGTTCCAACCATCTTCTTTGCCTCATGTTCAGCTCCTTCTGGGTGAATATGTACTTCAAGCTCTTGTGGTCCATGAATACGTCGCAGTGCTTTCCCATCAGATAGTGTCTCCATACCTTGAGTGCATGCACAACCGATGCTAATTCCAAATCATGTGTGGGGTAGTTCCTCTCGTGGTGCTTGAGCTGGCGGGAGGCATATGACACCACTCTTACATATTGCATCAACACACTACCCAGACCTTGTCGAGATGCATCACAGTATACCTGGAAATCCTTCTGTAGATCAGGCAAGCACAGAATAGGTGTGGTCACTAGGCGACACTTCAGTTCCTGGAAACTAGCTTCACATTACTCGGTCCATTCAAACTTCTTCTCCTTCTTCAACAATTATGTCATTGGCTTCGCAATCTTGGAGAAATTCTCTATGAACCTTCTGTAATATCCCGCAAGTCCCAAGAAGCTCCGAATATCGCCCACATTCTTGGGCACCTCCCATTATGTAATCAACGATACCTTGCTTGGATCAACTGCGACTCCTTCTCCCGACACCACATGTCCTAGAAATCCAACAGTGTTCAACCAGAACTCGCACTTGCTGAATTTGGCATATAGCTTGCTCGTGAGCGGCATCCGAAACCAATAGCGAGAGCGAGGCTTCCTTGATAGCACCGAGCACGAAACGTGCCAGTACCACGAGGTAATGCCGCAAGCGCCTCCCTCAGCTTTTCCATTATCATCCGCAAATTCTTCTCATGCTCCTCATCATTTCTGGAGTATATCAATATATTGTCGATGAACACTACCACGAACTTGTCCAAGTACTCCATGAATACCTTGTTCATCATGGTCATGAAATATGCCGGAGCATTTGTTAGCCCAAAAGACATAACCGTATACTCATATAAACCATACCTAGTGGTGAAAGCAGTTTTTGGTATGTCCTCCTCCCGGATTTTCAGTTGAAAATATCCTGATCTCAGGTCAATCTTGGAAAACACCTTTGCTCCTTCCAACTGATCGAACAAATCATTTATATTGGGCAGAGGGTATTTATTCTTGATAGTCACTTCATTCAGCGAACGATAGTCCACTACCAACCTCTTGCTACTGTCCTTCTTCTCCACAAACAGAACAGGCGCACCCCATGACGACAAGTTGGGTTGAATAAATCCCTTGTCCAATTGCTCTCTCAATTGCTTCTTCAACTCCTTCAGTTCATCCACATCCATCTTGTATGACCTTTTGGCTATTGGTCTAGTCCCCGACATTAAGTCAATAAGAAACTCCACGTCACGGTCTGGTGGCATCCCTGGTAGCTCCTCTGGAAATACGTCGGGGTACTCTCTTACTACAGGTATTGTGTCCATGCTAACCCCCTTAAGAGAATTCACCTCGGCCCTCCTAAGACGCGCTGATGATTTAAACTTAATCCTTGTGCCCCGTGGAGTTCTGAGTGAAATTGCTTTTAGTGCACAATCCACTTGGCCATCGTGCGTGGACAACCAATCCATACCTAGTATCACATCTAGTCCCTGTGACTCCAAGACAACTAGGTGTGCTGGAAAAATGTGCGCTCCAATTCCCAGGGTCAAGTCACGACAACCCACACTAGCTAACATTTCTCCTCCTGGTGTGCTCACTCTAATTATCCCTTTCAGTGCCTCGGTGGGTAACTTATGTCTATCCACAAATGTCCTTGATATGAATGAATGCGATGCTCCAGTATCAAATAAAACAAGTGCAATATGGGAATCGACTGGGAACTTACCAATCACGAGGTCTAACTCACCACGGATCTCTTCCACATCCACATGGTTCACATTTGCCTTCTGGTTGGGGCCGATCTTGGGTCCAACTCCTAGAATCTTCTCTGGGCAGGTGCTTGCATAGTGACCCAGCTTCTTGCACTTGTAGCACTCCACATTGCTGAGGTCCTTCTTGCTCACATAGTTGTGTCCATTGTTCCTCCCTGAGCTGCCATTATGGTTCTTGTGACCATTGTGGTGGCGGCCGTTCCCTCCACGGTGGTGGCTGCTGCTCCTATGTCCATCATGACGATGTCCACTACCTCCATGGTGGTCGCGGTCATCACCTCCATGCCTAGAGTGTCCATCATAAGAAGTGCGAGACTTGTGGTGAGAGTCAGAGTGGTGGTTGTTGTTCTTTCTCTTGCGGTTCTCCACCTGTTTGTGCTTTCCCTCCAAGATTCTGGCCTTGTTCATAAGCTCCTGCAAAGTGGGGCAATAAAACACTAGCAGCTGTACCGAGAGCTCATCACTGAGGCCATCCAGGAACCTCTCTCTCCTTTTGGCATCAGTGTCAACATCCTTAGGGGCATAACACGACAGGTTGTTGAACTCCTCTATGTATTCAGTCACAGTGCGGTTGGTCTGGCGCAAGTTGTGAAATTCCTTCCTCTTTAGACTCAGAACTCCTGAGGAGACATGGTTGGTCCTGAAACCTTCCTCAAACATGGCCCAGGTAACAGTGTCCAGCGGGTGGGTGATCTGGAAAGTATCTCACCAAGAAGCAGTTGGTCCCTCCAGTAGGTGAGCAGTAAACCTCACTTTTTCAGCATATGTGCATCCAATAGTTATCAGATCTTTGTTCACCAAACGCAACCAGTCGAGAGCAATCATTGGTTCAGGTGCAGTAGAGAACTTTGCTGGCCTCAGCCTCAGAAACCTTGTAAGTGCATCACCTTGGGGCTGGTTGTTGTTGTTATTGTTATTGTTGTTGTTTTCGGCAGCCATAAACTGAGTCATAACCTGCGCTAGCTACGCCTAGGCTGCCATCATCTGCTCCATCTCAGTGGGTTGACGGCGAGGCGGCATCTGCGGTTCAGCACAGATAAGTTTAGAAAGAGCATCTACGAAATAAATAATCTACCCATGCATTTTGATCATACAACAACAAAACAAGCACAAGCAACCACACACGAGCATACATCAGCAAATTAGCAATCAAGCACTGTTCCAGGGGTTATCCTAACAGTATACAGCTACTTAAATAGTTTTAGAGGCGTTAGAAACAATTACAACCATAAACAGGTAAACAAAAGCACAAAACAGAAATCTGACAGAACAGTCCAGCACTGTTCACGAATTTTTATGCCTAACTTAAACTCGTCAGAAATTTTTTCTGATTTTTGTACATATAGTACAGGGCGTTTCTCACCAAACCCTATTTTTTCAGATTTTTCCCAGTTACCAATAAAACATGAAAAATCGTACAGTACAGCAGGGTTAGCACAAAACTATAGCAGGAAAATCACGAATTTCAACCAAAACTTTGCCATAACTCATTTAGAAATTCGCACAAATAATCCTGGAACTTTACATAATAGAGCATCCTAAACACTTTAAACTAGCAGCAACTATGTTTTACATTGATCGAGGCCTTAAACTAACGATGTATCCTAGCGAAGACTAATTGGTGGCCATCTAACTACTTCATGAAGAGGTTGCAGTAGATCCTTGCACTCATGCATTTATGATTCGCTCCACGAACCATCCATGGTGGGGGCGTATACACCTCCCCTGAATCCTTGCTGGAGACATCAAAATCCACTTCTTCAGGATCCTCTTCCTCCTCATCTTCCGCTGGTTCAGCAATTGCTTCATCTCCTCCACCATCATTGCCTCCGTCCTCATCATCATCATCTTCGTCCTCATCATCGTCATTGTTCCCTCCGTCATCATCATCATTTCCATCATCTCCATTGTTGTCATCATCAGGTGGTGGATTCAACTGATCTTGGAGAGCGACAATTTGAGCTATCATATCAACAATAGTCTGATCCCTTTCCTGGACGGTCCCTTGCATCTGCTCTATGGCTTGATTATTCTCATGGACGGTCCCATTCAGTTGTGCTATGGTCTCATCCTTATGTTGGGCGGCTCCATTCAGCTGTCCTATGGTCGCATCCATGTGCATGCTCCAGAACATCCACATCGTCGTGTAAGGTATCAATCTCCTGTCCTTGGACCACCATAGCGTTGCTAGAAAAATCAGCTATCTCCTTTACCATCATCACCTTCTTAGCTAGAACTCCATTCTCCATCTCCATATCCTCTATGTGCCTCCGACGGGGCGGCATGTTGTTCCTGTTGCCCGGTGTAACCACAACGTTTCCATTCTCATCACGCCTTCCGAAGTCACGGTAAGGAGAGTCTTCTGGCAGCAGGTGTCAAACAAGATGGCACTGGCGTGACAGGGCTTAATGTAGGGCCAAGTTTATTCCAAGCTCCCAGTTGCAATACCGCTTGGTGTAAACCAGATGCACGGGGTTTGGCAAGGAGAATCCCTGAAGATGATAGTGGTCATCTCTCAGGCATCCTCGTCATATCCTTAGGTATATAGCCTTCTTCCCTTGAACATGGGCAGCGGCAAGCCCAATGACCGTGAGAGTTGTCCCAACTGTCTTGCAAATGGCCTTGGCGACTCGATCCCAGCATACTTAGTCCTGACTTCTCCCATCTATCAATTAAAATAGGAAAGTGTGAGAATAGCAAATGATAAAGATTTACGAGAGTGAAAGGCATAAGATGAAAGACATAGTGAATATAAGCTTTAGTAATCCTATGGCTTCCTATTTCAACCTAGGCCACGATCCTACAGTCGACCCACGGGCTCAGATACCATCTGTAACACTACAGTACTGAAAAGACTGTAGCTTCTATACAACTTTCCAAACCCTGGATCGGTTCATTGGCTTACATAGAACTTAGATGAATAACAAAGTAAAATATCCGTGTATCATAAATAATGAAGATTCAGAGTATACATTTATTACAATAAAGCTTAGCTCGAAGGCTAGCTCAAACTTATTCAAGTATCAAACATAAATAAATAACTCCTCCAATCTCCAAATTGTCCACAAGCGAACAAGTGCAGAGTGAAGTACCGTGACCTCGCAGATCAGTCAGAGTCGGAATATCCTGCAACATAAAACATAGCAGCCCCGAAGGATCAATACATGGAACGTATGGCAAGTAGCGCTAAATAGGAAGACAATAGACTTAGCAACTACATGCTTATTTGGCTGGTGGAGTTGTGGCTAGCTTGCATTTTTCAAACACTTCTTCCTACTTTAATAAACCATTTTTTTGATTCACAACAACCCATTAAGTTCACCCATCAAGTTTTAGAAATCACGAAATAAGGATGAGCAAGAATATGTCATAGTATCAATATCAAGCGACTCATTTGTCCGTAACCGGGGACACGACTAAGCACTTAGTTTATACACCCTGTAGGGGTCTATACACTTTACCCATGTGACTTGAACAGCCCAGCTCGTACCACCACACACATATTGTGTGACGATAGGGAGAAGTCCAAGAAGTAGATCCCAAAACCCCACTGTGCACCGATCCCAACCTACCATTCACTAAATCTCTGGCTACACTGGGTTCGGGTCACCACGACCTACTGAGTCCAACTAGCCACCCATTCTCACTAGCACATGGTTGCACACGTAAGCTACTAAAATAAAGATAACTAATCCTTCTCAGTACCCTGGGCGGCATTCCCCACCATTATTCACACTCCTATGACTAATCCAGCCACTCCGCTCAGGTAGTTCATTGACATTATGTTGTTTTAGTAGAACAAAATCTTTACTTTATCAAAGCATGATCCCTTCCTTATATCTACAGCAATTCTAAGCACATCTATCATACGGGAGCTCAACTATAAAGGATTTTCCTACCACAATACATAGGACATAGCATAGCATAGTAATATCTACACGTGTAGCTACAAAAATACACTACAAATGCACAAGGGAAAATAGTAGGATAATTCATGATCAAAATAGCAACTACTTGACTTGACGGTAGAAGTCGATAGTACAATTCTCACAGAAGCAAGCGTTGCACTCGTCACAATCTATAAGATACATAATTGCAACACATAAACAATCATATACAAACATAACAATGCAAGATGCATGCATGACAAGTTGAACAAGGTTTCAGTAGCATCCTATAGCCTTTGTTCAGTATACCTACTGTATGCATGCATGCATGGGAAACATTTTAAAAGCATTGAAAACAAAGCATGCAATTTTAAATGGCCAAATAATGGAGCTCTAGCCCAATTATTAAACCACTGCTGTTAACTAGTTTGTAAAATCTTGGAAAAATAACAACTGTGTAGGTAACCTAAAAAAGAACCAGTACCAACTGGACTCACTCAAAAAGGAGTTACAGAACTTTCTATACAATTAAAATACTCCAGAAAGCCTTTTAATTGTTCCTGCATCTTCCAGCACATTAAGGTTACATTTTTAATTTACAAACAAAATCTATTTGTTCTACTGATTCCAGGGACACCTCATTTGCAATTTTCTGAGTTGTAGAACTTTTTCTATGAATTTATTACTCTAAAAAGGCCATTAAACTATTTAATTATTCACGTTAAAACCTTGGTGCAAAAGTCTGAAACAATTGTACAGAAATATTCTACCTGAAAAACTGAATCCAACGGTACCTTATTTGTAATTTTTGGCCTACTGGATAACTTTCTATTGATTTTACAAGTTTCAACTATTTTCTGCAAATTTATAAATAATATTTAATCGAAAAGGGGCAGTGCTGACTGGCCGTTGCCGACGTGGCGCTGACCGGGCAGGTCTGACTAGTCAGCGGTCAGCGATGACCATCAACGCGCGATCCAGACCGTGCATACCAGATCCAGAGGTTGTGCATGCTCGCGAGGGGAGGGCTCACCGGCGGCGGTCGGAGGTCGACGGTGGTGGTGGTTCCGGCGAGGGCTGGCGGTGGCGAGGTGCATGACGAGGCTCAGAGGGGTTTGGCGGTCTCGGGGACGTCTGCAGCGCGTAGCTTCGCTTCCGCTAGCGGCGGCAGGGGCGGCTGGAGGCGGACGTCGACGAGGGGCACTCCGGCGAGCTCGGGAGCTCGTTCCAGCGGTCCTGCGGCGAAACAAGTGGGTCAGGGCGACGAGGCTGAGTGAGGGAGAGATGTGAGGGTCATCGGGGAGAGAGGGGGTGGCCGGTGCAGTGAGAACGCGGTCTCACCGACAGTAATGGTGGCGGCGGCTCCAAACTCCGGCGACGAATTCCGCGTTGGCAGCGGCGTGTTAGGAGGGGATTCGGGTGGGTCGGTAGGACAGGGCTGTGGCATCCCGCAAAACCACTACTAGAAAATCGCGTTGTTTTTGTGCATTGCATCGTCATCATCATGCATTGTTTGTCTGCAATATTTGAAAAGCCCAATTTTGATTATACAAATACCCCTCTTTATTATAAAAGGCAAAACCCCGAAGGTATCGGATATTTTGTTTCACCTAAAAACTATTTGCAAAGTGGTTCTGTTTTAAATTAAAGAAAATCCAACAAACACAAAAACTAAATCAGCCTCCTCTAAATCCTAGTCCCACCCAATCTATTCCTACCCACCAGTCCCTGGCTGCCACCTCACCCCTTCCCCTTTTCCCTACCCCCTCTGCCACCTCAGCAATCCCTCTCCTCTTCCCACCTCTCTCTCTTTTCTCACCCAATCCCCTTTTACCCTCTCTCCCCCTCTCTCCCTACCCCACGGGACCCTGCCCCGTCCCCACTCACAGCTCCCTCAACCCAGCCCCGCGCCTGCCCTCCCCCAGTTCCACCTCCCCTGGCTCCGCCCGTCCTCCCCCACGCGGTCCACGTCACCGCCCTGGGCCCCACGCCCCACCAGCCCCGCACGAGCCGCGTCCTGTGCTTCTCCTTCCTCTCACCGCGCGGCGCCCGCGCCCGCGGCCCTCCTCGCCAACCGACGCGACCACCCCGGCCGCGCCCGCGCCCTCCCCCTGCTCCCTCGCCGGGCCCCCTCCTCGCCGGTACCCGCCCCCTCCCAGCGACCACCGCCGCCTCCGCCGGCCGCGCCCAACCGCCGCTCTCCCGCCGCCCAGCTCCTTCCCCGGCCCCCTCGCGCGCCGCCTCCGCTCCCTGCGCGCGGCGCTCGCCCTCGCCGCCTCCGCCGGCATGCGGCTCCGCCGTCCCCGTCAAGCTCGTCTCCGGCCGCCCCGCCCGCTCCCTCAGGCCACCCCACCTCTGGCCGCCCCGTCGCCCGCCTCCGGACCCTCCGCCACCGCTCCCCCCGGCGCCCCGCCACCGCCCAGACCGCGTCGCCCGGGCCGCTGCCTGCCCTCCGCGTCGCCCCCAAGCCACCCTTGACCGCCGCCCCAGCGCCTTCCCCGACCCGAACGCCCCCTTGTCGTCTGCAGCCGCCAGCTCGCAGGGCCCGCCGCTCGTCGTCCCCGGCCCGTTCTCGCCGTTCTGGGACACCACGCCGACGCCAGGGTTCGGGCCGCCAAGACCTGCCTTCTGCTGCGGGCACGTCTACAAGCCTCTCTGGCCGGCGGCGCGTTGTCGTCAAGTACCCGTGTGTGTTGTTTTTGGACATGCGTGTATGTCTATGTGCTTGCGCATGTTTTCCAGCGTATACGGGTGCGTATGCATATGCAATACCGACCCGGAGACCGACAACACCCCCGTCAAGATCTACTTTCCGGACGCCGAGACCCCGAAGACCGAACCAACCCGATGGCTCGGCATGATCTCCCCTAGGGAACGCCAAGTTCGACTCGGAACGACAAGCTCGCCAACCCGGATACACCAAGTGCTTCTTCCCGGACCCGAGGATCAAACCTCGGCACCCTGAACCGGAGCCGCGCCAAGATCTCCGATCCCACGATCCGAAGACCGAACCACGAAAACCTGAGTGCGCCGACGACCAGTTCTCCACGGTGTAACGACAAGACCGACTCGATGACACGGAGCCGACAAGATCTTCGTGGCGACAAGAACGACACCGCCCGGAAGGACCCGATGCGCCCCCGACGCCGAACCAAGTCCGGCTTCCCGGAACGCCAAGACTCTAACCCCCGGAGTCCGAGAACGATCCCGCCAAGGCCGTCGAACCCTGAACCCTGGACCCCGAGACCGACCCCGAACCCCGAACCCCCGGATCCCCAAGATCGTCGAGACCCCTAATGTGTGAACCTTTCCGAAACCCTATTTCATAACATAATAACAACTGTCGCATATTAATCATTTTGTCTTGCATGCATACATCATGTGGTTTGGGGGCCTTATGCCGATTCACCTAATAATTAGATATGGGGCCCATATGCGGGCAAATCTAGTCTCATATTGGCCTCATTTAAATTTGTGTAGCGAACTCGGTGCTATCTTTTGCCATGCTAAAACAACATTTAAATTGCGGGGAAGTTAAACAACATGAACCACCTAATTAATTGTCGGGACCCCGGTTCCGCTTAATCTTGACCTAATTGCATTGCACCTTTGCCATGCCATGCATCATACCATGCATCATGTCGATCTTCTGCCGTGTATTGAATATTGCATCCGGTGTTTATTCTAGTGTTTTGCTTCTTCGCGGATAAGGCCGTTGAGTTGATGTGAGCTTCGCCCCGATCTTCGGTTGAACCCTTCGATAATGTTTTCAGGCGAGCATCTCTCCCTTTCTACCTATCTTACTTTTATAGTATTTACTTCCCTCCTGTTGATCTATTGCTATCTGTGTTGCGATGCTTTAGTTTCCGTACCTGTGATATACCGTGCAGCCCTATATTGCCTTGGACACATCCTATTACCTGTTGTTTGGTAGATAGTTGGACCTGCGCGTCGTAGTCGCTTGCTCAAGTGCTGTCGCGTGTTGTCAAGTGCCACAGTTGTTGATGTATTGCCGTATGTTGTTGATGGAGATGATCATAGTTTACTTATCGTCACTTTAATTTCTGTTTAACAACTAAAATTGAAATAAGCAGAGGCATCGGTGGGTGACAGATAATATTTGGTTTCAGAACGCCCACTTGTGTCCCGTAAGACCCCGAGTACTTGATTCCTGTTCCTTGATTTTTCGCGCTATCCACATCCGGGAGGTATATGGGACCCCCCCTCAGCCAGAGCTTGATTCCGTCTTATTTCTTGGGGCCACAAACTAGTTTGAGGTTTTATTACTATCCTGTACTTATGCCATGTTTTACTGCTTTATTTACGATTGTGCGAGGTACTGCACACTGTACTGTTTAGGTAAGCGGAGTGATTACGCGGTATCGACACCCCGAGTTTTCGGGTTCCCAGTCGCTTACAGCCATTGACGCAGACCTTGAGGCCGTCTCGGAGCTTGCTTACTCCGTTGCGGGATCTACTTAAGGGGTGGCCCCCTGAAATATTTCTGAATCTTGTGATTGCTTTGTCGTGAAGGCCTCGTTGGGTTTTGATTTGGTTTTTCCGAGGTTGATCGAGTGTGTGTTGCTATTGGTGCACCCCGGCCGGGTAAAACTTTCTGAAAGCCGTGTCCGCGGATATGGACGACTTGGAGCACAGTTTCTCGATCATAGACAAGCATAACTAAAGTTTACTGCTATAAATTTGACTTATAATGACTAGTAATCAGCTTCACTATAACGGAATGGCTAATTAATACTGCCCACAATTGCTTGTTTGGTTGTCGCTTGCGACAATTGTATAATGACTAGTAAGTATTGCAACTACAACGGAATGGCTGAATAAAAGTACCAACAACTGCTGAGTTTGGGTTTATCTCATACTATCTGTACCTGCTTAGTAATTGTTGCAACTATCACGGAATGGTTAACTAAAAGTGCCCACTGCTTACTTTATCAGGACGATTATCTAAACTTGACTAGTAAAGTGCCGCAACTATAACTGAATAAGTAAAACTGCCAACTGTGTGAGTTCCTCGGTTGACTTTCCTCGATCGGTGTCGAGGGGAAAACACCAGGATGGGTTTGTTTGGTGTTAGTTTCAGGTTGGATCCGGATAGGTCATTCTTACCCCTCTCTGATAACCGCCAGTTGTATCGAGTCTCTATAGGTTGTTTAGTGCATGCTGCCGCTGCCGCTCAGTCCACCATACCTTTGTAGGCGAGGACCGCCGAATTCTAGCCTCGCCGTGTACTGGCCTCAGTACTGACGCTCCTCTTTTTCCTTTGCCCTTTGTCGGCACCCCTTTTGTTTAAGCAGGTTTTGAGATCGACGCCGTTAGCAGGGTTACCCTTCCGGCTTGGCCTGGGCAGGGTTATGGACGCCATTGGTTATTCTTCAGGGCTCTTAGCCCCATTTGCATCTTGTCCGTAGTCGGACGCTGTGTCATTTCCAAGGTGATTTGGATCTTTGTATATTATATTTGTATTCTTGACTCTTTGAGTCGCTGCTATATATATCTGCTCTGTGGGTCCCATCGAGGACTGTTGTGTAATGTTATTACTTCGTTTTCCACCCGCACGAAAGTGCCTGGTGGGCACCTTTGAATCGTTTCTATGCGGGTTTTGGCGAATTTTGCTCAAACTTGCATAGGTCCGAATCTGAGGGTGTTACAGAGTGGTATCAGAGCTCAGCAGTTGCGATACCCCACAAGTCCAGCCTGTAGGATAACCTAGCTAACGGCCGCAGTAGAGTGTCAAAACTATTTTCTAAAATCGGTTGGATAGTTCTGATTAGGTCTGGTTTTACTCCTTACCCCTCTGCTGTTCTCCTCTTACCTCTACGCATTTTGAATCCGCTCTCATCTCTTTCTTCGAGTCCAGGATTTCTCGTGGTTGGGTTTCCGTCGTACCTTCAGGGTTTCGCTTCTTCCTTTGGTAACGGAGGTGCTACGATCATCAATCGGCAACTTGTCGGTTGTACCCTTCCTCCAATCTTTTGTTCTTATCCCCATGTGTTCCTTGCTGGATATCAGTGTCGTTGAAAAACATATGAGAAGGACGAGCTTTGGTGAAGTTGGGGTTAACCTTGAGCATGTGTTGTTCATGCCAATGGAACCACCGCGAAACCTCATCATTGTGTCTTTCATACGATTTCTGCTGGCAACACTCCCTTGTTTCCGAACCTCGCTTGTTGAGATCTTCAGTCTAATTCCGAGAGTTGGATGCTTAATCCGCTTATTCGTGTGCAGAGTAATGTTATGAGTGTGGGATGGAGTAGCTACCCTACCACTGCTCTTATCATTCGCTCTTGTACGTCGAATCAGTGGATCCGGCAATTTACTCCGTCCACGGAAGTTAGGGGTGGCTTTATCTGCGATACCTCTACCTTCGACCTTTTGTTCCCGGAGTGTTCTCTCGACGATCAGGGGCAACGACCCTTTGTTGGTGGTGTCGCCGATTTCCAGATGAAGAAGGAACCCTCGTTAGTGGTGTCGCGAGGATCTACACGAAGCGAGAAGACGCAGAACGCCGACCCTTCCTTCCGGTACCATGAGGCGGATCTCGAGGGCGAGATCCATTGTTAGTGGTGTCGAATTGTGGCATCCCGCAAAACCACTACTAGAAAATCGCGTTGTTTTTGTGCATTGCATCGTCATCATCATGCATTGTTTGTCTGCAATATTTGAAAAGCCCAATTTTGATTATACAAATACCCCTCTTTATTATAAAAGGCAAAACCCCGAAGGTATCGGATATTTTGTTTCACCTAAAAACTATTTGCAAAGTGGTTCTGTTTTAAATTAAAGAAAATCCAACAAACACAAAAACTAAATCAGCCTCCTCTAAATCCTAGTCCCACCCAATCTATTCCTACCCACCAGTCCCTGGCTGCCACCTCACCCCTTCCCCTTTTCCCTACCCCCTCTGCCACCTCAGCAATCCCTCTCCTCTTCCCACCTCTCTCTCTTTTCTCACCCAATCCCCTTTTACCCTCTCTCCCCCTCTCTCCCTACCCCACGGGACCCTGCCCCGTCCCCACTCACAGCTCCCTCAACCCAGCCCCGCGCCTGCCCTCCCCCAGTTCCACCTCCCCTGGCTCCGCCCGTCCTCCCCCACGCGGTCCACGTCACCGCCCTGGGCCCCACGCCCCACCAACCCCGCACGAGCCGCGTCCTGTGCTTCTCCTTCCTCTCACCGCGCGGCGCCCGCGCCCGCGGCCCTCCTCGCCAACCGACGCGACCGCCCCGGCCGCGCCCGCGCCCTCCCCCTGCTCCCTCGCCGGGCCCCCTCCTCGCCGGTACCCGCCCCCTCCCAGCGACCACCGCCGCCTCCGCCGGCCGCGCCCAATCGCCGCTCTCCCGCCGCCCAGCTCCTTCCCCGGCCCCCTCGCGCGCCGCCTCCGCTCCCTGCGCGCGGCGCTCGCCCTCGCCGCCTCCGCCGGCGTGCGGCTCCGCCGTCCCCATCAAGCTCGTCTCCGGCTGCCCCGCCCGCTCCCTCAGGCCACCAAACCTCTGGCCGCCCCGTCGCCCGCCTCCGGACCCTCCGCCGCCGCTCCCCCCGGCCAACGCGCTCGCCGGCGCAGCCGGCGCCCCGCCACCGCCCAGACCGCGTCGCCCGGGCCGCTGCCTGCCCTCCGCGTCGCCCCCAAGCCACCCTTGACCGCCGCCCCAGCGCCTTCCCCGACCCGAACGCCCCCTTTTCGTCTGCAGCCGCCAGCTCGCAGGGCCCGCCGCTCGTCGTCCCCGGCCCGTTCTCGCCGTTCTGGGACACCACGCCGACGCCAGGGTTCGGGCCGCCAAGACCTGCCTTCTGCTGCGGGCACGTCTACAAGCCTCTCTGGCCGGCGGCGCGTTGTCGTCAAGTACCCGTGTGTGTGTTTTTTTTGGACATGCGTGTATGTCTATGTGCTTGCGCGTGTTTTCCAGCGTATACGGGTGCGTATGCATATGCAATACCGACCCGGAGACCGACAACACCCCCGTCAAGATCTACTTTCCGGACGCCGAGACCCCGAAGACCGAACCAACCCGATGGCTCGGCATGATCTCCCCTAGGGAACGCCAAGTTCGACTCGGAACGACAAGCTCGCCAACCCGGATACACCAAGTGCTTCTTCCCGGACCCGAGGATCAAGCCTCGGCACCCTGAACCGGAGCCGCGCCAAGATCTCCGATCCCACGATCCGAAGACCGAACCCCGAAAACCTGAGTGCGCCGACGACCAGTTCTCCACGGTGTAACGACAATACCGACTCGATGACACGGAGCCGACAAGATCTTCGTGGCGACAAGAACGACACCGCCCGGAAGGACCCGATGCGCCCCCGACGCCGAACCAAGTCCGGCTTCCCGGAACGCCAAGACTCTAACCCCCGGAGTCCGAGAACGATCCCGCCAAGGCCGTCGAACCCTGAACCCTGGACCCCGAGACCGACCCCGAACCCCCGGATCCCCAAGATCGTCGAGACCCCTAATGTGTGAACCTTTCCGAAACCCTATTTCATAACATAATAACAACTGTCGCATATTAATCATTTTGTCTTGCATGCATACATCATGTGGTTTGGGGGCCTTATGCCGATTCACCTAATAATTAGATATGGGGCCCATATGCGGGCAAATCTAGTCTCATATTGGCCTCATTTAAATTTGTGTAGCGAACTCGGTGCTATCTTTTGCCATGCTAAAACAACATTTAAATTGCGGGGAAGTTAAACAACATGAACCACCTAATTAATTGTCGGGACCCCGGTTCCGCTTAATCTTGACCTAATTGCATTGCACCTTTGTCATGCCATGCATCATACCATGCATCATGCCGATCTTCTGCCGTGTATTGAATATTGCATCCGGTGTTTATTCTAGTGTTTTGCTTCTTCGCGGATAAGGCCGTTGAGTTGATGTGAGCTTCGCCCCGATCTTCGGTTGAACCCTTCGATAATGTTTTCAGGCGAGCATCTCTCCCTTTCTACCTATCTTACTTTTATAGTATTTACTTCCCTCCTGTTGATCTATTGCTATCTGTGTTGCGATGCTTTAGTTTCCGTACCTGTGATATACCGTGCAGCCCTATATTGCCTTGGACACATCCTATTACCTGTTGTTTGGTAGATAGTTGGACCTGCGCGTCGTAGTCGCTTGCTCAAGTGTTGTCGCGTGTTGTCAAGTGCCACAGTTGTTGATGTATTGCCGTATGTTGTTGATGGAGATGATCATAGTTTACTTATCGTCACTTTAATTTCTGTTTAACAACTAAAATTGAAATAAGCAGAGGCATCGGTGGGTGATAGATAATATTTGGTTTCCGAACGCCCACTTGTGTCCCGTAAGACCCCGAGTACTTGATTCCTGTTCCTTGATTTTTCGCGCTATCCACATCCGGGAGGTATATGGGACCCCCCTCAGCCAGAGCTTGATTCCGTCTTATTTCTTGGGGCCACAAACTAGTTTGAGGTTTTATTACTATCCTGTACTTATGCCATGTTTTACTGCTTTATTTACGATTGTGCGAGGTACTGCACACTGTACTGTTTAGGTAAGCGGAGTGATTACGCGGTATCGACACCCCGAGTTTTCGGGTTCCCAGTCGCTTACAGCCATTGACGCAGACCTTGAGGCCGTCTCGGAGCTTGCTTACTCCGTTGCGGGATCTACTTAAGGGGTGGCCCCCTGAAATATTTCTGAATCTTGTGATTGCTTTGTCGTGAAGGCCTCGTTGGGTTTTGATTTGGTTTTTCCGAGGTTGATCGAGTGTGTGTTGCTATTGGTGCACCCCGGCCGGGTAAAACTTTCTGAAAGCCGTGTCCGCGGATATGGATGACTTGGAGCACAGTTTCTCGATCATAGACAAGCATAACTAAAGTTTACTGCTATAAATTTGACTTATAATGACTAGTAATCAACTTCACTATAACGGAATGGCTAATTAATACTGCCCACAATTGCTTGTTTGGTTGTCGCTTGCGACAATTGTATAATGACTAGTAAGTATTGCAACTACAACGGAATGGCTGAATAAAAGTACCAACAACTGCTGAGTTTGGGTTTATCTCATACTATCTGTACCTGCTTAGTAATTGTTGCAACTATCACGGAATGGTTAACTAAAAGTGCCCACTGCTTACTTTATCAGGACGATTATCTAAACTTGACTAGTAAAGTGCCGCAACTATAACTGAATAAGTAAAACTGCCAACTGTGTGAGTTCCTCGGTTGACTTTCCTCGATCGGTGTCGAGGGGAAAACACCAGGATGGGTTTGTTTGGTGTTAGTTTCAGGTTGGATCCGGATAGGTCATTCTTACCCCTCTCTGATAACCGCCAGTTGTATCGAGTCTCTATAGGTTGTTTAGTGCATGCTGCCGCTGCCGCTCAGTCCACCATACCTTTGTAGGCGAGGACCGCCGAATTCTAGCCTCGCCGTGTACTGGCCTCAGTACTGACGCTCCTCTTTTTCCTTTGCCCTTTGTCGGCACCCCTTTTGTTTAAGCAGGTTTTGAGATCGACGCCGTTAGCAGGGTTACCCTTCCGGCTTGGCCTGGGCAGGGTTATGGACGCCATTGGTTATTCTTCAGGGCTCTTAGCCCCATTTGCATCTTGTCCGTAGTCGGACGCTGTGTCATTTCCAAGGTGATTTGGATCTTTGTATATTATATTTGTATTCTTGACTCTTTGAGTCGCTGCTATATATATCTGTTCTGTGGGTCCCATCGAGGACTGTTGTGTAATGTTATTACTTCGTTTTCCACCCGCACGAAAGTGCCTGGTGGGCACCTTTGAATCGTTTCTATGCGGGTTTTGGCGAATTTTGCTCAAACTTGCATAGGTCCGAATCTGAGGGTGTTACAAGGGCGTAGGTCTTATCTACGCGGAAAACCAAGTGTGTTCGGTCCTGATTCGGCGTTCGATGGCGAGAACCCCGGCGTCGCCCGTGTCGGTGCCGGACTCGGAGGCGGTAGGGTGACAGGCGGGCTCCACCCGTCAGTGACAGAAGGGCAGCAGGCTGGCTGCGAGCGGTGACGGTGGCGACGCACGCGCGCGGCGAGTACTAACTGTCGCCTTGTTCGCGGCTGGTGCGCGGGAGCACGCCCCCGGGTGGGCTGCTGGCTGGCGGGACGGCCGGCCGCGCTGGGACGCGCTGCTTTCCTTTTCCTTTTTTTTCTTCTTATTCCCTGGGACAATTTCCTGACTAAACTAATGTCTAAAACCTGACTAGATTTTCAAAAAAAAAAAACAGTTCGCAATAACTTTTAAACCATAGCTCCGATTGAGGCGAAACAAAATGCTACGGGTTCATGTTGGATACACACCCTCTGACTTCCAAACAACTCAACTAATTCTTTCTAGCAGTTGTTAGAAACCAAGCAATCAAGTGTATATGACAAAGGCATGCAAGTGTGATTTTGACAAAAGGTTTGAACTGAATTTTTTTGCAATGATGCTCATAATGTAATGACATGTATGATATGCAGTACCAAAACTAAAATTTGGGATGTGATAGAGGAGCTCAAGTTTGAGAAAGAGCTACGAGAAAAGCGCAATCAACAACGTGAAGGTCGACATGGTGACACCTCTGGCAGTAGGTACTAGTGAAGTGGATTTTGATTCTTCTGACTAGATATAATTTTGCATAAATTACAGAGTAACTTATATTATATTTAGTACGTTGGAGTTTTTTTAGTTGACTAGAAATAGAAAAGCAATATTGTCTATCAACAGGTTTTTTTTCTTCTCAACGGGTTTCCAGCTGATATGATAAATTTGTGTTTGATTCCCATTTTCTGTTCGAGAATCTTTGTAGCTTGTCCTTGTATTTGGTAATACTGATGCTTCAAAATTTTCCTGTAGTCCTCTAGCCGTTTTGATGAACTGCCAGATAAATTTGACCCAACAGGGAAATTACCAGGATCCTTTGATGATGTTGATCCGCAAACCATAAACTTATATGTTGGAAATCTCTCTCCTAAGGTTGACCCCCCCCCCTTTCTACATGTTCTGTGTAGACGTACTTTAAATTGTATAGGCATCATAGTTAGCTTATGTGCATTATACACCATATGATGTTAGGTGGATGAGAATTTTCTTTTGAGGACATTTGGCCGGTTTGGACCAATTGCTAGCGTCAATATTATGTGGCCTCGAACAGAAGAAGAATGCAAAAGTCAAAGAAATTGTGGTTTTGTTGCATTCATGAATAGAGCAGAAGGACATGCAACCAAGGATGAAATGCAAGGTTACTGTAGTTCGTAGGTTTGAAATATTACTTGTATTCTTGCTTTCAGTAAACAAAATTATTTATCTCAGGTGTTGTTGTGTACGACTATGAGCTAAAGATTGGGTGGGGAAAATCTGTTGATCTTCGGTCACAAGCACTGCCTGCTCCCCCTCCAGGACAAATGGCAATCAGAAGCAAGGAGGTTTCTTATTTCGTCCAAAAATTTCTGTGTGCAGTTAACTCTTGTGAATTGTCTGGAAATTTGAAGATGGCATGTCTTGGTGTGTTTTCCTATGAGTTGTCATTCATGACCTTTATTTATTATGTTATACAGTGTGGTACTGTAATCATATCTGGTCCTGGAGGTCCACCTCTTGCATCCGTTACACCACAAACCTCGGAGCTAGTTGGTCACTTCTTACATATGTATATGCCCTTCTATTTTGTAATGGTATGGCTATCCATATTGTCATAACCATAATAAAAGGAAAGACATATTTTTTGAAGTATCATTATTCATAATGCTTCTCATTTGAGTTTTCTTTTTTCTAAACTTATTTAAGTGCTTGAATTGTAAATATCAAGTGAAAATCTTAAGTTCCATTGCTGCCTATGATTTGAATGATGCACTCTTCCATCGTTCCTCAGTTGACGCATCCATGTTGTATTGCTTTTATGTATGTTCACTACCAGGATAAAAAGATATCCCAGTGACTACCAGGAAAAAGAATCCGGCCTAGAATTTTAATACTCCCTCCGATTACTAAAACATCGACACTTATTATGGATCGGCAGGAGTAGCAATTCTCTGGTCATATTCATATTTTATGTTTCTTTTATACATTGAAACCGCCTAACAGAAAAACTGTTCCTCTGGTACTGTTTTTGGTGGATTCTTATATATTGGTTCTGGATTTTGAATCTTTATTCATGGGCACTGCCATGCATGTAACCCTTTTTTCTAAAACCTTTAACAGTAGGAAAGGCTCCTGCTGTCCTAATATATTAAATGGTGCTCAAAGATGAGTTGAGGTATTTACATGATGTACAATATTCACACCAAGGGGGAGCTACTAGCTAGAGACCGAAAGATTGATAAAAGGATGCTGATCCTCAAAAGTCCTATGAACTAGGAGGGTAAAGTCTTGCTTGAATCTGGATTTCCAGGAGTCTAGGGATGGAGCTACATCATTTAATAATCAGTTATTCCTCTCCTTCCAGATCCCCTGATTCTCTCTCGGCCAATATCAATTTTTAGAAAGAAAAAACAACAATTTTCTTCTTTTTTGAGTACTCGTCTTTTAAGTGTGACTATGACCTTTTACACATTTGGATGGAGCAACAAATTCATCCAGACTCTTGGTAGAGTCTATGGGTATGTTTGGTTTATGCCCCATCCTACCCTACCAAAATATTGTTCATATCAATTAGCCTCACACTTGTTTGGATTGTTGCCAATTTTTTGGCTGCCTAAGGACTACTTGGTGGTGCCTTCACATATTGTAGCCAATTTTTTGGCTAACCCTGGGCAGTGGAATCCCACGCCAAATAATTGTCTAGCCAATTTTGGTATGGATGATGTGGGCATGATCCAAATGCACCCTATAAGACCACGACTGTATTCGATGCTGGGTTATTCATATATGTACTATGCTACTATAGCAAACACTTCCATGAACTCTAGTCTACTTCCTTGGCTCAGTCAGGAGGTGCCCAAAGTGTTCCAACAATTTGTACTAAAGGGGCAATGAAATAAGAGGTGTTCCAGAGTCTCCTCGGGAGGGTTTGAGCACAGTTAACATTCATGGACATTCTCAATGTTATAATGTCTGCGCTTTATCATGTTCCTTGTGTTCGGTCATACATGTAACTTTGCTAGCTATGTTCCTTAATACCTTATAAGCCTAGATATATCCAAAAACTTTTGCCTTGATATGGATGTTGGCATGTTATTGTTTCTACTCAATTTTCTACAGTTCTAATTTCACTATGCGAATTCATTTGGTTTAACAGGTGTTTCCTCCGGATGTTCCTGATATTGTGGTTACTCCTCTAGATGATTCACATCTTAGGCATGTGATTAACACAATGACTCTGCATGTACTTGATGGTGGATGCGCTTTTGAACAAACTATAATGGAAAGAGGACGAGTAAATTCTTTATTCAGCTTCTTGTTTAATCTTAAATCAAAAGAGCACACATACTATGTTAGGAGGTTATACTCTTTTTCTCAGGTATCCACTGTTTTTTATTGCTACATTTTCAATGTTATCTCTATGATTTAACAAAAGAAGATTGTTATGTTTTATCTGTTCAGATTTTTATTCTTTCTTCGACACGGTGATAGTAAAACTGGCAGTGTGCTATCTTCGATTGCCTACTGACACATGTTTTGCACACTGAGAGCATATTAGTCGGTTCAATGGATAATCTATACATTAATGCAATTTTTGTTCTTTGAACTTCTGATTATATTATCTTGAGATTGTTTTCTAGGAACTGGTAGTCTATGCGGGAATTACTGTATTGAAATAACACTAATATGCAACTACTTATTACATTTGATCACAGGGTGATACTTTACAACAATGGCGAACATAACCATTTATCATGATTACTAAAAGTGGAAGGTAATACTGGTGCACAAAGATGTTCCATTGCGTGTTGGTGTTGTGCTTATTGACTATGTGGTGACAATGTTGTATTGAATACTTATTATTTTAGATGGGTTCCACCTGCTTTGCCATCCAGCATAAGCCCTGAACATGAAAAAGAATCTACTTTTGCAGTTGTCAGAAGCAGGGTAAGGTTTGGTTGGACCTTGGCAGAGGATGATTTTTTCCACTTTTCCTTTATTACATGTTGAAAATGCTTTTTTCAATTTCAAGATTAATATGTGTTTTGTTTCCCAGCATGTTGAAGTGGAGCGTATTTACAGCGTGATGAGTTTGAGGACATGCTACATGCACTAACATTAGAGAGGATTCAGATAAAGGAGGCCATGGGATTTGCATTGGATAATGCTGATGCTGCTAGAGAAGTAATGCATACCTTGTATATTTGACCTAATCAGCTGATTTCTGTCTTTTCGTGTTGGACATAAATTTGTGAAATCGTTCTGGTTTAGATTTATTCTGTTTCATCTGTGCTGTATTTCCCCTTTCTTTCTCAATTAGTCTACATGAAAAATACTACAACTTGTAACCACTCTCATCTAATAGCTTGATCATTGAGTTAAATCTTGTGGTCATGAAGTGAAAGGATTCATGCGGTCTGATGCATTTCTAAGGTGAGTGAAAAAAGAAAAATAAGACAAATTTGTAAGATGTGAATTATAGATTGATACATGTTACTGTTAGGACCATATATATTCACATATTTGTACATTTCATTTGTTTGTCGTGAACTACACTCAACTACACTTCAGATGCCTACTACATAGTGTTGTATACTTCAATTATAGTTTATAGCATTGGATGAAAACTCATTGATGGATTGCCTTGTGCAGATTGTCGAGGTTCTTGCAGAATATTTGACATTTAAGGAGGCACCTATCCCAACCAAGGTTGCAAGGCTTATGCTAGTGTCTGACATCCTTCATAACAGTAGTGCTCCTGTGAAGAATGCTTTTGCATTTCGAACCAAGTTTGAGGCTGCTATATCTAATGTGATGGAGAGCTTCAATGACTTGTATCGCAGTATTACAGGAAGGATTACCGCTGAAGCTCTGAAGGTATTTTGAGTAGTTGGTTTTGTTTTTTCTTCTTAATTTTTCTACATAACAATACTAACTTATTTTCTCTGCAAGGGAGGGTGTTGAAAGTTCTACAAGTATGGGATGACTGGTTCTTGTTTTCTGATGCATATCTGAATGGGCTGAAAGCTACCTTTCTTAGATCTGGCAACTTTGGGGTCACCCCTTTCCACTCTCTATGTGGTGATGCACCTGAAATTGAAAAGAAAACTAACTCGGAAGATGGTAATAATGGATTTAGGATTGATGAAGATGGTGCACTGGCCACAGGAAAGGCAGCAACGACTAAGAAGTCGTTAGGAGTTCTGCTTTCTGAACTTGAACATCGTTGTAGACATAATGGCCTATCATTATGTGGTGGTAAAGAGATGATGGTTGCCAGGTTGCTCAGCTTGGAAGAGTTTGAGAAGGAGCGAGTATATTAGAAAGATGTTGACATGAAATATTTACAAGGTGAACCTCATAGAACTGGAAGAGAATATATTGGTTTGGATGAGTGTAGTGCTTCAAGACCTGGAGAAGTTACTAGCGGTGATGAATCATATATGATGAGGGCCTCTCATCACACAGGTCAAAAGCGCTCTGGAGAATCTTCATCTATTGATACCAGACAAGTTCCAAGCAAGAAGCACAAAGCTGACCCCATCTTTCTAGCTTCTAAATGGAATCGAGAGGATGACGGGAGTGATGATGAAGATGGAAAACAGTCAAGGATTGGGATTAAGCTATTCATCTAGAAGTGATATTGCTGGTGACCCTAGAAAAGGTGACATAGCAGAAATTAGTACCGACCATGCAATTCATCATCCAGATACAATTGTTGATGAAGAGTATAGGTAGCCCCCATTCTAAATGCATTATCATGTAGCACTTAACATTCTTTTTAACTTAGTTGCAACACCTTCTGATCTGCAGGCAGAAGCTGAGGCGGATTGAGATTGCTGTCATGCAGTATCATGAATCTCTCGAGGAGAAGGATTTGCGAAACACGGAGGAGATTGAGACGAAGGTTGCCAGCCATCGTAGGCGTCTTCTGTCTGAATATGGTTTGTCTTCTTCAATAGATGGGGCAAACAAGCGATCTTCTGGTATGTAATGAGCCATCAACCAAACACCATGTTTATATTTGATACTTGCATTTAGACTCCTTAGAACACCTTCATATTTGGTACTTATTTAGTTGCTCCACTTAATATTTTATTTGATTCTGTAGTTTCAGCTTAGTTATTCTGGTGCATATACTTATCTTACGAAAAAGGCGCTCTTCTATTTTGCAGAGAGAATATCATCGGAGCGGAAAGACATATATGATGATGCACGTGATTCTTCCAATAAGCAGCCTCGGAGCCCAAGAAGGAGCCATAGTCCTTCACGGAAGTCGTCACTAGATAGAGATCGAGAGCACAATCGCAACAGAGAAATATTGCATGGTAGTGTTGTTGGGAGAAATAGGGTACGCGGAAAAAGTGTAGGCGGAGGGAAGGACGATCACTACGATAGGAGCAGAGATAGAGAAAAGGATAGGAGAAAGGGAAGGTGATTGATACTTGAAAATCTCCATGTCACTTGCCTTGGGTTGAATAAGGGTCTTGGAGTAAGGAAATATTTGAGCTAGGTTGCATCAGTTATACCTGCCGCATCTAAATGGGTATGCATGACCTGCTCCATGGCTTCAAGGGCCTGTTTGTCATGGATTTGAGGAATGATATGGTGATCCTCATAGAGGACATGTTTTGTAGTATCAAGAAAAGAAGCAGCGTTGTGAAACATCAAATGTTGAGTAATCACATTTTTTGAACTGAATGAAGTGTTGCACATTCTGGTTCATGGACTACAGCTAATAAAGTTTGATGATAAGTTTCAGTTTATGGATTTGCTCTGGTGAAATTATTGTTTACTCTTATAGGATTCAGGTTATAATTACATTAATCCCCTTGAAATCTTCACAGAATGTGCGGTCAACGTTGCTGGTTGTTTAACTTGTTGCTGCATTCTTCGTTGAAGGTTAAGTGGGCGTACTCGTTTCCTTTTAAGTTGACATTTTTCTGCGCAAGAGAAGACGGTGAGTGCCAGTTGAAAGTTGAGAGTCAAAAGCAGAGCAGAGAACATAGTTGAGATTGTCTGTCGCGAATAATAATAACTGGAAAAAAGTTGTGGGTGCTCGTGTCCTTTTTATACATCACAATAAGGACATCTTCAACAAATGTCCAGTAATAGAACATATCTTTTTGGTTTTTGGCATCGAATTAACAGTTTTTTGGCACAAAGTTGACTGCAGCTTTTCTAGATGTCCTAAAATAGGGAAAGCATCCGGCTGTAGCTTTTATAGATGTCATTAAATAGGGCACCACACGTAGAAATACTCCCTTCGTCCGCAAAAATAAGTGTACTTCTAGCCATATCCTAAGTCAGAGTTAGTAAAGTTTGATTAACTTTATAGGAAAATGTAGCAATATTTATGACTCTAAATTCGTACTAATAGACATGTTTTAAATTTATTTTCATAATATGTCATTTTGATATAATATATGTTTCTATATTCATCTATAAAGTTGGTCAAATTTTATAAAGTTTGACTTAGCTAAAAGCTAGAAGTACACTTATTTGCGGACGAAGGGAGTAGAAATGATGAACATATGAATCTATATATTTTTACAAAAATCACCACACACACATAAATTCAAGATCATGGCTTCATCACTATAGCAAAGTTCAAATGCATGATAGTTCAAAAGCCTAGCATAGTTTGACACAAACAAGTTCACAAACAAAATGGAAGTTCACACAACCACATCACAATCATAACAAAAATGCAAACGGCACCTACGCCTCATCTTCTCCATTTTGTGCTTCATCTTCATTAGAAACGTCGGCAATGTTGGGAATATTTTAGGATCCCATGCCATCACCCATCGGAACTCCAAAGCTGTCACCCGTGGAAGCTACCATGGAAGCCATGGATTCACCCATTGTAGCTCCCATGTCATCCATGGTTCCTATAGTAGCTCTCATGCCACCCATGCCTAGCTCCCATGTTAGCACTTCCCATGTCTCCATGCTTATTGATCACTTTCCATGTCCCTCATGTCTCCATCCTTTCATCATTCTTCTTGAGCCAATACTTGATCACGACAAAGGTTGATGTATTTCTTTTGCTTCTCATGAAGATTGCTTGTGTCTATGAAGAAGAGATTTTTCTCATGCTCAATGAGAGGGGAGTTTCTTCCATGGCCACCATCTTCTCCTTCACCACCACCTTCCTCTCCCCGGTTGCCGCCAACCTCTCCTCGAAGCCACCTGTCTCTCCTTGGTATTTGTCTGCTCCTCTATTTCCTTGTTCCTCGAAAGCTTCCTCTCCTCGGCCATATCCTTTCTTGCATTCACAATAACTTTCAATGACTTCTTGATGTCATCGACTCTGTCCCTCTTACCCTTTTCTTTCACTTGCATGGACGGTGAGGGGATTTATGGCGCGTGTCGCATCGAAGGGACGCATCGTCTCCCGTTCCATCCCCCTTAAGACGAAGATATTTGCATGGTATCTACGTAAAGGTGTAATTCTAACAAAAGATAATCTTGTAAAGAGGAATTAGCATGGAAGTACACAATGTATTTTTTATTATCATGATAAGACACTTCGTCATTTATTCTTCCATTGTAAATTTGCTCGTTCTATATGGTTATTCATCTAAATAGTTTCTGGTTTATCTCCTCCATATTCAGTGACTAATGTTTTTGATAATTGGTTGCATGGAATCGTTGATAAATATATGACTTTGTTTAGGGTGAGAGCGCTTGCCATTATATGGTCGATATGACTTTGTAGAAATGACAAGATTTTTAATAATATTGTGTCTTCTTCTCTGCAGGTTATTTATCGGGCCACGACTATCCTCCGATCATGGACTACTCTTTAATCCATGGAGTTTCACGACTTATTTGTGGAGGGGTGTACGCGGTTGGAGGACACGGCGAAAGATATTTTCTCCTGGCATAGATGACCACGTGATTTGAGGATTAATCTGCCTTAGATTGAGGACGATTATTATGATTATAATATTTATAATTTTAGTCTATTTTTTAAATTCCTAATTATATGATTTAATCTTAATTATGCAAAAGCCAAATGTAAATATTCATGATAATAAAAACGTCCATTTACAAAATCCTCACGCGTCTAGCCGCAGGCTCCCTTTGCGTTCCGCCGGGTCCCCCCCCCCCCTCCCCTTTTTTTTTTTTTTGCTCTCCAGGGTTTAGGGCCTGGGCCATGCGACCCTTAGCTCTTGGACTAAAAGCATGGTCAGTAGTCCATGTGCTACTGCTGCGCACCGGTCTCCCGCTGCTAACCTGTGGCCATGTAAATCACCGGTAGCATCTAATTAACCAGAAGCGACTTGTTTAATTGTTTTCCATTTTCCCTTTCCACGCATGAAGCCATGAGGCGTGTACATTGTTACTTGCATTGATCAGGCACGGCTGTTGTAAATGCCATGCCGACGATGTCAGGGTCCCGGTGCTCGTGCTGCTGCCGCGCACCAAGTCCCTCCGTTGATGGTCAATGTAAACGGGCAGGACGCAATGGACATCCATATCCATACCCCCACGGTGGCAGCAAGTGGCTTTCCGTTGGGGGTCCAAATTTAGTTTGCTAGCTGCTCACTTTCCTGCGTGTTACTTGCGGGGGTGGGTAGGAACTGGGAGAGTGCTTGAATTGCATGAGCAGGTTTCATCAGGTCCACATTATAATTTTTTTCATCTTTCATTTCAACTTTTTTTTTACATGGTGAAGGAGAACACCCATGTATGCACAGTCACAACACCTAAGCTGGGTTTTAAAAACAAACATTTAAGCTAGTAGTTGTTGTTTCAAGTGGCAGGTTACTTGACAGCTTAAGATAAGTAGTCCATAAGTCTAAAATAAACCACAAAAACTAAGTGATACTAAAATCTCGAAAAAAGGCTTTTGTGCCGTTTATAAATAAAGTCACAGGAACCTCTTACAAAGAATGTCAAAGATAAAAAGGAAATACATGAGTAGTCACACCCCGAAGAAACAGCCGAGGCAACTAATTAGAGGTTCCACCACGCCTCCCTGTGAAACCACCAGACATCGTCGCACCATATCCACCAACTTGTCGCTTGAGAAGGCCACCTTCCCTCTCGCTTCGGGTCATTGAGCGCCGGTCCTACCAGTAGACAAGGCGAACGGAGAGTGGTGATAACTAAGTCAGTGTATAAGATATGAAGCCACTGGGGACGCCCGACCCCAACGCCTGAAGTGCCTCGAGACAGGATCCGAATTTTCCTATCGATAACAACAAAATGAGACTAGAAGGTACCAGAGCACCATGACGATGCCCCCAAGAGAGTGAAAACACAACACACCGCTATTGTCGAGACCGAGGAGGTGTAGAGTTTTCACTTGAAGTCCCAATGCAGGGAAGATAACCACAATGGCACCACCAAGAGGTTTAGGACATCCGAAGACTTCGCCGCCGCTGGCACCAGAGCGCTGCGATTTCGTCTAGTAAAACCTTCGAGACTACAACCTGGTACCTCAGACCACCTGTTGTCACCAAGCCAAGCGTCCACACGTGATCTAGGAGCCGCCTTTACCGAAGCACTGCCAACACAAGGATCCCCTACCGCTCCCTCCCCACCACCCTCATGACCGAAGAGAAAGACCATCATCACCGTCACGTCGCTCACTGGAGAGCCATCTGCGCAATCCTCCTTCTAGGGCCGCCGCCCGGGCATCCATGATCTCTTGCCCACTGAGCAACAGACAACACCACCAGGACGTTTCGAACGAACCGGACGGGGAAGGGCGGCGGAAGATCCAGGCCCACCTGGCCCAGATCCATCCGGTACTAGGGGACAGAGGCGGGACAAGCATGCCTGGTAGGTCACATGAGGAGAAACAGTACATAAACACAAGGGACGACTGGTAAGTAGTTATAGGGCAGCTGTTAAGGATTCGTTCTGTTCCTCAGTCAAGTGCAAAGTTCATCTAGCTGTGTACAGTGCAACCTTAATTGCCATGGAGAAACGATCGAACAATTCAACGGTAGGTGCCAAGGTAGAAGGACAGGGAATGGTTTTATGCCGTGAGCACGTACGGGCCCATTCAAGGACGCGCCATTATGTGATCACTGACTGCAGAGCAGTACTATGTGATATCGTGGCCTTGCTTTCAAATCTCTGCAGGTGCCGTAGAATTTTATCTCCTCCGTGCCGTGGAGTCCACACCGGAGCTCGGCCACTTGCAGTCCCGGCGAGTGCGCGTGCGCAATGAAATGATTTCACTGTTTTTTACTACTACTCTCACAGTGCATTTTTACAGACAAGGAATTGGCCAAGAAAGAACAGAGGGGCGCTGAGGTACGGATTTGACAAATTGACCATGTCATGCTCATGCTCTCTGTCTAAACTCTAAAGGATCACAACCGGAACGACTTCACCTCTAATAATCACAATTATACACATAACAGGCAAGAATGTTTTTCCCAGCCTTCAATATGAAAACTTGAGAAGGAAAAAAAGAGAGGTAAAATTTAAAAATCAAGGGTAATCTTCTTCACATCTCTCTCAAGAGTCAAGATCTTGCTTGCTCCGTGCGCCTCCTGCTGCGTTGAGAAATTTGTTGTTCCTTTCGTTGCGAAAACCAGCAGCCATGTCTTTCGTCTTCGAAGACACGGCCTTCTGTCAAATAATCAGAGGTGCCCCATTCAAAACCATCCGTTCTTTACCCTGTGTATATGTTGCTCCCACCCGAGTCACGTCCGTTTCGTGTCCCAGATCTCCTCCAGCTCCCTGGCGAGCTCCTTCTGGCGCCGGACGACGATCGTGACGTGGTCCTCGCCGTCGATCACCTTGACGCTGGCGCGCGGGATCTTGGACTGCACCGCGTAGCTGCAGCCCACGGGGAGGAGCTCGTCGTCGCTGCCGTGGTAGATGGTGACGCCGCAGCTGAGCTGGTCCCTCACCACCTCCAGGCACTGCTCGATCTTGCCGGCGCTGCCGCAGATGATGTTGTGGAGGGTGTGCCATGACGCGATGTGGGTGTGGCAGAAGAAGCCGTCCATCAGGTATGTCCTCACCCTGCAGCATGTAGGTTGGAGTGTGATGATCATAGTTGACAAAAATGTCTCCCTAAAACAATCTACAGTATGGTTTTTTTTAATTGAAACAATCTATGTCCTAAGCATGTAAAAGCTCTCCCTTCTAAATTATAAGACGTTTCTGTAGGCTGAGCGTACCTTATAATTTGAAACAAAGGGAGTAATAGAAAGGGACTGACTGATCAACCTTTTCGATGCAATTTTCGGTTTTACTCGTGCTCTGCGAGTTGGGCACTTTTTAGTTAAAATATGGGCAATGCTAGGCGTCCCCCGGGGGATGGAAACTTTCCATCCCCCGGGTCCCCAGCCGTTAGATCAGCGCAGATCGATGGTCCAGATCTTCACGTTTCGTCCTTTACTCGTTTTTGCTACATTTGTCCCGCTTTTGCTATATTGTTCCCGCTTTTGCTGCATTGTAGGAAAAAACGGTTCGCCCAGAAAATAGAATAAAAAAGACCGTCCTCGCCGGAGATCTCGCCGGAGACCTCGCCGGGGACTTTGTAGCAGAAGTTTCGTTCTAATGTAGCAAAACCGATGTCGCCGGAGACTCGCCGAAGACTTTCGCCGGAATATCTCGCCGGAGAACATGTAGCAAAAATTTACTATATTGTAGCAAAACCACTAAACAGATTTAGCAAAAGAAATTAACACATGTAGCAAAAAAGAGACTTCATCAGAGACATTAACACATGGTAGCAAGCGCTGTCACTTCTGGTAGCAAAGCACCGCCACTGTGGTAGCAAGCGCTGGCGCTGCTTGTAGCAAAGCACCATCGTTATGGTAGCAAGCCCCGCCGCCGCCGTGGTAGCAAGCATCGTCGCCGCGCCGCTGTGGTAGCAAGCCCTACCGCAGCTTGTAGCAAAGCGTCGCCATAGTGGTAGCAAGCTTCGCCGCTACTTGTAGCGACCTCTACGTACAGCTCGTCGGCGACGCTTTGCTACCAGCAGTGACAGCGCTTCGAGGACTGGGGCAGGGCTCCTCGGCCGGCGATGCGAGGTCCAGGACGCGGGGGCGGCGGTTGTCGACGGAGGCGGACGAGGTCGCCGCGGCGCCGGGGAAGGCGGCACCGGAGGGCGAGGACGGCGAGGCTAGGGAGGCCGACGGGAGCGGAGGACACGGGCGCGTCGGGAGGAAGACGACGCGGTGGGGGAGAGGGGTGGCGGCGAGCGCCGGTGGCAGAGCTCGGGGACGCGGCCGGGCGTCGCTGGCCTGGGAGGAGAGGGGCGTCGCGGGAGGCCAAGCGGAGGCGGGTGGCCGGCTTCGCCCTGAGGAGCTCGAGGGAGCGACGGGGGAGAACGGGCCGGCGAGGCGGCGGCCAGTGGTTGAGACGAGGGGGGGCGGTGGATGTGCAGGCCGGCGGCGGGGGTCCGGCCGGGCGAGGAGGGCGACGGGGGACGCGGGAGGAGAGGGAGATGGGGGCAGCGCGGCGGCGCCGGCTCCGGGGCGACGACCGGAGGGGAGGGAGGCGGCCTGGTGGCGGCGGAGAAACCAGAGGAGAGGGAGGATAGCGAGGCGTTATTGCCCGGGGGATCGCGAGGCGTTATCCCCCGGGGGATCTGTATCATTTTCCTTAAAATATACACATATATGATATATCTGTTTGCAATTTTGGAATCAGAAATTTGTGAGTTGAGTAGACTGAAAATACTCCTGAAGATCAGTAATGTTTTTCAAGATTCATGTGAAGTGCTCTTATATATTCAAAATTATTATTTTTCATATTATTTGTTTTTGTTTTGTGTGGTTGAGCTTGGAAGAGACTAATCTCCGTCAGATCTCGGTTGACAACACTGAATGCTAGACGGACCATGTATTTTTAGCTACCGAACGGAGGTCTTACTTTCCACACCCACAACACACCACACAATAACATTCATGGAGCCCTTACTCATGGCCGTACACGGTACACCCTCCTGATATGCCACTACACTATGTCTCGACGTGGATATCCTGTATATATTGCAACGCCCTTGCCGCTTCCTAGGACAATCTCTAATAGACGGCTTATTTTAGTGTAGGTGCTTTAAAAACTGTTTTTTAAGGTATGAAAAAGGCAAAAAATGGGCCTTCAACAGGTGCCCTCTGGCAGGACTGTCCTAAAATTTGGCCATCTCTGCCCAACTGCCCTATATGTTTTTTCATGCGCGTGCAGTCCAACCGTCGCATTTTAGCATTCATTCCCCACCATTCCCACATCTGCACAGCTCCAATCCCCGCTGACACGCCGCCATAGCTGCCAGATCCCGCCGCCGCCAGCCATCCCCTCGCCTTGCCATGCCTAAGGGCCGCCTCACTAGAAGCCCTAGCTTCCACGACATCCACTGGCGGCCGTCGGGCCGGTACGAGGCCGAAATCACCTACCGCGGCGACCAGTGGTGGATGGGGACGTTCAAGCACCTGCAGGAGGCCACGCATGCATACGACCTCGTCGCCTTCCGCTTCAACCTCGACCACCTCAACTTCCCCGACATGGTCGACGAGGCGGAGGCGGAGTTCCTCGCGCCAGACAACATTCGGTTTGTCTCGATGGAGGATGAGAAGGAGATCCGACTGGCGGTCTATGACGAGCAGGCGGCTGAGGCCTATATGGCTCGCTTAGCAGCAGCCCACCCGAAGCTCATGAAGGCGGCGCACGTCTTCTTCGCGGCGTGGGACGATTAGGCCAAATTAGGGTTGAATTAGGTTTGGTTTGTATAAGTTTTGTTCAAATATAAGTTTAATTTTAAAGTTTACATAAACGTTTGAAGTTTAATTTCAAGATTTGTCTCTCTATTGCCCTATTTTAGGGCAACTATTGGAGTGGGCATGCCCTACAATAGGGGCATCCGTGAAAGCAAATTCTATACCGGTGCACTAAAATACTAAAACTGGTATTCGAAACCAAAAACTGCAGCTCTAGAAGAGGGCATCTATTAGAGATGCTCTAAGGACCAAATGTGTTGGGCAACAATTTTAGTCTTAGAGCAACTCTAGCTGCTACCGTATATCGCTAGAAACTGTAAAATAACTGCTAGTTTACGATTTCCCTTAGAAATCGCGCACCGATCATGGATCGGAGAGAATACTAAACTACACTTGTATATTTTCCCTAAACCGCTGTTGCACTTTTAAGAAATGTTTGAGAGCTAAGAAAATATCAGTTGACCGAGGTATAGCAAAACCCTTGAGGGCATGTTCGGTTCAGCTAGGATCGAAGTGGATCGAAGAAGATTAAATCCCAAGTAAGTTAAAATCTCTGCAATTTCACTCCAATCCACTATAATCCTCTTGGGCAGGGGATTAACCGAACATGGCCATTGATCAGCTAGGGGATTGGGTTAAGCCGAGGAGCAATCAGTCTGGGACAGCGGGTGGTCCATCAGTGAAACAGTAGATGGTCGCATGTCTCCACACCAAGTAGTACCATAAACAGACGATTGACCTGGGTCAAACTCAGTTCATGTTTCGCGTATTAACTCATCCCATCGCCCATCGGCCATATCGCATCAGCATGCAGGGACGATGCAGGCGGGCTGGCGGACCCGACCGGCGTCCTTAAATGCGCCTACTCCTACCTCTGCTCTTCGGGGTCGAATCGGGAGCTCCTATTGATGACGAGCTCCTCCATGAGCTTTGCTTAAATTCCATTGGTCAACGCGACAACCCAATCCCAATTGGATCGGAAGAAGAAATGTTGTTGAGCTAATTCTGAACGACCTTGGGCAAGCAAGAGTCAAGATGCTGTCAAGAAAATGTTTGTTTTTTCTTTTTTACCTGTAGAGGGTGAATACGCGGAAGGCGAGCTCCCAGAGGCGGTGGTGCTTGCAGAGCACGATGCTGACGGTGCGTCCGAGGTGCTCGTACCAGCACGCCACCGACGCGCCGAACGCTATGGCCGGCCACACCCGCCGCGGCGCCACCGCGCGGAGCACGTGCTGCGTCCCCGTCTCCCCCTTGGGCACCGGGAAGTATGGCTGCCGGCCAAAATCGAGGCTTGTTGTTACAGCGACGCGACGCATGCCGAAACGTTTTTTACTTGGATGATGAAAGCCACGCATGGCGGCGACGGTACGTACCGGCGCGACGAGGGTGATGGACTTGACGGCGGCGGGGTACTTGACTGCGAGGGCGAGCGCGAGGATGGAGCCGAGCGAGTGCGCGACGATGTGGAAGGGCCCGACCTTGTACCTGTCGATGACGGAGCGCTCGATCATCTCCACGTGCTCGCGGAGCGTGTAGAGCGAGTCGGCCGGCTTGGGGCTGCGGCCGAACCCGAGGAGGTCCACGGCGAACAGCCGCCGCCGCGCCCGCGCCTCCCGGCTCACGTGCGGCAGCACCGTCTCCGTCCAGAACCCCGACGACGAGATGAAGCCATGGATGAACAGCACGTCCTCCTCCGTCGCGCCGCCGTCTTTAATAGTGAAGCGAGGTCCAGCCAGGAGCAAATGTATGCGGTGAGACAACAAGTGAATAATCTCGCTTCCGTATTAATAATACTGCCGGAAGGATGGATTGATGTACGTACCTTGAGGGCCCTCGACGTGGACGAAGAGGCGGTCGGCGTCGGCAGGGTTGCAGTTGGCGCAGTGGCAGTCGGACCAGCGCGGCGAGGGGTACGGCTTGTGTTCGGCGTCGTCGCGGATGCCGGCCTTGCTCCTTAGGATCTGCACGATGGCGGAGTGCGCGGTGGTGACCGTGGACGCCCTCACGCTGCCGCACGGCCGGGAGTAGGAGGAGGAGGGCGGCGAAGCGGAGGCTGCGGCGCTGGCGAGCACGGAGGGGCGCGTGTAGAGCGTGTCGGAGATGTCCTCGAGGTGCAGCTTGGTGGAGGACAGCATGCTGACCACCTTGGAGCCTCCGCGCTCGCACACGACGATCTTCCCTCCCGGCGCCGCTCCCTCGGCCGAGGAGGAGCAGTAGCATGGCCGCCAGGCGCCCTCGGCCACGTAGTCGGCCACCTTGTAGACGGCGCAGAGCAGCACCTCCAGCGCGTCCAGCAGCATGAACACCACGAAGCTGACGGCCTCGTTGGCCGCACGGCCGGCAGACGCCAATGCCGACCGCGCCGCGGCCATCCCTACGTAGGAGTATAATCTCTCTGCCCGGTCTTCGTCTTGGCTGCCACCGTCAGTGTAGCAGCTGCGACTGGGAGAAGTTAGCAATGGGCAGAGCGTGGTGGTGGTGGTAAAAGCGCTACTGGGTAGAAGAGGCAGCTGAGCCGCGAGGCGCGTGAGGAGTGAATTGATGGGCGCATTAAAGCGCAGGGGTTGGTGGTTGTTGAACCCATCCGGGCTAACACCGCTGACACCGGCCAACTCGTACCGCGCCCGGTTGGCCTCTCGACCGAGCAGCCCAAGAAAACTTGCAGTATCCTGCATTTGTTCAAGGCATGCATGGACCATACAGATACACCACATATTGTATGTGTACTACAGTAGACAGTAGTAGTATAGTACTATATGCTGCTCGCTGTGTTTAAGGTGACAAGCTGTACTTAATTCTACTACAGTATTGTTTTCGTTTCGATGTAGTATGAAAAAGAGGCCAGCCGTGAGGGTGATTGCGAAAGCACATTCACACATAAAAAAGAAAAAAAAAAACTCATCGTCCATTGTTTGCATCGCCATTAGACTCGTTTACGTACTCTCCGAGCGATGGATTGATAGTCACAAGGTGCAAAGGAACATTCCCTGATTCGCGTATGCCTCCTTCCTTGGGAACAAGAGATTCCCTAAGCATTGCTCGGTGCTGCCAAGTCCCAAACGCAGTTTCTTTTTTGTTTCACTGCAGAAATTGCAGTGAAATAATTAAGGACGCTCCTCCTATGTACTACTCGAATCTACACGCGCTTCTATCGAATCATAGGAGGAGGAGTACATAATATAAGCTCAGTTAAAGCAAACATTTGCATCGTTCTACCACGATCGTTCAGGCTTCAGGGTTTCATATGTACTACTGTAGCTTGGAGAGGAGGACCACAGACACTCGCACGCCACGGCGGCGACTCCTCGTAACGGACCGAGCACGTTCTTCTTAGAACTAGTCAACGCAACGCCCATCTAGTATTCAGTACGCGGTCTGAAATCGTACACTATTTACCTGCTCCTCGCTGAACTAGTCAACGAGTATGGTACATCATCACCAGTGAAGAAGTGAATTGTCGGCAGATTGAGGTTAGCTCCCAAAGCACATTACGAAATTTACACGTAAAGTAACCTGAATGGAATCGAGGGCAGAGTACGACAACGTGAGCCCTCTCGCGTGATCTGGTGTCGTGTAGGTGAGCGGAGCCGGGAGGAATGCAGAGACGGGCAGATCGTGTAGGTGAGCAGGTCCCGGAAACCCCAGAACCCCGTACTACGTGTGAACTAACTATGCGTCAGCTACCGTCAGTGTAAAGCTCCAACCCGGCGTCCGATTATTCCTGGATTTAGGTGGCGGCGTTAGCCTATTGGGCTTGTGGAGGTAGGCGTCACTTGGTCGCCGGCTGAAAGAGGAGATGGTGAACTTCATCGCGGGAGATAGATCGGCTATATTTGTGGGAGACTTGTGGGTGTGTGATTGCAGCAGGATTTGGGGAGATTTTTATGGATTTGGATCGAGTCTGGAGACTGTGCACGTGATCCGGCGTGTGAATGTTGCGTGCAAGGAAGCAGAGAGATATGGTTTGGTAGTCAACTTGGCAATTGACATTATGCGCAACAAGGGAGTATTGGTCGGGTCAACACACCAAAAACGGAAGTACCCGTCGAAATTACAACACCTGGAGAGAGAGAAAAGGGGAAATTAAAGAAAGTCCATGTGATTCCTGTTTGCTACAAGGTTTGCATATGTTGTTTAGTCTGATTTGCATCTAACGTGTAAGTCGGGTTTGGTGGAAATCTGTCCTGCTCATATTTGCTACCAAGTGAGATTACAAGAGGGAGAATTTATTCTGCTGTTTGATTATTTGTGCTGAGAAAGATTTGGTTAAATTCTAGCGGCGTCGATTTCAAGGTCATACACCGTATCACCAGCCAAGTTCACAACCAGCTGCAAATCCTCTGACAAACCAACTGGAAAAAAGAAAAATTGTGAACCTACTTCATCATCCTCTTGCTTCACCAGGACCTACCGGTGTGGCACATCAGGACAGATTCACCAAGTTTAATCACAAATCCCCCAAAACTCTGACTTTCACTGCATCACGATAGTCATTTTGGGGCACTTTAAAGTGCCCCTATATGTGATCAAAATGCTTCTAAAGGGTTTTAGTGGCACTTTAAAATATGACACTTACTCATGTCTTTAAAAGTTTTAGGGGCACTTTAAATAAAATGTCCCTAAAACCTTTAGTGACACTAAGAAAAATGTTCCCTAAAACCTTTAGTGACACTAAGAGAAATGCCCCTAAAACCCATTAATGATATACTAAGAAAAATGCCTCTAAAACCCTTTCGTGACATTAAGAGAAATGCCCCTAAATGTATTTAAGGCATTTTATATACTGACACTTTGATAAATGCCCCAAAAGCTATTTAGAGAAATAGAAACACAATTATTTTTAAAGTTAGAATTTTGTTTCGGTCTTTTCTCAGATGGGTCGGCCCGTCTATAATGCATTTTTTTCTGATCCTTTCTGATCCCTGGATGTGCCCTAAAAGCTGAAATAGAAACACAATGGTTTTTAAGTTAGAATTTTGTTTCGGCCTTTTCTCAGATGGGCCGGCCCGTCTATAATTAGAATTTTGTTTCGGCACTTTTTTCTGATCCCTGGATGTGCCCTCTGCTCGCACGTCCCCCATGTTTTGGTTGGGTGCTGCTACTCCTCAGTCCTCCTAACGCGCGTCTTCTATCTACTAATTTAGCCGCCTGCGGTAGGTTCGTCAGCCAATTTTCCGTCCGCTTTTTCCTTGGACAATTTTGCCCCTAACCTTTTGTGGGTATTACAGTAGAGCCACCGCCAAATTAATACAGTACATCAGTCCGTGTCCCTGCCTCCGCCAACCGCCCGCCGCGGACTACCACAGGCCAGCGCCGAAGAGCGGCCTCCACCGTGCGGCCCCGCCTCCCCATCTTCCCCGTCCACGGCGAACGAGGCCTCACCTGTGGGATCCCGCCTCCCTCTTTCCTCCTCTGCCCAGCTTCCTCCCGGAGCCGCTCCCCATGCCCTTGAGCGGTAGTGGTGGGGGCCTTTGCGCGGCGACGACCTCCAGTGGTCCGGCGACGCCTGAGAGACTGGGCACCGTCGACCTCCCGGCACAGCCCCTGGCCCATGTCTCCACGTGCGTAGGCGTCCGTGGCAGAGAAGGCGAGGCAGGTTCTGGAGGAGGGAGGGGTAGAGTCGGCCGGTACTGATTCTTAATATTAAGATCGGGAACCAGACTGCTGCTGATGGACACGACCTCGAGGAGGGTGTCCCCGCTCGATTCGGTCCACCTATGGTGGAGCTCGCGAGAAGAACATCTATGCAATCTAGAGCCCCGCTCCACACGGAATTTAATTCCAGGTCTTGATAATGAACACACGAGCAGACCAAATCTAATTTAAGATTTTTCAGGCCAAGCTAGATGGTGGCACTTACCAAAGAGAAAAATTCCTCACGCGCAGGGGAGACACGCACACCAGCTCCTCCTTGTCTATGTGTTCCGTGGCCTTGCGTGTGGCTGCTCTCGACAAGTCGACATGTATTGTGCTTCATGGATACAGAGTAGCAGGCCTCAAGGAGAACCTGATGAATCTTAGGTAGCGGCCGTTCCTCCCAGCGGTCCGGGAATACAAGGTGCGCGGAAGAAAGCAGCCTGAGGTGCGGACCTCCACCGCCGGGAAGGTGATGAGGACGTGCTCGCACAGCAGCGCCGTGCGGAGGATACATCGCCTATCAGAGATGTGCCGACTCAAGCAGAAGGCCAGCAGCAACCGCCAATCGAGACCGACGCCATGGCTCCTCCAGGAGCGTCACAATCCAGCTAAGCGCGGAAGTAGCCGCGCCAGCGCTGTCCATGGCGGATCTGCCGAATCGCTATGTTTCAGCCACTCTTTGATGCTCTCGGTAATGGAATTTGAAGATTTTTTACTGGTTGACTACACGAAGGAAGAATCTAGAGAAAAAAAGAACAAGTAGGTGACCCGTTCAATACAGAAACAAGTAGGGAGTTTCTTTTGTGAGATGTGACCTTTTAAGTTTGCTATAGCTTATGACGTGGGTCTCTCTTATGTCTCCTTAAGAAATATACATTGGAGACAATCTAAGACCATAAAGCATTTTACAACTGAGTTCTAGCGGGCGAGACTTGGAACTTTCTGGCAGCCGATAATTGTAGAGTTGAAGCACACACAGCAACTTTAGTGCCGCTTTGTCAAAAAAGCAAGTCAGGGTGAATTTATGTGCATTTTTTGAATAAAAATATTTTCAGTTTATTCTTGGTAAAGGACGACTCGTCAGAATTCTTTTGTCAAACCAATAACTGAGTGGCGACGCTTCCGACGAGAGATGATAAAGAAAACATAGAAAATTGCGAACATTGTGGCAATTAGAAATCAAGAAAAACATGAATATGATAGAGTTCAACGTAGAGCAAAGACAACCAACTATAAACATTTTGCAAATTAAGAATCAAGGAAAACATGTATATGATAGAATTCGAACAAAAAAAGAGAAGCTTAATACACATAAAAGAATAGCCGGACAAAACAAAGTGCTCAAAGAATTTAACGTGCGACGAAGAGCTAGCGAGAAATAAATTTTTGGGAGAGAGAGGTTGGAGGAGAACAGCGTCGGTGCATGTTTAGTAGGCAAAGCTCATCCGGGTGAGACAAACAATACAGAATATACCATCTGACGAGAAGCACAAGCTAAAATAAATCATGTTAATTTTATGATAAAAAAAATGATGAGCCGTGGCGAACCGTGGCAACGGGGATGTGGAGATCATCGTTCGCTAGGAGGTGTAGCGGTTGGAGGCATGGAGGAAGGAAGGAGGTCGTCTGATCGCAGCCGGGGCAAGTGGTAGTCGACGCCGATTTGTAGCAAGGTCGTTTTGGTCGCCGGACACTGCCGGAGAAGAGAAAAGGCGAGCTCCAGATCCCCTCCTCTGCCGCGGCAAGGGCATGGCTGTCCCGCGCCGCCGGATGTAGTTCCACGTCAGCTTCCTCTAATCCTCTTACCCGCCCCTCTATTCTTTGACGACGACACAGGTCGAACAGAACGGGGTGCTGCCAGGGTTGTTCGGCGACCTGTTGCTTGGTCGTGGAGGCGAGCTCCAGATCCCCTCCTCTGCCGCGGCAAGGGGGATGGCTGTCCTGCGCCGCCGGATGTGGTTCCACGTCGGCTTCCTCTAATCCTCTTACCCTCCCCTCTATTCTTTGACGACGACATAGGTCGAATAAAAAGGGGTGCCACCAGGGTTGCTCGGTGACCTGTTGCTTGGTCGTGGCGACCTCGGGGTCGGTGTGCGTGACTTGCATGGACGTGTCGAGGAGTCTGGGCTTGGAGGCTGTGGTGGATGCGTCGGCGGCGGCATCCAGGAGGTCGTGGGAGAGAGGATCCGCCAGATGGTCACAGATAGAGCAATCGCCGCATCAGGGATAAGGTCATGTACAGAGGCATCCAGGGAGAAAGAAGACGAACTGGTATTTTGACTCAGCGATGGCACTCTCTGTAATATGTCCAAACTATTAGGGGCAAAATCGTCCAAGATAAATTCAGACGGAAATTCTGTGCCGAGAGAACCTACCTCAACGTAAATTTGTAGATAGATTGTGGTGCGCTAATTATTGATATACCTAGCAGATTTGTGTGTTGTGAAATGACCGATATGGCATTAACGTCTTTTGATTGAGTCAAATTTGTTTGCATTTTATAGTAAAACAGAATCATCCTTTTATAGCCCGTAGCAACGCACGGGCTTTACACTAGTATTTTTAATTTCGCTCAAGAATTGAGATGGATGGGCCGCCAGATAATTTGTGGCCTATTCGATACTTTGCTTAGCGTGAGATGGCTTGTGTGGGCTTTGAATCATTGCTAAGACTGCACGTATCTGGTTTAATCCAGCATGGTATATAAATCAGTTGAAACTTCACTGGTTTTTCGATATGGAACTATTTGGAGGGAGCTTGTATACTGCATGTGCTGGACGCTGGCGGGGATACGTCCGTTTGACGGTGGCGCGGGACGTGGGCTGATGCATGCATGCAAATGAATGCATTTTTCGAGCGGAATTGCTTCAAATACTCCTTTTAACCCATATTAATTGACTTAAATTTGTCTAAATTAAATAAATTTAGACACTATTAGTATATAGATTCGTTCAAATTTTAAAAAATCAAAATTAATTAATATGGATCAGATGGAGTACGACGGTCCTATTTTTAGATTATTACCATACAAACGCTAATTAATTCCTGGCCGATGCAATGAAAAATAAAATAAAAGTGCAACGTTGTGCAGGCTGCTTTTTCAATTGTACGCATGCATAAGTTGGAAATAAAAAAAATTGCTCAGGGTTTAGGGTATCTCCACTAGGTCAACCCAACATGATTGAACGCTCCACATGGCCGCACAAAACGTGCGCGCTGTTGTAGCGGCATGACCTATCTAGACAGACGCGTTCAGTTTGATCCATCCGTGCACAAAATTTAGGCAACAGTTACGTCGGCCCGGACACGAGCAGATCGAGAGCGTTTCTTGTCCCGTGTGTGCCACTTGCCCACCCGTCAGTCACCGCTTAGCATGACAGTGATTCAGACGCAAGAAGAACAAGAACGACCACGAGACGACAGGCTCTGGCTCTAGCAGCCAGCGTTCCCGCATGCCGGCCTTCCTCCCGACGCATCCTTGCCGCCTTCGCACTTCCTTCGGCCTCCGTCATCCCGGCGGCAGGGGAGAGATTACGGAGTATCATTGGTGTGCGGAGCTCTTTTCCTTGGTGTTCCTTACTTGTGACTTAAGAAGGTCACCTCACAGTTGAGATGTCTTTTTGGCCTCGTCTCCAGAACTAGAGTAATCCCTGAACTACACATGGTATTTCGAAAAATTAGGAGATTTTCTCAACTTCATCTACTTATGAGAAAATTGCAAAGACCAGTAACTCTTGATACAGGAGTTGCACGGACCATCAACTCTAGGTTTTTTGTTGCACAAACCAACAGCTTTGGAAATACATCGGTTACAAAGAAATCTAATAATAGTTAACTATGTATTGGACAAGTAAGGCCACCGGTCATAATAGATAAAATTTAAAATTTGAAAAAATTATGAACGAAAAATCCACATGTAATACGAACATTTTGTGTTCACACACAAGTTATCAAGAAAACTAATTACTATTTTATCAGAGACATATTTACACAGTTAATATATTTAGTGGCATATACGAAGAAATATACTGTAATTGATCAGAGACATATTTACACAGTTAATATATTTAGTGGCAGAAATATTTGGTTTATTAGGAACAATTGATATGTAAAACTTACCGGAGCATCCATTTGCACATTCTCCTGATTGTACTTGTGGACAAAAAACTGCATATCATTAACACTCTCATAGAAGTCATCTCCATCCAGTTTTTCTAAAGATTTAAGGGCCAAAACCTTGTAGATATCATAATTTATGGTAGCCATGTCTTCCTCAGTAATGACTCTGATATTTGAGAAATGGTCTTGTGAACTATAGCTCTAATTTCAGGCATCACACCATAAACAACTGTTCACATATGGGAACAAAGAAGAAAGGTCAGCATAAAAAGCAATTTAGCTAATACAAGATTTAAGAATAAGATATATCTGATGGATATTCGGCATACCTCCATCTGCAACAATAGTCTTTTCTAGCTTCACATTGTTTAGCAGTTCAGAAATTATGACGTCAAACCTATTGTCATGCTCCACATACCTAAAATTGACAATGTCATCCTCCTAGACATCATACTTCCTAACTAGGGATGACCAGTAAGGTCCACAAAAAGTAGTTCTTGCTGCTTCTTTCTCTAGATAGAAGTCATAGTAATACACTGCATCTAGCCACCATCCAGTTCTTGGAATTTGCAAACTTGTTAAGTTGCTCCTTGAATTTGCATGGCACAACCCGCATTTTATAGATTAGTCTCCATGTTGAAAAGTATGTTACTTTAGAAAGAGAACAGTATAACTTACCAATCCATGCTGAAAACCTTGCACCATGACAGACTCAAAGGAATTAGCACGCCTGTCAGAGTGCCTACCACATCTCTCCAGAGATTGCTCACAAATAGCACAATTCACTTCGTCCATCTCCCTTGCAAAAAATTAACAAAAGAGTTATTCGCAGAGGAATTAACAGATGAGTTATTTGCAGAGGAATTAACAGAGGAGTTATTTGCAGACAAAAACACAGGAATTTGTAGAGATAGAGAATTGAAACATCAAAATAGAGGAATTTTAGCAGATGAATTAACACATGAGATATTTGCAGATGAATTAACAGAGATAAAGTATTTGCAGAGGAATTAACAGGGAGAAGTTATTTGCAGATGAATTAACAGAGATAAATTATTTGCAGCGGAATTAATGGGGAGAAGTTATTTGCCGAGGAATTAACAGAGATAAATTATATGTAGAGGAATTAACATAGAGAAGTTATTTGCAGAGGAATTAAGAGAGAGAAATTATTTGCATAGGAAAGAGAAGTTATTTGCTAAGTAATTCAGGAGTTATTTGCAGACATTAACACATGAATTTGTAGATATAGACATATTGAAACATCAAAACAGAGGAATTTTAGCAGATGAATTAACACAGAAGATATTTGTAGAGGAATTAACAGAGATTGAACTTACTTGGGCCTTGTTGTCGACTGTGAGGAGGATGAGAGGATAATGGAATAGAAAGGAAGAGAGTAAACCCACAGTTCGGTTACCATCCATATAAATAGCAAAAACCCACTAACTTCTCCCACCCACGATCTTTTCCAGTCAACGTTCCCACAAACTACTCCCATTTAAAATAAATACAGATGCTGCAAGAAATAAATACAGATGTTCCCACAAACTTCCACGTTTAGATTCATGCGAGAGACATTTCTCTTTTTAGCTTCGGGATCATAAATAAGGAAAGCCGAGTCTTCTCATCACAGAGCTTCCACCATCAACATATTACTTCTTAGCATGAAGCTAGTTATGCTGGATGACAACATCTTCTAGTAAGTATGGATGGTAATTATGCATGTATGTGGATGCATTAGAATGATGTTTAGACTGAAGGTTGTTATGGACTACTAAGTTCTTTTGGATGTGGATCCACTGGAGGTTGTTATGGATGTGGATGCACTAAGTATGTGTAGGACTGGTAAGTATTATAAACTGCTAAGTGTTATTATGAACTGCTAAGTATTATGGATGTAGATGTGAACTGCTAAGTATTATGGATGTTATTGTTGATGTGGATGTTATTAAGTTCATGTTATTGCTGATGTGGATGTTATTAAGTTCATGTTATTGCTGATGTGGATGTGACCTGACTGCAATGTTTGCTGTCAAGTATTGCTGTGATAGTTTAGGGGAACTTTGCAAAATGCCTCTGAAGGTAGTATCTTTAGGGGCACTTTGATGAAAATGCCTCTAAAGATAGTATCTTTAGAGGCATTTGGCAAACTTGGCAAAATGCCTCTAAAGCTAGTATCTTTAGGGGAACTTTAAAGAAAATGCTTCTAAAGATAGTATCTTTAGGGGCACTTGGCAAAATGCCTCTAAAGCTACTATCTTTAGGGGCAATTCGATAAAAATGTCTCTAAAGATAGTATCTTTAGGGGCATTTGGCAAAATGCCTCAATATCTTTAGGGTCACTTGGCAAAATGCCTCTAAAGCTAGTATCTTTAGGGGCATTTTGAATAAAATGCCTCTAAAGGTAGTATCTTTAGGGTCACTTGGCAAAATGCCTCAATATTTTTAGGGGCACTTGACAAAATGCCTCAATATCTTTAGGGGCACTTGGCAAAATGCCTCTAAAGCTAGTATCTTTAGGGGCATTTTGAATAAAATGCCTCTAAAGGTAGTATCTTTAGAGACACTTGGCAAAATGTCGCTAAATCTAGTATCTTTAGGGGCACTTCGATGAAAATGCCTCTAAAGGTACTATCTTTAGGGGCACTTGGCAAAATGCCTCTAAAGATAGTATATTTAGGGGCACTTTGATGGAAATGGCTCTAAAGATAGTACATTTAGGGGCATTCAAAAATGCCTCAAATCGACACATTTAGAGGCATTTTCAGAAATGCCTCTAGACAAAGTGCTCCTAAAGTTGTACCGTGTACTAGTGTTTGTTCCACCTTAGAACGCCATGTTCAGTATTGTTGCTTGCAGACCTGCAAAAGTCATCTAGTTCTAAAGAAAATGTATGTAGATTGAAAATTACTAGCTTTTTTTATGCAGACATTGCAATGCTACATGTTGTAATGTGTAATACGGTGCTAGCATATGGTTATGTTATTCATACAAATGGAACAATACATGCACAAAGTTTATGTCATTCATTTCATCACATGCATTGTGTCAAACAGCTATTGCAAATTGCTCATTTAACTGAATATCTCCTTCCAAATTATCTACAAAGGCAACATCTTTGCCTACATTACGCTAACACTAAAGCAACATCATTTGCCTACAATGCAGTAACACTACAAAAGATTAGTCATTTTACACTCAAGCGTACAACAACAATCACTAAATAGAAAGCTATTGCAACTAGCCAAATCTTCATCTTTTCCATCTCATCCTTCATTTTCATCATTCTCCTCATCTCATTCAGTTCTGCAATGTGCAAAGCTTGATATTTTTTCACACACTGCATATTAAGTCTGCACCCGAGACATTCTGCAGCGTTGCTTCAGTATGCATGTGCAGATTTTCCGTTAACTGGAGTTTTTCAGACTTTAGCCACCACACTTGAACTCCCATATCACAAATCACATGAGAGTGATAGTCACTGTTGGGATTGTCTCACCAGCTATAAAAACAACAATCCACAACCTATTCAAAATAATAATCAAATTCAGACCAAATTTTTATCAAAGACATAGCAAATGGAGCAAAAAAACAGAGATGAACACTCACCCCCCGAAATTCTCAAGTGTAGACCTTCTTCCAGGATTCTTCTTGATCCATGAAATCCAACGAGGCACCTTATCGCACAGTTGCATTCCTTCGCAGGAAGATACTGCAAAGCACCCTCGCAATACGAGGTTGGGGAATGCACTGACGGCGAAGCGTGAGAAGAGGAGTCTTCATAAGATGATGAACTAGTAGAGGATTCCATGGTCGACGAATGGAGATGCAGTGGGGTGAGCGAGATGCGGCGGCGAGAACATAGTGCAGCGACGAGGTTAACTACTATTCTATCAGAACAAATGAGGGGGTGTCTCTCCTGACAGAATGGTGTCGAGGCAACATCAAGGGAGTGTTTGGTTGGCCCGATCTTCGTTTCCCGCACCGGGACGGAAGAAATAAGCCCGTTTGGTGTCTCACGGTGTGCCACAGATTTGGCATGCACGGGTCTTAAAACACCTCTTATCCTGGCTTTGGAGGAACGCCAAAATCAAGCGTTTCCACTGGGATAGGCCCCGAGCGCAAGGGGAGGAACAACTTGCGCGGGAAGGAAGCGGGGAGATTGCGGGAGCCAAAAGAATCGCAGCATCGTATGGTGCGAAAAGTAGGCTCACCTCCCTCTTATGCTACCACCTCCCGCTGGAAGACAAATTCCTCCCCATTTTCATCTTGTGCGGCGACTTTGGCGGCGGCGGCGATTTAGATCTCCGGTAGCAGCTGCTAAGCACACTCCGGCACTGACTGGCGTCTTCTGCTGGCTCGTAGATCTATGGTGCAGACTTCTCCCCCGTCTTCTTTTCCGCCTGCGACAGGTCCTCGATGGCCACCAGCATGAAGGTAACAACCTTGACTCCTCTCCATCTTTTTTACCAAGGTAGTTAGCTCAACATTAGGGTAGTACGTACACTGTGATTATGCAACGCCACTCTGTTTAGGGCTAACAACTGAAGGTTATCATCCTAGCAGCTGCTCTAGTCGTTGTGATTCAGGCATGGATGTTCCTGATCTACAGAAGAGCGGCTGGTAGGCATAACAGGTCGGCCATGAAGTATGGTCCCCTGATGCAGCGCAACAGAGAGAGGATGGTAAATATGAACTACATCTACAACAACAACGATGTGGAGGCTATCACCATGCTCAAGATGAGAAAAGCCCCATTTAACCATCTTTGTGTAGACTCTCAAGTCTAGGGGGTTGCTCAAGGACAACATCAACTGTTGTATCGAAGAACATGTGGCTCTGTTTTTTATGTTCTAGGCCATAACCAGAGATTGCGAGTGATCCACAATACATGGAGGAGATCAACCGAGAAAATTTCTCGATATTTCTATCAGGTGTTGTATGCCGTTGGAGAACTCAGAGAGGAGATGATCAAGCCACCAGCTGCTCAAATCCCCGCGAAGATACATGGCAACGGTCGATGGTTCCCATTTTTCAAGGTGATCAACTCTAGCATGTTCTTCTTTGGATGATTGTATTAGACAGCCAGCTAACATTCTTATAATGACATGATTGTATTGGAGCATTTGATGGTACTCATGTGATGGCTAGAGTGCCAAAATCTAAGTAGGCTGCATATAGGGGGAGGAAGCACTACCCCAGTCATAATGTGCTTGTTGCCGTTGATTTCAATATGAAGTTCACATATGTGCTTGCCGGGTGGGAAGGATCTGCCCACGATGCAACGATTCTGGCTGACAGGCTTAGCAAACCCGATGGACTCAAGCTATCTCATGACAAATTCTACCTTGCAGATTCTGGGTATGCATGTCGGCCTGGAATTCTGACACCCTTTAGGTCAACAAGGTACCATCTCAATGAATTCTTTGCTAGGAACTACCCAAGTACTCCGGAAGAACTGTTCAATCTTAGGCACTCTAGCCTTAGAGTCACGGTTGAGAGGGTTTTCACTGCTCTGAAGAACATGATTAAGATCCTTGATCAGAAGCCTTTCCACACTTTCCCCACCCAAGTTAAGCTTGTTCTTGCATGTTGCATTTTGCACAACTGAATCTTGTAATTTGGTGCCGATGAGTACTTTCTGGCTAAAGAAGATGTAATTCCCGACGGCAACGACACTGACGATGGCCATAGTGTTTCCCATAATAATGGTGCTGCTTGGAAGAGCAGGAGACAACAGTGGGCGCATGACATGTGGGCGATGAGAGGCAACTATAGGATCTAAATAAGACGAAGAAGATGGTTTGTTGATAAAGTGCCGCCCTTCTGTTCCATGAACAACCCCTGATATGGGTGTAAAACATTCTTTCATAGTATCTAGGTAATATTGTGATGAACTGTCATTTGCAAGTAGCTTGGTAATATTATCATAAACTCATATTTGCTAGTTGCTAGAGTGTTAATTTGGTATTGCGAGTTTAATTTGCCGCTTGTTTGAAACTGCTAGTTTAGTTTGCTGCCTATTTGGTGTTACGTGGTAACATCACCCTGTAACATCCCAAAAATATCAAACTTAGATCAACAAAACACTAATCCTCAAGTTTAGGGTTAACAAAAACTTTTCCAAAACAATTCATGAATGCATGTATATGTGTATGCATGGATTTTGAATTTCTTTAAAAACCACCTTGTTTGTGTGATCCATTGCTTGTAAAATGTTTCTTAGGTGAAAAGAACATCATCTAAAACATTCCCCACACTCTTCCTAAAGAAAATTAAGTCAAAACAAATATATTAAGTGAATGGTCATTTTGACCAATTTAACTCCCATGCCTACTTTGGCTATCTCAAACTTTCAAAACCTAACAGAAACTTTTCTGGATCTTTGCACCCCTTGAATGTACTCATAACAAAGTATCAAGGACCACTTTGTGATCACCCAGAAACTTTCAAATGCATGGTTTAAATGACAACTCAAAATTGAATCTTCTTCATATGGGAATATCCCACTTTTTCAAAACCCACCCAAACAAGATCAACTTTCAAAACCCAAGCATCTGCAGACTCACCAGAACCAATCTAGCAAACCCACCAAAAATCATTTCAAAATTCAAAACTTGATTTCATGCGGCCATTTCATCAAACAGGTTGCAGACACAAATCAAACAAAACCACAAACACTATAGTGTGCAGTGTTTTGAGCCTAACTTGTTCCCTAGTTAGCTCTCACATAATCCAGTAGATCATCTAGGAAGTTTAGCCAGGCACTAGCACCCCTGTGAGCTTGTCTTTGCCATTAATGGTGAACAGCCGAGCAACCCCATGTCACCCCAATGTGGACAGCAAGATAGGAGCAGCAGCAAGCCTAGCCAGCGTGTCTGGGAGGCAGCCCACCGTCCACCGCCACTGCCTGTCCCAGCCGCGAGCGTTGCCAAGCCATGGACCACGCGCACAAGACACGCCCAGACCATGCCGAGCGTGCGCCAGAGCGCCACCCTCGACCATCACCCACAGACCGCGCGCCGCCCTCACCGCGCGCACACACGATCACCACTGACCCAGGAGACCGCCAGACATCCCCGTTTGCCGCCCCGTGCCATACAGCCACCGCCCGCCGTCGAAGACGCCGCCTCTGCCGCGCAGAGCACCGCCCGTTCCAGACCAAACCACACCGCCCCATGCCTCGCGACCATGTCGTTGAGCATCGCCAGGAGACACAGCACCGTCCCCTACCCTTGCCCATGCCATTAGCTGCCTGTAACGTCGCCTCCGACGAGCTCACCTTGCGCCCCGACAGTCCCCTCGTTCGACTATAAATTGAAGGGTTTCGCGGCATAGTAAATCAAAATTTTCTACAGAGCGAACAGAGGGAAAGCCAAGATCTAATCTAGGAGATGCAAACAACAAGAGAGATTGGATTAGATCTTCATACCCTTGAAGATTCGCACAGCGGAACGTTCGTCGGAACGTGGGTGATGTAGTCGTACTCGCTTCTCCTCCTCGCGATCCGATCCGATCTAGCACCACAAGTGGCGGTGCCTCCGTGAGATGCACACGTGCAGCACCTCGACGTCTCCTCCTTCCTCGAACCAGCGAGTATGGTGGAGAGATAGATTGGATCTACAACACGACGACGTGGTGTATATGGTGGAGAATTTCTGCTGCAGGGCTTCGCCTACAAACAGTCGGGAGGGAGAGAGGAAGGTAGCAAGGCTGCTAGGGCTTGGAGGAAGGTGTGTGGGGGAAAGGGGGCGCACCACCCCTCTATATATAGAGGGGGGGCGGCCAGCCCTTGCCCCTCCTCCAAGCCTATCTCTAGTTTAAACAATTTAAACTCTCCCTTATCTAGAAATCCTATCTCTAGTTTAAACGATTTAAACTCTCCCTTATCTAGAAATTCTATCCCGAGATTTAAACGAGTCAAATCTCTCTAGAATCGGCTGGGCCCTATGGGGCCTTGTGCCCCTGGCCCAATGCGGCCAGGACACTCCCTCATAGTCCCATGCCCCCTCCCGGAAGGTGGGTCCACGTTGGTCCCCTTCCAGAAGGTTCTAGAAGCTTCCGGTACAATACCGATTAACCCGGAACAATTCCGAACTCCAAAAACTGCACTGCCTTATATGAATCTTATTCTCCGGACCATTCCGGAACCTCTCGTGATATCCCGAATCCCATCCGAGACTCCGAACAAAAATTCATAAACCAATTATCCAATCTATCCTAGCGTCGAGACACGTTAAGTGTGTGACCCTGCGGGTTCGAGAATATGCAGACATGATCTTCTATCAATAATCAACAGCGGGGTCTGGGCACCCATATTGACTCCCACACATTCATCGACGATCATATCGGATGAACCACGATGCCAGGATTCAATCAATCCCATATATATATTCCCTTCGTCTCGCGATATTTTACTTGCCCGAGATTCGATCGTCGGTACCGTCATACCTAGTTCAATCTCGTTCACAGCAAGTACTTTACTCGTTCCGTAATCCGATATCACTTTGTGATTAACTCCTTAACCACATGCTTGCAAGCGGTGTTGATATCGATTACCGAGTGGGCCCAAAGTATATCTCTCCGACTTGGGAGGGACAAATTCCATCTCGATACATACAACCCAACAGATACTTTCCGATCACCTGAGAGACACCTTTATGATCACCCTCTCATAGGATGACGTTTGATGACCTCAAAGCTTTCTTCCGATACCAGGGAGTTGCATTATCTCATGGTCTAAGGAATACAATATTTGACATAGGAAAAGCTTCGCAAAGACGAACACGATGACACGATCTAATTGCTCTGCTTTGTTTGGGTCTATCCACCATATCATTCTCCCAATGATATGATCTCATTATCAATTGACAACTCATGTCTATGGTTAGGAAACCTTAACCATCATTGATCAATGAGCTAGTCCATAGAGGCGTACTAGGGACACGGTGTTGTTTACAAACCACACAAGTATTAAAGTTTCCGCTTAATACAATTCTAGCATGGAACATAAACTTTATCATGAACAAGAATTATAATAATAACATCTTTATTATTGCCTCTAGGGCATAATTCCAACAGTCTCCCACTTGCACTAGAGTCAATAATCTAGTTTACATCTGGCAACAATCTCACACCCATGGCACTGAGGTGTTGATCATGTTTTACACGTGGAAGAGGTTTAGTCAATGGATCTGCGACATTCAGATCCGTATGTACTTTGCTAATCTTCAGATCTCCATCTGCTATATAATCTCGGATTATATGAAACTTGCGATTGATATGCTTGGTCTTTGGATGATATCTTGGTTCCTTAGCGAGTGCTATGGCGCCAGTGTTGTCACACAATATCTCCAGTGGGTCCAATGCACTTGGAACCACGCCAAGCTCAGTGATGAAGTTCCTGATCCAAACTCCTTCACTTGACGCTTCTGCAGCAGCCATGTATTCTGCTTCTACTGTAGATCCCGCGATCACGCTTTGCTTGCAGCTTCTCCAGCTCACAGCTCCTCCATTCAAAATATAAACGTATCCTGTCTGAGATTTAGAATCATCCTTGTCGGTGTCGAAACTAGCATCGACGTAACCTTTTACGACAAGCTGTTCATCACCCCCATAGACTAAGAACATTTCTTTAGTTCTATTTAGGTACTTTAGGATGTTCTTCACGGCTGTCCAGTGTTCCACTCCTGGATCACTTTGATATCTGCTCGTCAAACTAAGACCATTGGACACATCCGGTCTAGTACACAGCATGGCATACATGATGGAACCTATGGCCGAGGCATAAGGCACTTTGCTCATAGCTTCCCTATCATTTACCGTAGCTGGACACTGAGCCTTGCTCAATATCTTACGTGACAACATAGGCACTGAACCTTTCTTTGCCTTATCCATTCTGAACCTTTTCAGAACTTTGTCTAGGTATGTACTCTGGCTTAAAGCTATCAAGCGTCTTTGTCTATCTCTATAGATCTTGATGCCCAATATATAAGCAGCTTCACCTAGGTCTTTCATTGAAAAACACTTGTTCAAATAACTCTTCACATCGTTAAGCATGTTGATGTCATTTCCGATAATCAATATGTCATCCACATACAGTACCAGAAACGTCACCGAGCTCCCACTCACTTTCTTGTAGATGCAAGCTTCGTAGCAATTTGGAACAAATCCAAAGCTCTTGATCACTTGATCAAAATGAAGGTTCCAACTCCGAGATGCTTGCTTCAGTCCATAAATGGAACGCTGAAGTTTGCATACTTTACTAGCATCCTTAGGATCGACAAAACCCTCGGGTTGCATCATATACAACTCTTCATCAATGTTGCCATTGAGGAAAGCAGTCTTGACATCCATCTGCCATATTTCATAATCATGAAACGCAGCAATTGCTAATAAAATCCGAATGGACTTAAACATCGCTACGGGAGAGAAAGTCTCATCGTAGTCAACACCTTGAACTTGTCGAAAACCTTTTGCGACAAGCCGTGCTTTATAGACGGTAACATTATCATCCGCGTCCGTTTTCTTCTTGAAAATCCATTTGCACTCAACGGACTTTCGGTCGCTAGGAGGGTCCACCAAAGTCCATACTTGGTTTTCGCTCATGGATCCCAATTCGGATTTCATGGCTTCCAGCCATTTCTCAGAGTCTGGGCTCATCATCACTTCCTCATAGTTCGTAGGTTCACTGTCTTCTACCAACAAGACAGTCAAGACAGGGTTGCCGTACCACTCAGGAGGGGCACGCGACCTTGTCGACCTGTGACGTTCAGTAGCAGCATCGTCCGAAGCTTCATGATCCTTGTCATTAGCTTCCTCTATTGTTGGTGCAGGCGGCACTGGAACAATTTCAGGTGCTGCGCTACTCTCCAATTCAAGAGAAGGTTCAATAACCTCGTCTAGCTCTACTTTCCTCCCACTCACTTCTTTCGAGAGAAACTCCTTCTCAAGAAAGGAACCGTTCTTTGCGACAAACACTTTGCATTCGGTTCTGTGATAGAAGGTATACCCAATAGTTTCCTTAGGGTATCCTATGAAGACGCATTTCTCCGCTTTGGGTTCGAGCTTGTCCGGCATCAACTTCTTGACGTAAGCTTCGCATCCCCAAACTTTAAGAAACGACAACTTAGGTTTAGCACCAAACCACAGTTCATACGGTGTCGTCTCAACGGATTTAGATGGAGCCCTATTTAAAGTGAATGCAGCGGTTTCTAATGCATAACCCCAAAATGATAACGGCAAATCAGTAAGAGACATCATCGATCGGACCATATCTAATAGGGTTCGATTCCGGCGTTCAGACACACCATTGCGCTGTGGTGTTCCGGGTGGCGTGAGTTGCGAAACAATTCCGCTTGCTTTAAGATGCGTGAGAAAATCATAACTCAAATATTCGCCCCCACGATCGGATCGTAGAAACTTAATCTTTCTGTTACGATGGTTCTCTACTTCATTCTGAAATTCTTTGAACTTTTCAAACGTTTCAGATTTATGTTTCATTAAATAGATATACCCATATCTACTTAAGTCATCGGTAAAAGTGAGGAAATAGCGATATCCACCGCGCGTCGAAACACTCATCGGTCCGCATACATCGGTATGTATGATTTCCAACAAGTCCGTTGCTCGCTCCATCATACTGGAGAACGGGGTTTTGATCATCTTGCTCATGAGGCATGGTTCGCATGTGTCAAATGATTCAAAATCAAGAGACTCCAAAAGTCCATCAGAATGGAGTTTCTTCATGCGCTTTACTCCAATATGACCTAGACGACAATGCCACAAATAAGTAGTATTATCACTATCTACTTTGCATCTCTTAGCCTCAATGTTATGGATGTGTGTTTCATCCCTTTCGAGATTTAGAAGAAATAAACCATTCACAAGAGGTGCATGACCATAAAATATGTTACTCATATAAATAGAACAACCATTATTCTCCGATTTAAATGAATAACCGTCTTGCAATAAACACGATCCGGAAATGATGTTCATGCTCAACGCAGGCACATAATAACATTTATTAAGGTTTAAAACTAATCCCGAAGGTAAAACTAAGGAGAGCGTGCCGACGGCCATCACATCAACTCTTGATCCGTTGCCAACGCGCAGCGTCACCTCATCCCTCGCAAGCCGCCGTCTATTCCGTAGCTCCTGTTTCGAGTTACAAATATTAGCAACTGAACCGGTATCAAATACCCAGGCACTACAACGAGGGCTAGTAAGGAAAACATCAATAACATGTATATCAAATATACCTTTGATGGTGCCAGCCTTCTTGTCCGCTAAGTACTTCGGACAGTTGCGCTTCCAGTGACCCTTGTCCTTGCAATAGAAGCACTCAGTGTCCGGCTTGGGACCAGACCTGAGCTTCTTCTCAGCAGGGGCATTGCGCTTGCCGCCGCCCTTCTTGAAGGGCTTCTTTGCTCCCTTACCTTTCTTAAAGGAGGGCTTGTTGACCATCAACACATGATTATCCTTCTTGATGTCCACTTCCGCAGCCTTCAGCTTTGCGAAGAGCTCGGTGATCGTATCAGTGGAACCAATCTGATTATGAGTCACTACAAAACTTTTGTAGCTGGGAGGGAGTGATTGCAGAACCCTGTCAATCTTGAGCTCCTCTGGAATCGTGCATTCCAGTTGCTCAAGGCGTTGAGTGTAGCCCGACATCTTTATGGCGTGCTCACTAACGGAACTCCCTTCCTCCATCTTGCAGTTAAAGAACTTCTCAGAGATCTCATATCTCTCAGAACGGGCTTGAGTCTGAAACATGGTTTTCAGCTCCTCGAGAATCTCAAAGGGCCCGGGATAGGTTTCAAAACGATTTTGAAGCTCCGGTTCCATAGCAAACAACATGGTGCTCTTAATCACACCATAATCATCTTTGCGCGACTGATAGACAACTTTCTCATCAGCCAGCGCAGTTGCAGCAGGGGGGTCACCTAACGCTTTACCAAGGACATAGTCCTTTTGTCCGCCAGACAGAATGATTCTTAGATTGCGGAACCAATTGGTGAAGTTAGACCCATTGTTCCTAAGCTTTTCTTTCTCATCAAAAACGTTGAAGTTGAAGTTGGATTTGGCCATGTGATCTACAGTATTTGCAAGTACAATTTAGACTATGTTCATGATAAATAGTTCAACTTAATCAAATTACTAGATGAACTCCCACTAAATTCAACATCCCTCAAGTTGTTTAGTGAACACGATCCAAATTCACCACACCTAATCCGATCATCACGAGAAGAGATGTGGTTTCAATGGTGGACAACGAAGTGTCGATCATATCATTCATATGACTCATGCTTAACCTTTCGGTTCTTGTGTTCCGAGGCCATGTCTGTACATGCTAGGCTCGTCAAGTTAGACCCAAGTATTTCCGCGTGTGCAAAAACTGGCTTGCACCCGTTGTATGTGAGCGTAGAGTCTATAGCACCCGATCATCACGTGATGCTTGGACACGACGAACTTTCGCAACGGTGCATACTTGGGGAGAACATAGTTTTTATCTTGATCTTTAAGTGAGGAATCATCTTATAATGCTACCGTCGCGATCTAAGCATGATAAGATACATAAAAGGATAAACATCACATGCATATAACTTTATGTGACATGGTATAGCCTATCTTCGCGCAATGATCTCCATCTTGTGCGTTCCGGCATGATCTCCATCACTCCACCATGATTGCCTCCACCACGAATAGCAACTACAACTATTGCTAACTACTTAGCGATAAAGTAAAGCTATTACATGGCGTATAAGAAGTTGACTCGCAGGTCATACACAATTATAAAGACAACCATATGGCTCCTGCCGGTTGTGTACTCATCGACATGCAAGTCGTGAAACATTACAAAACATGATCATCGCATACAATATACACATCACATCTTGGGCCATACCATATCACAGAAAAACACTCCCTGCAAAAACAAGTTAGACGCCTCTACTTTGTTGTTGCATGTTTTACGTGGCTTTATGGGAGTAGATGCTAAGAACGATTCTTACCTACGGAAAGCCACAACGGTGATATTATGGTTGCCAAACTCCGGTGTTAATCCCATGAAAACTATAGTGAGAGAAACTGACATCCACCAGCCGCATGTGTGGAACAAGCCACACTTCAAGTGCGGAGCCGGTCTCGCGAACGACGTCGCGTAAGGTTGGTCTGGACCGCTTCAATCTCACTATCCCGCGTCATAAGAAGAACACAAACAAGAGGCTTGCAACAGAAAACATCAACGCCCGCAACAACCATGTTGCGTTCTACTCGTGAAACACATCTACGCATAGATCTAGCTCTGATACCACTGAAGGGTTTCGCGGCATAGTAAATCAAAATTTTCTATGGAGCGAACAGAGGGAAAGCCAAGATCTAATCTAGGAGATGCAAACAACGAGAGAGATTGGATTAGATCTTCATACCCTTGAAGATTCGCACAGCGGAACGTTCGTCGGAACGTGGGTGATGTAGTCGTACTCGCTTCTCCTCCTCGCGATCCGATCCGATCTAGCACCACAAGTGGAGGTGCCTCCATGAGATGCACACGTGCAGCACCTCGACGTCTCCTCCTTCCTCGGACCAGCGAGTATGGTGGAGAGATAGATTGGATCTACAACACGACGGTGTGGTGTATATGGTGGAGAATTTCTGCTGCAGGGCTTCGCCTACAAACAGTCGGGAGGGAGAGAGGAAGGTAGCAAGGCTGCTAGGGCTTGGAGGAAGGTGTGTGGGGGGAAAGGGGGCGCACCACCCCTCTATATATAGAGGGGGGGCGGCCAGCCCTTGCCCCTCCTCCAAGCATATCTCTAGTTTAAACAATTTAAACTCTCCCTTATCTAGAAATCCTATCTCTAGTTTAAACGATTTAAACTCTCCCTTATCTAGAAATTCTATCCCGAGATTTAAACGAGTCAAATCTCTCTAGAATCGGCTGGGCCCTATGGGGCCTTGTGCCCCTAGCCCAATGCGGCCAGGACACTCCCTCATAGTCCCATGCCCCCTCCCGGAAGGTGGGTCCACGTTGGTCCCCTTCCGGAAGGTTCTAGAAGCTTCCGGTACAATACCGATTAACCCGGAACAATTCTGAACTCCAAAAACTGCACTGCCTTATATGAATCTTATTCTCCGGACCATTCCGGAACCTCTCATGATATCCCGGATCCCATCCGAGACTCCGAACAAAAATTCATAAACCAATTATCCAATCTATCCTAGCGTCGAGACACGTTAAGTGTGTGACCCTGCGGGTTCGAGAATATGCAGACATGATCTTCTATCAATAATCAACAGCGGGGTCTGGGCACCCATATTGACTCCCACACATTCATCGATGATCATATCGGATGAACCACGATGCCAGGATTCAATCAATCCCATATATATATTCCCTTCGTCTCGCGATATTTTACTTGCCCGAGATTCGATCGTCGGTACCGTCATACCTTGTTCAATCTCGTTCACAGCAAGTACTTTACTCGTTCCGTAATCCGATATCACTTTGTGATTAACTCCTTAACCACATGCTTGCAAGCGGTGTTGATATCGATTACCGAGTGGGCCCGAAGTATATCTCTCCGACTTGGGAGGGACAAATTCCATCTCGATACATACAACCCAACAGATACTTTCCGATCACCTGAGAGACACCTTTATGATCACCCTCTCATAGGATGACGTTTGATGACCTCAAAGCTTTCTTCCGATACCAGGGAGTTGCATTATCTCATGGTCTAAGGAATACAATATTTGACATAGGAAAAGCTTCGCAAAGACGAACACGATGACACGATCTAATTGCTCTGCTTTGTTTGGGTCTATCCACCATATCATTCTCCCAATGATATGATCTCATTATCAATTGACAACTCATGTCTATGGTTAGGAAACCTTAACCATCATTGATCAATGAGCTAGTCTATAGAGGCGTACTAGGGACACGGTGTTGTTTACAAACCACACAAGTATTAAAGTTTCCGCTTAATACAATTCTAGCATGGAACATAAACTTTATCATGAACAAGAATTATAATAATAACATCTTTATTATTGCCTCTAGGGCATAATTCCAACATAAATAGAGGCCACCCCCGCACAATTTCTTCACACCATCTCACTCCCCTCTCCTCACTGATCGTGCCACACCATTCTCAGAGCAAGGCGAGCACCACCTCGCCGGAATTTCACTGAAGCCTGCCGCTGCCGGAGAAGAAGGGAGCCAGCGATTGGAGCCACCCCAGGAGAAGCCACCGGTACCAGGAGGTTTGCCGTCGTCGACTTCGTCGTTCGCCCTCCTCGCCGACCCTCGCCCGTACCCCGGTGATCTCCCATCACCCCTCACTGGCCGCGCTAGGTTTCGTTCTCGCCGGAGCTGTCTCGCGTCGACGATGACCCTCAGCCGTTAGATTAGAACCAGATCGAACGAACCACGTTTGCCCATACCGCTTCGCCCAGCCCCGTGTCACTGATGAATGGGGACACCCACTTAAGCAGCCCGCGGGAGCACTGCGCTTAGCAGGCCGGCCCGTTAGAATTTCCCGCGCAGCCCAGCAATTCAAATCAAACCTTTTCTTTTTAATTTCAAACACACTTGTGTACCCAACTTCAAAAATCAACCCAGATCGATTTAGTACACCAAATTAGATGAAACCAATTTTGTTGGAAAGGTCTGTGAATGCTTAATCCAAGCCCGTTGGATTCAAGTCATTTGGATCTGTGGATCACCCATAGCAAAAATAACAAGGCAGAAGCTTTTCTGCATTCAAACATTTTTCAAATTTAAACCATAAAAGCTTTTGAGTTGATTCCAACTCTCAAAAATCACATTCAACCATACCTTTCAGAATATATAAAAATATATATAGGTTACTTGCAGAAATAATGTTCAAGGAATAAAAGAATGCTTCATAAGCATTTCTAGCCACTTTAATTAATTAAAATAAAAGGGTAAAACCTTATTAAATTGTGACACCACTTTAAATAACATTCCCATGGACTACAACATGTGGTGATGACATGTGTCAACATGATCCCATGTTTAGTTTGAAGAATATTAAATCTTAAGTAGTTTTTCAATGAGTAGAAATTACTTTTCTAACATAAAAAGACTTAAACCAATCCTTAACCTTGTAATGTTAGAGATGATGCTAGATCATCTATAGGACCCTTGTGTGTGATGATTGCAAGTAGTTAAGTATTGTTTGGTGATTGTGTACCTCGTATTTATTCGTAGACGCTAGTACCGACCAAGGCTACGAAGAGGAAGGAGGATACTACGAAGAGGAAGCCGAGGAAAACTTCAACCACTGCTCTTCACAAGGCAAGCTTTACTAACCAAGTTGACCAATGCAAGCTAACCCTTGCAAGATACTATACCTATGCAAGCTTATATTGACATTGATTGCAAGCCTAATCCCACTAGTGTTTGTGCAAGTTAACACTTGCCATATACCCTATTGTTGCCACAAACTCATGCTTGTGATATGATTACTATATGCCTTAAGCGTATGTGACCATACCCACTTGCTAACCCAATCCTAGTTTTATGGCAAGCTTCTTACTTTATTTCTTTATCAAAGCTTACTTGGAGCCTGCTTAATAGTTTTGGTCAACACTAGACAGTTGTGCTGAAGGTTGCATAAAGAACATAAAATTTGGCCTAAGCTAGAAACCTTGATATCCGCGGATGATATAAGGTTGGACTTATTTGAAACCCCACTAGTTACCAACCACTATTAATACTACCCCCACCTGTAGATGCTAGTGCTAAGCATAAAACCTGATCAACTTTAGATGGGAATACTTGGTGGAAAAATGGTTATGAAAACCTTGGAATGATGGATCATTCTATTGAAATGTTTTGGACATGTGTTTCCAAACACTTGATGATTTTGGTGATGAAAATGTTGAGGCATGAGCCTTAGCCCTTTAGAAAACTGATGGTTGTCTGGATGCGATACCATTCCAATTTTATCGTACAACCACAATACCCGAAGATTGGGTAGGGCTTGACTGGAAACTTATATACCTTAGTATTAGTTCCCTCACGGCCAAGGTCTGAGCTGAGGCTACCTTGTGAAGATTGTCCACCTGTGCAGTACCCAAGATGACAGTGGTCATGGTTGGGAGGCCAAACTCACAGGAGAGGTGCTTATACTAGGGAGTGTAATTGAAAGGTTAGGATTGATTATCCGCATACTGAGTATGGTGAATTCAGGATTTGTTCCTGACGGATGTATCGAATGTTGTGGTGAAAGTGTACAATCTCTGCAGAGTGTCAAACTATTCGAATAGCCGCGTCCGCGGTTATGGACAGTTGGAGTGGCCATACTGTTCCCCCGTCAGACTTTTCAAAATGACTTGTGAAACGACTTGAGACTTTGACGTGACCACAACAGAGTTGTGACCAGAAATACAAGATCCCACCTAGGAGTTATAAAAATGTGAACAGCTTGAGAACTTAGTAGAAATAAACCTAGCTTTTGCAAAACAACCTTAGAGCCTAGTGTCCTATTATCCAAAAACCCCTTTACTTGTTAGTATTAGTTTGCGAGTATTTAAAGAGTACTCATGGATTTGTCCCTGGCTATTCCCATGGCCAGACTATGAAGAGGAGTACCTGGAGGATGGATCCCAGGAAGGTTACGACAACTAGGATCATCTCCCATCGTCAGCATTACCTGTGACCCCGAAGATGGAGCCTCGCCTACGCTACCGTTATTATTACGTATTCCGCTGCTTGATGTTGTATTAAGGATCGGATCATGAGATCCCTATTTGTGTAAGAACTTATGTATCGTTGTAATGGATAAAGTACTATGGTATCCAATTCTGTTATGTCTCGCAAAAATGATAATCCTGGGATTGCGATGTATGGCATAACAGGCATCTAGGATTGAAAAATCCGGGTGTTGACACACCCGCTCTGAGAAGTGGTGAGCACATCACCATGGCATGACAAACATACAGTTTTTTTCATCAAACGAGACAAAATCAGTTATCTTAACAACCAAACAACTTCTCAAAATTGCAAGAAAACTAGATATAGACAACAAACGAACCGCCAAACTTCGCCAAGCCCAATCTCCCTCCATGCAGCACCCATCGGGCCAAGTAAGAAAAAATAGAATTTTGGGCCCGACCAACCAAACACGCCCCAAGTAAGGGTCAAACAAGTTCAACATGGCGAACAAAAGTCAAAAACAGCCTCAAATGTGGCACACATGCAAACAAAAACAGGTTAGAGGAAAATTTGTGCAGCTTTCAATATTTTAGGTTTAAAATCATATTACTCTTGTTTCATAATATAAGACGTTTTAATATGCTATTTTAGTCTACCAAAATATTATATATTTTGGAATGGAGGTAGTGTAAAAAAAATGTTTTTTTTGGGATTTTCGCTCCAATCCTTGACATTTGTGGGCCAAAATTATACCTTTTCCAGTAAACAAAGATAGTGTACGTCAATGAACAGATATTGTTATAAGGGGCTGGGCCGTGATGCGGGCCAAAATCACGGATTCATCTATGGAACAATTTGTCTACAGTCCGTAACGCCAACTTGTACCTGACTCCCGATTTCTCAAAAAGAAAAACAACCTGACTCTATACCTAATAATAAAGTACGAAGTGTTTCTCCCGGTCCAACACTTTTTTAGACCATTTTGCCCTTAATAGTTTGAAGATATTATGGCGCCTGCCACCACCAAAGTAAAAAACGGGGGTTGCTTTCTCTGTTAGCACGCAAAAAAAGATCCCGAAGCATCATAACCTCTCTTGATCTATTCCATCCCGAAGCGTGAGAGGATACTCTGCTAGGCCCGCTCCGCGTCAAATTGCAGTGGGCCTGCTCCATGTCAAAGGGCAAATAATAAAAGCAAAACGCTGCCGAAAGATATGCTACTGTTGGGTCTTCTTCATGTTAAATTGAGCTGCCGAAAGGCATACTGTATGAATATTTTCTGTTCAATAATCCCACCTCGCTCTCTTATACCGAATCCTCCCAGTTTATATAGGTCAAATTTTGTAGAATATCCAGTCGCCTTGGAAACAAACAACAGCAGCCTATGATTTGCCTAATATGGTTATTGAAGTGAATGGAATTAAAGGAGGAATGGAACGCCAAGAGAAGGGATAATCATGCGGGGAAAAGAGCTGGGATTGCATATCACACAAAAATCCCTCGGTTGAGCAGGAACCAGATGGGATCATGCGTCCCCTGCTCCGAAGAACGAGCTAGCATGGAGAATTAGGGGAGAGGGGCCCGCTGCCTCTCCGATGGGGAGAGGCGATGGGGGACGACCGTGTGGCGGCATCAGAGCTCTATGGATAATAAGGAGCGATTTGATAGGCCCTCCTTGCCGGTAGAATTTGCCACTACCGCTTGAGTTTTTCTCTCTCTTGGAGACTCTCTCTCTTGATGAATATGGACCTTATCTGCTTAATCGTTTTACAAAAAGATCGCTCAATTAGTAGGAATTAGCAAATGAGAGAACCAGTGTACCTTTTTTGTGTTTTAATCAATCCAGGCCAAATTTCCTTGGACCCGATGCATACATAAAGAATATACATACCACATCTACACACACACGGTACGAGAAAAAATCAAACCAGAAAAATCGGTAAATACAGAAAGAAATGTAATATATAGTACTTATTTTTTTCAAGATACTTTCCATTTTTTCGATCAAATTTCAGGGCTTTCCATTTATACACCTGAATTGTAGCGTGCGCATCCGTGATCAAACTCTTTATACGTAAATCGTGTGTCGTCTCTATAGTCCTTCTAACACAGTTAAATAAAATTCTACCTTTTTTCTAGATTGCAATTTCTATCTTCTATTGTACCAAAAAGACTAGGTGAATTTAGATGAGAAGTTTGTTTTCTCCCGTTAACAAAAACCGATTGAAAAATAGATGTCCTTCATGTAATAATTGGACAGGGTACTCGAGTAATATTCGGAACATATTTCAGCATCCACGTTTTTTTTTACAATGTGCCTGAAAGGCCAAAGAAACAAATGTTATGATCTTAATGCATATGCCAACAAAAAGCAAATTCGAGGATATATCAGCATTTGTAGAAAAGCTAAACAACAGTCGAAAAAAGCAACGTGCAAATCATTGCTATAGTGTGTGGGTAGTGTTAGAACGAGAAACTAAAAACAATAAGATAATATAAATGTTGATCATTGCTACAATTTGCACCTGTTTCTACTCGAAGGTTTGATGCCTTCATGGTCCTGCGAGACATTTGACCAAAAAGGGATGATATTTGAGTTCATTCAATGTAAATTAATTATATATTTTTAACGAATTACAATTCAATTATACAAAGTAGGTTCTAATTATGTTTTAGATAATATCTGGCTATTTCTTTATATGCCCTTGAATTATGTTTACACGTGGACGTGGGGTAAGAAAAAATTCAGCAAGCTTGTACGCCTCTCTAAATCAAGAGCTTTTGCTAGCTCAAACTCTTACATCCAATAGGATGATTTTCAGTTCTAATAATCAAGAGGTGGTCTTGATCGAGAAGGACAATGATCATTCAAATGTTGCAAACATGTCTATCCCTACCGTAGTGAAATTATTTGTGGCATAATAAATATTTATTAAAACTTGTTCCGAAGGGGCCATGGAGGCCGGCCCTTGGCGGCGGCACAATGTTTTATCCCGGTGCAACGCACGGGCACTTTTGCTAGTCTCTACTAAAAACACTACAGCACGATGCAGTTCAGGCACTACGGAAATTCCTAGTGAAATACGCATGGAAATCTAACCGAGAATAAACCTCATGAACTCTATATATATAGACTGTGTAGCAGCACCGGTCACTGAACGCACTGTTGGAAACAGACAGGATTGTTCAGTCACACAGGAAAGGGAACCAAACTGACGCAGTTCATGCACTACGGAAATTCCTAGTGAAATCCGCATGGAAACGTCAAGATTTTATAACCAAGAATAAACGTCATGAACTCTCTATATAGACTGTGTAGCAGCACACTGTTGGAAACAGACAGGATTGTTCAGTGAAACAGATCCTGAGTTGGAGACATCCCAACGGAAGACATGATATATCTCGGTGGTATCCCAGCCCAGTGGTCGTGCGCACTAATCATTCACGGGTAGATTTGTTAGAGTTCGGATTCGGAAACCATGGCATTGCTAGTCCTAGGATCTAGACAACAACAGTCCGCATTTTTTGCGCGTGCTCTTCCTGAATTATTTCCTTCGGATAATCTCGCTGATCAGCATTTAGCTGTGCATTGGGCTGTAGTATTCAGAGCATATATAGGCTTGAAACGTCGTGGTCATCTGACTCACCGACGCACAAAACTTCCGGGGAAGAAGACAAACGGCTCTGGTCAAAACATTCCTGATGGCCATCACTCTATTCCGTGGATGTAATTATCCGGAGAAAATTTGACCTGGCAAATGATGACCACTCCGGTGTTTCCAACTTGCGTACTAAAAGAACTCCACAATGTTCGTCAGAGTTGTGAATCAGATGGATCCATTCTCGAAAAAAAGGAAGAATCGGCTGTATCTGACCTAAAATTTACAGAACAGGTGATCTCATGGATCTCTGTCGCTTCCTGTGGAAAGAAGCAGTTGAGTCTGGCTTTGGCATGTTGCCGGAAGCCCCTGGTTCTTGCCGTTTAAACTATGGTTATGATCGATAAATTTAAGTAAGGTCATTGCAAATGAAGTCGAGTGTTTGACAGTGTGAGTGACCAATGTGGACTTGGCTCCAAGCGAGTGTGCTAAATGCAGCATTAGTTAGGTCACTGATGGTGGTCCAATGCTGCTTGGGCGTGGTTAGCTCTGCTGCATCTATCCTTCTTTTTTGCTGATACTGGAACAGTCGTGGACGAAAGGTTATGTAACTGACGTTGTTTTCGACCAAGTTGCAGCTTGAGCGAAACATTAAATTTAGAATGGTGGCTATGCTTATCCACGTGTGAGATCTGTCAATTATGTCGGCTTGGCAATTTGTTCCTAGTGTTTTCTTTAAACATATCTTTGTTTTTGTTTCTTTGTCTTGATTACCAAAACACATTCTCTCGTGTCATAGATGGAGAGATCAGTTAGAACTCTTTATGTCTTGGTTGGCGTTTATATGGCATTTTAAGATGATAGAGTATATCCACTTTTAATTACCAGCAGATGACGGCTTAGGTACGTGACCCCTCCTCCTCCCGCACCCGCGTGGCGGCGCCGCGCCGCGCCGGTCGGCCTTTCCTCCCCGCCGAGCCCTTCCTCCCGTGATCTCTCCTCCCCACCGCCGCCGCCTAGATCGTCTCCAGGCAAAGACCTGGGGGCGTGGCGGCGTCCCTGATCCCGATCTGGCGGGAAGGCGGCGGCGTTCGTCCCGGCTGGTTTGGCGGCGTTGTTGCTGCGAGCGGCGGCCGGTGATCCTCGACCCAGATGGCGGCAGACGGTGGCGGGGATCTGGGCTTAGCCGCGATCTGTCCCGTCCGTTGGCCTCGACGCTGGCGCCCAGGCGACCCGGGCCTTGTCCGTGACACTAGGGCGCTTGGGGCATCTGCCCCCGACATGGTGGTGGTGGTCTCCTTCTCCGTCAGAATGGTCGGCCGGGTGGTCTTGCCGTCTTGCGGCGGATCCTGCTAGTTTCCGACGGATGGCGTGGGGGTTGCTGGCTCGGTTTCAATAAAGCAGATGGTCTTGGATCCCTCTTAAGCCAAGACGATGATCTGCCGGATGTTGGTCTTCATTGATTTGGTTTCTGTGTCGTGTTTCGGAAAGCTCCGTCGGCGAACTCCATAAGTGCTATCATGATGTGAGTTTGCTGGAAGGATTGAATTCGGTCGTACACACCCATATGTTATCCTGACCATTTGGTTTTAGAGGGTGTGCTTCGAAGCTTTGTTGGCTGTTATTATCATGGAGCATGTTCTCGTTCCATGGTGCTGACGGAGAAAGTCATGGAGACCGAGATCTGAGGACAGACAATGGTGGTTCGAGTCTGGATGGTGATGAGGAATTGGCTAAGTGACTTGTGAATTGGAGCAGTGGCATCAAGTGGGGCGACTGCACATGAGAGGTTTATGGTCCTACCTCTCAGGATGAAAACCCAGGGTCTGGCCTTAATTGGTTGTCTCTGGCAATGGCCTTGTTGAAGGTATTGTTTTGAGAGCGTGGACTTTCTTCAGGGTGAAAATCTAGATCTTTGATCGGGCGATGACGGTGTTTGTGCATTGTTCACTTCTTGGAGGCATCGTTTTTGGAGAAGCTGGACTTCTGACGTTGTCTTGGTGGTGGTAGTACTGCTGTTTCAATAAATGAGTCACTGTAGCGGAACTTTTTTTTTATAATTTTTTTTTTATGGTTGTGTGTATCCGTGTGGCCGATAGGGCATGCGTTGTTGCAGAGGCCGGGTGTAATTGATATGGTCTGATATTAATATATGCTCCTTTCTAAAAAAAAATTCACTTTTAAGACCAAACATGACTAGCTTGGCTAAACTAACAGTCCAATTCATACACGGGTAGGGTGTTAACTGTGAACGCAATTCCAAAATTGCAGTCATTACATAATAACTGTACCCACATATATAGCAATGCAAATAGGTTCAACATGGATGCTGTACTATGTACAGACATGACGCACACGCCACAAGACCAATCAGCGTCTTCGTTTCGTACGTACTCTGCATAATTACACCTCATGCAGCTATTGGTTGGTTGCTTAGCAGATGGCGCAGGAGTTGGGGTTCTCCTCCATGCTCTGCACAACGTAGTGGTTGTTCATGTACGGGTTGTGATAAGCATAAGCTGATCTGTACTGCCACTGGTTCATGAGCTCGGCAAAGAGCTGCTGCTCCGTCGGCTGCGGCGGCTTCTTCTCGACGTCGTCCTTCTTGGCACCATCGCCCTTGCCGTCGCCCTCCTTCTTGGCACCCTCGCCTTCCTTCTTGGCCCCGTCGCCTTCCTTCTTCGCGTCGGCGCCGTCCTCCTCTTTCTTCTTCTCCGGCTCCTTGGCCGGGCCGACGGAGTCGATGGACGCCGCCCACATCTTGCGCAGCTTGCTCACCAGCACCACCGGGTCCACCATGCCGATCACCGTCATCTTGCGGGTCGCCATGTCAACGGACAGCTCGTCGATGCCTGCACGCGAAACCGAGCAAAACAACGGTTCCTTCTAGTTTATTTATCTTCTCATCTTCGATGTACCAGCATACCGAGAGAAAAATCAAGCAGATAAAAATGAGCTTCGATCTATAGTTCGTACCGACGAGCACCGAAACGGCCTTCATGGCCTTCTGCTTGTCCTTCTTGTCGTGCAGCTCCAACTTCACCACAATTTTCTGTACCGCCAAAATTGAAGCTCGAGCAGGTTAGGATATGCGAGTAAAGAGGGAAAAAGCAGAGTGTAGAGGGAGTGAAGAAAAGGGAAATTGTTCTTGGATTCTAAAGCAAGATCCTAACTACTAGATCAATACCCTGAAAAGGCGACCAGCTTTACACCGAAGTACCGTGATGTACGTACGCATAAAGAAACCAGAACAGATTCCTAGCACGAACCTTCGACATGTCACCCATGCGCGAGCTGAGCACCAGCTGATCTGATCGACGGAGGCTGCGCAGTGAAGAGACGAAGGCAGGATACGGCCGGTGAAATAGATCGACGGATAGAAGGGAATATATAATGGTGGGGTTGAGGAGGTGTGCGGGAATAGAATGATGGCTGGAAAGGCAACGGTGGAGGGGCGGCTGACATGCCTAGCTAGAAGGAGAAGGAAGGTGTAAATAAAGGTTGGAGCGACGGGGAGCGCCAGCGTCACGTAAACAGCACGGGGGAGGGAATTGGCGGGGAAAGTGAAAGCCGGTGAAGGCCAAATAGTTGTTCTCTTCCTTCCTCTAGGTGGCCTCTTTTCCTCCTCGGAGCATCTCCGGCGAACTCCGAGACAAATTTTGGAAACAAATGTCTGATTTGTAGTTCCGCACAAATGTCAACTTTGTCCATTTTTGTTTTTCATCATGTCTTTATCTTTTTATCATTTTCAATCCAAGTGTAAATATTTTAACACGTGTAAATTTGACACTGCCTTAAACATCTGAGATGGCATAGTACAAAAAATTTCAAATTCAAATTTTGGACAAAACTAAGAGTACATAGGTTGTGCACAAACAACACAATCTAACGATTTGATATCGCAGACTACAACATTTCAGCTTCTTTTTTCGATAAAGAATAGTATATTAATACTTCGAGTGCATCTGACCTCTAGAACAACTCAACATCACAACTCAAGCCATCGAAAAGTATATTAGAAACAACCTCGAAACTTGATCTTGTGGATCTCTCTTTCATCAAACATATACTCCACTGAAAAATAAGATAAAACCAAGATATAAAATGAAGGAGAGGAAAGTTCAACAATGTAGCTTGCAATTAAGCAAAGGGAGTATCCTCTCAAGGTTGTGAAGTTCAGATTCACCATCATGTCTCCTCCAAGCGGAGTTCCACTATCTTTGATGAAATTGTTCCAATCTAGAGTCCAAGATCCCCAAACCTTGTTGTTATCCAATATTTTGAGTTCTTTTTATGTGAGAGCTTCATGTGTTAACCAGAAAAGAATTTTCGTATCCCATATTTAGTTATAGTGGGAAAATATCTGGGTGAGGGCAGCCCGTGGTTTCTAGCTCAATTTGGGGGTTTCATCATGATACGTCCAAAACGTACCTACTTTTCCGAACATTTTTACTATTATTTTTCCTCTAAACTTGTGTGATTTGGATAGAACTAACACGGACTGACGTTGTTTTCAGCAGAATTGCCTTGGTGTCTAGTTTTTATGCAGAAAATTAACTTTCAGAAAAAATCCCGAAAAATATGCCAAAAATCCTATTTTACGAGAACACTCACGGAGCCAGAAAACGAGACGAAGGAAGGCCATGAGGGGCCCACACCCCCTGGCCACGCCTGGAGGGGGTGTGGCCACCTCTGGCACCCTCTCGGCCTTCCTCTTCGCCTACTTAAAGTCTTCTGACCTAAAAACTCAGGGGGGTACGACATTTTTTCAGAAAAAGTTTCGTTGCGCCGCCACCACCAGAATCCACGATTCGAAACCAGAAACTCCGTTCTGGCACCATGCCGAAACGGGGATTTGGAGGAGATTATCGCCATCATCATCACCGATGCCTCTCCATCAATCATCCGTGTTTCCTCCATCCATGAGTGAGTAATCCCCCGATGTAGGCTATGGAGATGGTAGAAATCTGTCAAAACAGACCAGCAGGTAGAAAACAATTTTTTTGAAGACCTTCTGTTGCTCAAATCAAAAAGTATTGAACTAACAAAAGTTAGCTAACAACCTGGGGGATTTATTCAGAAAATTACAGCTCAATCTGACTTACAGAAAGTTTACACGAATTTTTACAGTGGAGCACAAAAATCTGTTTCGGGACAGCAACTCCCCAAATCTTACTTCTCTCTCATTAGAGGTTATTATTGGCACAATAAGAAAATTAAAATGATAAGGAGCGTTTATTACAGAGGTAATAACTTCCAAGACTCAAGAAAACTTTTGGGTTATCTCCCAATAAGTACTTTTCTTTAACGCCTTTAAGTTAGGCACAAGAAGCAAGAATCAAGTATTTTCAAATGAAGAAGCATTTCGATCAATACTCGAAATCTCTTCAACTAGGAAAGGTATCTCATCCAAATGAGTTTTACATGATCCTTTCTTATCTCTCTTAGGTTCACTACTTTCATCAAATGGGTTTTCAGGAACAAGACAATCAAAATTCTTTTCTAAGGCTTCATGCATTCCTACAAGTTTAAAAGGTATGAGTATCTTAATTTCCTCTCTGGGTTTTGTTTTATCTAAAGTACCCATAACATCTACTATGATCCTAGCATATTAAAACGTTCAAAGACCTTTTTGGCTTCCTTAGCAACACCATTGAAGTCTTTTAGCAAAGTTTCTAGGATAAAATCTCTCTTTTCAGCATCCTCTTCTTCTTTTTGTTTAAGAAACAAAATTTGCATCATGGGGTTAAGGTTAACAAACCTAGCCTCCAACATGTGAACTAAAGAAGTTGCAGCAATTTCATAATTAGGAGCAAGTTCTGCTAAAGATCTATCCTTAATATCCTCATGTTTGCTAACATGATTAAAAAATTCTTCAATATTTTATTTCCCAATTATATGGCCACTACCTATTGAAAGGTCTTTTAGGGTGAACTTGGGGATCAACATGGTGAGCTAGAGCAAGGTGACAACTAGAGTAGGAACTAATATTTTTGTGTTTTTGATAGAAGAAAGCAAACCAAACTAAACTAATTTTTTGGATTTTTTGATAAAAAGAGGCAAACAAAACCAAGCAAAAGAAACTAAGCAAAACAAAAACAAAGTAAAGAGAAAGATTGTGAAAGACACCCCCTGTGAAGCCGTCCTTAGATTCCCCGGCAACGGCGCCAGAAAACCTTGATGCTGGCTCAGTTCAATATAGAGCTTCGTTGGGATACCCCAAGAGGAAGGTATGATGAGCACAACAGCAAGTTTTCCCTCAGAAAGAAACCAAGGTTATTGAACCAGTAGGAAGAAGGAAACGGCTCAAAGGTGTTGCTAGCAACTTGGAAACCTGCACAACACAAACTCAAGACTTTGCCCCAACGAACAGTGAGGTTGTCAATATCACCGGTTTGCTAAAAACAAAGGATTAAATGTATGGTATGGAAGGTAATGGTGGTTTGCAGAAAGTAAACAGTAACAGTGGAAGATGTATCAATGGTAAAGATTGGACCGGGGTCCATATTTCACTAGAGGTGTGTGGCATCCCGCAAAACCACTACTAGAAAATCGCGTTGAATTTGTGCATTGCATCGTCATCATCATGCATTGTTTGCCAAAACTATTTCGCAAAGCCCGTTTTGTTTTCTAAGACGCCCCATCTTATTCAAACGCCAAACCCCGGGGCTCCGGAGTATTTTGTTTTGTTGCTACCGGTTTGCAAACGGTCCAATTAAAAATAAATAAAATATTTATTTATTTTAGTAGGGGCAGTCGAACGGGCCGAGTAGACCCGAACGACCACCCCTGTTTTTAAATCGGTCCAACCTGCCGCCCCATCTAAATCCTAAACGCACCAACTATCCTACCCACATCCCCTGGCCACCTCACCCTGCCCAATAGCATCTCGCCACCTCAGCTTCCCTCTCCCCTCACCCAATCCCACACTGCCACTTGTCCCTCCCTCTCTCTCCTTGGACCCTCTCAACCCACCCAGCACACACCGCCAGCACAGCACCCTCTCCCCCACCTCCCCGCGCGGCCCACTTCCTACTGCCACTGCCCCTGGGTCCCACCCCCCTGCCTCCACGCGCCCGCCACGCGCTTTCCACGCGCTGGCACGCGCCCCGCACGCACCAGACCCCTCCCTCCCTGGCCGCTGGGCCCGCGTCCACCTCCCCGCGGGACCCACCCGGGCATCCCTCCCCCACGCACCCTCCTCTCCCTGGCCCGTCTTCCTCCTCACCCGACCCTCCCGCGCCGCTGCCCTCACCGCCTCGCCTCACCCCTCCCTAGCGCCGCCGCTCCCTCCCCGCATCGCCTCGCCGCCCCGCCGCCTTCGCCCGCCTCTCCGCCCGCGCCGCTCCGCAGCAAGCCGCCGCGCGCCCGCGCCCTGCAACCATCCCGCCACCAGCGCGAGCCCCGCGCCAGCCGCCGCCGCTCCCCACCCTCAGCGGCCTCGCTTGCTCCGCGCCCGCCAGGCCTCGCTCGCCCCTCCGCCGTTCCGCGCCGGCGACCGCACCTCCCGTCCGCCGCCGCGCGCCTTCCGCGGCCCGCGCTCCGCGCGCCGCCCGGCTACGCCCCGCCTCCGTCGACCCCGCCCTCTGCCCACCACCCCAGCACCCCGCGCCGAACCACCCCCTCCATCCTCGCCCCGGCGTCAGCTGCCGCGTGCGCCTCCGCCCCGACCCTGGCACCGACAGCGCCGCCCGCGAGCGACCCACCGACCGCTGGTGGACCCCGCACCCTCCGTGCTGGGCCTCTGCCGTGTCACTGTGGTGGGCCCTGTTGCGTGCTGGCCTGCAGGTGCTCTGCGAGGACTATATCAGTCCAGGACATCCGGTGGTTCCGGGACGCCAAGTACCGCTACACGGGGCCGAAGACCGCAGACGCCAAGTTTCCGGATTCAAGGCGTCGCAACCTCGATTCCGAAGACCGATCCCGCAACCGGCGTCGTACCAAGATCCCCGGAAAAACCCCGTCACCGAACAAGTCCGCCGTCGACAATTGAAGCCGGCACCCTTCAAGATCTTCTCCCCGTTACGACAAGACCGCCTCACGGACCCGAAGACCGTTTCCGCCGTGCAACAAGATCGACATCACGGACGCGAACCCCGAAGCCGAGAACCCCGACAAGAACCACGACACGGATCACCGAGCACTTCTTCACGGAATCGAAGGCGCCGAGGACACCGAGACTCCGGTGCGGCAAGCACTTCACCCCGGACGCCAAGACCGACGCGATGGCGCGGACCCAACAAGACCCTCGCAACGGCAAGATCGACACCGTGGAATCGACAAGACCTACGCGACGACAAGAACGACACCGACCTGGAAGCACCGTTTCGCCCCCGACACCAAATCAAGTCCGTCTTCCCGGAACGCCGAGAACTTCCCCGATCCGAAGACCCCAACCCCTAAGTCCGAGAACGCGTCCGCCGAACCCCGAACCCCAGATCCGTCGAACCCTAGACCCTGGACCCCGAGACCGGCCCCGAACCCCGGAACCCCAAGACCGTCGAGACCCCTCAATGTGTGAACCCCTTATCCGAGCACCCTATTTTATAACATAATAACAACTTGTTGCATATTTAATTTTCATCTCGCAAGCATATCATTGGTTGGGGGCCTTATGCCGATTCACCTAATAATTAAATATGGGGCCCATATGCGGGCAAATCTAGCCTTATATTGGCCTCATTTAAATTGGTGTAGCGAACCCGGTACTATCTTCTGCCTTGTTAAACAACATTTAATTTGCGGGGTTCTAAACAACTGGAACTTGTTAATCAATTGTCGGGACCCCAGTTCCACCTAATATGACCTAATTGCATCGTACTTTTGCCATGCCATACATCATACATGCATCATGCCCGATCTTCCGCCTTTGTCTTAAAAATTGCATCCGGTGTTCCTTCTAGTGTTTTGCTTCTTCGCGGATAAGGCCGTTGAGTTGATGTGAGCTTCGTCCCGATCTTCGGTTGTTCCTTCGACAATGTTTTCAGGCGAGCATCTCCCCCTTTCTACCTATCTTACTTTTATAGTATTTACTTCCCTCCTGTTGATCTATTGCTATCTGTGTTGCGATGCTTTAGTTTTCGTACCCGTGAAATCCCTTGCAGCCCTATATTGCCTTGGACACACCCTATTCCCTGTTGTTTGGTAGATAGTTGGACTTGCGCGTCGTAGTCGCTTGCTCTAGTGCTGTTGTGTGTCGTCCTATGCCACAGTTTCTGATGTATTGCCGCATGTTGATGTTGGAGATGATTCTAGTTTTACTTATCGTCACTTTAATTTCTGTTTAACAACTAAAATTGAAATAAGCAGAGGCATCGGTGGGTGATAGATAATATTTGGTTTCCGAACGCCCACTTGTGTCCCGTAAGACCCCGAGTACTTGATACCTGTTCCTTGATTTATCGCGCTATCCACATATGGGGAGTATGGGCCCCCCTTAGCCAGAGCTTGATTCCGTCTTATTTCTTGGGGCCACTAACTAGTTTGAGGTTTTATTACGATCCTGTACTTATGCCATGTTTTACTGCTTTATTTACGATTGTGCGAGGAGCACACTGTACTGTTTAGGAGCGGGACACGATTCCGCGGTGTCGACAAGCCCAGCCACACTTTCGGGTTCCCAGTCGTTCACAGCCGTCCACCCAAACCTTGAGGCCGTCTCGGAGCTTGCTTACTCCGTTGCGGATTCTACTTAAGGGGTGGCCCCCTGAAATATTTCTGAATCTTGTGATTGCTCTGTCGTGAGACCTCGTTGGGTTTTGATTTGGTTTTTCCGAGGTTGATCGTGTGTGTGTTGCTATTTGTGCACCCCGGCCGGGTTAAAACTTTCTGAAAGCCGTGTCCGCGGTTATGGACGACTTGGAGCACAGTATCTCGATCATAGACAAGCATAACTAAGGTTTATTGCTATAAATTTGACTTTATAATGACTAGTAACCAGCTTCACTATAATGGAATGGCTAAATAATACTGCCCACAATTGCTTGTTTAGATTGTCGCTTGCGACCATTGTACCTGACTAGTAAGTATTGCTACTACAACGGAATGGCGTAATAAAAGTATCAACAACTGCTGGGTTTTCGGGTTTATCTCATGCTATCTGCATCTGATTAGTAATTATTGCAACTACAACGGAATGGTTAACTAAAAGTGCCCACTGCTTATTTTATCAGGACGACTATCTTTAACCTGACTAGTAATTGCTGCAACGATAACCGAATAAATAAAACTGCCAACTGTGTGAGTTCCTCGGTTGCCTTCCTCGATCGGTGTCGAGGGGGAACGCCAGGATGGGTTTGTTGGTGATAGCTTCAGGTTGGATCCGGATAGGTCATTCTCACCCCTCTCTGATAACCGCCAGTTGTATCGAGTCTCTATAGGTTGTTCAGTGCATGCTGTCGCTGCCGCTCCAGTCCACCATACCTATGTAGGCGAGGACCGCCGAATTCTAGCCTCGCCGTGTACTGGCCTCAGTACTGACGCTCCTCTTTTTCCTTTGCCCTTTGTCGGCACCCCTTTTGTTTAAGCAGGTTGTGAGATCGACGTCGTTAGCAGGGTTACCCTTCCGGCTTGGCCTGGGCAGGGTTATGGACGCCATTGGTTAGTCTTCAGGGCTCTTAGCCCCATTTGCTTCTTGTCCGTAGTCGGACGCTCTACCGTTTTCAAGGTGATTTGGATCTTGTATATTACATCTGTATTCTTGACTCCTTGAGTCACCGTTATATATATCTGTTCTGTGGGTCCCATCGAGGACTGTTGTGTAATGTTATTACTTCGTTTTCCACCCGCACGAAAGTGCCTGGTGGGCACCTTTGAATCGTTTCTATGCGGGTTTGGCGAATTTTGCTCAAACTTGCATAGGTCCGATTTTGAGGGTGTTACAGAGTGGTATCAGAGCACAGCAGTTGCGATACCCCACAAGTCCAGCCTGTAGGATAACCTAGCTAACGGCCGAAGTAGAGTGTCAAAACTATTTTTGAAAATCGGTTGGATAGCTCTGATTAGGTCTGATTTTACTCCTTACCCCTCTGCTATTCCCCTCTTATCTCGACGTGTTTTGAATCTGCCCTCTTATCTTTTCTGTGAGTCCAGGATTTCTCGTGGTTGGGTTTCCGTCGTACCTTCAGGGTTTCGTTTCCTCCTTTGGTCTACGGTGTTCTACTATCCGGTGATCATGCTATCTGAGGAATCCGTCTGCTGTGGTACCATTCTTTGTTCCTTGTTTGTTCCTTCCGGTGTTTTTCCGACGCGACGACATCCTCTACGCCAGATCCGATGCAGAGTCTGCATCACTCCTTTGATCCGAACCTCGCTTGTCGAGATCTTCAGTCTGAATCTTGAGGGTTGGTTGCATAATCTGTCTATTCGTGTACATAGTAATGCTTTGAGTGCGGGATGGAGTCGCGACCATACCACTACTCTTATCATTCGCTTATGTACATTGAATGGTGGGTCGATGCAATTTTACCCCGTCCATGGGAGTTAGAGGTGGCCTTACCTTCAACTTCGTCCGTTGTTTTCCGGAGTGTTCTCTTGATGATCGGGATCAACGACCTCTTGTTAGTGGTGTCGCGAAGATCTACATGATGCGAGAAGACGGAGAACGCCGACCTTCCTTCCGGTACCATGAGGCGGATCTCGAGGGCGAGATCCATTGTTAGTGGTGTCGAATTGTGGCATCCCGCAAAACCACTACTAGAAAATCGCGTTGAATTTGTGCATTGCATCGTCATCATCATGCATTGTTTGCCAAAACTATTTCGCAAAGCCCGTTTTGTTTTCTAAGACGCCCCATCTTATTCAAACGCCAAACCCCGGGGCTCCGGAGTATTTTGTTTTGTTGCTACCGGTTTGCAAACGGTCCAATTAAAAATAAATAAAATATTTATTTATTTTAGTAGGGGCAGTCGAACGGGCCGAGTAGACCCGAACGACCACCCCTGTTTTTAAATCGGTCCAACCTGCCGCCCCATCTAAATCCTAAACGCACCAACTATCCTACCCACATCCCCTGGCCACCTCACCCTGCCCAATAGCATCTCGCCACCTCAGCTTCCCTCTCCCCTCACCCAATCCCACACTGCCACTTGTCCCTCCCTCTCTCTCCTTGGACCCTCTCAACCCACCCAGCACACACCGCCAGCACAGCACCCTCTCCCCCACCTCCCCGCGCGGCCCACTTCCTACTGCCACTGCCCCTGGGTCCCACCCCCCTGCCTCCACGCGCCCGCCACGCGCTTTCCACGCGCTGGCACGCGCCCCGCACGCACCAGACCCCTCCCTCCCTGGCCGCTGGGCCCGCGTCCACCTCCCCGCAGGACCCACCCGGGCATCCCTCCCCCACGCACCCTCCTCTCCCTGGCCCGTCTTCCTCCTCACCCGACCCTCCCGCGCCGCTGCCCTCACCGCCTCGCCTCACCCCTCCCTAGCGCCGCCGCTCCCTCCCCGCATCGCCTCGCCGCCCCGCCGCCTTCGCCCGCCTCTCCGCCCGCGCCGCTCCGCAGCAAGCCGCCGCGCGCCCGCGCCCTGCAACCATCCCGCCACCAGCGCGAGCCCCGCGCCAGCCGCCGCCGCTCCCCACCCTCAGCGGCCTCGCTTGCTCCGCGCCCGCCAGGCCTCGCTCGCCCCTCCGCCGTTCCGCGCCGGCGACCGCACCTCCCGTCCGCCGCCGCGCGCCTTCCGCGTCCCGCGCTCCGCGCGCCGCCCGGCTACGCCCCGCCTCCGTCGACCCCGCCCTCTGCCCACCACCCCAGCACCCCGCGCCGAACCACCCCCTCCATCCTCGCCCCGGCGTCAGCTGCCGCGTGCGCCTCCGCCCCGACCCTGGCACCGACAGCGCCGCCCGCGAGCGACCCACCGACCGCTGGTGGACCCCGCACCCTCCGTGCTGGGCCTCTGCCGTGTCACTGTGGTGGGCCCTGTTGCGTGCTGGCCTGCAGGTGCTCTGCGAGGACTATATCAGTCCAGGACATCCGGTGGTTCCGGGACGCCAAGTACCGCTACACGGGGCCGAAGACCGCAGACGCCAAGTTTCCGGATTCAAGGCGTCGCAACCTCGATTCCGAAGACCGATCCCGCAACCGGCGCCGTACTAAGATCCCCGGAAAAACCCCGTCACCGAACAAGTCCGCCGTCGACAATTGAAGCCGGCACCCTTCAAGATCTTCTCCCCGTTACGACAAGACCGCCTCACGGACCCGAAGACCGTTTCCGCCGTGCAACAAGATCGACATCACGGACGCGAACCCCGAAGCCGAGAACCCCGACAAGAACCACGACACGGATCACCGAGCACTTCTTCACGGAATCGAAGGCGCCGAGGACACCGAGACTCCGGTGCGGCAAGCACTTCACCCCGGACGCCAAGACCGACGCGATGGCGCGGACCCAACAAGACCCTCGCAACGGCAAGATCGACACCGTGGAATCGACAAGACCTACGCGACGACAAGAACGACACCGACCCGGAAGCACCGTTTCGCCCCCGACACCAAATCAAGTCCGTCTTCCCGGAACGCCGAGAACTTCCCCGATCCGAAGACCCCAACCCCTAAGTCCGAGAACGCGTCCGCCGAACCCCGAACCCCAGATCCGTCGAACCCTAGACCCTGGACCCCGAGACCGGCCCCGAACCCCGGAACCCCAAGACCGTCGAGACCCCTCAATGTGTGAACCCCTTATCCGAGCACCCTATTTTATAACATAATAACAACTTGTTGCATATTTAATTTTCATCTCGCAAGCATATCATTGGTTGGGGGCCTTATGCCGATTCACCTAATAATTAAATATGGGGCCCATATGCGGGCAAATCTAGCCTTATATTGGCCTCATTTAAATTGGTGTAGCGAACCCGGTACTATCTTCTGCCTTGTTAAACAACATTTAATTTGCGGGGTTCTAAACAACTGGAACTTGTTAATCAATTGTCGGGACCCCAGTTCCACCTAATATGACCTAATTGCATCGTACTTTTGCCATGCCATACATCATACATGCATCATGCCCGATCTTCCGCCTTTGTCTTAAAAATTGCATCCGGTGTTCCTTCTAGTGTTTTGCTTCTTCGCGGATAAGGCCGTTGAGTTGATGTGAGCTTCGTCCCGATCTTCGGTTGTTCCTTCGACAATGTTTTCAGGCGAGCATCTCCCCCTTTCTACCTATCTTACTTTTATAGTATTTACTTCCCTCCTGTTGATCTATTGCTATCTGTGTTGCGATGCTTTAGTTTTCGTACCCGTGAAATCCCTTGCAGCCCTATATTGCCTTGGACACACCCTATTCCCTGTTGTTTGGTAGATAGTTGGACTTGCGCGTCGTAGTCGCTTGCTCTAGTGCTGTTGTGTGTCGTCCTATGCCACAGTTGCTGATGTATTGCCGCATGTTGATGTTGGAGATGATTCTAGTTTTACTTATCGTCACTTTAATTTCTGTTTAACAACTAAAATTGAAATAAGCAGAGGCATCGGTGGGTGATAGATAATATTTGGTTTCCGAACGCCCACTTGTGTCCCGTAAGACCCCGAGTACTTGATACCTGTTCCTTGATTTATCGCGCTATCCACATATGGGGAGTATGGGCCCCCCTTAGCCAGAGCTTGATTCCGTCTTATTTCTTGGGGCCACTAACTAGTTTGAGGTTTTATTACGATCCTGTACTTATGCCATGTTTTACTGCTTTATTTACGATTGTGCGAGGAGCACACTGTACTGTTTAGGAGCGGGACACGATTCCGCGGTGTCGACAAGCCCATCCACACTTTCGGGTTCCCAGTCGTTCACAGCCGTCCACCCAAACCTTGAGGCCGTCTCGGAGCTTGCTTACTCCGTTGCAGATTCTACTTAAGGGGTGGCCCCCTGAAATATTTCTGAATCTTGTGATTGCTCTGTCGTGAGACCTCGTTGGGTTTTGATTTGGTTTTTCCGAGGTTGATCGTGTGTGTGTTGCTATTTGTGCACCCCGGCCGGGTTAAAACTTTCTGAAAGCCGTGTCCGCGGTTATGGACGACTTGGAGCACAGTATCTCGATCATAGACAAGCATAACTAAGGTTTATTGCTATAAATTTGACTTTATAATGACTAGTAACCAGCTTCACTATAATGGAATGGCTAAATAATACTGCCCACAATTGCTTGTTTAGATTGTCGCTTGCGACCATTGTACCTGACTAGTAAGTATTGCTACTACAACGGAATGGCGTAATAAAAGTATCAACAACTGCTGGGTTTTCGGGTTTATCTCATGCTATCTGCATCTGATTAGTAATTATTGCAACTACAACGGAATGGTTAACTAAAAGTGCCCACTGCTTATTTTATCAGGACGACTATCTTTAACCTGACTAGTAATTGCTGCAACGATAACCGAATAAATAAAACTGCCAACTGTGTGAGTTCCTCGGTTGCCTTCCTCGATCGGTGTCGAGGGGGAACGCCAGGATGGGTTTGTTGGTGATAGCTTCAGGTTGGATCCGGATAGGTCATTCTCACCCCTCTCTGATAACCGCCAGTTGTATCGAGTCTCTATTGGTTGTTCAGTGCATGCTGTCGCTGCCGCTCCAGTCCACCATACCTATGTAGGCGAGGACCGCCGAATTCTAGCCTCGCCGTGTACTGGCCTCAGTACTGACGCTCCTCTTTTTCCTTTGCCCTTTGTCGGCACCCCTTTTGTTTAAGCAGGTTGTGAGATCGACGTCGTTAGCAGGGTTACCCTTCCGGCTTGGCCTGGGCAGGGTTATGGACGCCATTGGTTAGTCTTCAGGGCTCTTAGCCCCATTTGCTTCTTGTCTGTAGTCGGACGCTCTACCGTTTTCAAGGTGATTTGGATCTTGTATATTACATCTGTATTCTTGACTCCTTGAGTCACCGTTATATATATCTGTTCTGTGGGTCCCATCGAGGACTGTTGTGTAATGTTATTACTTCGTTTTCCACCCGCACGAAAGTGCCTGGTGGGCACCTTTGAATCGTTTCTATGCGGGTTTGGCGAATTTTGCTCAAACTTGCATAGGTCCGATTTTGAGGGTGTTACAAGGTGTTCTCCTTAAGATAAACAAACATGGCATGCCAGGTAAACAAATTACAGCAGGGCAATTGACATGACTGGGCAAGGCATAACAATGCAATACTAGACATTCATGATCCTATGAGATTCGATTGGGAAATACAACAAGATACATAGACTGCCATCCAACTGCATCTATGACTAGTAATCCACCTTCAGGTTATCATCCAAACCCTCTCCAGTATTAAGTTGCAAGCAACGGATTACTGCTTTAAGCAAAGTGTGTAAGGTAAATAATCCACTTGTTCTATGAACAAGAGACCGTTGTTTTCCCCCTAGTAGAAATAGCACATCTACAACCTTAGGGATTTCTATCACTTCCCTTAGATGAAATAGAGGCATGAACCCACTATCGAGCATAAATACTCCCTCTTGGAGTCACTAGCATTTACTTGGCCAAGATAGCTACTAGAAACGGAGAGCATGCAAGATCACAAACAACACAGACATGATAGAGTCAATAAGACAAAACCATTAACCAATCTGACATAGTAATCTCAATATCTATTGGATCCCCGCAAACACAACATGCATGATTACAAATAGATGATCTTGATCATGAACGGAGCTCACAAGATCTAAACATAGAAGCACAAAGGAGGAGATACAACCATCTAGCTACTACATGGACTCGTAGTCCAAGGTGGAACTACTCACGCTTCATACCGGAGGCTGGCATGATGATGAAGAAGTCCTCCGAGATGATCTCCCCTCCGGCAGGGTGCCGGGAAGAGCTTCAGATCCCCCCAATCTAGGGACGATGGTGGCGGCGGCTACATATTGTTTTGTGGACGATTGATCGGGTACTTAGGGTTTTGGTATCGGGGGCTTCTTATAGGCGAAGATGCGAGACAGGGGGCACCCAAGGAGGATGCACCACCCCCAGGCGCGAGCCAGGATTGGTCGTCCGGCCAAGGGGTGTGGCCCCCTGGTGGATCCTCTCTGTCTTGTTTTCTGGCTCCATGTTCGCCACGGTAAAATATTGACTTTGGATTTTGTCCCGTCTAATTCCGAGAATATTTATTTTCTGCCTTTTCTGGAACCAAAAACAGAAGAAAACATGCAACTGGCACTATGGCATCTTGTTAATAGGTTAGTACCAGAAAACATATAAAAATACCTCAAAGTGTAGACAAAGCAAAGCAAAGTAGATACTAAACAAGCATGTAACATCAAAACTTATAGATACATTTACGACATATCAAAAAGATGTAGCACATATGAATGAGCTTTCCACTATGAGTGCCTTATTCTCTGATGATGTTAAGATGCGCAAGTACTTTGTTGCAAAGATCTTCCCTTTTTCACTAAAAGGAGAAGCTAAAGCTTGGTTTAATAGTTTACCTCCTGGATCCATTGATATCCCTGATTGCTTGATTGCTACTCAGAAATATTTTCCTCCTAGTGCTAGACATGCTGCTTTGCAGAAACTTTTTGATTTTAAACAGGGCGAAGAAGAGAATTTGCCTGAGTCATGGACAAGGTTCTGTTCCATGATTCATGCACATCCTGGATGTCCATTGCCTAAAAATGAGCTTCTTGATATCTATTATAATGGACTAACTGACGAATCTAGGACATACCTAGATAGTTTTGCTAATTGTGTTTTTAGGAAAATAACTCCTGTAGAAGCTGAAGAATTAATGGATAAAATAAGCAAGAATTATGATGATTGAACTTTAACTGAGCCAATTACACCTGAGCCTACTACACCTGAATCAATTGTGCCCGAACCAACTCCAACACCAACACCAAGGAAGAGGGGAGTGATTGCATTAAATGATGAAGTGATGAAGGAAGCTAAGAAATGTCTAAGGAGAAAGGTATTAGATCTGAAGATGTGAAGAATTTGCCTCATATAGAAGAATTATGTAAGCCAATTTCCCACTCATCTATTATTGAGGTACACTCTCTCCAACACTTTGATGAAGGTGATATTCCCTATGGTAATCCTCCCGATCAATGCTTAGAGGAACTTGACATTTTTATTGTTAAACAAGGTAATTTTAATAAACAAGTTCAGAATCATTTATTGGAAAACTCTAGAGCTATTAATGAGTTGAAAGATATCATGGAAAGAACTGCTAATGATGTTAAAATGCTTGTTAAACACTTCCAAATGGTTCAAACCCAAATTGATCAACTTGCTAAGGTATAAAAAGGTATGCTAGTTAATGCTTCTGGAGATAAACATGCTTATGGAATTAGAACTAGGAGTGGTGCAGCCACTTAAGATATTTTATATCCCGAAGGTCATCCTAAAAGATTTGAGCAAGATTCTCAACAAGTTGAAAATAGTGGTAGTCCTTCTAAGAGAAAGAAAAAGAAACATAAAATAGTTGAGGAACCTTCTGAACCTGCTATAGATCCTAATAGTATATCTGTCTCTCATGCTGAAACTGAAAGTGGTAATGATAAAACTGATGCTCCTGATAAGGAAGAAATTGAAGAAGAACCTGAGAAGCACACTAAGAACACTAGGTACACTAAGGAAGATTTTATTGCTAATAAAATGGTAGATAAAGAGAACCTTGGGTGCAAAAACCAATGCCTTTTCCTAATAGGAAACACAAGTCGGAGGAGGAAGAACACTATAACAAATTTTGTGAGTGGATGAAACCTTTATTTTTGCAAATTCCTTTGACTGATGCTATTAAGTTGCCTCCTTATTCAAAGTATATGAATGATATTGTCTCTAATAAAAGGAAGATTTCTAATGAGGAATTTTTTACTTTGCTTGCTAATTAATCCTTCAATGGTAAGGTTCCAAAGAAACTTGGTGATCCAGGTATTCCAATTATTCTTTGCTCTATTAAAAATAATTATGTTAGAACTCATTTGTGTGACTTGGGAGCTGGAGTTAGTGTTATGCCTTTTTCTCTCTACAAAAGACTCCAGCTAGAAAAATTGATACCAACTAACATATCTTTGCAAATGGCTGATAAGTCTACTACTATTCATGTTGGTATATGTGAGGATGTTCCTGTTCAAGTGGCTCATAATTGTTTGGTTTTAACTGATTTTGTTGTGCTTGAGATGCCTGAAGATGATAATATGTCTATTATTCTTGGGAGACCTTTTCTTAATACTGCAGGTGCTGTCATCAATTGTAATCAAGGAAAAGTAACTTCTAATATTAATGACAAAGAGCATATTGTCTATTTCCCCAAGAAGATTGATAAGAGCTATGGCCTGAATTTAATTGAAAATATTGAGAGCATCAAAGTTGGAGAAATATATTGTTCCATTCCACAAGAAAGTTTTGAAACTTTTATGATTGGCACTATTGCTATCAAGATTGAGGTAACATAATCATTTTGTGAAATGCAAAGTTTTGTTTCATATAATATTTCTTTGATAACAAGACATGATCAACCTTGTTAACAAAGGGATTTTTATGAACAAAACAATGCTTTCACAATGGTTATACTTGTTCACTTTTATTTTTCTCCTTTCCAATTTTTTGCTCTTTGTGTTGTTTGTCTTAGTTTTGCTAGTTGTTTGCTTTTTGGAGTGTCTTAGAACTTCTGTAGTTTTGGTTTTGATTTGCTTTTTGTGTCTTTCAAAAATCTTTTTCTGCGAGAAAATCAATTTTCATAACCTGAAAATTGGCCAAAAATAAAGTTTCCCGAAATTTTTTCCAGAAAATTCATATTAAATTTTTCCTCGAAAAAAGGGGCAGAGGGACTCCTGGATTGGACTAGGGGGACTCACCAGGCCAGCACACCCCTGGTGGCGCGGCCAGCCCCGGGGAGCGCCTGGCCTGGGTGGCGCCCACCTATGGCCCTCCAAGTTGTCTCCTTCCAACCACTTCTTCATCTCTCCCAAAAAATACTAGAAAACTTTCTCAAGATCGAGTTCCTGCTGTTCTTGCTCCCCATTTTCGATCTCCTTGCTCAGCCCATCTTTGCTGCTGACTTTTGGAGGGATTGCTCTCTGGTATGTGCCTCTTCCGCTTGTCCAATTAGATTTTTGATTGGTAGATTGTATCTTGAGTATTTTGCTAGTGTAGGTGATAGGTTGCTTGAGCTTGCATGCTTGTTCTATGCTTAGAGATTTCATTTTGATGCATGTTTAGCCCTCTAGAAAGTTCCTATAGTAGTTCCTCATCATTTATCAACTTGGAAATCACTTGGTTTGATGTTTGTCTAATTTTTTTTAAAAAAGGTTCATGGACAACCACACCTTTGGAGAAGTGTTTGAGAGTGATGCACCTAGGAGGACAAGGCCTTCGAGATCATCCTCCTAAGCTAGGCCATCATACAATGAGGATCTTATTACGCCGTGCTTTGGCAACGAGGGAGATGAGGGGGATGCGCACCCTTCTACCTTCCCTTGTTTTACCTTTTTGCAAGTTGCAGGGATTCTCAATGATTTACTAACTCTGGTTCGAAAGGTTGGACTAACTGATTATATGCAGGATGAGAGTGAGCAATATGCTATGCTCACCAAAACTTTTGTGGAGAGTTTCTCTTTCACTAACAACCCTTTCAGGACAGATGTGTCATTCAAAATATATGATAGGCCTATCACCATGACATTGAAGAAATTCTGCGACATTTTAGGTATTGGCATGGCTGGGACGGTGAAGAAGATTTAAGCTCGACCCGCTGATTTGTTGGAGCTCTACCGCGGGGTAACTAATGATGATGACCACATAGCCCAATGCGAGAAGATAAGAAATATTCAACTCCCAGCTATCAGATATTTTGCTTATTATCTTGCCACTAGTATTCTTGGTAGGGAGAACACTAGCAATATTTCCAACTATCATTTGGCCTTTCTAGCTGATGCACTCAACAATGAAGCCAGGTACAATCTTGGTTCTCTCATTGCTCGTCGCCTAGCTGCTAGAGGACCCATTTATGGGGGTATTATTGATGCACGTGTAGTTGCTGCCTTAGAACTTTCTATTGATCCAAATGATACAATTTTGGCTCCTTAGAGGCTTGATCTTGATGCCATGAAAGCGCATCACTTTGTTACTGCTAGCTCTACCCTTGAGAGTTTGCTTTACAGGATGATGTTTACTGATGGGGAAGAGAGGGAAATTCCTTTGCCACAAACCACTTTGTTCAGTATTTGCAGGGGACCTTGGTCACGCTCCAAGGAGGATATGGACGAGTAGTTGCGCATTCGTGGTTTCCACGGACACTACCAGGGGGATGCGCCCTCTTATGACCACTTTGTGCACTACACATGGGCATCCTCGAGCACGTACCAGGACGAAGGGGCCTCTTCGTCACATTATGGAAGCGCACCTTTGATACGCCCAATTTGCATCACCATTCTATATCATAATTTACCTCTATTCATTGATATTTGTCTTATTATGAGGTATTACTTATGGATTTTTCATCTGTTTTATGCATGTTGGATGATTCTTGGAGGATGGACTGCCAGATTCTGGTTTCTGATGGAAAAGAAGGCATATCGGTGAAATTTCGCAAAGACCAGAAAAATACCAGAAAAATATGGAAACATATTATTTCTCCAGAAGAATGAGGGAGCCAGAAGGAGGGACGAAGAATGGCCTCAGGGGGCCCACACCCCCTAGGCGCGGGCCCACCTGATCCCGCGCCTAGGGCAGGTGTGGCCCACCTGCCCGGCCTCCGACTCCGCCCCTTTGCCTATATCTTCCCTATGAAACCCTAAGCCTCAAGGGAGACCATAGATAGATTTCCGCCGCCTCTGGAGAGCGGAAAACACCGAGAGAGAAAGATCTCTCCGGCAGGCAGATTTCTGCCGGGAGAATTCCTTCTCGGAGAGGGGAGACCGTCGCCATCAACACCATCATCAAGCTAGGCTTCATCAGGATCATCATCATCATCCACACCATCATCTCCACCAGCACCATCATCACCACTCCGTCCTGCTGTAACAATTGTATTGGATATTTCTTTAGTTCATTAGGGTAAAATTTCCCGGTGTTGATTACTATTGTAGTTGATGCTTGTGAGTGGAACCATTGGATTATTGTTTATGTTCAGATTGTTATCCATTACCATATCATCTTTGATCTTGATCCATATGATGTCTTGTGAGTAGTTCGTTTAGTTCTTGAGGACATGGGAGAATTCATGTTGTTAGTAGTGAATCCGTGATGAGTTATTATTCAATGTTTTAGTATTTAAGTTGTGGTGCTATTCTTCTAGTGGTGTCATGTGAACATCGACTACATGACACTTCACCATTTATGGGCCTAGGGGGATACATTGTGTATTTGGCTACTAATTGTGGGGTTGCCGGAGTGACAGAAACCTGAACCCCCGTTAGGACACCTTTGCACAAGGGATCGTAGGATCTCAGAGTTTAATGTTGTGGTTAGATTTATATCTTAATTACTTTCCTATAGTTACGGATGTTTGCAGGGGGTTTAATCACAAATATGTATTAGTCCAAGTACGGTTGAAACATTAGCACAGGTTCACCCACATAACACTTACAACACCAGAGAAGAGTACTTAGCTATTAGAAGCGAAAGCACTTGACAGAATTCCCATGTGTCCTTGAGAACGTTTGGTCCTTATAAGTATTTCTACCGGCTTGTCCTTTGCTAAGAAAGGATTGGGCCACTTGCTCCGTTTGTTCGTTACCTTTGTTACTTACTCCTTGTTTTGTTGCCTTGTCAGAAAACCACTAAAAATCTGTTTGCTAAGTATTCACAGGGATTTCCTGCTCCATACCACTGTTCAGCACCTTCTGCTCCTCGTTGGGATCGACACTCCTATTTATCGAAAGTACTACGATACATCCCCTATACTTGTGGGCCGTTGCTGGGGAGTGAAGCGTTATTGAAGAGTGGAACTGGTAAGGGAAACTTTTACTGTGAGTATTGCTTTTGTTACTGCTTGTTACTTTGTTTCCAATATGGATAACCCACTTGGTTTTCTATTTGGGAAAACTACTACCACTGCTAGGGTAGTGGATGAACCACCACTCCTTTTAAGATACCTACAAGTATCGTTAATCATGTTATGGATAATTATTATTTTGGGGATGTAACCGTCCATCCCAGTGATCACTTGCTTTTTATCCATGAATTATGCGGGTTGTTTAAGTGTGCAGGTATCACAACTGAACAGGTGAAGAAGAAGTTACTCTCCATATCCTTGAAAGGGAGAGTTGAAGAATGGACAATCCATGGAATGGGAGGAGATGGCATCTCTCTTTTACTCTAAATTTTATCCTCCCAGTGAGATTCATAAGGACAAAAATCTTATATATAACTTTTGTCCTCTTGATGGAGAGATTATAGCTCAAGCTTGGGGGAGATTGAAGTTACTAATGCTTAAATTTCCTATTCATGAACTCCCTAACAATATTATTCTTAATAACTTTTATGCTAGGCTTTCTCTTCATGATAAAGATTTACTATATGATTCTTGTGCTGGATCATTCACACGTATGAAGGAATAAGCTAAATGGGATCTACTAGACCGTATTCAAGAAAACACTGAAGCTTGGGAGAATGACAAAGGAAGAAAGTCAGGTATAAACTATGATTATGAATGCATTAAATCTTTTATGGGAACTGATGACTTCCATGATATTAGCAATGAGTTTGGTCTTGATTCCCAAAGTATTGCAAAATGTTTTAAGGCCTTTGCCTCTTACATAGAAATTCCCAATAAGAAGTGGAATAAGTACCATGCTCCTTATAAAGATGTTGTTAGTCATGTTCCAGTTAGAAGTACTCAAGTTTGTACTACTAATCATATTGTTCCTGAACCTCATGTTGAGAAATTACCTTTCCCAGCTAAGGTAAAGGAGTATTCTATGATTATTAGTGCAAATAACAAAGGTACAATGAAAACTGTGGAGCCTGGTAAGCATTTGAGTGATGAACCTGTGGTAGCTATTGTGAAAGACACTATCACTAGAAATATAGAGGATGAGCACATTGTCTTCTGTGAAGACACTTCTAATATTATTTCTCATCCTAGTAAGGCTAGAAAATCTAGTGTTCCTGTGCTTTCTGTTAAAATAGATGATCATTGCTACTATGGTTTATGTGATATTGGTGCTAGTTCTAGTGCTATTCCTTATGAGCTTTACAGGGAAATTATGCATGAGATTAGTCCTTGTGAGCTTGAGGACATTGATGTGGTTATTCACCTTGATAATAAGGAAACCATTTTCCCCATTAGCATTATAAGAGATGTAGAGGTTCTCTGTGGTAAGATTTAAGTATCCTGCTGCTTTTCTAGTGCTTAATTCAGCAGCTAGCAAAACTTGTCCTATCATTTTTGGTAGACCTTTCTTGAACACTTGTGGAGATATTATTGATTGTAAGAAGGAAAAAGTTTTAAGTAAGTTTGATAGAGATTCTTATGAGTTTAAATTTTCCAAATTTGCTAAAGCTCCTTGTGAAAATAGCTCTCCTAATAAAGATTTCAGGATGGAACAACTTGCTTCTATTGATCTGGTTTATGAACTTGGACCTCTTTTTGATGACTATAAGTATGCTTATTCTGATGATAAAGTTGTTTCTAGTGACAGTTATATTGTCAACTTTATTCAAAGTGCTACTGAAAGTTATTATGAGAGAGGGAAACACAGTTTTATGCATCTCAATAATGTTAAGTTTCCCCGTTTTATGTTGAAAGCTTTGAAGTTGCATCTGTTTCGTCGTCCTATGCTGGTGGCTTTTTGTTTCAACAATTCATTTTCTCATGATACCTCCATGCATAGGAAGTGGGTTAGACTCAAGTGTGTTGGTTATTTGCTTCTTGATGCTCTCTTTTACTTCAAATATATATCTCCTTTGTGAGCATCTTTGGAAGTTTCAAGCCTAACTTAAAGACACTAAAGAAAAGTACTTGTTGGGAGAGAACCCAAGAGTTTTGTCGAGTCTTGGAAGTTATTACCTCTGTAATAACCGCTCCTTATCCTTTTTGTTTTGGTTTTTGTGTCAAGTTCAACTACTTTTGTGAAGTAGAGAGTTGTGAAAAGTGGCTGTCCTAGGACATATTTTTGTGCTTCATTGTAAAAATTTGTGAGGAAGCTCAGTACTTCGGATGGAGCTGCATTTTTCTGTGCTTGTTCTCCAAGTTGTTACCCAACTTTCATCAGTTCTACACTTTTTGATTTGAGCAACAGAAGGTCTTCGAAAAAATCAATCTTTACCTGCTGGTCTGTTTTGACAGATTTCTGCCATCATTTGCATTTGCCTCTTACAGAAGATTTTGTTTTGATGGGTTTTCAATTGAAGTGTTTACCAAAGGTTTATTATTTTTGCTTACACTAATGTTTTCATTGAGTTTGTGCAAGGGTTTTGTAAGAAGGAAATTTTGAGGAGAAAGAGAAAAGGAATCTGCAGAGTTCGTCTTTGAATAGGTAAAAGTGGTGAAAACAGAAGGTTCGTGAAACCCCAATCTTTTTATATTTTTGATGTTTTTAATACATAAGGTAAGTTGCGAGACGAAACTGAGTAAGAAACGGAGCCCGGGGTGGACAAACCCACCCCAGGCGCGGGCCCAGCCTGGCCGCGCCTGAGGGGGGTGTTCCCCCCTCGAACTCCGTCTCCGCCTTGTTTCCATGTCAAAATCTTCCTTATGCATTGAAACTTCATAATATATAACCCCCGGGTTCCCCGAGGTTCTTGCATCATGTTTCAATCTGTTTCTGTCAGGAAATCTTATCAAGTTTAGAGTGCCATGGCCTCCGCCAACGACAAAGGCAAGAAGCCCGTGGAGATAGAGTTGGAAGAACAAACTGCCGCAGGAACAAGGGGAAGGAAACCTACTTTTGTAGGAGCAATTAACACTACGGATGCTTTTTCTTGTCACATGCAGGGAATCGTAGCCTTTGATCCAGACTTCAGATACTGCCCCGAGGCAGTGGAAGCCCTTCGAACCACTGATGAGTTTTGTGAAAGATATCGTGCTTTGAGGATAAAGGTGGATGAACTTCAAGAGGAGAACAACAAGCTTCGTAAGATGCTGGAGTGTAGAGGTCCCAACCTTTAATAAGGTAGAGATCCCTGTGTTTATAATGCTAGTCCCTGGATCAATAGCTAGCATCCATAGTTAATATGTAATATCAAGAAAGAAATGTCATATTACAACTTTATAACCAGGAATAAAATAATTCATTATATCTTACATAGCTCATGTGACTATCTCATTACAATGCAGCAGAAATAACTATAGCATGGGGTCCTTCATCTTCAAAGTGCCACAAGAAATCATGTTGGTTATAGACTTGTAATCCTAATCAACACATCTCAGTAACATCAAACAAACCTGCAACATAATAAGTTACAACCACAAGGGTCAATACATTTGAATTGTATTGGCAAGTGATACTATGGTAGTATAGTGGAGTCTATCATCTATATGCATTTAGCTAAGTGGAGCTTAGGCTTGCTTTTCTCAAAATAGATTTTCCTTATCTTTTGAAAAACACTAAGTTTTTGTTTGTCAAAAATCACCCAAGGCATCTCCCAATAGAAACTGGTGATCCTTCAACCCTTGTTCAACCATAAAATTTTAACTTAGAAATTGGGATGATGAGATTCTTGATAGTTTCCATGTCTTGATGCTCAAATTGTCCTTTACCAGGGACATGGATAAGTACTTAAATTTTACACTCTGCAGAGGTGGTGCACTTTCCCCACAAGACTTGGTTCCACCAAGACAAGATCTTTCAGAAGCCTTCCCTTAGACCAGAATGGACGCGCTCCAACCTATCAATCCCCTACCGCCAACTGTCCATTTGGCTAAGTTATTGCAACCTATATGATCCAGGCAGAGCCCATAATGCCAAGTGGCTGCACTTGAAGCATCTCAACATTTGACATCTCAAATCTCTTTGTTCCTGGGTGGCCATCCACAAGTGAGATACACAAGGTAAACCATAGAAATGGGCCTTGTGTAACCACTCAACACAAACCATTCCTTCCATTCCACCCAGGTGATTCATTCACTTAGTTGTTTTATTAAACAAAACACAAGTCCTTGACTTAGAAATATTCCATAGTATGAATATATTCCACCCTTGTTTTCTACTAGCTAAGCTAAGCATGGTAGTAGTAGGAATCTTAACTTAGGAAATTTCTACTAAGGTTTCATCTACTAGGATTTCCCATGGCATAGTTTATACTTAGCAAAAATTCGATGCAAGTCCTACTTAGAAATATCACTAATGCATAGTGAAAATGATGGGACAGAAGTATGAAGCATCACTTGCCTTTTTGGTAGAGAATATAAGTTCACTCCTTGATCTTGCAATGATCACACTCTTCAAATTCCACTACAATTCAATCAAGCAAGCAAAGATTCAATCTACCATTCAAGCAAACATCACATAAAATAATAGAAACAAAGCAATGCATGCAAGCATGACAAAGATTGTTTTATTTGGAAAAGTGTTTCTAATAGGTTATAAACATTCTAAAACACCTATTGGTCATTTTATAAAAGTGTCAAAACCATTTGCAAAAGATTTTACTTATAAATCATTTTTAAACCAAATCAATATTTTATGTGGTTGAAAATGCCTTTAGCAAAGCAACAATCTTTATAGGGTTGACCAAATACATTTTTAATTCTAAAACTTGGTGTTTGGGGTCAGAGTTTAAATCAAAACTTTTCCAAAGGTTTTTCTCCAAAAAGTATTTTCAACACACGAACAACATTTTTATTTGACTAGAAATGTTCTAAATCAAAGATTTATTATTTTGCTTTACAAAATATGTTTTTGAATCCACAAGTTGGTTTATATGGTCAGTAGGTTCAAAACAATCCATTTTCCAAAGATTTTATCATAAAAAATAATTTTAGAATGAATTTTATATTCAATTTATGCCTACACAAGTTTCTGCAAAAACAACCATTTTACCAGAAGCAATTTACTAAACAAAGTGCATGGTTGGTAATTACTTGTCTTTCTGATTCCGTTGATATAAAATTTGCAAAATTTGGACATGTGAATTGAAAGTTATGAATTTTTCAAGTTTACAAATCCAATAGATAAAATTCAGTTTTTAAAACTAGAGTCTGGCCACGTGGCGCGTTTCTATAGGCTGGTACCGGTTCATGTGGATCGCGTGATACGGGCCGTTGGATCTATTTAACAACTCACGGCACAGATGCTCTCATACCTCTTCGATAAATCAATATATCGCATCACTTGGATCTAGATCGGACGGCTCCTAATGCTTTGCCAAGAACTGGCGGCGCTGTGACGGTGGTCGGCGGCGGCGCGGCTCTGGCGATGGCGTTCTGGCTATTCCAGGAAGGGTGGGAGAGGGAGGTAAGGCTCAGCGTGTTCGTCGTGGGATGCTGATGCTCAAAGTGCTTGGGGTTGGAGAAGGGGCGCACGGGGGCGATGGTAATTCCTTGCCGAAGTTCTTGGCGCCGTCGGACACGAGCAAAATCTATTGGTGGTGTCGCTACTGAGCGCGAGAGAGCAAGAAAACAACGTTGTTAGATGCACGGAAGAGTGGGGAGTATCGGAGCATCAAAGAGAAGAGGAGGCGCGGTCAGAGACTACCAGAGGGGTTCGCCGGAGCTGCTGCAGACCGTGGCGGCGCTCGGTGTTGACGTTGCCGACGATGTGGAGCACGCGCGGGCGAGTGGAGGCTACAGAGAGGTTCGCCGGGTGATGGGGAGTGTGCTCGTGTGGTTGAGGGGGCGAGGGGCCACGGAGGCTAGCCGGAATCCGTCGGTGAGTTCGTCGGAGCTGTGAGGGCGCGAGCTCAAATTGTGGCAGCCTGGTGGCTCTCGGGGTGTGGTGCCTGGGGGAAAATGGAGAGGGGAGGGAGGTGTTTTAATAGGGAGTGATCACTGGGCGAGTTATGCGCGCATTGGAGAGGATTCAAGCAGAGAAATCAGTGCAGCAAACGGCAGCGGGGGTTGGGGATGAACTGGTCGTGGTAGGGAAGAAGGTGAGCTGGCAGGTGGGGTCTGGCGGGAGTGAGAGAGAGAGGGGTGAGGTGGGGTCCAGATGTCATCCACTGTGCGGGTAAGCTTCTAAGTGGAAAACGGTTCGGGGGAGGGAAAGAAATGGGCTGCGCTACTGGGCTGGGTTGGGCCTGCTAGCTGGGCTGACTTTGTTTCATTTTTTTTTGTACAGGTTGTTTTTCCTTTTTATTTTTCTTTTTCTATTTATCTGTTTTGATTTTTATTCAAACAAACCAAGCACTATTTGAATTCAAACTTCCACCAATCTTTGGGTATTTTCAAATACTGTTTATTAATATATTCTGAAGTCAAATTTAGAATAATTCTTTTATTCTTTTTGGGGCCTTTTATTTATTTTATAAATAGTCATTTGTCTTTATTTAAAATAGGTTTTAATGTGTTTTAAAACTTTATTTGAAAACCATATTTTTACCAAACTTATTCAGTAGGTTTTATTTATTTATTAGGGTGTCAAATAATTCACCTTGAATTATTTGGAATATTTTTAATATGATTTATAAATCATTTAAATTGGGTATTTGTTTTTTATTCCAATAAAATCAATTATGGTTTTAATTCCATAATTTTTATTTAGGTGATTTCCTTGATTCCATTTAATTAAATAACTTTTATTCCACTTGGGTAAATTCAAATTATTTTTCCCTGGTTTAATTAATCTTTTCCATTAGGGATTTTGTCTTTATTCAAATAGAAATAGAATTTGGTTAGTGCCATTTTATTTTAGATTTTGTCTATGGCTCCAAATTAAGTGAAACCAATTTATATGGTTTTATAATATTTTCATTTGTCATTCTTGACCATTTTGAAATGTTTGTTGACCAATTTTTATATGGATCAAATCCATAGGATTAGAGATAACTTGGAAATGTTCTTCTTCCGTTAGGGTTTTAGGGTTTTGGTTTTAACTTTTCCAAGTGTTTTAAATTTCAAGATACATTCATTGAGGAATGCATTTCACTTGATTTGGATTTAGTTGGATTCAAACATTACTCAAGTTTGTTCAAGATGGGTTTTAATATTTCCATTTAGAAACAAAAAGTTTCTTTTCACCCTAATTTTCAACAATTATTTATTTTGTTTATTTATTTTTCACATTACAAAATTTGGAAAATTTTGGGATGTGACAAGCTACCATCCTTAAAAGAAATCTCGTCTCGAGATTTGGGAAAGATAGGGGTTACAAGTTGGCTCAAAACAACTAGGGTACTACCACCCTTAAAAATTTTCCAACTAGATTACATCTTGGCTTGATTGGGATCTTGATGTATCTTCTCTGGGCACTTGTTTGCATAATGGCCTAGTTCTTTGCATTTGAAACACATCACTTGGCTAATATATTTCTTTTCCTTTGGTATCATTGCCTCTTGTTTGTTTCCTTGGTTCTTCTTCTTTTCTGGGAATTCATTGGCATAGTGTCCCATCTCTTTGCAAGTGTAACATTGCTCTTGGGTAATATCCTTCTTGCTAGGGTTGGGGCATTTCTTCTTCTTCTTGGGTCTCTACAAAGCTAAGAGTTCTTCTAGTTCATGCTCTTCATATTTCACCACAAAGGTGGGAAATCTTTCTCTCTTCTTGGGGCAGTTACTAGAGATATGACCTTCTTCTTCACAAGAGTAACAACACTTTGTGGTCACTTTGGATTTGGCCTTATGATGCATGGTTTTGACTTTGACTTCATCCTTCTTGGCAGAAGTTGTTCCTTTATGAGGGTTTACAAACTGTTGATGCACTCTATCTTGTTTCCTTTGTTGAACTATGGAATAGATGGGGCATTGGATAGGGACATGATTATTTCCTTCACATAGGAAACAAGTAGCTTGAGATGTGGGGCATTGATTAGTTGGATGTTTCTCTTCACAATTGGGGCATTGATCTTCATGCTCTTTGGAAGTGTATTCCTTGTCTCCACAAACATTGCAAGCTTGGGTTCCTTCTAGAATATCATCCTTGACATCCTTGTTGTCACAAACTCCTTGGGAAAGGTTGTCTCCCATGTTGATCATTTGGTTTGTCATCCTTTGCAACAATTGGGTTTGGGTTTCCAAAAACTTTTTCATGGTTGGGTCTAACTCATTGTTGTTGGCCCAAAATTGAGTTGTCACTTGGTTCAACTGGGTTTGGGTTACTATGAGTTCTCTCATGTTGATCCCTTGGTTATTGTTGTTGTTGTCACCATTCTTGATGTTGGAGTCTCTTGGAGTAGTCATCTGTTTGGGTTGGATTGGGATTAGAATAGGCAAAAGATTTCTAAGGAATTAATTCTAATCACACACATATCATAATTCACACAAGCAATGTGCAAACAATCACAACCAAACATTCCACTCAAATAACAAGTTTCAAGCACATTTTTAGGCAATAAAATATTTTTGCTACACCAAATAAGTTGGTGTGTTTGATCTAAACTTAATATGGTGGTCCAACTATATGGTTCACTTGAGATCATTCCATCCTTCTTGGTTGCTTCTTCATGAATAATATCCTTGTATCCTTGGAGAATTCCTTGCATCTTGGTCACAAAACTTCAAAGGTGATGATGGTTCCTTCTAAGTTGTGTTTCCTTAGTCTTCAATTCTTGAGTATACTTGTATCACTTGTAGTCCTTAGTGATATCCAAGTTAAGTCCTTGTTGAGAATAAGGTTGAAATCTTTGATAATGTTGAAGTTGAAGTCATTTGAGTTGGTGAAGTCCTTTGCTCATGTTGAAGTCTTTGCTCATGGTGGAGGCTTTATCCATCAAGTTGAAATAGGCAAGATGTAGAATCAAAACCAAAATGGTTGAGGAAAGAGTTTACAAGATTGTTTGCAAATAAGTTTTGGAACAAATACAACTCCTACTTTTCTAAGGGGTTTTGTCCAATCCTAGGTTTACAAATCCTACAGGCAACACAGTGCTCTGATACCATCTGTAGAGGTCCCAACCTTTAATAAGGTAGAGATCCCTATGTTTATAATGCTAGTCCCTGGATCAATAGCTAGCATCGACAATTAAGATGTAATATCAAGAAAAAGGTCATATTAAAACTTTATAACCAGGAATAAAATAATTCATTACATCTTACATAGCTCATGTGACTATCTCATTACAATGCAGCAGAAATAACTATAGCATGGGGTCCTTCATCTTCAAAGTGCCACAGGCAATCATGTTGGTTGTAGACTTGTAATCCTAATCAACACATCTCACTAACATCAAACACACCTTCAACATAATAAGTTACAGCCACAAGGGTCAATACATTTGAATTGTATTGGCAAGTGATACTATGGTAGTATAGTGGAGTCTATCATCTATATGCATTTAGCTAAGTGGAGCTTAGGCTTGCTTTGCTCAAAATAGATTTTCCTTATCTTTTGAAAAACACTAAGTTTTTGTTTGTCAAAAATCACCCAAGGCATCTCCCAATAGAAATTGGTGATCCTTCAACCCTTGTTCAACCAAAAAAAATTAACTTAGAAATTGGGATGAGGAGATTCTTGATAGCTTCCATGTCTTGATGCTCAAATTGTCCTTTACCAGGGACATGGCTAAGTACTTAAATTTTACACTCTGCAGAGGTGGTGCACTTTCCCCACAAGACTTGGTTTCACCAAGACAAGATATTTCAGAAGCCTTCCCTTAGACCATAATGGACGCGCTCCAACCTATCAATCCCCTACCACCAACTGTCCATTTGGCTAAGTTATTGCAACCTATATGATCCAGGCAGAGCCCATAATGCCAAGTAGCTACACTTGAAGCTTCTCAACATTTGACATCTCAAATCTCTTTGTTCCTGGGTGGCCATCCACAAGTGAGATGCACAAGGTAAACCATAGAAATGGGACTTGTGTAACCACTCAACACAAACCATTCCTTCCATTCCACCCAGGTGATTCATTCACTTAGTTGTTTTATTAAACAAAACACAAGTCCTTGACTTAGAAATATTCCATAGTATGAATATATTCCACCCTTGTTTTCTACTAGGTAAGCTAAGAATGGTAGTAGTAGGAATCTTAACTTAGGAAATTTCTACTAAGGTTTCATCTACTAGGATTTCCCATGGCATAGTTTATACTTAGCAAAAATTCGATGCAAGTCCTACTTAGAAATATCACTAATGCATAGTGAAAATAATGGGACAGAAGTATGAAGCATCACTTGCCTTTTTGGTAGAGAATATAAGTTCACTCCTTTATCTTGCAATGATCACACTCTTCAAATTCCACTATAATTCAATCAAGCAAGCAAAGATTCAATCTACCATTCAAGCAAACATCACATAAAATAATAGAAACAAAGCAATGCATGCAAGCATGCCAAAGGTTGTTTTATTTGGAAAAAGTGTTTCTAATAGGTTATAAACATTCTAAAACACCTATTGGTCATTTTATAAAAGTGGCAAAACCATTTGCAAAAGATTTTACTTATAAATCATTTTTAAACCAAATCAATATTTTATGTGGTTGAAAATGCCTTTAGCAAAGCAACAATATTTATAGGGTTCACCAAATACATTTTTAATTCTAAAACTTGGTTTTTGGGGTCAGAGAGTTTAAATCGAAACTTTTCCCAAAGGTTTTTTCCAAAAAGTATTTTCAACATACGAACAACATTTTTATTTGACTAGAAATGTTCTAAATCAAAGATTTACTATTTTGCTTTACAAAATATGTTTTTGAATCCACAAGTTGGTTTATATGGCCAGTAGGTTCAAAACAATCCATTTGCCAAAGATTTTATCATAAAAAATAATTTTAGAATGAATTTTATATTCAATTTATGCCTACACAAGTTTCTGCAAAAACAACAATTTTACCAGAAGCAATTTACTAAACAAAGTGCGTGGTTGGAAAGTACTTGTCTTTCTGATTCCATTGATATAAAATTTGCAAAATTTGGACGTGTGAATTGAAAGTTATGAATTTTGCAAGTTTACAAATCCAATAGATCAAATTCAGTTTTTAAAACTAGAGTCTGGCCACGTGGCGCGTTTCTATAGGCTGGTACCGGTTCGTGTGGATCGAGTGATACGGGTCGTTGGATCTAATTAACAACTCACGGCACAGATGCTCTCATACCTCTTCGATAATTCAATATATCACATCCCTTGGATCTAGATCGGACGGCTCCTAATGCTTTGCCAAGAACTGGCGGCGCTGTGACGGTGGTCGGCGGCGGCGCGGCTCTGGCGATGGCGTTCTGGCTATTCCAGGAAGGGAAGGAGAGGGAGGACAGGCTCACCGTGTTCGTCGTGGGATGCTGATGCTCAAAGTCCTCGGGATTGGCGAAGGGGCACATGGGGGCGATGGTAATTCCTCGCCGAAGTTCTTGGCGCCATCGGACACGCACGGGTTCCGTTGGTGGCGTCGCTACTGAGCGCGAGAGAGCAAGCAAAAAGCGTTGTTAGATGCACGGAAGAGTGGGGAGTATCGGAGCATCAAAGAGAACAGGACGCGCGGTCAGAGACTACCGGAGGGGTTCGCCGGATCTGCTGCAGACCATGGAGGCGCTTGGTGTTGACGTTGCCGACGATGTGGAGCGTGCGCGGGCGAGTGGAGGATACAGAGAGGTTCGCCGGGTGATGGGGAGTACGCTTGTGTGGTTGAGGGGGCGAGGGGCGACGACGGCTAGCCGGAATCCGTCGGTGAGTTCGTCGGAGCAGTGAGGGCGCGAGCTCAAATTGTGGCAGACTGGTGGCTCTCGGGGTGTGGTACCTGGGGGAAAATGGAGAGGGGAGGGAGGCGTTTTAACAGGGCGTGATCACTGGGCAAGTTATACGCGCATTGAAGAGGATTCAAGCAGAGAAATCAGTGCAGCAAACGACAGCGAGGGTTGGGGATGAACTGGTCGTGGTGGGGAAGAAGGTGAGCTGGCAGGTGGGGTCTGGCGGGAGTGAGAGAGAGAGGGTGAGGTGGGGTCCAGATGTCATCCACTGTGCGGGTAAGCTTCTGAGTGGAAAACGGTTCGGGGGAGGGAAAGAAATGGGCTGCGCTACTGGGCTGGGTTGGGCCTGCTAGCTAGGCTGACTTTGTTTCATTTTTTGTACAGGTTGTTTTTCCTTTTTCTTTTTCTATTTATCTGTTTTGATTTTTATTCAACAAACCAAGCACTATTTGAATTCAAACTTCCACCAATCTTTGGGTATTTTCATATATTGTTTATTAATATATTCTGAAGTCAAATTTAGAATAATTCTTTTATTCTTTTTGGGGTCTTTTATTTATTTTATAAATAGTCATTTGTCTTTATTTCAAATAGGTTTTAATGTGTTTTAAAACTTTATTTGAAAACCATATTTTTACCAAACTTATTCAGTAGGTTTTATTTATTTATTAGGGTGTCAAATAATTCACCTTGAATTATTTGGAATATTTTTAATATGATTTATAAATCATTTAAATTGCGTATTTGTTTTTTATTCCAATGAAATCAATTATGGTTTTAATTCCATAATTTTTATTTAGGTGATTTCCTTGATTCCATTTAATTAAATAACTTTTATTCCACTTGGGTAAATTCAAATTATTTTTCCCTGGTTTAATTAATCTTTTCCATTAGAGATTTTGTCTTTATTCAAATAGAAATAGAATTTGGTTAATGCCATTTTATTTTATTTGGAAATTCTTTATCCTTTTATTTTATTTGGATCTGGATTATATTCATTCCATTTGTTTATGGATTAGGCCAAGATTTAATTTGGTCTTAAAATTTTCCTTATTTAATATTTCTTTCTTTATCTTATAAAATCCATATCTTTTTATTTATAGATCCAAACTTGGTGTTTCCAATTTGTATAATCTTATTTAATATTTGTTGATCCTTTTAAATGTCTTTAGGATTATTTTCTCACCATTTGGTGTGGATTTTTAGATAGGTGCTTTATTATCTTTGGAAATTTCTATTTCCTTATCTTATTAAATTCTTAAAATTTTGTCTATGGCTCCAAATTAAGTGAAACCAATTTATATGGTTTTATAATATTTTCATTTGTCATTCTTGACCATTTTGAAATGTTTGTTGACCAATTTTTATATGGATCAAATCCATAGGCTTAGAGGTAACTTGGAAATGTTTTTTTTCCATTAGGGTTTTAGGGTTTTGGTTTTAACTTTTCCAAGTGTTTTAAATTTCAAGATACATTCATTGAGGAATGCATTTCACTTGATTTGGATTTAGCTGGATTCAAACATTACTCAAGTTTGTTCAAGATGGGTTTTAATATTTCCATTTAGAAACAAAAAGTTTCTTTTCACCCTAAGTTTCAACAATTATTTATTTTGTTTATTTATTTTTCACATTACAAAATTTGGAAAATTTTGGGATGTGACATGGAGGGTTTTCTTATTACAAAATTTATATCTTAATTACTTTCCTGTAGTTACGGATGTTTGAAGGGGGTTTAATCAGTATGTATTAGTACAAGTACGGTTGGTACATTTGCACAGGTTCACCCACACAACACTTACAACACCAGAGAAGAGTACTCAGCTATTTCAAGCCAAAGCACTTGATAGAATTCCCATGTGTCCTCGAGAACGTTTGGTCCTTATAAGTATTTCCAACGACTTGTCCTTTGCTAAGAAAGGATTGGGCCAGTTGCTCCGTTTGTCCGTTGCCTTTGTTACTTGCTCCTTGTTTTGTTGCCTTGTCAGAAAACCACTAAAAATCCGTTTGCTAAGTATTCACAGGGATTTCCTGCTCCATACCACTGTTCAGCACCTTCTGCTCCTCGTTGGGATCAACACTCCTATTTATCGAAAGTACTACGTGTTGGAGATATGCCCTAGAGGCAATAATAAATGTAGTTATTATTATATCTTTGTGTTTATGATAAATGTTTACATTCATGCTATAATAGTATTAACAAGGAAACATTGATACTTGTGTGATTTGTAAACTTAATTTGAAGTCCCTAGTATAGCCTCTATACATCACTAGCTTGTTGGTTGATAAATGATTGTGGTTTCCCTATCATGAACATTGAGATGTTATCAACAACAAGATCATATCATTAGGAGAATGATATGGTGGACATACTCCTATAGATAAGCGTAGCATAAAGATCAAGTCTTTTTAATAGTTCAATTGCTATATGCTTTCTGATACATAGTAACCTAATTCCTTCGACCATGAGATCATGCATATCACCCTTACCGGATGGATGCTTTGATGACATCAAACACCACACCGTAACTGGGTGGCTATAAAGGTGGCATTGAGTGTTCGGAAAGTATTGGTTGAGACACATGGATCAAGAGTGGGATTTGTCCATCCATATGACGGATAGATATACTCTAGGCCCTCTCGGTGGAATGTCATCCAATTAGCTTGCAAGCATGTGACTGGCTCACAAGGGATCACATATCACGGGAACGAGAAAAGAGTACTTATCGGTAACGAGGTTGAACTAGGTATGCAGAGATACCGACGATCATAACCTCGGATAAGTAAACTATCGTGAGACAAAGGGAAATTGGTATCGTATGTAAGTGGTTCATTCGATCGCAAAGTAATCGTAGAAATATGTGGGAGCCATATGAATTTCCAGATTCCTCTATTGGTTATTGTTCGGAGAAGTGTCTCGATCATGTCCGCATAATTCACGAACCATAGGGAGATACACTTAAGGATTCAACGTTGTTTGAGTAGTTATGGAATGAATGAGAAAGAGACCGAATGTTGTTCGGAGTCTCAGATGGGATCCGGGATATCACGAGGTGATCCGGAATGGTCCGGAGAATAAGATTCATATAAGGAAAGTCCCGTTTCGGAGTTGGGGAATGATTCCGGTGTTTTCATCGGGAATGTTCTAGAATGTTCCGGAATGTCCGGCACTCCGGAGGGGAAGGGTACATGAATGTGTTGTATCAAGTTGGTATGATTGCATCATGTACTAAGTGTCCTCGCTGTTCCAAATAAAGGATTAAATTGAATCCTAGTTTGAAAAGTCAAATAGCTAAATTGAAAAGTCAAACGGCTAAATTTGGAAAGTGGAAAAGAGGAGGAGGAGGGGTGAAACCGAGTTGGGGAGGGAGTCCTCCTCCCCAAACCGGCGCACCACCCAAGCCGAGTTGGGGAGGGACTCCCCTCCCTCCCCTTGGCCGCCGCCCCCCTCCACCTATATAAGGAGGGGCAGGGACCCCTCCTAGAACACACAAGTCCCTCACCTCAAACCCTAGAAGCTGCAGCCCACCATAGCCGCCACCGCCCCCCTAGGGTTTTGCCCTAGCCGCCGACTTCGGGGTCCTCGGAACCCTAGCCGCCGGCTCTAGCACTTCCTCCTTGGTGTGTCTAAACCCTATATCACCGAGGAGCTCTCTCATACTCCACCATACTCACTCCGGCTTAAGGCGAAGCCCTGCGAGATCTCCCCTCTACTTCCGGTACCACGCCGTTGTGCTGCCGGAATCGCGAGGAGAGTGCTACAACCTCCGCTGCCTGCTGGAACAAGGGAGAGTAAGGTCTTCTCGAGTACCGAACGTGTGACCGACTGCGGGAGCTCTGCCGGAACGCAGCGCCGGAAGGATCGTCTACGCGATCTTGAGATCTGGAAGAGTACGACTACATCACCCACGAGAATCTGCTCTCGTTAAACACTTTGGAATCTTCGAGGGTAAGTTATTCCATCGACTCGTTGCTACAATCTAGTAGATAGATCTTGGCTTGTTTGTTTGTATGCGGTATAAAATTTTTGTTTTCCATGCTACGAAACCCTATAGTGGTATCAGAGCTGTCTATATGTAGATCTGTTGCACGAGTACAACACAATGTTCATTGTGGGCGTTGATGCTTTTATTGTTGATTGCTTCTTGTGTACTTTGCATCTTGCGGTATGTTGGGATGAAGTGGCCCGGGCTAACCTTACATGACATCGTTCATGAGACTTGCTCCACGCTCGACATGCAACTTGTATTGCATAAGTGGCTTTGCGGGTGCCTGTTTCTCCTAGCATAGTTAAGATCCAATTTACAACGGGTGATTAACAATACTAGTATCAATGTTGTGGTTCATGTTCGTAAGTTAGAACGACACTTATTGAAAGCCCCAAACCACGTAAAACATGCAAAGAAAGTAGAGGCGTCTAACTTTGTTTTGCAGGGGTGTGCAGTGATGTGATATGGCCATGATTGTGATTATATTTGATGTATGCAATGTTCCTTATTGTAAGTTGGCAACCGGCAGGAGCCATATGGTTGTCTTTAATTTATGTTAAGACCCGCGTGTCTATTCAAAGTAGTTGTAGTAGTTGAAGCCGGTGGACGACAACCATGGAGAGGCGTCATTGACCTTGATGCAATGCCGGTGATGATGGAGATCATGTTCGTGCTAGAAGATGGAGATCGGAAGCACAAAGAAGAAAGGCCATATCATATCACATATTATGAATTGCATGTGATGTTAATCCTTTATGCATCTTGTATTGCTTAGTAGACGACGGTAGCATTATAAGATGATCCCTCATGCACATGAATTTCAAGTCATAAAGTGTTCACCCTTAGTTAGCACCGTTGCTAAAGCTTGTTGTTTCGAAGCACCACGTGATGATCGGGTGTGTTAGATTCCGCAAGTGTATACAACGTGAGCAAGCCAGATTTGCTCATGCGGAAACTAAGGTTTGATCTTGACGAGCCTAGCATGTACAGACATGGTCTCGGAACACGGATCATCGAAAGGTAAAGCATGAATCATATAGATATGATGAACATGACGATTGTTCGCCATTGAAACTATATCAACTCTCGTGATGATCGGTGTTGATGTGGTGGATTTGGTTCGTGTGATCACTAAAACAATGTGAGGGATATTTTTTTGAGTGGGAGTTCACCTAGATTAACTTTATTATTAATTTGAACTCAATTTGTCATAAACTTAGTCTAAACTATTGCAAATATGTTGTAGATCAATGGCAGCCCCTACCATCAATTTTAATGCGTTCCTAGAGAAAGAAAAGTTGAAAAACAATGGAAGCAACTTCGCGGATTGGTTCCGCAATTTGAGGATTGTCCTCACAGCTGGTAATTTGACCTATGTGCTGGATGCACCGCTGGGTGACCCACCTACAGCTGATGCTTCCAATGAAGTAAAGAATGTTTACCTCACTCGGAAGACTCAGTACTCCACAGTTCAGTGTGCTATCTTGTATGGTTTAGAATCGGAGCTTCAGAAAAGGTTTGAGAATTCAGACCCATATGATATTGTCGAGGATCTCAAATTGATCTTTGAGACTCATGCGGCAATTGAAAGCTATGAGGCTTCTGAAAAGTTCTTTAACTGCAAGATGGAAGAGGGCAGCTCCGTCAGTGAGCATGTGCTTAAGATGTCTGGGCACGCAAACAAACTTCAAAGCTTGGGTATAGTGATTCCTAATGCTTTGGGGATTTACCGTGTCCTCCAATCACTACCACCAAGTTACAAGAACTTTGTGATGAACTAAAACATGCAAAACATGAAAAAGACGTTGCCAGAACTCTTTGCCATGTTGAAATCTGCAGAAGTGGAGATCAAGAAAGAGCACCAAGTGTTGTTGGTCAATAAGACCACCAAATTCAAGAAAGGCAAGTCTAAGCAGAAGGGACACTTCAAGAAGGGTGGTAAGAAAGTTACCACGCCGGCGAAGAAGACCAAGGCTGGACCTAAGCCTGATACTGAGTTCTTTTACTGCAAGGGAGAAGGTCACTGGAAGCGGAATTGCCCAAAGTACTTGGAGGATTTGAAGAATGGCAACATCAAGAAGAAAGGTATATCTGATATACATGTTATTGATGTGTATCACACTAGTACTCGTAGTAGTGCCTGGGTATTTGATACTGGTTCGGTTGCTCATATTTGTAACTCGAAACAGGTGCTGCAGAATAAACGGAAGCTAGCAAAGAACGAGGTGACGATGCGCGTAGGAAACGGATCAAAGGTTGATGTGATCGCGGTCGGCACGCTACCCCTTCATCTACCATCGGGATTAGTTTTATACTTAAATAATTGTTATTTGGTGCCTGCGTTGAGCATGAACATTATATCGGGATCTTGTTTATTGCGAGACGGTTACTTGTTTAAGTCTGAGAATAATAGTTGTTCAGTTTATATGAGTAATATGTTTTATGCACATGCACCTTTGATAGATGGTCTATTCTTATTGAATCTCGATAGTGCAAATACACATATCAACAACATTGAGGCTAAACGTTTGAAATCGAGCGATAACTCGACCTATATGTGGCACTGTCGTCTTGGTCACATTGGAGTGAAGCGTATGAAGAAACTCCATTCCGATGGACTTCTTGAATCACTTGATTTCGAATCACTTGATAGATGCGAAGCATGTCTGATGGGTAAAATGACTAAGACTCCATTTTCTGGTATGATGGAGCGAGCTACGGACTTATTAGAAATCATACATACCAATGTGTGTGGTCCAATGAGTGTAGCATCGCGCTGTGGTTATCGTTATGTTCTTACCTTCACGGATGACTTGAGTAGATATGGGTATATCTATTTCATGAAACATAAGTCCGAAACTTTTAAGAAGTTTAAGGAGTTTCAAAGTGAGGTAGAGAATCAACGTAACAAGAAGATTAAATTTCTACGTTCTGATCGTGGAGGTGAATATCTAAGTTACGAGTTTGGCGAGCATTTGAAGAAATGCGGAATACTTTCACAATTGACACCGCCGGGAACACCACAGCGTAATGGTGTGTCCGAACGTCGTAATCGAACTCTCTTAGATATGGTTCGTTCTATGGTGTCACTTACAGATTTACCGCTATCATTTTGGGGTTATGCATTAGAAACAGCCGCATTCACTTTAAATAGGTCACCGTCTAAATCCGTTGAAACGACACCGTATGAATTATGGTTTGGGAAGAAACCTAAATTGTCGTTCCTTAAAGTTTGGGGATGCGAAGCCTATGTAAAGAAGTTACAGCCGGACAAGCTTGAACCCAAAGCGGAAAAATGCGTCTTCACAGGATACCCGAAGGAAACTATTGGGTATACCTTCTATCATAGATCCGAAGGCAAAATCTTCGTTGCCAAGAATGGATCCTTTCTAGAGAAGGAATTTCTCTCGAAAGAAGTGACTGGAAGGAAAGTAGAACTAGACAAGGTTGTCGAACCTTCTCTCGAAATTGCGAGTAGCGCAGCACCGGAAGAAGTTCCTGTGGTGCCTGCACCAATTAGAGAGGAAGCTAATGATGATGATCATGAAACTTCGGTTGAAGTTGCTACAGAGCCTCGGAGGTCAACGAGAACTCGTACCACTCCAGATTGGTATGATCCCGTTATGAGTGTCATGTTGGTGGACAACACCGATGACCCTGAGACATATGAGGAAGCGATGATGAGCCTAGATTCCAATAAATGGCAAGAAGCCATGAAATCCGAGATTGGATCCAAGTACGAAAACCAAGTATGGACTTTGGTGGACTTACCGGATGGCCGGAAGGCCGTCGAGAACAAATGGATCTTTAAGAAGAAAACAGATGCTGATGGTAATGTTACTGTCTATAAAGCTCGACTTGTCGCAAAAGGGTTTCGACAAATTCAAGGAGTTGACTACGATGAGACTTTCTCACCAGTAGCAAAGCTAAAATCTGTGAGGATTATGTTAGCAATCGCTGCATATTATGATTATGAGATATGGTAGATGGATGTCAAAACAGCATTCCTCAATGGAGACATTGATGAAGAGTTGTATATGATGCAACCCAAAGGTTTTGTCGATCCTAAAGATGCTAACAAGGTATGCAAACTTCAACGATCCATCTATGGATTGAAGCAAGCATCCCGAAGTTGGAATCAACGTTTTGATAAGGTGATCAAAAGTTTTGGTTTTATACAAACTTATGGAGAAGCTTGTATTTACAATAAAGTGAGTGGGATCTCTGTAGCATTCTTAATACTATATGTAGATGACATATTGTTGATTGGGAATGATGTAGACCTTCTTAATAGTGTCAAGGAATATTTGAATAATAGTTTTTCAATGAAGGATCTTGGCGAAGCAGCTTACATATTAGGCATAAAGATTTATAGAGATAGATCGAAACGCCAAATATCATTGTCACATAGTACATATTTGGAGAAAGTTCTAAAGAGGTTTGGAATGGAAGATAGCAAGAAAGGGTTCTTGGCCATGTTGCCCAATACGACCTTGAGTAAAACTCAAAGTCCGACATCGGCAGAAGATAGAGAAAGGATGAGTAAGACTCCCTATGCCTCAGCCATAGGATCTCTAATGTATTACATGCTATGTACTAGACCTGACATTGCATATGCTGTTAGTTTGACTAGCAGATATCAAAGTGATCCAGGAGTGGATCATTGGACAGCGGTCAAAAACATCCTTAAGTACTTGAGAAGAACTAAGGATATGGTTCTTTCTTATGGAGGTGATGAACAGCTCGTTGTTAATGGTTACACCGATGCTAGTTGGAACACCGATCCGGATGATTCTAAATCACAATCTGGATACGTATTTATTTTTAATGGTGCAGCAGTTAGCTGGAGGAGTGCAAAGCAAAGCGTTGTGGCGAGATCTTCAACTGAATCGGAATACATGGCTGCTTCGGAGGCTTCACAAGAAGCGATATGGATGAAAGAGTTCATTACATAGCTGGGTGTGGTTCCTACTGCGCTGGACCCAATGTCTATCTACTGTGATAACATGGGAGCCATAGCCAATGCGCAAGAACCAAGGTCACACAAGAAGCTGAAGCATATCAAGCTACGTTTTCACGCTATTCGAGAACATATCCAAGATGGGGATAAAAAGATTTGCAAAGTACACATAGATCTGAATGTGGCGGATCCGTTGACTAAACCTCTCCCGAGGGCAAAACATGACCAACACCAAACTGCCATGGGTGTTCGGTATATTACCATGTAATCTAGATTAGATGACTCTAGTGCAAGTGGGAAACTGTTGGAGATATGCCCTAGAGGCAATAATAAATGTAGTTATTATTATATCTTTGTGTTTATGATAAATGTTTACATTCATGCTATAATAGTATTAACAAGGAAACCTTGATACTTGTGTGATTTGTAAACTTAATTTGAAGTCCCTAGTATAGCCTCTATACATCACTAGCTTGTTGGTTGATAAATGATTGTGGTTTCCCTATCATGAACATTGAGATGTTATCAACAACAAGATCATATCGTTAGGAGAATGATATGGTGGACATACTCCTATAGATAAGCGTAGCATAAAGATCAAGTCTTTTTAATAGTTCAATTGCTATATGTTTTATGATACATAGTAACCTAATTCTTTCGACCATGAGATCATGCATATCACCTTTACCGGATGGATGCTTTGATGACATCAAACACCACACCGTAACTGGGTGGCTATAAAGGTGGCATTGAGTGTTCGGAAAGTATTGGTTGACATACATGGATCAAGAGTGGGATTTGTCCATCCATATGACGGATAGATATACTCTGGGCCCTCTCGGTGGAATGTCATCCAATTAGCTTGCAAGCATGTGACTAGCTCACAAGGGATCACATATCACGGGAACGAGAAAAGAGTACTTATCGGTAACGAGGTTGAACTAGGTATGCAGAGATACCGACGATCATAACCTCGGATAAGTAAACTATCGTGAGACAAAGGGAAATTGGTATCGTATGTAAGTGGTTCATTCGATCGCAAAGTAATCGTAGAAATATGTGGGAGCCATATGAATTTCCATATTCCTCTATTGGTTATTGTTCAGAGAAGTGTCTCGATCATGTCCGCATAATTCACGAACCGTAGGGAGACACACTTAAGGATTCGACGTTGTTTGAGTAGTTATGGAATGAATGAGAAAGAGACCGAATGTTGTTCGGAGTCTCGGATGGGATCCGGGATATCACGAGGTGATCCGGAATGGTCCGGAGAATAAGATTCATATAAGGAAAGTCCCGTTTCGGAGTTGGGGAATGATTCCGGTGTTTTCATCGGGAATGTTCTAGAATGTTTCGGAATGTCCGGCACTCCGGAGGGGAAGGGTACATGAATGTGTTGTATCAAGTTGGTATGATTGCATCATGTACTAAGTGTCCTCGCTGTTCCAAATAAAGGATTAAATTGAATCCTAGTTTGAAAAGTCAAATAGCTAAATTGAAAAGTCAAACGGCTAAATTTGGAAAGTGGAAAAGAGGAGGAGGGGTGAAACCGAGTTGGGGAGGGAGTCCTCCTCCCCAAGTCGGCGCACCACCCAAGCCGAGTTGGGGAGGGACTCCCCTCCCTCCCCTTGGCTGCAGCCCCCCTCCACCTATATAAGGAGGGGCAGGGACCCCTCCTAGAACACACAAGTCCCTCACCTCAAACCCTAGAAGCTGCAGCCCACCATAGCCGCCGCCGCCCCCCTAGGGTTTTGCCCTAGCCGCCGACTTTGGGGTCCCCGGAACCCTAGCCGCCGGCTCTAGCACTTCCTCCTTGGTGTGTCTAAACCCTAGATCGCCGAGGAGCTCTCTCATACTCCACCATACTCGCTCCGGCTTAAGGCGAAGCCCTGCGAGATCTCCCCTCTACTTCCGGTACCACGCCGTTGTGCTGCCGGAATCGCGAGGAGAGTGCTACAATCTCCGCTGCCTGCTGGAACAAGGGAGAGGAAGGTCTTCGTCGAGTACCGAACGTGTGACCGACTGCGGGAGCGCTGCCGGAACGCAACGCCGGAAGGATCGTCTACGCGATCTTGAGATCGGGAAGAGTACGACTACATCACCCACGAGAATCCGCTCTCGTTAAACACTTTGGAATCTTCGAGGGTAAGTTATTCCATCGACTCGTTGCTACAATCTAGTAGATAGATCTTGGCTTGTTTGTTTGTATGCGGTAGAAATTTTTTGTTTTCCATGCTATGAAATCCTACACTACGATACACCCCCTATACTTGTCGGTCATCAACCTTCTTCGCCAGGCTGGGATTGAGCACCACTTAGGCCAAAAGCCTAAGCTTGGAGGGAGGTATACCGATATCACACTCATCTATATATCATGTTTTGTTGGTTCTTTGTATATCCATGTTTCGCTTTCTTTTTAGTTTTTGCTTTTGCTTTCCCAAAACATAAAAAGACCAAAAATATTTTCTTTGTTTCTTTTAGTTTGTTTCTTTGTTTTTTAGCTTTGATTTGCCTTAAGAAAAATCCAAAAATATTTTGCTTTGTTTGTTTTTACTTTGACTGCTTATTTTTAAAAAATCAAAAACCCAAAAATATTTGTTGTTCTTCTTTGGTTTTGTGAAGTTCGTTGCAGGGTTCAGCGGTCCTCAGTGGATTTTTGGTTTCATGTTATTATTCAAGCCACACAAGTGAAGGGCAATAATGAAGATTAATGACAACTTGAGGTGTGGCAAGAGGCTGATAATGAACTCTAATTGTTTTATTTTTGTACATATACTCATCATTGTGGGCATGCTTAGTCTGTTCATGTAAGGTTTATGTATTTATTGGATGCTTAGTAGTTCTTGCTCTCTTATGATTAGCTCCAGCTTGCTAATAGTTTGTAGCATGTCATATGAATTTTTTCTTGCATTGTTCTATTAATAACTTGGTATGATATTGTGGTATCCTCCTCTGAATGTTTTATTTGAATCAACTTGGCACATGCTCACGCATGCATATGACTGAACAAAAGTCAGTTAAGCCTCGATGATTTATTTTTCCTCAGAGTTCTTGTATCACTTTTATGCCATAATTAGTTCTATTTTGTTGCAAGCATGATTATGACAGTTATTTCTCTCTCGTTTGTCGCTTCCTCTCTATTGCTAGCCATCACTTGCACTGAGTATGATCTCTACTCATGCTTCCCACTCCCCAAAACCAATATTGTCAAAAGTGTCCACCATATCTACCTACTAGCATTATTTGCTATTCCGTGCATATTCATTATGCCTTGTTTTATTCCAAATAAAATGTTTGCTTGTTATGATAAAGTTAGTTGGTAAAGCTCTCACGAACTTGATGGCACACTTTATTTCTTGCACTTAATAAACCTGAACCATTGTGAATGTCCATGAAAGTTATATGCTTGCAAATTATAGGCTGGGAGTTAGCATAACCATGTTGTCATGGGAAACGCTTTCAACACCTATAAATATATACCCAGTGGATAACATGCTCTTTTCTTTACGGATGTCGTCAGTGTGAAATAAAAGGGGAGCTTGTAAGTCCATGGAGTTATGTATATGTGTTAGAGAAACGCCTGGGTCACTAGCCTAAGCCATGCCTAATCATGGTGAAAACTTGCAGCATAACCATAGTGAGCAATCTATGAAGAATTCTTCTTATAAAAAAAAGAGAGACATATGAAAAGAGGAAAGAGAGAAAAAAGCACCATTTTCACATGGTAAATAAGAAGATTGTTGAGATGCTCATTGTCTGCTTTCCTTGTCATTTTGATATGGGATAGCTCCTGTATCATGTGCAAGGGGTACCCCATTGGCGGTTCTCTATGATACGCATGTGTTTACTATGACAAGAACTTACTGGTAACTAAAGTTGAGTAGCATGAGGAGCGGCCCTTGTATTTAAGGGACATGAGATTTCTAGTTTATGGTCTGTCAAGCATATAACTCATATTGGACCTCACTTTAAACTTAACCATCTAAAAATGCCTATGATAGGGGCAATGAGATCTCAAAGCTAATGAGTACCATACTTTCAGGATTTGGAAGCCTTTCAAACTTTTCAAAACCTTTTCGCTTCCTTGTTGAGTCACCACTTATTCTATGAGCACCTTCTTGAGAGCATAGTTGTCATTCTTAGTGTAATGTGCTTGTCTCAAAACTTGGTTAATTATGTCATGACTTTGATGTTTGTATCTTTGATATCTTTACTTCTAGTCTTCACTTGAACCTCAGAGGTGCCTTGGCATTTATGTTTTGTGCCACAATCAAAGGCAAGCGAGATACCACTCCATCATACCTTTTTATGAGAATTGTAATGTTGCTTATGTTTATGTTTCATGCTACTTATTATTATTGGGTTGGAATCTCTTCATTGAAGGAAATATGCCCTAGAGGCAATCATAGAGATGATTATATTTCTTATGTATCCATGAGTTATTGTAATGTTCCTTGAATATCCATATAAGGCAACTTGTATTGATTGGCAATTATGTGAATTGTTTGTAAAACTCTATACTTGTATGGTTATCTAATAGTTGTCCCTAGTCGGAGCTCATGTGAGGACATACGTGAATATTAGACTAGCACATCGATTGGTTAATGACTATGTTTCCCAAGTCATAGATATGGAGATGTCAAACCAATTATGTGGACACATGTTATGAACATGGGGTTGAACTGACCCAACTTGAGACTGGCAATTAGTTGCATCTCTCTCTATACATCGTGTACGTTTTGTCCTTAGACCTAAGATTGTCACATGCACTTGAGATGTGGATCAACCTACTTTGGTGCTATCAGACGCTGCTCGGTAACTGGGTAGTTATAAAGGTAGCTTTCGGGTTTGTCCTGAAGCATGCTGCAAGGCATGGTTAATTAATATGAGATTTGCCCCTCTCTACTTGAGAAAGATATCTCTGGGCCCCTCGAGTGATCGGATCCAGAAATGCATGGCCGTGCTACATATGGTTAAGAGTTAACCTAGGAAAGGGATTCCGAATCACAGTATCAAAAAAGGGAGGTAAGCTTGGATCTAGACCAAATATCGTGACGCAAAGGGAAAGACATGTACTAAACCTTGTGATTGTTCGTCCGAATGATCTTTGTATGCGTTTAGGAGTTGGCACGTCTTGCTAGAGGCCGCTACCAACTATTGACAGAATAAGTATATTCGTGTAATGTCTATACGTATATCAACCTATAGAGTCACACACTTAAGGGGCTGAAAGCCTAATGAGGATTAGATCCGAATTATACCAGGCTTAGGCTACTAATGGGCTGCTAATGTAGAAGCCCACTAGGGACGCCTATATAAGAGAGGGTAGGGCAAGCTGACCAGGGCTAGACGATTCCACCCAACTGCCACTCCTCACATGTGTGTTGCATGCGTGGACCTAGCAGTCCGCCATCTAACGCTTCCACCCTGTACGTGTGGATACCTCGGAGGTGCTACAACACTAGCACTTGGACGATACTCGCAAGGGAGCTTCTCGTGGGACGAGTACAAGGAGGAGACGTAGAACGTCTACACTGCCTCGATGCGCTTTATCAAGTTCCGCAACAGCGTGTCTAGTGGTAATCCCGTGATCTATGACAACAGTATTCTTGGTTTACACGGTAGAAATTTTTGATTTGCGCTAGTGTAGCCTACCCGTATCCCTTAAGTGGTATCAGAGCTGATGTTGTTCAGTTATAGGTTCGGGATGTTTGCATATGGTGATATGCAGATTGATATGAATGATGTGATCGTTTATATGGAGGTGGTTCAGGATTAATCTATGATCTTGCTTTTCATGATCGTGATTCTGAGTTCGTCGAACGACTTATCCCTACCAATCGGTTTCCGCCATCAGGGTAGACAGTGACACATAAATCATGTTGAATCACGCGAAGATCAATATGATTGATCGAATCGAAACCTAGATCTAAAATCGATGTACCGTGATCAAAGGAGGTTGATTGAATTGGAACAATAGTCGGTTTATGGTAAATTTGATTTTCCGATCAAAATCCTTAAAGAAAATTGTTTAGATTCGATCTCTCATTTTTCACAGTTTTCCATACGCCCAGAGATACCGCGAGGGGCGCTTACCCTTCGAATCCCTCAAGGGGAGACCCCCTTTAATAGTAGCCTCTTTGTTAAGGTAACTAGGTGCTGTGATTTCGCATGATCCGGTAGAATGCGATTCTATGCATAACTTGTTTTTGCAGGATGTATGTGACCAGTATGGCCCATATATGTTGTGATGCATGTATGAAATTTATCATGACCCGCGTGTCGTGAGTAGGGCAACATAGCTGGAGCCAAATGTGTTGTCAATTATTGTAATGGCTTGCGTGCCAACTTGTGATGATCCCAATACTATGTAATTTTGATTACTAGCTATTAGGAGTAATATCTTGTATTAGTTCTTGGAGGACTCATCACTTGGAGGATGGCTCACATGGAACATGGAGATCATCATGGTGGATAGGTTCTATGGCGATGGAGATCACCATGAGAAAATGGGCCATATTGTGTCACATCTATGTGAATGCTATTCTTATACGGTTTACTACTATACATGCTTAGATGATAGAAGTAGAACGATCCCTCACAAAGTTTAAGTTAAACCATTCCCTCCCAACCAAATCTTGCACCATCCTATGCCCTGTACAATCGTTGGTGGGATTATGAAACTAGGGTGTCGCGGTTTTCCTTGGCTGGTGTGGCATCCCGCAAAACCACTACTAGAAAATCGCGTTGAATTTGTGCATTGCATCGTCATCATCATATGTTGTATGTCTAAAACTATTTTCGCAAAGCCCGTTTTGTTTTCTAAAAACGCCCCATCTTTATTCAAACGCCAAACCCGGGTCTCCGGATTATCTTGTTTTGGCTGCTATCGGTTTGCAACGGCCCGTTTAAAACAAATTAAATTTTTATTTATTTTTAGCGGGGGCAGTCGAACGGGCCGACCGACCCGAACGACCACCCCAGAAACTAAATCGGTCCACCTCTAATCCTATTCCTACCAACTAACCTACCCACACACCCCCAGCCACATCACCCGGGCCAATCAGCAGATGCCACCTCACCCTCTCCCTATCCCCCAACCAACCAGGCTTTGCCACCTAGACTAACTCCCCCACCCCCTCTCTCTCCTCTCTCTCACACAGCCATACAACCCACACCATCCAACCAGCACACGCAACACACACACTCCCACCAACCCACACCACGACTTGGCCCCACCCCACACACCCTGCCAGCTCCCCACGCCAGCCCCTGGCCCCGCCTGGGCCCCACCACACCGCACCCCACGCTCCCTCCCCCACCAACCTCTCTTCCTCACGCGAGCCACCCCGTCCACCCCGCGCGGCCCGCCCTTCTCCCCTCTAGCTCCGGCCGACGCGCCGCCGCCCACGCTCCCCATCGCCCAAGCACGCCCCGCTCGCTCGCAAGCTCCAAGGTTGCCGCCGGCGCCGGCCGCCTCCGTCCCTCCTCTCACCAACCTCGCCGCCGGGCACCCGCCGCCGCCCCGGGCGCGACCCCGCGCGCCCCGCCACCGTCGCAGCGCCCCCTCCTCCGGCCGCCCCTCGGGCCCGCGACGCCGCAGAACCGAGCCCGCGCCGGCTCTCTGCCCGCCTCCGCCCTGCCTCGCAACCTCTCTGCCCCGCAGCCTCTCCTCCAGCGCCGACGCCCGCCGGAGTCGCCCTCTCCTCCGCGCCAGCGCCTCTGCCGTCCGCCCCGCGCGCCGCGACCCCCGAGCCTCCGCGTCCCCCGGCCCGCTCCGACCCTCCGCGCGGACCTCCCCGCCGTCGCCACGCCCACCGCCGGCCCCGGCCTGCGCGCCTCTGGCGCGGCCGCCCGCCTCTTCCTCAGCCGCCCCTGGCCCCTGCCGCCGCCTCCGGCGCCGACCCTGCCCGCCGCAGCCGCGTCCTCCGTCGGGACGGTCCGGCGCGCTCCGGCCACGCCCGTGCCTGCCGTCCTCCACCCCGCGCCGCTGCACCGCGACGGCCCGAGGCCGCCTCCGGCCGCTTCCACCGTCAACCCAAGCCGCCGCCTGGGCGCGACCGCGCCGGCGCCGACCCTGCATCCGCGCCGTTCGACCCCGACCCCGTGGGCCCGAGCTGCTAGTCGCCCCGCCGGAGCCTCCGCGAGCCTCAAGGTCCGTCGGTGACATCGGGGTTCACCGCCGAGCTCTCGGTGGGCTACCAGGGTCTACATCGCCCTGAGAGACACCTGAAGGACCGCCTGCGGAACCGCCGTTGTACTAGATATACCGCCTGGAAAAAAAACCCGGGACCTACCCTGAACCCGACGCCGAGAACCTGGATGCCCAAGATCGCCGACCCGGTACAACAAGACCTACCACCGGAACGCCTTGGTTTGTCAAGATCTTCGTCACGGACTCCGACGGCCGTGGCCGGCAGGACCTCTCAGACGTCAAGCTCTTCCTCCTGGGACCCTGAAGACCCCGTGTTGAGCCCCGAGTTCGCCACCGACGATCAGGATGATACCCCAAGACCGCCTCCCCGGAATTGTACGCCTCGATCCTGCGGGCCCGAAAACCACGGACGCGACAAGGTCTACCTCACGGAACCCCGAGAACCTCCTCCCGGAACGCCAAGATCTACCTACGTTATCAGAGAACGCACCGCCAATACCTTCACCCCGGATCCGAAGACCCCCGGTACCCGATCCGTTCAAGTTCGTCGAGAGCGGCAAGATCGATCGCTGGGCACCCAAGTTCCCCATCTTGCATCCGAACCTCGTCGATCCCGTCGAACCCTGGACCCTGAGACCGACCCCGAACCCCGGAACCCCAAGATCTGCCGAACCCTAATGTGTGACCCTTACCCGAACCCCTATTTTCATAAATGCTAAACATAAAACCTGTTGCATATTAACTTGTCATTCTTGCATGCATGCTTGTCATGTGGTTTGGGGGCCTTTTGCCGAATCACCTAATAATTAAATATGGGGCCCATATGCGGGCAAATCCAGCCTTATATTGGCCTCATTTAAATTTGTGCATCGAACCGGTACCATATCTTCTGCCATGTTATGACAACATTTAATTTGTGGGGTAGCTAAACAACTTGAACCATTTAATTAATGGTCGGGACCCCGGTTCCACTTAATATGACCTAATTGCATTGCACCTTTGCCATGTCATGCATCATACATGCATCATGCCGATCTTCCGCCGTTGTATTAAATATTGCATCCGGTGTTTCTTCTAGTGTTTTGCTTCTTCGCGGATAAGGCCGTTGAGTTGATGTGAGCTTCGCCCCGATCTTCGGTTGAACCTTCGACAATGTTTTCAGGCGAGCATCTCCCCCTTTCTACCTATCTTACTTTTATAGTATTTATTTCCTCCTGTTGATCTATTGCTATCTGTGTTGCGATGCTCTAGTTTTCCCTACCCGTGATATCCCTTGCAGCCCTATATTGCCCCGGACACATCCTATTACCTGTTGTTTGGTAGATAGTTGGACTTGCGCGTCATAGTCGCTTGCTCAAGTGCTGTTGCGTGTCGTCAAGTGCCACAGTTGCTGATGTATTGCCGCATGTTGATGTTGGAGATGATTATGGTTTTACTTATCGCACACTTTAATTCCTATTTAACAACTAAAATTGAAGTAAGTAAGCAGAGGCATCGGTGGGTGATAGATAATATTTGGTTTCCGACCGCCCACTTGTGTCCCGTAGGACCCCGAGTACTTGATACCTGTTCCTTGATTTATCACGCTATCCACATACGGGGAGTATGGGCCCCCTTAGCCAGAGCTTGATTTCGTCTTATTTCTTGGGGCCACAAACTAGTTTGAGGTTTTATTTACTATCCTGTACCTATGCCATGCTACTGCTTTATTTACGATTGTGCGAGGAGCACACTGTACTGTTTAGGTAAGCGGAGTGTTTTCGCGGTATCGACAAGCCCAGCCACACTTTCGGGTTCCCAGTCGTTTACAGCCATTGTCGCAAACCTTGAGTCCGTCTCGGAGCTTGCTTACTTCGTTGCGGTTCTACTCAATGGGGTGGCCCCCTGAAATATTTCTGAATCTTGTGATTGCTCTGTCGTGAAGACCTCGTTGGGTTTTGATTTGGTTTTTCCGAGGTTGATCGTGTGTGTGTTGCTATTTGTGCACCCCGGCCGGGTTAAAACTTTCTGAAAGCCGTGTCCGCGGTTATGGACGACTTGGAGCACAGTATCTCGACCATAGACCAGCATAACTAAAGTTTATTGCTCTAAATTTGACTTTATAATGACGTAATCAGCTACACTATAATGGAATGGCTAAATAATACTGCCCACAATTGCTTGTTTGGAGTGTCGCTTGCGACCATTGTACCGGACTAGTAAGTATTGCAACTACAACGGAATGGCTGAATAAAAGTACCAACAACTGCTGGGTTTTGGGGTTATCTCATGTTAATTGTATCTAACTAGTAAGTGATGCCACTACAACGGAATGGTTAACTAAAAGTGCCCACTGTTTATTTTATCAGGATGATTACCTATACCTGACTAGTAATTGCTGCAACGATAACTGAATAAATAAAACTGCCAACTGTGTGAGTTCCTCGGTTGACTTCCTCGTTTGGTCTCGAGGGGGAAACGCCAGGATGGGTTTGTTTGATGGTAGCATCAGGTTGGTTCCGAATAGGTCTTTCTTCCCCCTCTCTGATTGCCGCCAGTTGTATCGAGTCTCTATAGGTTGTTTAGTGCACGCTGCCGCTGCCGCTTCAGTCCACCATACCTATGTAGGCGAGGACCGCCGAATTCTAGCCTCGCCGTGTACTGGCCTCAGTACTGACGCTCCTCTTTTTCCTTTGCCCTTTGCCGGCACCCCTTTTGTTAAACAGGTTTTGAGATCGACGTTGTTAGCAGGGTTACCCTTCCGGCTTGGCCTGGGCAGGGTTATGGACGCCATTGGTTATTCTTCAGGGCTCTTAGCCCCAATTGCATCTTGTCCGTAGTCGGACGCCCTATCGTTTTCAAGGTGATTTGGATCTTTGTATATTATATCTGTATTCTTGACTCATGGAGTCGCTGTTATATATATATATATCTGTTCTGTGGGTCCCATCGAGGACTGTTGTGTAATGTTATTACTTCGTTTTCCACCCGCACGAAAGTGCCTGGTGGGCACCTTTGAATCGTTTCTATGCGGGTTTGGCGAGTTTCGCTAAAACTTGCATAGGTCCAATTCTGAGGGTGTTACAGAGTGGTATCAGAGCTCAGCAGTTGCGATACCCCACAAGTCCAGCCTGTAGGATAACCTAGCTAACGGCCGAAGTAGAGTGTCAAAACTATTTTGCAAAATCGGTTGGATAGTTCTGGTTAGGTCTGCTTTTACTCCTTACCCCTCTGCTATTCTCCTCTTACCTCTACGTGTTTTGAATCCGCTCTCTTCCCTCTCTTCGAGTCCAGGATTTCTCGTGGTCGGGTTTCCGTCGTACCTTCAGGGTTTCGCTTCCTCCTCTGATAACGGTGTTGCTACATCTGGTCTTCATGCTATCCGAGGAATCCTCCGTCTGGTGGACTTCTCTTGTTACTTCTCGTGCCTTTCGGTGTTTTCCGACGCGACGACATCATCTACGCCAGATCCGATGCAGAGTCTGCATCACTCCTTGTTTCCGAACCTCGCTTGTCGAGATCTTCAGTCTGAATCCTGAGGGTTGGTTGCATAACCTGTCTATTCGTGTACATAGTAATGCTTTGAGTGCGGGATGGAGTCGCGACCATACCACTACTCTTATCATTCGCTTATGTACATTGAATGGTGGATCGATGCAATTTTACTCCGTCCACGGAAGCTAGAGGTGGCTTAATTTGCTGATACCTCTACCTTCGACCTTTTGTTTCCGGAGTGTTCTCTCGACGATCACGGACAACGACCTCTTGTTAGTGGTGTCGCGAAGATCTACACGCAGCGAGAAGACGGGGTTCGCCGACCTTCTTTCCGGTACCATGAGGCGGATCTCGAGGGCGAGATCCATTGTTAGTGGTGTCGAATTGTGGCATCCCGCAAAACCACTACTAGAAAATCGCGTTGAATTTGTGCATTGCATCGTCATCATCATATGTTGTATGTCTAAAACTATTTTCGCAAAGCCCGTTTTGTTTTCTAAAAACGCCCCATCTTTATTCAAACGCCAAACCCGGGTCTCCGGATTATCTTGTTTTGGCTACTATCGGTTTGCAACGGCCCGTTTAAAACAAATTAAATTTTTATTTATTTTTAGCGGGGGCAGTCGAACGGGACGACCGACCCGAACGACCACCCCAGAAACTAAATCGGTCCACCTCTAATCCTATTCCTACCAACTAACCTACCCACACACCCCCAGCCACATCACCCGGGCCAATCAGCAGATGCCACCTCACCCTCTCCCTATCCCCCAACCAACCAGGCTTTGCCACCTAGACTAACTCCCCCACCCCCTCTCTCTCCTCTCTCTCACACAGCCATACAACCCACACCATCCAACCAGCACACGCAACACACACACTCCCACCAACCCACACCACGACTTGGCCCCACCCCACACACCCTGCCAGCTCCCCACGCCAGCCCCTGGCCCCGCCTGGGCCCCACCACACCGCACCCCACGCTCCCTCCCCCACCAACCTCTCTTCCTCACGCGAGCCACCCCGTCCACCCCGCGCGGCCCGCCCTTCTCCCCTCTAGCTCCGGCCGACGCGCCGCCGCCCACGCTCCCCATCGCCCAAGCACGCCCCGCTCGCTCGCAAGCTCAGAGGTTGCCGCCGGCGCCGGCCGCCTCCGTCCCTCCTCTCACCAACCTCGCCGCCGGGCATCCGCCGCCGCCCCGGGCGCGACCCCGCGCGCCCCGCCACCGTCGCAGCGCCCCCTCCTCCGGCCACCCCGCGGGCCCGCGACGCCGCAGAACCGGGCCCGCGCCGGCTCTCTGCCCGCCTCCGCCCTGCCTCGCAACCTCTCTGCCCCGCAGCCTCTGCTCCGGCACCGACGCCCGCCGGAGTCGCCCTCTCCTCCGCGCCAGCGCCTCTGCCGTCCGCCGCGCGCGCCGCGACCCCCGAGCCTCCGCGTCCCTCGGCCCGCTCCGACCCTCTGCGCGGACCTCCCCGCCGTCGCCACGCCCACCGCCGGGCCCGGCCTGCGCGCCTCTGGCGCGGCCGCCCGCCTCTTCCTCAGCCGCCCCTGGCCCCTGCCGCCGCCTCCGGCGCCGACCCTACCCGCCGCAGCCGCGTCCTCCGTCGGGACGGTCCGGCGCGCTCCGGCCACGCCCGTGCCTGCCGTCCTCCACCCCGCGTCGCTGCACCGCGACGGCCAGAGGCCGCCTCCGGCCGCTTCCACCGTCAACCCTCGCCGCCGCCTGGGCGCGACCGCGCCGGCGCCGACCCTGCATCCGCGCCGTTCGACCCCGACCCCGTGGGCCCGAGCTGCTAGTCGCCCCGCCGGAGCCTCCGCGAGCCTCAAGGTCCGTCGGTGACGTCGGGGTTCACCGCCGAGCTCTCAGTGGGCTACCAGGGTCTACATCGCCCTGAGAGACACCTGAAGGACCGCCTGCGGAACCGCCGTTGTACTAGATCTACCGCCTGGAAAAAAAACCCGGGACCTACCCTGAACCCGACGCCGAGAACCTGGATGCCCAAGATCGCCGACCCGGTACAACAAGACCTACCACCGGAACGCCTTGGTTTGTCAAGATCTTCGTCACGGACTCCGACGGCCGTGGCCGGCAGGACCTCTCAGACGTCAAGCTCTTCCTCCTGGGACCCTGAAGACCCCGTGTTGAGCCCCGAGTTCGCCACCGACGATCAGGATGATACCCCAAGACCGCCTCCCCGGAATTGTACGCCTCGATCCTGCGGGCCCGAAAACCACGGACGCGACAAGGTCTACCTCACGGAACCCCGAGAACCTCCTCCCGGAACGCCAAGATCTACCTACGTTATCAGAGAACGCACCGCCAAGACCTTCACCCCGGATCCGAAGACCCCCGGTACCCGATCCGTTCAAGTTCGTCGAGAGCGGCAAGATCGATCGCTGGGCACCCAAGTTCCCCATCTTGCATCCGAACCTCGTCGATCCCATCGAACCCTGGACCCTGAGACCGACCCCGAACCCCGGAACCCCAAGATCTGCCGAACCCTAATGTGTGACCCTTACCCGAACCCCTATTTTCATAAATGCTAAACATAAAACCTGTTGCATATTAACTTGTCATTCTTGCATGCATGCTTGTCATGTGGTTTGGGGGCCTTTTGCCGAATCACCTAATAATTAAATATGGGGCCCATATGCAGGCAAATCCAGCCTTATATTGGCCTCATTTAAATTTGTGCATCGAACCGGTACCATATCTTCTGCCATGTTATGACAACATTTAATTTGTGGGGTAGCTAAACAACTTGAACCATTTAATTAATGGTCGGGACCCTGGTTCCACTTAATATGACCTAATTGCATTGCACCTTTGCCATGTCATGCATCATACATGCATCATGCCGATCTTCCGCCGTTGTATTAAATATTGCATCCGGTGTTTCTTCTAGTGTTTTGCTTCTTCGCGGATAAGGTCGTTGAGTTGATGTGAGCTTCGCCCCGATCTTCGGTTGAACCTTCGACAATGTTTTCAGGCGAGCATCTCCCCCTTTCTACCTATCTTACTTTTATAATATTTATTTCCTCCTGTTGATCTATTGCTATCTGTGTTGCGATGCTCTAGTTTTCCCTACCCGTGATATCCCTTGCAGCCCTATATTGCCCCGGACACATCCTATTACCTGTTGTTTGGTAGATAGTTGGACTTGCGCGTCGTAGTTGCTTGCTCAAGTGCTGTTGCGTGTCGTCAAGTGCCACAGTTGCTGATGTATTGCCGCATGTTGATGTTGGAGATGATTATGGGTTTACTTATCGCACACTTTAATTCCTGTTTAACAACTAAAATTGAAGTAAGTAAGCAGAGGCATCGGTGGGTGATAGATAATATTTGGTTTCCGACCGCCCACTTGTGTCCCGTAGGACCCCGAGTACTTGATACATGTTCCTTGATTTATCGCGCTATCCACATACGGGGAGTATGGGCCCCCCTTAGCCAGAGCTTGATTCCGTCTTATTTCTTGGGGCCACAAACTAGTTTGAGGTTTTATTTACTATCCTGTACCTATGCCATGCTACTGCTTTATTTACGATTGTGCGAGGAGCACACTGTACTGTTTAGGTAAGCGGAGTGTTTTCGCGGTATCGACAAGCCCAGCCACACTTTCGGGTTCCCAGTCGTTTACAGCCATTGTCGCAAACCTTGAGTCCGTCTCGGAGCTTGCTTACTTCGTTGCGGTTCTACTCAATGGGGTGGCCCCCTGAAATATTTCTGAATCTTGTGATTGCTCTGTCGTGAAGACCTCGTTGGGTTTTGATTTGGTTTTTCCGAGGTTGATCGTGTGTGTGTTGCTATTTGTGCACCCCGGCCGGGTTAAAACTTTCTGAAAGCCGTGTCCGCGGTTATGGACGACTTGGAGCACAGTATCTCGACCATAGACCAGCATAACTAAAGTTTATTGCTCTAAATTTGACTTTATAATGACTAGTAATCAGCTACACTATAATGGAATGGCTAAATAATACTGCCCACAATTGCTTGTTTGGAGTGTCGCTTGCGACCATTGTACCGGACTAGTAAGTATTGCAACTACAACGGAATGGCTGAATAAAAGTACCAACAACTGCTGGGTTTTGGGGTTATCTCATGTTAATTGTATCTGACTAGTAAGTGATGCCACTACAACGGAATGGTTAACTAAAAGTGCCCACTGTTTATTTTATCAGGATGATTACCTATACCTGACTAGTAATTGCTGCAACGATAACTGAATAAATAAAACTGCCAACTGTGTGAGTTCCTCGGTTGACTTCCTCGTTTGGTCTCGAGGGGGAAATGCCAGGATGGGTTTGTTTGATGGTAGCATCAGGTTGGTTCCGAATAGGTCTTTCTTCCCCCTCTCTGATTGCCGCCAGTTGTATCGAGTCTCTATAGGTTGTTTAGTGCACGCTGCCGCTGCCGCTTCAGTCCACCATACCTATGTAGGCGAGGACCGCCGAATTCTAGCCTCGCCGTGTACTGGCCTCAGTACTGACGCTCCTCTTTTTCCTTTGCCCTTTGCCGGCACCCCTTTTGTTAAACAGGTTTTGAGATCGACGTCGTTAGCAGGGTTACCCTTCCGGCTTGGCCTGGGCAGGGTTATGGACTCCATTGGTTATTCTTCAGGGCTCTTAGCCCCAATTGCATCTTGTCCGTAGTCGGACGCCCTATCGTTTTCAAGGTGATTTGGATCTTTGTATATTATATCTGTATTCTTGACTCATGGAGTCGCTGTTATATATATATCTGTTCTGTGGGTCCCATCGAGGACTGTTGTGTAATGTTATTACTTCATTTTCCACCCGCACGAAAGTGCCTGGTGGGCACCTTTGAATCGTTTCTATGCGGGTTTGGCGAGTTTCGCTAAAACTTGCATAGGTCCGATTCTGAGGGTGTTACAGCTGGATGGGTTTGTATCGGATACCCCTACATGCATAAGGGTTGGTGATCTTGACAAGGTCATCTTAACAGTTAAGGACCTTGGGGCATAAAGGTTGGGCGCCTAGTTTTGACATAGAGATGTCACCCAACAACAAGAGTCATATGTGATATGATTAGCAAGTGTTGCTTACCGATTTACCTTGTCTTCTAGCAGTGATGCTAAAGCTCCCTAGTCGACTTGTTAATTGTGGATCTTGAATCACTTAGTATCAATAGAGGGATATTGATTTAAGTGGGAGTATATGCTATTAAATTGTTTAATATGTTTTACTCTTTCATGGTTGCATGGCTTAGTATTTTGCATGTTTTCTATTGTAGATCAATGGCACCGAACACTACATCACCTTTTTCTTTGCGTTCGATTCTTGACAAAGATAAACTAAATGGAACAAACTATTCGGACTGGGTCCATAACCTGAGAATTGTTCTCAGGTCTGATAAAAAGGAAACGGTTATAGATACACCAATCCCCGATGAATCTGCTGATAATGCAACTGATGCCCTTAAGAATTCCTACAAGAGAGCATGTGATGATTCTCTTGAGGTTAGCTGTCTTATGCTTTTATGCATGGAACCTGAACTCCAAAAGAAGTTTGAGGATCAGGAAGCATACGATATGATCGTCGCGCTTAAGGACATGTTCAAAGATCGGGCAAGGACTGAGAGGTACAATGTTGCCAAGTCCTTTGTGGAATGCAAGCTGACAGAGGGAGCAGCTGTAGGCCCCCATGTGATCAAAATGGTTGGTTACAGTCAGACTTTGGAAAAGCTTAGTTTTCCACTAGGCCAAGAGTTGGATACTGATTTCATTTTGGCGTCTCTTCCATCTAGCTATGGGCAGTTCATTTCGAACTACCATATGCATGGGGTGGAGAAGGGCCTTAATGAGTTATGCGGGATGCTAAAAATATCAGAAAGTGACATGAAGAAGTGTGCAGGTCATAGCCATGTGATGGCTGTGCAGAACAATCCTAACTTCAAGAAAAGGGGTACTTCCTAGAAGAAGAAGGGAAAGGCTAAGGATACGACCCCTAAGCCTGCACTCAAGCAAAAGGCTGGACCTGCAGATGACACTGAGTGCTTCTTTTGTCATGAACATGGCCACTGGAAGAGAAACTGCAGCAAGTACCAGGCTTCTTTGAAGAAGAGTGGAAGTAAGAGTACTTCCCACTCATGTACGCTTGTTGTAAATGTTGTGGACATTCTTCTCGATGATTTCTATGTTAACTCTTGGATATTTGATATCGTATTGGTTTCTCATATTTGCATTTTGATACAGGGGCTAATAAGTACTAGAGAAGTGCAAAAAGGTGAAGTGGATTTTCGCGTTGGAAATAAAGCAAGGGTTGGTGCATTGTCCGTCGGCATCATGCAACTTCACCTTCTGTCAGGATTTATTATGGATTTGAATAATTGTTATTACATTCCATGTATGGGTCAAAACATTTTATCACCTTCATGTTTGATGAGGGATGGATATTCATTTGCAAATATGAACAATGGTTGTGTAATCTCTAAGAATGATATGTTTATGGCTAATGCTCGCATTGTGAATGGGTTATTTATTTTAAATCTTGATGATGCATCTGTTCACAATGTTAGTGCTAAAAGGCTTCGGTACCTATTTATGGCATTGTCGTTTGGGGCATATAAGTGAAAATAGCATGATGAAGCTCCATGGTGATGGTCTTCTAACTTCGTTTGATTTTGAATCATGCGAGACATGTCAGGCTTGTTTACTTGGAAAGATGACCAAGTCGCCTTTTTTGGGTTTTCCGAGAGAGCGACAGACTTTTTGGAGCTCATACATAATGATGTATGTGGACCAATGAGCATGACAGCCAGAGGAGGATATCACTACTTCATTACTTTCACTGATGATTTCAGTAGATATGGTTATGTCTACTTGATGAAGCACAAGTCTGAAACTTTTGAAAAGTTCAAGGAGTTTCAGAGTGAGGTAGAGAATCAAGGCAAGAGAATCTGATCATGGAGGTGAATATTTGAGTCACGAATTTAGCAATCATCTTAATATTTGAGGAATTGTTCCACAACTCACGCCGCCCGGAACGCCTCAAAGAAACGGGGTCTCCGAATGGTGCAATCGAACTTTGTTGGACATGGTTCGATTGATGATGAGCGAGTCAGATTTACCATTATCATTTTGGGGTTACGCTCTAGAAATGGCAGCTTTCACACTTAATAGGGTACCATCTAAATCCATAATTAAGACATCATATGAGATGTGGACTGGAGAGAATCCCAGTTTGTCTTTTCTAAAGATTTGGGGTTGTGATGCATTTGTCAAGCGACTTCAGTCGGACAAGCTAACACCCAAATCGGATAAGTGCATTTTCGTGGGATATCCGAGGGAAACCTTAAGGTATTACTTCTATAACCGAGAAGAGGGCAAAGTGTTTGTCGCTCGTAGCGGTGTTTTCCTAGAGAAAGAGTTTCTCACAAAGGGAACGAGTGGAAGGTCGGTTCAACTTGAAGAAGTTCAGGATGAGACAGTTGGGGATGCTTCTACGAGTGATGCTATTGTAGCAGAACAAGTTGAGGAACCTGTGGCAATGAAAGCACCACAACCACGAAGGTCGGCGAGGCTCCACGAAACGCGGGAATTATTATTGTTAGACAACGATGAGCCTGCGACCTATGCAGAAGCGATGGTGGACCCAGACTCTGAGAAATGGCTGATCGCCATGAGATCCAAGATAGAGTCCATGGGAGACAATAAAGTTTGGAACTTGGTTGACCTTCCTGATGGTTTTAAAGCCATTGAGTGCAAATGGATCTATAAGAAGAAGATTGATATGGATGGAAATGTTCACATCCATAAATCTTGACTTTTTGCAAAAGGTTTTTGACAAGTTCAAGGAGTTGACTACAACAAGACTTTCTCACCCGTAGCGATCCTTAAATCTATACGGATTATTCTAGCAATTGCTGCACATTTCGACTATGAAATATGGCAGATGGATGTCAAGACGGCATTCCTAAATGGAATCCTAACTGAGGACGTGTATATGATACATCACCAAAGGTTTTGTCGATACAAATAATGCTGGAAAGGTATGCAAACTTCTAAAGTCCATTTATGGGCTGAAGCAAGCATCTCGGAGTTGGAACATTCGATTTGATGAAGTTGTAAAGGAGTTTGGCTTCATAAAAAAATGAACAAGAACCTTGTGTTTACAAGAAGGAAAGTGGGAGAGCGCTTTTATTTCTAATCTTATATGTAGATGACATATTGCTGATTGGAAATGACATTCCTATGCTCGAGTCTGTCAAGACCTCGTTGAAAAATAGTTTTTTGATGAAGGACTTGGGAGAAGCGGCATATATTCTCAAGATCTATAGAGATAGATCAAGGAGGCTAATTGGATTAAGCCAGAGTACATACATTGACAAAGTGTTGAAACGATTCAGCATGGAAGAGGCTAAGAAGGGGTTCTTGCCCATGTCTCACGGCATAAAACTCATCAAGACTCAGTGTCCTTCGACTACTGATGATCGTGAGCGCATGAGTAGGGTTCCATATGCTTCGGCTATTGGATCCATCATGTATGCAATGATATGTACTCGCCCAGATGTTTCCTATGCTCTAAGTGTTACGAGCATATACCAGGATGATCCAGGTGAAGGTCACTAGACAGCGGTAAAGAACATCCTTAAGTACTTGAAAAGTACTAAGGATGTGTTCCTAGTTTATGGAGGTGAGGATGAACTCAGTGTAAGGGGTTACACAGATGCGAGTTACCTTAACGACTCAGATGACTCCAGATCGTAATCCGGTTATGTGTTTGTCATGAATGGTGGTGTTGTGAGTTGGAAAAGTTCCAAGCAAGATACGGTGGCCTCCTCTTCAACAGAAGTTGAATATATTGCCGCCTCGGAGGCTGCAAAGGAAGCTGTTTGGATTAGGAATTTCCTGATCGCTCTTGGTGTGGTTTAGAGCGCATCTAATCCCATTGACGTTTATTGTGACAACAATGGTTCTATTGCACAAGCCAAGGAACCTAGACAACACCAGAAGAATAAACATATTCGCATGCGTTACCATCAGATTCGAGAGTTCTTTGAGGATGGTAGTGTCGTGATATGCAAAATACATACAGACTCAAATGTTGCTGATCCTTTTACAAAGCCACTCCCGCAGCCTGGTCATGAGGCGCACGCAAGAGCAATAGGTATTAGATACAATCTAGATTGACTTTAGTGCAAGTGGGAGAATGAAGGAAACATGCCCTAGAGGCAATCATAGAGATGATTATATTTCTTATGTATCCATGAGTTATTGTAATGTTCCTTGAATATCCATATAAAGCAACTTGTATTGATTGGAAATTATGTGAATTGTTAGTGAAACTCTATACTTGTATGGTTATCTAATAGTTGTCCCTAGTCGGAGTTCATGTGAGGACACACGTGAATATTAGACTAGCACATCGATTGGTTGATGACTATGTTTCACAAGTCATAGATATGAAGATGTCAAACCAATGATGTGGACACATGTTATAAACATGGGGTTGGACTGACCCAACTTGAGACTGGCAATTAGTTGCAGCTCTCTCTATACATCGTGTATGTTTTGTCCTTAGACCTGAGATTGTCGTATGCACTTGAGATGTGGATCGACCTACTTTGGCTATCAGACGCTGCTCGGTAACTGAGTAGTTATAAAGGTAGATTTCGGGTTTGTCCTGAAGCATGCTGCAAGACATGGTCAATCAAGATGGGATTTCCCCTCTCTACTTGAGAGAGATATCTCCGGGCCCCTCGAGTGATCAGATCCAGAAATGCATGGCCGTGCTACATATGGTTAAGAGTTAACCTAGGTAAGGGATTCCGAATCACAGTATTGAGAAAGGGAGGTCAGCTTGGAGCTAGACCAAATATCGTGAGGCAAAGGGAAAGACATGTACTAAACCTTGTGATGGTTCGTCCGAATGATCTTTGTATATGTTTAGGAGTTGGCACGTCTTGCTAGAGGCCGCTACCAACTATTGACAGAATAAGTGTATTTGTGTCATGTCTATACGTATATGAACCTATAGGGTCACACACTTAAGGGGCTGGAAGCCTAATGAGGATTAGATCCGAATTAGACAAGGCTTAGGCTACTAATGGGCTGCTAATGTAGAAGCCCACTAGGGACGCCTATATAAGAAAGGGTAGGGCGAGCTGACCAGGGTTAGACGATTCCACCCAGCTTCCACTCCTCACGCATGTGTTACACACGCAGACCTAGGAATCCAGCGTCTGACGCTTCCATCATGTACGTGTGGATACCTCGGAGGTGCTGCAGCAGTAGCACTTGGACGAGCCGCGCAAAGGGAGCTGCTCGTGGGACGAGGACAAGGAGAAGACGTAGAACGTCTACACTGCCTCGACGCGCTTCATCAAGTTCCGCAATAGCGTGTCTAGTGGTAATCCCGTGATCTATGACAACAGTATTCCTGGTTTACGCGGTAGAAATTTTAGATTTGCGCTAGTATAGCCTACCTGTATCCCTTCATTCATAGTTTGCAGTGACTATTAAGTAGACTTTGTTGCATACTCCTTATTATGAATTGTCTAAGTATCTACTCTTGTGCTGAGAATATTTACATCATATGGAGCAAATGTGTTCGTGAAAGTTCTTTTATCGCACTCAGTTTTCAACTAAATTGCTTGAGGACAAGCAATAAGCTAAGCTTGAGGGGAGTTGATACATCCAAAACGTATCTACTTTCCCGAACACTTTTGCTATTGTTTCTCCTCTAAATTTGTGTGATTTGGATACAACTAACACAGACTGATGTTGTTTTCAACAGAATTTCCTTGGTGTCTAGTTTTTGTGCAGAAAATCAACTTTCATGAAAAATTTGGGAAAATATGCCAAAAATCCTATTTTACCAGAAGACTCACGGAGCCAGAAGACGAGACGGAGGAAGGCCACGAGGGGCCCACACCCCCTGGCCGCGCCTGGAGGGGGTGTGGCCACCTCTGGCACCCCCTCGGCCTCCCTCTTCGCCTACTTAAAGCCTTCTGACCTAAAAACTCAGGGGGGGTCCGACGTTTTTTTAGAAAGAGTTCCGCTGCGCCACCACCACCAGAATCCGCGATTCGGAACTAGAAACTCCGTTCTGGCACCCTGTCGGGACGGGGATTTGGAGGAGATCATCGCCATCATCATCACCGACGTCTCTCCATCAACCATCCATGTTTCCTTCATCCATGAGTGAGTAATCTCTCGCTGTAGGCTATGGGGATGGTAGGGATTGGATGACATCTATTATGTAATCGAATAAGATTGTTAGAACATGGTGCCTAGTATCTTTATTAGTGCTATTTGACTTTGCTGTAACTTGTTATGCTTAATGCCTGTCACTAGTGAAAGGGCATGTATGCCCCCATGTGTGGTTTTGGTAATTAATGACAATCTCTATGGACTAATGTGTAAATTGAGTTTCACTTGTAGGTTTGTCCATTGGCATCGCTTGGGCCATGTGTTGGTCTCAAGGTTGGAAGATGAAGAAATGTCCAAGGGCTTTGTGCCCATTGGAATCATGAAGAAAGAAGGAGCTTGAAGGTCGATCAAGGCATGTGCAAAGAGTTGCATCAAGATGGATCAACCTCAAGTAAGGATGAAGAAGGACGAGCTCAAGATGCGCCATCTCTAGAAGATCTCATGCTTGAAGCTTGCCATCCTCGTGCTCATGGAATGATGAAGACAAGTTCAAAGAAGAGGTTTCCCCATGGAATATGGGGGAGCATTTTGCAAGTCTTCATCAAGCAAGAGCGAGCAAGAGCAAACAAGAAAGGTGTTCCCACTATAGAAGAACAAGACGGTCTACATCAAGTTCAAGTGGGACGCTCAAGGCAAAGGTATGTTGATAGGGCTTCTCTTTTGCCGGTATCGTGTTGTTAGTTGGGAGACCGGGTTTAGGATAGATAGCCATACTATCAAGAGGGGCTCTCAAGCGGGTGTCTCGTTTGCATCGTTCGGAGAGAGCTCAAACCTTTGCATTCATAGCATCATCTTTCTTGGTTGTTATTTGGTTCTTGTCCATGAGAGGATCTAGAGCTTGTGGTCATCATCATAACAAGCTCTAGTTCATCATTTAAGGATTTCACTTGCATATCTTATTGCGGTTTTTGATCTTGCGAGTTTTCCGTCTCCACATCTTGGGGGATACTTCACATATATATATATGATATTCTATTCGTCGTTATCTTTCCAACAAAATTGGTTTCATCCCGTTTGGAGTTCGGATGCAAAAGTTATTGCGTTTCTGGTTTTCTGGTTTCTGGAATTTCCCTGACCGGAAGTTCCGGCTTCCCACCGGAAGTTCCGCTAGGGCATTTTTGCCGCCAAAAGTTCCGGTGGAAGTTCTGGTTCTTGTTCCGCTCACGTTCAGAAACCTTCTGTATTGATTATGTCTATTTTCCGGAACTTGGCCGGAACTTGCCTCGGAACTTGTCCTGGCAAAAGTTCTTGAGCGGAACTTCCACCTGAAGGCCGGAACTTCCGGTCAGACTCGCTTCGCGACCCAAAAGTTCCGCCCCTTGTTCCGCCCAAGTTCCGGTGAAGGCTCAGTAACCTTCTGTTTAGAAGTGTGCTATTTAGCCGGAACTTGATCGGAACTTGGTCGGAAGTTCACCGGAACTTCCGGTTGCGCTTCTGGAGCGGGCGTGTGGAGCCAGGCTGGGCGGAACTTCCGCCCAGAGCCGGAATTTCCGGCCATGATTCGTTTTTCAGTTTCTCGCTCCGCAGTTTTCGACCGTTGGCTGGGTGCCACCGGAACTTCCGGCCTCCCACCGGAAGTTCCGGCCAGGTGTCGCGAATGCCCATAACGGGCAGATCTGGGAGCCCTTTAAAAGAGGCTCCTCTTCCCCTTCGTGGGTACAAGCTTTTCTTCTTGGTTCTTGGTTTTCTCTCTCTCCTCCATTGTCAACCTTGAAGAAGCTTTCCCTCTCCCTTTCCCCTCCTATGATTCTTGCATCTTTTTGAGGGATTTGAGAGAGGAGATCTAGATCTACAATCCCCCATGTCAAATCCCTTCTTTGTGAAGGAATCATTGGGATCTAGATCTTGGAGAGTTTTGTGTTATCCTCTTGTGTTCTTCCTCCCTTATTCCCCCAATAGCTTTTGTAGCTTTGTTGGAATTTGGGAGAGAAGGACTTGCCCTTGCATTTGGTGCATAGGTTTGAGTTCTACTCTTGTGTTCTTCCTCCCTTATTCCCCCAATAGCTTTTGTAGCTTTGTTGGAATTTGGGGGAGAAGGACTTGCCCTTGCATTTGGTGCATAGGTTTGAGTTCTCCTCGGAGATTCGGCGAGTTCAAGCTTGTGAGCTTGTTTCTCTTGGGTTCCTTGGAACCCTAGACGGTTGTGTGGTTGGATTGTTGACCTTTTGTGGTCTTGTTGACCTTTTATGGTCTTGTAGCCTTTTGTGGAATTGTTGGCCTTTTGTGGCATTGTTGGCCTTTTGTGGCTTTGTTGTTGGGAGCCTCCAATTGAGTTGTGGAGTTAGCCCCAATCTTGTACGGGTTCGGTGACCGCCCTCAAGCGTCCCATAGTGGAGCAAGTGCCCGCCTTTTGTGGTGCGCACTTGGGAGAATAGGGTGAGCCTTTTGTGGCGTCGGTGAGTTGCGTGCTTCCGCATCCGGGGTGAGGCCTTGTGTGGCGTTGGGTGAGCATCGAGCCACCACACCTCGAGGTGAGACATTTGTGGCGTTCGGAGAGCATTGCGCCATCGCACCTCTCCAACGGAGACGTAGCTTCTTTGGAAGTGAACTTCGGGAAACAAATCTTCGTCTCCGCGTCCATCGGTTATCTCTCAACCGAACCCTTTACTTATGCACTTTACATTGTGATAGCCATCGTGCTTGAAGTTTTTATACCTTGCTATCACCTTGTTGCTTGTATTGCTTAGCATAGGTTGTTGGTGCACCTAGGTGAACTTAGTGGCTAGGTTTTGTGCTCAATAAATTAAACATTAGTTTTATTCCGCATTTACTTGAGCCTAAACCGTAATAATTTTAAAAGCCTATTCACCCCCCCCCCCCTCTAGGCGACTTCCTTTGTACTTTCAACTAGGGACCGAGTGCCATGATCTCAGATCTGAACATGTTATTGATTCATGATGATAGTATTGTTTGTGATCTTATCTGTAAGTTGTGTATACATATCATTGTCGAAAACCAAATGCCCCGAAGTGACAGAAATTGGGACAGCCAGAGGGGATGGTTGTGATATGAGGATCACATGTGTTCACGAAATGCTAATACTTTGCTCCGGTACTCTATTAAAAGGAGTACCTTAATTGCCAGTAGATTCCCTTGAGGCCCCGCTGCAACGGGCTGGCAGGACAAAAGATGTTGTGCAAGTTCTCATTGCCAGCACGTATGACTATATATGAAACACATTCCTATGATTGTTTAGTACTTGGATGTTTTATCTTATTTATCTGCAATTGTCCTAGATCTTGAAGTTACATGAGTAATCTCGTCCATGCAACGTCCGTCCATCCATCCCTATGCCTACCGCACTCATATCCTACTGTTTGCTACTATTGATATTACTGTTTTTGTTTTACTGTTGTTGTTACTTTGCTATTGCTACTACAAAACTCTTACTACTGATAAACTACTGTGAGCAAGACTATTTTCAGGTGCAGCTGAATTGACAACTCAATTATTAAGGCTTATAAGTATTATTTGTCTCCCCTTATGTCAAAATAATAAATTGAATTATACTACTCTTGATGACTGTTGCGATCCCCAATACTTGTGGGTCGTCACATCACCTGAAAGTTGCGACCTGTGTTGAGATTGTTGTTGCATTGTTCAGGAAAGTAGCTTAAAACTCCTAGTACTTATACTAGATGCATGCCAAAATCAGGACTACCTCTATTCCAAAACTTAAGACTTTTTTTTTTAAAAGTCAAGCTACGGAAAGTTTCACTAAACTTTTAGAAAAACTATCAAAAACTATAATATTATATAGATACCATGTGAAAATATGTTTTATAATATATCAAAGGATATGGAATATTAATATTTTTTCTAAAAACTTGATCAAATCTTACATAATTCAAATTTTAGAAAAAAAATAATCCTTAAGATTTGGGACGGAGGTAGTATATAATTGTCCTAAATGTGTAATAAAAGCCGCTTACTTGTCCAAATTTTGGGTTAAATCTGTTCATTCTCCGTATATATTGGTTACTTAGTTTCCTTCCGGCAACCATTTTTGAATCTATGTGCATGAAGGTGGTGCTGAAATACTACTCTCTCCGTCTTAAAATAGACGTCTTAGTTTTTCCAAATTTGGATAAATCTAAACAATGTTTAGTAAATAGATTCATCTAACTTTTGATAAATCTAAGGCATCTATTTTGAGAAGAAAAAAATAGTTGTTTTGTTTTTAGATTATTTAATTCCCCATGTTGCCTATCAATTATGAGAGCCACATTTTGTCTCCGTGGATGTTTTTGCCATATTCATAGAAAGTATGCCTTCATGGTCGAGCTAGTTAGAGTATCTTCACTCGTTGGGCGAATTCAGACCGAAATCCAGACCTTTTTCTGGCCGGACGACGCAAGTTTTCGGCCTGGGTACGCCCAGGTTCCCACTTGCGTATCCAGGTCGAGTACCCAGACGAACACAAAACGGCGATATATTTGAATCTTTATCATTCCCGCCGGCGAGTGCTCGGCCACAAGGTGTTCGACAGATACGCCCACAAGTTCGGCGACAGATTTTTATTACATAACAGGGGAAACAACTCTCAGTCGTCGATGGGGATGGGCTCCTGCGGCGTGGCTGACGCGGCGTTGTCGTCCATCTCGCCGGTGAAGTTCGTCGGGTTGGAGGAAGTCGAAGCAGAGCTCGACGTGGGGGCGTTCGGCGCAGGCACGTTCGGCGCAGAGGAAAGGGACGCCATGATCATGCCCTGCAGGATGGCCTAACGTTGCGCCATGTACCAGGCCTTGACCGGCGAGCTCATATTTGACGTGTCCTAGCCGCCCATGAGGAACTTGAGGTCCGTGTTGTGCTTCTTGACGGCGTAGTTGTAATTCTTCTCGGTGAGGTTGGCCTTGATGGGGGCCACCTTTTCCCCTTGTGTCTCGATCAACTTCTTCCAGCGCTCCTCGCTCTTCTCAGCCCTCTTCTCGGCATGTGCCCTCGTGTCGGCGAGGCATTTCTCGATCGAAGCCTGGAGACGCTCGGCGGGAGGTCCGGCGGCCTTGAGCATCTTCGCCTTCTTCTGGACGAGCTCAGGTCTTCCTTCGCTGGCAGCAGCGGCCGGGGCCTCGGGGTTGTAGACGCCGTCCTTGCTCTTGGAGAGACTCGGGCGAGTGTCCCGCCACTTCTCGGAATGCTCGATTTTCTCGAAGACATGATGGAACTTCAACTCCATCTTCATGTCCTCTCGAAACAGAGCAAGTGCACGACGCAGCTGCAAAATGAAAGTGTGTCAAGTTTGTCAAAATGGAAGAGAGTGCACGACAAAGCTAGTGTCCGCGAGTACCTTGTTGTCCATGTTCTCTCCACTGGCTTGTGTGCGGTCGACCTCTTCCATGCAGCTGTGCCACTTGCTACAGGCAGTTTGGATAATCTTCCAATGATTGGTAATAGCCTTTTCCGCTTGCTCCATGTGGATCTTGCGATACTTTGGGTCGCACACGCTTCGCTCGTCGAATGCTTCCTTCACGCGCCGCCAATAATTGTCGGAATTTTGGTTAGCACCGGTGATCGGATCCATGCTCACTGTTTTCCAAGCTTCGGCGAGGCAGGTGTCCTCGGCCATGGTCCACTTGATCCGAGCGTCCACCGAAGTGCCCGGCTTCTTCTTTCCCTTCTTGCCTTTCGCCTCAGCCTCGGCGTCCTCTGGCTGCGTCTGCTCGGCATGCGTCTCCTCGGCGTTGGTGTCGGCGAGGTCCTGGGACTCGATGCCATGCTCGGCGTCGGGCCGGGTCTGCTCTTCCGTGAAGAAGGAGGGGTGGTTCGTCGCCGAGCCTGTTGCGATCAGGTCCTCCATGTACGCCTCAACCGTCATGCCGGCCAGAAGGGCGCCCGGCATTCCGCCGAACAGGTTGCGCGCGTCGGCCTCGCCGAAGGGCGCCAAGCTTCCGCCGAAAAGCAGCGGTCCGCAACGCAGAGAGGGGCTTGCCTACGCCGGAGAGGCGGAGTAGGGGAGGTTGATGTCCACGCCAAAGGCCGAAGGAGGGCGCAACGCCGGGCAGGGGAAGATCACATTGGGGTTGAAGCCGTCGTCGAACTCGAGCGACGAGGAGTACCTCTGTCGAGCAGCCGCCTGGTTCTCCTAGAAGCCGGCCGGAGAGATCGGCGAGAATCCGGAGGGTGAGCCAACGCTCGCCTGGCTTCTCCAGTGTGGTGGGTACGGCGCGGCCATCAACGCCAAACGCGTCGCCGCTGCCTGCTTCGCCTTCACCATCGCCTGCTCTTCTGCTGCCGGCTTCACCATCGCCTTCTCCTCCTCCGCTTGTTGTTGCTGGAGCTTCGCCCTCTCCTTCCCGTCCTTCCGCTCGGACGACAAGATCTGCCTGGCCTGCTCCTTCTCCCACTCGGCCGAGGACATGCCCTCCGGCTTGGTCGACGGCGCTCTCGGATTCCTCGCCTTCTTCTCCGCCGGACCCTCGCCGAGGGTCGATCTGGGTTGGACGAAGCTCTTGGGCGGCATGTCGGGCGGGGAGCTCGGCGGAGTGGCGGGAATGGGGGAATGGGGAAGAAAGGCGGGAGGGGGAAGAAAAGGGCGGGAGCTGGGCGAAGTGGCGGGAGTGACGCCTTCTCTCGCCGACAGAGCTGGCCCACGCCCGTTTTCGCTGAGTCCGGCGTACCCGGGATCCTGGGTACGGCCTGGATAGCCGGACCAAAACATACCGAAATTCGGACGAAAACAGGTCCCTGGGTACGCGACTGGGGCGATTTTCGGCGTCCGGATCGAAATTCGACGTCCGAATCGGCGTACTGGATAGGCGAGTGGAAATGCTCTTAGATTGATTGCTGCTGGATAACCCTTAAACTTTTTGCCGGTCTCTATCCCTATCTTCGCTATTTTCTACTTACGTCGGATGATTTGGGAAGGGGCGGTGGATATAGGCCATAGGGACGATAGGCCGAGGGAGTCATTGCCAGCATAATTGGTTTGCAACTCTTTTAGGCGATCGTGTTGCTACTAGCTGCTTTGCATGTTGTTTTGGTCGGCTCCGTTTGGGCCCAGCGGAAAGGGGGAGTCCAAAGATTCCTGCCGTCTCTGCATGCATCCACAATTCCACGTACAGATCAATCGATGTCGTGGGATGTGGCCGGCGGCTGGAGGCTGGCTGGTTGCACGCGCGGCACCGGCCACCGGCCACCGGTGCAATATGTCGCTAGATGTCGGCTGTGGGCCGTCGTGGTGTAGCTTGTGGCGAAGTCCCGCGCCTCATCACTTATCCAAGACATGAACCTCGACCTATCTCCATCAGATGCCTACAAACTAGCTAATAATTGCTTATTTTGGGCTAATAATTGCTTATGGAGTACCACACGCCAGAGCCTAGCCTCGATTGCCTGTCACGTGTGCATCCTTTCCACCGTCGGAATCGTGGAAAGAGGTGAACCAATGCACTGTGAAGATAAATCCAACGGTTCTAAGACTTCAAGTCTCCGAAGTGACATAGGCCGATCCCACTTGCCGTTGCCGCGGCGGGCGCCTCTGTCTCGCCAAAGGCAGAGGGCTGAGGAGGAGGCACGCTGCGACGGTGCATCGGGCAGAAATGCACGGCGGCGAACGCGTGCAGATGATTCAGGCTGTAAGTGGGTCAACCTGCGGGCGTCCCGCTTATTGCCGCATATGCCGCTTAACTTATGTGGGTGTACACATGCAGCCTACATACTATTCGCGGCTGTCGCAAACCCGTATAAGATACACGTTAATCAGATAAGAAAAGCAATTGCTAACTACTTGCAGGTTCCCAGACTCGATTTAGTTCTCTCTCGCTGAGAAATAGAATGGGAGAGCAGAACATGAGCTGGTGTCGCGTAGGTGTCCCTGATCGAGAGCGCCCGACCGTATTTGGTTGGTGGGCCCCTGTCGACCAGCGTTACATTAAGGAGGTTGGGGGCCGGCAGCATGCCTCACGAGGTTAGCCGTGCTCTAGCCGCCCCACCCACAAGCCAATCCGATCTAGGCTAGCGCTGCGCCGACGGGAAGCTCCACCGCCGCCACCCTAGCTGCATGCTCACCCCACTCCCTTTTCCCATGGCCACCGACGCCGGAACCAGCTTCGGCATCCCCTCCGGTTCATGCTCGTCAAGCATAGGCGCAGGTGGTACCTCTCTCTCTCTCTCTCTCTCTCTCTCTCTCTCTCTCTCTCTCTCTCTCTCTCTCTCTCTCTCTCTCTCTCTCTCAGATCTTCCGATCTAATCCTATAGTGCATCTACCGATAGTAGCCTAGAACTAACAATGGTATCAGAGCAGTCTCTAGCTCTAGTTCTTTCGGTAGAAACAGAAAAATGCAAAAGGAAAACCCTAGATCCAACCCCTAAAGTGCGCCTTGCCCCTCTGGCCGCGTCGTTCCTCTCTATCTCGACGCGCATCGGCATGCCGAGGCGTCGGAAGAAGAACACACCCCTTCGGGGGCAAAGCAAATCCCAAAGATTTAAATCCTAACCCTATTTTCTCCCAGATCCCGCATGCAAATCCCCACCTGAAAAAGAAAAGTCAAATAAAAACCCCAAATTGAAAGAAAAGTCGCCCCGGCCATCGCCAGGAAAGGATCTGCCCCACCTCGTCCACTTGACGGCCGTGCACCCACCCTCGGGTGGATGCACGCGTCGGCAAGGAGCCAAGGGGAGGCACCGCCGCCATCTCCTTCTCTGTTCTCTGCTACTCGCGGGGTGGGGGGAGGTGGGAGGTAGAAGGAGAAAGCTAGAAAAGGAAGGGAGGCTCGTCGCCGGCCTCGCGCTGGGGACGCCGCCGCCGCTTGCAGATCAAGGGCCAAGGTTCAAGAAAGCGGAAAGCGTAAGCGGAAAGCGTAAGCGGAGCGTTGGGATCTCGCTTAGAGTTTTGGGCGCTTAAGCGTTGCTTAAGCGCGCTTAAGCTTTTCTAAGATTCACTGGCTTAGTAGTAGGTTTGCATCCAGAAGCATAGGAGAAGTAGAGGAGGGGTACAGAAGAGTGTTGATTGCTGCGGGAAAGAAGAGGTGTCGGGTGTAGAGAAGAGGAAGTGCCTGCAGCGCCGCCATTATTCTTATGTATGCGTACGTCAAAGGAAAGAAGGTCAGAGAAAGAGATGAAGAGACTAGATGGAAGACTCAGATCTAAAAGGATGAACGGCTCAAATTGGGTTAGAACACTAGGGTTTCATTATGGGCCCTACTGGGCCAGTTCTGTACCACGAAGCAGACCATAAGAACGAGTCTTTTACGTTCTTATTGCGCTAATGTGCCTTCTCAGTGCTTAAGGGGTCGCTTACGTCTAAGCGAAGCATTTTGCCATCGCTCAGCGCTTAAGCACGCTTAAGCGTACGCATAATTGCGCTTTCTTGAACCTTGGCAAGGGCGCTCCAGCGCCGCCGCCAGAAGGCAACCGTGGACGCGACAGAGAGTAAGGGGGTGGGGGCTTGTGGGAGAGCTAGCGCGTGGGAGGGAGGGGCTCGCAGCCGGCGGTGCTGCCGGGCGGCGCAGCCGCCTCACCGAACCTCCACGTCGCTGCCAGAGAGAGAGAGGAACAAAGGGGCACGGGGTGGACAGAGGGGGCAAATGAGCTAGGGTTTTTAGGGGGGCTGCAGCGCGGGCTGGTTTTATCCCTCCGAGGGGCGCGGGCAGCCGTGGGATCTAGGGCAGAGGGAATGGGCGGATTGATCGGTGCTGGCGGGCTGCGGACGCGGGGGTGATGCAGGGCTGATGGGCCATGTGGGCCACGAGGCCTCGCACCGAGCCGTTGCTGCGCGGGCAGCACGCAGACGCGCGCGCGTCAGATAGCAGCCGCACGCGGGGGCTGGCTGCGGGCTGCTGGGGGGTTGTGTTTGGCGGGCTAGGCCGCGGGCTGCTGGCGCCTCTAGCGACCGCGTGCGTGCGACAGATAGCGTTGGGACGCTGGGCCACGCTGGGCCAAAACCAGACAACTGTATTTTAATAGTTTATTGTTTTATTCTTTTACGGAACAATTTTATTAGTTGTTATAATTGTTTTGCTTAGTTTTAAAGCATTTTTCACATAGTTTTCTCTATTCAATATTTCCAGTGAATATTTGACTAGATAATATGAGAGAGGCGGAATTTTTTATATAAAGTTTAAAGTTTATGACTGTTGTAATAATTGTTTCTGTTGCAAAATAGTTGATTTAAATTGCCAGAATGAAATAAAGTGTATTGAATTTTGTTTTTAAAAGATGGGATTAAATGTTTTAAAGTTGATTATACTCCATGTTATTAATTGACCAACGTTATTAATATTTCCTCCATCCCGGTTTAAAGGACACAATTTACAATTCTCTGGGCCCTAGGTGTCATCTAATTGGTCCATTTAATAGCATGAAGTAGAACATGCATGAGAAAAAAAGTGTTAAGAAAGCGTTCACATTTATTCACACAAGTGCATGCAAGCAATTTGTTCTTTTCACATTGGAGTAATTACAGAGATTAAATGCTTTTGTGTCTAAGTATTTTAGGATTGCATGATTTGCAAATTGTGTCCTTTAAACCGGTATGGAGGGAGTAAACATGATCATGATCCCTTTTATTATGTATTAAAGGTGCATTTAATTTTATCTTTACCCAATGGTGATATAATTTTAAATGGCACAAATAATTGCATGCTTAATTTATACCAACGTTGGATTAATGCATACAGTTGTTTTTGGTTGTCTCGCATCTTTTATGGTTTTTAGGAGGTCTCAACCTCATGAGCTGCCTGAAGGACATTCCCCTGCTTAGAGGAGATAACTATTCTGAGTGGAGGAAAAAGGTAGACCTGGCCTTCGTCTGCGCCGAGGTGGACTGGGTTGTTGAAACTAAACAGCCATTCAAGCCTGAGGACCTAGTGAGGGGTGATACTGAGGATAGTGCTGCATGGGAAAAGAGAAAGAGAGACCATGCTCCATTGGAGTTGGCCTACTCGATAGATAACCAAAACTGGGTCAATGCAAACAAAAAGTGATTGGCCTTTGTCAAGAATACGATTGAGAACGCAATAGTAGGCTCAATCGAAGAGTGTGCCTCTGTTGGTGAGTACCTAGCAAAGATAAAGAGCCAGTTTACTGGCTCTTCAAAGATGCATGCAACCCAGCTGCTAAAACAGCTGGTGACATAAAAGTATACGGGAGGGCCACATGGCATTAGAGAGCACATCTTGAGAATGTCCAACATGGAGGCTAAGTTAAAGCCCATGGATGCGGACCTCGACCTCAAGCATGCTCTACTGGTGCATCTTGTCATGGCCTCTCTTCCCCAACAGTTCGAGAACTTCGTCATCAACTATAACATGTCCCCTGAAAAGTGGGACATTGAAAAGACCATAGGGATGTGTTCTCAAGAGGAAGAAAGGCTTAAGTCCATTCATGGTGGTTCTTTGAACTACGTGAAGGACAATAGGAAGAGGACTTTCACCAACAGTAACCATGGTGGTTCCCCTTCCAAGCCACATGGCAAGGGCCCCCTATAGCACCAGCATCAGTATCAGCAATATATCCCTGGGGACAATGACCAGTGCCACCATTGCAAAAATCCTAGACACTTCAAAAAGGATTTACCCATATGGCTAAAGTCCATAATGTCAAAGAACGGTAAAGACATAGTCTCTTTTGTAAATGAATCCTTGTATGAAAAGTTTTCTAAATCTACTTGGTGGATTGACTCTGGTGCAACTGTTTATGTTGCCAACTCTTTACAGGGATTCCATTCGACAAGGATTTTTCCAAGAAGAGAAAGACTCATTGAAGTTGCGAATGGAATTCAAGCAGAAGTGGAGGCTGGTGGCGACATTCCTCTGGAGCTAGCTGATGGCTTTACTCTTCTGCTTAAGGATGTTTTATTTGTTCCTTCCATCCATAGAAACTTAATAAGTGTGTCATGCCTAGATAAAGACATGTATGAGTGTTATTTTGGACATGGAAAATGTGCCATTTGGTTGAAAGATACTTGTGTGGGTGTTGCTTCACTACATGACAAGCTTTATTTATTATCCTTGTATGAGAAAGTGTTTTCTGTGTGTGATGTGAGCGAACAAGTTCCCTTGTCGAACAAAGAATAAAAGAAAAGAAAGCAAACTCTTGACTCATCGAAGTTATGGCACTGTATATTAGGCCATATTTCGAGGGGAAGAATAGAAAGCCTCATTAAAAATGACATTCTTCCTCCGTTAGAGTTCTCAGACATCGAGCAATGCATAGATTGCATCAAAGGAAAGTATGTAAATCAAATTAAAAAGGGTGCAAACCAAAGTATAACAACATTAGAAATCATCCACACTGATATTTGTGGACCGTTCCTGTGAAAAGTGTGGATGGTTATGATTCATTCATAACATTCATGGATGATCACTCCCGGTATGGTTACATTTATCCAATTAAAGAAAGATCTGAAGCATTGGATAAATTTAAAATTTTCAAAGCTGAAGTAGAAAATCGGCATGATAAAAGAATTAAAATAGTCCGATCTGACCGTGGGGGGGCAGTACTACCGTCGGCATACTCCATATGGTCAAGTACCAGGATATTTTGCAAGGTTCCTACAGGAAAATGGAATAGTCGCCCAGTATTCTATGTCGGGCGAACCTCAGCAAAATGGAGTAGCTGAAAGGCGTAACCGTACCCTTATGGATATGATGCGCAACATGATGAGCTATTCCACCCTCCCATTGGGATTGTGGATGGAGGCGCTTAAAACCGCCATTCACATTCTCAACAGAGTACCAAGTAAGTCGGTGCCCAAAACACCATATGAATTGCGGACATGCAGAGTTCCCTCTCTGCACCACTTGAGGGTCTAGGGGAGCCCAGCTAAGGCAAAAGTTTTCAATCCAAACATTGCAAAGTTAGACCCCAAAACAGTATCTTGCCACTTTATTGGTTATCCAGATAAATCAAAAGGCTATTGTTTCTACTGTCCTGACAGGTACACAAAGTTTGTAGAAACGAGACATGTAGTCTTCTTGGAGGACGAATTGATGAGGGGGAGCACGATAGCTCGGACAATTGATCTTGAGGAGAAGAGGGTGCATGCACCTAATTCGATGACTCAGGAGCCATTTTTCTCGCTACCTGTTGTGCCACCATCTACAACCCATGAGGTTGTGGTGCCGGCACCTGTTGTGACTCCACACGTGAAAACAATTAGAGAAGGTTCGGAACCTGTCCATCAGGAGCCACCTGAACCCACTGTTGAGCATGAAATGGAGCCAGAACAGCCACATATTGAAAATGTGCCAGAACCCGAGGCACGAAATGAGCAAGAGTCTGATGAACTCAGAAGGTCTAAAAGAGAACGAAGACCATCCATTTCCAAAGAAATTTACAAAGTCTACAACACAGAAACAGTTCATATGGAGGGCGATCCTACCTCATATGAAGAAGCCATGAGAAGCCCTCACTCAGCCAAGTGGGTGGAGGCAATGGAAGATGAAATGAAATCGATGAGTTCTAACAATGTTTGGGACTTAGAGGAAATTCCTAAAGGAGCCAAAACAGTAGGATGCAAATGGGTCTACAAAACAAAGTATGACTCTAATGGGAATGTAGAAAAGTACAAAGCTAGACTTGTGGCAAAAGGATTTACGCAAAGAGAAGGGGTATATTACAATAAGAATTTTTCTCTAGTCTCATGTAAGGACTCCTTCAGAATCATAATGGCACTAGTTGCACATTTTGATTTAGAGTTGCATCAAATGGATGTTAAAACGGCACTTCTAAATGGATATTTAGAAGAAAACGTTGAAACAACCCAAGGGTTTTTTCATGGAGGGGAAGGAACATATGGGATGCTTCCTAAAGAAATCCATTTATGGGTTAAAGCAAGCCTCTAGGCAATGGTATTTAAAGTTCAATGATACAATTAAAAGATTTGGATTCAAAGAGAATGTAGAGGACAACTGCATTTATGCAAAGTTTAAAAGTGGGAAATATATTTTCCTAATTCTATATGTGGATGACATCTTGCTTGCTAGCAGCGATGTCAGTCTACTACTAGAAACAAAGAAGTTCTTGTCTTCAAATTTTGATATAAAAGACCTTGGTGAAGCTTCTTATGTTTTGGGCATAGAAATTCACCGAGATAGAAAGAATGGAATGTTAGGACTGTCGCAGAAAGCATATTGTGAAAAGATTCTAAAGAAATACAATATGCATGCGAGTAATGCAACACCTGCTCCCATAGTCAAGGGCGATAGTTTTGGAAAATTCCAATGTCCAAAGAACCAATATGAGATCGATCAAATGAAGTCAGTACCATATGCTTCGGCTGTTGGAAGCTTACAGTATGCACAAGTGTGCACTCACCCTGACTTAGCTTTTATCACCGGGGTACTCGATAGATATCAAGAGAATCCAGACACAGAGCACTAAAAGATGGTAAAGAAAGCTTTGCGTTATGTGCAAGGCATAAAAGGCCTCATGCTAACATATAAAAGATCTGATTCCCTAGAGATAAAAGGGTATTCAGATGCAGATTTTGTGGGAGATAAAGAAGACATAAAGTCCACGACAGGATATGTCTTTACTCTCGCAGGAGGTTCTATTTCGTGGAGAAGCGCCAAACAGTCGATAGTTCCATCATCTACGATGTATGCAGAGTTTATAGCATGTTATGAGGCCATAGAACAGGCGCTATGGTTAAAGAAATTTCTACCCGACTTGAAAGTGGTAGACTGCATTAGCAGGCCACTAAAGATGTACTGTGACAACGAGCCCGCAGTATTCTATGCTCACAACAACAAGTCGAGTAATGCTACAAAGTCGATAGATATAAAGTATTATATTGTGAAGGACAAAGTCCAGAATCAATCTATAAGTCTCGAGCATATAAGGACAAAGGATATGCTTGCGGATCTGCTAACGAAAAGCTTACCACCCAATGTGTTCAAGGAACACATAGCCGGCATGGGTTTAATGGAAAGTCTGTGATTCCTGGACTGCTGAGGCCCAAAAGTAACATGATTTGTTTTAAAATAGAAAAGTATGTAATGGATGTATGATTCTATCGGCAATTGAGCCGAGACGATGAAACATGCTCTATGTACCGATCTGTGATAAAACGAGTAAAGTATAAAGTTAAAAGTAAAACTGAGATCAAGGGGGAGAATGTTAGATTGATCTCCACCCCATGAGTCCAACGAATCGATGGGAACCCTATCCGCGCCCTGATCGGGGGCGCCCAACTGCATCTGGTTGGTGGGCCCCTGTCGACCAGCGCTATATTAAGGAGGTGGGGGGCCGGCAGCACGCCTCACGAGGTTAGCCATGCCCTAGCCGCCCCACCCACAAGCCAATCCGATCTAGGATAGCGCTGCGCCGACGGGAAGCTCCACCGCCGTCACCCTAGCTACACGCTCACCCCACTCCCCTTTCCCATGGCCACCGACACCGGAACCAGCTCCGGCATCCCCTTCGGTTCATGCTCGTCAAGCACAGGCGCAGGTGGTACCTCTCTCTCCCTCTCTCTCTCTCCCTCTCTCTCTCTCTCTCTCTCTCTCTCTCTCTCTCTCTCAGATCTTCCGATCTAATCCTATATTGCATCTACCGATAGTAGCCTGGAACTAACACACTGAACTATTTTTGCCTTCAACGCAAATGACATTATATATGTAGATTCCATGGAGTCATTGAATTTCCAATCTGAACTGAGATAATGAAATACTATACAGGTTCAGGTGGTCAAGGGACGAGACGAGAGGGTAAGAGGGCGAGGAGAGCGTGAGCGCCCCTTCCACCGCCGCCTGCCACTCCGGCAGCTACGTCCGTTCAGCCTCATGCCGGCAGCGCGCAGGAACAAGGCGTGGGGCCTGTGCAGCATGCCGGTGGGAGGAAATGCTGGCGGGGACGGCAAACTGACCTCCCGGCGCTGGTGATAGTTTTGAGACAGTTTGCCTAAAGTACCGCCATGCACGTGAGGCACAGCCCTCAGCGGTGTGGGCCTCCGGCGAGTGGCCGGAAGGAGCGGCAACAGCGGCATGTGCCTGTGTCTAGGTAGGCTCTGCAGGCAGTGGATGATCAGCAGCGGCTTCGCCTGCATGAACGCGAACCGGCAGCGCCGACGAGGGCGGATGAGCAACGGCCTCACCCGCGTGGTGATGACCCGGCGGCGCCGGTCAGGAGGAAACAAAAGGTCGCGAACCACCACTACTTACAGCCTGATTCGAGTATGCCGGACTATGCGGACCACCGCAAAATCCTACTAATTTTCTCACCTCTGTTGCGCGCGTCCGCATAAGCTGATATGTGGGCTTGGGTTTGCGGCGCCGCAGACATCCCACTCCCACTTACAGCCTGACAGATGATGGTTTGTGGAGGAGAAGGCGCGATGGTGGTGGTGTTGGCGGAGGGCGGATCAGGCAAGGTGACGGCCCTCGCCAATGACACATGAGGCGTTGCGACCAAGGAGTGCGGCGATAGCGGGCCCATCCTGGGCGTGATCTAGGCCGGTGGGTCGCGGTGGCCACTGACATCAGCTACACAGGTTGCTTCCCTCGTGAGTGGCGGTGCGGGCCCTTTTGGGTCTCTGTGCTAGATGTAGTGAAGTCGGCTCCGGTCTGAATCCTCTGCAGCTGAATGGTGGTGTAGGGGCTACTAGCTCGAATTGAGTAAAGCAGGCGATTCTAGGGTTCTTCTCGCGCAAAGACGATGTTCTACCTTATGCTTGGCCTCATTGATCTGCCGGTGACGGGTTTGGGAAGGCTATGACGGAGATCTTTATTGGGAAATTCATGCCTACAGATTGCAGGATTCGATGGAATTCGGTCGTGCACACCCTCTTTTCTGGTCGTGTGTCTTCAAGAGGGGTGTGGCAACGATGCATGCGCACTATTTTCTTCTCGGGGGCGATGTTTTTTGGAGAATTTAAACTCCGGGTGTTGTCTTGGTGGTGATTTGTGCCGTTGCTACAATGTTTTGATCAATGTAGTGTAATTCTTTACTTCTTCTTCCTTTTCTTCTTATCTTTATTCTTATTCTTTTTCTTCTTTTTGTTCTAGGGTTGTGTGTACCCGTAATACCTTTAGGACATTTCAGTTTTGTAAATATTTGCTATATTTAGTATTTCTGAGATTTTAATATATTTTTTTATTAAAAAAAAGGTCTCCAAAGTGACTGGTCGTAAAGAATGCCTCCACGGCTCCTCGCTTGACAAGATGGTGACAAACTGAGAAGTGTATTTCTGTTTCAGCACTTCATCAAGTATGACGAATGGACGATACCTAGGGTAGGGACCGTTATGAACAAAGTACTATAATACAAAATATTTGTGGTGGTTTTAGTTTAGATTTAAACTAAACCGGAACAGGTAATATGGATTGGAGGGAGTAGTATTTGTTGAAACAAATAAAGGTGATCAAATTTTTCTCTTTTAGCGAGGAGAAATCAAAATAACCATGAGCAGTGAAAGGGAGTTGCGATAAAGCATCATGGAACCTGAACGTAGCAGTTGTCCCCAACAGCCCCCAGTGCATACTGAGCCCGGTCCAATAAGGTTAAAGGTTTTCTTCTCTCAATGTTATCTCACTGGGCTTTTCTCAAAGGAATTTGATAGGTGAAAAGAAAAACGGCCCACCTGAAGAAGCCCAACGATATCGATGGGCAACACAAGTTACAGCAAGCCAACTTATGCGTGCTGAATGTGGTGGTAATTCTCGTTTCCCTTTCCCTTGGACAAATCTAGGCCCAGTGTGCAACGCAAACATTTTACATCGACCGTGTGCAACGGAAGTACTCAGCTAGCGTGGAGTTTTTTTTTCATATTTTTCACAAGGAAGAAAGCCTGGGAAAATAAATAAATTAATCGCTCTCCAACTACCCACAAAGCAGTTCTACCACCTACTCAAACCCGGATTATATCTCTTCTGCCCCGGCGGTATCATGCATGCATGCAGGCTGAAACATGAGACTCGAGTCTTGACTGAGATCAGACCACGGCCGGCCAAGGTTACTACTCGAGCACGATCGAAAAGGGCGTGAGACAGTCTCAGTCTGCATGCACACACGCACACGCGAGAGACGATAGGGCAGAAAGCCTGTGGCAGAGAGAGGAAAGCATCCATCCATGCTGGGAAAAGCGGAGCAGCCGTGCCGTCCAAATGCCGAGGAAAGACGGCCAAATCATGGGTGGTGTCGGATACCGAATTATTGCGCCCACTCCACTCGTAGTAGTACGTCCAAGGGGGGAGAGGAGAGAAGACGTGCTACCACCCGTGTTTGTGTAAGAAGAGCTAGCCAAGCTAACCCATATGTTTATGCGATCTAATCCGCATTTTAGGTGACATTTGTAATCATCGCGGCACATAATGCTCTTTTTGGTTGCTTCTTGGTTAATAATTCGCTGGCAAGTCCATCCCCACTTGAGTGTTAGGAGTACTTGATTAGATGGCCGACATGATTTCCAGACGTAAACTATGTGCACTCTCTCCAATTTAACCATTTCTTCTGATAAACAAAGCATAGTTGAACCATAAATAAATACCAGGAGTACCCCTTTGTTACGTGTGGTTCCTTTTGGTGCTTGCATGCATTCAGATGTGATGTCGTATGTGCAATTAGATAAGATCACGATACCCTACCCTGTATTTCAAAATTAAATTAAAACGCCACATATAAGTTCGGTTGACGCAAACAAATTTGGTACTGCCACTCTTCTATATCTACATAGACATGAGGTGAAAATGGAACCGGCGGTTAATTAACTCACCATAAATAGATTGCGTGATATATAAATATTTGATGATCTAAATCATTGCTATAAGGCACCAATATGTGTCAGAACCACATAGTCATTTTCATTTTTGTGAATTGGACAACAACAACAAATGCATGCATGCATTATCTGCCGCAAAATTCAGGAGCATCTACCTGTGCATGCAACGTTAAAAACAAAATTCAGATGCGTTGGTTAAATGAAGTACTCCAGTACCGGTTTTTAATCAACAAAGTCACTTTTCAAAGGCCTAATGACATCCTACCTAGAGCGATGGAAATGTATCAACAGCTAATGCAATGGGACAAAAACTAGCCCCTTCTAGCTATCGATCCTATACGTGGACGTGATACATCTACCAAGATCTCTTTCCTTTCTTTCTTTCTTTCCAAAAGGCATCTCACATCATGGTTCGTAGGCCCATCGATCGAATTAAAACAAGATTTGTTAATCTGTAGGACCATTCCCTTGGTAACTTTCTTATTGCTAACCATTAATTAGAGCTAGCTAAGCTAATATTTTCGGCTAGCTTGTCACATCTTGTTGATCGCCTCAGAAGCTGATATTTTACTCACTTCTGCATTAAGATGCATAGCCATACAACTTTAAGAAATGTCAACTTTGTGCGGCGTTGCTAATGCCGGTGTGGTAGAAATGTGCGTGCAGTTAATAGCACCTATAAACAAAATTATACTCCCTGTTGCCACAACGTAGTGCATATGCTCAAAAGTCAAATAATGTATACTTTGACCAAATTTATTGAGAAAACTATCTATATCTATAATACTAAATGTATATCATACAAAAATATACATCACAATGAATCTGTTGCTATTAATTTGATAATCTAGATGTTGGTACATTTTGTATATACTTGGTTAAACGTTACTTGTTTTACATCTGAAAAATCTTATGTACACCACATTTAGTGGCATACCATATTATGTTAAATTCTCTCATATTTTAGCAGATTTAGTCAAATTATAATTTTCTCTTAACTTTGTCGAGTGGGTGTGCCCGGCTACGAACCGCTCCCTAGCGGATAAAAGTCCGTGTAATCATCAAAATATTGTCTAAGGGCCACAATTAGTGGGTAAAAGGTTGATCTTACCCTTAGGCAGCTCGATCAACTTTGATAATCTCATCTGGTTGACCGGCCTTTACATATTTCTTGTTACCTGCAGGTTCATGATATAATCAACTCAAAGGGAGTTAAATGTATGTCACAGTTTACAAAAAAAAACTATTCACGTGGTGAAAATGTGTTTTGTACTAATTTCCCTAAATTTTGTGAAAATAAATATTCTCCAATAAAGACTTGCACTTGGGGTGTTCATATAGAAACATTTCACAAGTTCACTAGAATCACTCAAGCAGCCCTAAACATCCCTAAAATCGACTTGTGTGGGGCATGTTTTGGGGGGAAGATTTGAAGCACATTCAAATTCGCTGAATTTCGTTTTTTAACACATCAGTGAAAAATGAGGGCTGCTAAAAACAGACCAATTTCTATAATTAGAAGACCTTTATTTTATCTTGTTCTGATCAGAACTTTTCATGTGATTCTTTTTTAGCGAATTTTTCATGTGGTATACCATATTAGAAGACCTTTATCTTGTTCTGAAGATACTTCTCATGTGATGTTTTTGTACAGTAGCGAAATTTTCACGTGATGCAGCTAGTCTCAAATTAATTGACGACCAAGTTACACAGATCACCTGTCCGATTTATTTGATTTGCGAGAAGTCAGTACAAGTACGGTGCGTGTTTAAATGCAGATAAGTTTGTGCTTAGTTTTCATCTGACCGTTTCACCAACATCGGATTGCTTCCACGCAAAAAACTAATATAGCCGTTTGACTTTGCAAGGCGGCCGGCTGCCACATTATAAACCATGGGTTTTCTCTCTTCACTCCAGTAGAGTAGTACACACCACAAGCACTTCACACACGGCGCAGCCTCCTCGCCCCGCGCGCCCGCACCGCACGCTCTCAACCGAACCGAGAAGGAGAAGGAGAAGGAGAAGGAGAAGGCTCTCGATCGATCGATGAAGGCGATGATACTGCGCCGCCGCGGCTCCGGCGGCGGGCTGCGCATCAAGAGGAAGGGCCGCGGCTTCATGTGCGGGTGCGGCGGCTCCAAGGCCGTGTCCATCTCAGACGGCTCCGACAAGCAGTCCCCCATGGCGACGCCGCCCACCAACACGTCGACTGCCACCACCACCACAACAACTACCATGTCCACGGCCACCACCGACACCGCCAAGGGGACGTGGCGCGCGGGGAACAGCAAGTCGGCGTCGATGGTCTCCACCGCGGCGGCGCCCTCCTCCTCGTTCTCCCCCTCCTCCGCGGACGACGCGGACACGAGCGTGGGGAGCACGCCCAGCGTGGCCGCGCTCCTGCGGCAGCTGGGGGAGCTGGAGCGCACCGTCCGTTCCCTCCAGGACGCCACCGCCGAGAACGTGGGCGGCAGGCGTCACAGGCGGACCTCGAGCGAGGGCGGAGGCGGCGCCGGCGCGAGGAGGATCGAGGAGAGCGTGGCGGTGGTGAAGGAGTCGGCGGACCCTCTGGCCGACTTCCGGCGGTCGATGCTGCAGATGATCGTGGAGAAAGAGATCGTGGGCGGCGACGAGCTGCGGGAGCTCCTGCACCGGTTCCTGTCCCTGAACGCGCCGCACCACCACCACCTCATCCTCCGCGCCTTCGCCGAGATCTGGGAGGAGGTCTTCTCCGGCTACGAGCGCACCCCGGACTTCCTCGTCTCCCACTCCCACTCCCACGGGAACGGGAAGAGGAGGCTCCAACGGGAACCGGTCACAACAGTCGGCTCAATCCCCTGACAAGTGGCGCCGGCCACCCCAAGTCCCAAGTCACAGCCATGGTATTGCGCGGTGCTAGTAGCTTGGTTTCGTGCTCCGTCGATCCATCCCAATCGTCGATTTTCCGTTTTGATTGGGACGAGGTTTAATTTTATAGGGTTTGGTGAGTTTGTTTATTTCTTGGTGAATGAATTCCTTTCATCGTCATCTATAGCTTGTACGTACAAACGATTGGAACGGACAAGTCGGGGACATTTTTCAGGTTCCGGAAGTCCTTGATTTGATTTGAAAAGTTGCTTTCGATTCGCCAGAAATTCAGGGGCGATGATGGTACGAGGGGAAAGAAAGCCATGTCTGGTTCTCTGTCTACATGTTGCTTTTAGCCGTTGGTGCACGCAGGAGACGCTCAAGGCGAGCCGATAGGAACGGAACGGGCAAAGCAAAGCAAATGGAACCCGCGTGATTCCCGCGGTGCTACACTGTTCATTCGGAGAAGCTAGTGGTTTAGTTAAGCAGAAAAGGAAACGGGAGAGATTAGAGTCAGATCCCAAGATCCAGATCGATGGTGCTATAGCTACCTCGCTAGCTAGGTTTTGTCGCGCGCGGCAGCTGCGGACACACTGCGTTGGCAACGAAAATGGTGCCGATCGATCGAGCTCAACCGCGCGAGTACAGGGTTCGCCTTCGCGTAAACATTGCGTGGGCCGTACTGCCGTTGGCGCTGGTGCATCAGTGCCTTTGCGTGCAGACCGCAGAGATATGCCTTCCTTCAGAAATTTGCACTTTCCAATGGTAGACTTTTTTTTTAGGTATTCCACTGGTAGACTTGTATCACTTTGGCATTAGTTTGTCAGAGCTTTTCTTTCGCACCACGTCTGGCATTATTTGCACCTCTTTTTTTTTGAGGGTTTGGCATTATTTGCACCTGGCACTTGGTAAAGGACCTAACGTGGATCAGATTAAATATTGGGCCAATTGGACTAATGGACAACATCTAATCTATCTTGGGCCCATCAATGGGCTATATTTAAGCTAACTTTTGAAAATCCAGGGCCACACCCAGTATGGACATTTACCTGCATTTGCTCTTTTTTTATCAAATTTGTAATATTAATTAATTATTAAGCAGTACTAGCTACATCGTCCACAAGTTGTGTGATGAGGTCCAACCTCTAGGGGATGGTTCGATCTTCATGGATTCGAGGGGGGTTTGAAGGGGAAACGATGAACACGACGAGTAAAACCGAACCCACTCAACACACACAATGGAATCAGTTGTCATCTACTAGCTCAATAGAAGAGAGAGATCACGAGGTAGAATCTCGGAGTGAGAGACCGATATGCCCTCGGTAGAATCATGAGGAGATACTAGGCCTTGGTAGAATCGCTAGAGGAGAGATCAATCATTACCAGAATCACACACCAAGAGAAACCAATGTCATAGAAAATGTCTCACATAACTCCAAGATATAATAAAAGGAGAGGTTTACGTTTCCCACTTGGGAGGAGAGCAAAGTTCATATATTCAATTCAAAGTATGTCTAACCCTATATCTGAGCCACTATAGTGCAAATACAAAAAGGTAGACTAAGGGTAAAGTTACATGATGGCCAAAGGAATATTTAGGAACGCATGCTCGCGTAGGGACGGTACTACCAGCCTTCCCGGCGATAGTACCGGGGGCACTTCTTCTAGTAGCTTTAGTCGTCATGAGCAGGCGGTAGTACCGGCCTAGGGGACCAGATAGTACCGACGGGCCAAGCTAGGCGATCTTATTGGTAGTACTGGTCTAGTGCCGCTTAAATACCAGAGGGTATATGCAAGAAAATACGACATGTAGAATAGTGGGTCGACTGTAGTGCCGATAATACTCATCGAGTTTTGCACTAGCGATAGTACAGGTCGGGCAGTGGTGGTAGTACCGCCTTGGTATTTCAGGCTTGGATCGTTGAGGATGAGTAGGGCCGATAGTACCAGTGTCGTGGTCGATAGTGCCGGTCTTGGGGCTTTGTTCCTTTCTTCTTCTTTCTTGTCTTGCTTGCTCATGTCGTCTTGTTCCAGCAGAGGGGTTTCTTGAGGATTGTACTTCATCATACATAGCATATCAGAATAAAGTAGCAATCCATCCAAAGAAGATTCAAAATCACATGAAAGCTAGGTGCGATTTCACCTTGTTGTCTATAGCTTCGGCTCAAGCTCGAGTCATGTGTTAGGGATATGCTATATGGGTATCCTCATAGCATGTCTCTTAATCGGATAACCCGGATGGCCCACAGTTGGTAGCATGGCCCATGGCCTGCTGGGCGGCCCAGTTAGATGGATCTAGAAGGGAGGCCCATGCCGGATAAAGGAAGGTTACGGAGAAGTCACCGATGTACCCGGAGCCTTGGAGTGCAAGACAAGTTAGACTGATTGTACACCGTGTAGGACTCTGTAACCTGTCCGGCTAGGACTTTGCCTGTAACCCTAGGACATGGCGACTATATAAGTCGGGCCTATGGGAGCCTTTAGGGCACGCATAACTCAACTCATATCACGCATAGAGAACCAATCCTTGTAACTCGGCGTATTGCCATTATAATGATTTATAGAAGGAATAGGATTCTGCCACCGTCGTGGGATCTGAACCTGGGTAAGTTGTGTTACCTCGTACCCGCCAACCTTTCGCCTTACCCCACGTCTCTAAACATGCACTGTGAGGACCCATCCATGGTGTACTCGTCGGCAATACCACGACAGTTGGCGCCCACCGTGGGGCAAGAGGCGCTTCAGGCTCTACAACGGGCGAGGACCAAGATCTTTGCGGGAATCGGTGAAACTGTAGCCATCGGCCGTGTTCTCTTCTCCGGCAACATTCTGATCGTCCCCCCGATGAGTTCTGGATCCCGGCGAAGACGAACCCTACTCGATGCTTGATCGTCCCCATCGAAGACATCCACCTCTTCATCGGTGAAACCGACTCATGCACTAGTTCCCTGGAAGTTGGAGGAGCAACAAGACCCGCACGGACCGCCTACGGGCAGGATACGTTCGCGGAAGGATTGATGTCGGATCTCTCTTTGGAGTTTCCTAGCAAAGATCGGAAAAATTCAAGGCCCACCCAAACCGCCCCTGTGCAGGATATAATGGTGGAAGATCACTGCAAGTCCGCCGGCTTCGTCTGTGCGTCTGGAAAGCAGAGATGCAAGTTCGTCGGCGTGGTAACCATCTTCGATCTGGCGCGTTGCTTTTAGAGAGAGGGAGAAAAACCCCGCGATTACCTGGCCAGGTGGCTCCGTATATGGGCCGACCTGGCGCATTACCCCAATGCTGATGCCATGTATCACTTTGTGGAAGGACTGGACCAAGGAACACTTCTCCGACATACGCTAAGGCGGCAGCAGGCTTCAAGACGCCTCACTTTCGAAGGCATGGTGAACACCGTCAACAACTACGCGGATGCTGAGGAGGCAGCCCAGACAGCGCTTGCGCTCTTAGACGGCGCCCCTCCGCCTCAGCCACCGCCACCACCGCCTCTGGTCGTCGTCGCTGCAGCTTCACCACCGCCTCTGATCATCATCGCGGTAGCTTCACCACCACCCCCAGTCGTCATCGCTGCTGTCGCACCATCATTGCCCATCATCGAGGAAGCCCCGACACCCTTCGACTCCGTTCTTGACGCTCTCTACGCCGACATCAGCGCTGACTCGGAGGAGATAGACTTCAGCCCGGAGCAGCTAGACTCTGCTATGCAGGAGATGGAGGAGGATTTCCAACGTGACGAGAAGGACGACAAGGCCGTCACGTCCCGAGATGTGTTCGTCTCCATTGGGACCGTGATGGAGGAAGATCAACCCGGACAAGCTCCGCCTAAAGCACTGGACAAAGGGAAGGGACCACCTGTTGCTGCCAATAATGACCGCGCAAAGGTCATGCCCCCTCCGCCTAACCCAGTGCAGCAGCCGCAGGAACTCAACGTCGGTCCGAGTAACAACAACACCGCAAACCCGCCGCCTCCGGCATCTACATCTACTGCTGCCCAAATTACTCCAGCTGATAGAGTGATGTACGGCAACCTCCTCATCAAGCCCATGACTATGGCTCATATTCGGAACATAGTCCAGCTTGATGAGAAGCGTCAGCAGCTGCTGGAGGAAGCGCAGGCCATCAGGAGCAAGGCGCTAAGCTAGATCGAGATCTGGCCAACACGCATAAGTCAATAGAGAAAGCTAGAGCCATGGAGGCCGAGTACAAGACTCTACTCCAGCGGCAGAAGGCTAAGAAAGCTCCAGCTCGCGTCATCAACGATCCTGGTGTATGGCAAAATCTAGGATGGGATCCCTCGAAGCCTCCACAAGAAAATCCATACATTGACAGCGAAGGCAGGCAGGTGATGCCCACTCTTCTTCTTAACCTCGCCGTCACCAAGACCCTTTTGGAGCAGGATAGATAACCCGCAGCTGTGGAACAGGTCTACGACCTCGTGGCCAAGGCGGTGAAACAACAGGAAAAGGCCACCTCTCAGAGGCTTGAGTCTGACCCAGCATTTTTTCAGTCTAGCATGCCTAAGCCACCAAGGGACCGATCTCCTCATGATGTCGGGTCCCAGACGGGTTCATCAGAACGAAGACGGAGGGATGGACGCAATAGGAAATATGCTATCCCCATATCCTCCGACCATGGAGGTAAGGCTCATCCTCATCGCCCATCTCCACCGCCCCGGTCCCCCCAACATCGCGAAGACCCCAAGGCCCACCGTTGTACGGACATGCCTCCGCCAAGGGAGAGCGGCATCGTCATCCGTGACAACATGGAGCAGACCCGTCATGATGTAGAGCGCAACCAAGGACACAAGAGCAGGTCGCGCCATGACCCTTTGTGTCCGACAAGTGCGAGGCATCGCAGGAGGGTAACAGCAAGAAGGCTAACCCACCTCCACCTCCGCCTCCGTCGCCCCCTAGTAGCCACCATGGCGGAGGAGGCCCGTGTCGTTCACGCAACCCTTCCCCTTACGGCAAGAAGAAAAGAAGCCCGGAGCCATACGATGCATGTTCACTCCTGGACAAGATTCACGAGGCCCGAAAAGGACAATACCCGGGACCATGTTGCTTTGGACCTGTAATACAGACCTCAACTTACCCCAAGGGTTTCTGGATTGACAAGACCATCAAGCCCTATGACGGCACCGCCAAGCCAGCTACATGGTTGCAGGATTACGGCAACGCGATGGAGATCACCGTGGGTAACCCCAACGTCGCTGTCAAGTACCTCCCGCTGATGCTGGCAGGAATGGCCCGACAATGGATCAATGACTTGCCGAAGAAGTCCATCTGCAACTGGTTGGACATGCAAGAAGCGTTCACCAAGAACTTCGAGGGTACATACAAACGTCCCTGTATTGTTAGCAATCTACAACGACGCGTGCAGGAGAAAGACGAGTCATCTCGCACCTACCTCTCTCGCTGGCTGCATATGAAGAATTCCTGCGCAGGAGTGCACGCCCAGACCGCCATGGCCGCCTTCATCGACGGGTTGGATAAAGGTACGTTGCTCCGACATAAGTTGAAGCGCCTGCAGGACAATCACAGGCTAGATCTCAACTAGATGATCCAGCTGGCTAGTGAGTTCGCGGCCGCCGACGATGATGCTCGCGGCTCCCTGCCGGCAACGTCCGTTCCAACTCAAGCTCGGAGGAACAACAACACCAAGAGGAAGATCCCGCCAGAAGAAAAGCAAACCTCCGACATGGTCGCTATGACATTTGCAGGACGAGGTGATGGCGGACAGCGTGGCCGAGGATGGGGGGCTGGTCGTGGGCAGCAGTGAGGTAGTGAAACTACCTCGGCAGTGCTCCGCGTTCCCCAAACATATGAAGAGTATCGTGATATGCCGTGCCTTGTACACCTCGATGCCAACGGCAAAGCCACTCACACCAATCTCCATTGCAAGTTCGTCAACGATCTCAAGGAGGACCTGGAGTCCGGCTACAAGCGAAGTCGGAAGACCAGACCGCGAGGCAAGGGAAAGGGGAAGAAGAAGCAAGAGGAGTCCAAGGATTCAAGTGACATGGATGAGGATGTTGACCCCAAGCACGCCGCCAAGGGCGATGGAAAGGGCAAGAACCCTTTCGAGAAGAAGGCAGACGTTTTCCACACTTTCCTTGGCACTCCCACTGTACGAGGATACTGACGGCTACTCTACCCCAAGTTCCCTAGTTCCTGTGCTAGTCGGAAATTCCAATTACTTGGGATAGGAAGGATCACCCAAACCTCATCCCTACAAAGAACCAGTACGCCATGGTCATCAACCCCCTGATTGACGGCAACGAGTTCACCAGCTGTATGGTGGATAGTGGAAGCAGCATCAACATCATGCACCTGGATACGCTGCACAAGATGAACTTGACGGAGGACAACCTCAGGCGGACCAGCACCGTTGTAACATCCCAAAAATATTAAACTAGAATCATCAAACTCTATGCATCAAAATTAGGGTTAACAAAAACTTTTCTAAATAAAAATATGAAAGCATGCATGTGTGTATGCATCCCATTTTGAATTCTTTTGAATTTCCTTGTTTATGTGTTTCTTTGCTTGTAAAAGGATTCTTAGGTGAAATTAACATCATCTAAACAATCCCCACACTTTTCCCAAAGACAAATAAATCAAAACAAACAAAATAAGGGAATGGTCATTTTGACCAATTTAACTCCCATGCCTACTTTGGCTGTCTCTAACTTTAAGAACTTAACAGAAACTTGTTTGGATCTTTGCACCCCTTTATAGTACTCATAACAAAGTATCAAGGTCCACCTTATGATCATCCAAAAACATTTGAATGCATAGTTTAAAGGACAGTTTAAAATTGAATCTATATCATATGGGAAGATCCCACTTTTTCAAAAACCACTCAAACAAGCTCAACTTTCAAAACCTAAGCATCTACAGACTCACCAGCACCTACCTAGCACACCCAACAAAAATCTTTTCAAAATTCAAAACTTGAATTCATGCGGCCATTTCATCAAACACCTTGCAGATGCAAATCAAATAAAATCCAAACACTATTTGGTGAAGTGATTTGAGCCTAACTTGTTCCCTCTCTGGTTAAACTAGCCTCAGTAGATCATCTAGCCAACTTAACTAAGCCCTAGCCCACTGTAAGCTTGGCAATGTCATCAATGGTGAACAGCCAAAGCCACCCATGCCACCCCAGTGTAGACAGCAAGCTAGGAGAGGAACTAGCCGTGCCAACCTTTTTTGGGATATCACCCATGCCTCACCGCCCCCTCTCGACCAGCCCTGCCTCGAAGACATCGACTAGAGCACCCAGGAACGTCGCGCCCGTGCCTCTGTCAACCATGTCGAGCGTGCGCTAGAGCGCCTCCCTCGACACACACCTATAGACCGCGCGCCGCCCTCGCCGCGTGCATACGCGATCACCATCGTCCTAGGAGACCGCTAGACATCCTCGTCCGCCGCCCCATGCCTCACAGCCACCGCTCGCCGTCGAAAACGCCGCCTCTGCCACGCAGAGCATCGCATGTTCCAGACCGATTGCCACCGCCCGTACATGCGCATTAAAGCCATAGTGCATCGCCAGGAGACCACCGATCGATCGCCACCGCCGGCCATGCCTCTAGCAGCCCGTAGCCATGTCACCACCGTCGTCTGCCCATTCCGTTCGGTCTTGTCGTCGAGACTATAAATAGAGGCCTCCCCCGCTCAAACTCTTCACACCATCTCACTCCCCTCTCCTCACTGATCGTTCCACCCCGTTCCCAAATCAAGGCGAGCAGCGCATTGCCGGAATTTGGCAGGAGCAGGTCGCCTCTGGAGAAGAAGGGCGTCGTCGATTTCGTCCACCCCAGCAGAAGCTGCCGGTACCAGGAGGTTCGCCCGTCGTCGACTTTGTCGTTCGCCCGCCTCGCCGACCCTCGCCTGAGCCCCGGTGAGCCTCCCACGACCCCCATCTGCCGCGTTAGGTTTCTGTCTCGCCGGCGCCGCCCGACGTGGACGATGAGTAGCAGCCGTTCGATTAGACTTAGATCGTGCGGATGAGATTGCCCCGTACCGCTTCGCGTTTAAAGAGCCACTGACTAGTGGAATCCCCTGTCAGTTGAGCCCCGCGCCACGGAGTGACACCGAGCCGGCCCATTATCGTTTCCCGCGCAGCCCAGTCGTTTGAATTTAACTTTTTCCATTTTAATTCAAACACAGTTCTGTACCTAGTTTCAAAAATCAACCCAGATCGATTCAGTGAACCAAATTGAATGAAACCAATTTTTTTAGAAAGATATTGAAATGCTTAATCCAAGCCCGTTGGATTCAAATCATTTGAATCTATAGATCAACCTTGGTAAAAATAACAAGGCAGAACCTTTTCTGCATTCAAACATTTTTCAAATTTAAACCATAATAGCTTTTGAGTTAATTCCAACTCTCAAAAATCACATTTGATCATACCTTTCGGAATATATAAAAAATTTGGGGTTTACTTACAGAAATAATGTTTAAGTAATAAAAGAATGCCACATAGGCATTTCTAGCCACTTTATTTAAGTAAAATAAAAGGTTAAACCTTATTAAATTGTGACACCACTTTAAATCAAATTCCCATATACTGAAATGTGTGGTGATGACGTGTGTCAACATGATCCCATGTTTGGTTTGGAGAATATTGAATCTTAAGTAGTTTTTCAATGAGTAGAAATTACTTTTCTAAAAATAAAAGAAATTAAACCAAGCTTTAATCTTGTAATGTTAGTGATGATGCTATATCATCTGTAGGACCCTTTTGTGTGATGATTGAAAGTAGTTAAGTATTGTTTGATGATTGTGTACCTCGTATTTATTCATAGACGCTAGTATCGACCAAGGATACGAGGAGGAAGGAGGATACTACGAAGGAGAAGCCGAGGAGAACTTCAACCACTTCTCCGCACAAGGCAAGCTTATACTGATACTTGTGCAAGCTAACACTTGCAAGATACTGTACCTATGCAAGCAAATACTTGCTTGTACCATGCCAAATATATGCCTTAAGCATATATGATCATAACCACTTGATAAACCAATCCTAGTTTTACTTACAAGCTTTATACTTTATTTCTTTATCAAAGCTATTACTTAGAGTTTACTTAAGTAAATTGTAGATACTAGAAAGATAATTGAAGGTTTCATAAAGAGCATAAAATTTGGCCTAAGCTAGATAATCTTTATGTCATCCTAAGGCATGCGATTGAACTTAGTTAAACTCCACTAGTTTACCACCCCTCATTAGTACTTACCCCCACTTGTAGATGCTAGTGTTAAGCATAAAACTTGATCAACTTAGATGAGAATACTTGGTGGAAAAATGGTTATGAAAACCTTGGAATGATGGATCATTCTATTGAAATGTTTTGGACATGTGTTTCCGAACACCATATGATTTATGGTGAGGAAAATGTTGAGGCATGAGCCTTAGCCCTTTATAAAACTGATGGTTGTCTGGATGCGATACCATTCCAATTTTACCGTACAACCACAATACCCGAGAATTGGGTAGGGCTTGATTGGAAGCTTATATACCTTAGTATTGGTTCCCACATGGCCAAGGCCTGAGATGAGGCTACCTTGTGAAGATTGTCCACCTGTGCAGTACCCAAGATGACAGTTGGTCATGGTTGGGAGGCCAAAATCACAGGAGAGGTGCTTATACTAGGGTGTGTAATTGAAAGGTTAGGATTGATTATCCGCATATTGAGTATGGTGAATTCAGGATTTGTTCCTGACGGATGTATCGAATGTTGTGGTGAAAGTGTACAATCTCTGCAGAGTGTCAAACTATTCGAATAGCCGCGTTCGCGGTTTTGGACAGTTGGAGTGGCCATACTGTTCCCCTGTCAGATGTTTTCAAAATGACTTCTGAAACGAACTAAGACTTTGACTTGACCACAACAGAGTTGTGATATGAAATACAAGTTCCCACTTAGGTGTTATAAAATTTGACTAGCTTTCTCTTGCTTCTGAACTTAGTAGAGGTATATCTGGCTTTTTGCAAAACAACCATAGAGCTTAGTGTCCTACTACTAAAAACCCCTTTAATTGTTAGTATTAGTTGCGAGTACTTAAAGAGTACTCATGGCTTTGTTCCTGGCTATTCCCGTAGCTAGACTATGAAGAGGAGTACCAGGATGATGGACCCCAGGAAGGTTACGACAAGTAGGATCATCTCCCATCGTCAGCATTGCATGTGACCCCGAAGATGGAGCTTCGCCTACGCTACCGTTATTATTACATATTTCCGCTGCTTGAGTTGTATTAAGAACTGGATCATGAGATCCTTATTTGTGTAAGACCTTATGTATGGTTTGTAATGGATGATGTACTGTGGTATCCAATTATGTTATGTCTCGCAACAATGGTAATCCTTGGATTGCGATGTATGGCATAATAGGCATCTGGGATCAAAAATCCGGGTGTTGACAACCGTGTTCCATGGTGTAGTTCCTGGTCGGGAAGCTGGTCCCTTGGGTGCATCATGCTCCAGGTCGCTTTTGGCGATGTCAATAATTACCGCCAAGAACGCATGACGTTCGAGGTGGTCCCCTTCAAGAGCGTGTACCACGACATATTTGGACGCGAAATATTACATGCCTTCATGGACAAGCCATGCTTCGTCTACAACAAGCTCAATATACCCGGACCAAACGGTGTCATCATCGTATCCGGAATCTTTACCATGGCAAGGGACTGCGATATTGGAGAAGCAGCCTTTGCAGAATGTGTCCTCTACAGCGAAGAATTCAAGGAGATCCAGAGCGAAGTCGATGCCACGGAGATGTCAGCGTCGAAGAAGCAGATTTCTGACTCCGCCCAAGCATTCAAGGCCGCCATCAAAACCAAGCCGGTGGAACTTGTGGTAGGCGATGCCTCCAAGACCACCGCCATTGGGATGAACCTGGACCCTAAATAGGAAAGCACGCTCGTCGAGTTCCTCCATGAGAATAAGGACATCTTTGCCTGACAACCTGTCGACATGAAAGGTGTACCTAGGGAACTTGCCGAGCACAGCTTGAATATTGATCCAAAATGCAAACCGGTGAAACAACCTCTACGACGCTTCGGAGACGAGAAGAGACACGCCATAGGCAAAGAGATAGCTAGGTTACTTAAGGCTAGTTTTATTCGAGAAGTCCTTCACACCCGATGGGTGGCGAATCCTGTACTTGTCCCCAAAAAGGGAACCAAAGAATTAAGAATGTGCGTTGATTACACTAGCTTGATGACACGTCCAAAACGTATCTACTTTCCATAACACTTTTGCTATTATTTATCCTCTAAACTTGTGTGATTTGGATACAACTAACACGGACTGATGCTGTTTTCAGCAGAATTACCTTGGTGTCTAGTTTTTGTGCAAAAAATAAACTATCAGGAAAAATCCCGGAAAATATGCCAAAAATTATATTTCACCAGAAGATCCACGGGGCCAGAAGATGAGACGGAGAAGGGGCCTGGGGGGCCACTCCCCTGCCAGGCGCGGGCCCACCATTGGCCGCGCCTAGGGGGCGGGCAGCCACCCCAGACACCCCCTCGGCCTCCCTCTACGCCTATAAGTTGCCTCTCGACCTAAAAACAGAGGGGGGTTTGATAGTTTTCTAGAAAGAGTTCCGCTCCGCCGTCGCCACCAGAAACCAATATTCGGATCCAGAAACTCCGTTCTGGCACCCTTCCGGGATGGGGAATTTGGAGAGGATCATCGCCATCGTCATCACCAACGCATCTCCATCAACCATCCATGTTTCCCTCATCCATGAGTGAGTAATCCCCCGCTACAGGCTTGGGGATGGTAGGGATTGGATGGGTTATATCATGTAATCGAATAAGATTTGTTAGGGCATAGTGCCTAGTTTCTCTATTAGTGCTATTTGACTTTGTTGCAACTTTTTGTGCTTAATGCTTGTCACTAGGGTCCGAGTGCCATGATCTCAGATATGAACTTATTATTGAATCATTATGATAGTATTGTTTGTGATCTTATCTGCAAGTTATGTACACATATCATTGTTCGGATCCAAAGGCCCCAAAGTGACAATAATTGGGACAACCAGAGGGATGGTTGTGATGTGAGGATCACATGTATTCATGGAGTGTTAATGCTTTGCTCCGGTTCTCTATTAAAAGGAGCACCTTAATTGACAGTAGTTCCCTAGAGGCCCCGCTGCCACGGGCTGGCTGGACAGAAGATGTTGTGCAAGTTCTCATTGCGAGCACGTATGACTATATTTGGAGCACATGACTAGAATTGTTTAGTACTTGGATGCTTGTTATTATTTATCTGCAATGCCATAGATCTTGAAGTTACATGTTTAGACTCGACCATGCAACACCCGTCCATCTATCCCTATGCCTACCTCACTCGAATCTCACTGTTACCGTTACTGTTACTATTGCTCATGTTTCACTATTGCTGTTGCTTTGCTGTTGCTACTACCAAACTGTTGCTACTAATAAACTTCTGTGAGCAAGAACTATTTCTAGGTGCAACTGAATTGACAACTCAGTTGTTAAGGCTTGAAAGTATTCTTTGGCTCCCCTTGTGTCGAATCAATAAATTGGGTAATACTACCCGCGAAGACTGTTGCGATCCCCTACACTTGTGGGTCATCACTTGAACAAAACATGTCCCAAAGATCCATTTGCTTTGCCTCGCATTGACCAAGTCATTGACTCGATGGCTGGCTCGGAGCTTTTGTGTTTTCTCCATGCATACTCAGGATACCACCAAATTAAGATGAGGAAGTCGGACCAATTGGCCACTTCGTTCACCACACCTTACGTCACGTTTTGCTATGTCACGATGCCCTTTGGGCTGAAAAACGCAGGTGCTACGTACCAGCGGGCAATGCAGTGTTGCCTACACGATCAAATTGGTCGGAACGTTCATGCCTATGTGGACGATATAGCGGTGATGTCTAAAAAGTCAAACGACTTAAAAGAAACCTTTGATAATCTCCAGAAATACAACATGATGCTTAACCCTAAGAAATGCGTCTTCGGGGTTCCAGGCGGCAAATTGTTGGGCTTCATCGTTTCCCAGTGTGGAATTGAGGTCAACCCGGAGAAAATCAAGTCCATCCTAAACATAAACCGTCTGACATGTCTGAAGTACATACAACGGCTAACGGGCTGCATTGCAGCAGTTAGTCAGTTCGTCGGCCGACTTGGAGAGAAGGCTCTGCCGCTATACAAGTTGCTAAAGAAGGCGGACAAATTTACATGGACGGACGAAGCAAATGCATCATTGAAGCAGCTAAAGGAGATACTCTCCTCAGCGCCTATCCTTGCAGCACCCGAGCCTATGGATCCTATGTTAATTTACATGGCGGCGACCAACCGGGTAATCAACATCGTTGTCGTGGTAGAGTGGAAAGAACCAGGGCATGAGTACAAAGTTCAATGACCAGTTTACTATATAAGCGAGGTTTTGACGGAGTCCAAGCTATGTTACCCGCACTACCAGAAGCTAGCTTATGGAGTGTTCCTTGCTTCTCGGAAGCTAAGGCACTACTTCCAGGAGCACCCCATTATAGTTGTGAGTAAATCTCCATTGTCTGACATCATTAACAACAGCGACGCTATAGGAAGGGTCGCGAAGTGGGGCGTTGAACTTGCCGCCTTCGATATCACCTACAAGAGACGCGACGCTATCAAGTCACAGGCCTTGGCGGATTTTATCGCAGATTGGACGGATATGCCAGATGCTACCCCTATACCGGAGCCAGAATACTGGGTGATGCACTTTGACGGATCAAAGCTACTCAATGGATCGGGGGCTGGTGTACTGTTATAGTCACCAACCGGGGAAAAGCTACACTACATTCTACATATCCACTTCGAGGCTACGAACAACATGGCAGAGTATGAAGCACTCATTCATGAACTACGCGTAGCCAAGGATATTGACATCAAACACATAGTTTGTTGTGGAGATTCCGACTTGGTTTCCCAGCAGGTGGCTGGCACCTGGAACGCGCGTAACCCTATGATGGTGTCATATCGCGACGAAGTGGATGAGATAGCCAAGAGCTTCTTGGGCTACGAAGTCAAGTATGTCCCAAGGGAGCAAAATGAGGCGGCTGATCTACTGTCAAAGCTTGGATCAGGGCACAAACAAATTCTTCCTGGCGTTTTCCTGGAGCATCATACATGAAGGGAGCGGACACCGAGAACCCGGATAGAGTTGACTCTTTCGTTCACATAGTGAAAAAGGTCCCTCTGGCTTGGATAAAACCGTTCATGGAATATCTCGTACACGGAACTTTGCCCGACGACGAAGTCGAAAGACGGCAAATAGTACGTCGAGCAAAGGGCTATACCATAATCTATGGACAACTCTACAAAAGAAGCACCACTGGTGTATACCTCAAGTATTTTTCCCAGCAAGAAGGTATTGAAATCCTTCGTGAGATCCATCTCGGAGATTGCGGGCATCACGCTGCTCCTCAATCATTGGTCTCCAAAGCCTTCCGGCAAGGATTCTACTGGTTGACCGCGAAGGCGGACGCCGACAAGCTGGTTGAGACATGCATGGGATGCCAATTTTATGCCCGACATCCACATGTTCCGGCTGAAGAATTGCGAACAATTCCAATAACTTGGTCGTTTGCAGTCTGGGGGCTAGACATGGTTGGTCCGTTGTAGACGACACTATGTGGGTTTACGCATCTGCTAGTAGCAGTTGATAAATTCACCAAATGGATAGAAGCTAAACCCATTAGAAAGCTTGATGGGGCAACTGCCCTTAGGTTTGTCTGGGATCTAGTGGTGAGATTTGGTCTCCCACATAGCATTATCACCGACAACGGTAGCAACTTGTCACTCGGAGAAGTGTAAGCTTATTGTTGGGAGAAGGGCATCTGACTTGACTTAGCATCTGTGGAACATCCACAGTCCAATGGCCAAGTTGAGCAAGCCAATGGATTAATTCTGCAAGGAATCAAGCCACGTCTTGAGGCACTGCTACATAGAGCAGCTGGCACCGCTTCATGGTATATCGAGTAGAAGCAATCCTGCCTTCCGACATCCTTCACGATTCACCAAGAGTTGCTGCCAACGATGGAGATGACGCTGAAGAATCCAGACGCCTAGATGTGGACCTTCTCGAGAAAGAGCGCGTATTGGCATGCTAAAGATCTGTCATCTACTAGCAGAAGCTACGCAGCTACCATAGTCGCTGCGTTCGGTATCACTTTTTTAAAGAGGGGGATCTAGTGCTCCGACTTAAGCAGAAGAAGTCACACAAATTATCCCTGCCATGGGAAGGATCGTTCATCATAAGCAAGGAGTTTCTCAATGGGTATTACTACCTCGTTGACAATCATGAACTTGAGGATAGACCCAGCGATGATCATAAGCGTACGCGACATGTCCCAGATGATGACTACCCGGAGCTTGATCGGCCATGGAACATAGCACAGCTACATCCTTTTTACACTTAGCATTTTTTATCTATTATGTACCTCATATGATCAATGAAATAAAGCTCTCTGGTTCACTCATGTTTTTGAGTCTTTTACCTCCTTTAGTGTTCATTTTTGGATCGTATAAAACCTTTATGCACAATTTTGCATTTGCACTTGTGAAAATTCCGCCTACGGGCGTTAGCTTAAGTTTTCTGGTCTACACGTTCTTTGTTGTTTTTATGTGGATTCTAGAGTAGTGAATTTTGGCACTTGAAGTCGGCGATTTTGTGCTTAGGTTTTTGACGGTGCCATTGAGCATCATCACCTGAGTGCATGGTTCTGACTATGAGTCTTCCGACTCATGAAAGGTCAAGCATAAAAACTAAAGTAATGGATTTGCTTAAAAAATATTTACATGCTAGAACTAGTACTTGAGTAGCAGGAAATTACAACTATTGTTTTTTCCGCCTTAAGTTAACACCGTAGTTTTTCCGCATACACAAATTCTAGAGGAAACAAATATTACATATTGTTTTTCATTCCTCTGGCGTAGGATAATTTGAAGCAGCATCGTCGGCGACAGGAGAGCCATCATGTTCATCATTGAAGTCGGTGGTCTTGAGGGACTCGGAGGAGCTCTAGTGGTTGCCGTCAATGATCTCGAGTGGCACAAAGACGTCTTGGTCGACCAACTCGGCAACCCTGGTGTCAAAATCCGCGAGCGATGCCCAGATAACCTTATGGTCAATCTTCTGGACTTCATCGTCTATGTCGGGAAGACCCGAGGTTATCGTGTCAATGTCAGCATCTTCGTAGTGCGCCTTGACCATCGCTAGCGACATTCTTGCACCAGCCCGTGTACATGAAGCTTTACAGCTTACGATACGCTCGGGGGCTTGGCGCAAGATCTCCGAGTACTTCATCATAGAGTCCACCGCTTTGATATTGATGTGGAGGGGCTTGGCAATATCCTTGGCTTGCTTGACGGCGGTGTTGACGAAGTTGTCGGTGAGAACCGTGCATTCCTTTGGTGGAGGAGGCGACTTGGTTAAACCAATAGGAGCTGCATTTACTGACAAGTAGTGGAGCGCATGAGATCAATAACACAAAAATTCAGAGTACCTGACTTACAGAAGTACAAGACGGAAAATCGCTTACCAAAGATGCTCGCCTCGGCTTGCTGGAGTGTCTCTGCCATGGAATCCCGCTCTTGTCGGAGGACCTTGTATGCTTCAAGGTTGCGCTGATTCTGCTCGTCGGCAGCTTTCTTCCGCTCCTTGAGCATCGCAATCTCCTCCTTCAAGCGGTTGATTTCCGTGTCGGCAGACTCCTGCAGGGCCGCCATGGATTCTTCATGCATTTTCAAGGTGTCAGTTCTCTCCTGCTTAAGGATCTTGTTCTCGCTATCCAACATCTCAATGTGCTTTGATTGCTCGACAATGTCCTTGGCCTTGGCGATAGCTTCTGCAAGTCGAAGAGATAACAACACACAGTGAGTAGTCGGAGAATGATGACACAAGACCAAGCTTGAGTACGAAAACAAAAGAAAAAACAGACTCTTGCTCTTGGTGATTTGTTCCTTTAAGAAGGCAGTTTTACCCTTTTCGCCTTCCAGCTCTACGCGCATCTTGTGGAATTTCTCGTTGGCGACGCTCCTCAAAGCATTCTCATTCCGTGGAAAGAAATTTAAAGCTGTTTAGTCTACTTGGAGCATCTAGCCGGATAAATATCCACCTAGAGGCTTGGGGGCTACAATGAGAATTTTAACTCGGCAATATGCTTAGTCTTTCTTTAAGCATCTAGTCGGAACTAATTCAGTTTTCAACTAGAGGCTTGGGGTCTACAGTGAGAGTTTTAACTCGGCAATATGCTTAGTCTTTCTTTAAGCATCTAGTCGGAACTAATTCAGTTTTCAACTAGAGGCTTGGGGGCTACAGTACGAATTTTTAACTCAGCAATATGCTTAGTCTTTCTTTAAGCATCTAGTCGGAGCTAATTCAGTTTCAACTAGAAGCTTGGGGGCTACAGTATTAAAACTTACAAACACTGCATATGCTACTCTGAAAGTATCTAGTCGAAATAATTCATTCAAACTATATACTTGGGGGCTACAGTAAGAAGTTTTCTAGCTTAGTCACTCTTAGAGCATTCAGATGCAACGACCTATGGTTTTCCGTCTAAATCCTCGGGGGCTACAGTGGGATACTACTTATGAAATGCAAAAGGCAAGCAAAACTTACAAGTGCGATGATCTTGAGGTTTGTGGCGCTCTCGGCAAATATCTTGCTGAAGGAAAGGCTATTTCCTCGCAAGATATCCGCCTACTTGAGCAGCTCCTCAATGCCGCAAGTCGGAGAAGTTGGAGCTGCACCAGGAGCCAGAGTTGAGCTACTCGGCGTGAGTGCCGGGTAGACTATCTTCTGAAGCTCAGTTGACGTCCGGGGTGCAGTAGCGCTGCCCTCGGCAGACGTTCCGCCTACCACCATCGCCTTACCGCTACCGATGGCATCCTTAGTCGGATCTTCAGCCATTTTGGTTGCGGTGCTTTCTTGCGCCGCCTGTTCGTCGGCAACAACGAGCTCCACAGAGAGAGCTGGGTCCACTTCCATGGCGGAAGGGCCAGATGCATCCTTAGCCGAAGAGCTTGTCGGCGCAGCAGCAGGCTGGACGCTAGGAGTGGTAGGGGCGATGGCGGGAGATGCTTGGTGCGACACATCTCGGTGCAACATACCTCTAATGTTTTTAGAAGCCCCCGATGTTTTCGAGGACTTCTTCAAACTTATACTGGCCATCTTCCTGAAACGTGCAAAAGTATAAGTACATGAAGAAGATGAGCAAAAGACAATGTCGGAGGATAAGAAGATTACATAACAGTGGGTGCTTTGGTGAAAGGGATCCCGGTAATTCTTCTTTTCTCCGCCTCCAGGGAGGCGATGGACTTCTTGGAGGCTCCACCCTCCGTCTTCTTCTTCTTGCCTCCGTCGCCAGCGTCAGAGGTGGAGCTCTTCCGCTTACGTGCCAACGGAACATCGTCGTCGGACACGACGATGACTTCCTTCATCTTAGGGTCATAGATTTGGGCAGCCATGCTATCCTCCTCTAGACTGCTGAGCTATTAAGTGAAATCCCAAAGTGATTAGATGAGATGGTAATGGCTAGATGGAAGAACTGGAGTATATGTCATACACGGAAAATAAACAAATACCTTTGGGCACGTGTCGTCAACGAACATGTCGTAGGTGATGGTGAAGCCGCGTTTCATGTCCTTCACCTTGACGATGTCCTTAAGGTGGAGCTTGATAGAGTCACTCGAGAAATTGTCCTCGGAGATGCGGAGGCTATCTTTCCTCTCCTTGGTGTACTCATGCATCAGCTTCGAGTAGTGCTGCAGAGGCTGGATCCGCCTGACGAACCAGCACATGGCCAGGTCCAATCCAGTTAGACCCGTTTCTACGAACCACTCTATCCGCCTTATAGTGCGGGAAGAATCGTTGTCGGAGGGAAGGGTGGCCTGGGATCTCCATGTTGAGGCTTCGACGGCGGCCCCATCGACGAAGTCTGGGTACATCTCTTCTCGGCCGGCCAGAGATATCTGGGCCATAGAAGTATGTACGCTGCCAGTTCTTGCAAGACTCCTGGCCGACGATGTCGGGGAACCGCCGACCGGGCCGGATCTTAAAACTAATTGTTCCGCAATTCCTGAGTTCGTCGTTGCTCGCTCCGGCTTCCCTCTTGACGGTGAATAATTAAATAAACAGATCTAACCTAGGCCTAATACCTAGGTAACCCTCGTAAAGCACTACGTAGTTGCTAAGTGCTAGGATGCTGTTGGGGGATAGGTTCTGAGGTTGAACCCAGTAATGTTTGAGGACATCAAGGAAGAAGTCGGAGATCGGAAGGGAGACGCCGCGTACCAGTTGTGCTTTTAGGTACACCTTCTCTCCGACTTGGGGAGAAGGAGTGACCTCGCCGACCGGCGCCGCCCGCCAGATGAGCCCCTCCGTCGCGGGGAGGTATCCTTCGATGAGAAGCTCCTTGATATCACCATCGGTGATATCGGAGCCGCGCCAATCTCCCTTGTAGGAGTCGCTTTCCTCCTCCAGCGGATCCAGCCTTGCTGGAATATGGTCGTCGCCGGTGGTTTCCACCACCGCGGACCGCGGCACCACCACACCTTCTGGTGGCACATGGACGGCGCTCGCCTGCTTGGCCGCAGCATCGCTCACCGCCGCCATGGAAGAGGTGGAACTGCTGCTAGCCATTGGAGTGAGAGGAGAGGAGGTTGGGAGATTGGGGGTGGAGCTAGGGTTTTTCGTGTACGTGCGGAGAGCTCGAGGAGACAATTCGCAGGAGGAAGACGATGATGCAGGGGGGAATGAGGTGAAAAGATGAAATCTTCCACGGTCGAAATTTATAACCCCCAGCGTCAAGATTCGTGCAAAGTGATCGAATGGTCAGCGTGTGGACGACATGTGCGGGCGCATGCGCGGAAATTTCTCCACATTCCCAACCGCCGCCGCCAACGGTTCGTATCCTTCGCGTGGGAAAAACGAACATGATTGCGTTCTCTGCATGTGTGAGTTACGAGGCGACGATGACCTATGGTCTATGTTGCTCTAGCTAACACGGGCAGGTGAATCATCCCATTGGAAGATTCTTGCATGGACGGATCCAGTCCGGCTACGAGAAGAGTATGATGGAAGATTCAGCGTTTCTCTGACTTACAAGTTGAAGACGGAGAAGCATTGCAGGGTTCTTGGGAGGACTACAAGATATTGCTTGACGATTTTCCGACATCCATCTAGACGGAGCATTCAACCTAAATAGGCACGACGACGCAAGATCTCAGAGTTCTCCGGGGGCTACTGTTGGGGATATGCTATATGGGTATCCTCATAGTATGTCTCTTATCCGAATAACCCGGGTGGTCCACAGTTGGTAGCATGGCCCATGGCCTGCTGGGCGGACCAGTTAGATGGATCCAGAAGGGAGGCCCATGCCGGATAAAGGAAGGCTACGGAGGAGTCACCGACGTACCCGGAGCCTTGGAGTGCAAGACACGTTAGACTGATTGTACACCGTGTAGGACTCGGTAACCTGTCCGGCTAGGACTTTGCCTGTAACCCTAGGACCTGGCGACTATATAAGTCGGGCCTATGGGAGCCTTTAGGGCACGCATAACTCAACTCATATCGCGCACAGCGAACCAATCCCTGTAACTCGGCGTATTTCCATATAGTGATTTATAGCAGGAGTAGGATTCCGCCACCATCGTGGGATCTAGAACTGGGTAAGTTGTGTTACCTCGTACCCGCCAACCTTCCACCTTACCCCACGTCTCTAAACACGCACTGTTGGGACCCCTCCATGGCGTACTCATCGGCAATACCACGACATCATGGGGCCACATGGGGGACCTAATGCTATTGGAGTAACGTCGTCCAGATGGTTGGCTGCATCATCTCCCTCCTTGGGGAAGAGTCAGCATCAACTCTAAACTCTCTCCATCTCCAAGATATGGCAAGGGATCTACCATATTGGAAGTGTTGATCATGAAGTATTTCAAAGTTGGTATGTCGAAGACGTACGTGTTGTTGATGATGCGTTTGAGGACCTTTAATGGACTATCACCTCGCAACTTGAGCTTGGAGCTTCGTTCTTGAGGGAACCTATCCTTTTGGAGGTGTATCCGCATGAGGCCGCATTCTACAAATATCATCATGTTCTTGTTCATTAGTGTTGCTTATCTTTGTACTTGTTCTTCGAGTGTAGCCCTTATTTCTTCATGAAGTTTCTTCTTGTATGTGGCACACTTGTCGACGTCCATGTTGACATGCTCATGTAGTGGGAGTCGGAATAGATCAAGGATGGTGTATGGTTAGAAGCCTTAGACGGCCATGAATGGACTCTTCATCATTATGCAATGCTTTGTGTGGTTATAAGAGAACTCCACATGTTGGATGCAATCCTTCTAAATCGTAAGTTTTTTCTTTATCTATGACTGACAACCTTAGTTTGGTCAGTTTGTGGATGCGATGTGGAAGAAAATAGTAGCTTGACCCAAGCTTGCCCACAAGAGTCTTCCACAAGTAGCTCATGAATTTCACATCCCGGTCAGAGACGGTGGACGTTGGCACACCATGAAGACAAACAATATCTCCAAAAAGTAAAGTAGCAATATGTGAACCATCATCCGTTTGATGGTAAGGTAGAAAATGTGCCAATTTGGAGAATCTATCAGCAACGACAAAGATGGATGAGTACATTGCCCGTGGCATGATAGGTAGATGAAAGAGCATGTGGGCCCCCATGTGTGGTTTTGGTAATTAATGACAATCTTTATGGACTAATGTGTGTATTAAGTTGCACTTGCAGGAATTGTCCATTGGCATCGCTTGGAGCATGTGTCGGCTTCAAGGTAGATAAAATGAAGAATAAGATGTGTTGTGCAAGCTCAAAATGCGCCATATCTAGAAGATATCATGTTTGATGCTTGCCATCCTCGGTGATCATGGTTTGATGAAGACAATGTCAAATAAGAGGTTTCCCCATGGTGTATGGGGGAGCAAGGTGCAAGTCTTCATCAAGCAAGCGTAATGAAGATGAGTGGTGTCTATCTTGAGGAGGACAAGATCATCTACATCAATCTCAAGTGGAATGCTCAATACAAAGGTATGATATTGATAGGTTTTTTCTTTTGTCGGTCTCATGTTGTTAGTTGGGAGACCGGTTTATAGGATAGATAACCGTACTATCAAGAGGGACTCTCGAGTGAGTAACTTGATCATATCCTTTGGAGAGAGCTCAAACCTTTGCATACTTGGCATCATAAATCTTGGTTCTTATTTGGTCTTATCCATGAGTGGATTTTGAGCTTGTGTTAATCTCCATCACAAGCTCAAGTTCATTGAAAACGTATTTCATATGATTCTCTATTTAGTTTTCAATGTTGGAGGTTTTACCAGTTTATCTTTTATATATAGTTTAAACCTTTCTTAATTTGGTTCTCTCGTACCTTGCTAGACTATGATGGTTTTCTATATTATGTTGTATATCTTGTTACTATCTTGAAAACGAGCCCAAGATCATCAACATCGGAGCCCGGATGCAAAAGTTATGGCTATTTTCGTATTGTTTTTCTGCCAGTTTTCAGGGGGGCGGATACTCCGTTCTTGCAGCCCGGAGACTCCAAGGGTGGGGGCGGAGAATCCAGCCCAATCCGGCCCAGACTCGAGGGGGTGTACAGAGAGCATCTGAAGCCTGCCTGGAGTCTTGTCCGGAGTCTGGACCCTGGAGACTCCAGTCCTGGGGTCCGGAGACTCTGGTCCTGAAGGCCGAAAACTCCGGGATAAGTGGTCTGCAACGGCTATTTGTCGTGGGGTAGCTATAAAAGGCCCCCTTCTTACCCAAGTGGCTTGTGGCTTGCATCCTCTCTCTCATCCATTGTTTCTACCTTCTAGAGCTTGCAAATACTCTCAATTCCTCCCATATTTCTTGAATCTTTTTAGGGGATTTGAAAGAGGAGATCTAGATGTACAACTCCACCAATCCATCTCTCCTCTATGTCACGGGAACATCTTGGGATCTAGATCTTGGGGTTTATTTTGTGCATTTCCTCTTGTGTTTTTCCTCTCTTGTTCCCCCAATAGCTTTTGTAGCTTTGGTGGAATTTGAGAGTGAAGGACTTGCCATTGCATTAGGTGTGGTTTGAGTTCTCCTCGGAGGATTTGGTTGGTGAAATTCAAGAAGCTTGTCCCTCTTGGGTTCTTGGAACCCTATATGGTGTGTGGCCTTTGTGGTGTGTTCTTGGGGCCTCCAATTAAGTTGTGGAGCTGTCCTCAAGCTAGTAGCCTTAGTGGTGATTATTGGGAGCCTCAAATTAAGTTGTGGATATTGCCCCAATATTGTACAGGTTTGGTGACCGCCTTCAAGTGTCCCATAGTGGACCAGGTGCTTGCCGTGCAGCGAGTGCCCAGGAGAATAGGGTGAGGCCTCTTGTGGTGTTGGTGGTCTTAGTATCGCCCACCCCTCCAATGAGACATACTTCCTTCTAGGAAGGAACTCGGTAAAACATCGTCGTCCCCGCATGCCTCGTTTATCTATATACCCGAGCTCTTTACTTATGCATTTTACATTGTGGTAGCCTTCATGCTTGAAGTAATCTATCTTGCTATCACTTTGTTGCTTGTCTTTCTTAGCATAAGTTGTTGGTGCACATAGGTGAACCTTAGTATTTTAGGCTTTGGGCTTGACAAAAGAAACCGCTAGTTTTATTCTGCCATTGTTAATCCCATCTCATAAAAGTTTTTAACCGCCTATTCACCCCCTCTAGGCGGCATCCGTGATATTTCAGTAGGTGTTTAACACATCCACAAAGATGATGCTTAGAGATGGGGCCACCTCCCTCTTGTGGGAGGATAAGTGGCTTGATGGGAAGGCAATGTATAAGATAGTGTCACATCTTTTCACGCTAATTCCGAGATGACCTAAAAAGCCTCATTCGATGCAAGAGGCGCTGGTGGAGCGCTGATGGATCACCGACATTAGGGGAGCCTTGATCCCTATTGCCCTTTTGCAATATGTACATTCATGGATTATACTTCCGATATGCCGCCCTCGATGGAGCCAAACATGTGGGTTTGGCATTGACCAATTCCTAGTACTCAGTAAGAGCATGCTACAACATCTTCTTTCAAGGAGCGATTGTTTTGAGATCGTGGAAACTTAGCTCGAAGTTGCGGGGACTGATTCAGGGGGAAGTTCTTCATTTGACTTGCATGTCAAGGTAGATGTTGGACGGTGAGTGGCTTGATTCTCGTGGTCTTCCATGCCCTACGAGCTACCCATTATGTGTCCAGTTGATATAGACAATGGCGCACATCTGAAAGGATATTTACTGTCATAATCACTTTTGGTGTTCGTTAACAACAAGTAGATCATTTTATAGTATGCTACTGTCTACATGTTGGTATAATGCAAAGTGAAAAGGACCCTTACTCTACGGAAGTTTCCTATAAGATCTACATGTTTCCGGGAATTCCAGACCAGAGTCTCCGATCTGGCTGGACCGGAGTCTTCGGTGTGGACCGGAGTTTCCGCAGGAATTCCCGGAGGGGGGTCCAGTTTTCTGCCTGGGACAGTCTATAGGGGGTCCGGAGCAAGGTCCGGAGACTAGTCCGGAGTCTCCGATGTGGACCTTAGACCGGAGTCTCCGGTGCCGCTATACCGGAGTCTCCTACCCACTTGGCTCGCAGCAGGGCTTTGTTAGTCAGTATGGTGGTCTGGAGCTCGGTCCGGAATCTACGGTGTAGACCGGAGTCTCCGGTGTGCAGGCCGGAGTCTCTGGTATGACTTTTCTCCAACGGTCAGAAAACGGTTCAGTGGAGGGGGCTACTTATAAATAGGGGACCTTATTGTAGGGGTTCGTAGCATGGAAAACAAAAATTTTATATCGCATACAAACAAACAAGCCAAGATCTATCTACTAGATTGTAGCAACGAGTCGATGGAATAACTTACCCTCGAAGATTCCAAAGCGGTTAACGAGAGCAGATTCTCGTGGGTGATGTAGTCGTACTCTTTCCAATCTCAAGATCGCGTAGACGATCCTTCCGGCGCCACGTTCCGGCAGCGCTCCCGCAGTCGGTCACACGTTCGGTACTCGACGAAGACCTTCCTCTCCCTTGTTCCAGCAGGCAGCTGAGGTTGTAGCACTCTCCTCGCGATTCCGGCATCACAACGGCGTGGTACCGGAAGTAGAGGGGAGATCTCGCAGGGCTTCACCTTAAGCCGGAGCGAGTATGGTGGAGTATGAGAGAGTACTATTAGTGGTCTAGAGATTAGACACACCAATTAGAAGGCTCTAAACCGCAGGCTAAAGCAATTAGAAGCTCTAAACCAGAACGGCTCTAAACCGGAGATTAGAGGTAGGAACTTGTGTGTCTAGAGGAGGAGGCCTGCCCCTCCTTTTATGGGTGGAGGGGCCATGGCGCGCCAGGGAGGGAGGGAGTCCCTCCCCAACTCGGCCTAGGGCTGGCCGCCGGCTTGGAGGAGAGGAACTCCTCCTCCAAGTTGGTTTCAAACTCCTCTTGCTTGTTTCCCACAGTTTCTTGTTTTAGCCGTTTGACTTTCAAATTGGACATTTGACTTTTCTGTTTTAGGATTCAATTTAATCCTTTATTTGGGACAGCAAGAACACTTAGTACATGATGCAATCATTCCAATATGTAATGACACATTCATGTACCCCTCCCCCCCCCCCCGGAGTGCCGGACAATCCCGAACCTTCTAGAACATTCCCGATGAAAACACCGGAACCATTCCCGAACTCCGAAACGGGTCTTTCCTTATATGAATCTTATTCTCCAGACCATTCCGGATCACCTCGTGATATCCCGGATCCCATCCGAGACTCTGAACAACATTCGGTCTCTTTCTCATAATACCATAACTACTCAAACAATGTCGAATCCTTAAGTGTGTCTCCCTACGGTTCGTGAATTATGCGGACATGATCGAGACACTTCTTCGAACAATAACCAATAGAGGAATCTAGAAATTCATATGGCTCCCACATACTTCTACGATTACTTTGCGATCGAATGAACCACTTACATACGATACCAATTTCCCTTTGTCTCACGATATGTTACTTATCCGAGGTTATGATCGTCGGTATCTCTGCATACCTAGTTCAACCTCGTTACTGATAAGTACTCTTTTCTCGTTCCCGTGATATGTGATCCCTTGTGAGCCAGTCACATGCTTGCAAGCTAATTGGATGACATTACACCAAGAGGGCCCAGAGTATATTTATCCGTCATATGGATGGACAAATCCCACTCTTGATCCATGTGTCTCAACCAATACTTTCCGAACACTCAATGCCACCTTTATAGCCACCCAGTTACGGTGTGGTGTTTGATGTCATCAAAGCATCCATCCAGCAAAGGTGATATGCATGATCTCATGGTCGAAGGAATTAGGTTACTATGTATCAGAAAGCATATAGCAATTGAACTAATGAAATGACTTGATCTTTATGCTACGCTTATCTATAGGAGTATGTCCATCACATCATTCTCCTAATGATATGATCCTGTTGTTAATAACATCTCTATGTTCATGATCAGGAAACCATGATCATATATTAACCAACAAGCTAGTTTAACAAGAGGCTTTACTAGGGACTCTTTTATGTTTACAAATCACACAAGTATTAATGTTTCCTGTTAATACAATTATAGCATGGTATGTAAACATTTATCATAAGTATGAAGATATGATAATAACCCACTTTATTATTGCCTCTTGGGCATATCTCCAACAGTCTCCCACTTGCACTAGAGTCAATAATCTAGTTTCAAACCTTTGTGTATTCAACACCTATGGCTTTTTGGTGTCGTATGTACACGATTGCTAGTGGTCAACTGATCTCCGGATCTGACACTTCCAGGTCCGTGTGTAATTGCATGTCTTTGCGTCTCTACGCATCACTCATTATCTAATGAGATGGCTTTGTATAAATTTGGTCTTTCGGTGTGACCTTTAGCTCTTTGGGGTTAAAACATGTTGATAATATTGTCGCACAATATATCTTCATAGTATTATCCCACTGTGAACTACACCTAGTTTGATAACAAACTACTTGACACAAATGCCCTCTTTAGCTGCTATAATAGCAGTTATATACTTAGCCTTTTGTTGTAGTATCTGTCACAATGTCTTAACTTTGGAACTCATCCAAATCCATTATGGAACTCACTTTCCATTATATTGTGCCACCCTTAGTTTAGATTGAGATAAACTTAATTTGTACTTTGTGACAAAGCTAGTATCAATGTAGTACTTTTACAATGAACTAACCATCTATTTGTCACTTATACAAATATTATACTCTTAGTTTTTCCAAAAGATCATAAGAATATCCTTACTATTGTCCAATGATCATCTTACGAATCATTCTGGTATATGCTCACAACATTTAGAGCATAGGACATATCTGGATTTGTACATATCACAGTATGATTGATATAAATATTCTTTGTGATTTCATACATCAAGTATCAATCTATACTTGATTATTTGTTTCACTTTACCAAATGTCAATACACTTGAATATATCATCAACATTGAACTCATTCAATCCTTTCTGTGCGACAAGAACCTTTCTTGTAGTTTCTATATTGAACTCATTCAATACAACATCTATGTACTTTCGGCACAACCATATTAGCGTCTATTGATGCTAAATATTTGGGTTTTGCCTAAGCCTTTCATCGAGATGAAATTCTTATCTTGTGTTAATAAAAGGATACATCACTTCCAATCAACAATATGTCTTCTACATAATGTATTAGAAATATGTCTTAGCGCTCCCACTTAATTTCTTGCAAATGCAAGCATCTTCATTGTCTCTGATGAAATTAAACTCTTTTAACAGTTTCATCATAGTGAAGATTCCAACTCCGCTATGCTTACTTCAACCATTGAAGTTTGCATATGTTTTTAGCACCCCTTGAATTTAACAAAACCCTTTGGACCGTGTCATGCACATGTCCTAGGTAACCCTTCTATTAGAAGAACTTGTTTTGTTTATTCAACTACCATATAATAAAATTATATGTAGTGGTTGCTATACTAATCCGTCTAGACTAAATATCGCTATGAAAGATCAGATCTTGTCATAGTCAACCTTTGAACATTGTTGTGAACTCTTTCCCAACATGTCGACTATTTCATAGATGTGCAACATCCATGTCTATTTATTTATAGATCCAAACACAACTGTAAGGTCTTACACCTTTCTCGAGGGTCCTTCAAGTTCAAAACTTGATTTCTCGTGTATGGAACTATCACGGATTTTATGGCTTCAAGCCATTTGACGGAGTCAGGGCCCATCATCACTTCTTTGCATGTGGTCCGTTCATTATTCTCAAATAATGATTCAACCCTCAAATCTTGGTATTTGATTGTTTACTCGACCTACTTGTTTCAATAGGAACTTAGATCTCCGTGACCACAACCTTTGAAGCACGTGAGCCATGAGCATTGTTGCTGCCTCCAGAACACTTTTCGGCGCTGCGCAACTCTGCACATATAGCTAAGGTTCTTTTAACCTTATCAAAGTTCTATTGTCCTCCCACTTAACTTTTCATGAAAAAATCCTTCTCAAAGAAACTTGACGTTTTAAGTGACAAACACTTTTGTCTCCGATGTTATGGAGGAGTACTTAACAGTTATTCGAAATAACATACAAAGACAGGTTCATCCGACTTTGGTTGCAAACATCTTTCTTATGCATAGCATACCAATGTTTAAGAAAGGACAACTTGGGTTTTATCCCAAACCATAACTTTATATGGTGTCATTTCAACGGATTATGATGGAGCTCTTTTCAGTGGAAAAACGGTAATCTCTAAAGCTTTTAATCTTTAAAATATAATGGCAGTTTTATGAATTATACCTTTGATCTAATCATGTCAAACAAGGTTTAATTACATATCTCGAACGTTCCATACTCTTATGGTGTTTCGGAAATGCAAATCCACGGAACGATTCCTTAAATCTTAGGTATTATGCTAAACTTGTAACTTAAATATCTTCCTTTATGATCTTATCATAAACTATTCATATTCTTGTTACAATGATTTTGCACTTCATCTTGAAAGTCTTTGAACTTTTCAAGTGTTTCATACTTTATCCTTATTAAGTAAATATTCATATATTCACTCAAATTTTCGGAGAAAGCATATGAAGTTGAAATCCATCGCTTTTGACTACACATAATGGATTTCGTACAACAATATGTACAAGTTCCAATAAGCTAGTCATTCGTTCCCTTTTGGCCTATGAACGAAGTTTTAATTATCTCTAGGAAAGTTTCACAAGCGTCATTTGATCAAAAATCAGAAGACTCCAAAATTCCATCCACATGGAGTTTCTTCATGTTTTATTTCCATTATAATTTAAACGGCGATGTCACTTCCTAAGTGATCTTTCAATCAATTTGTCTTTTGACATTTTTAGCACTAGTTTTATGGATGTGATTTCTCCAACGAGATTTGTGAATCATCCATCTTTTATGGATTACGGTAATTTATTTGAACAACCCTTTTGTTCTCATAATACCTGATAAAACAAATCTTGAAGGCAAGCTTTGATGTTTAACGAGCAACACAATAACCCTTTATTTGTTCTCGATGAACATCATCACATATTCTTTTGCTAGTTACTTAGGCCATTGTAGTTCATGAATTGTGTTGTTTCGTATGACGATTCACATCAACAAATTCAGTATCAAATACTTAATAACCACATTGTTTAATAAGCAAAGAATATAGCCATAACATGTATATCATCTATATACTTGAACTGAATAATTCTAGTCTTTTCTTTTCTGCCATATATTTATGAGATTCTCTTTCAGTATTTCCTTTTCTGTTTGAAAGAATCTATCAACATCAATAGTGGAGTCATACATATGACACATAGTCCAAAGCGTGTATAGTTAAATACCAATGTCTTTGGACTTGCACTTTGAAGTAGATCACCATCATCAAATGTTTGGTGTTCTTTCAAATTCCTTTCTTTAGCAATCTCTTGGTGTAGTAAACATTTTACCTACATCAATTATTCATCCTTATCATGGAATCGTCCATGATCAAGCTACCTTTAGCTTATAATGGTGAATCGCGAGTATAATGTTGCTATCCAAAACCTTTTGGTGGATTAGGACAACTAGTGTCTCCAACCTTTTGCAAATTCTCATCAAATATGAGAACATGACTTTTGCCATATTATACTCTATCATGTTGCAACCAAAACTTCGTTTCAGATATCACAATATCTTCCACACATCATGGTTTCTGAAACAACTCTTTCAGATCCTAGATAACCTTGATATTTAAGACAATCCTTTGAATATCAAGAATCATGGAGACAAACATGATACTTATACACTAACATTGGAATTGTTACTCTTGATTTTAATACCAATTATTAAACTTCATGGAGTAACCGGAACTTACTGAAAGTTTGCAATAGGACTTTTAAACTTTAGATTAACACTTCAAAAACAATACGATACCAGTTCGTAAAGTAACTAACCAGAATTCTATAGTTCTATCATCTCAATTATAACTAAGCGTAAGGTGGTAAACGGATGCCAATGACTACAACAACTATGCAAATTCACTTTGATTTAGTTTATGATAAATTGAGTTCTAATTAATAATTAAATTAATCTAGGTGAACTCCCACTCAAAACAATATCCCTCACATTGTTTTAGTGATCACACGAACCAAATCCACCACATCAAAACCGATCATCACGAGAGTTGATATAGCTTCAATGGCGAACAATCAACATGTTCATCATATCTACTATATGACTCATGTTCTACCTTTCGGTAATCCGTGTTCCTGAGGCCATGTCTGTACATGCTAGGCTCGTCAAGATCAAACCTTAGCTTCCGCATGAGCAAATCTGGCTTGCCCACGTTGTATACACTTGCGGAATCTAACACACCCGATCATCACGTGGTGCTTCGAAACAACAAGCTTTAGCAACGGTGCCAACTAAGGGTGAACACTTTATGACTTGAAATTCATGTGCATGAGGGATCATCTTATAATGCTACCGTCGTCTACTAAGCAATAAAAGATGCATAAAGGATTAACATCACATGCAATTCATAATATGTGATATGATATGGCCTTTCTTCTTCGTGCTTCCGATCTCCATCTTCAAGCACGAACATGATCTACATCATCACCGGCATTGCATCAAGGTCAATGACGCTGCTCCATGGTTGTCGTCCACCGGCTTCAACTATTACAACTACTTTGAATAGACACGCGGGTCTTAACAGAAATTAAATACAACCATATGGCTCCTGCCGGTTGCCAACTTACAATAAGGAACATTGCATACATCAAATATAATCACAATCATGGCCATATCACATCACTGAACACCCCTGCAAAACAAAGTTAGACGCTTCTACTTTCTTTGCATATTTTACGTGGTTTGGGGCTTTCAATAAGTGTCGTTCTAACTTACGAACAAGAACCACAACATTGATACTAGTATTGTTAATCACCCGTTGTAAATTGGATCTTAACTATGCTAGGAGAAACAGGCACCCGCAAAGCCACTTATGCAATACAAGTTGCATGTCAAGCGTGGAGCAAGTCTCATGAACGATGTCATGTAAGGTTAGCCCGGGCCGCTTCATCCCAACATACCGCCAGATGCAAAGTACACAAGAAGCAATCAACAATAAAAGCATCAACGCCCACAATGACCATTGTGTTCTACTCGTGCAACAGATCTACATATAGACACGGCTCTGATACCACTGTAGGGGTTCGTAGCATGGAAAACAAAAATTTTCTATCGCATACAAACAAACAAGCCAAGATCTATCTACTAGATTGTAGCAACGAGTCGATGGAATAACTTACCCTCGAAGATTCCAAAGCGGTTAACGAGAGCAGATTCTCGTGGGTGATGTAGTCGTACTCTTTCCGATCTCAAGATCGCGTAGACGATCCTTCCGGCGCCACGTTCTGGCAGCGCTCCCGCAGTCGGTCACACGTTCGGTACTCGACGAAGACCTTCCTCTCCCTTGTTCCAGCAGGCAGCGGAGGTTGTAGCACTCTCCTCGTGATTCCGGCAGCACAACGGCGTGGTATCGGAAGTAGAGGGGAGATCTCGCAGGGCTTCGCCTTAAGCCGGAGCGAGTATGGTGGAGTATGAGAGAGTACTATTAGTGGTCTAGAGATTAGACACACCAATTAGAAGGCTCTAAACCGCAGGCTAAAGCAATTAGAAGCTCTAAACCAGAACGGCTCTAAACCGGAGATTAGAGGTAGGAACTTGTGTGTCTAGAGGAGGAGGCCTGCCCCTCCTTTTATGGGTGGAGGGGCCATGGCGCGCCAGGGAGGGAGGGAGTCCCTCCCCAACTCGGCCTAGGGCTGGCCGCCGGCTTGGAGGAGAGGAACTCCTCCTCCAAGTTGGTTTCCAACTCCTCTTGCTTGTTTCCCACAGTTTCTTGTTTTAGCCGTTTGACTTTCAAACTGGACATTTGACTTTTCTGTTTTAGGATTCAATTTAATCCTTTATTTGGGACAGCAAGAACACTTAGTACATGATGCAATCATTCCAATATGTAATGACACATTCATGTACCCCTCCCCCCCCCCCCCCGGAGTGCCGGACAATCCCGAACCTTCTAGAACATTCCCGATGAAAACACCGGAACCATTCCCGAAATCCGAAACGGGTCTTTCCTTATATGAATCTCATTCTCCGGACCATTCCGGATCACCTCGTGATATCCCGGATCCCATCCGAGACTCCGAACAACATTCGGTCTCTTTCTCATAATACCATAACTACTCAAACAACGTCGAATCCTTAAGTGTGTCTCCCTACGGTTCGTGAATTATGCGGACATGATCGAGACACTTCTTCGAACAATAACCAATAGAGGAATCTAGAAATTCATATGGCTCCCACATACTTCTACGATTACTTTGCGATCGAATGAAGCACTTACATACGATACCAATTTCCCTTTGTCTCACGATATGTTACTTATCCGAGGTTATGATCGTCGGTATCTCTGCATACCTAGTTCAACCTCGTTACTGATAAGTACTCTTTTCTCGTTCCCGTGATATGTGATCCCTTGTGAGCCAGTCACATGCTTGCAAGCTAATTGGATGACATTACACCGAGAGGGCCCAGAGTATATCTATCCGTCATATGGATGGACAAATCCCACTCTTGATCCATGTGTCTCAACCAATACTTTCCGAACACTCAATGCCACCTTTATAGCCACCCAGTTACGGTGTGGTGTTTGATGTCATCAAAGCATCCATCCGGCAAAGGTGATATGCATGATCTCATGGTCGAAGGAATTAGGTTACTATGTATCAGAAAGCATATAGCAATTGAACTAATGAAATGACTTGATCTTTATGCTACGCTTATCTATAGGAGTATGTCCATCACATCATTCTCCTAATGATATGATCCTGTTGTTAATAACATCTCTATGTTCATGATCAGGAAACCATGATCATATATTAACCAACAAGCTAGTTTAACAAGAGGCTTTACTAGGGACTCTTTTATGTTTACAAATCACACAAGTATTAATGTTTCCTGTTAATACAATTATAGCATGGTATGTAAACATTTATCATAAGTATGAAGATATGATAATAACCCACTTTATTATTGCCTCTTGGGCATATCTCCAACACTTATCCCCTTCCTCCAGCTGCTCTACCCACTCAAGAACTCTACCCCCATCTGAGCCACCAAATCAACAAGATCTCTTCATCCAACCATCCAAAGTCATTGATCTTTGGAGAATCGAAGGAGGAGGCCTTGATCTACAGCTTCACCAAGAGAGATCTTCATTTCCCCCTCATTCACTTGAGGTCCCCCATGCTCTAGTGTTTCTTTGGAAACCCTAGCTTTTGATTTTGTCCTTACAAGCTTGTCTTTGATTTTTTGACAGGGATGTGTGCCCCGAACTTGTTGTAAAGGTGTCGGCTTCCACCTTGAAGGTTGCCTATATAGTGGAAGAGGTGAATTGAACCCACTGGGGTAAGGTTCGTCGGAGAATAAGGGAGGCCTCTCGTGGCGTTGGTGGTTTGAAACCACCCCTCTCCAAACGTAGACGTACTTCCCCTCAAAAGGAGAAAATTTGGTTACTTCTATCCTTTATCGCACTGTATTTACTTGCTCTTGCTTAGTGTTGTGCTAGTTGGTGCTTGTTTGACATATAGGTAAATTCACCTTAGCTGCATAATCTAGATAATTTACCTTTCTTGTCAAACCCTAATTTAAAAAATAAGAAAATTTGAAGCAACACCTATTCACCCCCCCTCTAGGTGCCCATACGATCCTTTCAATTGGTATTAGAGCCTCGGCTCTTTATTCGGGCTTTACCGCCTAAGAGTATATGGGTAGCAACTTAGGGGATGAGGATGGTGAGCCTACCACCTTGGTGACCATGGAGGATCTCAATAACTTGGAAACAAGATTGAGCTCCACCTTGGGCAACGAAATCAAACAATTGCACAAGTTACCTGAGCAACTTGTTAAAGATAAATGTGGCTCATCATCCCCTTCTCCTCAAGAGGAACCTCCACCATTACCTAAGATGAATGCCCCAGTATCACCCACGGGTATGGTGGTGGGGGGTAATCAAGACAACACTAATTCCACCACAAAAAGGGATGGTAGGAAGGGAGAGCACCATGATTCTCATGGGTGGTACACTCCCGACCCTCCAATTCCTCGCCCTCATATAAACAATAGAGACCCACCAAAGCTAGATGCATCTACTTTTGCTCAATGGCAATCTCTAATGAAATCTCATGTGCGCAACTCTTGTATTGAGTTATGGAACATCATTGAAGAAGGACTCTATATTGGGGATCCCTCCAACTTGACTAGAAGAGAGGTTGTCAATAGCCAACTCAATGCCACCGCTTTTCACATGATACAACAAGGATTGGGTACAAAAGATCACCCTCACATTGAGCACCTCAACACCGCAAAGGAAGCTTGGGATGTTCTCACGAAGTTGTATGTTGGAAATGAGAGCATGAGAAGGAACTGGTATGATGCACTAAGCAATGAAGCCGAAGGCTTCTATATGAAGGATGGCGAAGATCATGAATATATGTATCGTAGGCTCGAGTCCACCGCCACCGCCTTTAGGAATGTGGGTGCCTCACATGTGGATGATGCTTGGATAAAAAGGAAATATGTGAGTGCATGTAACACCCTCGGAATCGACCCTATGTAGGTTTCAGCGGTTCACGCCAAACCCGCATAGAAACGATTCAAAGGTGCCCACCAGGCACTTGCGTGCGGGTGGAAAACGAAGTAATATCATTACACAATAGTACACGATGGAACCCACAGAACAGATATATACAACAACGACTCCAAGAGTCAAGAATATAGATATACAGTACAAACATCGAAATCACCTTAAAAACGATACAGCGTCCGAATACGGACAAGATGCAAATTGAGCTAAGAGCCCTGAAGAATAACCAATGGCGTCCATAACCCTGCCTAGGCCAAGCCGGAAGGGTAACCCTGCTAATGACGTCGATCTCAAAACCTGCTTAAACAAAAGGGGTGCCGACAAAGGGCAAAGGAAAAAGAGAGAGCGGTCAGTACTGAGGCCAGTACACGGCGAGACTAGAATTCGGCGGTCCTCGCCTACATAGGTATGGTGGACTGAAGCGGCAGCGCAGCATGCACTAAACCACCTATAGAGACTCGATACAACTAGCGGCTATCAGAGAGGGATAAGAAAGACCTATTCGGAACCAACCTGATACTACCACCAAACATACCCCTCCTGGTATTTCCCCCTCGAGACCAAACAAGAAAGTCAACCGAGGAACTCACACCGTTGGCAGTTTTATTTATTCAGTTATTGTTGTAGCAATTACTAGTCAGGTATAGATAGTCATCCTGATATAATAAGCAATGGGCACTTTTAGCTAACCATTCCGTTGTAGTTGCAACACTTACTAGTTAGATACAATTAGCATAAGATATCCCAAACCCAGCAGTTGTTGGTACTTTTATTTAGCCATTCCGTTGTAGTGAAGCTGATTACTAGTCATATCGGATACAAGTCAAATTATAACAGTAAACTTTAGTTATAGTTGTCTACGATCGAGAACTGTGCTCCAAGTCGTCCATAACCGCGGACACGGCTTCTCGAAAAGATTTAACCCTGCAGGGGTGCACCAAAGTTTCCACACGCACCTACACCCTTGTTGTCAGATCAGGTAGGTACAAGATCACAAAACATACACCCAACGGTATGTCGACAGGGTTTCGGACACGACGTTTCCCAGACCCAAAGCAAGCACGGGGGGCCACCCCACTAAGCTACCCGTAACGAAGTCGGCCGGTCTCCGAGACGGACCCAGGGTTTGTGTCGATGGCTGTAAACGACTGGGAACCCGAAAGTGTGACTGGGCTTGTCGATACAGCGAAAACGTATCACGGGGTTCCTAAACAGTACAGGCGCTCCACGCGCAATCGTAAATAAAGCAGTAAAGCATGGCATAAGTACAGGATAGTAATAAAGCCCCAAACTACTTTGTGGCCCCCAGTACAGTACTTGAAATCAGGTACTAAATCGATGGGGGTGCCCACACACCCCACCTGTGGTTAGCGCGCTCAATCTCGGAACAGGTGTCAAGAACTCAGGGGTCCTACGGGACACCAGTGAGCGTTAAAAAACCAAATATTGTCTATTACCCACCGGTGCCTCTGCATTTACCTACTTTTAATTTTAGTATTTAAACAATAATTAAAGTCATGATCATCTCCAACATAAAGCAAATGGCAGCCTTCCAACAACTGTGGTACTGGACGACACGCAACATCACTTAAGCAAGCGACTACGATGCGCAAGTCCAACTATCTACCAAACAACAGGTAATAGGATGTGTCCAAGGCAATATAAGGCTGCAAGGGATATCACGGACACGAAAACTAGAGCATCGCAACACAGGTAGCAATAGATCAACAGGAGGAAATAAAGACTATAAAAGTAAGATAGGTAGAAAGAGGGAGAATGCTCGCCTGAAAACATTGCCGAAGTTTCATCCGAAGATCGGGTCGACACTCGCATCAACTCATCGGCCTAATCCGTGAAGAAGCAAAGCGCTAAAAGAAACACCGGATGCACCATTTAATACTACGGCAAAAGATCGAGCATGATGCATGTATGATGTATGGCATGGCAAAGATGCGAGGCAATTAGGCAATATTAAGCGGAACCGGGGTCCCGACAATTAAGTATATGGTTATAGTTGTTCTAGATACCCGCAATTTAAATATTGTCTTAACAAGTCACAACTTGTCATCGGTTTGCTACACAAATTTAATTGGGGCCAATATAAGACTAGATTCGCCCACATATGGCCTCCATATTTAATTATTAGGTGAATCGGCATAAGTCCCTCAAACCACACTATATGTACGCAAGCATGGCAATTTAATATGCAACAAGTATATGTCATATATATTGTAAAATAGGAGAGGTATCGGAAAAATGGTCACACATCGAGGATCGACGATCTTGGGGTTCCGAGGTTTTGCGGGATCGGTCTTCGGTTCCATGTGGGCGATCTTGGCGTCCGAGGGTTTCTCCGAGTCCGTGGTGCGTCCGTGTGGTAGATCTTGTCAGTTTCATGAAGGAGGCCTTGTCGCTCGACAACCTTCTATGACGACCTTGGGACTCCGGCATCGAACGTCAGTATCGAACTTGTGTCAGCGTAAGCAGTACATCGGGTCCATCTTCCTTCTTGACAACATCACAGCAAAATGTTGGGCCACAACACGTCACGGATTCATCACCGACTCGACAGGGTAATCCAACACAGCACTAGGCCGAGCGGATGCTCTGCATCTTGCGGGCAAAGTTGAGAACCTGGTGGCACAAAGATGCTTAGGTTCCGCGTGTGGCAGCACCTGGTAGACACGCGTGGTGCAGGATTGCTACCACCGGAGGCCTCCCTGCAGATACACGAGGGCATGGCCTTGGTCGTCGGAGAGGCCTGCAAGGCTAGGGCTCAAGGGTTGCGAAGCTCAGGGGCTCCAAGGCAGCCTCTGCCAGCGGTGACGAGGACGCAGGCCGGACGGAGGGGGTCGCGGGCGAGGAGGCCATGCGGCGGCGATGGGGCGTTCAGGCGGGGAGATCCTGCAGGCAGTCGGCGGGAGAGGAGAGGGCGGACAACGCGGGGCAGAGGTCACGGACGGCCGGCGGGGAGCTCGGGCTCAAGGCAGACGCAAGATGAGGGGAGGCCAACGACGGTGGACGTGGCCGCGGCCGAAGGCGACGGGCCCGTGGAGGAAGATGACGATGGGCATGGCCGCGCGGGAAACCAGGGACGTCACGAGCGACGGGGGTAGAAGGTGCTTAGGGCGCGGTGGCGCTGGCGGTGGTTGCAGAGAAGGGTACAGAGGTCGTAGAGAGGCGGCCCAACAGAGGACGGCGAGGGCGCGGTGCAGGGGACGGACGGCTTGCCATGGGTAGGGGCCGGCGGCGGCGGATGCGAGCAGAGAGGCGGGTTTGGTGGCTTGCGGGATTGGGTTTCGTGGGGGAGAGAGAGGAGGCGACGGGAAACGGGGCAGGTGCAGGGTGGGCGGTCGATAGGTGTGGGCCAGGAGTGGAACATGGATCGGGGTTTGTCCGGGAGGAGCGTGGAGTGCGGGTTGTGTGGGTCTAGCGCAGGCGCGTGGGTGGGGTGCTGGCGGCGGCGGGTGGGATTGGTGTGGCTAGGTTAGATGGCTAGGGTTTCTAGGGACTAGTAGGTTTAGGGTTTGGTCCAACCGGTTGGGCCTTTGGGCCTGGCCGGTTTAGGTATATGTTTTATTTATTTATATTTAAAATATTTTTAGTTTTATGTTCTTTTGTTTAAAAATCATTTTGGTAAATAATTTTACATGATTTCAGGAACAAGGGATATAATTTGAATAAGAAGAGGATATGTAAAGTACAAAATAATATAGAGTTTTACTAAAATAGTTTAGAGACAAGGTATGTAAGATGATGATGTCATGATGATGAAAAATAGAAACAACAAGCATTAATATAATTAGGGTTTATCCGGGGTGCTACAGTGCACTCATGCCTTTTGAGCCTACCGACTTGAAGAGTCTACAAGGAAGAAACAATTATCGCATCATGACCTCCAATGAAGTTATGCAAGAGATGACCTCTTTCAAGGTTGCCGCCAAGAATGCCAAATATGCTCGTGATTGAGCCCTTGGAATGAGCAATGTTGTTAACCTTACGTTAAAGGCCAAAGTTGTGGAACATGGGGATGAATATGATAGTGATGAAGGCCTCTCCATGAGCCACCCCGATGATGTCAAGATTTCTCATGGTGAATATATGGTTTCTATGCAAAGAACTTTTGGAAGAACCCCTCCAAGGCCAAGATGGAAATGCAACGAAGAAGCAACCCAAATGGAAGAAGATACAATGTCACTAAATTGAGAACTTGCTTCAATTGTGGTGACCGCTATCACTTTGTGGCGGGTTATCCCTATGAGAAGAGAGAAGATCATGGGGTAAACTTGTGTTGAAGAAAACTTCCAAAGCTCCTTAGAAGAAACCCTTCATCAAGAAGAATCCCATAAATAAGAAGTCGGGTGAAATTGTATTGATCACTCATGAAGAGTTCTCCTCCGACAATGAAGATGATGAAGAGGAAACATCAAGTGGTGTGGCTGCTCTGGCCACTACTTCTACTCCCAAATTCTCCCTCTTCGATTCTCCAAATGAGAATTGTAACACCCTCGGAATCGGCCCTGTGCAAGTCTTAGCGATTCCCGCCAAACCCACATAGAAACGATTCAAAGGTGCCCACCAGGCACTTGCGTGCGGGTGGAAAACGAAGTAATACCATTACACAATAGTTCACGATGGAACCCACAGAACAGATATATACAACAATGACTCAAAGAGTCAAGAATGAAGATATACAATACAAAGATCCAAATCACCTTGAAAATGATATAGTGTCCGAGTACGGACAAGATGCAAATTAGGCTAAGAGCCCTGAAGAATAACCAATGGCGTCCATAACCCTGCCCAGGCCAAGCCGGAAGGGTAACCCTGCTAACGACGTCGATCTCAAAACCTGCTAAAAACAAAAGGGGTGCCGAAAAAGGGCAAAGGAAAAAGAGAGCGGTCAGTACTGAGGCCAGTACACGGCGAGACTAGAATTCGGTGGTCCTCGCCTACATAGGTATGGTGGACTGAAGCGGCAGCGCAGCATGCACTAAACAACCTATAGAGACTCGATATAATTGTCGGCTATCAGAGAGGGATAAGAAAGACCTATTCGGAACCAACTTGATACTACCACCAAACATACCCATCCTGGTATTTCCCCCTCGACACCAAACGAGGAAGTCAACCGAGGAACTCACACAGTTGGTAGTTTTATTTATTCAGTTATCGTTGCAGCAATTACTAGTCAGGTATAGATAGTCATCCTGATATAATAAGCAGTGGGCACTTTTAGTTAACCATTCCATTGTAGTTGCAACACTTACTAGTCAGATACAATTAGCATGAGATATCCCAAACCCAGCAGTGGTTGGTCCTTTTATTTAGCCATTCCGTTGTAGTGAAGTTGATTACTAGTCATAATGGATACAAGTCAAATTATAACAGTAAACTTTAGTTATAGTTGTCCATGATCGAGAACTGTGCTCCAAGTCATCCATAACCGCGGACACGGCTTCTCGAAAATATTTAACCCTGCAGGGATGCACCAAAGTTTCCACACGCACCTACACCCTTGTTGTCAGATCAGGTAGGTACAAGATCACAAAACATACACCCAACGGTATGTCGACGGGGTTTCGGACACGACGTTTCCCAGACCCAAAGCAAGCACGGGGGGCCACCCCACTAAGCTACCCGTAACGAAGTTGGCCGGTCTCCGAGACGGACCCAGGGTTTGTGTCGACGGCTGTAAACGACTGGGAACCCGAAAGTGTGACTGGGCTTGTCGATACAGCAAAAACGTATCACGGGGTTCCTAAATAGTACAGGCGCTCCACGCGCAATCGTAAATAAAGCAGTAAAGCATGGCATAAGTACAGGGTAGTAATAAATCCCCAAACTACTTTGTGGCCCCCAGTACAGTACTTTGAAATCAGGTACTAAATCGATAGGGGTGCCCACACACCCCACCTGTGGTTAGCGCGCTCGATCTCGGAACAGGTGTCAAGAACTCGGGGTCCTACGGGACACCAGTGAGCGATTAAAAACCAAATATTGTCTATTACCCACCGGTGCCTCTGCATTTACCTAATTCCAATTTTAGTTATTAATCAGTAATTAAATCCATGATCATATCCACCATTAAGCATATGCCAACCACCCAACAACGGTGGAACATCGACGACGCGAAACAACACCTGAGCAAGCAACTACAACTCGCAAGGCCGATTACCTACCAAACAACATGTAATAGGATGTGTCCAAGGAAATATAAGGCTGCAAGGGATACCACGTGTACGAAAACTAGAGCATCGCAACACAGATAGCAATAGATCAACAGGAGGAAATAAAGACTAGAAATGTAAAATAGGTAGAAAGTGTTGGAGATATGCCCTAGAGGCAATAATAAATGTGGTTATTATTATATCTTCGTGTTTATGATAAATGTTTACATTCATGCTATAATAGTATTAACAAGGAAACATTGATACTTGTGTGATTTGTAAACTTAATTAGAAGTCCCTAGTATAGCCTCTATACTTCACTAGCTTGTTGGTTGATAGATGATTGTGGTTTCCCTATCATGAACATTGAGATGTTGTCAACAACAAGATCATATCGTTAGGAGAATGATATGGTGGACATACTCCTATAGATAAGCGTAGCATAAAGATCAAGTCATTTCAATAGTTCAATTGCTATATGCTTTCTGACACATAGTAACCTAATTCCTTCGACCATGAGATCATGCATATCACCTTTACCGGATGGATGCTTTGATGACATCAAACACCACACCGTAACTGGGTGGTTATAAAGGTGGCATTGAGTGTTCGGAAAGTTTTGGTTGAGACACATGGATCAAGAGTGGGATTTGTCCATCCACATGACGGATAGATATACTCTGGGCCCTCTCGGTGGAATGTCATCCAATTAGCTTGCAAGCATGTGACTTGGTCACAAGGGATCACATATCACGGGAACGAGAAAAGAATACTTATCAGTAACGAGGTTGAACTAGGTATGCAGAGATACCGACGATCATAACCTCGGATAAGTAACATATCGTGAGACAAAGGGAAATTGGTATCGTATGTAAGTGGTTCATTCGATCGCAAAGTAATCGTAGAAATATGTGGGAGCCATATGAATTTCCAGATTCCTCTATTGGTTATTGTTCGGAGAAGTGTCTCGATCATGTCCGCATAATTCACGAACCGTAGGGAGACACACTTAAGGATTCGACGTTGTTTGAGTAGTTATGGTGTTATGAGAAAGAGACCGAATGTTGTTCGGAGTCTCGGATGGGATCCGGGATATCACGAGGTGATCCGGAATGGTCCGGAGAATAAGATTCATATAAGGAAAGTCCCGTTTCGGAGTTCGGGAATGATTCCGGTGTTTTCATCGGGAACATTCTAGAAGGTTCCGGAATGTCCGGCACTCCGGAAGGGAAGGGGTACATGAATGTGTCATTGCATGTTGGAATGATTGCATCATGTATTTAGTGTCATCACTGTTCCAAATAAGGGATTAAATCAAATCCTAGTTTGAAAAGTCAAACGGCAAGTTTGAAAAGTCAAACTGCCAGTTTTCGGAAAGAGGAGAAGGAGGATTGGTGGAGGCCGAATTGGAGGAGGGTTCCTCCCTTGGCCGGCGCACCACCAAGCCGACTTGGGGAGGGACTCTCCTCCCCTTGGCGCCAGCCCCTCCCACCTATATAAGGAGGGGCAGGGCTCCCCTCCTAGACACACAACTTTCACCTCTAGATCTCCGGTTTAGAGCCGTTTTGGATTAGAGCTTCTAATTGCTTTAGCCAACGGTTTAGAGCCTTCTAATTGGTTTAGAGCCTTCTAATTGGTGTGTCTAATTACTAGACCACTAATAGCCTCTCTCATAAGCTCCACCATACTCGCACCGGCTTAAGGCGAAGCCCTGCGGGATTTCCCCTCTACTTCCGGTACCACGCCGTTGTGCTGCCGGAATCGCGAGGAGAGTGCTACAACCTCCGCTGCCTGCTGGAACAAGGGAGAGGAAGGTCTTCGTCGAGTACCGAACGTGTGACCGACTGCGGGAGCGCTGCCGGAACGTGGCGCCGGAAGGATCGTCTACACGATCTTGAGATCGGAAAGAGTACGACTACATCACCCACGAGAATCCGCTCTCGTTAAACGCTTTGGAATCTTCGAGGGTAAGTTATACCATCGACTCGTTGCTACAATCTAGTAGATAGATCTTGGCTTGTTTGTTTGTATGCGATAGAAAATTTTTGTTTTCCATGCTACGAACCCCTACAGTGGTATCAGAGCCGTGTCTATATGTAGATCTGTTGCACGAGTAGAACACAATGGTCATTATGGGCGTTGATGCTTTTATTGTCGATTGCTTCTTGTGTACTTTGCATCTTGCGGTATGTTGGGATGAAGCGGCCCGGGCTAACCTTACATGACATCGTTCATGAGACTTGCTCCACGCTTGACATGCAACTTGTATTGCATAAGTGGCTTTGCGGGTGCCTGTTTCTCCTAGCATAGTAAAGATCCAATACACAACGGGTGATTAACAATACTTGTGTCAACGTTGTGGTTCATGTTCGTAAGTTAGAACGACACTTATTGAAAGCCCCAAACCACGTAAAATATGCAAAGAAAGTAGAGGCGTCTAACTTTGTTTTGCAGGGGTGTGCAGTGATGTGATATGGCCATGATTGTGATTATATTTGATGTATGCAATGTTCCTTATTGTAAGTTGGCAACCGGCAGGAGCCATATGGTTGTCTTTAATTTATGTTAAGACCCGCGTGTCTATTCAAAGTAGTTGTAATAGTTAAAGCCGGTGGACGACAACCATGGAGAGGCGTCATTGACCTTGATGCAATGCCGGTGATGATGGAGATCATGTTCGTGCTTGAAGATGGAGATCAAAGCACAAAGAAGAAAGGCCATATCATATCACATATATATTGAATTGCATGTGATGTTAATCCTTTATGCATCTTGTATTGCTTAGTAGACGACGGTAGCATTATAAGATGATCCCTCATGCACATGAATTTCAAGTCATAAAGTGTTCACCCTTAGTTAGCACCGTTGCTAAAGCTTGTTGTTTCGAAGCACCACGTGATGATCGGGTGTGTTAGATTCCGCAAGTGTATACAACGTGGGCAAGCCAGATTTGCTCATGCGGAAACTAAGGTTTGATCTTGACGAGCCTAGCATGTACAGACATGGTCTCGGAACACGGATCACCGAAAGGTAAAGCATGAATCATATAGTAGATATGATGAACATGACGATTGTTCGCCATTGAAACTATATCAACTCTCGTGATGATCGGTGTTGATGTAGTGGATTTGGTTCGTGTGATCACTAAAACAATGTGAGGGATGTTGTTTTGAGTGGGAGTTCACCTAGTTTAATTACATTAATTAATTTGAACTCAATTTATCATAAACTTAGTCTAAACTATTGCAAATATGTTGTAGATCAATGGCAGCCCCTACCATCAATTTTAATGCGTTCCTAGAGAAAGAAAAGTTGAAAAACAATGGAAGCAACTTCGCGGATTGGTTCCGCAATTTGAGGATTGTCCTCACAGCTGGTAATTTGACCTATGTGCTGGATGCACCGCTGGGTGACCCACCTGCAGCTGATGCTCCCGATGAAGTAAAGAATGTTTACCTCGCTCGGAAGAATCAGTACTCCATAGTTCAGTGTGCTATCTTGTATGGTTTGGAATCGGAGCTTCAGAAAAGGTTTGAGGATTCAGACCCATATGATATTGTCGAGGATCTCAAATTGATTTTTGAGACTCATGCGGCAATTGAAAGCTATGAAGCTTCTGAAAAGTTCTTTAACTGCAAGATGGAAGAAGGCAGCTCCGTCAGTGAGCATGTGCTTAAGATGTCAGGGCACGCAAACAAACTTCAAAGCTTGGGTATAGTGATTCCTAATGCTTTGGGGATTTACCGTGTCCTCCAATCACTACCACCAAGTTACAAGAACTTTGTGATGAACTACAACATGCAGAACATGAACAAGACGTTGCCAGAACTCTTTGCCATGTTGAAATCTGCAGAAGTGGAGATCAAGAAAGAGCACCAAGTGTTGTTGGTCAATAAGACCACCAAATTCAAGAAAGGCAAGTCTAAGCAAAAGGGACACTTCAAGAAGGGTGGTAAGAAAGCTACCACGCCGACGAAGAAGACCAGGGCTGGACCTAAGCCTGATACTGAGTGCTTTTACTGCAAGGGAGAAGGTCACTGGAAGCGGAATTGCCCAAAGTACTTGGCGGATTTGAAGAACGGCAACATCAAGAAGAAAGGTATATCTGATATACATGTTATTGATGTGTATCTCACTAGTACTCGTAGTAGTGCCTGGGTATTTGATACTGGTTCGGTTGCTCATATTTGTAACTCGAAACAGGTGCTGCAGAATAAACGGAAGCTAGCGAAGAACGAGGTGACGATGCGCGTGGGAAACGGATCAAAGGTTGATGTGATCGCGGTCGGCACGCTATCCCTTCATCTACCATCGGGATTAGTTTTATACTTAAATAATTGTTATTTGGTGCCTGCGTTGAGCATGAACATTATATCGGGATCTTGTTTATTGCGAGACGGTTACTTGTTTAAATCCGAGAATAATGGTTGTTCTATTTATATGAGTAATATGTTTTATGCACATGCACCTTTGATAGATGGTCTATTCTTATTGAATCTCGATAGTAGAAATACACATATCAACAACATTGAGGCTAAACGATTGAAATCAAGCGATAATTCAACCTATATGTGGCACTGTCGTCTTGGTCACATCGGAGTGAAACGTATGAAGAAACTCCATTCCGATGGACTTCTTGAATCACTTGATTTTGAATCACTTGAAAGATGCGAAGCATGTCTGATGGGAAAAATGACTAAGACTCCATTTTCTGGTATGATGGAGCGAGCTACAGACTTATTGGAAATCATACATACCGATGTGTGTGGTCCAATGAGTGTAACATCGCGCAGTGGTTGTCGTTATGTTCTTACCTTCACGGATGACTTGAGTAGATATGGGTATATCTATTTCATGAAACATAAGTCCGAAACTTTCGAGAAGTTTAAGGAGTTTCAAAGTGAGGTAGAGAATCAACGTAACAAGAAGATTAAATTTCTACGTTCTGATCGTGGAGGTGAATATCTAAGTTACGAGTTTGGCGAGCATTTGAAGAAATGCGGAATACTTTCACAATTGACACCGCCGGGAACACCACAGCGTAATGGTGTGTCTGAACGTCGTAATCGAACTCTCTTAGATATGGTTCGTTCTATGATGTCACTTACAGATTTACCGCTATCATTTTGGGGTTATGCATTAGAAACAGCCGCATTCACTTTAAATAGGGCACCATCTAAATCCGTTGAAACGACACCGTATGAATTATGGTTTGGGAAGAAACCTAAATTGTCGTTCTTTAAAGTTTGGGGATGCGAAGCCTATGTAAAGAAGTTACAGCCGGACAAGCTTGAACCCAAAGCGGAAAAGTGCGTCTTCATAGGATACCCGAAGGAAACTATTGGGTATACCTTCTATCATAGATCCGAAGGCAGAATCTTCATTGCCAAGAATGGATCCTTTCTAGAGAAGGAATTTCTCTCGAAAGAATTGACTGGAAGGAAAGTAGAACTTGACGAGGTTGTCGAACCTTCTCTCGAAATTGCGAGTAGAGCAGCACCGGAAGAAGTTCCTGTGGTGCCTGCACCAATAAGAGAGGAAGCTAATGATGGTGATCATGAAACTTCGGTTGAAGTTGCTACAGAGCCTCGGAGGTCAACGAGAACTCGTGCCACTCCCGATTGGTATGATTCCGTTATGAATGTCATGGTGGTGGACAACACCGATGACCCCGAGACATATGAGGAAGCAATGATGAGCCCAGATTCCAATAAATGGCAAGAAGCCATGAAATCCGAGATTGGATCCATGTACGAAAACCAAGTATGGACTTTGGTGGACTTACCAGATGGCCGAAAGGCTGTCGAGAACAAATGGATTTTCAAGAAGAAAACAGATGCTGATGGTAATGTTACTGTCTATAAAGCTCGACTTGTCGCAAAAGGGTTTCGACAAATTCAAGGAGTTGACTACGATGAGACTTTCTCACCGGTAGCGAAGCTAAAGTCTGTGAGGATTATGTTAGCAGTCGCTGCATATTATGATTATGAGATATGGCAGATGGATGTCAAAACAGCATTCCTCAATGGAGACATTGATGAAGAGTTGTATATGATGCAACCCAAAGGTTTTGTCGATCCTAAAGATGCTAACAAGGTATGCAAACTTCAACGATCCATCTATGGATTGAAGCAAGCATCCCGAAGTTGGAATCAACGTTTTGATAAGGTAATCAAAAGTTTTGGTTTTATACAAACTTATGGAGAAGCTTGTATTTACAAGAAAGTGAGTGGGAGCTCTGTAGCATTCTTAATACTATATGTGGATGACATATTGTTGATTGGGAATGATGTAGACCTTCTTAATAGTGTCAAGGAATATTTGAATAATAGTTTTTCAATGAAGGATCTTGGCGAAGCAGCTTACATATTAGGCATAAAGATTTATAGAGATAGATCGAAACGCCAAATATCATTGTCACAGAGTACATATTTGGACAAAGTTCTAAAGAGGTTTGGAATGGAAGAAAGCAAGAAAGGGTTCTTGCCCATGTTGCCCAATACGACCTTGAGTAAAACTCAAAGTCCGACATCGGCAGAAGATAGAGAAAGGATGAGTAAGACTCCCTATGCCTCAGCCATAGGATCTCTAATGTATGCCATGCTATGTACTAGACCCGACATTGCATATGCTGTTAGTTTAACTAGCAGACATCAAAGTGATCCAGGAGTGGATCATTGGACAGCGGTCAAAAACATCCTTAAGTACTTGAGAAGAACTAAGGATATGGTTCTTTCTTATGGAGGTGATGAACAGCTCGTTGTTAATGGTTACACCGATGCTAGTTGGAACACAGATCCGGATGATTCTAAATCACAATCCGGATACGTATTTATTTTGAATGGTGCAGCAGTTAGCTGGAGGAGTGCAAAGCAAAGCGTTGTGGCGAGATCTTCAACTGAATCGGAATACATGGCTGCTTCGGAGGCTTCACAAGAAGCGATATGGATGAAAGAGTTCATTACAGAGCTGGGTGTGGTTCCTAGTGCGCTGGACCCAATGTCTATCTACTGTGATAACATGGGCGCCATAGCCAATGCGCAAGAACCAAGGTCACACAAGAAGCTGAAGCATATCAAGCTGCGTTTTCACGTTATTCGAGAACATATCCAGGATGGGGATATAAAGATTTGCAAAGTACACACAGATCTGAATGTGGCGGATCCGTTGACTAAACCTCTCCCGAGGGCAAAACATGACCAACACCAAACTGCCATGGGTGTTCGGTATATTACCATGTAATCTAGATTAGATGACTCTAGTGCAAGTGGGAGACTGTTGGAGATATGCCCTAGAGGCAATAATAAATGTGGTTATTATTATATCTTCGTGTTTATGATAAATGTTTACATTCATGCTATAATAGTATTAACAAGGAAACATTGATACTTGTGTGATTTGTAAACTTAATTAGAAGTCCCTAGTATAGCCTCTATACTTCACTAGCTTGTTGGTTGATAGATGATTGTGGTTTCCCTATCATGAACATTGAGATGTTGTCAACAACAAGATCATATCGTTAGGAGAATGATATGGTGGACATACTCCTATAGATAAGCGTAGCATAAAGATCAAGTCATTTCAATAGTTCAATTGCTATATGCTTTCTGACACATAGTAACCTAATTCCTTCGACCATGAGATCATGCATATCACCTTTACCGGATGGATGCTTTGATGACATCAAACACCACACCGTAACTGGGTGGTTATAAAGGTGGCATTGAGTGTTCGGAAAGTTTTGGTTGAGACACATGGATCAAGAGTGGGATTTGTCCATCCACATGACGGATAGATATACTCTGGGCCCTCTCGGTGGAATGTCATCCAATTAGCTTGCAAGCATGTGACTTGGTCACAAGGGATCACATATCACGGGAACGAGAAAAGAATACTTATCAGTAACGAGGTTGAACTAGGTATGCAGAGATACCGACGATCATAACCTCGGATAAGTAACATATCGTGAGACAAAGGGAAATTGGTATCGTATGTAAGTGGTTCATTCGATCGCAAAGTAATCGTAGAAATATGTGGGAGCCATATGAATTTCCAGATTCCTCTATTGGTTATTGTTCGGAGAAGTGTCTCGATCATGTCCGCATAATTCACGAACCGTAGGGAGACACACTTAAGGATTCGACGTTGTTTGAGTAGTTATGGTGTTATGAGAAAGAGACCGAATGTTGTTCGGAGTCTCGGATGGGATCCGGGATATCACGAGGTGATCCGGAATGGTCCGGAGAATAAGATTCATATAAGGAAAGTCCCGTTTCGGAGTTCGGGAATGATTCCGGTGTTTTCATCGGGAACATTCTAGAAGGTTCCGGAATGTCCGGCACTCCGGAAGGGAAGGGGTACATGAATGTGTCATTGCATGTTGGAATGATTGCATCATGTATTTAGTGTCATCACTGTTCCAAATAAGGGATTAAATCAAATCCTAGTTTGAAAAGTCAAACGGCAAGTTTGAAAAGTCAAACTGCCAGTTTTCGGAAAGAGGAGAAGGAGGATTGGTGGAGGCCGAATTGGAGGAGGGTTCCTCCCTTGGCCGGCGCACCACCAAGCCGACTTGGGGAGGGACTCTCCTCCCCTTGGCGCCAGCCCCTCCCACCTATATAAGGAGGGGCAGGGCTCCCCTCCTAGACACACAACTTTCACCTCTAGATCTCCGGTTTAGAGCCGTTTTGGATTAGAGCTTCTAATTGCTTTAGCCAACGGTTTAGAGCCTTCTAATTGGTTTAGAGCCTTCTAATTGGTGTGTCTAATTACTAGACCACTAATAGCCTCTCTCATAAGCTCCACCATACTCGCACCGGCTTAAGGCGAAGCCCTGCGGGATTTCCCCTCTACTTCCGGTACCACGCCGTTGTGCTGCCGGAATCGCGAGGAGAGTGCTACAACCTCCGCTGCCTGCTGGAACAAGGGAGAGGAAGGTCTTCGTCGAGTACCGAACGTGTGACCGACTGCGGGAGCGCTGCCGGAACGTGGCGCCGGAAGGATCGTCTACACGATCTTGAGATCGGAAAGAGTACGACTACATCACCCACGAGAATCCGCTCTCGTTAAACGCTTTGGAATCTTCGAGGGTAAGTTATACCATCGACTCGTTGCTACAATCTAGTAGATAGATCTTGGCTTGTTTGTTTGTATGCGATAGAAAATTTTTGTTTTCCATGCTACGAACCCCTACAGAAAGGGGGAGAATGCTCGCCAGAAAAACATTGCCGAAATTTCGTAACCGAAGAACCTGTCGAAGCTCACAACATCTCATCGTCCTATCCGGGAAGAAGCAAAACACTAAAAGAAACAAGCGATGCAACAATTACAACTAATGCGAAAGAATCGGCATGATCATGATATGATGCATGACATGGCAAGTTAATGATGCAAACTATGTCGAAAAAGTATTAAAGACATAGCACATTGATGATATAGCACTTGTGAGGCATTATTAATAAGAAACAATTTGTTCCCAATTTTATTTATCATGTTTTCCTTGCATAAATAGTACTGATTATAAAACTGCTCTTAATGCATTATGCAAATGATAACATAGATATCATGGTTGGAGAGGTCTCGTCGCGCTGATCGATTTGGACATATTATTTGTCGAATTCGGAGTTATGGATTTAAAGTTATGCAATAATTAAGAAAAGACATTTTTTTATATTTATTAATTCGAAATTTTTAAATTGAGCAAATGATGTTATAAATAGCATATTCACAATCCTCATGTTTTTCTGATTCAAAATCAAAACAGTTTAAAAGTTATAAATTATTTGAATTACGTCAATTTCCTGAATGTTTGATGTAGTAAACTCCTGGAACTTTTCTCACTCGCCTGGAACATACCCAACGAGATAGACACGCGGGTCCGTGGAGCGGCGGGTCCACTCGCTGGCGCGTTCAGCAGGCGCACGCCACGTGGGCGATCTGGAATAGCGGGGGACGCCGGGTGGAAAGTCCAAAACGGCAGGTGCCTTTTTGCAAAACTCCGGGCCGGGGAAGGACGGCGGGAAGGAGACTTGGAAAACACGGGGGCCTAAGTGGAAAACCTGTTAGAGATCGGATCTGACGCGAAAACTCAGAACGCAAAATCTGCTAGCTGAATCGAGGTTTGGAATGACGATGCCGAGCAAACCACTGGGAATTTCTTGATGCCGTAAAAACCAAAGTTGTAGAAGGGAAATAGTACTACGACTTTTGTGTTTAGGTTATCTCCAGCGGAGGACTCTACGCGCCGGGGATCAACGAAGAACAGAGGCCGACCTGAGAGCAAAAAGGCCTGAACTTCATTGACAGAACACCGGGGTTTTCCTGATCTCGCGAGGTCAGTGGCGATTGATACAACACGAATCAGGAGAAGATTCAAAAATGAAAAATGAAGACGGTCCCTGATCTACAACCCTTGTTAAGAAAAATCTTGCAAAGAATCACCAGGGGCGGCGGGGCAACTCTCGGAACAGAGAGCTGCGGCTGCTGTCGCTGCACGCAAACTGCTGCTGCTGCGGGATCAGGTGCGCGTGGCGAGCGGCACGGCGAGGCTGCGCGGGAGGTGATGGCTACTCTGGTTAGGAAGGATATGGGTATCATGACCAGGGGTGTAGAGGGGCTCACCAGCGACCGATAGGTGCAGACTAGAGTGCTCGAGGAGGCGTAGATCGACGGGAGCGCAGAGGCTCTGGAGGCTCCTGGATGTTTCGGACACTAGCGTTCTGCAGCGACTCCGGTGAGGTTCTCCTTCATGCTCCGGTACAGGGTGATGTAGAGGAAGTAGAACCAGGCACTGGACATCTTGGATGCCTTCTAGCACCGCTCCAACCTCCGCCTTCTTGGTTTGGCCGAACTAGGGTTCTGGCTTGGGCATGCCTACACCATGGTCACGGTGGAGAGGAGAGGGAAGGAAGGCCTGGTGGTGCTGGAGATCTCAGATCTCGATCTGAGAGATAAGGAGGGTGGTTGGAAGATGGGAGAGGCTCACATGGGTAGCTTTTTGTTTTGCCAAAAAGAGGAAGGAGGATGGCTTTGGGTGGGTTTCTTCTCTCCTCCCTCTTGATGCATGAATAAGAGAGGAGAGTGAGGGGACCAAGGAGAGGGGCATGTGGTGGTGGGTTAGTCAAAAGAACCAAAAGAGGGAGGAAGGGAAGCACATGGAAAGCCCACGACTTGGAAGGGTTAGAGAGGGGTTTGGTGTTAGGATTTGCAAAAGCTAGCTTGGTGTTTGGTGCATGCACATGCACGTGCTTGGTGGTGAAGCATAGGATAGACTAGGTTAGTAGAGTGTTTTTTGATTAGCTAGGATTTAAAATGAACCCACTCCAATTGAATTAAAGTTTTAAAACAAAAGCAATCAAGAATACTAGAAGAATAAGAAGAAAAGGAAGAAGGGTCATTATTTCATGTGGCACGAAATTAGGAGCACATGCAATGGTACATGTACATGGAAATTGGACATGGGTTGGATCAAAACCATATGGTTAAAAGTTGATGATTAGTAAAAGGGAACCATACAAATGTATGTGAGCTGGAATTCAAAACCAAAAGTAAAAGTCATGGACCACATACATGACACATGGTTGGATTGAAGAAAAGAAAATAAAATAGATGGTACCAAGGGAAAGTGATGATGTCGAGTTAGTAGATGGAAGGATTTTCAAAAGAAATGCCCTGAGCTCATATTGGGCATATAACATTATATCAAAAGACAAATACAATATATATCCAGAAGCAAACACAATTGAGAAGGCAAATGCAAAATGAGAAGAACCAAATGAAAAGGGGTTTTAATATGATGCTCAAATGCAAGGTGGCATGGTGACATGAGCATGATATAATAATGATGCAATGAATGACATGTTGGAAGTGGCAATATATAGACTAGGCAAGTAGCATTACCATTGTTAGAAAATTGGGATGCTACAAGAATACTCCCAACAAGAACGTCACTTGCCTTATGGCAAGAGGAACAGAGGTATCATCATCATCTCACCCCACTTCCTTAGTTAATGATGAAATTGATAATGAGATGTCTCTTGAGGTCAAAAAGGAAATAATTGCTTTTGATTAGTTCATGAATAACTTGCAAGGGGAACACAAAAGACATTTTGTGGACCTCTTAAATCAACTTCCTTACACCCAAGAGCTTCTTGATGAAAGATGTAAATTAGGAAGAGAACACTTGGTTGAGGTAGAAGCTCTAAACAATGTTGTAGAAGAAGAACAAGAGACTAGGTTGTATCTTGAACTAAAACTTGAAGGGTTCGATGAGGCTAATGACCTAATTGTTTATAAACTCATCAATGAACGAGACCATGCTATTGCTAAATATAAAAAGGTTAAAAAGGACAAGATTGAGTTTGGTGTCGTTCATGACAAACTTGCCGAGGACTTTGGTATGCTTGACAAGGCTCACAAGGCCTTGGAAAGTGATCTCTTGTTACTCACAAAGTCACATGAAAAGCTCCAAACTCAATTGACCAATATTGCTTCACCTGGTAATTTCATTCCTTCTAGTAGTACAAATATACTTGAAGAAAATGCTAGGTTGAAGGGGGAGCTAGCAAAGGCCACCTTTCCAAAAGGGAACAAGTCCATTGATGACCTCTTGAGTAAGCAAAGGTAAAATGGTGACAAAGGAGGCCTTGGCTTTGTCTCCAAAGCTAAGAAGAAGAACAACAACAAGAAGAAGAAGGCCAAGCCCGCACAAGAAAAAGACAAAGCCATTATGGGTAGTAAGACCACAAGTGGCAAAACTATGTGTCGTGATGATTTTGCGGGAAGTGCTAACCCTCACTATGTCCTAATGTGTGATTATTATGGTGATGTGTATGCACAATATGTTGGTCCCTTTGATGGTTACATTGCTTGGTCTATTTGGGTCCCCAAGTCCCTTGTTGCTAACAAAAGAGGACCCATTGAAAAATGGGTACCTAAAAACTAGCTTGATCTTTTGTAGACCTATGCTTCCGGAGGGTCAAAGTGGGTGCTTGATAGTGGTTGCACAAGTCATATGACCGGAAGCTCTTCTATTGTCAAGAATTTAAGGCCAAATCATGATCAAATATCCGTGACATATGCCGACAAGTCAAAGTCTCAGGTAATGGGTCTTGGCAAGGTTGTGGTTGCCCAAGATATTACACTCGTGGACGTCATGCTTGTTGAGACCCTTGGTTATAATTTACGTTCATCCCGTGCTCTTGGAAAGATGGGCTTTGCCATCTTTATTGATGATGATATTGTGGTTCTCATGTGGAGCAAGTCTCTCAAGGTCGCTTTCGTTGGGTACGTCGAAAATGACTTGTATGTGGTGGACTTTTCGGGGCAAACCACTACAAGTGCGATGTGCTTATTCGGAAAGGCCAATGTGGGTTGGTTATGGCATCGCCGTCTAGCCCATGTCAACATGAGAACTTTGCAAAGTCTCCACAAGGATGGCCATATTGTTGGACTAAAAGAAAATGTTTCCTTTGCCAAAGATCATGTTTGTATGGCTTGTGTTGAAGGAAAGATGCATGATTCTCCCCACAAGCCAAATAACCAAATCAAGTCCAAGAAGATCTTGGAGCTCCTTCATGTGGATCTCTTTGGTCCTCCATCTCATGCAAGCATTGGTGGGAAGAAATATTGTTTTGTGATTGTTGATGACTATTCAAGATACTCATGGGTATATTTCTTCAAGTTGAAAAGTGAGACCTAAGAGCACTTCATCGACTTCATCAACATGGTTCAACATCAATACAATCTTCCCGTATTGATTATAAGAAGTGACAATGGCACTGAGTTCAAGAACTACACCTTGAATGGATTTCTTAGTGATGAGGTGATAAAACACCAATATTCCGCTGCATATACTCCTCAACAAAATGGTTTAGCCGAGAGGAAGAACCGGACTCTTATTGATATGGCTAGAACCATGTTGGCCGAGTTTAAATCTCCATACAACTTTTGGGCCGAAGCAATCTCCACCGCTTACCATGCATCAAACTGGCTCTACCTCCGCAAAGAATTAATCAAGACTCCATATGAAATACTTACCGGTAACAAGCCCAATGTATCTTACTTCTAGGTGTTCGGTTGTAAGTGTTTCTACCTGATAAAGGGTGTTCGCTTGTCCAAATTCGATTCCAAAGCATTAGAGGGTATTTTTGTTGGCTATGGTCTCAAATCTCACACTTATAGAATCTATGATAAGCTCTCCGGAGCAGTCATGGAATCTTGTAGTGTGAATTTCAAAGAATATGATGGTCCCCAAGGGGGGCGTGTTGACGCTTGTGATGCAGATGATGAAATGCCTCAGGATGCCATAGGAAGAATGGGTGTGGGATATATCCGCCCCATTGAGGAACCCCTTATGGCGGATCGAGAAGAACTATGCTCTACTCAAGTGGAGACCTCATCTTCACAACACCAACAAGCTCCATCTACCGAGGAGGACAATGACCCAAGCCAAAGACAAGTTGTGGACCCTCAACATGTTGAGTAGGAAGATACTTATAGTGAGGTGGAGCTTGAGTCACCATTCTCCAGAATGTCAAGTGCTGCTCGGTCTATTACACAAGGAAGATCTATACAATCTGCAGTGAGAGCAGCTCAACTCAATTCTAGTAGTGTGTCTGATCAAGACCAAGGTCAATCTATGCCTCTTAATGAAGAAAATGATGCCAATATTGATCAAGGTCAAGTTGATCGTCAAGAAAAGGACCAAAATGATGAAGAGGTCCCCCCAACAAACAACAATTAGATTGAAACTCGTCACAAAGCTATAATGGATAGAATGTTGGAACTAAGAGACCACTCCCTTGAGAATGTGGTTGGAGATGTAAGGAGAGGAATGTCCATAAGAGCACAATTTAAAAGGTTTAGTGTACACCAAGCACACATCTCCATGATTGAACCAAATAAATTATGGGAAGCTCTTGAAGATTCGGATTGGTTGGAAGCAATACACAAAGAGCTCAAAAACTTTGAGAGAAATAAAGTATGGAAGTTAGTTGAGAAGCCAAAGGATTGCCGCAATGTTATAGGCACCAAGTGGATATTCAAGAACAAGCAAGATGAGCATGGAATTGTAGTAAGGAATAAGGCAAGATTGGTTGCACAAGGGTTCTCTCAAATTGAAGGCATTGATTATGGAGAGACATATGAACGCGTGGCTCGCCTTGAGTCAATCCGTATCCTTCTTGCTTATGCGACACATCATAACTTTAAGTTGCAACAAATGGATGTAGAAAGTGCATTTCTTAATGGTCCATTAAATGAGTTGGTATATGTAAAGCAACCCCCGGGATTTGAGGATCCCAACTTCCCAAACCATGTCTACAAACTTGATAAGGCGCTCTATGGGCTCAAGCAAGCCCCACGCACGTGGTATGAGCACCTTAGAGAGGTTGGGAAAATCGATCCCACTATTTTTACTAAGAAGGTCAATGGGGAGTGTATGCCAAATATATGTTGATGATATTATCTTTGGCTCATCTAAAAAGCTTTTAATGATGAATTCTCAAAGCTTATGACTAATAGGTTCCAGATGTCTATGACGGGGGAGTTGAGAGTATTTATTGGTTTTGAGATCAAGAAAGTAAGAGGAGGAACATTATTCAACCAAGCCAAGTATACTCAAGATATGCTCAAAAGATTCAACATGAAAGATTTAAATGGAGCTCCTACTCCCATGGCAACAAAAACTAATCTCGAACTAAATCCAAATGGTAAAGATGTGGATCAAAAGGTATACCGATCCATGATTGGTTCTTTGCTTTACCTTTGTGCATCTAGACCCGATATTGTGTTGAGTGTAGGAGTATGTGCAAGATATCCAGTAGCTCCTAAAGAAAGCCATTTAATGGCGATCAAGAGAATCGTTCGATATTCGGTTCATACCCCACACTATGGTCTTTGGTATCCTCAAGGGTCAACATTTTCTATTTGTGGATACACAAACTCGGATTGGGCTGGTGATAAGGATGATAGAAAATCAACATCTGGGGCTTGCCAATTCCTTGGTAGGTCCTTAGTATGTTGGTCTTCTAAGAAACAAAATTGTATATCTCTCTCCACCGCCGAAGCCGAGTATGTGGCTACTGCTAGTGCTTGCACTCAATTGCTATGGATGAGGCAAACTTTAAAGGAATACGGTGTCCATTGTGACAAAGTGCCTCTTCTATGTGACAATGAAAGTGCCATCAAGATTGCCTACAACCTGGTGGATCACACAAGTACAAAGCATATTGAGATTCGTCATCACTTCATTAGAGATCATGTTGCTCGAGGTGATATTGAGCTATCTTATGTGTCAACCAAATACCAACTTGCCGACATCTTCACGAAGCCACTTGATGAAGCAAGGTTTTGTTATTTGAGGAATGAACTAAATATCATATATTCAAGGAGCTTGACTTGATCACCTTGCATACTCACCTATGTCTTGACTCTTATGTGGTTTAGGTGCAGGCATGGAAATAGGGGGAGTGCGGTCCTAATACATTGGGCTATCCCTCCCCCCATAATGCCAAAATTAAGAAATTCATTTCTCTTAATATAATTTTTGATATGTGAGCTTCATTGATGAGTAGTGGCTATGAACCCAAGGATAATTCTTCGCGGTGTCATGCCACAAACTCTTACATGGTGGCCTCGGCCACCACCCTCTTCTTAGTGAAGAGTTGGTTCTTGGTTCATGTATATTTGGAGTTTTCTTGAATATTTTAGTGGATTTCTATGGTTCTTATCGATTCTTCACAGTGTGACATCTTAACCCAAGCCTATACCTTGTCTTAAAACACTATCTCTCTCATATATGCCCCCAAAATACAAAACCTGGAGTTTTTGGTCGAGGAGGACCGGAGTCTCCGGTGCAGACCGGAGTCTCTGGTCCAGACGGTTTTCTGCCACTTAGAGGGGAGGACAGGGTGAACTAAAACAGCAGTTTCATTCATCCACCCCCGTCCTCCCCCTCTCAACCCCGTCGCCTCCTCCTCCAAAACTCCTCCCCAAAGGTCAAGAAGCCTCTGGGATCCGTCGTGCCACTGGCTAGGCTCCTCACCTCCACCATTGGGTCATTCCCACTGGTGGAATCAATCCCATGGACAGATCTGGTACCTCACCTCCTCTCTCTCTCTCCTAGGGTTCATCCCTTGATTTGTTTTTGAGGATTGGTGATGATTTTTCCCACGGGAATCACTTGTATGCATGCACACTTGTACATTAGCCTTGTTGCCTTGCCCGATCTGTTAGAATCACCCCCCAGCAGCCTCCCAGATCATGCCCGAGCCTCCTGAACGGATATTCCGGCCCCAGGGCCGGAGACTCTAGTACAGGCTGGAGACTCCGGTCCATAGGACCGGAGACTCCGGTGTGAGGTGCGGAGACTCTGATGTGGGGTGACTCAAACAGGTTCGGTAATGCCTCAAGACTCTTGTGCTGCATCTTTGGGACATATATGCTTACTTCCATGCTATCTCCCTCATTGATTTTCACAGGTGCTGGTTCTCGTCGTCCTCCTCGCACTAAGTACTCAACAAGGCGGGCTAATCCGTGATTTGATGAGTCAGAAGGGCAGTATGTTGTGCCACCATCCAACCAGAGACAGCAGGCCCGTGATGCAACATACGTGAGGAGGGAGCAGGAAAAGGCTGAGCAAGAGAACTGTGCCAAGAGGTAAAAGTATGACAATCTTCAGTCTTTGGCCCATATGTCAAAGAATGAGTACCGTGAGCTATAGAAGACAGATTTCTATGACTTTCCACGTACCAGCGAGGATCCACATTTTTGGATGAAGGAGCAGGCTGTGTTCATGAAAGATTTTTATGGTGTGCTCAAGAAGTCACCTGTGTGCCCCTAGAAATATATGAGTGTTGAGCATATGAGGATCAGCCCCTACTTCTCTAATGCACTGTGGATTTGTGAGAAGTTGGGGCTGTTCAACTTGATGGAGCTCCGTGAAGACTACAACATCACACTTGTGTAGCAGTTCTACGCCACTGTTGTGTTTGGATCTGACCAATCTAGGACCATGACTTGGATGACTGGAACCACCCGCTGCTCGGCAACTTTCTATGACTTTGCTAATCTCATCTTCGAGACCTTCCATGGCGTATCCACTCATGTTGGGTTGCGCATGCACTCAGCAGCCCTTAGGGAGAACAATATGAAGCTTGCCCCTTTGTATGACAGCGAGGGTGTTGTGGGAGGGTCCAAGGGAATCAAGCCCTTCTACAATCTAATTCTGAGGATATTCCGACATACCATCTCACCGAGTGCTGGAAATGATGATGCCATTAGATGTGGACTGGTCAATTTACTATACCATACCCACAGGATTCACAATGCTCGCCCCGAGGCAGATGCAAATCCTATTGATGTGATGGATTTCATATTTGAGGAGATGTTCCATGCCATTCTGTACAAGAATTCTCTTCCATATGCACCACTTGTTATGAGACTCATCAACTCCTAGGAGCATGGTTCCCCACTTGGCTTGGCTTCCAACCTTACCTAGCACACTCTAGTATCACTGCAGCAGAAGGGGTGCATGGGGCCTCCTTCTAGACGTTCCTATGGCAATGAGGAGGAGGAGATCACTGAGACTGAGAGGTGATACGTCCGAAACATATCTATAATTTTTGATGTTCCATGTTTGTTTAGTATCTACTTTTCTTTGCTTTGTATACACTTTGAGGTGATTTTATATGTTTTCTGGTACTAACCTATTAACAAGATGCCATAGTACCAGATGGATGCATCTCCTCCTTTGTGCTACCATGTTTAGATCTTGTGAGCTCCATTCATGATCAAGATCATCTATTTGTAATCATGCATGTTGTGTTTGCGGGGATCCGATGGATATTGAGATTACTATGTCAGATTGATTAATGGTTTTGTCTTATTGATTCTATCATGTCTGTGTTGTTTGTGATCTTGCATGCTCTCCGTTTCTAGTAGCTATCTTGGCCAAGTAGATGCTAGTGACTCTAAGAGGGGGTATTTATGCTAGATAGTGGGTTCATGCCTCTATGTAATCTAAGGGAAGTGACAAAAATCTCTAAGGTTATAGATGTGTTGTTGCCACTAGGGAGAAAACAAATGTCTCTTGTTCATGGAACAAGTGGATTGTTTACCTTACACACGTTGCTTAAAGCATTCATCTATTGCTTGCAACTTAATACCGTACGGGGTTCGGATGATAACCTAAAGGTGGATTTCTAGTCATAGATGCAGTTGGGTGGCGGTCTATGTATCTTGTTGTATTGCCAATCGAATATCATAGGATCATGAATGTCTAGTATTGCACTGTTATGCCTTGCTCATTCCTATCAATTGCCCTGCTGTAATTTGTTTACCCAACATGCCATGTTTGTTTATCTAAGGAGAACACCTCTAGTGAACTATGGACCCCGGTCCAATCTTTACCATTGATACATCTTCCACTGTTACTGTTTACTTTCTGCAAGCCACTATTACCTTCCACACCATACAATTAATCCTTTGTTATAGCAAACCAGTGAGATTGAAAATCTCACCGTTCATTGGGGAAAAGTCTTGAGTTTGTGTTGTGCAGGTCTCCAAGTTGTTAGCAACACCTTTGAGTCGTTTCCTTCCTCCTCTTGGTTTGATAGAATCGGTCTCTTACTGAGGGAAAACTTGTTGTTATGCTCATCACACCTTGCTCTTGGGGTCTTCCAACGAAGTGCCTACCACACGCTATCAAGAGGGCCCCCTCTCCTCCTAGAGCTTGGAGGAAGAATGCCTCCAATGCACCCACGCCTCCCATGACCCATGAGTATGTCCATGAGAGGGTCAAGAAGGCCACATTCTGGGAGAAGAAACTGTGTTGCATGAATGTGAACATCCGCAAGCAACAACATGCCTCCTACAAGAGAAACCGGCACATTGATAAGCTCCTCAAGGAAATTAAGGATCAGGGAGAAGAGGATGATGAGGAAGGAGAGGATGAGTACAATGATGAGCATGGCGCTTAACAATCCACTGAGTCAGACTACACTCTTTCTTTTGGGGCATGGAATTCCCAACAGAACATCTTGGTGGACTGGAAAACTTTTTCTGATGTCACCTCTGGATATGTTACCAGGGTACCTCCTCTTCTCGTCCTCACAGCAAAGGACCTGCAACTCCATATGGTGATGATGATGACTATGATGAGGATCAGGATTAGGATGGTGAGGACGAGGATGATGATGACAAGGACTACTGATTTGTTAGGGCGCTATCTTAGGTCTTTTCCCTTTTTGGTGTTTCGATTCCAAAGGGGGAGAAGACATTATCATCGGGATTTGCATGGGTTTGGGATTCGATTTGAGCTTGGATTTGATGCTTATTTGCTATCTCAAACTTCATATTTTATTTGCCTTATGTGCTTGCGAGACTATTTTCTATTTGTGTGTGACTATGTGGTTGCACCTATATTATTGTAAATCATGTGAGAACTATGTGATTTATCCATGTACCATCGGTCATGCATGATTTACTTGTTTACCTTAATGCACATAGTCAAGGGGGAGCTTTATTATCTTGATGTAAATTATTCCATGCAAAATCACTTGTTGTCATCGAACACCAAAAAGGGGGAGATTGAAAGGACATTTACTGTCATAATCATTTTGGTGTTTGTTAACAAAAAGTAGATAATTTTATAGTATGCTACTGTCTACAGGTTGGTATAATGCAAAGTGAAAAGGACCCTTACTCTACGGAAAGTTTCCTGCAAGATCTACATGTTTCTGGGAATTCCAGACCGGAGTATCCGGTCTGGCTGGACCGGAGTCTCCAGTGTGGACCGGAGTTTCCATAGGAATTCCCTGAGGGGGCTCTAGTTTTCTGCCTGGGACAGTCTGATAGGGGGTCCGGAGCAAGGTCCAGAGACTAGTCCGGAGTCTTCGGTGTGGACCTCGGACCGGAGTCTCCGGTGCTGCTGGACCAGAGTCTCTGACCCACTTGGCTCGCAGCAGGGCTTGGTTAGTCAATGTGGTGGTCCGGAGCTCGGTCCGGAGATGGGCCAGAATCTCCGGTGTAGACCGGAGTCTCCGGTGTGCAGGACGGAGTCTCCGATCTGACTTTTCTCCAACGGTCAAAAAACGGTTCAGTGGAGGGGGCTGCTTACAAATAGGGGACATTATCCCCTTCCTCCAGCTGCTCGACCCACTCAAGAACTCTACCCCCATTCGAGCCACCAAATCAACAAGATCTCTTCATCCAACCCGATCTTTGGAGAATCGAAGGAGGAGGCCTTGATCTACACCTTCACCAAGAGAGATCTTCATTTTCCCCTCATTAACTTAAGGGCCCCCATGCTCTAGTGTTTATTTGGAAACCCTAGCTTTTGATTTGGTTCTTAAAAGCTTGTCTTTGATTGTTTGAAATTTTCTTGTATTTGGGAGCCCCTAATTAAGTTGTGGATGTGTGCCCCTAACTTGTTGTAAGGGTGTCGGCTTCCACCTCGATGGTTGCCGATATAGTGGAAGAGGTGAATCGAACCTGTTGGGGTGAGGTTCATAGGAGAACAAGGGAGGCCTCTCGTGGCGTTGGTGGTTTGAAACCACCCCCTCTCCAAACGTAGACGTACTTCCCCTCAAAAGGAAGGAACTATGGGAAACAAATCCTTGTGTCTCCGCGTCCACCACTTTGGTTACTTCTATCCTTTACCGCACTTTACTTACTTGCTCTTGCTTAGTGTTGTGCTAGTTGGTGCTTGTTTGACATATAGGTAAGTTCACCTTAGCTGCATAATCTAGAGAATTTACCTTTCTTGCCAAACCCTAAATTGAAAAATAAGAAAATTTGAAGTAGCACCTATTGATGTCTACGCACTTCTATTCTTGTAGACAGTTGTTGGGCCTCCAAGTGCAGAGGTTTGTAGAACAACAACAAGTTTCCCTTAAGTGGATCACTCAAGGTTTATCGAACTCAAGGAGGAAGTGGTCAAAGGTATTCCCTCTCAAGCAACCCTGCAATCAAGATACAAGAAGTCTCTTGTGTCCCCAACACACCCAATACACTTGTCAGGTGTATAGGTGCACTAGTTCGGTGAAGAGATAGTGAAATACAAGTGGTAACTATGCCAGAAAATAGCTTGACGGTGAGGTAAAGACTAAAGGCAACAAGAAGGAAGCAAGCAAACATGCAACAGATCTAGATGCAAACGGTGTTTCAATGTTTAGAAACAAGGACTTGGGATCATACTTTCACTAGTGAACACTCTCTCATAAAAATATCATCTCTTCATGATACTGCTCTTAACTACTCTCCGGTTGGACACTCTAATCCATGGTAGGGCTATAACAGCACTCCTCAAAGTCCGCCTTCCCCAATCTAGATAACCCCACACTGTCACCTTGAGCGCTAGATGGTTCCAACAAACACCACAATTTCATAGAGACATCCAACTCCAAATATAACTCATAACAAATATTCAATCTAGCCAAAGTACCACACACGGTATGCACGCAGTCACTTTCACACACGTGGGGAAAAGAATAGATCTATTAAAGCACAAAGAGTATTTATGTAGACTCAAACCTAAGTTCCACCATGGCGTGCACGCTGTCACTTTCGCACACATGGGGAGAGCAGAGATCTAATGAAGCACTTGAGTAGCAAGGTAGATCTACTTGATTACAAAGCCCATGATCACAACATGACCATGCATAGAGAGAGAGATGAACACATAGCTATCGGTAGAGCCCTTAACATCGAGGAAGAACTACTCCCTCCTCATCATGGGAATCAGCATCGATTATGAAGATGGTGGTGGAGATCGATGGAGATGGCTCCGGGGCACTTCCCTCCCGGCAGGGTGCCGTAACAGAGACTTTCTATCCCCTGAATCTCCACTTTGGTGGCAGCGGTGATGCGGAACGTTTCGTGTCTTTTTGGTTGATGATTTAGGGTTTCTAAGTCGGGGGCTTCTTATAGGCGAAGGAGGCAAGGTCGATGGAGGTCCAGGGGGCCCACACCCCCTGTGGGCGCAGCCTAGGGTGGGCCCACGCCCACCTAGGGTGTGGCCACCCTGGTGTCCTCCTCCGTCTTGTCTTCGATTTTCCGTATAGCTCAGGGAAAATATGAACTTTGGCTTTTGTCCCGTCCCATTCCAAGAATATTCATTTTTTAGCTTTCTGAAACCAAAAACAGCAGAAAACAAACAACTGGCACTGTGGCATCTTGTCAATAGGTTAGTTCCAGAAAACATATAAAAACACCTCAAAGTGAAGACAAAACAAAGCAAAGTAGATACTAAACAAGCACGGAGCATAACAAATTATATATACATTTATGACGTATCAAGCATCCCCAAGCTTAACTCCTGCTCGTCCTCGAGTGGGTAAGTGGTAAAAAGAATAATTTTTTAGGTGACATGCACCATCAAAATCTTGATCAAAATATTGCAAAGCATTGAAAGCTAGGATCAAAGTACTCTAAACATGTGCATTAAAGATGGAGTTCTAACAATAGGACATAGTAACTATGCATGCAACATGAAAGGCTACAAACAAAGATCATGAATAACATGCATTGAAAAAAGTTTGTTTGTTTCACATACAAAAAACATGGCATAGTGGCAAACAACTTGTCCCTCATAGAGTAGCAAATAAATGCATATGACACCTTCAAAGTTCACAAGGGTGACTAGAAACAAATAGCACAGGAACAAGTAATATCACAATATGCATCAATCAATAAGTTTTGGGATACTGCACACAGAATGACAACTATGCTCTCTTAATGGTGCCTAAAGGTAGAAAGTGGAGACTCAATATAATAGTGGAAGAAAGGCTCTTCATAAAGGGAAGCAGGGATTTCAAGTTTCAAAAAGAGCTTCCAAAAATTATGGTACTTGTTAGCTTTCAGCCCTCATTGCCCCTATCATAAGCATCTTGAAGTGGTTAAGGTTAAAGTGAACAAACTATGGAGTATATGCTTGACAAGGTATAAGTTGGCAATCTCAAGTCCCTTGAATACGAGGGCCACACCTCATGCTACTCAAATTCAGTCACCTGTAAGTTCTTGTCATTGTAAGTACATGCGTATCATAGAGAACCGCCAACAGGGTACCCCTTGCACATGGTACATGAGCTATCCCATAACCAAAATGACAAGGTAAGCAGACAATGAGCATCTCAGCGATCTTTTTACTTACTATATGCATAGCTTTTTATTGAGGATGCTTCATAGATAGCTCACTATGGTGATGCTGCAAGTTTCCACCATGATTAGACATGGCTTAGGCTAGCGGCCCAGAAGTTTCTCTAACACAAAATACATACTCCATGGACTTACAAGTTCCCTCTTTATTTCACACCGGTGACATCCATAGACAAAAGAGCATGATATCAACTGAGTACAAAGTACAAGTGATGTTGAAAACGTTCCCCGTGACAGCACGGTTCTGCTAATTCCAATGTATAAGTGCAAGCATATACAACATAGATGACACAATGGTTCAAGTTTATTAGGGGCAAAGAATATAAAGTGTGCCATCAAGTTTGTGAGGGCTTTAATCACTAAGTTTTCACATAACAAAATACTTTTTAATTGGAAGATAGCTGGAAACAATAATATACTTGGAATGGTGTAACACACCATTCATAGGAATTTGTAGTGGACACTTTATAATAACTTGGTTTCTTGGGAGTTGGAAGCATGAGTAGATCTTACTCATACAAGTGGAGGCTAGCAAAAGACTGGGAGCAACCAACTAAGAGAGCAACAATGGCCATAATCATGCAGAGCAACAAAACATTACTAATCAAAGCATAGAGTGGTACTACAAGTCAAGGACTAAATGATCATAGAGGCTATGGTGACTTGTTCATAGTCATAACATGGTGTGAGCATGTGCCAAGTCAACCCAAACAAAGCATCAAAGGAGAATACCACAATACTATGCTTTTGTATGCTAAAACAACGCATGATTCCTTCAAGGCATATTAAGCAATCCTAATTGTTTGGAACAAGTCATGCTACAACAATAATCACTAAGCATAAGGTCAAAACAAGATCTAGCATGACATGGTAAAGTCTAAGCCATAGTCAAAACAAGCTCCCTTTTGTACCACTATAAGCATGAAACTTTCTACTCTTTTCCAACACCAAATAACTTTTTCGAAACAACTCACAAAGAATATAATTAATAAAGATCAGTGAGATTGTCTCACAAATACATAAAGAAGAACTAAAAAGTTCTAAGCTGAAAGCACAGGAAAACTAAGGCTGAACGCAATGCTAGCAAAAGTGAACACTCACAAAACAATAGGAGTAAAAACTAGAGTGTTCTAGGCAATGGAAACAGAGCGTGTCTCTCTCCAAAAGAAGTGTGGTGTAACCAACCAACTTACTCAAGTAAGATAAGCAAACTAAAATCAAAAATGAAAACTAAGACGCTCCAAGACCAACACAACAATGCATGAAACAATAAAAACAAAGTGTCTAGAAAGACCTGAGATTTTTATTGATGAAGAAGGGGATGCCCCAAGGCATCAACAAGCTTTGACGCTTGTACCTCTTGAATATTTCTTGGGGTGACATGGGGTGGCATCCCCAAGCTTGAGGTTTTGTCCATTCTTCATCTTATTACATCATTCTTTCTCTAAACCTGCAAATTTTCCTTCATACAAAACTTCACACAATCTTCATTAACAACATTAATGTATTCAAAAGATAATAGACCTCTGGGTTTAGTTTCAAAACAGCAAAACTTTTACTAAAGACACAAGCTACTATAGCAACTCCTTCAAAAAGCTCAATTTCCTAAAAATAACCCAAAAAGGAATCAATAAGAAGAAAATGCAAATAATGGCAGAAATTTGTCAAAACAGACCATCAGGTAGAAACCAATTTTTCTGAACACCTTCTGTTGCTCAAATCAAAAAGTGTTAAACTAACAAAAGTTAGCTAACATACTGGGGGATTTATTCGTAAATTTTCAGCTCAATCCGACTTAAGATACTCCTCACGAATTTTTATGGTGGAGGACAGAAATATGTTTCGGGACAACAACTCCCCAAATCTTACTTCCCTCTCATTAGAGGTCATTCTTGGCACAAAAAACAAACAAAAAAGATAAGGAGAGGTCATTATAGAAGTAATAACTTCCAAGACTCAAGAAAACTCTTGGGTTATCTCCCAACAAGTACTTTTCTTTAACGCCTTTAAGTTAGGCTTGATAGTTTGAGAAGATGCTCACATAAGAAATATGAATTGAAGCAAAAGAGAGCATCAAGAAGCAAATTCAAAAAAACATTTAAGTCTAACCCACTTCTTATGCATAGGAATCTTGTAAAGAAACAAGTCATGAAAGCACAAAGCACCAAGCTTAGGAAAGCAAAACAAGTGCAACTTCAAGACTTTCAACATAAAGAGGGGAAACTTCATATTATTGAGATGCATAAAACTATGTTTCCCTCTCTCATAATAACTTTCAGTAGCAACATGGACAAAATTAACAATATAATTATCACATAAAACATTCTTATCATGAGCCACATGCATAAAATGATTTCTACTCTTCACATAAGCATAGTCATTCTTATTAATTGTAGTGGGAGCAAATTCAACAAAATAGCTATCATTGTTATCCTCATCACCATAATCATCAAATATAGGAGGCATATTGTAATCATAATTAATTTTATCCTCAATAGTAGGTGGACTGAAAATATCATAATCATCATTGTAATCATCATATATTGGAGGTTTGGTATCATCATAAGAAATAGAATAGCTATCTTCCAAAGCTGGGGGACTAAAAAGATTATTTTCATAAAAACTAGCTTCCCCAAGCTTAGACTTTTCCATAGCATTAGCAACAATGGTGTTCAAAAAATTCATACTAATAACATTGCTATTAGCATGCAAATAAAGTTCCACGTTTTTTTTTAATTTTCTCTTCAAACACTTCATGTTCTAACTCAAGATAAATGCTATAAAGCTCTCTAATTTTGTTGTTGTTTTCCATTAAGCCTAACTAGTGAAAACAAGAAACAAAAAGACAAAATTGCAGAATCTAAAGGAAATAACTTCGAGCACTCACACCGGAGGATGTGAGTACCTTTTACCTTACCTCCCCGGCAATGGCGCCAGAAAAGAGCTTGATGTCTACGCACTTCTATTCTTGTAGACAGTTGTTGGGCATCCAAGTGCATAGGTTTGTAGAACGGCAGCAAGTTTCCCTTAAGTGGATCACCCAAGGTTTATCAAACTCAGGGAGGAAGTGGTCAAAGTTATTCCCTCTCAAGAAACCCTGAAATCAAGATACAAGAAGTCTCTTGTGTCCCCAACACACGCAATACACTTGTCAGGTGTATAGGTGCACTAGTTCGGCGAAGAGATAGTGAAATACAAGTGGTAACGGTGCCAGAAAAAGCTTGACGGTGAGGTAAAGACTAAAGGCAACAAGAAGAAAGCAAGCAAACATGCAACAGATCTAGATGCAAACGGTGTTTCAATGCTTAGAAACAAGGCCTAGGGATCATACTTTCACTAGTGAACACTTTCTCATAAAAATATCCTCTCTTCATGATACTGCTCTTAACTACTCTCCAGTTGGACACTCTAATCCATGGTAGGGCTATAACAGCACTCCTCAAAGTCCGCCTTCCCCAATCTAGATAACCCCACACTGTCACCATGAGCGCTAGATGGTTCCAACAAACACCACAATTTCATAGAGACATCCAACTCCAAATATAACTCATAACAAATATTCAATCTAGCCAAAGTGACACACACGGTATGCACGCAGTCACTTTCACACACGTGGGGAAAAGCATAGATCTATTAAAGCACAAAGAGTATTCATGTAGACTCAAACCTAAGTGCCACCATGGCATGCACGCTGTCACTTTCACACACATGGGGAGAGCAGAGATCTAATAAAGCACTTGTGTAGCAAGGTAGATCTACTTGATTACAAAGCTCATGATCACAATATGACCATGCATAGAGAGAGAGATGAACACATAGCTACCGGTAGAGCCCTTAGCATCGAGGAAGAACTACTCCCTCCTCATCATGGGAATCAGGAACGGTGATGAAGATGGTGGTGGAGATCGATGGAGATGGCTCCGAGGGCACTTCCCCGTCCTGGCAGGGTGCCGGAACAGAGACTTTCTGTCCCCCGAATCTCCCCTTCGGTGGCAGCGGCGCTGCGGAACATTTCATGGCTTTCTGGTTGATGATTTAGGGTTTCTAAGTCGGGGGCTTCTTATAGACGAAGGGGGCAAGGTCGGTGGAAGTCCAGGGGGCCCACACCCCCTGTGGTGCTACAGGGAACCAGAGAACGTGCACAACCAATTTTCTTGTGCATAACATCCGTCTCCTATAGCACCAGCTCTATGAACGTATTGTACTACGTGTCATCACAAACTGTGTTCACAGAATAAACAACAATTGCCTCATAGTACAAAGGATTGACAACATGAAGTGATGGTCCTACCAAACCGAGTTCCATCACCTTGAATAGATGATAGAACCAGGTTCGAAAGGATCATCGCTTCCACTAGCTCGCAGTGCGTATGTAATCATCGGCTGTCACAAAATTTGTGCCTCATATTAGGCATTGTGAGTCCAAGATCAATCATAACAGGCATGCTACGAATGCAACCTATTGGGATCTTGGCCATATAATGCAAAGTAATCATCGGCCGAAGAAGAATAACAAGAAGAGTTCTATGCAAAATAATCAATACCTCATATATGATGTGCACACAAACACCGGGGAGATGAATCTGTGCTACCGCAAATGGTGCACAACATTGTTATGAACGATTCGAGGTAGCACCGATTCACCCCGGGTCACATTCAGTGATAGTTTTAATTATTGGCCGAGGATCAAGAAGATGAACGCAGCTTGTGATGACTTAATCATTCGGTGATAGCCACAATTTTCCCCATTTTTTCGAATCAGACGAACCCTAACCACAGCATATGCCTGAATCTAGCCACTAACAAGCGGAATCTAAGCAGAACAAGCAAAGAAAAGACTCTAACACATCATCGAATCGATCATAACTTGCACATATCGATAAAAATCTACCGTGCATATCACTTATACTCGGAGAATGAGTCCGTAGAAGATAGATCTGAGCTACTACAACCTTAGAGAGTTGATGGTTCGAGGCCTTACCGTCATTGCTGCAGGATTCAACCTTCGAATTAAACGAGAAAGAAGAAGAAGCCGCAGTTTAGTTTTGGGTTGAGTCGCATGCTTCATTCTTCGTCCAATTTTGTACTCAAAGTTTTTTCCTATCAATGCACAAAAACACAAAGTTTTTTCCGTTTTCGAGAAAAAAAAGGAGCAGCGTCCGTGGACTTGGGGCACCAGAAAAGGTCCAAAGGCGCCCAGTGTAGGGAGTGTTGTCAGTGACTCAGTGGTGGGTGCTGTCCTCTGCTCCACCTTTCTGATCCGAGACGGGAGCAAGTGAGCAGCACTGCAGCCGTGCGGCCCAAACATGTTACGCGGCCCAGCCCATTCCGTTCCGGCGACCACCGCCGCCGCCGCCGCCGGCGTCGGGCAGCCGCTGGTGGTGACGCTCAACTGCCTCGAGGATCCGTCGGTAGAGCGGGAGGCGCTGGCCGGCGCGGCAGCCGTGGAGCACGCGCCGCTCTCCGCGCTCTCCTCGGGCCACGTCGAGGCCGCCGCAGCCGTGCTCCTCACCTCGCTCGCGTTCCTCCCGCGCGCCGCGCAGCGCCGGCTCCGGCCCTGGCAGCTGCTGCTCTGCCTGGGATCCCCCGACCGCGCCGCGGACGCCACTGCGGCTGCTGAGCTCGGCCTCCGCCTCGTCCACGTCGACGCCAACCGCGCCGAGGAGATCGCGGACACGGTCATGGCGCTCTTCCTCGGCCTCCTCCGCCGCACCCACCTGCTTTCCGGACACGCGTCCTCCTCCGCGCCGTCCGCTGGGTGGCTCGGCTCCGTCCAGCCTCTGTGCCGCGGTATGCGGCGCTGCCGTGGGCTCGTGCTCGGTATCGTCGGCGTCAACGCCGCCGCGCGATGCCTCGCAACCCGCAGCCTAGCCTTCCGCATGAGCGTGCTCTACTTTGATCCGCTCTACGAGGTGCCGGATTTGCTGTTTGTGCGCTTATAATCTGTGATCTGCTAGGTTTTTGCTGTTAAATCTCTTTGAAATTGATCCCGTGCTTTTTTACTTTGTAATTCTAGGATTGTTCTGTCTTTCTCGTGTGTTGCTAGTTTTAGGTGATATTTATGACTTGGTACTAGCTAATTGTTTGCAAATTTGCTGCATGTGTTAATCAGTTCTTTGACATCTAGTCTGTTCTAGGCTTCTATCCACTTGCTAGTTATGACTTGTGAGTATGTTGCAAGGATATCGTCAACCGTTTTATGCTAAAGCTAAATCATTGTATGTATTTGTTAGTTAGTAGCTTTTCAAATAAGATTCAGTAAAGATGATTTGACAGTCTAAATTTTCTTGATATACTGTGAGTGGTCTGATCTCCTAGTCTTGAGATCTAAAATTTTATTTATTATTATTCACAACAAGCTGACTGACGAGTAGTTTATGCTAAAATATTCACTTTAGAATAAATTTGTGTATTCTTATTTTTATGACTAAATTTAAAACTATCTATTCAGATAGAGATGTATTTGCTCAAGTTGGTACTCACACAAGAAATTCTTAGCTTTGATTATGTTTATTTATCATAGAACAGATTGTAAACCATGCAAGTATGTAACAGAGTTAAAATACCAAGCTGATTTCTGGCTGTTCAACATTTTGTGAAGGGGGCTGGCAAAACAAAGCGTCCTTCTATTGTATTTCCTTCTGCTGCCAGAAGAATGGATACTCTCAATGATTTATTGGCAGCAAGCGACCTTGTTTCACTCCACTGTGCATTAACAAATGATACAACAAACATACTTAGTGCCGAGCGCCTGCAGCACATAAAACCTGGTAACATATTTTCTTCCTTATTTCCATTTTTCTGCTCTCCCTCTATTTTTTCTTTCACATGCGTGCCTGTTTTCTTAGTTCATGGTATAATACTCTCTGATTGACTATCTCTTGAGGCCTGCAGGAGCTTTCATTGTCAATACAAGTAGCTGCCAGCTGATAGATGACTGTGCACTCAAACAACTCTTGCTTGATGGCACTATAGCTGGATGTGCATTGGACGGTGCTGAAGGTCCACAATGGATGGAAGCATGGGTATGGAACTTAGATCTGGCTTTAATCAGATGAAAATTAGTCAAACATTGTCATCCTTCAGAAGTATAGATTGATCTGTTCTTCTTCCCAGTACGCGTTCTTTGCGATAAAGTTTCTTTCCGTAGGAAGTTTGGAGTTGTTCTAACATATGTCTTCGTGACACTGTGTTTTCTAGTTGACCAATTGCAGAAGGCGCTCCTTGTTAACATAATTACAGACCTTAGTGATGATAGGAAAAACAATGCAAGTGATGTATCTATAGAAAACTTGGTTTTTAAACTGTATAAGTAGTTTGTACTTCATAGAGGTATAGACTATACGGTCAGCCAGTTGACCTGCCTGTTAGTTCCAAAAGATACACATCTAATGCACTCTTTAGTTTGGTTGCTCTACGCATGTACTATGATCTATGCACTATTTACTTTAGCATGACGATTATATCCAGAAGAGCATGTTCTACCACAAATAAAGTGAATGATTAAGCACTAAATATTTTTTATTGGTCATTCATAGGTACACGAGATGCCAAATGTATTAATTCTTCCTCGAAGTGCAGACTACAGTGAAGAAGTGTGGATGGAAATCAGAGAGAAAGCAATCACTATATTACAGTCCTTTTTCTTTGATGGTGTTGTTCCAAACAATGCTATTTCTGATGATGATGAAGCAATAAGTGAAGTTGGATGTGAAGATGATCAGTTATATAAACAGGGAAATGTACACTCTTCGCGAGTATGTGATGGTGAACAGCAGACAGATGAAAGCCAACTAACTCTAGAGTGTGACAAGAGAAGAGCCATCTCCAAGCCTGAAGTCCCTGAAACATCAGGGCAGTCCCAAAATATTGGCTCCAGAACAGAAGGAAGACGCAGCCGATCTGGGAAGAAAGGGAAAAAGAGACCTGCACGACGCAGATCCGAACAGAAGATGGATGAATTGTCAACAGTGGAGAGTGGAAGTAACTATTCTTCACGTAGAGATGATGATACCATAATGAGTGGCAGGGATCAGGTGTTAAGTTCCAGTTCACGATTTGCTTCCCCTGAGGACTCCAAAATTAAGCTCAGGTCTTCTGCTGAATCTCCAATGGAAATAATATCTGAACATAAGTTACCTGCTGGACTTGGTAGAAAACCTCCTGAGAGGCTCAAAGATGGCTTTGTTGTTGCCCTAAGGACAAGAGATAATTCGGGTTTTCATGTTTCAAGAGAAAGAGTTGCTGGTGGTGGCTGGTATCTTGATGTTGTGTCAAATGCTACAAAAAGGGATCCTGCTGCTCAGTTTCTTATCACATTTAAAACTAAGGTGGCAATTAAGTTTTTCAATTTCATTTTTGCTTTGCTGTTCCTTGCCTGTCAGGTAGTTTTTGCTTGGATGTTGTACGACTACAAATACATATATTTATGGTAGGATTTACGCTTTTCAGGATGCGATGGGATTGCGATCTTTTGTTGCTGGAGGCAAACTATTGCAGGTAATATTACCCTTTTCAGTTAGTACTCTCATTCCCTGAAGATATGGGTGAGAGCTGAATATAGCAGTACTGAAACCAAAGATTACTAGCTAAGTACTGCTACGGAGTAACAAATGAATATATAAAAACCTTGGTTATGTGTCCTACAGAAAATTTTGTGACCCTAAGAAACTGGTGGTTTGCATCCTTCATTCAGCATTCCAATAGCTTTTGATGGCATCAACTGCTCTCTCGCACTCATCTTCTACCTTTCCAACATGCCCACCTTATTATGAAAAAAAATCATTCATTAAAATCCTAATTTTAGGGGAGGATGTAAATGCAAGTGCAGTTCTGGTGAGATGAAACAGTGGGAAGCCAGTTAAAAGAAATGGTCTCAAATCATAGACAAATTTATAATGAATTCCTCAGCCATAGAATAGAAGGGCCAGGCTTAGGAAAAAAATTCTTTTTTGTAAGATCAGCTATATTCAGAGTAAGCATCTCTCCATCCTCTGCTTTCTTGCACCAACACAGAACTCATCTAAGTAACAACTAATTCACAATAAGTACTGATTCGGGTATTAAAAGTCAAATAGATGATGGGTCCATGTGGCGCTCCAAGAGCACTTGGGAGTAAGCATCTCTCCATCCTCCGCTTTCTTGCACCAAGACAGAACTCGTCTAAATAACTTGCTCCATTGTATGCTGGAGCAAGTTACTATCAGAAGTAGTACTTAATGAAAAGCACCTATTTTAGTTCTGGACATGGAAACCATCAAAAGCATGTGTGATTAGGATATGAGTTAATGTTAAGCTCACATATTATTTTTGTTGTTTCATTTGATCCATAATAAGTGTCTCTAATTTAGTACAAAGTTGTGCTAAATTAACGACACTTATTATGGATCGGAGGGAGTACAAGATTTCCAACCATAGAAAATGCATCTCCAATCTTTAGATCCTCTACACTTAGATACGAGGGGCAGAAGAAAGTACTCATGACACATTCTACCGATTTCATTATTTCCCACTTCCATTGAGTAGGACATTGACATCCATCTGCATGGAAGTAATTTCTTGCCTTTCGCGGTGTGCCTGCACTCTTCTCTGTCACTGTTCTTGATATCTACATGGAGATCGCTTTGGAAGCATACCACATAAAAGCACAAGAAATTGACATGTGGCTAGGTGAGCACATGATGAACTTGCCATGGAGAAACTGGATCAAGTTTGCGGTGAGCTGGGTTCATCTCAGCGTATGACGGTTGCAGTGCATCAGCCTCTTTTTCAATCACGGCTGGATGACGACATCTTCTCTTATCATGGCTGGAGTAGCTACTGCTGCACCTGGAGACCATGTTGCTTAACCGTGCTTTGCTGCCCGAGCTTCGCGACACAAACGGTCCCTCGGCCACACGGGCTTCGCGAAGGGTGCATTGTAACCAGAGCTTGACGACGAAGGGCAGGTGTGGGGTGGATGGGATCATGGTATCTAGGCAGCAGTGACAATTCTCACAAGTTGGAGCGGAGGTTTCTAGACTGGAAGAGAAGGGGAGGAGACTTTGTGGGGTGATTGCGGTTTGCACGGGAGTTGTTGAGATTGTATAGTTGTGTGCAGGAAATTTTGCCAAATAGAGAGGAGGTCCCACAAGTCGGCGGATGCAGTTGACGTGAGAGGAGAGAGGTGACGACGTACCATGAAAAACGACGTACCACTAACTACGCTTTAATAGTACAGATACTTGGTGCACTTCTGTGCATAAACTGCTCGATAGATGTATTCTAATATTTATGCTCAGTTGCTCACAGCATTCAGTTTACTTGGTTTTGAAGTGTTCATTCCGTGCTTGATCTGTTGCTGGAGGTTTGAGAAGTTTGCAAACGGAATCACCGATTTGTTCTTAGATTCTAGGATCCCTGTACAACTTTTGTTGTTTGAAGTGAAAAGATTTATCTAAATTGCTGATTTACTACTGTCCTTTAACTTGTCTTCAGGTGAATAAGAAGTCAGAGCTTGTTTTTGCCAATCATGCTTTTGATGTTTGGGAGAGCTGGACGCTGGAAGGATCTTTACTGGAATGTTGCAGACTGGTCAACCACAGAAATCCTTCGGTATGCCCTCTTATTTATCACCATTTTATGCACGACAGCAAGATTTCAGAATAAGATGCACAGCTGTCCTCATCAGTGGTAGTAGCGACCTCTTCATCACAAAATAGGACCCGTTCATTTTCTGGACCAGGAAATTCCACTGTAGTGACTGACTGCAAAAAAAGTTTAGTTCTGTTGGTAGTAATAATTTATTTCCTGATTGGGTTGAACTGTCTGTAGGCTGTATTGGAGGTCTACATTGAGATTCTCGCAGCCGTGAGCGAAGAAGATGGTGTCACCAGGTGGCTAGATTGATCAATTGTCCATTTGCTTTAGGAGAATTAAAACAACCGACTCAGTGTTGTATTTTGGCTGGATTGATCAATTGTCCATTTTTCTCTCGTCTCTCTTGCCAAGTGTTCAGTTTGGCCATTCTGCTTCAGAGCCACTGTGAATTGTTTCATAGTTTTGCTGCTGTAGCCCCTGTATGAGTATCCAGTGTGAACGACATGCTTGCTATTTCCAATGGAGAATCTAGTCTAGTATTTCACACACTGAACTTGTGAAGAATTAGGTTACAAGCTTGCGAACTGACAGAGTTTCAGTTTCTAAGCATCCATATCGCAGTAATCATTTCTTCTCGTCCTTTTCGTTCTCTTCCTTCCATAGCTCGGGCCAGTTAGTCCGGGCCTCGTCGATGCCGAGCAGCGAGCCTTCCTTCTCAGGGTCCCAGCTCGCCGACAGCGTGCCATAGGCGATCCCGAGCGCCGACGTGCCGAAGGAGAGGAGGATGGTGAGCAGCTGCACCCACGACGGCACCTCCACACCGCGACCGCGCCTGAGCGATTCGTAGGCGTTCAAGAGGGCCACGCCCGACGCCATCGGGATCCCCACCGTGAACAGGATACGCTTGAGGATGCGGTCGAACACCACCTGCGGCAGCTCGTCGTCGTCGTCCTTGTTGCCGCCGCCGTCCTCGCGGGAGGCCTCGACGAGCGACTCCTTCAGCAGCAGCTGCTGCTGCTCCTCCCGCTCCCGCAGCCGCTGCTGCTGCCGCTGCTTCTCTTTGCGGCTCGTCTTCTTGGAGCTGGGACCGCCTGCGCTGTCAGCCGCCGGTGTGCCGATTCCGCTGCCGTTGCCGGCTGCGTGTAGCCGCCGAGCTGGGGTTCGTCGTCGCTTGGAGGGCGCTGCGTGAGGTGGCGAGAGGATGGACGTGGCGGTCGCGCTGTGCGTCCATGGATGATGCTGGTATGGGGTGGGAAGACCCGCTTGGTGGAGCAAGGTGGCCATGCTCGCCGCCGGTGGATTTGTAGGCGACAACCAGCTGCTCGCCTGCTCCCCTCTATGTCTCTGGTGGTTTTAGCCTTATCGCCATGGGTGAGTGGTGGCGCGCAAGTGCGTTCTCGGTTTGGGTTTGGTGGCAGGTGGACCTTTCCCAGAAGAAAAAAAAATCTCTTACACTGTGTTTGGATGTTGGAAAATTGCCTCGAATTGAATTGGACTAAAAATTCTAAATCCACGATGGAAAGGAAATGAGCAAAATTTCCAATTCAGGTGTTTGGATGTGTATGATTTTTTTCCTTGGAATCAAAGGGTGACACCTATTTCCAAATCCTGTTTGGATGAACAAAACAATGGAATTGAAAGTTATGTTGGATTTTGACAAATTGAGGAAGACAAGAGGAAGATGAGGGACATGGAGATGCCGGCGAACTACCAGGGATCCACCGCCACTCACCTGGCGTTGATTCTCAAGCTCCTGCTGCCGTCTAGGGTTAGCATCCGCCGCCGTCTAGGGTTAGCACCCGCCGCCGTCTAGGGTTAGCTCCCGCCGCCACTCACCTGGTGCTGATGCTCGAGAGGGGAAGGGGAGCGAGAGGAGACGGGGAAGGGGAGCGAGAGGAGGCGGGGAAGGGGAGAGACGGGGCAGCTCCCCGGCGGTGGCGCTAGGGATAGAAGGGTGCGGGCACGGTCGCGTCGAGGAGTCATCGAGCAGGCCTCGCTCGCGGAAACGAACGGGTACGCGCGTGGGGGGGAGATTCCGCGCGTTTCCGAGCAGGTGAGCTCGGAAACTCCCAAGGTCGGGCGGGCGCTAGCGGGGGTTACGCTCGGAATTGCTTCCTCTTTCCACGCTTTAATTCCAAGACCCTTCCAAACACTAAAATTCGGTCCAACGATTCCGGAATTCCAATTCCAAGCCTATTTTCCAACATCCAAACACAGTATTACGGTATTTTGGTTCGGACGAAACTAGTTTTCGTCTGCAGACACCGAGTTTTTCACTCGCGTTTTTAGGCCGAGTTTCTGCGTCTGGCTAGAATTAAATAAATAAACTTTGAGTGAATATAGGCGGTTTTAGACGAATTTGGACGAACTTTGGACGAATATAAACGGTTTTGGGTGAATATGAGAGAACTTTGGGACGAATTGAAGGGAATATGCCCGAGAGACAATAATAAAGTGGTTATTATAGTATTCCTTATTTATGATAAATGTTTATTTTGTATGCTATAATTGTATTAATACGAAAACGTTATTACATGTGTGTTTAATAAACAAAAAGAAAGTTTCTAGTTATGCCTCTCTTATAAACTAGCTCGTTGATTAACAAGATGATCAATGTTTCCTTATCATGGACATTGGATGTTGTTAATAACGAGGTCACAACATTAGTGTAATGATGTGATGAACATTCATCCGAACTATAGCATTACGATCAGAGTCATTGAGTTTAAATTGCTATAACAACTTACGAAGTAATCCTAATCCTTAGACCATGAGATCATGTCAATCACTAACACCGGAAGAGTTTCTTGATAACATCAAACGTCACACCATAACAGGGTGATTATAAAGATAGGTTCATAACTACTAAAGTGTTATGTTGAGACCCATGGATCGAGAGTGGAATTTATTCATCCCGATGACGGATAGATATGCTCTGGGCCCTCTCGATGATGTCACATTGATTAGCTTGCAAGCAAGTGATTTGATCACTAGAATGTTATATCATGGGAACGAGAAAAGAGTACATGTCAGTAACGAGATCAAACTAGGTATGGAGATACCGATGATCGAATCTCGGACATGTAATATATCGCGAAACAAAGGGATTAAGATACTAGCGTAAAAGGTTCTCGCGATCACAAGAAAGTCATCGCTGAATGTGTGGGAGTCAGTATGGGTCTCCAGATCCCGCTTCTGATTATTGATCCGAGAGGGGTCTCGATCATGTCCGCATTATTCGCGAACCATAGGGTGACACACTTAAGAGATACCGACATCCATTTGGAGCAAAAGTTTCATGCCAGAAAGAATAACAGGCGCTGGAATTTATTTCACTAGATACCGAACGGGTTTTCAGGTGAAATTGCAGAAAGTGTTTCTGCATGTGAAATGAAATACTATCAAGGGGTTATATGTGAATGTTTGTCATTAAAGTAATTGACAAAATTCTGAATAAATAAAAGGAGTTTTATTTAATGAGAGTTTGCATTAAATTTGGTGGAAATTTAATGGGAATTTGAGTGGGTTTTTGAGTGGAGGGAATTGAAAGGCATTTGAGTGAGTGGAGTGTCCACCCACATGAATGTGGAAGAGGTGGGGGCAGCCCCATGGCTGGGCGCCATGCCCTTTGGGTGCCCCCCTCTCCCCTATAAAAGGCCCCCCTCTCATCCTCTCAAAGCACACCTCCTCGTGAAGGATCTCTCTCGCCCTCTAGTATTTATCCCCCATGGTCTCGGACAGCGAGATACATGTTCCCGGTGGCTATTCAGCAAGAAAGAGTTGTGCTTCCGCTGCATCGCTGGAGCGAGGAGGCGGAGGTTGCTTGGTGCCTCGAACGTGTGTGCGAGCACGGATGCGCCGCTGTTTTGCGGCGCTAGGACTTCCTCTCGATCTTGAGATCGGCAAGCGTTCGGCTACATCATCCACGAGTACAACCTCGTTAACGCTATACAGTCTTCGAGGGTATGTATTCTATGGATGTATATCCACCCGTTGCTTCTATCTAGTAGATAGATCTTGGTGCTTTGTTCCCATCGTAGGATTTTTTTTGTTTTCTATGCTGCGAATCCTACAGTGGTATCAGAGCCAGATCTATGCGTAGATGCTTTGCACGGGTAGTACACATATGAGTATGTGGGCGATGATGATCATTTTATTGCTTCTTAGTTGTACTTTGGATATTGGTGGCATAGTGGGATGAAGCCGACCGGACAAACTTTACATGTCCTCGCACATGAGACCTGTTCCATGCTTGACATGCAACTAGTTTTGCATAAGTGGCTAGCGGGCGTCTGTCTCTTCTACTATAGTCAATATCTAATTTTCAACGAGTTGTCAACAATTTGGTTATCCTCGTTGTGGTTCATGTTTGTAGGTAAGAACGGTTCTATCTTCGAAAGCCCTAAGCCACGTAAAACTTGCAATGGATAAATTAGAGGCGTCTAGTTTAGATTGTTGCTGGGCTAGTGTTATGATATGGTGATGTTGTAAGTAGAAGTATAAGATGATACTCTTACAACACACATAATATGTAGGTTCCATAGACCTTTGGCCTTACACATAGAGGTATGATAGAGATCATACCACAGTGCACATGATGGAGATCATATGCGGAAACCATATCATTTTACTTACAAATATGTGATGTTTGATTGCATCTTATATTGCTTGTTTGACATTTTATTAGCATAATAAGATGATCCCTCATTTAGATATCAAGATAAAAATGTGTTGTTCCTTAAGTATGCACCGACAATGTTTCGTCGCTTCAAGACATCACGTGATGATCGGGTGTACTTGAATCCACGAGCATATCACGGGTGTAAGACAGTTACACACGTGAATACTAAGGTTCTTACTTGGCGAGCCTAGCATGTACAGACATGGCCTCGGAACACGGACCGAAAGGTTAAGCATGAGTCATATGTTTTGATATGATGACCATATTGATGGTCGCTTTTGAAGCTACACCGACTCACATGATGATCGGACTTGGTGTAGTGGATTTGGTTTATGTAATCACCAAAAAGGCACGAGGGATATCGTTTTTGAGTGGGAGTTCATTTCTAATTTGGATTAGTAGAACTCAATTTATCATAAATTAAATCAAAGTGAATTTGCATAATTTGTTGTAGCCATTGGCATTCGTTCACCACCTTATGCTTAGTTGTAATTGAGATAATAGAACTATAGAATTCTGGATATTTACTTTACGAACTGGTATCGTATTGTGTTGAGTGTCAATCAAACTTTAAAGTCCTATTGCAAACTTTCAGCAAACTCTGTTTACTCCGTGAAGTTTAATAATTAGTATTAAATCGAGAGTAACAATTCCAGTGTTAGTATCTTAAGTATCATGTTTGCCTCCATGATTCTTGATTGTATTAATATCAAGTTTATCTAGGAGCTAAAAGAATTGTTTCAGAAACCATCACGTGTGGCAGATATAACGATATCTGAAACAATGTTTTGGTTGCAATATGATAGAGTATAATGTATGTTCTCATATTGGATGAGAATTTACAAAGGTTGGAGATGCTAGACATCCTAATCATCCAAAAGGGTTTTGTAAAGTAACGTTATACTCACGATTCGTCTTTATAAGCTACATTAGCTTGATCATGAAAGTCGTCATGATAAGGATGAATAGAAGATGTATGTAAAGTGTTTACTACACTAAAATATTACTAAAGAATGGATTTTGAAAGAATGCTAATCATTTTGATGATGGTGATCTACTTCAAAGTGAAAGTTCAAAAGTATGATTAGTTGAATATACACGCTTTGGACTATGTGTCATGTATATGGCGCCACTTTTGATGTTGATAGATTCTTTTAAAAATGAAAAGGAAATGCTGAAAGAGAATCTATAAAATATATTTGGCAGAAAAGAAAAGATTGGAAATATCCAATTTAGGTATATAGATGATATACATGTTATGGTTGTATTCTTTGCTTGTTAAACAATGTGGTTCTTGGGTATTGGATACTGAATTGGTTGGTATGAAATTTCATACGGAACGACACAATTCATGAACCACAATGGCCTAATAAGTAACTAGCAAGAGAATATGTGATGATGTTCAACGAAAACAAACAAACCATTGTTTGTATTTCTTGTTGACATCAAAGCTTGACTTCAAGATTTATTTTAATAATTGTTATTTAAATTAGGTATTATAAGAACAAAGGTTGTTAAAATAATTATCGTATTCCATATAAGATGGATGATTTACAAATCTAGTTGGAGAAATCACATCCATAAAGCTAATGCTAAAATGTCGCAAGACAAATGATTGGAAGATCACTTACGAAGTGACATCGCAGTTTAAATTATATTGGAAAGAAAACATGAAGAAACTTCATTTTCATAGATTTTTGGAGTCTTTGATTTGATCAAGTGACGCTTGTGAGACTTTCCTCGGGATAATTAAAACTTCGTTCAAAGGCCAAAGAAGAACGGACGGCTAAAATATTAGAATTTACATATTGATGTATGTAGTCTATTATGTGTAGTCGTAAGCGATGGACTTCAACTTCATATGCTTTCTCCAGAAATTTGAGTGAATATTCACTTAATGAGAAAGAAGTATGAAATATTTGAAAACATTCAAAGACTTTCAAGATGAAGTGGAAAATCATTGTAACAATAAAATAAATGATTTATGATTTTATCATAAGGGATTTATTTGAGTTGCAAGTGTGACAAGAAAATAAATGATTTATGATTTTATCATAAAGGAATTTATTTGAGTTGCAAGTTTAGCAAAGCACCTAGATTTACATCTCCCGAAACACCATAGGAATATGAAGTGTTTGAGATTTGTAATGGAACCTTGTTTGACATGGTTGGATCAAAGGTGCTATTTATAAATCTGCCATTATGTTTTAAAATATTAAAGCTTTAGAGACTACCACTTTTACACTGAAAAGAGCTTCATATTGATCCGTTGAAATGACACCATGGAAGTTATGGTTTGGGGTAAAACCCAAGTTATCATTTCTTAAATTTTGGTATGCTAAGCATAAGTAAGATGTTTACAACCAAATTCGAATGAGCATGTCTTTGTAGGTTATTTCAAATAACAATTGGTTATTCCTCCATAACATCGAGGACAAAAGGGTTTGTCACTTGAAATGTGAAGTTTCTTAAAAAGGAGTTTTTCGCAAAAGTTAAGTGGGAGGACAATAGAACTTTGATAAGGTTAACAAACCTTAGCTAAATGTGCTGAGTTGTGCAGTGCCGGAAATTGTTCCGGAGGCTGCCATAATGCTCATAGCTTATGTGCCTCAAAATTTGTGGTCATGGAGATCTAAGTTCTTAGTGAACCAAGTCGGTCGGATAAACAATCAAATGATGAGATTTGAGAGTAAATCATTATTGTTTGAGAATGATGAACCGACTACATGCAAAGAAGCAATGATGGGCCCTGACTCCGTCAGATGGCTTGAAGCCATAAAATCCATGATAGTTCCGTACACGAGAAATCAAGTTTTGAACTTGGAAGACCCTCCAGAAAGGTGTAAAAACCTATTGGTCGTATTTGGATCTATAAAGAAACAGACATGGATGTTTCACATCTATGAAACAGTCGACATGTCGTAAAGTATTTTACGACAATGTTCAAGAAGTTGACTATGAAAAGATTTGATCTTTCATAGCGATATTTAGTCTGGACGGATTAAAGTAGCAACCACTACATATAATTTGGTATATGGTAGATAAATAAACAAAAAAAAATCTTCTAATAGAATGGTTACCTAGGACGTGTACATGACATAGTCCAAAGGGTTTTGTTAATTCAAAGGATGCTAAAAGGGCATGCAAACTTCAATGGTTGAAGTAAGCATCACGGAGTTGGAATCTTCACCGTGATGAAAAGGAGTTTTCATCAGGAGATAATGAAGATGCTTGCATTTGCAAGAAATTAAGTGGGAGCGCTGAGACATATTTCTAATACATTATGTGGAGGACATCTTGTTGATTGGAAATGATGTATCTTTTATTGACAAAGGTTAAGAATTTCATTTTGATGAAATACTTAGGCAAAACCCGAATATTTAGCATGAATGTATATAGTGGATAGACTGTGATGCTAATATGGTTGTGCCAAACATACATATATGAGATATTGAAGGAGTTCAATATAGAAAAGACAAGAAATAGTTCTTGTCGCATGGAAAGGAATTGAATCAAGATTCAAGTGTATCGACACTTGATAAGTGAAACAAAATTCAAGTGTTTTGACACTTGATGAGTGAAATCATGAGAATGTTTTAATCAAGCATACCATGATATGTACACATCCAGATATGTCCTATGCTCTAAGTGTTATGATCATATACCAGAATAAATCATAAAATGATCATTGGACAATAGAAAGGATATTCTTATGATCTTCTGGAAGAACTAAGAATATATTTGTATAGAGATGACTAACAATTACAAATAGTTCATTGTAAAGCGTTACATTTATACTACTTTTGTCACAAGACACAAATTAAGTTTATCTCAATTTAAACTATGAGTGCCACAATGAAATGGAAAGGAGTTTCCATGACGGATTTGGATGAATTCCAAAGTTAAGGCATTATGACGGATACTACAACAAAATGCTAAGTATATGACTGCTATAATAGCAGCAAAGGAGGGAATTTGTGTCAAGTAGTTTGTTATCAAACTAAGGTGTGGTTCACAACGGGCTAACACTAAATATATATTGTACGGCAATAGTATCGACATGCTTTAACCCTAAGGAACTGAAGGTATCACCAAAAGACCAAATTTATACAATGCCATCTTATTGGAGAATGAGTGATGCGTGAAGACGCAAAGACATGCAAATACACACGAACCTGAAGCGTTAGATCCGTAGATTATGTTAACCACTTTCAATTGCATATATGGAACACCAGAAAGCCATATGTGTTCAATACGCAAAGTTTCTAAACTACATTATTGTCTCTAGAGCAAGTGGGAGACTGAAGGGAATATGCCCGAGAGGCAATAATAAAGTGGTTATTGTCTCTAGGGTTTATTTTGCATGCTATAATTGTATTAATACGAAAACGTTAATACATGTGTGTTTAATAAACAAAAAGGAAATTCCTAGTTATGCCTCTCTTATAAACTAGCTCGTTGATTAACAAGATGATCAAGGTTTCCTGATCATGGACATTGGATGTTGTTAATAACGAGGTCACAACATTAGTGTAATGATGTGATGAACATTCATCCGAAGTATAGCATTACGATCAAAGTCATTGAGTTTATATTGCTATAACAACTTACGAAGTGATCCTAATCCTTAGACCATGAGATCATGTCAATCACTAACACCGAAAGAGTTTCTTGATAACATCAAACGTCACACCGTAACAAGGTGATTATAAAGATGGGTTCAGAACTACTAAAGTGTTATGTTGAGGCCCATGGATCGAGAGTGGAATTTTTTCATCCCGATGACGGATAGATATGCTCTGGGCCCTCTAGGTGATATCACATTGATTAGCTTGCAAGCAAGTGATTTGATCACTAGAATGTTATATCACAGGAACAAGAAAAGAGTGCATGTCAGTAACGAGATCAAACTAGGTATGGAGATACCGATGATCGAATCTCGGACATGTAATATATCGCGAAACAAAGGGATTAAGATACTAGCGTAAAAGGTTCTCGCGATCACAAGAAAGTCATCGCTGAATGTGTGGGAGTCAGTATGGGTCTCCAGATCCCGCTTCTGATTATTGATCCGAGAGGGGTCTCGATCATGTCCGCATTATTCGCGAACCGTAGGGTGACACACTTAAGAGACACCGACATCCATTTGGAGCAAAAGTTTCATGCCGGAAATAATAACAAGTGCTGGAATTTATTTCACTAGATACCGAAACGGGTTTTCGGGTGAAATTGCAGAAAGTGTTTCTGCATGTGAAATGAAATACTAGCAAGGGGTTATATGTGAATGTTTATCATTAAAGTAATTGACAAAATTCTGAATAAATAAAAGGAGTTTTATTTAATGAGAGTTTGCATTAAATTTGGTGGAAATTTAATGGGAATTTGAGTGGGTTTTTTAGTGGAGGGAATTGAAAGGCATTTGAATAAGTGGAGTGTCCACCCACATGAATGTGGAAGAGGTGGGGTCAGCCCCATGGCTGGGCGCCATGCCCCTTGGGTGCCCCCTCTCCCCTATAAAAGGCCCCCCTCTCATCCTCTCAAAGCACACCTCCTCGTGAAGGATCTCTCTCCCCCTCTAGTATTTATCCCCCATGGTCTCGGACTAGCGAGATACATGTTCCTGATGGCTATCCGACAAGAAAGAGTTGTGCTTCCGCTGCATCGCTGGAGCGAGGAGGCGGAGGTTGCTCGGTGCGTCGAACGTGTGTGCGAGCACGGATGCGCCGCTTTTTTGCGGCGCTAGGACTTCCTCTCGATCTTGAGATCGGCAAGCGTTCGATTACATCATCCACGAGTACAACCTCGTTAAGGCTATACGGTCTTCGAGGGTATGTATTCTATGGATGTATATCCACCCGTTGCTTGTATCTAGTAGATAGATCTTGATGCTTTGTTCCCATCGTTGGAATTTTTTGTTTTCTATGTTGCGAACCCTACACGAATATGGGAAAAATTTGGGTGAATAAGGGTGAACGAATATGGGCGAATATGAGCGAACTTTGGGCAAACTTTGGATGAATATGAGCGAAAATAGGCTGACTGGGTGGGTCCACTCGCCGGCCTTTTTTTCACCGAATTCGCTTCGTCCAGCGTTTCCAGGGCGTTCGTGGGATCCGGCCTGGGAAGTCTGAACCAAATTAGCCAAATCCAGACGAAACCGGAATCCTAAAAACACGACTGTACCAATTTTTGGCATCCAGATAAAATAATCATCCTAAATTCGGCGTCCTAGGAACGGAGATGATCTAACGCCCTGGTCGACACGGGGCCAACTGCTCAGAGCACAAGGAAAAAGTCGAGGGCCCATTGCTAGCCTGTACGTAATTCTCGGCCCGAACCCAGCGACTTGGACCAACATCTGCAACCCGGTTTGGTAACGCGTATCGTATAAGTCGATTGTCTGTTTTTATCAGCGTATGCAAGCAAGGGTTGTTTGGTTGTCTCCTAGATCCCTCTCATTGCACGCATAAATAAAATACACTCATCATTTTTAAATATGGCGACCTTGCGACATATAACACATGATGAACACAACACATAAACACGAATGAATAGAAAGTCTAGACATATCACAGAAGCATGTCCATATCTAGGGGCTAGTTCTTAAACAGACACATCCCATACCACCTCATAGGTACTTGAAGTCAGTGGTACACACCCCTAACAACAAAGGATTGATCATAACACATTCAGTACAAACACGATCGCTACTACTATCTACATCCAGTTCATCAACCTCCTCCTCACCTAGAAGTGCTAGAATATCAGATTAGCATTTCGCAGATGATCAACTATTCTGTGCTGCTGAAAGCCCTAAAGAGAGTGATCTTGAAGCCCTTATGCTTGTTGCTGAAATTGAACGTGAGGACGTCGCCAAACCACAACTTAAGTTTCTTGGCAAAGTCATTCCGACCTTTTATGAAGTAGACATTGCCCTTGAAAATCTCTAGCTAGACTCCATACTCGCAGAAGGTGAAGTCTTCAGCGGCACAATGCAAACTCCTGATTTATGTGCAGTTGCTTCACCAGCACCGACTTCATGGCGTTAGGGAGCTAAAGTGCAGATGTCCATTGCTTGATCTGGACGAAGAAGCGATGAGAGAGGTCGTTGATGTTCTGGTACACAATCCGAGGAGGGCGCCCCTTATTTCCTTTTCTTTTGCCTTGACAGCTACCAATAAGCGAGCGAGGTCGGGCTGAGCGGTTATGGCAAGGATGTTGAAAGGATCGTATGGGCACCTAGAGGGGGGGGGTGAATAGGTGCTACTTCAAATTTTCTTCTTTTCAAATTAGGGTTTGACAAGAGAGGTAAATTCTATAGATTATGCAACTAAGGTGAATTTACCTATATGTCAAACAAGCATTAACTGGCACAATACTAAGCAAGAACAAGTAAGTAAAGTGCGGTAAAGGATATAAGTAACCAAAGTGGTGGACGCGGAGACACAAGGATTTGTTTCCCGTAGTTCCTTCCTTTTGAGGGGAAGTATGTCTACGTTTGGAGAGTGGGTGGTTTCAAACCACCAATGCCACGAGAGGCCTCCCTTGTTCTCCGATGAACCTCACCCCAAGGGGTTCGATTCACCTTCCACTATATCAGCAACCTTCGAGGTGGAAGCCGACACCTTTACAAAGAGTTTGGGGGCACACATCCACAACTTAATTGGAGGCTCCCAAATACAAGCAAGCTGCCAAAACAATCAAAGAGAAGCTTGTAAGAACCAAATCAATGCTAGGGTTTCCAAAGAAACACTAGAGCATGGGGGCCCTCAAGTGAATGAGGGGGAAATGAAGATCTCTCTTGGTGAAGCTGTAGATCAAGGCCTCCTCCTTCGATTCTCCAAAGATCAATGACTTTGGATGGTTGGATGAATAAATCTTGTTGATTTGGTGGCTCAAATGGAGGTAGTGTTCTTGAGTGGGTCGAGCAGCTGGAGGAATGGAATAAGGTCCCCTATTTATAAGCAGCCCCCCTGCACGAACCGTTTTCTGACCGTTGGAGAAAAGTCAGACCGGAGACTCTGGCCTGCACACCGGAGACTCCGGTCTACACCGGAGATTCCGGCCAGTCTCTGGACCAGCCTCCGGACCAGTGTTCTGATTGACCAAGCCCTTCTGTGAGACAAGTGGGCCGGATACTACGGTCTGAGGCTCACACCGGAGACTCCGTAGTAGTCTCCGGACCTTGCTCTAGACCCCCTCATAGACTGTCCCAGCCAGAATCCAGATGCCCCCTCTAGGGATTCCTGCGGAAACTCCAGCCCACACCGGAGACTCCGGTCAGGAATTTCCAGAAACATGTCAAACTTGCAGGGATTTTTCCATAGTGTAAGGGTCCTTTTACCTTAGCATTATAATGACCTGTAGACAGTAACATACTGTAAAATGATCTACTTGTTGTTAACGAACACCAAAAGTGATTATGACAGTAAATGTCCTTTCAATCTCCCCCTTTTTGGTGTTCGATGACAACAAGTGATTTTGCATGGAATAATTTGTATTAAGCTCCCCCTGACAATGTGTATTAAGGTAAACAAGTAAATCATGCAAGATAGATAGTATCAAAGATAAATCACATAGTTCTCACATGAGTTACAAAAATAGAAGCACAATCACATAGTCACACACATAAGTGGAAAATAACACATGAAGTTCAAATGGGGCAAATAAAAGAAAATCCAAAGCCCAACCCATGCAAATCGATGACAATGTATTCTCCCCCTTTGGCATCAAAACACCGAAAAGGGAAAAGACCTAAGCTAGCGCCCCAATAACTCAGTAGTCCTCGTCATCCTCATCTGGGTCCTGATCCTCACCATCCTCATCATAGTCATCATCATCATCATCATCATCATCATCATCATCATCATCATCATCATCATCATCATCAGGGACTGCAGGCTCTTTGCCGTGAGGGCGAGAAGAGGAGGTACCCTAGTACCCGTATCTAGAGGTGATATCTGAAAAAGTCTTCCAGTCCACCAGGCTGTCCTGTTGGGCATTCCATGCCCCAAAAGAGAGAGTGTGATCCGACTCTGTGGACTGCTGAGCACCATGCTCATCATTGTACTCGCCCTCTCCTTCCTCATCATCCTCTTCACCCCGAGCCTTAATTTCCTTGAGGAGCTTCTCAATGCGTCGGTTGCTTTGGTAGGAGGCATGTTGTTGCTTACGGATGTCTACATTCATGCAACATAGGGTCCTTTCCCATAAAGTGGCCTTCTTGACCTTCTTGACCTTCTCATGTACATAGTCATGGGTTATAGAAGGCATAGGTGCATTTGAGGCATTCTTCCTCCAAGATCTAGGAGGAGAGGGGGCCCTCTCAGTCTCATCCATCTCCTCATCCTCATTGCCATAGCGACGCCTAGGAGGAGGCCCCATGCGCCCCTTCTGCTGCAGTGAAACCAGAGTGTGCTCAGTGAGATTGGGAGCCACGCCAAGTGGAGAATCATGCTCCTTGGAGTTGATGAGCCTCATAACCAGGGGTGCATATGGAGGTGACTTCTTGTATAGAATGGCATGAAACATATCCTCAAATATGAGATCCATCACATCAATAGGATTTGCATCTGCCTCGGGCCCAGCATTTTAAATCCTGTGGGTATGATAGAGTAGGTTGACCAACCCACATATAATAGCATCATCATTCCCAGCACTTGGTGAGATGGTATGACGAAATATCCTCAACATCAGGTTGTAGAGGGGCTTGAGTCCCTTGGACCCCCCTACAACACCCTCGCTACCATACAAAGGTGCAAGCTTCGTCTTGTTCTCACCAAGGGACACAGAGTGCATGCGCAGCCCAACATGAGTGGATGCGCCATGGAAGGTCTCGAAGATGACATTGGCAAAGTCATAGTAAGTGGTTGAGCAATGGGTGGTGCCAGTCATCCAAGTCATGGTCCTATCCTAGTCAGACCCAAATACAACAGTGGCGTAGAAATGCTGCACAAGTGTGATGTTGTAGTCTTCACAGAGCTCCATCAAATTGAACAGCCCCAACTTTTCACAAATCCACAGTGCATCATGGAAGTAGGGGCTGAGCCTCATATGCTCAACACTCATGAACTTCTGGGGACACACATGTGATTTCTTGAGCACACCATATACATCCTTCATGAACATAACTTGCTCATTCCTCCAGAAACGAGGATCCTCGCTGGTACGTGGCAAGTCATAGAAATCAGTCTTCCGCATCTCACGGTACTCATTCTTTGATATGTGAGCCAAAGACTGAAGATTGTCATATTTGGCCTTCTTGGCATAGTTCTCTTGCTCAGTCCTTTCCTGTTCCCTCCTCATATATGTTGCATCACGGGCCTGCTGTCTCCGGTTGGAAGGTGGCACGATAAACTAACCCTGGGACTCATCATAGCGAGGATTGGCCCTTCTTGACTTGGACTTGGTGCGAGGAGGATGAAGAGAACCATCACCTATGAATAGAAGTGAGGGAGATAGCATGGAGGTAAGCATATATGTCCCAAAGATGCAGTACAAGAGCTTTGATGCATTACAGAACGTTTTTGAGTCACCCCACACCGGAGTCTCCGCAGCTCATACCGGAGTCTCCGGTCCTGTGGACCGGAGTCTCCGGCCCTGGGGCCAGAATCTCCGGTCGAGAGGCTCGGGCATGAGCTAGGAGGGTGCTGGTGAGGGTGAATCTAATAGATCGGGCAATGAAACAAGGCTAAAGTACTAGAGTGCACGCATACAAGTGATTACAATGGACAAAACAACACCAATCATCAAAAACACATCTAGAGATGAACCCTAGGAGAAAAAAGAGGAGGAGAGGTACCAGATCTGTCCATGGGATCGATTCCACTGGTGGGAATGGCCCAATGGAGGATAGGAGAAGGTTAGCCGGCGGCACAGCGGATCTCGGGGGCTTCTTGACCTTCGGGGAGGAGTTTTGGTGGAGGGGGCGACAGGTTGGAGGGAGGGGAACGGGGGTGGAAGAATGAAACTGCTGTTTCAGTTCACCCTGTCCCGCCCTTTAAGTGGCAGAAACCGTCTGGACCGGAGACTCCGGCCTACACCAGAGACTCCGGTGTAGGTGCACCGGAGACTCAGGTCCTCCTCGACCAAAAACTCTAGGTTTTGCATGGGGACATATATGAGAGATAGAGTGTCTTAAGAAAATGGTGTAGGCTTGGGTTATGATGTCAATCTGTGAAGAATCAATAAGAGACATAGAAATCCACTAAAATGTTCAAGAAAGCTCCAAATAGACACGAACCAACAAATGGCAAACACGATTAAGCACCAACCTCTCGAATGTGAGAGGGCGGTGGCCTAGGCCACCATGTTTGAGTATACTCGGCTTGGCACCACGAAGATATATCTTGGGCCCATTACCGAAACTCATCATTTAAGCTCACATATCACAAAATGATATTAAGATAAATGATTTTGATCACTTTGGGCATAATGGGGGGAGGGTTAGTCCAATCAATTAGGACCGCACTCCCCCTATATCCATGCCTGCACCTAAACCAAATAAGGGTCAATACATAGGTGAGTATGCATGGTGATCAAGTCAAGCTCCTTGAATATATGATATTAGTTCATTCCTCAAATAGCAAAACCTTGCTTCATCAAGTGGCTTCGTGAAGATGTCGGCAAGTTGGTCTTTGGTTGACACATAAGATAGATCAATATCACCTCGAGCAACATGATCTCTAATGAAGTGATGTCGAATCTCAATATGCTTTGTCCTTGTGTGATCCACCGGGTTGTAAGCAATCTTGATAGCACTTCCATTGTCACATAGAAGAGGCACTTTTTCACAATGGACACCATATTCCTTTAAATTTTGCCTCATCCATAGCAATTGAGTGCAAGCACTAGCAGCAGCCACATACTCGGCTTCGGCGGTGGAGATATATATATATACAATTTTGCTTCTTAGAATACCAACATACCAAGGACCTACCAAGGAATTGGCAAGCCCCGGATGTTGATTTTCTATCATCCTTATCACCATCCCAATCCGAGTCCGTGTATCCACAAAGAGCAAATGTTGACCCTCGAGGATACTAAAGACCATAATGTGGGGGTATGAACCAAATATCGAAAGATTCTCTTGACCGGCATCAAATGGATTTCTTTAGGATCCGCTTGATATCTTGCATACACACCTACACTCAACACAATATCGGGTCTAGATGCACAAAGGTAAAGCAAAGAACCAATCATAGACCGGTTTACCTTTTGTTCCACATCTTTACCATTTGGATTTTGTTCTAAACGAGTCTTTGTAGCCATGGGAGTAGGAGCTCCATTTAGATCTTGCATATTGAATCTTTTGAGCATATTTTGAGTATAATTGGCTTGGTTGAAGAATGTCCCTCCTCTAACTTGCTTGATTTCAAAACCAAGGAATACCCTTAGCTCCCCCATCATAGACATCCGAAACTTACTAGTCATAAGCTTTGAGAATTCATCATTAAAAGCTTTGTTAGATGAGCTAAAGATAATATCATCAACATATATTTGGCATACAAAAAGCTCCCCATTGACCTTCTTAGTTGTCACATCCCAAGATTTTGGAAATTGGGACTGGAAAAAAATGTTTTTACATGTCATTCATGAGCATTGCACTGCATCCATATAAAAAATTGCAAGAATCGAATTCGAAAACCCTAACCCTACAAGGTTTTACAAATATTCCTATAAGGAATAAATAGGGATTCTATAAATCCAATATTACTAAACTAAATAAAGGATACAAAAATGATCCCAAAATTATCTACTTGATTTTAGAAAAAATTGAGAACAAGTTTCACCTCATTTGGAGTTTAAATGGGGAAGTTATGGCCAAAAGAAATAAATGGAAATAGAAAAAAAAGAAAAAAACTAAACCTGTCTGGCCACCCCGCCCGTGCGGCCCAGCCCATCTTGCCCAACCCAAGCTACCGCTCGCTCCCATGCCCGAGCAGCGTGCAGCAAGAGCCGGCAGCCCAGCCCCAGCCCGCGATACCATGTGCCACTGTCGCGTGGGTTCGCCCGTCGTCCCCAACCTCGCGAAGGAGACCGAGCTCCCCACGAGTTCATTCGAACTACCACAGAGTCCTCCCGAAATTCACCTGTTTTCGTTCCAGATTTTGCCCCTTCTCCACGAAATCGAGCCCTTTATGACCCTTCCCCGTATATCCTCATCCGGATTTTTTCCCTTCCCGATACCCTAGACGCGACCTGGTTGATTCCGATCTGCAGCCGCCTGCTGCCTCCATTAGAGCTTCAGGAGTTCAAGCTTCCGTCGAATACGACCACCCCACCCCCCTCCTGTACCACACAGCTCTTCCCCTTCATCGACTTTGTAGCCTCACCGCGTTTTCCCCTTGCAGGTGCACCGGAGCCCCTCCGATTTCTCGCCAGAGCTCCGTAACTGCCGCCGCCTCTAGTCGCCCTTCACCACATCTCCGTGACGAATTCCGCGACATAAAGAAAACGATGAGAACCCCCGAGATGCTCTGATCACCGTGGACCAATCCGCCATGCCAGGAAGTCACCAGAGCGCCGCCGATGGCCACCATCCGAGCGCCGCCACCGACAAGCCACTGTCCCCGTCGCTGTTGACCGTCACCGATGTCCGGATCAACAGGAGCCGTTGGATCGCATCTGGAGAGCCCCAATTAGAAGCACAGCCAACCGGTATCGACCAACCAGTGAGCGTCGCGTGGAAAGATCCGTCAGCAGAATCGTCAGCACCACGTGGAGTCAGGTCAGCATCAGTGCACACTCAGCATCCCAGTCAGCACCGATTTAATAATTAAAAGGAATAAAATAGCCAGAAAATTGTCAAATCTTGTATAAATCATATAAAAATTTATAAGTCCAAAAATATCAAATAATATACATGTGGTTTCACAAAAATATGAAGAATATTAATATGCCGATAGATACAACTTTTACAGTATAGTTTTACTATAATTATTTAATTGGTTTAATAGACATTTTAGACTAAATAAATCATAGTAAAATATCTGTATATCATAAAAATAAGATATCTATGGATTCTTAATTTAATATGCAACATTAATATGATGTTAGATCCAAATTTTGAAGTGTATAATTGAGGTAGTAATTTAAATAGTTTGAATGGACTTTTTGACTATAAAATTCATAGTAAATAATTTATAAGCCTGAAAAATATAAATAATATGTCCCTGGAATCACAATCTCGATTATATTAGAGATACGATTTTAGTTCTAATTTTAGACCACGCAAACTATTTAAGTGAAATAATTCTACTAAACACTAATTAAATCATAGAAAAATATTTACAACTCTGATTAAAGTGAATCCAATTGCTACTGGTTCGTAATGACATCCCTTATCCAGTACACCCTAGTACCTAATTTAATTCGACAGTTAGGACAGAAGTTTTAACAGAACTATTAAAACCCCTATATTGGCAATAAAGATTTAATAACAAATACCCTATTGCATCAAATGATCTCATGCGTGCATCATCTATTCTAATATTGTTTAGAGAACTAATTACAACCATTGTGACACATTAAATCATCATGCATGCATTTGTTCATCATTGTTTTATTGTATTGTGCATAATTGCATTGTTTTGAATGGTGTGTTTGTTGTGCACTTGTTTTGATCGATAGATTGCGAGGAGTGCAACGTTTATGATCATGACGAGTGCAATCTTCTCTATTGTGAGGATTATCTGAATGACTACATCTTCTACAACAAAGGCAAGTAGAGCTATCATAAATGTCCTACTATTTTCCTATGCATGTAGTATGATTTTCAGTAGTGATGCATGTGTAGGTGTTTTTACTACTATGCTATGCTATGACACCCAGGCATGATTGTCGTATCTCCATGACTTGATTCCTTTGAGTCATCGTATTGTAGTTGCTTAGCCATGCTTATTATATACGCAAAAGGGAATTCATGATTGATTATGTTATGGAAAAGTTATGTTTTGTTATAATAAAAACAACTGGAATTCAATGAATCTCCTAGGTGTGATGGATTGATGTTTTTGGATGGTTTATTGCGGAAAGCACACCTAGGCTTCAGAGATTGGACATGTTTCTTGTGTAGTAGCTTCCAGTACAGCCGCATGTCATTATTTGTCTTGACTAAGTAAGTTGTGGGAACCTGACCCGACGTGACTAGCAGATGTAGGGGATGTAGGTTGGTATGGATCCGTCCTGAGGGCTCAGGGTTCTGCTTCTGAAAGGTTTCGTCTTGGTTTTCTCCCTATCATGGCACAAAATGAGTGTAATGGTAAGAGCGGGTTGACTGGGTCGTGCGGGTAAAGTGTACAACCCCTGCAGGGTGTCTAAACTAAGTACTTAGCCGTGTCCCCGGTTATGGACAACTATGAGCAACTGGGCCTGGAACTGTTTGGAAGATCTCACTCATCCCAATTTCATAATTACTAAAACTTGATGGGTGAACATGGGCTTAGGAGCATACGAAAGATGAACTGTCTTGTTTCTACATGGGTTTATGCTGGTATGTCCTTTAGAAGATTGTTTTGAAGAAAGAAAAGTATTTTGAAAGTAGGACAAAGTTAAATTGCTTTTAGCAAATGAGCCTGAACTCCACCTTGCCAAATATGCATGTAGTTAATAGATCCTTTGTACTCATTAGTTCTACTTGCCAATACATTCAAAGTATTGACCATCCGTGGCTGCAACGTTTCATGTTGCAGGTTGTTCCATTTTTGAGTGATCATTATAGGTCGCGAGACTCCACTTAACAATTGTTCGCATGTGGCACATTTGAAGAATGGAGATCTACCTTGTTATTGTTTTCGCTGTGTACTTGTGTAATATAATGTAAATTCTAGATCATATTCGTTATATTTGGTTTGTACTGTGTGTGCTAGTGAACCGATTCAGGGATTGGCACTATACACATGAACTCAGCCTCATCAAGCGAGGGTGTTACATTAGTAAAAAGAGTGGGATCGATTTTCTCAACCTCAAAACCACGGTCAAACAATAACTCTCTAAGGTGCTCATACCACGTGAGTGGGGCTTGTTTGAGACCATAGAGCGCCTTATCAAGTTTGTAGACATGGTTTGGAAAGTTGGGATGCTCAAATCCCGGGGGTTGCTTTACATACACCAACTCATTTAATGGACCATTAAGAAATGCACTTTCTACATCCATTTGTTGCAACTTAAATTTATGATGTGCCGTATAAGCAAGAAGGATACGTATGGACTCAAGGAGAGCCACGGGTGCATATGTCTCTCCATAATCAATGCCTTAAATTTGAGAGAACCCTTGTGCAACCAATCTTTCCTTGTTCCTTACTATAATTCCATGCTCATCTTGCTTGTTCTTGAATATCCACTTGATGCCTATAACATTGCGGCAATCCTTTGGCTTCTCAACTAACTTCCATACTTTGTTTCTCTCAAAGTTGTTGAGCTCTTTGTGCATTGCTTCCAAACAATCCGAATCTTCAAGAGCTTCCCACACTTTCTTTGGTTCAATCATGGAGATGTGTGCTTGGTGTTCACTAAACCTCTTCAATTGTGCTCTTGTGGAAATGCCTCTCCTTAGGTCACCAACCACATTTTCTAGAGAGTGATCTCTTAATTCCAACATCCTATCCATTCTAGCTTCGCGACGAGTGTGGATCTCCTTGTTGTTTGTTGGAGGAACCTCTTCATCATTTTGGTCCTCGTCTTGACCATCAACTTGACCTTGATCATCACCGGAATCATTCTCTTCATTAAGAGGCAAAGATTGACCTTGGTCTTGATCATACACACTTCTAGCATTGATTTGAGCTTGTCTCAAGGCAGTTTGTACGGATCTTCCTTGTGTAGTTGACTTGGCAAAACTTGATATTCTGGAGAATGATGACTCAAGCTCCTCCTCACAAGAGATGTCATCTTGATCAACATGTTGAGGGTCCACAGCGTGTCTTTGGCTTGGGTAATTGTCCTCCTTGATGGATGGAGCTTGTTGATGTTGTGAAGATGAGGGTTCCACTTGAGTAGATCATAGTTCTTCTCGATCCGCCATAAGGGGTTCCTCAACGAGGCGGATATATCCCACACCCATTCTTCCTATGGCATCCTGAGGCATTTCATCATCTGCATCACAAGCATCAGCACACCCCCCTTGGGGACCATCATATTCTTCGAAGGTCACACTATAAGATTCTATGACGGATCCGAAGAGCTTATCATAGATTCTATAAGTGTGAGATTCGAGACCATAGCCAACAAAAATACCCTCTAATGCTTTAGACTCGAATTTGGACAAACGAACACCTTTTATGAGATAGAAACACGTACAACCGAACACCCGGAAGTAAGATATGTTGGGCTTGTTACGGTAAGTATTTCATATGGAGTCTTGTTCACTTCTTTACGAAGGTAGAGCCGGTTTGATGCATGGCAAGCAGTGGAGATGGCTTCGGCCTAGAAGTTGTATGTATATTTAAACTCCACCAACATGGTCCTTTCCATCTCAATAAGAGTCCGGTTCTTCCTCTCGGCTACACCATTTTGTTGAGGGGTATATGCAGCAGAATATTGGTGTTTTATCCCCTCATCACTAAGAAAATCATTCAAGGTGTAGTTCTTGAACTCGGTGCTATTGTCGCTTCTTATTATTAACACGGGGACATTGTATTGACGTTGAAACAAGTTGATGAAGTCGATGAAGGTCTTTTGGGTCTCACTTTTCAACTTGAAGAAATATACCCATGAGTATCTTGAAAAGTCATCAACAATCACCAAACAATATTTCTTCCCACCAAGACTTGCATGAGATGGAGGACCAAAGAGATCCACATGAAGGAGCTCCAAGATCCTTGTTGACTTGATGCGGTTCTTTGGCTTGTGGGGAGCATCATGCATCTTTCCTTGAACACAAGCTCTGCAAACACAATCTTTGGCAAAGGAAACATTTTCTTTTAGTCCAACAATATGGACCTACTTGTGGAGACTTTGCATAACCAACCCACATCGGCCTTTCCGAATATGCACATCGCACTTGTAGTGGTTTGCCCCAAAAATTCCACCACATACAAGTCATTTTCGACGTACCCAACGAAAGCGACCTTGAGAGACTTGCTCCACATGAGGACCACAATATCATCATCAATAAAGACGACAAAAACCATCTTTCCAAGACCATGAACTGAAAGTAAATTGTAACCAAGGGTCTCAACAAGCATGACGTCCACGAGTGTAATATCGTGGGCAACCACCACCTTGCCAAAACCCATTACCTTAGACTTTGACTTGTTGGCATATGTCACGGATATTTGATAATCATTTGGCCTTAAATCCTTTACAATAGAAGAGCTTCCGGACATATGACTTGTGCAACCACTATCAAGCACCCATTTTGACCCTCCGGAAGCATATGTCTACAAAAGATCAAGCTAATTTTTAGGTACCAATTTTTCAATGGGTCCTCTTTTGTTAGAAACAAGGGTCTTGGGGACCCAAATAGACCAATCAATATAACCATCATATGGGACAACATATTGTGCATACACATCACCATAATAATCGCGCATTAGAACATATTGAGGGTTAGCACTTCCCGCAAAATCATCATGAGACATAGTTTTACCACTTGTGGTCTTACTATCCACAATGGCCTTGTTTTTCTCTTGTGCGGGCTTGGCCTTCTTCATCTTGTTGTTGTTATTCTTCTTAGCTTTGGAGACAAAACCAATGCCCCCTTTCTCACCATTTGACCTTTTCTTACTCAAGAGATCATCAATGGACTTGTTACCTTTTGGAAATGCGGCCTTAGCTAGCTCCCCCTTCAACCTAGCATTTTCTTCAAGAATAGTTGTACTACTAGATGGAATGAAATTACTAGGTGAAGGAATATTGGTGAATTGAGTTTGAAGCTTTTCATGGGACTTTGTGAGTGACAAGAGTTCACTTTCCAAAGCCTTGTGAGCCTTGTTAAGTAAACTAAAATCCTCGGCAAGTTTTTCATGAACCACACCAAACTCAATCTTGTCCCTTTTAGCCCTTTTATATTTATCAATAGCAAGGTCACGTTCCTTAATGAGTCTATTCACAATTAAATCATTTGCCCCATCAAGCCCTTCAAGTTTTAGTTCAAGGTACAACCTAGTCTCTTGTTCTTCTTCTAGAGCATTATTTAGGCTTTCTACCTCAATCATGTGTTCTCTTACTAGTTTACATCTTTCATCAAGAAACTCTTGGGTGTGAGAAAGTTGATCTAAGAGGTCCACAAAATGTCTTTTGTGTTCCGCTTGCAAGTTATTCATGAACTCATCAAAAGCAATAATTTCCTTTTTAACCTCAAGAGACATTTCATCATCATTTGCATCATTACTCAAGAGGGTGGGGTGAGATGATGAACATACCTCCGTTCCTCTTGCCATAAGGCAAGTGACGTTCTTGTTGGAGAGATTCTCATTTGGGGAGTCGAAGAGGGAGAATGTGAGAGTAGAAGTAGTGGCAAGAGGAGCCACACCACTTGATGTTTCCTCTTCATTATCTTCATCATATTCATCATCGGAGGAGTATTCTTCATGAGTGATCAACACAAATTCACCCGACTTCTTGTTGATGGGATTCTTCTTGATGAAGGGTTTATTGTAAGGAGCTTTGGAAGTTTTCTTCAACACAAGTTTACCCCCATGATCTTCTCTCTTCTCATAGGGACAACCCGCCACAAAGTGATAGCGGTCACCACAATTGAAACAAGTTCTCAATTTAGTGACCTTTTCTCTTCTTCCATTTGGGTTGCTTCTTCGTTGCATTTCCATCTTGGCCTTGGCGGGGTTCTTCCAAAAGTTCTTTGCATAGAAGGCCATATATTCACCATGAGTAATCTTGACATCATCGGGGTGGCTCATGGAGAGGCCTTCATCACTATCATCTTCATCCCCATGTTCCACAACTTTGGCCTTCAATGCAAGGTTGACAACATTGCTCATTCCAAGGGCTCGAGCACGGGCATCTTTGGCATTCTTGGCGGCAACCTTGAAAGAGGCCATCTCTTGCATAACTTCATTGGAGGTCATGAGGTGATCATTGTGTCTTCCTTGTAGGCTCTTCAAGTTGGTGGGCTCAAAGGGCATGAGTGCATTCACATATTTCCATTTTATCCAAGCATCATCCACATGTGAGGCACCCACATTTCTAAAAGTGGTGGCGGTGGACTTGAGTCTACGGTACAAATCTTCATGATCTTCACCTTCCTTCATATAGAAGCCTTCGGCTTCATTGCTTAGTGCATCATACCGGTTCCTTCTCATCCTCTCATTCCCAACATACAACACCGTGAGAGCATCCCAAGCTTCCTTGGCGGTGTTGAGGTGCTCAATGTGTGGGTACTCCTTTGTACCCAATCCTTGTTGAATCATGTGCAAGGCGGTGGCATTGAGTTGACTATTGACAACTTCTCTTCTTGTCAAGTTGTTTGGATCCCCAATATAGAGTTCTTGTTCAATGATGTTCCATATTTCAATGCAAGATATGCGCACATGAGATTTCATTAGAGATTGCCATTGAGCAAAAGTAGATGCCTATAGCTTAGGTGGGTATCCTCTATTGTTTATACGAGGGTGAAGGATTGGAGGGTCGGGAGTGTACCATCCATGAGAGTCATGGTGATCTTCCTTCCCACCATCCCTTCTTGTGGAGGAATTAGTGTTATCTTGATTACCCCCTACCACCATACCCTCGGGTGATACCGGGGCATTCCCCTTAGGTAATGGTGGAAGTTCCACTTGGGGAGAAGGGGACGATGAGCCACCTTTATCTTTAACAAGTTTCTCAAGTAACTTGTGCAATTGTTTGATCTCGTTGGCCATGGTGGATCTCAATATTGTTTCCAAGTTATTGAGATCATCCATGGTCATCGAGGGAGGCGCACCACCGCCTTCCCCATCGTTGCTACCCATATACTCTTAGGCGGTAAAGCCCGAATAAAGAGCCGAGGCTCGAATACCAATTGAAAGGATCATATGTGCACCTAGAGGGGGGGGGGGGGTGAATAGGTGCTACTTCAAATTTTCTTGTTTTTCAAATTAGGGTTTGACAAGAGAGGTAAATTCTCTAGATTATGCAACTAAGGTGAATTTACCTATATGTCAAAAAAGCATTAACTAGCACAACACTAAGCAAGAACAAGTAAGTAAAGTGCGCTAAGGATAGAAGTAACCAAAGTGGTGGACGCGGAGACACAAGGATTTGTTTCCCGTAGTTCCTTCCTTTTGAGGGGAAGTACGTCTACGTTTGGAGAGGGGGTGGTTTCAAACCACCAACACCACGAGAGGCCTCCCTTGTTCTCCGATGAACCTCACCCCAAGGGGTTCGATTCACCTTCCACTATATCGGCAACCTTTGAGGTGGAAGCCGACACCTTTACAACGAGTTCGGGGCACATATCCACAACTTAATTGGAGGCTCCCAAATACAAGCAAGCTGCCAAAACAATCAAAGACAAGCTTGTAAGAACCAAATCAAAGCTAGGGTTTCCAAAAAAACACTAGAGCTGGGGGGCCTCAAGTGAATGAGGGGGAAATGCAGATATCTCTTGGTGAAGATGTAGATCAAGGCATCCTCCTTCGATTCTCCAAAGATCAATGACTTTGGATGGTTGGATGAAGAGATCTTGTTGATTTGGTGGCTCAAATGGAGGTAGTGTTCTTGAGTGGGTCGAGCAGCTGGAGGAAGGGGATAAGGTCCCCTATTTATAAGCATCCCCCTTGCACGAACCGTTTTCTGACCGTTGGAGAAAAGTCAGACCGGAGACTCCGGCCTGCACACTGGAGACTCCGGTCGACACTGGAGATTCCGACCAATCTCCGGACCAGTGTTCTGATTGATCGAGCCCTTCTGTGATCCAAGTGGGCCGGAGACTCCGGTCCAGTGGCACCGTAGACTCCGGTCTGAGGCTCACACCGAAGACTCCGCAATAGTCTCCGGACCTTGCTTTAGACCCCCTCATAGACTGTCCCAACCAGAATCCAGATGCCCCCTCCGGGGATTCCTGTGGAAACTCCGGTCCACACCGGAGACTCCAATCCAGCCAGACCGGAGACTCTGGTCAAGAATTTCCAGAAACATGTCAAACTTGCAGGGATTTTTCCATAGTGTAAGGGTCCTTTTCCCTTAGCATTATAACAACCTGTAGATAGTAACATACGGTAGACTGATCTACTTGTTGTTAACGAACACCAAAAGTGATTATGATAGTAAATGTCCTTTCAGATGTCTCAGTTGTTCTTGCACAGGATGTCCCAGTCCTTCTTGCGTACCTTGCCATTGACAACAAATCCAAACAGATCCAAGACAAGCATATGTATCACAAGGAATGACAATCAAAACATAAAATGATGATCAGTGACATGTAGTGTTCATAGTACTGATCAACATTGATCAGTGACAAGCAATACAAGCATTGTCAACGAATGCTTACAACATTGATCAACATTGACCAGTGACAAGCAATGGCAACCAATGATTGCATCACTCATAGAAAATAACGTACAAGTCAAGCAAATAAATGAGCAATAAATACAACAATGACAACCTAAACAAGAAAGACAACATGGCAGTAACTAACTTACGTGCCAAGGAAATGAGCAACATTTGCACCAATGGAATCCAAAACAATAAAAGCAACATGGTAGCAATTAACTTACATGTCTAGGAAATGAGCAACATATAAAACAATGGCAACAGTGGCCACTAAAACAAACAATCAGGGAACTCAATTGTAGAAATCATATGCTCGCAAATAGAGGTCTATGAAATTAAAAGAGGAGGAAAAATTCCTCACTACAGTGGAGCTATTCATGGCCTTGTTGCCAGGGCGGTTAATGCAGAGGCAGGTGCATAAGATCCATCCATAATACCTAGGACTTAACAACCAATGTTGCTAGTGATTCTTGCGCCGTATAATACATGTTAACCATAAGATCTAGAATGGGGTGGAACAAGTCAGCTAGATCTTCTTCCTTTCACATGTCGACGGATGACCATATCGTTGCCCTGATATTCCTTTCGAGGACCAGTACATGGGTGGGACCACTTAGTTCCTCGTGATCTTGGTATCTAGATCATCCGTGAGAGTCTGTCGTAGGTAGGTACACCACTTTGTTGGGGCGACCGGGAATTTTCTCTATTCAATAGAGTCCTCAAAGAGTCAACCATATTTATATCTGCTTATATGCGGGTTAACAGAGGTCGTTCTGCTTGCGGGGTCGTGTCGGCATGTGGGCTCACGGAGAAGGGCAGTGATTAGCTTGGATCTTAGACTAGGCCTCAAACCATGGAAGTTTGAACGGGTATGAAAGATCACGGATGCCTCCTAGAGGGGGGGGTGAATGAGCGGTTAAAAACTTCTACGAGATGGGCTTAACAATGGCGGAATAAAACTATTGTTTTCTTTTGTTAAGCACAAAGCCTATATATACTAAGGTTCACCTATATGCACCAACAACTTATGCTAAGCAATACAAGCAACAATGTGATAGTAAGATATAGTACTTCAAGCACGAAGGCTATCACAATGTAAAGTGCATAAGTAAAGAGCTCGGGTACAGAGATAACCGAGGCACGTGGGGACGACGATATTTTACCGAGTTCCTTCCACAATGAAAGTACATATCGTTGGAGGGGTGGGCGGTACTAAGGCCACCAACACCACAAAAGGCCTCACCCTATTCTCCCGAGAACCCGCCGCACGGCAAGCACCCGATACACTATGGGACACTTGAGGGCGGTCACCAAACCCGTACAAGATTGGGGCAATCTCCACAACTTAATTGGAGGCTCCCAATAAACGCCACCAAGGCCACACACTTGAGGATAGCTCCACAACTTAATTAGAGGCCCCAAGAACACACCACCAAGGCCACACAACCATCTAGGGTTTCAAGAACCTAAGAGGGACAAGCTTCAATGAATATCACCAACCAAATCCTTCGAGGAGAACTCAAACTGCTGCACCGAATGCAAAAGGCAATAACACCACAAAGATGCGCCAATCTCTCACTCTTAAGTTCCAACAAAGCTACTAAAGCTATTGTGGGGACAAGAGAGGAGGAAGCAAAGAGGAACACAAAATCCCCCAAGATCTAGATCCCAAAGAATCACTCACAAAGAGATGATTTGGTTTGGTCAAATCTAGATTCCCTCGATATTCCTCTCAAATGTGTGTAAGAATCATTGGATGGGGAGGAATAAATCAAGCTAGAGATGATTCAAAGCAATGGGGAAAAGCTTGAAAGAAGAGGGAGAAGAAGCAAGCAAAAAAGAACAAGGGGAAAAGGTGAAATAGGAGGGGCTGGAATCCGCCCGTTGGGGCATTTTCGACCTGGGCCGGCCGGTAGTACCGGATTGGGCTGGTACTACTGAACTAGACCCATCAGCACAGGCAGCGTAACTAGCGAGCGAAGAAGTCAACACGGGGCGACCTGCGAATGGAAGCGAGCGAGGCGGTACCTACCAGCGGGCGAGCGCATGAGAGAAAGGGGATCGGGGGAGCGGCCGCACGCGCGAGAGAGCGGTCCTGGTGAGGCACGCGTGAGCGAAGGCGAGTGAGGCGTGGGAGCAGTGAGCGATGTACGCAGCGAATCTAAGCGGGAGCATGCGCGAAGCAGAGCAGCGGGAGAACGCGAGGGAGATGCCCATAAGAGAGGCGGCGACAGGGAGCAAGCTGGGCGCGAGGATGGGCTGGAGCAGGCAGCCCAATAGTACCGACCAGGACGGCCCGATACTATCGCTGGGCCCCGGTACTACCGGACGCACAACCGGGCGACACAGAAGGGGTGGGCGCGCTTGAAGACTGGGCCGGACCCAGGGTCCGGTAGTACCGCTCTGCCCAGGAAAATGATTTTTCTTTTTTCTTTTTTCAAATCAAATACAAACGACGATAACTTAAGTTTGGTAACTCCAATTGTCCCGAATCCAATTGCGTTGGAAAGAGGATGACAAGACCTACACAATATAGCAACAAGATATAAAAAGGGAGATCCGATTTTGATGAACAAGACCTTGTTATGAAGATTACCACAAGCTCTATATCCTCACATGGATATGACCAAATAACAATCAAATATGATGATGCAAGTATGCAAAGGTTTGAGATCTCTCTGAATGATATGATCGATATACTCACTCGAGAGCCCTCTTGATAGTACGGCTATCTATCCTAAACCCGGTCTCCCAACAAATAACAAGAGACCGACAAAAGGGAAAACCTATCAAGAATACCTTTGCCTTGAGCATTCCACTTGAGTGCGATGTAGACGATCTTGACCTTCTCAAGATTTTTTCCATACAATCCCCAGAAAAGGGATCGGGTTCCACTATCAATAGATAACGGAACAACAAACCACACAAGTTGTCTCACGGTTTTGGTCCATCTAGAGGATCAAGCAGAGTATAGCACCTTATTACAAACCAACACACACACAAACGGAAAGAGAAGTATAAGGAAAGCTGGAGACGCGAGAACGCCGCCCGCAGGCTAGCGATAGTTGTTCATGCATGAAGCAAACCAACACAAAATATGACATGAAAGGCTCAGAGACTTTTCTCCCTAAACAGCATCATATCCTCCTCCTTTTCTCCTGTCCCCTCTCCAATTCAGGTGCATCATGGGCACGATCTTCAGGAATCCCCGGAAGTCCCAAGAAAGGAACAGGAGCCACATCCATTTCCGCAGCATCAGACAACGTATTCTGTTGCAAGACATCAGCCCCAGCATGCAACATCTCTCGTTCCTCCTCCCCATGTAAACCTGCCCAATAACGAATGAAAACACATGCATATATAACCAAATCAATAGGGGATTTAATAAGTTTCTTTTCAAAGCATGCCCTGTTTCTAAGCTTCCAAATAGCCCAACAAATCGCCACCAGCACCGTAATCTGCACATTTCTGCTAACTCCCAAAAACTGAGGAGCCCACCAGAAATACTGAGAAAAGGACCCAGGCCTATTCCCAGCACCGATAGATTTAGCAACCACGCCCCACACATACTTAGCAGCCACACAGGTAAAGAACAGGTGCCCAATGGTTTCTTCCTCTCGACAAAATCTGCAAGTAGAATCCCCTTCCCATCTTCTATTTTTCATATTATCTTTAGTGAGAATAACATTGTGCCAAATCAACCACAGCCAGATCTTAATCTTCAGAGGAATTTTTTCTTTCCAGAGGTGCTTAAAACTCCTGTCAATCCCAACATTTGATAGATGATAATACATAGATTTGACAGAAAACCTGCCAGATTTGTTCCACAACCATATAGGCCTATCTTTTTCCTGATTCAAAATCATCCCACTCACCAGGATCCTCAACTGATTATGCTGGTTCATCCCATCAACATTTAACCATCTCCTAAATGAACATCACCACCCTCTCTTAGCCATATCAGCAACAATAATCATTTGATTCTGACAAACATCAAACAGATCAGGGAACTTACTTTTCAAAGGAAGTTCTAGGCACCAAGCATCATGCCAAAAATCAGTCAACTCCCCATTTCCAACCTTCATTCTTCTACTAGCCAAATAAAGGTCCCTAATTTTAAGAAGATCAGCCCAACAAGGAGAATCACTCTGTTTGTGTTTCACAGCACTGACCCCTCCTCTTCTCATATATTTTTTCCTCACAAAAACTTGCCAGGGACCCTCCTCAGCCTCAAGATTCCACCACCATTTGCAAAGCAAGCTGATGTTAAACAACCTGATATTCTTGATCCCCAAGCCACCTTTTTTCCTGGGTCTGCAAACAAATTTCCATTTCACCAAATGATACTTCCTTTTACCAATCCTGCCATACCAGAAAAAGGCTCTAGTCTGTTTCTCCACCTCCTCCACATTTGTTTTGTGCAGAAGGAACATATACATGGGGTAAACAACCAAACTGGACACACAAGCAGTAATTTTAACATGTCTACCTCCCAGAGATAAAGCTCCACCCATCCAGCCATCTAACTTCTTTTTCAGCCTATCTCCAATAAAGCCCATCTCAGCCACAGTGCATCTTCTACTGCAAACCGGCAGCCCCAAATATTTAATAGGCCAGCTATCACTCTGACAATTAAACAGCTCAGCATAATTGAAAAGCTTATCCTCATCATCCAACACCATCATCACCTCACTTTTCTCAATGTTAATTTTGAGACCAGACATGGATTCAAACAAGTATAACAATAACTTCAAGTTTCTATCCCCCTCAATATCATCCTTAATGAAAAGGATAGTATCATCAGCATATTGCAAAATAGCAATCCCTTTATCAAACAGATTATCAACCAACCCTGTAAACAAAAACCACTAGCTTGGGCATTAAGAACCATCTTAGCCAAACATTCTGAAGGGAATATGCCCTGAGAGGCAATAATAAAGTGTTTATTATGTGTATTCCAAGTATATGATAGATGTTTATTTTGCATGCTATAATTGTATTAATACGGAAACATTAATACATGTGTGTTTAATAAACAAACAGAAAGTTCCTAGTTATGCCTCTCTCATAAACTAACTCGTTGATTAACAAGATGATCAAGGTTTCCTGATCATGGACATTGGATGTTGTTAATAACGGGATCACAACATTAGTGTAATGGTGTGATGAACATTCATCCGAAGTATAGCATTACGATCAACGTCATTGAGTTTATATTGCTATAACAACTTACGAAGTGATCCTAATCCTTAGACCATGAGATCATGTAAATCACTAACACCGGAAGAGTTTCTTGATAACATCAAACGTCACACCGTAACAGGGTGATTATAAAGATGGATTCAGAACTAATAAAGTGTTAAGTTGAGGCTCATGGATCGAGAGTGGAATTTGTTCATCCCGATGACGGATAGATATACTCTGGGCCCTCTCGGTGATATCACATTGATTAGCTTGCAAGCAAGTGATTTGATCACTAGAATGTTATATCACGGGAACGAGAAAAGAGTGCATGTCGGTAACGAGATCAAACTAGGTATGGAGATACCGATGATCGAATCTCGGACATGTAATATATCGTGAAACAAAGGGATTAAGATACTAGCATAAAAGGTTCCGACGATCACAAGAAAGTCATCATTGAATGTGTGGGAGTCAGTATGGGTCTCCAGATCCCGCTTCTGATTATTGATCCGAGAGGGGTATCGATCATGTTCGCATTATTCCCGAACCGTAGGGTGACACACTTAAGAGACACCGACATCCAATTGGATCAAAAGTTTCATGCCGAAAGAATGAACAAGCGCAGGAATTTATTTCACTAGATACCGAAACAGGTTTTCGGGTGAAATTGCATAAAGTGGTTATGCATGTGAAATGGAATTCTAGCAAGGGGTTATTTTTGAATGTTTTTCATTAAAGTAATTGACAAAATTCTGAATAAAATAAAAGAGTTTTATTTAATGAGAGTTTGCATTAAATTTGGTGGAAATTTAATGGGAATTTGAGTGGACTTTTGAGTGGAGAAAATTGAAGGGCCATTTTGTGAGTGGAGTGTCCACCCACATGAATGAAGGAGGGGAGGGGGCAGCCCCCATGGCCGGCGGACACCCCCTTGGGTGCCCCCCTCCTCCTATAAAAGGAGCCCCCTCCTCACTTGTCTCTCACACCTCCTCGTGAAGGATCTCTCTCCCCCTCTAGAATTTATCCCCCATGGTCTCGGACTAGCGAGATACATGTTCCCGATGGCTATTCGGCAAGAAAGAGTTGTGCTTCCGCTGCATCGCTGGAGCGAGGAGGCGGAGGTTACTCGGTGCCTCGAACGTGTGTGCGAGCATGGATGCGCTGCTGATTTGCGATGCTAGGACTTCCTCTCGATCTTGAGATCGGCAAGAGATCGTCTACATCAATCACGAGTTGAACTCGTTAAGCTTTGTTGGTCTTCAAGGGTATGTTCTCTACGGATATACATCCACCCGTTGTTTGTATCTAGTAGATAGATTTTGGTACATAGTTCCCATCGTAGGAAAATTTTTATTTTCTATGCTGCGAACCCTACAGTGGTATCAGAGCCGGATCTATGCGCAGATACTTTACACGGGTAGTACACATATGAGTATGTGGGCGATGATGATCATGTTGTTGCTCCTTTGTTGTAATTTTGGATATTGGTGGCATAGTGGGATGAAGCGGCCTGGACAAACTTTACATGTCCTCGCACATGAGACCTGTTCCACGCTTGACATGCAACTAGTTTGCATAAGTGGCTAGCGGGTGTCTGTCTCTCCTACTATAGTCAATATCTATTTTGCAAACGAGTTGTCAACAATTTGGTTATCCTCTTTGTGGTTCATGTTCGTAGGTAAGAACGGTTCTATCTCGAAAGCCCTAAGCCACATAAAACTTGCAATGGATAAATTAGAGGCGTCTAGTTTAGATTGTTGCTGGGCTAGTGTTATGATATGGTAGTGTTGTAAGTAGAAGTATGAGATGATACTCTTACACCACACATAGCGTGTAAACTCCATAGACCTTGGATTTACACATATAGGTATGATAGTGATCATACCACGATGCACATGATAGAGATCATCTGCAGGAACCATATCATTTCACTAATAAACATGTGATGTTTGATAGCTCATCTTATATTACTTGTTTAGCGCTTTGTTAGCATAATAAGATGATCCCTCTTTTAAATATCAAGATAAGAATGTGTTCTTCCTTTAGTATGCACCGATTATGTCTTCGTCGCTCGAAGACATCACGTGATGATCGGGTGTTCTTGGATCCACGACCATATTTCGGGTGTAAAACAGTTACACACGCGAATACTAAGGTTCTAACTTGGCGAGCCTAGCATGTATAGACATGGCCTCGGAACACGGACCGAAAGGTTAAGCATGAGTAATATAGTTGATATGATGCCCATTTGATGCTCGCCTTTGAAGCTATACCGACTCACGTGATGATCGGACTTCGTATAGTGGATTTGGTTCATGTAATCACCAAAAAGGCACGAGGGATGTCGTTTTTTAGTGGGAGTTCATTCGTAATATGGATTAGTTGAACTCAATCTATCATACACTTAGTCTAAACTTTACAAATTCTGTTGTAGATGGCACCACCTACTTTTAATTTCAATGTGTTCATGGAGAAAGAGAAACTAGCAATGAACGGTAGCAACTTTACCGAATGGGCCATGAATTTGAGGGTTATCCTCTCTGCTACACAAAAGCAATATGTGCTAGAAGCGCCGTTAGGCCCCCACCTTTAGATGATGCCCCTGACAAGGATAAGAATGTCTATCAGACTCGTCAGGAGGACCACAACTTAGTTCATTGCGGCATATTGTATGGGCTAGTGCCGGAACTTCGGAAGCGTTTCGAAAACGGCAATGCATTTGATACAATGGGTGAGTTGAAAATGATTTTCGACACACATGCTGCTGTAGAGAGCTACAACGCTTCAGAAAAGTTCTTTAGCTGCATGATGGAAGAGCACAACTCCGTTAGTGAGCATGTACTCAAGATGTCGGGTTACGCCGATAAGCTTGTGTCCTTGGGAATAACGATTCCCATTGACTTAGGCATCCATCGTGTTCTGCAGTCTTGCCACCTAGCTATAAGAGCTTTGTGATGAACTATAATATGCAAGGCATGAAGAAGTCTCTCCCCGAGCTTCTGTCAATGCTTAAAACTGCAGAAGTGGAGATCAAAAAGGAACATCAAGTGTTGATGATCAATAGGAACACTGGTTTTAAGAAAGACAAGAAGGGAAAACGGAAGGGAAGTAAGGGCGGCAAGCCTGTTGCTGTGCCTGAAAAGAAACCCCGAGTTGGACCTAAGTCTGATACCGAGTGCTACTATTGTAAGGGGACTGGCCACTGGAAGCGCAACTGCCCCAAGTATCTGGCAGACAAGAAGTCCGGCAAGGCAAACAAAGGTATATATGATATACATGTTATTGATGTGTACTTGACTAGTGCTCGCAGTAGCACCTGGGTATTTGATACCGGTTCAGTTGCTAATATTTGTAACTCGAATCAGGGGCTGCGGAACAAGCGACCGCTAGCAAGGGGTGAGGTCAAGATGTGTGTCGGCAATGGATCAAGCGTTGATGTGATCGCCGTCGGAATGCTGCCTCTCCACTTGCCGTCGGAATTAGTTATAAACTTGAATAATTGTTATTTGGTGCCTTCACTGAGCATGAACATTGTATCTGGATTGTGTTTGATGCGAAGTGGTTATTCATTTAAATCCGAGAACAATGGTTGTTCCATTTATATGAATGAAATCTTTTATGGTCATGCACCGATGATGAATGGTTTATTTCTATTAGATCTCGATGATAATGTTACACATATTCATAATGTTGTTGCTAAAAGGATTAAACTTAATGATGATATATCCGCATATATGTGGCACTGCCGTCTAGTTCATATTGGCGTTAAACGCATGAAGAAGCTCCATTCGGATGGACTTTTGGAATCACTTGATTTTGAATCATTTGATACATGTGAGCCATGCCTTATGGGCAAGATGACTAGAACGCCGTTTTCCGGTTCAATGGAACGGGCAACAGATTTATTGGAAATCATACATTCTGATGTATGTGGTCCAATGAGTGTGTCGGCGCAAGGTGGATATCGTTATTTTGTTACTTTCACGGATGGTTTGAGTAGATACGGTTATATCTACTTGATGAAACACAAGTCTGAAACCTTTGAAAAGTTCAAGGAATTTCAGAATGAAGTGGAAAATCATCGTAATAGAAAGATCAAATTTCTACGGTCCGACCGTGGAGGTGAGTATCTAAGTTACGAGTTTAGCACTCACATGAAAGAGTGTGGAATTGTTTCACAACTCACGCCTGCCGGAACACCACAGCGAAATGGTGTGTCGAAACGTCGTAATCGTACTTTATTAGATATGGTTCGATCTATGATGTCTCTGACGGACTTGCCGTTGTCATTTTGGGGTTATGCACTAGAAACTGCTGCATTCACTTTAAATCGGGCACCATCTAAATTCGTTGAAAAGACACCCTATGAATTGTGGTTTGGAAAAAAACCTAAGCTATCATTTCTTAAAGTTTGGGGATGCGATGTTTATGTGAAGAAACTTCAACGGGATAAACTCGAACCCAAAGCGGAAAAATGCGTCTTCATAGGATACCCTAAGGAAACTATTGGGTATTCCTTCTATCACAGATCCAAGGGCAAGGTTTTTGTTGCCAAGAATGGATCCTTTCTAGAGAAAGAGTTTCTCGCGAAAGGTGTGAGTAGTCGGAAGGTAGAACTCGAAGAGGTTATGGAACCTTCTCTTCAAAGTATGGCAAGTAGCGCAGCGCCGGAAGTTGTTCCGGAGTTGGCTCCACCTGTTGAAGAGGGAACTAATGATAATGATCATGAAACTCCGAAAGAGAGTACTACCGAACCTCGCAGGTCAAGCAGGACGCGTGCAGCTCCCGAGCTGTACGGAAATCCTGTCATGAATTTCATGGTTGATGAAAATGATGACCCTGCGACGTATGAAGAAGCGATGATGAGCCCGGATTCCAACAAATGGTTAGAAGCCATGAAATCCGAGATGGAATCCATGTATGAAAATCAAGTTTGGAACTTGGTGGAATTACCTCACGACCGAAAGGCCGTGGAGAACAAATGGATTTTCAAAAGGAAAACTGATGCTGATGGTAATGTGACCGTCTATAAATCTCGACTTGTCGCAAAGGGGTTTCGACAAATTCAAGGAGTTGACTACGATGAGACATTCTCTCCCATAGCGATGCTAAAGTCAGTTAGGATTATGTTAGCAATTGCTGCATATTTCGATTATGAGAAATGGCAGATGGATGTCAAAACCGCGTTTCTCAATGGTAATATTGAAGAAGAGTTGTATATGATACAACCAAAGGGTTTTGTCGATCCTAAGGATGCTAACAAGGTGTGCAAGCTTCAGCGATCCATCTATGGATTGAAGCAAGCATCACGAAGTTGGAATCTCCGCTTTGATGAGGTGATCAAAGAGTTTGGATTTGTCCAAACTTATGGAGAAGCTTGTATTTACAAGAAAGTGAGTGGGAGAAATGTGGCATTTCTGATATTATATGTGGATGACATATTATTGATCGGAAATGATATAGATCTTTTAAACAGTGTTAAAATTTATCTAAACAGCAAATTTTCAATGAAGGACCTAGGTGAAGCGTCATACATATTAGGCATAAAGATCTATAGAGATAGATCTAGGCGCCTAATAGGGCTATCGCAAAGTACATACCTTGATAAGATTTTAAAGAAGTTTAAAATGGACGGAAGTAAGAAGGGGTTCTTACCTATGTTGCAAGGAAAGACATTGAGTAAGACTCAAAGTCCGGCTTCGGCGGAAGAAAGAGAGATAATGGACAAAGTCCCCTATGCTTCAGCCATAGGCTCTATAATGTACGCCATGCTATGTACAAGACCGGATGTGGCACATGCTATTAGTTTGACTAGTAGGTACCAATCGGATCCAGGTTCGGAACACTGGATAGCGGTCAAGAATATCCTTAAGTACTTACGAAGAACTAAGGATATGTTTCTTGTATACGGAGGTGAAGAAGAGCTCGTTGCTAAGTGTTATGTTGATGCTAGCTTTGACACCGATCCGGATGACTCTAAGTCTCAATCCGGATACATATTTCTCATGAATGGCGGAGCAGTTAGTTGGAGGAGCTCCAAACAACCTGTGGTAGCGGGATCAACAACGGAGGCCGAATATGTTGCTGCTTCAGAAGCGGCTCAGGAAGCAGTTTGGATGAAGGAGTTCATATCCGAACTAGGAGTGGTTGCAAACGCGTTGGACCCAATGGTGATCTATTGTGACAACAATGGTGCCATTGCCAATGCCAAAGAACCAAGGTCTCACAAGCATTCCAAGCATATTAAGCGCCGGTTTCACTCCATCCGCGAGCATGTCAAGGATGGAGATATAAAGATTTGTAAAGTACATACAGATCTCAATGTAGCAGATCCGTTGACTAAAACTCTCCCTAGAGCAAAACATGATCAACACCAGAACTTAATGGGTGTTAGATTTATCACTATGTAACTAGATTATTGTCTCTAGTGCAAGTGGGAGACTGAAGGGAATATGCCCTGAGAGGCAATAATAAAGTGTTTATTATGTGTATTCCAAGTATATGATAGATGTTTATTTTGCATGCTATAATTGTATTAATACGGAAACATTAATACATGTGTGTTTAATAAACAAACAGAAAGTTCCTAGTTATGCCTTTCTCATAAACTAGCTCGTTGATTAACAAGATGATCAAGGTTTCTTGATCATGGACATTGGATGTTGTTAATAACGGGATCACAACATTAGTGTAATGGTGTGATGGACATTCATCCGAAGTATAGCATTACGATCAAAGTCACTGAGTTTATATTGCTATAACAACTTACGAAGTGATCCTAATCCTTAGACCATGAGATCATGTCAATCACTAACACCGGAAGAGTTTCTTGATAACATCAAACGTCACACCGTAACAGGGTGATTATAAAGATGGATTCAGAACTAATAAAGTGTTATGTTGAGGCTCATGGATCGAGAGTGGAATTTGTTCATACCCATGACGGATAGATATACTCTGGGCCCACTCGATGATATCACATTGATTAGCTTGCAAGCAAGTGATTTGATCACTAGAATGTTATATCACGGGAACAAGAAAAGAGTGCATGTCGGTAACGAGATCAAACTAGGTATGGAGATACCGATGATCGAATCTCGGACATGTAATATATCGTGAAACAAAGGGATTAAGATACTAGCATAAAAGGTTCCGACGATCACAAGAAAGTCATCGTTGAATGTGTGGGAGTCAGTATGGGTCTCCAGATCCCGCTTCTAATTATTGATCCGAGAGGGGTCTCGATCATGTCCGCATTATTCACGAACCGTAGGGTGACACACTTAAGAGACACCGACATCCAATTGGAGCAAAAGTTTCATGCCGAAAGAATGAACAAGCACAGGAATTTATTTCACTAGATACCGAAACAGGTTTTCGGGTGAAATTGCATAAAGTGGTTATGCATGTGAAATGGAATTCTAGCAAGGGGTTATTTGTGAATGTTTGTCATTAAAGTAATTGACAAAATTCTGAATAAAATAAAAGAGTTTTATTTAATGAGAGTTTGCATTAAATTTGGTGAAATTTAATGGGAATTTGAGTGGAATTTTGAGTGGAGAAAATTGAAGGGCCATTTTGTGAGTGGAGTGTCCACCCACATGAATGAAGGAGGGTAGGGGGAAGCCCCCATGGCCGGCGGCCACCCCCTTGGGTGCCCCCTCCTCCTATAAAAGGAGCCCCCTCCTCACTTGTCTCTCACACCTCCTCGTGAAGGATCTCTCTCCCCCTCTAGAATTTATCCCCCATGGTCTCGGACTAGCGAGATACATGTTCCCGGTGGCTATTCGGCAAGAAAGAGTTGTGCTTCCGCTGCATCGCTGGAGCAAGGAGGCGGAGGTTGCTCGGTGCCTCGAACGTGTGTGCGAGCACGGATGCGCTGCTGATTTGCGGCGCTAGGACTTCCTCTCGATCTTGAGATCGGCAAGAGATCGTCTACATCAACCACTAGTTGAACTCGTTAAGCTTTGTCGGTCTTCAAGGGTATGTTCTCTACGGATATACATCCGCCCGTTGTTTGTATCTAGTAGATAGATCTTGGTACATAGTTCCCATCGTAGGAATTTTTTTGTTTTCTATGCTGCGAACCCTACACATTCCCCAGCCAGATTAAACAAGAAGGGAGAAAAAGGATCTCCTTGTCTAACCCCTTTAAAGATGCCAAAATAAGGACCAATTTCCCCATTTACTTTAACACTGAGAGTACCTTGAGTCACAACACTCTTCAACCAAATCAGCCAATCTTCACTGAAACCTTTCTGTTTACAGCAATAAAACAGAAAATCCCAATTGACCTTATCATAGGCCTTTTCAAAATCAATCTTCAGGATCACACCCTGCTGCTTCTGCACTTTTGATTCTTTTAGTATTTCATGCAGCAAAGTAACCCCATCAGCAATAAATCTCCCTTTGATAAAAGCAGTCTGACATGTATCTATCAACTTCCCCATCACAGGTTATGTTCTAACTGTCAGCGTTTTAGTGAAAATGTTGAACAAAACTTGAAGCAAACAAATGAGCCTATACCTTTGAATTCTATCGGCATCATCACCTTTGGGCAATAGAGTAATCACACCATAATTAATACTCCTCTAATCAATCTTGTGTGCATAAAAATCACAAAACACAGCCATAACATCCTCTCTGACAATCAACCAGCAGTGCTGATAGAATTCAATAGGAATCCCATCAGGACCAGCTGCTTTGTTTTTTTCCATCTAATCAATAACCTCCGTAACCTCTTTCTTAGTAAAAGGTACACCCATCTTTTCCCTATCTTCATCATTAAGTTTTTCCCAAGCTTGCCAATTATCATGAGAAAGTCTAACAGAGAAACCTCTAGCAGGACCAAACAAGGCCTTATAATAAGCAGTAGCATGCAACAAGATATCATGAGTTCCTTGAACCTCATTATCCCCATCTTTCATAGAAAAAATCATTTTCTTTCTCCTCACACCATTAGCAATCATGTGAAAGTATTCAGTATTATTATCACCTTTCAATAGTCAGTTATCTCTCAACCTTTGTTGCAGAATTTCTCTTCATTCTCATACACTTCCATCAGTTTTTTCTGAATTGATGCTTTTTGTTTCAACTGTTATGCACTAAGCAAAATCAACTCCTCTATATCTTCCAGTTCCTGAAGCTCTTCTGCTAATTCTTTCTTCTTTTTTTCTCCATCCCCCTAACATGAACACCCCACACTTTCAGATCATTTCTGACATTTTTTAACTTTTTCTGCAAACTATCAAGACTGTTTTTAACTCTGACAGGCTTTTTCCAGATCTTCTCCACTAGTAGTAAAAATTCATCACTCTGCAGCCAACTTTTTCTCAAACCTGAACTCTTTGCGACCACCTTCATGTCCTTCCATAGTGTCCAGGATCAGAGGACTATGATCAGAAACTTCCCTAGTCAGCTTATGCACTGTGGTAAGAGGAAACAACTTCTCCCATTCTTTGCAAACCAGTATCCTATCAAGTTTCTCCAAAGTAGGAACTTTCTGATTGTTAGACCAAGTGAACTGCCCCCCAGACATTTGAATTTCCCTCAAACCATAAGCATTAATGATAGAATTAAACATATGGCCCCACTTATTCAAACAATGGCCTTTGTTTTTCTTAGAAACAAACCTAATCACATTAAAATCACCACCCACCAGCAAAGGAATTGACTGGTCCTGACAAACATCGGCTAATTCTAGCAAAAGTTCCTTATTTTCCTCTTGAGCAGCCCCATAGACCACAACCAAATGCCACTGAACCTGTTTCTTGATATCAAACACCTTCATCTTAACATGAAGCCCGCCCATAGACACATCAAGTTGGGTCAATTTGGAGGAACGTAGGCCCCCCAAAATGCCCCCAGATCTCCCCACAAAAGGCAACCAACTCCAGGAAAATTGATTCATAGGATCAATTCTCCTAAAAAAGTCAGTAGAATAATCTTTTTTAATAGTCTCTTGTAAACCAATGAAATCCAATTTTCCTGTCTCAACAAATTACTCAAATAAGCACTCACACTTTTTCCCCACACCTCTAATGTTCAAAATAGCACCTATCATAATACAGTTCTTATCTCCCTTGTTCCAGTCACAACACCACTCATAGGGTGATAGTTGTGGACCTTCACAGCAGCAACACTTAACTTTCTATTCTTCCCACCAGAACCAGTTTCATCTTCTTCCTGTTTTTTCTAGAAATCACATGAGTAAATTCCCCTTCATCATTACTATCCTCCTTCCAATCAAGAAACAAAACTTTCTCACTCAAATCTACCTCTGCCACAACCTCAACCTATTTTCTATCCTGTAAACTGTGTCTAGCAATCTCTAAATCTTTCAAAGAATTAATATGTTCTAAGGATATAGAGGTAGCATCAATCCCCATCTCCAAATCTCTATGCATAATAACATCATCATCTAGGGAAGCAAAAGAATTATAAAAAGTTAAGTTGGTACCTAACAAATCTCTGTTAGATTGCTGAGCCAGATGCCTTTCCTCCATGCTTCTAGCACCACCTTGGGCAGCAACCCTTGAACTCATCCTTACCAATTGCTCATCCACACCAGCTACATTCTCAGATTGAGAACCCATACTTTCTTGAGTGGAGACAATATCAGGTTGAGATGACCCAATAGCTGCCACCTCCTGCTCTTGACTCTCCACCTCCATATCATGTACATCACCCCTCACAGAACCTTCCCCATCACCTTTTTTTGCCACTATCAGTAGATGAGCCAAATGACTCCTTAGCAGATACATCATCACCCCCTTGTTGATCAACATCACCCTGTTATCACTCATCAACCAGCAAATGACCATATTGCGTTTTGATCTCATAATACTTATCACTACCTCTGTCCCTTAACAATCCTCTGACAAAGTCTTCAAAGTTCTGGGGGCCAGCAACAACAGGAGGAATGATCTCATAAACAAAAGGAGGAGCCAAATTCTGAATGACCTCCATGTGAACATCACCTAACCCAGCACCATCACCCACACCATCTCCCTAAACAACATCTTGTGGTCCCACATCAACCTCCTTGTTCTGAACATTGTCATGATCAGTATTACCACCCTCCACATTTTCCCTGATGACAATCCCCCTTGTGTTTCTACCACTTCCAGAACTGGCCCAAATAGTAGCCATTCTTGTCCCAAATGACATCTCACCCGAATCTTCTTGTTCCACCAGCACCCCTTTACCTTTCTCCAAACCAGCCCCACTAGTGTTACCACCAGCATGTTGGCGACCACCACTTACCCCACCTGCACCCTCACCAGCTCCAGATCCTTGCCCATCACCACCACCAGGCCTATTTTGCCTAGTCTCTTCCTCATTCCTCCCATCAATCACATTGACATCATCTTGCCCATCAACACCCACTGATACAGGAATAGTTGGCACAGCATCAGGAGCAAAAATTTCTCTAGTATACTTGAATTCATAAATCCCCCTGCATCTCCCCCTTCTGGTATTAGGAACCAAAGTAACATCCAAACAAGCAATCTTCACCCTCACATAAGACAGATTTCTCAAGCTGTTTCTGTCCAGAGCCAAGGGCTCGCCCACAAGAGATGCAACATAGAAAATAGTTGATTTCTCCCTATATTTCATAGGGATACCAACAATCCTAAACCAGGCTTCTTCCAACCACTCCACAGGTTCCAAATCCCCATTCCACTTGGACAACTGAATAACATCCTCTAGAATTGTCTTCATAAACACTTTCCCAAAATGGAAGTCATCAATGGATCTAGCTGAAGGAAATCTCATCAGGAACTCCACATCATTGATAGGTCTAGCATTGAATCTCCATCAAGAACCCAAAGCACCAGCCCATATCTGGAATTCTTTTTCAAGGTCCTTCCCTGTGACATCACCCCTGACCACACTTATATGAGCATAATGCAACTGTTCCATGGACTTAACAGTAGATTCCACAACATGAATGGAGTGAAAACCCTGCTCAAAATCAGTACTACCAAAAAATAAAGGAACATACTCCCAGGGCTTCTTCTCTTGACAGACCAAAATACTATGATCTTTGCCACAATTCTCACATACCTGCTCTTCTTGCACAACATCAAGTAACTGCAAATCACCTGGATCACCAGCAACATTCACATTCCTCTGCACACTTACTACTAGTGGTGGTACAGAGGACCCCACCAGAGTAGTGGCCATAGCATCAGATTGGTTAACTGTCATAATCGGTGACACACTCACGGGGCGACTACCCCCAACAGGCACATTAACAGAAGTGAAAACAGATGTGCTCAACTCAGTCACATGACGACTTACAGGAATAGAAGGATTCACCGTAGGCCTAGTAATGGTAACCTGCTCCACAGTACGAGCAAAAACTGGTTCTCCTCTTCTAGGGTTTGCATCGGAGTTACCTGATCTGCCCGGAAACGAAGAGGCTGTAGCATTTGATCCTGATCCCTGCTGCATCTCAGGGCGATGACTCCACTGGCCACGATTGTGGGCCTGATCTGCTTCACGGCGGCGCGCCTCCGCCAAGACCCTGTCTTAAGATGGAACGCCTTTCTTGATTCCTCTTCATCGATCCAAGACCACCGAGGATGGCAAGCACCAAATATGAGATCTTCTAGAGATGGCGCATTTTGATCTTGCACAACACGTCTTTTTCTTCATTTCATCGATCTTGAAGCCAACACATGCTCCAAGCGATGCCAATGAACAATTCCTACAAGTGCAACTTAATACACACATTAGTCCACAAAGATTGTCATTGATTACCAAAACCGCATATGGGGGCCCACATGCTCTTCCAGGGGACATACTACCGGCTGTGCAACAAGGCTTAAGGTCTTTTATGGAAAAAGTGACGCACCTCTGCAGAGTGTATAGAAACATGACATGTTACTCCCTATTCTAGGAAGGAGGTAAGAACGCGGCAGGAAGAGAACTCCACGAAGTTCTGGTAATCCTGTGAAGGCTGACGGATATAGCTTTTAGAATAAAAGAAACCTTTAATGAAATATTTACGAAAACCTGCATAGCCTACGACCGATGGGCTATGTCTATAGTTAGTGCATCAAACACTCCTTTTTAGTGAACTTGCTGAGTACGCTCATACTCAACCGTACCTTCTTAATCCTTGCTAGATTTTAAAGTCGTGGAGGACGTCATCAACATCAAAGAGGATACACCAGGAGTCTAAAGCTAATTCAATGAAGTCTACATACATCAACAAAAGTAAAGACAAAGTTCCTAATTAGATAGGAGTATAATCTCTAGTCATAGAACCTACTTCTGCAGAGCATTGCAATAACAATAATTGCAAGCCAGATAGTTTAGATACTAGTCTTATTAGTATGATAGTTGTGAGTTGTTATTTCTGGTTTTTCTTTGTAAGAAGTTACTTTCTTCCTCTATAACCTAGAGAGTGTTCTCTCGATCTTTTGTATATAGTCGAGTTGTAATCTATAGTCATGTATTGGACCCGTGATTTTTCTATTGTACCACTCTGGGGAATGTAATACTAGTAGAACGGTGTTTCATTGTTGTTATGTCAACGATTATAGTATACTACATCATATAGTGGTATGCTGGATCACCACAGTAGTCAACGACGGCGCGGGCGACTAGTGGTGCGGGGCTCCAGTTTGCGAGGGGTTGTTTGGACGTGGGGCTACACCTTGCTGGCGGGGAGGCGACGACAAAGGAGAGGAGGCCATCGGTCTCTCGGTTGAGAGAGAGAGAGAGAGAGAGAGAGAGAGAGAGAGAGAGAGGTAGGGAGAGTGGGCAGGAAGTTATTGAGGCATCTCCAGCGTTTCTCCACGCGTGCAACGGTTAGCCGGGACTATGGATGGACAACCAATCAACCCGGTTTTATCGCCCATGAGTCTATCCTGACATGATGCGAGTTACCAAACACGACCTTAGTGTCATAGACAGTGTTGGCAGCCAGAAATGATGGCAGCCACATAGGCAGGCGTGGAGCTGGAACGAGCTGCTTTAGTAGGCGAAATCCAACAACTAAAGGAAGCATAGACCAAACACGAGTAGCACTCGGGAAGCAAAAGCATATACTACTATGTACTTGCGTTATGTTGATCATGTAAAGAAGCTCTTAATTGCTAACTAGTGGAGTATTAATTAGCTGTGCACGCGTACTAATTCTAGTCTTAAGTATCGCAGCCGTATAACTGCCGTGCCCGTGCGATTGAACCATTGCTGCTATGCAAACAAAATTCAACCGGAGAAGAAAGGGAGATTCGATCGACTAGCGTGTACAAGAACATCTGGTTATAATCGTGTGCCAATACGAAGGGGGGAAAAATACGGTGCCCGTACAAACTCAGAACCTCTGCTCCGCAACGAGCCATTCATCTGTCGAGTCATTACTCGTCGCGTTCGTAGCTTCCCCAGGAGGACGACGTGTGAGGCGACAGGTCCCTCGCGAGCTGGAGTTCCTGCACAGAGCACACACGGTTGCAATTGACGACATCAAAAATCAAAAGAAGTTGATAGTAGTACTCGTTGCAGGCCAATGAATGCGGTGGACGAAGACGTACGTCTCTGAATCTGAGGTCGTCTTCGAGCATGTGGACCACGTGCCCCATGGTGGGTCGCTGGCCGCCGTCGGGGTCGACGCAGCGGAGCGCGGCGAGGACGGCGCGCTTCAGCACCTTGGAAGGCGGCGCCTCCGGCAGCTTCGGGTCCACCACCTCCTCCACCCTCCTCTCCGCCACCATGCGCTTCAGCCACTCCACCAAGTTCACCTGAATTTTATTGTTTTTGCGTCAACCAACAGGTACGTACGTACGTGATGGATCATGCATGGATGCCCCAATAAGCGAGTGCGGTAGAAAAGAAAAGAAAAGAAAAGAAAAGAAACAATGGCGAAGACGGCTGACCTCTGCGGTTGGCCTGGTGTAGTCCACGGGAGTTCTGCCCGTTATCATCTCCATGATGAGCACACCGAAGCTGTACACGTCGCTCCTCTCGTTCAGCATCCCCGTTCTTGCGTACTCTGGCGCCACGTACCTGCAACACACAGCGTATCAGTGCGAGCTGCAGCCATGGTTGGACATAACAGTGGTTTCCATGAAAACTGATGCTGACCCGAACGTTCCCATGACACGGGTGGTGACGTACGCCCTCTCGGAGCAGAGGAGCTTGGCGAGCCCGAAATCGGACACCCTGGCGTTCCACTGCCCGTCCAGAAGAATGTTGCTGGATTTGACGTCTCGGTGGACTATCTTGGGCTCCAACCCTTCGTGAAGGTACGCCAACCTGAACAGGTACAAGATGCCTATCATCAGTATACAAACGTCTCAGACTTTCAGTATTCAGACACATTATTTGCCGTTGAAGCAAAGCATTGGCGGTGTTGTTTCAGAGTTCAGACACCACCTGCCTAACATCCATGCCAGGTGTTGTGTGTCAGTAAAATGGATTGTCTCATGCTCCATAGTTCTTTTGTGATCATCCTAATTATAGCCCAGAATTTGCTGAATAATAATTACATATGCGAAAGAGTTCGAAGGAAGAATTACCCTTTAGCTGTTCCGAGAAGTATGTGCATCCTCGTATCCCAGCTCAGCTGGCTGATCTCACCGTCGTCATGGTGCAGCCACTTTTCCAGGTTACTGTTCTCCATATACTCGTAGACCAGCATCCTTTGCAAAAAAAAAAAGTGATGAATATTCAAGTGCTGAGCAGAGGTCCGTCACTGAAGAAATTTGGCGCGAGTAAAGCATTCTGCATTGGTGGTTACCTGCAGGCTCCCTCGCTGCAGTATCCGAGCAAGCTGACCAGATTCTTGTGCCGAACCCGCCCGATCGTGGCCACCTCCACCCTGAAATCTTTCTCTGCCTGGCCCCTGAAAAATGAAGGACAGAGCAGTTGGTGAGTCGGTGTTTTGAAATTCGAAACATCTTGGGTCCCAGGAGGCCGCTGGAAGCAGTTACTACTAGCCATGGTTGGGTTGCTACTCGTGAACCGAAATTCAAATCTGACAACTGCCAGAAGCTGTTGCGCCCAACTAACGGGAAAAGAACGCCTCGCCTGATCTCATGATTATCGGAAATTCTGAGAATTTTCAGCTTGGTAACGAGCAAATAGATAGAGGAAACTAGAACAGAATAATACAGTACGATCTGAATGGGAGTTGTGCATAGTTTGACACCGATCCAGATTTTCAGTCCAACCGCAAATCTGAACCAACAAACAGCAGAAGGCTGACGAATTTCGCGCTTCCAATCCGATCTAGAGTTCGAACTGAATAACATACTAGTAACTCGAATGTTCGAACAATGTTCGATTGTAAAAAACTCAGAAGAGATTCGAAACGGGGTTTTACCTGTTGTTGTGCAGATTCTTAATGGCGACGGCGGTGGAGTCCCGGAGCACGCCCTTGTAGACGACACCGTAGCCGCCTTCCCCGAGCACGTTCCGGGCGGCGAGGCCGTCGGTGGCCTCCTCCATCTCCCGTCGCGTGTACCGCCGGCCCCAGCCGCCCCGCGACGCCTCGGGCTGCGCGTCGCTCTCGGTGCTCCAGCCGCGCGCGCTCCCGCCGCTGCTCGTCGGCGTCCCGGGGCTGGTCCTCGCGGACTCCGCCCTGATCAGCGGGGCCTCCTGCTCCGCCTTGATGACCTCGATCGGCGGCTGGAACGGCATCTCGAACTGGGGCGGCGGGTGCCACCGAACGGGCGGTTCCTCCACGACGTCCTTGTCCGACATCGCCTGGTGCACGTGGTGCTTCATAGACCTGGTGGCGCCTCCGTGGTGCAGGCTTGGGGCCACGCGGGGGCACCGCCGGCGCCGTCGACGGCACCGGCATAGGCAGACGGTGAGCAGGAGGAGGGCAAGGGCGAGCGCGGCGGCGGCCGCGGCGGCGAGGACCCAGCCGCGGAGGCCGAGCACGGAGGTGCGGTGCGAGAGCCAAGCGCTCGCGAAGCCTACGCTCCACGCGGGCGACGACGTCGTCGCCGCCTGCTGCTTGTGCTGCTGCCCGTGGAAGCTGTGGCGCTGCTGCGTGGGCGTCGGGGGGCGAGTGTGAGGCGGGGGGTTGGGATGGGGGTGGCGGCGCGGGGGTGCCTCCTTGCCCACGGAACGCGTCCGTGCGGCGGGCGGCGATAGCTTCCTCGGGGGCGGCGGCGGGGCTGTCATGTCTGCCTGCAGACGGCGAGCCGTGGAAGCGAAGCCTGCAGACGGAAGATCGCGGAGTGTGTGCTGATCCGTGAGGCTTCCTGCGGCGTGCGTGGTAGCGTGGTGTAGCGGCTCGACACGCTCGCGGCGTGGTGAGGAGTAGAGCGAGGCGATGTCGAGTCTAGTGGAACAAAATGCGTTCCGTCCTAGTAGATGGCATTACGAGAGCACGAAAACAGCCGAGAAGTGAGGCATGTCGTTGCCAACGTTAAACTCGCTAGCTTTTCGGCGCGTCGTCAAACGGCAATTAACGATTCATCGATTGCTCCGGATGTACACCGTCCTCCACGGCCCAAGAAAGCCACGCCTTGATTGCGTCGTCCTGATCGCTGGGCCAGGGCTAGCTAATGGTGTCCTGATCAAACTGGCCGGTCCTGACCGTGATCGATCTCCCATAAACTGGATGCGATGCGATCGACATATGGCTGTGCTGAGCTTGATGCCTTACCTGACGCCCTAATGACTCCAACCGTCGCACTTACAGTAGCCAGTTCTGCCGAATTAACCAGCAAAAGCAAGTTGCTGGAAGAACGCAGTACTACTGCTGCTGCTAACCATCTTATTGACTCAAAGGCCGTGTGATCTTCAAAAGCCCTTTTGACAAAATGGGTCCTATGTAAAAAAAAGCAATCTTCAGACAGCATCGTCGAGTACACGGGTTAATTATCAGTACTTAGCTCGTACTGGAACTGCAAGGTAACGGTGTACTTTCCGTCCGAGTCCGAGCACATCCAAATTTGCACCCAAAGACTGAAAAAGAAAACTTGCAGTACCGACATATTACACCTACCTCTCGCTCAGTGCAAAGTTTGCCTTTCGGTGAACCAAGACACGATGCATGCGCTCATACGCTGTTCTCATGCAAAATGCTTCTGGACAGAAGCTCGGAGCTGGATGAACGTTAAACTACACATGAGCTACACCTAGATACGTGGGCACGAGATGTTCTCTGTAACCCATTATACACCGATGAAGGCAGCCCCGACCCAATATATTATGGGCAATCTAGACCTCTCGAAATAACATTGTTCATGATAAAGGCAGCCTCGACCCAATAATATTATGTGAAGATGGCGCGGGACGCACTGGCTGTGCTGGAGGTGCCTAGCCATCATGCTGCGGTACTGCCAGGCCACAGGTGGAGGCCTCCTGATGATGATTCCATTAAGATCAATACATATGCTGGCATCTCGATTGATGCTTTAAAGGGAGGAGCAGGAGGGGTCGCAAGATCGTCCGCTGGCTTTGTCACAGCTTGGAGTAAACCATACCCAGGTTTATGTCTCTTTGGGATGGGATAATCTTTGCAAAGATTCGAGGGTTTTCGCGAGTAGTGTTTGCACTGGATTGCTTGGAGGTGGTTAACCTATGGACCTCGCGTGCAGTTTCTCGCTCAGTAGTAGAACCCATTTTCTTACAGATCGAAGGGGTAGCCTCATCGTTTCAGTCTTGTGTTATTCAACATGTAAAGAGGACTGCCAATATGCCGGCTCACCTTTGTGCCAAGTTTGCTCCCACTCAGGATGAGACTAGCTGTTGGATGGATCTTATTCCTAGCTTCCTCACTATTAGCCTCCAAGCTGATAGTGCGGGTGTTATTGTTTCTAAATAAAGCCCTGAGATTCTACGCAAAAAAACACGTAGTTATTTTACCTAAAAATGCTTCAACAACACACTTAAACATCCGTGGGTACCCATTTTTGTTGGGTAGCTACCCATATTTGACACCAAAATATCCATATATGAGTATTCCCACATCTAAAAGAAATACTGTAGCTCACAATGGAGGGGTTTGAGTGCATGTGTCGTCCGAGCCGTTGGATCTTTGCTTTGGATGACGTCTAGTTCTCCCGTGCATTTCTACTCGCACCACGGGCCTACATCTTAACGGGACGACTGGCGCTGCGTGGATGAAGAGGGCGCACGGTGGTCACCCAGTAGATTGGTACGCTAGTGAGGGGCTGATACGTCGGAAACGTATCTATAATTTTTAATGTTTCATGCTTGTTTACTATCTACTTTGCTTTACTTTGTCCACACTTTGAGGTGTTTTTATATGTTTTCTGATACTAACCTATTAACAAAATGTCATAGTGCCAGTTGCCTGTTTTCTTCTATTTTTTTTCAGAAAGGCAGAAAATCAATATTCTCAGAATTGGACGGGACAAAAGCCAAAGTCAATATTTTCGTGGGGAACACAAAGCCAGAATACAAGACGAAGAGGACTCACCAGGGGGCCACACCCCCTGGCCGCGCGGGTGGGCCTACCCCACGCCTGGGGGGTGTAGCCGCCCTGGTGGCCCCCTGCCTCGCCTCTTCGCCTATAAGAAGCCCCCGATGTCTAAACCCTAAACACCTGATCAATATTACACGAAACCGTTTGTAGCCGCCGCCACCATCATCCCTAGATCGGGGGATCTGAAACTCTTCCCGGCACCCTGCCGGAAGGGAGATCATCCCGGAGGCCTTCTTCTTTATCATGTCAGCCTTCAGTATGAAGCGTGAGTAGTTCCACCTTGGACTACGGGTCCATGTAGTAGCTAGATGCTTGTATCTCCTCCTTGTGCTTTCATTTCTAGATCTTGCGAGCTCCGTTCATGATCAAGATCTCATCTATTTGTAATCATGCATGTTGTGTTTGCGGGGATTCGATGGATATTGAGATTACTATGTCAGCTTGATTAATGGTTTTGTCTTATTGATTCTATCATGTCTGTGTTGTTTGTGATTTTGCATGCTCTCAGTTGTTAGTAGCTATCTTGTCCAAGTAGTTGCTAGTGACTCCAAGAGGGGGTATTTATGCTCGATAGTGGGTTCATGCCTCTACTTAATCAAGGGAAGTGACAGAAATCTCTACGGTTGTAGATGTGCTGTTGCCACTAGGGAGAAAACAACGGTCTCTTGTTCATGGAACAAGTGGACTCTGCTGAGAAATCTCTTTTGCTTGGTTTTGTTTGCCTCTTTTTATCAAAAACTCCAAAAAAATTAGTTTAGTTTGGTTTGATTTCTCTTATCAAAAACACACAAAAAATTAGTTCCTGCTCTAGCTGCTGCAGCTGTTTTTGGCTTGCTCCACTTTTGCCAAAATGAACTCTGCTGAGAACACCAAGTTGTGTGACTTCACTAGCACAAACAACAATGATTTCCTTAGCACTCCTATTGCTCCACCTGCTCCTCATGCTACCTTTTATGAAATTAAGCCTGCTTTGTTGAATCTTGTGATGAAAGAGAAATTTTCTGGTGCTAGTTCTGATGATGTTGCTGCCCATCTCAATAGCTTTGTTGAACTTTGTGAGATGCAAAAGTATAAGGATGTAGATGGAGATATTATTAAGCTCAAGTTGTTTCCTTTCTGAGAGGAAAATCTAAAGAATGGTTGCTATCCTTGCCTAAAAATAGTATTGATTCTTGGATTAAGTGCAAATATGCTTTTATTGGAAAGTACTACCCTCTTGCTAAGATTATATCTATGAGAAGTGATATTATGAAATTTAAACATGTTGATAATGAACATGTTGCTCAATCTTGGGAAAGAATGAAATCTTTGGTTAAGAATTGTCCCACTCATGGACTTACTGCTTGGATGATTATCCAGACTTTTTATGTGGGTTTGAACTTCTCTTCAAGAAACCTGGTGGATTCAGCTGCTGGAGGTACCTTTATGACCATCACCTTGGGTGCTGCGACAAAACTCCTTGATAATATGATGGTTAATTATTTTGAATCGCACACTGAGAGAGCTCCACATGGTAAGAAGGTAATTTTTTTTGAAGAAACCTCTTGTTTGAGTGATAAGATTGATGTTATTATGGCTATGCTTGTTAATGGGAAAGCTTCTTTAGATCCAAATAATGTTCCCTTAGCCTCTTTGGTTCCTCAAGAAGAGCAAGTTGATGTAAACTTCATTAGAAACAACAACTTCAACAACAATGCCTATAGGAATAATTTTGGTAGTAACATTATCCTCCTAATAATGGCAATACCTATGGAAACTCCTACAACAATGCTAGAAGTGCCCCCTCTGAACTTGAAGTTATGCTCAACGACTTCATTAGTAAACAAACCACTTTCAACAAGACTGTGGAGGAAAATCTTTTAACTGTTGAGAACAATATTTCCTCTTTGTCTAAAGCACAGTCCTCTTTGATTAATAAAATGGTTGCTAAACCTGAAACCATGGAAAGTACCTTTGCTGCTTGATACGTCCAAAACGTATCTACTTTCTCAAACACTTTGCTATTGTTTCTCCTCTAAAATTGTGTGATTTGGATACAACTAACACAGACTAACGTTGTTTTCAGCAGAATTACCTTGGTGTCTTGTTTTTTTTGCAGAAAATCAACTATCAAGAAAAATCCCGGAAAATATGCCAAAAACTATTTTTCACCAGAAGATCCACGGAGCCAGAAGAGGAGACGGAGAGGAGGCCTGGGGGGGCCCACACCCACCCCAGGCAAGGGCCCACCTGACCCCACGCCTGGAAGGGGTGCAGCCTCCCCAGGCACCTCCTTGGCCTCCCTCTGTGCCTATAAGTTGCCTTTCGATCTAAAAACTGAGGGGGGTTCGATAGTTTTCCAGAAAGAGTTCCGCTCCGCCGCCGCCGCCACCAGAAACCAAGATTCGGATCCAGAAACTCCGTTCTAGCACCCTGCCGGGACATGGATTTTGGAGAGGATCATCGCCATCGTCATCACCAACGCATCTCCATCAACCACCGATGTTTCCCTCATCCACGAGTGAGTAATCCCCCGCTGTAGGCTTGGGGATGGTAATGATTGGATGAGTTCTATCATGTAATCGAATAAGATCTATTAGGGGCATAGTGCCTAGTATCTCTATTAGTGCTATTTGACTTTGTTGCAACTTGTTATGCTTAATGCTTGTCACTAGGGCCGGAGTGCCATGATCTCTTATCTGAACTTATTGTTGAATCATTATGATAGTATTGTTTGTGATCTTATCTGCAAGTTGTGTACACATATCATTGTCCGGATCCAAAGGCCCCAAAGTGACAATAATTGGGACAACCGGAGGGGATGGCTTTGGTGTGAGGATCACATGTGTTCATGGAGTGTTAATGCTTTGCTCCGGTGCTCTATTAAAAGGAGCACCTTAATTGTCAGTAGTTCCCTAGAGGCCCCGCTGCCACGGGCTGGCTGGACAGAAGATGTTGTGCAAGTTCTCATTGCGAGCACGTATGACTATATTTGGAGCACATGTCTAGGATTGTTTAGTACTTGTATGCTTGTTATTATTTATCTGCAATGCCCTAGATCTTGAAGTTACATGTTTAGACTCGTCCATGCAACGCTCGTCCATCCATCCCTATGACTACCACACTCGAATCCTACTATTACCGTTACTATTACTATTGCTACTGTTTCACTATTGTTGTTGCTGCTGCTGCTGTTGCTTTACTGTTGCTACTGATAAACTTCTGTGAGCAAGAACTATTTCCCAGGTGCAGCTGAACTGACAACTCAGTTGTTAAGGCTTGCAAGTATTCTTTGGCTCCCCTTCTGTCGAATCAATAAATTGGGTAATACTACTCGCGAAGACTGTTGCGATCCCCTATACTTGTGGGTCATCAAGACTATTTTCTGACGCCGTTGCCAGGGAGCATAACTTTATTCGTAAGTTCACTTGGTTCTATTATTGTTCACTGCTACCCCTTTCATCATGGGGAAGTCTCGTGATGGAAAGTTCCCTATTTTCCCATCTACTACAAGAAGAGGTACTGTCCTAAACACCTCTATTGCTCTTGATTCACCATCTGTTATAAGTAATCTTGTCACACCGCCACCACATACACATGCTATACACACTGCTACTACCACTGAGTCTGAAACTGCTTTTGATGCTCATGATGTTACTTCTACTGTGCTTGATGCGAGTGGTTCATTAGGTCCTTTTCTAGATGCTACTATGGCTAGTCTAGGAAATACCAAAACTCCTAGTGAAGACACTGTTACACCTGTTAGCTCACCTGAGTCTAGTGAGAATTATGATATTAATGATGGTTACATTGAGTTCACTAATGATTTTGTTGAGGAGTGCCGAAACACACATGGTACTAGTGCTATTAAGAGTCTCCTTGCTAGACGTACTATTATGCCTAAGTTGTCCCCTGATCATAAGTTTGCCACTTCTCCCATAGATATTAAAGATGAAGATTATGATTTCTCTCTTGATTTGTCTTATTTATATATTGTTGAGAAAGAACCTTTTTGTGGGACTGAAAATGAGAGTGCTGTGGCTCATATGAATGAGCTTTCTACCATGAGTGCTTTATTCTCTGATGATTTTAAGATGCGTAAATACTTTGTGGCTAATATCTTCCCTTTTTCACTAAAAGGAGAACCTAGGGCTTGGTTTAATAGATTACCTCCTGGTTCCATTGATAGCCCTGATTGCTTGATTGCTTCTTTCTTCCAGAAATATTTTCCTCCCAGTGCTAGACATGCTGCTTTGCAGAGAATTTTTTGATTTTAAACAGGGAGAAGAATAGAAATTGCCTGAGTCATGGACAAGGTTCTGTGCCTTGATTCATGCACATCCTAGATGTCCATTACCTAAGAATGAGCTTCTTGATATTTATTATAATGTACTAACTGATGATTCTAGGACCTACCTAGATAGCTTTGCTGATTGTGTTTTCAGAAAAAGGACTCCTACAGATGCTGAAGAATTAATGGCCAAGATAAGCAAGAATTATGATGATTGGACTTCAACTGAGCTGAATACACCCGAGCCTATTACTCCTGAACCAGTTGTTCCTGAACTAATTCTAGCACCAATAACAAAGAAGAGGGTAGTTATTGCATTAAATGATGAAGTGATGAAGGAAGCTAAGAAGTGTCTTAAGGAGAAAGGTATTAGAGCTGAAGATGTGAAGAATCTACCTCCTATAGAAGAATTATCTAAGCCAATTCCCCACTCATCTACTATTGAGGTACACTCTCTCCAACTCTTTGATGAAGGTGATATTCCCTATGGTAAGCCTCCTAATCAATGCTTAGAGGAACTTGACACATTTATTGTTAAACAAGGGTATTTTAATAAACAAGTTCCGAATCAGTTATTGGAAAACTCTAGAGCCACCCATGAGTTGAAAGATATTGTGGAAAGACTTCTAATTATATTAAAATACTTTGTAAACACTTTCAAATGGTTCAAACTCAACTTGATCAACTTGCTAAGGTACAAAAGGATATGCTAGTTAATGTTGCAGGAGATAAACATGCTTATGGAATTAGAACTAGGAGTGGTATAGCTACTCAAGATCCTTTATATCCTGAAGGACACCCTAAAAGAATAGAGCAGTATTCCCAACAAGGTGAAGATAGTGGTAGTACTCGTAAGAGAAAGAAAAAGAAACATAAAGTAGTCGAGGAACCACTTGAACCTGCCGTAGATCCTAATAGCATATCTGTCTCTGATGCTGAAATTGAGAGTGATAATAATAATGAATCTCCTGATAAGGAGGAAGGTGAGGAAGAACCTAAGAAGTGTTGGAGATATGCCCAAGAGGCAATAATAAAGTGGGTTATTATCATATCTTCGTACTTATGATAAATGTTTACATACCATGCTATAATTGTATTAACAGGAAACATTAATACTTGTGTGATTTGTAAACTAAAATAAGAGTCCCTAGTGAAGCCTCTTGTTAAACTAGCTTGTTGGTTAATATATGATCATGGTTTCCTGATCATGAACATAGAGATGTTATTAACAACAGGATCATATCATTAGGAGAATGATGTGATGGACATACTCCTATAGATAAGCGTAGCATAAAGATCAAGTCATTTCATTAGTTCAATTGCTATATGCTTTCTGATACATAGTAACCTAATTCCTTCGACCATGAGATCATGCATATCACCTTTACCGGATGGATGCTTTGATGACATCAAACACCACACCGTAACTGGGTGGTTATAAAAGTGGCATTGAGTGTTCGGAAAGTATTGGTTGAGACACATGGATCAAGAGTGGGATTTGTCCATCCACATGACGGATAGATATACTCTGGGCCCTCTCGGTGGAATGTCATCCAATTAGCTTGCAAGCATGTGACTTGGTCACAAGGGATCACATATCACGGGAACGAGAAAAGAGTACTTGTCAGTAACGAGGTTGAACTAGGTATGCAGAGATACCGACTATCATAACCTCGGATAAGTAACATATCGTGAGACAAAGGGAAATTGGTATCGTATGTAAGTGGTTCATTCGATCGCAAAGTAATCGTAGAAATATGTGGGAGCCATATGAATTTCCAGATTCCTCTATTGGTTATTGTTCGGAGAAGTGTCTCGATCATGTCCGCATAATTCACGAACCGTAGGGAGACACACTTAAGGATTCGACGTTGTTTGAGTAGTTATGGTATTATGAGAAAGAGACCGAATGTTGTTCGGAGTCTCGGATGGGATCCGGGATATCACGAGGTGATCCAGAATGGTCCGGAGAATAAGATTCATATAAGGAAAGTCCCGTTTCGGAGTTCGGGAATGATTCCGGTGTTTTCATCGGGAATGTTCTAGAAGGTTCCGGATTGTCCGGCACTCCGGGGGGGGAGGGGTACATGAATGTGTCATTACATATTGGAATGATTGCATCATGTACTAAGTGTTCTTGCTGTCCCAAATAAAGGATTAAATTGAATCCCAAAACAGAAAAGTCAAATGTCCAGTTTGAAAGTCAAACTGCCAAAACAAGAAACTGTGGGAAACAAGCAAGAGGAGTTGGAACCAACTTGGAGGAGGAGTCCCACTCCTCCAAGCCGGCGCCAGCCCTAGGCCGAGTTGGGGAGGGACTCCCTCCCTCCCCTGGCGCGCCACCCCTCCCACCTATATAAGGAGGGGCAGGGCTCCCCTCCTAGACACACAACTTTCACCTCTAGATCTCCGGTTTAGAGCCGTTTTGGATTAGAGCTTCTAATTGCTTTAGCCAGCGGTTTAGAGCCTTCTAATTGGTTTAGAGCCTTCTAATTGGTGTGTCTAATTACTAGACCACTAATAGCCTCTCTCATAAGCTCCACCATACTCGCACCGGCTTAAGGCAAAGCCCTGCGGGATTTCCCCTCTACTTCCGGTACCACGCCGTTGTGCTGCCGGAATCGCGAGGAGAGTGCTACAACCTCCGCTGCCTGCTGGAACAAGGGAGAGGAAGGTCTTCGTCGAGTACCGAACGTGTGACCGACTGCGGGAGCGCTGCCAGAACGTGGCGCCGGAAGGATCGTCTACGCGATCTTGAGATCGGAAGTGTACGACTACATCATCCACGAGAATCTGCTCTCGTTAACCGCTTTGGAATCTTCAAGGGTAAGTTATTCCATCGACTCGTTGCTACAATCTAGTAGATAGATCTTGGCTTGTTTGTTTGTATGCGATAGAAAATTTTTGTTTTCCATGCTACGAACCCCTACAGTGGTATCAGAGCCGTGTCTATATGTAGATCTGTTGCACGAGTAGAACACAATGGTCATTGTGGGCGTTGATACTTTTATTATCGATTGCTTCTTGTGTACTTTGCATCTTGCGGTATGTTGGGATGAAGCGGCCCGGGCTAACCTTACATGACATCGTTCATGAGACTTGCTCCACGCTTAACATGCAACTTGTATTGCATAAGTGGCTTTGCGGGTGCCTGTTTCTCCTAGCATAGTATAGATCCAATTCACAACGGGTGATTAACAATACTTGTGTCAACGTTGTGGTTCATGTTCGTAAGTTAGAACGACACTTATAGAAAGCCCCAAACCACGTAAAACATGCAAAGAAAGTAGAGGCGTCTAACTTTGTTTTGCAGGGGTGTGCAGTGATGTGATATGGCCATGATTGTGATTATATTTGATGTATGCAATGTTCCTTATTGTAAGTCGGCAACCGGCAGGAGCCATATGGTTGTCTTTAATTTATGTTAAGACCCGCGTGTCTATTCAAAATAGTTGTAATAGTTGAAGCCGGTGGACGACAACCATGGAGAAGCGTCATTGACCTTGATGCAATGCCGGAGATGATGGAGATCATGTTCGTGCTTGAAGATGGAGATCGGAAGCACAAGAAGAAAGGCCATATCATATCACATATTATGAATTGCATGTGATGTTAATCCTTTATGCATCTTGTATTGCTTAGTAGACGACGGTAGCATTATAAGATGATCCCTCATGCACATGAATTTCAAGTCATAAAGTGTTCACCCTTAGTTAGCACCGTTGCTAAAGCTTGTTGTTTCGAAGCACCACGTGATGATCGGGTGTGTTAGATTCCGCAAGTGTATACAACGTGGGCAAGCCAGATTTGCTCATGCGGAAGCTAAGGTTTGATCTTGACGAGCCTAGCATGTACAGACATGGCCTCAGGAACACGGATTACCGAAAGGTAGAGCATGAGTCATATAGTAGATATGATGAACATGTTGATTGCTCGCCATTGAAGCTACATCAACTCTCGTGATGATCGGTTTTGATATGGTGGATTTGGTTCGTGTGATCACTAAAACAATGTGAGGGATATTGTTTTGAGTGGGAGTTCACCTAGATTAATTTAATTATTAATTAGAACTCAATTTATCATAAACTAAATCAAAGTGAATTTGCATAGTTGTTGTAGTCATTGGCATCCGTTTACCACCTTGCGCTTAGTTATAATTGAGATGATAGAACTATAGAATTCTGGTTAATTACTTTACGAACTGGTATCGTATTGTTTTGAAGTGTTAATCTAAAGTTTAAAAGTCCTATTGCAAACTTTCAGTAAGTTCCGGTTACTCGATGAAGTTTAATAATTGGTATTAAAACAAGAGTAACAATTCCAAAGTTAGTATATAAGTATCATGTTTGTCTCCATGATTCTTGATATTCAAAGGATTGTCTTAATATCAAGGTTATCTAGGATCTGAAAGAGTTGTTTCAGAAACCATGATGTGTGGAAGATATTGTGATATCTGAAACGAAGTTTTGGTTACAACATGATAGAGTATAATATGGCAAAGTTCATGTTCTCATATTTTGATGAGAATTTGCAAAAGGTTGGAGACACTTGTTGTCCTAATCCTCCAAAAGGTTTTGGATAGCAACATTATACTCATAATTCATCGTTATAAGCTAAAAGTAGCTTGATCATGGACGATTCCATGATAAGGTGAATATTTGATGTAGGTAAAATGTTTACTACACCAAGAGATTACTAAAGAAAGGAATTTGAAAGAACACCAAACATTTGATGATGGTGATCTACTTCAAAGTGCAAGTCCAAAGACATTGGTATTTAACTATACACGCTTTGGACTATGTGTCATATGTATGACTCCACTATTGATATTGATAGATTCTTTCAAACAGAAAAGGAAATACTGAAAGAGAATCTCATAAATATATGGCAGAAAAGAAAAGACTAGAATTGTTCAGTTTAAGTATATAGATGATATACATGTTATGGCTATATTCTTTGCTTATTAAACAATGTGGTTCTTAAGTATTTGATACTGAATTTGTTGGTATGAATCGTCATACAAAACAACAGAATTCATGAACTACAGTGGCCTAAATAATTAGCAAAAGAATATGTGATGATGTTCATCGAGAACAAATAAAGGGTTATTATGTTGCTCGTTAAACATCAAAGCTTGCCTTCAAGATTTGTTTTATCAGGTATTATGAGAACAAAAGGGTTGTTCAAATAATTGTCGTAATCCATAAGAGATGGATGATTTACAAATCTCGTTGGAGAAATCACATCCATAAAACTAGTGCTAAAAATGTCGAAAGACAAATTGATTGAAAGATCACTTAGGAAGTGACATCGCCGTTTAAATTATATTGGAAAGAAAACATGAAGAAACTCCATATGTATGGAATTTTGGAGTCTTTTGATTTTGATCAAATGACGCTTGTGAAACTATCCTAGAGATAATTAAAACTTCGTTCATAGGCCAAAAGGGAACGAAAGACTAGCTTATTGGAATTTGTACATATTGTTGTACGAAGTCCATTATGTGTAGTCAAGAGTGATGGATTTCAACTTCATATGCTTTCTCCGAAAATTTGAGTGAATATATGAATATTTACTTAATAAGGATGAAGTATGAAACATTTGAAAAGTTCAAAGACTTTCAAGATGAAGTGCAAAATCATTGTAACAAAAATATAAACAGTTTATGATAAAGATCATAAAGGAAGATATTTGAGTTACAGAGTTTAGCATAATACCTAAGATTTAAGGAATCGTTCTGTGGATTTGCATTTCCCGAAACACCATAAGAGTATGGAGCATTCGAGATATGTAATTAAACCTTGTTTGACATGGTGAGATCAAAGGTGTAATTCATAAAATTGCCATTGTATTTTAAAGATTAAAAGCTTTAGAGATTACCGTTTTTCCACTGAAAAGAGCTTCATCATAATCCGTTGAAATGACACCATATAAGGTTATGGTTTGGGATAAAACCCAGGTAGTCCTTTCTTAAACATTGGTATGCTATACATAAGAAAGATGTTTGCAACCAAAGTCGGATGAATCTGTCTTTGTTAAGTATTTCTCCATAACACCGGAGACAAAAGTGTTTGTCGCTTAGAACGTCAAGTTTCTTTAAGAAGGAATTTTTTCGTGAAAAGTTAAGTGGGAGGACAATAGAACTTTGATAAGGTTGAAAGAACCTTAGCTATATGTGCAGAGTTGCGCAACGCCGAAAAGTGTTTCGGAGGCAGCAACAATGCTCATGGCTCACGTGCCTCAAAGGTTGTGATCACGGAGATCTAAGTTCCTATTGAAACAAGTAGGTCGGGTAAACAATCAAATACCAAGATTTGAGGGTTGAATCATTATTTGAGAATAATGAACCGACTACATGCAAAGAAGCGATGATGGGCCCTGACTCCGTCAAATGGCTTGAAGCCATAAAATCCGTGATAGTTCCATACACAAGAAATCAAGTTTTGAACTTGAAGGACCCTCGAGAAAGGTGTAAGACCTTACAGTCGTGTTTGGATCTATAAAGAAATAGACATGGATGTTTTACATCTATGAAATAGTCGACATGTTGGGAAAGAGTTCACAACAATGTTCAAAGGTTGACTATGACAAGATTTGATCTTTCATAGTGATATTTGGTCTAGACGGATTAATGTAGCAACCACTACATATAATTTGTTATATGGTAGTTGAATAAACAAAACAAGTTCTTCTAATAGAATCGTTACCTAGGACATGTGCATAACACGGTCCATAGGGTTTTGTTAATTCAAAGGATGCTGAAAGCATATGCAAACTTCAATGGTTGAAGTGAGCATCGCGGAGTTGGAATCTTCACTGTAATGAAACTATTAAAGGAGTTTAAAAGTTCATTAGAGACGATGAAGATGCTTGCATTTGCAAGAAATTAAGTGGGAGCGCTAAGACATGTTTCTAATACATTATGTGGAAGACATATTGTTGATTGGAAATAATGTATCTTTTATTAACACAAGATAAGAATTTCATCCTGATGAAAGACTTAGGCAAAACCCAAATATTTGGCATCAATAGACGCTAATATGGTTGTGCCAGAAGTACATAGACGAGATATTGAATGAGTTCAATATAGAAACTACAAGAAAGGTTCTTGTCGCACAGAAAGGATTGAATGAGTTCAATATTGATGATATATTCAAGTGTATTGACATTTGGTAAAATGAAACAAATAATCAAGTATAGATTGATACTTGATGTATGAAATCACAAAGAGTATTTATATCAATCATACTGTGATATGTACAAATCCAGATATGTCCTATGTTCTAAATGTTGTGAGCATATACCAGAATGATTCGTAAGATGATCATTGGACAATAGTAAGGATATTCTTATGATCTTTTGGAAGAACTAAGAATATATTATTTGTAGAAGTGACAAATAGATGGTTAGTTCATTGTAAAAGTACTACATTGATACTAGTTTTGTCACAAAGTGCAAATTAAGTTTATCTCAATCTAAACTAAGGGTGGCACAATATAGTGGAAAGTGAGTTCCATAATGGATTTGGATGAGTTCCAAAGTTAAGACATTGTGACAGATACTACAACAAAAGGCTAAGTATATGACTGCTATTTTAGCAGCAAAAGAGGGCATTTGTGTCAAGTAGTTTGTTATCAAACTAGGTGTAGTTCACTGTGGGATAATACTATGAAGATATATTGTACGACAATATTATCAACATGTTTTAACCCCAAAGAACTAAAGGTCACACCAAAGGACCAAATTTATACGAAGCCATCTCATTAGAGAATGAGTGATGCGTAGAGACGCAAATACATGCAATTACACACGGACCTGGAAGTGTCAGATCCGGAGATCAGTTGACCACTAGCAATCGTGTACATACAACACCGGAAAGCCATAGGTGTTGAATACACAAAGGTTTGAAACTAGATTATTGACTCTAGTGCAAGTGGGAGACTGTTGGAGATATGCCCAAGAGGCAATAATAAAGTGGGTTATTATCATATCTTCGTACTTATGATAAATGTTTACATACCATGCTATAATTGTATTAACAGGAAACATTAATACTTGTGTGATTTGTAAACTAAAATAAGAGTCCCTAGTGAAGCCTCTTGTTAAACTAGCTTGTTGGTTAATATATGATCATGGTTTCCTGATCATGAACATAGAGATGTTATTAACAACAGGATCATATCATTAGGAGAATGATGTGATGGACATACTCCTATAGATAAGCGTAGCATAAAGATCAAGTCATTTCATTAGTTCAATTGCTATATGCTTTCTGATACATAGTAACCTAATTCCTTCGACCATGAGATCATGCATATCACCTTTACCGGATGGATGCTTTGATGACATCAAACACCACACCGTAACTGGGTGGTTATAAAAGTGGCATTGAGTGTTCGGAAAGTATTGGTTGAGACACATGGATCAAGAGTGGGATTTGTCCATCCACATGACGGATAGATATACTCTGGGCCCTCTCGGTGGAATGTCATCCAATTAGCTTGCAAGCATGTGACTTGGTCACAAGGGATCACATATCACGGGAACGAGAAAAGAGTACTTGTCAGTAACGAGGTTGAACTAGGTATGCAGAGATACCGACTATCATAACCTCGGATAAGTAACATATCGTGAGACAAAGGGAAATTGGTATCGTATGTAAGTGGTTCATTCGATCGCAAAGTAATCGTAGAAATATGTGGGAGCCATATGAATTTCCAGATTCCTCTATTGGTTATTGTTCGGAGAAGTGTCTCGATCATGTCCGCATAATTCACGAACCGTAGGGAGACACACTTAAGGATTCGACGTTGTTTGAGTAGTTATGGTATTATGAGAAAGAGACCGAATGTTGTTCGGAGTCTCGGATGGGATCCGGGATATCACGAGGTGATCCGGAATGGTCCGGAGAATAAGATTCATATAAGGAAAGTCCCGTTTCGGAGTTCGGGAATGATTCCGGTGTTTTCATCGGGAATGTTCTAGAAGGTTCCGGATTGTCCGGCACTCCGGGGGGGGAGGGGTACATGAATGTGTCATTACATATTGGAATGATTGCATCATGTACTAAGTGTTCTTGCTGTCCCAAATAAAGGATTAAATTGAATCCCAAAACAGAAAAGTCAAATGTCCAGTTTGAAAGTCAAACTGCCAAAACAAGAAACTGTGGGAAACAAGCAAGAGGAGTTGGAACCAACTTGGAGGAGGAGTCCCACTCCTCCAAGCCGGCGCCAGCCCTAGGCCGAGTTGGGGAGGGACTCCCTCCCTCCCCTGGCGCGCCACCCCTCCCACCTATATAAGGAGGGGCAGGGCTCCCCTCCTAGACACACAACTTTCACCTCTAGATCTCCGGTTTAGAGCCGTTTTGGATTAGAGCTTCTAATTGCTTTAGCCAGCGGTTTAGAGCCTTCTAATTGGTTTAGAGCCTTCTAATTGGTGTGTCTAATTACTAGACCACTAATAGCCTCTCTCATAAGCTCCACCATACTCGCACCGGCTTAAGGCGAAGCCCTGCGGGATTTCCCCTCTACTTCCGGTACCACGCCGTTGTGCTGCCGGAATCGCGAGGAGAGTGCTACAACCTCCGCTGCCTGCTGGAACAAGGGAGAGGAAGGTCTTCGTCGAGTACCGAACGTGTGACCGACTGCGGGAGCGCTGCCAGAACGTGGCGCCGGAAGGATCGTCTACGCGATCTTGAGATCGGAAGTGTACGACTACATCATCCACGAGAATCTGCTCTCGTTAACCGCTTTGGAATCTTCAAGGGTAAGTTATTCCATCGACTCGTTGCTACAATCTAGTAGATAGATCTTGGCTTGTTTGTTTGTATGCGATAGAAAATTTTTGTTTTCCATGCTACGAACCCCTACAAGAAGCACACTAAGAACACTAGGTACACAAAGGAAGATTTTATTGCTAATAAACATGGTAAAGAGAGAGAACCTTGGGTGCAGAAAACTATGCCTTTTCCTGGTAAGAAACACAAGTCAAAGGAGGAAGAACAATACAACAAGTTTTGTGAGTGGATGAAACCTTTATTCTTGCAAATTCCTTTGACTGATGCTATTAAGTTGCCTCCTTATTCAAAGTATATGGCGAATATTGTCTCTAATAAAAGGAAGATTCCTAATGAGGAGATTTATACTTTGCTTGCTAATTACTCCTTCAATGGTAAGGTTCCAAAGAAACTTGGTGATCTAGGTATACCAACTATTCCTTGCTCTATTAAGAATAATTATGTAACTGCTTTATGTGATTTGGGAGCTGGAGTTAGTGTTATGCCTTTTTCTCTCTATAAGAGACTCCAACTAGAAAAGTTGATACCAACTGATATATCTTTGCAAATGGCTGATAAGTTAACTACTATTCCTGTTGGTATATGTGAGGATGTTCCTGTTCAAGTAGCTCATAATTGCATGGTCTTAACTGATTTTGTTGTGCTTGAAATGCCTGAAGAAGATAATATGCCTATTATTCTCGGGAGACCTTTCCTTAATACTGTAGGTGTTGTCATCAATTGCAATCAAGGAAAATTAACATTCAATATTAATGACAAAGAGCACACTGTCTATTTCCCCAAGAAGGTTGTTAAGAGCTATTGCCTGAATTCTATTGAAAATATTGAGAGCATCAAGGTTGGAGAAATATATTGTCCCATTCCATAAGAAAATTTTGAAACTATTATGATTGGGACCATAGCTATCAAGTATGAGGTAACATAATCACCTTGTGGAATGCAAAGTTTTGTTTCATATAAGATTGTTTTGGTAACAAGACTTGATCAACCTTGTTAACAAAAGGATTTTAATGAACAAAGTAACGTTTCCACTGTGGTTATACTTGCTTTCTTTTACTTTTCTCCTTCCTAGTCTTTGATTTAGCTTTAGTCTTGCTAGTTGTTTGCTTGTTTGAGTTTCTTAGAGCTCCTATAGTTTGGCTTTTGGTTTTCTTTTGCTTCTTCTGAAAAAACTGTTTATGCGAGAAAATAAATTTTCATACCCTAAAAATTGGACAAAAATAAAGTTTCCCGAAAAATCTCAGAAAATTCAAAATAAATTTTTCCTTGAAAAAAGGGGAGAGAGGAACCTGAGGTGACCCAGGGGGCCACCCCAGGACACCACACCTGTGGTAGGCGCGGGCCCACCACTAGCGGCGCCTGGGGGGGGGGGGGGTCTGGCCCACCCGGCCCCTCCAGGCTGCCTCCTCAAAGCCATCTTCTATCTCTCTCCCGAAAAACACCGAAAAACTTTCTCAAGCTCGAGTTCTTGCTGTTCTTGCTCGCGATTTTCGATCTCCTTGTTCAGCCCATCTCAAGTGCTGATTTTTGGAGGGATTGCTCCTTGGTACGTGCCTCCTCCACTTGACCAATTAGATTTGTGATTGGTAGATTGTATCTTGAGTATTTTGCTGATATAGGTGACAGGTTGTTTGAGCTTGCATGCTTGTTCTATGCTTAGAAACTTTGTTTTGATGCATGTGTAGTCCTATAGCAAGTTCCTATAGTAGTTGCTCATCATTTATCAACTTAGAAATCACTTGGTTTGATGATTGTTTAAAATCTCAGAAAAGTGAAGTCATGGACCACCACACATTTGGTGATATATTTGAGAGTGATGCACCTAGAAGGGCAAGGCTTCCAAGGCCATCTACCAGTACTAGACCCTCATACAATGAGGATCTCATCACTCCGCAATTTGGTGACGAGGGATATGAAGGGGATGCGCACCCCTCCACCTTTCCTTGCCAAACTTTCTTGCAAGCTGCTAGGATTCTTACTGATTTTATGACTTTGGTGCAGAGGGTTGTACTAACAAGTTACATGCAGGATGAGAGTGCACAATATGCCTTGCTTACTAAAACATTTGTGGAGAGTTTCTACTTTACTAATAGTATGTTCAAGCCTTCTGTGTCTTTCAAAATTTATGACAGGGCTCATTCTATGACACTGAAGAAATTTTGCAAGGCCCTGGTGAAATGGATCGTATGGGCACCTAGAGGGGGGGGGGGTGAATAGGTGCTAACCAATTTTTAATACTTTTTCCAATTTTAGGCTTTACACAAAGTAAATTCTCTAGATATGCAACTACGAGAATTTCCCTATGTGAAACCCTAACTACTAAGCACGTAAAGGAGGAGCGAGGAAACCGTAGTGGAGCACGCGGAGACACAGGGATTTGTTTTACCGCAGTTCCTTCCTTGTTAAGGGAAGTACATCTGCGTTGGAGGGGTGGGCGGTTCTAAGACCACCACGCCACAATAGGCCTCACCCTATTCTCCGATGGATCTCGCCACGAGAGGCCTGATCCACCTTCTCCACTATTGGATCCCTTCGAGGCGGGAACCGGTGCCTTTTACAATACTATCGGGGCACACACCCACAACCGAATTGGGGGCTCCCGGGATGACAACAAGCTGTCACAAAAACAAGGTTTATCAATATAAACGAAAACAAGGATCTAGATCTTTGCAAGAAATACTAGATCGAAGGTTCTCCAAATGAATGGAGAGGAGATGAAGCGCTTGATTGCTGATGATGAAGGTCGAGTTCTCCTCCTTCGTTTCCCAAAGGGACGGGGCCTTTGGATGGATCTAGGTGGAGCACTATTGTATGAACTTTTGAGATCTGATCTGTTCTTTTTCGAGATGAATCAAGCGGTCTGACAGGAGGGGGAAGGCTGGTTTAAATACCCCCTCCCCAGATCTGGCCGTTGCTCAATTTTGGGGGCGGATTATCCGCCCCCCACTTGGGGCGGATTATCCGCCCCCTGGGAAAATTCCGGCCCAAGGGCGGACTCTCCGGGGGAAACTCCGCCCCCCTCTCTGGGAGTTGCGCCTTGGGAAGCTTGGAGAAAACTTGGGGGGCGGATTATCCGGCCCCCTCCTGGGGCGGATTATCCGGCGTAGCCGGAAAGTCCGGCCAAAACTCCGCCCCCCTCTCTGGGGCTTGCGCCTTGGCGAAGAGCAGGAGGGGCGGATTATCCGCCCCCCCGGGGGGCGGATTATCCGGCATGGCCGGAAAATCCGGCCAATGTTCCGCCCCCCCTTCTGGGGCTTGCGCCTTGGCGAAGAGCAGGAGGGGCGGATTATCCGCCCCCCTGGGGGGCGGATTATCCGGCCTGGCCGGAAAATCCGGCCAATGTTCCGCCCCCCCCTTCTGGGGCTTGCGCAGGCTTGAGCAGAGGGCGGGGCGGATTATCCGCCCCTGGTGGGGCCGGATTATCCGCCCCCAAAGGTAGATTTCTGAGCTGCAACACCTCAACACACATTAAATGATCCTTGGTATTGTTATCTAACACACAAAACACTAGGGATTAAGAAATGTTCTTTCAATCTCCCCCTTTTTGGTGTTAGATGACAATACTAGGATTTGCAGTGAAAAACGGCAAGTGCCACTTTAGATAATGAAAGACGCTCCCCCTAGATGTGTGCATACTTAAGATTTGCATTTGAATACAAATACACACACTAGGTAGAGCACTACTTTAAGGTTTGGTGAAAGAAAGTCATACCACCGGAATATATATCCATGACATACATAGAAAATTCCATGAATCCATATGTCATCAAATATGCTCCATAATCCATAATTCCAGAATTCCATGGGGTCCATGATAGATAAATCCAGAAATCTATGAATACCAAACATAGTACCAAACTGTGGAGTACGACATAGTCTTACACAAACAACCACAAATATCAAACAAGTTCACGCTAGAAAAGGCACAAGCAAGCAAATAAAAACGACTAAAAACGAAGAGCTTGTGCCCGACCCTTGCAAATCCACGTGACCTACTAGAACTACTTCTCCCCCTTTGGCATCGAAACGCCAAAAAGGAAGAAGAGCGATGCTAACGCCCCTGGAGATCACTCCACCTCATCCTCGTCGTAGTCATCCTCGTCCCCTTCCTCTTCACCATACTCATCATCATCGTCATCAGCGGGAGGAGTGGGTGCCCTTGGTGGAGGGGGAAAGAGACAACTCTCGAGCTCGCCATAGTTGATCCCTGAAGTGTTCCACTGAGCGTACGGATCCGGAGCAGTGGGAGGAGGTGGATGGCCAGTGGCACCTGAGACATGGTGGAGGATAAGCTGCTGCGTGTGATCCCTCTCATGATCCCTGCGGTACTCCTCATGTTGGCCCTTGTGAATGTCAATACCCATGCAAAGAATGTTCCGCTCGAACCAATTAAGCTGCTTGACCTCACGTGCCATTGGGGACACCGTGGAGCGACGACCACTAGCCCGAGCATCACGCATGAAGGACTCCGGGGCAGTGGAGGGGTGATGAGTCTTCTGAGCCTTGTTGTATATTTTCTTGGGCTTATGAACACCATCCAAAGCAGTTCCAAAGTCTTCAAGGGGTAGCATATGCTTGATCAGCATCATAATGAACGGAGCATAAGGAATGGACAGCCGGTTGATCATAGCATCTGTCATCTCATGAAAAATATAGTCCATGAAATCCAGTTTGTAACCAGTGGCTGATCCAGAGTTAGTGGCACACTCGTGAGCGAACGCAAGGAGAGGAACAAGGTGGCCACGGATCCTGTCATTGTTGCCACCACTCGGTGCGATGCAGTCCCGAAACATGCCAACAAGAACGGCATACAAGGGAGAGAGACCAGCGAAAGTACCAGCAACACCATCAGGAGAAAGACAGGGAGCCAGAGCAGTGTCCTTGGATGGCTTCAAGGGAGTAATGATGCGGTGACCAGCAGGAGTGTCACGGCCATGGAATGCATACCCAAGAACCTGCCCAAAAGTGCGAAAGTCTGACTGAAGCATGGTAGTCCCGGTCATCCACTTCATAGTGCGGCGCTCATCACCGCGGATCACAAGAGTAGAGAAAAACTGTCGCACCACAGAAGAGTCATAATCGCACTGAATGGTCATGAGGTGGTGAAGCCCCATCTTATTGGTCACATCCAATGCCTCAATGAGCCTAGCCTTGGATTGAGCCGCAGTCAAGTTGATGGGACGCATGGGGCGAATCTTGAGAGAAGCATAAACATCATCATGGATAGCCCGAAAGTGAGCATTCCAAAACATACTGTCCTCGGGTTGTCCATCACTGTCAATATCATCATAGTAGTCTGTCTGGCGAATGGTGGCATACTGAATGCTGTCCATAGACTTGTAATTGGGCCGAGACTGTTTGCCCTTGCGAGAAGCGGTTCGCTTAGTTTTCTTACTTGCCTCAGCCATCCTTGCAGCCTCTCGAGCTGCCCTGTGGACCTCTGTTTCGTCAATAAACGTCCCTTCTGCAGTGGGTTTGAGGTAACGAGGACGGGGACGACGGACGAAGGTCTTGGTCGGCTTGGAACCACCTGTGAAAAGCATTGAGAGAGGTAGCAAGGAGATGAGCACACACACAAGTCCAGGATAAAGAAAACATGGAGAAGGAGTAACAATGCAACCCCATGACCAATGATGTGCATGAGCAGAATCTGAACCAAAACAGACCAGAGAGTAATTCTCCAGGCCGGATTATCCGGCCCTGGCAGGGGCGGATAATCCGCCCCTCGCAAAAATATTCTGGGTTGGCTCAGATCTATCATGGCAAAACAGATCGAGTACTAGGGTTGCAAGGCTACTGATTCTAGCATGTAGGAAACAACACCAAGAACCTTCTACAACGAGATTTCCACCAAAAAACAACATCCCATACAAAAGGGTAGAGATGAGGGAGTTACCCTCACTCATTGGAGGAAAATCGCGGAGGAGAAGATACCCGGAGGCGAGGTGAAGAAGATCCGGGGAGAGCCCGGAGAATCCGGTGGTCAAATCGACTCCGGGAGAGGCGGATGCTCCGGCGGCGGCTGGGGGCAGAGGTAGGGTTGGGGGAGGACTGGCTGCTCTGTTTGAGTCTGCCCTCCCCGACCCAGCCTATAAGGGGCTGATTTCGCCCGGGGCGGATAATCCGCCCCCCACTTAGGGCGGATAATCCGCCCCCCCCCAGACATTCTGGAAACAGAATCAGGCCAGAGCACCCTATCAAATCTCTCGATGGTGTTTTAGAGGACTTGTGTGCAAGAATAGATGGTTCAAGGAGGGAGGGAAAGGCTTGGGATGAGAGAATCAAACTGAGATGGTACTACACACCCAAATTTGCAAGAATCAAATCAATCAAAAGCCAAATTTGAGTGTGTTTTCCATAAGAACAAAAGGTATGCAAGAAAATCCAACGAGACCCATGAAAAACCAACTCTTCTCGAGGAAGAGGGCGGTGGCCGAAGCCACCATGTTGGAGCGCATGGCATGACACCGCGAAGATGTATCTTGAGTTCAAAACCAATGCTCATCGATGACCCACATATCACAAAATGATATTAAGGGAAATGATTTGACTTGCTTTCGGCATGATGGGGGGAGGGTTGGCCCAATCAATTAGGACCACACTCCCCCTATGTCGATGCCCACATCTAAACCAAATACATGAATAAGAGCAGGTGAGTGTGCAAGAATGGTCAAGCCAAGCTCCTTGAATCTACGATATTTAGCTCATTCCGCAAATAACAAAATCTTGCTTCATCGAGGGGCTTCGTGAAAATATCAGCAAGTTGGTTCTTCGTGCTTACAAATGACAGAGCAATATCTCCACGAGCAACATGATCCCTAATAAAGTGGTTGCGAATCTCTATATGTTTTGTTCTTGTATGCTGCACAGGATTGTAAGCAATTTTGATAGCACTTTCATTGTCGCATAAAAGAGGCACTTTGTCACAATTGACACCATATTCCTTTAAAGTTTGCCTCATCCATAACAATTGAGTACATGCACTTGCAGCAGCAACATATTCAGCTTCGGCGGTTGAGAGTGAAATACAATTCTGTTTCTTTGATGACCAACATACTAGAGACCTGCCCAAGAATTGGCATGCACCAGAGGTTGATTTCCTATCATCTTTGTCACCAGCCCAATCTGAATCGGTGTAACCACATAGAGAGAAACTTGAACCCTTGGGATACCATAACCCAAAATTTGGGGAATGAACCAAATATCGGAAGATTCGCTTGACCGCCACTAAGTGGCTGTCTTTAGGAGCGGCTTGGTACCTTGCACACACTCCTACACTTAACAAGATATCGGGCCTAGATGCGCAGAGGTAAAGGAGAGAGCCGATCATGGATCGGTATACCTTTTGATCCACATCTTTACCCTTGGGATCGAGCTCAAGATGACACTTTGTTTGCATTGGGGTAGCAACGCCATTGAGATCCATCATCTTGAACCTTTTGAGCATGTCTTGGATGTATTTAGCTTGATTAATAAAGGTTCCCTCTCTAAGTTGTTTGATTTCAAAGCCAAGAAAGAACCTGAGCTCACCCATCATGGACATCTCAAACCTGTCAGTCATAAGCTTTGAAAATTCATCGTTAAAAGCTTGGTTAGTAGAGCCAAAAATAATGTCATCTACATAGAGTTGGCATACAAAAAGCTCCCCATTGACCTTCTTAGTAAAAAGAGTGGGATCGATTTGCCCAACTTCGAATCCACGGTCTATCAAAAGCTCTTTAAGGTGCTCATACCACGCACGTGGGGCTTGTTTAAGGCCATAGAGCGCCTTATCGAGTGTGTAGACATGGTTCGGAAATTTGGGATCCTCAAACCCCGGGGGCTGCTTAACGTATACTAACTCATGTAGAGGACCATTGAGGAAAGCGCTCTTAACATCCATTTGTTGTAACTTAAAATTATGATGAGCTGCATATGCAAGAAGGATACGGATGGACTCAAGGCGAGCCACTGGAGCATATGTCTCGCCAAAATCAATTCCTTCTACTTGAGAGAATCCTTGAGCCACGAGTTGTGCTTTATTCCTCACAACAATGCCATTTTCATCTTGCTTGTTCTTGAAGATCCACTTGGTGCCGATAACATTGCGGCAATCCTTTGGCTTTTCTACGAGCTTCCACACTTTGTTGCGTTCGAAGTTGTTTAATTCTTCATGCATTGCAACAACCCAATCGGAGTCTTCAAGAGCATCAAAAACCTTCTTTGGTTCAACCATGGAAATGTGAGCTTGATGATCACAGAAGCTAGCAAGCTCTCTTCGAGTGGATACCCTTCGTCGTAGATCACCAACTACCTTGTCAAGAGTGTGACCTCTTAGTTCAAGGTTGCGATCCGCCCGAGCCTTGCGACGAGCCTCAATATCCTTATTATTTCTTGAAGGAGTGGATTCAATTGTTGTATCCTTGTCTTGATTACTGCAGTGCCCTTGATCTTGGTCACCAGTACTGCCAGAAGATTGTTGCTGAGCATTTTCTTCAGGGCCGGATAATCCGCCCCTTGGAGGGGCCGGACTATCCGGCCTGGGAGGTGAAGTACCAGAACCATCTTCCTGAGAAAGCCTGACTGGAGTTAGAGAGCCATGGCCGGATAATCCGCCCCTGGGGGCCGGAAAATCCGGCCTGGGAGCTTCAGAGGTGTTGATTTCTCCTTCGGATCCCCTCGTGCAAGTTGGAGTGCCAGGGGCGGATTGTCCGCCCCTTGGGGGGGCGGATAATCCGGCCTGGGATTACCATCTTGTCCAGGAGACTGATGATCTTCAGCAGGTTGCGGTGTTGGTGCAGAGTTTTCTCCAACAGTAGGAGCTTGTTGATCTTGTGAAGATGAGGGCTCCACTTGAGTGGAGAATTGTCCTTCCCGATCCGCCACAAGGGGTTCCTCAATGGGGCGGAAAAATCCCACGCCCATTCTTCTTATGGCATCTTGGGGTATTTCAACATCTGCATCACAAACATCAACTTGCCCTACAAAGGAGCCGTTATTTTCATCGAACTCCACACTACAAGATTCTACAACAATCCCAGTGAGCTTGTTGTAGACTCTATAAGTGTGGGATTCGGCACCGTAACCAACAAAAATGCCTTCTAAAGCCTTGGATTCAAATTTTGACAAACGGACACCTTTAATAAGAAAGAAACACTTACACCCGAATACCCTGAAGTATGAGATGTTGGGTTTGTTGCCGGTAAGTATTTCATATGGGGTCTTGTCCAAGATCTTCCGAAGGTAAAGCCGGTTTGATGAGTGACAAGCGGTGGATATGGCTTCAGCCCAAAAATTATAAGGAGACTTAAATTCAGCTAGCATAGATCTTTCCATATCCATCAAAGTCCGGTTCTTCCTCTCGGCTACACCATTTTGTTGAGGGGTGTACGCAGCGGAATATTGGTGTCTAATCCCCTCTTCGCTAAGAAACTCGTTTAAAGTGTAGTTCTTGAATTCTGTGCCATTGTCACTTCTAATTGCCAATATGGGAACATTGTGTTGTCGTTCAACCTCATTGGCAAAGTCGATGACAGTTTGTTGAGTCTCACTTTTCAGCTTGAAGAAATATACCCATGTATATCTTGAGTAATCATCGACGATGACCAAGCAATATTTCTTCCCACCAAGACTTGCATGAGAAGGAGGTCCAAATAGGTCCACATGGAGTAATTCCAAGATCCTCTTCGATGACACAATAGTCTTCCTCTTGTGGGGAGAATCATGCATTTTTCCTTCAACACAGGCCCTGCAAACACGATCTTTGGCAAAAGAGACATTGTCTTTTAGTCCAAGAATGTGGCCACCCTTTTGGAGACTTTGCAAAGTTCTCATGTTGACATGGGCTAAACGGCGATGCCATAGCCAGCCCACGTCGGCCTTTCTGAATAGACACATCGGACCCGAAGTGGTTTTCCCCGAGAAGTCCACCACATACAGGTCATTTTCGACGTATCCAACGAAAGCGACCTTTAGAGACTTGCTCCATAAGAGTACCACCAAATCATCATCGATAAAAACAGCAAAACCCATCTTGCCAAGGGCACGAACAGAAAGAAGATTATAGCCAAGGGTCTCAACAAGCATGACGTCCACGAGAGAGATATCGTGGGCAACCACAACCTTGCCAAGACCCAATACCTGAGATTTAGACTTATCACCATAGGAGACTGTGATATTATCAAGATTTGGACGCATCTCCATGATGATCTCCTTGCTTCCGGTCATATGACTAGTGCAGCCACTATCCAGCACCCATTTCGACCCACCGGAAGCATAGCCCTGCAAGAAAATTACTTCTTGGTTTTAGGTACCCATTTTTCAATGGGTCCTTTCATGTTAGTAACAAGGGTCTTTGGGACCCAAATAGACCAAGCAATAAATTCATCAAAAGGACCAACATAATAAGCATAAACATCGCCATAATCATCACAAAAGAGTTCATAATTCGGATTGTGAGACCCTGCAAAACCAATATTATTAGTCTTGTCTTTTGTGACAACCTTCTCAGCCGTGCTTGTCTTTAATTGCACATTCTTGGTCTTGTTCTTCTTGGTTTTCTTCTTCTTGGACTTGGTGACATACCCAAGTCCCTCTCTACCATGATTTGACCTTTGCTTGTCAAGGACTTCATCAAGCACACCTTTGTCCTTTGTAGTGGTGTCCTTGATCACTCCTTTCTCCACATTAGCATTTTCCTTGTTACTATATGTTGAGTTGGACGAGCTAGGAGTATCATATATGGCTAATCGACTTTGAAGTTGATCATGTGACTCATTGAGGATAGAGAACTCGTTTTTCAATGCCTTGTGAGCATTGTCAAGTTTCTCCAATTCCTCGGAGAGTCTATCATGAGCAGCCCCAAAGTCAATTCTTTCCTTCTTTAACTTCTTTGCCTTGGTGACCGCATTGTCACGTTCCTTAACGAGTTTAGTCACAATTTCTTCATGTGACTCTTCCATAGACTCAAGCCTCTCTTCAAGAGAGACCCGAGCTTCTTCTTCTTCTTCAAGAGCATTTTTTAGGGATGCAATTTCCATTGCATCCTCCCTTTCAATTCTGCCCTTTTCTTCGAGGAGTGCTTCGTTTTGGGCCAACTGATCCATAAGAGCCTCAAAACGAACTTTGTGCTCACCTTGCAAGTTAGTATAGAAATAATCCAAGGCAATAATCTCTTCTTTAACCTTAAGACTAGTAGGATCATCCATGTCTATCATAGCCTTGGGAAAAGAAGAGTTAGGAGCAGTTACCTCGGAGCTTCTTGCCATGAGACAAGTAGGATTCTTGTTGATGATGTTTTCGTTTGGAGAGTCGAAGAGTGATGTTGATGTAGATGTGGTGGCTATAGCAGCCACCTCTTGAGAGCTATCGTCCTCGTCCTCATCTTCACTCCCCGATGAATATTCTTCTTGAGCTACTAGAACAATCTTTGGTTGCTTCTTGAAAGGAGCATTTTTCTTTACAAACTGTTTCTTACGTGGAGCTTTTGATTTGTCCTTGAAAATGAGTCTTCCTCCATTATCCTCTCTACTTTGATATGGACACTCAGCTACGAAGTGCAACCGGTCACCACAATTGAAGCAAGTTCTCAGCTTGGGACCATTTTCTTTTCTTCCATAGGCTCCACTTTTGCGATCTAGTTCAGCTTTAGCCTTGGCTGGATCTTTCCAAAAGTTTCTTGCATAAAGAGCCAAGTATTGTCCGTGAATCCTTTTTATATCTTCGGGACAGTCCAGGCCTTCTACCGCATATTCATTATGATCAACCACACTAGTCTTCAAAGCCATGTTTACCCCCTTTTGCATCCCCATAGCTCGAGCACGAGCATCTTCGGCATTCTTGGCAGCCACTTTGAATGCGGCCATTTCTTGCATTACCTCGTTGGATGACATGAGGTGATAATTATGCCTACCTTGGAGACTTTTCAAATCTGTGGGCTCAAATGGCATAAGAGCACTGACATACTTGCGCTTGATCCAAGCATCATCAACATACGCCGCGCCGTGGTTTCTGAAGGTAGTAGCTATTGCCTTTAGCCTCCTATACATGTCCTCGTGGTCTTCTCCATCCAGCATATAGAATCCTTCAGCTTCATTGCTCAAGGCATCATATCTGTTCCTTCTCATACTTTCATTTCCGATGAAGAGCTCGGTGAGAGCATCCCACGCTTCTTTAGCTGTGCTAAGATGCTGAATGTGTGGCATGTCTTTATCTCCCACACCAAGCTGTATCATGTGTAGGGCCGTAGCATTGAGTTGGCTATCGACCACTTCTCTCCTTGTGAGATTGTTAGGATTTCCCACGTGAAGACCATTTTCGATGATCTTCCACAACTCTATGGAGGAACTGCACACATGAGATTTCATCAAAAATTGCCATTGAGAGAAAGTAGAAGCTGACAATTTGGGTGGATCACCCCTATTATGTATATGAGGGTGAGGAATAGGTGGATCAGGAGAATACACATGAGAAACCTCATTGTATCCATCCTTACCGCTATCCTTTTTCGAGGAGGAGCTCTTACTTGTATCATCACCTACCACTTCGTTCTCTTTGGAAACAGTTTTACCCGTTTCCTTGGATTGCGGAGTGGTATCCTCAGAGTTAGATGGAGGTGATGCTGCGGATGTGGAGAGACGCATTATCAATTGACGCATCTCTTCCATCTTAGCCTCCATAGAACTCACCAAGGTTGTTTCCAACGTCTTGAGATCGTTCATGGTGACTACCTCCGGAGCATCACTCCCATCTCCCTTGGAACCCATACTTCTCTTAGGCTGTTAAGCCCGAAATAAGAGCCGAGGCTCTGATACCAATTGAAATGGATCGTATGGGCACCTAGAGGGGGGGTGAATAGGTGCTAACCAATTTTTAATACTTTTTCCAATTTTAGGCTTTACACAAAGTAAATTCTCTAGATATGCAACTACGAGAATTTCCCTATATGAAACCCTAACTACTAAGCACGTAAAGGAGGAGCGAGGAAACCGTAGTGGAGCACGCGGAGACACAGGGATTTGTTTTACCGCAGTTCCTTCCTTGTTAAGGGAAGTACATCTGCGTTGGAGGGGTGGGCGGTTCTAAGACCACCACGCCACAATAGGCCTCACCCTATTCTCCGATGGATCTCGCCACGAGAGGCCTGATCCACCTTCTCCACTATTGGATCCCTTCGAGGCGGGAACCGGTGCCTTTTACAATACTATCGGGGCACACACCCACAACCGAATTGGGGGCTCCCGGGATGACAACAAGCTGTCACAAAAACAAGGTTTATCAATATAAACGAAAACAAGGATCTAGATCTTTGCAAGAAATACTAGATCGAAGGTTCTCCAAATGAATGGAGAGGAGATGAAGCACTTGATTGCTGATGATGAAGGTCGAGTTCTCCTCCTTCGATTCCCAAAGGGACGGGGCCTTTGGATGGATCTAGGTGGAGCACTATTGTATGAACTTTTGAGATCTGATCTGTTCTTTTTCGAGATGAATCAAGCGGTCTGACAGGAGGGGGAAGGCTGGTTTAAATACCCCCTCCCTAGATCTGGCCGTTGCTCAATTTTGGGGGCGGATTATCCGCCCCCCACTTGGGGCGGATTATCCGCCCCCTGGGAAAATTCCGGCCCAAGGGCGGACTCTCCGGGGGAAACTCCGCCCCTCTCTCTGGGGCTTGCGCCTTGGGAAGCTTGGAGAAAACTTGGGGGGCGGATTATCCGGCCCCCTCCTGGGGCGGATTATCCGGCGTAGCCGGAAAGTCCGGCCAAAACTCCGCCCCCCTCTCTGGGGCTTGCGCCTTGGCGAAGAGCAGGAGGGGCGGATTATCCGCCCCCCCGGGGGGAGGATTATCCGGCATGGCCGGAAAATCCGGCCAATGTTCCGCCCCCCCTTCTGGGGCTTGCGCCTTGGCGAAGAGCAGGAGGGGCGGATTATCCGCACCCCTGGGGGGCGGATTATCCGGCCTGGCCGGAAAATCCGGCCAATGTTCCGCCCCCCCTTCTGGGGCTTGCGCAGGCTTGAGCAGAGGGAGGGGCGGATTATCCGCCCCTGGTGGGGACGGATTATCCGCCCCCAAAGGTAGATTTCTGAGCTGCAACACTTCAACACACATTAAATGATCCTTGGTATTGTTATCTAACACACAAAACACTAGGGATTAAGAAATGTTCTTTCACCTGGGACTTGGTACAACTGGGTCATCAAAGAAGATTCAAGATCTACCCGCTGATTTGTTAGAGCTTTACCGAGGAATAACCAATAATGATGACCGTAGAGCTCAGCGAGGGAAGATAAAGAACATTCAACTTCCAGCCATCTGGTATTTTGCCTACTATCTTGCCACCAGTGTTCTTGGTAGGGAGAACACTAGTAACATTTCCAACTATCAATTGGCCTTCTTAGATGCTGCACTCAACAATGAGGATAAGTATAATCTTGGTTCCCTCATTGCTCATCGCCTAGCTGCTACATAACCCATTTATGGGGGAATTATTGCTACTTGTATTGCTGCTGCCTTGGACATTGCTGTTGATCCACATGATACAGTTTTGGCTCCCTAGAGGCTTGATCTTGCTACCATGAAGGCGCACCACTTTGTCACCACTAGCTCTACTCTTGAGAACTTGGTTTATAGAATGTTGTTTACTGATAGGGAAGAGAGAGAGATCCATCTACCCCAAACCACTTTGTCCATTATTTCTCAGGGACCTTGGTCACACTCGAAGGCGGAGATGGACGACAACCTATGTTTTCTTAAATTCCATGGGCACTATCACGAGGAAGCACCATCATACGACCCCCTGTGTACTACACAGGGGAGGCCTCGAGCTCATACCAGGACGAGGGAGCTTCCTCGACATACTACGGAGGTGCATCTACTTGGGCACCATGGGATTGAGCCCCACTTAGGCCAAAAGCCTAAGCTTGGTGGGAGGTATACCGACGTTGCACTCATATATATATCATGTTTGGTCGGTTCTTTGTATATCCATTGTTTTCGCTTTCTTTTTGGCTTTTGTTGCTTCTTTCTAAAAACCCAAAAATACCAAAAATATTTTCGTTGTTTCTCTTGGTTTGTTTATTTGTTTTGGTTTGCCTTAAAAGAAAAATCCAAAAAGATTTTGCTTTCTTTGGTTTGCTTTGTTTTTCTTTGGTTTTTCTTTGTTTGCTTGTTTCTAAAAAAAATCGAAAACACCAAAAATATTTGTTGTTCTTCTTTGGTTTTGTGAGTTCTTTGCAGGGCTCAACCGTCCTCAGTGGATTTTGGTTTCATGTTAATATGCAAGTCACACAAGTGAAGGGAAATAATGAATATTAAGACAACTGGAGGTGTGGTAAGAGGATGGTAACGAACTCTATTTGTTTCATTTTTGTACATATACTCATCATCGTGAGCATGCTTAGCCTGTTTGTGTAAGGTGTATGTCATTATGGATGCTTAGTAGTTCTTGCTTGTCTATGATTAGCTCCAGCTTGCTAATAGTTTGTAGCATGTCATATGAATGTTTGCTTACATTGTTTTATTCATACTTAGGTATGATGTTGTGGTATCCTCCTCTGACTGTTCATGTAAATCGACTTGGCACATGCTCACGCATGCATATGACTAATCAATAGTCAGTAAGCCTCGATGATTTATTTTGCCTCAGAGTTCTTGTATCACTTTCCTGCCATAGGTAGTCGTGTTTTGTTGCAAGCATGATTATGATAGCTATTGCTCTCTCGTTTGTTGCTCCCTCTCTATTGCTAGCCTTCACTTGCACTGAGTTTGTGCTCTACCTGTGCTTGCAACTCCCCAAAACCAATATTGCTAGCTGTGTCCACCATACCTACCTATTAGCATCACTTGCTACTTCAGTGCATATTTTACATATGCCATGTTTTCTTCCAAATAAAAATGTTTGTCTGTTTTGAGAAAGTTATTTAGTAAATCTCTCACGAACTTGATTGCACACTTTATTCCTTGCGCTTAATAATCTTGAACCATTGTGACTAGTCCATGAAAGTTATATGCTTGCTTATTATATACTAGGAGTCAGCAGAACCGTGCTCTCACAGGGAACGCTTTCAACACCTGTTGGATATCTCATCCAGTTGATACTTTGCTCTTTTGTTTACGGATGTCGATGATGTGAAATAAAAGGGGAGGTTGTGAGTTCATGGAGTTTATACATTGTGTTAGAGAAACGCCTGGGCCGCTAGCCTAAGCCATGCTTAATCATGGTGAAAACTTGCAGCATCACTATAATGAGCAACTATGAAGCATCCTCGATAAAAAGCTATGCATATGGTAAATAAAAAGATTGCTGAGATGCTCATTTTCTGCTTGCCTTGTCATTTTGGTTATGGTAAAGCTCCTGTACCATGTGCAAGGGGTACCCCGTTGGCGGTTCTCGATGATATGCATGTATTTACAATGACAAGAACTTTCCGGTGACAAAAGTTGAGTAGCATGTGGAGCGACCCTCGTACTCAAGGGACTTGGGATTTCCAGTATATGGTCTGTCAAGCATATGATTCAGAGTGGACCTCACTTTCACCTTAACCACATGAAGATGCCTATGATAGGGGCAATGAGAGCTCAAAGCTAATGAGTACCTTCCTTTCAGCATTGGGAAGCCTTTCAAACGTTCACAAAACCGTTTTCACAACCTCGTTGAGTCACCACTTATTCTATGAGCACCTTCTTGAGAGCATAGTTGTCATTTTTGTGTTTCCTCTAAATCTTGGTTAATTATGTCATGACTTTGATGCTTGTATCTCTGATATCTTTATCTCTAGTCTACATGTGAACTTCAGAGGTTCCTTGGCATTTATATTGTGCTCTTCAAACAGAGGCAAGCGAGATACCACTCTATCGTACCTTACTATGAGCATTGCAATGTTGCTTATGTTTATGTTTCATGCTACTTATTATTATTGAGTTGGTTTCTCTTCATAGCTTGCAATGACTATTGAGTAGACTTAGTTGCATACTCCTTATTATGAATCGTCTAAGCATCTACTCCTGTGCTAGGAATATATACATCATATGAAGCAAAGTGTTCATGAAAGTTCTTTTATCGCACTCATTTTTCAACTGAATTGCTTGAGGACAAGCAATAAGCTAAGCTTGGGGGAGTTGATACATCCAAAACGTATCTACTTTCTCTAACACTTTGCTATTGTTTCTCCTCTAAACTTGTGTGATTTGGATACAACTAACACGGACTGACGCTGTTTTCATCAGAATTACCTTGGTGTCTAGTTTTTGTGTAGAAAATTAACTATCAGGAAAAATCCCGGAAAATATGCCAAAAATTATTTTTCACCAGAAGATCCGCGGAGCCAGAAGAGGAGGCCTGGGGGGGCCCACACCCATCCCAGGCGCGAGCCCACCTGACCCGCGCCTGGAGGGGGTGCAGCCTCCCCAGGTACCTCCTCGGCCTCCCTCTACGCCTATAAGTTGCCTTTCGACCTAAAAACCGAGGGGGGGGGGTCGATAGTTTTCCATAAAGAGTTCCGCTCTACCTCCGCCACCAAAAACCAAGATTCGGATCCAGAAACTCCGTTCTGGCACCTTGCCGGGACGGGGAATTTGGAGAGGATCATCGCCATCGTCATCACCAACCCATCTCCATCAACCACCGATGTTTCCCTCATCCATGAGTGAGTAATCCCCCTCTATAGGCTTGGGGATGGTAGGGATTGGATGAGTTCTATGATGTAATCGACTAATATCTATTAGGGGCATAGTGCCTAGTATCTCTATTAGTGCTATTTGACTTTGTTGCAACTTGTTGTGCTTAATGCTTGTCACTAGGGCCCAAGTGCCATGATCTTAGATCTGAACTTATTATTGAATCATTATGATATTATTGTTTGGGGGAGGTATACCGATGTCGCACTAATATATATATCATGTTCGGTCGGTTCTTTGTATATCCATTGTTTTCGCTTTCTTTTTGGATTTTGTTGCTTCTTTCTAAAAACCCAAAAATACCAAAAATATTTTTATTGTTTCTCTTGGTTTGTTTATTTGTTTCTTTGCTTGGTTTGGCTTGAAAGAAAAATCCAAAAAGATTTTGCTTTGTTTGATTTTCTTTGTTTTTGTTTGGTTTTTCTTTGTTTGCTTGTTTCTAAAAAAAATTGAAAACACCAAAAATATTTGTTGTTCTTCTTTGGTTTTGTGAGTTCTTTGCAAGGTTCAGCCATCCTCAGTGGATTTTCGTTTCATGTTAATATGCAAGTAACACAAGTGAAGGGACTAAATGAAGATTAAGACAACTCGAGGTGTGGTAAGAGGCTGGTAACAAACTCTATTTGTTTCATTTTTGTACATATACTCATCATCATGAGCATGCTTAGCTTGTTTGTGTAAGTTGTATGTCATTATGGATGCTTAGTAGTTCTTGCTTGTCTATGATTAGCTCCAGCTTGCTAATAGTTTGTAGCATGTCATATGAATGTTTGCTTATATTGTTGTATTCATACTTTGGTATGATGTTGTGGTATCCTCCTCTGACTGTTCATGTAAATCGACTTGGCACATGCTCACGCATGCATATGACTAATCAATAGTCAGTAAGCCTCGATGATTTATTTTGCTTCAGAGTTCTTGTATCACTTTCCTGCCATAGTTAGTCGTGTTTTGTTGAAAGCATGATTATGATAGGTATTTCTCTCTCGTTTGTCGCTCCCTCTCTATTGCTAGCCTTCACTTACACTGAGTTTGTGATCTACCTGTGCTTCCAACTCCCCAAAACCAATATTGACAGCTTTGTCCACCATACCTACCTATTAGCATCACTTGCTACTTCAGTGCATATTTTACATATGCCATGTTTTCTTCCAAATAAAAATGTTTGTCTGTTTTGAGAAATTTAGTTATTAAATCTCTCACGAACTTGATGACACAATTTATTCCTTGCGCTTAATAATCTTGAACCATTGTGACTAGTCCATGAAATTTATATGGTTGCTTATTATATACTGGGAGTCAGCAGAACCGTGCTGTCATGAGGAACGCTTTCAACACCTGTTGGATATCTCATCCAGTTGATACTTTGCTCTTTTGTTTACGGATGTCGATGATGTGAAATAAAAGGGGAGGTTGTGAGTTCATGGAGTTTATACATTGTGTTAGAGAAACGCCTGGGCCGCTAGTCTAATCCATGCTTAATCATGGTGGAAAATTGCAGGATCACCATAATGAGCATTTATGAAGCATCCTCAATAAAAAGCTATGCATATGGTAAATAAAAAGATTGCTGAGATGCTTATTGTCTGCTTGCCTTGTCATTTTGGTTATGGGAAAGTTCCTGTACCATGTGCAAGGGGTACCCCGTTGGCGGTTCTCAATGATATGCATGTATTTACAATGACAAGGAATTTCAGGTGACCAAAGTTGAGTAGCATTTGGAGAGACCCTCGTACTCAAGGGACTTGGGATTTCCAGTCTATGGTCTATAAAGCATATGATTCAGAGTGGACCTCACTTTCACCTTAACCACATGAAGATGCCTATGATAGGGGCAATGAGAGCTCAAAGCTAATGAGTACCTTTCTTTCAGCATTGGGAAGATTTTCAAACCTTCACAAAACCGTTTTCACAGCCTTGTTGAGTCACCACTTATTCTATGAACACCTTCTTGAGAGCATATTTGTCATTTTTGTGTTTGTTCCAAAACTTGATTAATTATGTCATGACTTTGTGTAGGGGTTCGTAGAATGGAAACAAAAAAATTCTATCGCATGAACACACACAAGCCAAGATCTATCTACTAGATTGTAGCAACGAGTCAATACAGTATTAACCCTCGAAGATCCAAAGCGGTTAACGAGAGCAGATTCTCGTGGATGATGTAGTCGTACACTTGCGATCTCAAGATCGCGTAGACGATCCTTCCGGCGCTGCGTTCCGGCAGCGCTTCCGCAGTCGGTCACACGTATGGTACTCTATGAAGACCTTCCTCTCCCTTGTTCCATCAGGAAGCGGAGGTTGTGACACTCTCCTCGTGATTCCAGCAGCACGACGGCGTGGTGTCGGAAGTAGAGGGGAGATCTCGCAGGGCTTCGCCTTAAGCCGGAGTGAGTATGGTGGAGTATGAGAGAGGCCTTGGTGATCTAGGGTTTAGAGGGCACCAAGGGGAGAGGTCTAGCCGGCGGCTAGGGTTTGGGATACCCCAACTCGGCGACTTTGGATGAGGCCCTGGCGGCGGCAACACTTGGAGGTGGTGGCGCCTTAGCTAGGGTTTGGGTGTGAGGGTAGGGGGCAGACCTACCCCTCCTTATATAGGTGGAGGGTGGCGGTTTGGGAGGAGGGAGTCCTCCTCCAACTCCTCCTCCTTGGCCGGCGGGTGGAGGGAGTAGGACTTCCTCCCTAAGTAGGTTTCCTACTCTCCCTCCACCAAGCAAACTTTAGATTTGACTTTTCAAATTGGCGTTTGACTTTCAAACTTGGATTTGATTTCTCTCTCCATATTGCCCAGCCAAGTGACCTAGTACATGATGCAACCATTCCACATTGTCATGACACATCCATGTACCCTTGCTTCCGGAGTGCCAGACCTTCCAGACCCTTCTAGAACATTCCTGGTGAAAACACCGGAATCATTCCTGAACTCCGAAACAGGACTTTCCTTATATGAATCTTATTATCCGGACCATTTCAGATCTCCTTGTGATATCCCGGATCCCATCCGAGACTCCTAACAACATTCGGTTTCTTACTCATCATTCCATAACTACTCAACAACATCGAATCCTTAAGTGTGTCTCCCTACGGTTCGTGAATTATGCGGACATGACCGAGACACTTCTCCGATCAATAACCAATAGAGGAATCTGTAAATTCATATGGATCCCACATATTTCTATGATTACTATGCGATCGATGAACCACTTACATACGATACCAATTTCCCTTTGTCTCACAATAGTTTACTTATCCGAGATTTTGATCGTCGGTATCTCTGCATACCTAGTTCAACCTCGTCACCGATAAGTACTCTTTTATCGTTCCCGTGATATGTGATCCATTGTGATCCAGTCACATGCTTGAAAGCTAATTGGATGACATTCCACCGAGAGGGCCAGAGTCTATCTATCCATCATATGGATGGACAAATCCCACTCTTGATCCATGTGCCTCAACCCATACTTTCCGAACACTCAATGCCACCTTTATTGCCACCCAGTTATGGTGTGGTGTTTGATGTCATCAAAGAATCCTTCCAGTGATGGTGATTAGCATGATCTCATGGTCGAAGGAATTAGGTTACTATGTATCAGAAAGCTTATAGCAAATGAACTATATTAAATGACTTGATCTTTATGCTACGCTTAACTATAGGAGTATGTCCATCACATCATTCTCCTAATGATATACCTTGTTGTTAATAACATCTTCTATGTTCATGATCAGGAAACCATGATCATATATTAACCAACAAGCTAGTTTAACAAGATGCTTTACTAGGGACTCTTTTATGTTTACAAATCACACAAGTATTAATGTTTCCGATTAATACAATTATAGCATGGTATGTAAACATTTATCATAAGCATGAAGATATGATAATAACCACGTTATAATTGCCTCTTGGGCATATCTCCAACAGTCTCCCACTTGCACTAGAGTCAATAATCTAGTTTCAAACCTTTGTGTATTCAACACCTATGGCTTTCTAGTGTTGTATGTACACGATTTCTAGTGGTCAACTGATCTCCGGATCTGACACTTCCAGGTCCGTGTGTAATTGCATGTCTTTGCGTCTCTACGCATCGCTCATTCTCTAATGAGATGGCTTTGTATAAATTTGGTCCTTTGGTGAGACCTTTAGTTCTTTGGGGTTAAAACATGTTGATAATATTGTCGTACAATATATCTTCATAGTATTATCCCGCTGTGAACTACACCTAGTTTGATAACAAACTACTTGACACAAATGCCCTCTTTAGCTGCTATAATAGCAGTTATATACTTAGCCCTTTTGTTGTAGTATCTGTCACAATGTCTTAAATTTGGAACTCATCCAAATACATTATGGAACTTACTTTCCATTATATCGTGCCACCCTTAGTTTAGATTGAGATAAACTTAATTTGTACTTTGTGACAAAACTAGTATCAATGTAGTACTTTTACAATGAACTAACCATCTATTTGTCACTTCTACAAAATAATATATTCTTAGTTCTTCCAAAAGATCATAAGAATATCCTTACTATAGTCCAATGATCATCTTATGAATCATTCTGGTATATGCTCATAACATTTAGAGCATAGGACATATCTGGATTTGTACATATCACAGTATGATTGATATAAATACTCTTTTGTGATTTCATACATCAAGTATCAATCTATACTTGAATCGTTGTTTCACTTACCAAGTGTCAATACACTTGAATATATCATCAATATTGAACTCATTCAATCCTTTCTGTGCGACAAGAACCTTTCTTGTAGTTTCTATATTGAAATCATTCAATACATCATCTATGTACTTTCGGCACAACCATATTAGCGTCTATTGATGCCAAATATTTGGGTTTTGCCTAAATCTTTCATCGGGATGAAATTCTTAATATGTGTTAATAAAAGATACATCATTTCCAATCAACAATATGTCTTCCACATAATTTAGAAATATGTCTTAGAACTCCCACTTAATTTCTTGCAAATGCAAGCATCTTCATTGTCTCTGATGAAATTAAACTGTTTTAACAGTTTCATCATAGTGAAGATTCCAACTCCACGATGCTCACTTCAACCTTTGAAGTTTGCATATGCTTTTAGCATCCTTTGAAATAACAAAACCCTTTGGACCGTGTTATGCACACGTCCTAGGTAACAATTCTATTAGAAGAACTTGTTTTGTTTATTCAACTACCACATAACAAAATTATATGTAGTGGTTGCTACATTAATCCGTCTAGACTAAATATCGCTATGAAAGATCAAATCTTGTCATAACCAACCTTTGAACATTGTTGTGAACTCTTTCCCAACATGTCGACTATTTCATAGATGTGAAAACATCCATGTCTATTTATTTATAGATCCAAAAATGACTGTAAGGTCGCACACCTTTCTAGAGGTTCTTTCAAGTTCTAAGCTTGATTTCTCGTGTATGGAACTACCACAGATTCTATGGCTTCAAGCCATTCTACGGAGTCAGGGCCCATCATCGCTTCTTTGCATGTAGTCCGTTCATTATTCTCAGATAATGATTCAACCCTCAAATCTTGGTATTTGATTGTTTACTCAACCTACTTGGTTCAATAGAAACTTTGACCTCCGTAACCACAACTTTTGAGGCACGTGAGCCATGAGCATTGTTGTTGCCTCTGGAACACTTTTCGGCGCTGCGCAACTTTGCACATATATCTAAGATTCTTTTAACCTTATCAAAGTTCTATTATCCTACCACTTATCTTTTCACGAAAAATTCCTTCTCAAAGAAACTTGACGTTCTAAGCGACAAACACTTTTGTCTTCGGTGTTATGGAGGAATACTTAACAGTTATTCGAAATAACATACAAAGACAGGTTCATACGACTTTGGTTGCAAACATCTTTCTTATGCATAGCATACCAATGTTTAAGAAATGACAACTTGGGTTTAATCCCAAACCATAACTTTATATGGTGTCATTTCAACGGATTATGATGGAGCTCTTTTCAGTGGAAAAATGGTAGTCTCTAAAGCTTTTAATCTTTAAAATATAATGGCAGTTTTATGAATTACACCTTTGATCTTACCATGTCAAACAAGGTTTTAATTACATATCTCGAATGCTCCATACTCTTATGGTGTTTCGGGAAATGCAAGTCCACGGAACGATTCCTTAAATCTTAGGTATTATGCTAAACTTGTAACTCAAATATCTTCCTTTATGATCTTATCATAAACTATTTATATTCTTGTTACAATGATTTTGCACTTCATCTAGAAAGTCTTTAAACTTTTCAAATGTTTCATTTCCTTATTAAGTAAATATTCATATATTCACTTAAATTTTTAGAGAAAGCATATGAAGTTGAAATCCATCGCTCTTGACTACACACAATGGACTTCATACAACAATATGTACACGTTCCAACAAGCTAGTCATTCGTTCCCTTTTGGCCTATGAACGAAGTTTTAATTATCTCTAGGAAAGTTTCACAAGCGTCATTTGATCAAAATCAAAAAGACTCCAAAATTCCATCCACATGGAGTTTCTTCATGTTTTCTTTCCAAAATAATTTAAACGGCGATGTCACTTCCTAAGTGATCTTTCAATCAATTTGTCTTTCAACATTTTTAGCACTAGTTTTATGGATGTGATTTCTCCAACGAGATTTGTAAATCATCCATCTTTTATGTATTACGACCATTATTTGAACAACTTTTTTATTCTCATAATACCTGATAAAACAAATCTTGAAGGCAAGCTTTGATGTTTAACGAGCAACACAATAACCCTTTATTTGTTCTCGATGAACATCATCACTTATTAATTTGCTAGTTACTTAGGCCATTGTAGTTCATGAATTGTGTTGTTTCGTATGACGATTCATACCAACAAATTCAGTATCCAATACTCAAGAACTACATTGTTTATCAAGCAAAGAATACAACCATAACATGTATATCCTCTATATACCTAAGCTGAACAATTCTAGTCTTTTCTTTTCTGCCATATATTTATGAGATTCTCTTTCAGTATTTCTTTTTCTGTTTGAAAGAATCTATCAACATCAATAGTGGATCCATATACATGGCACATAGTCCAAAGCATGTATAGTTAAATACCAATGTCTTTGGACTTGCACTTTGAAGTAGATCACCATCATCAAATGTTTGGTGTTCTTTCAAATTCCTTTCTTTAGTAATCTCTTGTTGTAGTAAACATTTTACCTACATCAGATATTCACCCTTATCATGGAATTATCCATGATCAAGCTACTTTAGCTTATAACGGTGAATCGCGAGTATAATGTTGCTCTCCAAAACCTTTTGGAGGATTAGGACAACTAGTGTCTCCAACCTTTTGTAAATTCTCATCAAATATGAGAACATAAACTTTGCCATATTATAATCTATCATGTTGTAACCAAAACATCATTTCAGATATCGCAATATCTTCCATACATGATGGTTTCTGAAACAACTCTTTCAACTCCTAGATTACCTTGATATTGAAACTATCTTTCGAATATCAAGAATCATGGAGATAAACATGATACTTATATACTAACACTGGAATTGTTACTCTTGATTTAATACCAACTATTAAACTTCACGGAGTAATCGAAACTTACTAAAAGTTCACAATGGGACTTTTAAACTTTAGATTAACACTTCAAAACAATATGATACCAGTTCGTAAAGTAACTAACTAGAATTCTATAGTTCTATCATCTCAATTATAACTAAGCGCAAGGTGGTAAACAGATGCCAATGACTACAACAACTATGCAAATTCACTTTGATTTAATTTATGATAAATAGTGTTCAACTTTTAATCATAAAGGTGTTGAACTCCCACTCAAAACAATATCCCTCACATTGTTTTAGTGATCACACGAACCAAATCCACCACATCAAAACCGATCATCACGAGAGTTGATGTAGCTTCAATGGCGAACAATCAATATGTTCATCATATCTACTATATTACTCATGCTTTACCTTTCGGTGATCCGTGTTCCGAGACCATGTCTGTACATGCTAGGCTCGTCAATATCAAACCTTAGCTTCCGCATGAGCAAATCTGGCTTGCTCACGTTGTATACACTCGCAGAATCTAACACACCCGATCATCACGTGATGCTTCGAAACAACGAGCTTTAGCAACAGTGCTTACTAAGGATGAACACTTTAAAACTTGAAATTGTGTGCTTGAGGGATCATCTTATAATGCTACCGTCGTGAACTAAGCAATACAAGATGCATAAAAGGATTAACATCACATGCAATTCATAATATGTGATATGATATGGCCTTTCTTCTTGTGCTTCTGATCTCCATCTTCAAGCACGAACATGATCTCCATCATCACCGTTGTGGCGTCAAGGTCAATAGCTCCGTTGCATGGTTGTCTTCCACCAGCATCAACTATTACAACTATCTTGAATAATAGTCACGCATGACTTAACGGATTTAAAAGACAACCATATGGATCCTGCCGGTTGCCAACTTACAATAAGGAACATTGCATACATCATATATAATCACAATCATGGCCATATCACATCACAGCACACCCCTGCAAAACAAAGTTAGACGCCTCTAATTTTCTTTGCATGTTTTACGTGGTTTGGGGCTTTCAATAAGTGTCGTTCTAACTTACGAACAAGAACCACAACATTGATACTAGTATTGTCAATCACCCGTTGTAAATTGAATCTTAACTATGTTGGGAGAAACAGGCACCCGCAAAGCCACTTATGAAATACAAATTGCATGTCAAGCGTGGAGCAAGTCTCATGAACGATGTCATGTAAGGTTAGCCCGGGCCGCTTCATCCCACCATCCCGCAAGATGCAAAGTACACAAGAAGCAATCGACAACAAAAGCATCAACGCCCATAATGACCATTGTGTGCTACTCGTGCAACAGATCTACATATAGACACGGATCTGATACCACTGTAGGGGTTCATAGCATGGAAAACAAAATATTTCTATCGCATGAACACACACAAGCCAAGATCTATCTACTAGATTGTAGCAACGAGTCAATAGAGTACTAACCCTCGAAGATCCAAAGCGGTTAACGAGAGCAGATTCTCGTGGATGATGTAGTCGTACACTTCCGATCTCAAGATCGCGTAGACGATCCTTCCGGCGCTGCGTTGCGGCAGCGCTTCCGCAGTCGGCCACACGTACGGTACTCGATGAAGACCTTCCTCTCCCTTGTTCCAGCAGGCAACGGAGGTTGTAACACTCTCCTCGTGATTCCGACAGCACGACGGCGTGGTGTCGGAAGTAGAGGGGAGATCTCGCAGGGCTTCGCCTTAAGCCGGAGCGAGTATGGTGGAGTATAAGAGAGGCCTTGGTGATCTAGGGTTTAGAGGGCACCAAGGGGAGATGTGTAGCCGGCGGCTAGGGTTTGGGATACCCCAACTCGGCGACTTGGGAGGAGGCCCTGGCGGCGGCAGCAGCACTTGGAGGTGGTGGCGCCTTAGCTAGGGTTTGGGTGTGAGGGTAGGGGGCAGCCCTACCCCTCCTTATATAGGTGGAGGGTGGCGGTTTGGGAGGAGGGAGTCCTCCTCCAACTCCTCCTCCTTGGCCGGCGGGTGGAGGGAGTAGGACTTCCCCCCTGAGTAGGTTTCCTACTCTCCCTCCACCAAGCAAACATCAGATTTGACTTTTCAAATTGGCGTTTGACTTTCAAACTTGGATGTGATTTCTCTCTCCATATTGCCCAGCCAAGTGACCTAGTACATGATGCAACCATTCAACATTGTCATGACACATCCATGTACCCTTCCCCTCCGGAGTGTCGGACCTTCTAGACCCTTCTAGAACATTCCTGATGAAAACACCGGAATCATTCCCGAACTCCGTAACAGGACTTTCCTTATATGAATCTTATTCTCCGGACCATTCCGGATCTCCTCGTGATATCCCGTATCCCATCTGAGACTCCGAACAACATTCGGTTTCTTACTCATCATTCCATAATACTCAACAACATCGAATCCTTAAGTGTGTCTCCCTACGGTTCGTGAATTATGCGGACATAACCGAGACACTTCTCCGATCAATAATCAATGGAGGAATCTGGCAATTCATATGGCTCCCACATATTTCTACGATTACTTTGCGATCGAATGAACCACTTACATAAGATACCAATTTCCCTTTGTCTCACGATAGTTTACTTATCCGAGGTTTTGATCGTCGGTATCTCTGCATACCTAGTTCAACCTCGTCACCGATAAGTACTCTTTTCTCGTTCCCGTGATATGTGATCCCTTGTGAGCCAGTCACATGCTTGCAAGCTAATTGGATGACATTCCATCGAGAGGGCCCAGAGTATATCTATCCGTCATATGCATGGAAAAATCCCACTCTTGATCCATGTGCCTCAACCCATACTTTCCGAACACTCAATGCCACCTTTATAGCCATCCAGTTACGGTGTGGTGTTTGATCTCATCAAAGAATCCTTCTGCTGTTGCTCTAGCTCGAAGTCCTTGGACTTTAGTTCTTCAGTCATGTCCCGGATCTTCTTGTTTCTATCCTGGACACGTTTCTCCTGACTCTTGAACTTCCGGTCCTGGGTCTCGAACTTCGCCTCCATTTCCTTGACTATCTCGTCCTGCTGCGCGAAGAGCTTGTCCTTCTCACGAAGCTGCACCTGGAGCTCGTCATTACTGCGCATGACATTGGTCATGTCCGTGTCCACGTGCCTAATAAGAGACTCTAAGTCCTGGAGGTACAGGTGTATCGTCTCTGCTGTGTCCCTCGAGTCGTCCTCGAATTCGATGGACTCTCCATCCCCATCACGTCTTCCGAAGACGTGGAAGTGGGTGCCTCTAACCTGTCGGGAGTGACGGCCTAGCAGACGTCCTATCAGGTCCTGCATGACTACCTCCATGCCTCTCTCCCTGTCATCGTGCATAAGCTTGAAGACGATGGCCTCCGTAGTAGGCTCTATCTGGCGTCCGAGCTGGTTCACCTTGAAGCCCCAGAGGTCCTTCCTCTCGAACTTGGTGAGTGGATGCACCATGATGGTGGGAAGAGGGAGATTGAGCAAAGTGGTAAGCTCAACGATACGAGGACCAAAGCGGGTAACCTGGAACTCCTCAACAGTGCTGATGGTAATATGCATCTATTTATAAGATAGAAAGTTAGAACAACACTATTTAAGATAAAACAAAGACAAACATCACATACATATCCTTGGAACACAAAATCACACAAGTCATGCATACATGAATCCATTACATCAATCAAGGTCCAAACTTATTTAAGGTATCATTTTGGAAAATAAGGTGATAGGTGGTGGTCCAACTAACGAAGTACGTTTACAATCCTATCTCACTGGATCTGTTGGCTAACACAATGTTCCTAGAGGCAATCAGCCTATCTTGCTCACATGATTCCATCACTAAGTCTATAATATCTCCCCTTAAGGTTTGGTTGGTGGCTTCCAACTCTTGGGTATGTTCCTTCTCTTTCTCTAAGTCTGTTTGGAGGTTGATCATTCTGCACTTGACTCTAGCACTAAGTTCTTTGATAGTCCTCCAAGCTGCTTCTCTTGCTGACTCAAAGAATGTGGTATGCACCACAGTGTTGGTGTACATGCAGAATCCTCTTTCTTTGTGGTTTTATTCCTTGCTTTTGTACAAGTGAAGTTGCACCCACCAGTACTCAACTCCTTCATCCATCACTGGGAAGCCTTTGTACACAGCTGCACCATGTATTTCCATTGCCACCATGAGGTCCTTGAGAATTTTTGGAAACTCAGTCTCACACTCCAAGGTCATGGTCATGAGTGTTCCTTTCTTCACGACTTCGTTGATGGAGTTCATCTACAAATAGAGATGAGAAAGAGAAGATTAGAAAAGTTTACGAGAAGAATAGACAAGTGTAGAAGTAGTTGAAATTTTTTCCTTAGTGGTTTTCCAATCCTAGGGTCATAATCCTACAGGCAACACGGTGCTCTGATACCATCTGTAAGATCCCTCCTTTGTAAAGGAAAAGGATCCCTGTGATTGCAATGCTAGTCCCTGGATCATTGCTAGCATCCACAGTTTAAGATGAAGTACACAGATACAAAGGTCATTTATTACATCCATTCCAGAGATAAAAACATAGTCTTTTACAACTCATGGCCACAAGCCTAATACAAGAGTTTTGGAATAAGTAAATAAACATAAGCCTTCATCTTCATGTGCCACAGGCAAGCATGTTGAGTGTAGACTCATGACACCTAATCATCATCGGAGTAACCTGCAACATCACAAGTTACAGCCACAGTGGGTCAATACTTTGGAATAGTATTGGCAAGTGATACCTTAGTAAATTTTAAGTGGACTATATTACTATATGCATTTTGGCTAAGTGTAGCTTGGCTTGCTTTGCTTGAAAATAGGTTTTTCCTATTAGTTGAAATCACTAAGTTTTTCTTTGTCAAAAACTTTCCCAAGAAACCACCAATAGACATTGGGGTCCTTCACCCTTGTTCACCCACAATTTTTACTTAGAAGTTGGAGTGATGAGATTCTTGATAGCTTCTGTGTCTTGATGCTCAAGTTGTCCATTGCCATGGACTTGGCTAAGTACTTAGATTTTCCATCTGCAGAGGTTGTGCACTTTCCCCACCAGACTTGGTTTCCCAAGACAGGACCTTTCAGAAGCCTTCCCTTAGCCAAATGGACGCGTTCCAACCTATCATCCCACTACCACCAACTGTCCAAATGACTAAGTTCTAGCAACCTATATGATCAAGGCAGAGCCCATATTGCCAAGTGGCTGCACTATAAGCTTCTCAACACTTGGCCTCCAAATCCCTTTGTGCCTGGGTGGCATACCACAAGTGTGATACACAAGGTAAACCATGTCCATGGGCCTTGTGTAACCACTCAACCAAAAACCACCATTCAAATCCCATTCCATCCAGGAGGTTCATTGACTTAGTTGTTTTATTAGGAAAAACATAAGTCCCAAGACTTAGAAACATTTTCATCATAGCATGTATATACTTTACCAACCCTTGTTTGCTACTAGCTAGGCTAAGCATGGCATAGTACTTAACTTAGGAAATTTCCTAGCAATTCTACAATTCTACAACTACTTAGGATTTCCCAACATAGCATTTGGCAAAAAATACATGCAAGACTTAGCAAAATATTTCTAATGCTTGTACAAAATATAGGGATGGAAATATTCATGAAGTACCACTTGCCTTGGTAATGGGGAGAGTAGCACTCTTCACAATCACAGTCACTAGCAAAATCTACAAAAATTTGTAGCACAAAATTACACACAATTCATATACAAACAAAAATATGAATGCATGCATGCAAGAAAATGCTAAGTGATGATTTTTGAAAACTCCACCAAGCAAGTGCATGATACAGAAACATAACCAAGTCAAAAACTTGCTAACTAAACTTATTTAGCACTAAAACAATTTACTAAACAAATTCTATACTCAAAATAGTCCTAAACAAGTTTCTGCATAAAAATTCATTTTAACAGAAACTTTTCACTAAACACATTGCAGATTCAGAAAGGGCTTGTCTCCCCGATTCCAACGGTATAAAATTTGCAAAAATGTAACGTGGGAAACAAAAGTTATAGCCATTTGAAATTTGGATCTAAATCTGATTTGAATTCTGTTTTTGAATCTAACCCTAGCCACGCGTCATGTTTCTATTGGTGCGTACCGATTCGCTCCGGATCGCGCTTGCTAGCCATAGGATCTAACTAACGATGCACGGTTCAGATCTAGCATAACGGTTCGATTAGTGGATCTATCGCAAGCGTTGGATCTAGATCCAACGGCTCTCGAGCATGCGACCATGTTCTGGCGGCGCGCAGCGTCAGCGAGCGGCGGAGCGCTCAGTCAGCGGCAGCCCTGGCGTTCTAGGTCACGCGCGAGAGGGGGAAGGGTCTTACTAGAACCGCGGTAGCGTGCTGAAGCTCAACGTGGCGTTGGTTTGCGAAGGGGCGCGCGGGCACGGTCTCTGGAGCTCGTCGGAGTTGCGGGCGGCGTCTGTCGCTTGCAGTCGTGGTTGTTGCCAAGGTTTGGCGTCGCCCTAGCACGAACCAGAGGTATCAGGAGATGCGCAAGACGCAGGCGAACAAACTCGCATACAGGAGGGGGCAAGGGGCGCTCGGGTTTTACCTCAATTGGTCGTCGGAGTCAAGCGGCAGCGCAGGTGGTTGCGGTCGTGAACGAAATTGACGACCTGGGTCACGAGCAGGCAAAAGAAAGGTGTCAGCAGGTGCACAAGATCATGTTGAGCATCATCGTTTGAACCAGAGAGAGGGAGGCGGTCGAGGCTCACTGGAATCGGTCGTCGGAGTCGTCGGTACTGCGGGGCTTCGAGGGCAAATGCGCGCAGCCTGGTGGCGGAGTGAGCGAGGAGAGTGGGGGGAAATGACCGCGGCGGGGTGTGGTTTATATAGGCTCAAGCACGACAGGAAACGCCTGCGGCATCAAGGCTAATTATGACGCGCCATTACCGGCATTGACAGCAGCGGCGACGTGGTCTGCGGGCGCGTTTTGGGGAAGACGAGGGTGACGTGGAGAGGGCCCGTTCGTCAGCGATACTCGCAGAGTGGAGGTGGGTTCTGGTCGTCAGCGACTGCTTGGGTGTGCTTGCGCGTGCGAGAGAGAGAGAGGAAGGCTGGGTGGGCTAGTTGGGCCAGTTCTGTTGCTGGGCTAGAATCCTGGCGCCTGGCCCTTTTCTTTTCTTTTGTCCTTTTCTTTTTCTGTTTTGATTTTCAGGAATGGTTTTGATATGAATTCAAACTCTTTTTGAATTAAAATCTTTCTGGGGTTTTTGCAGTGTGCAAATGTTTCAAATATAGGCGTAAAACCATGTGGCTACTTGCAAAGGCTTGGTCACTCTTGGAGAAACAAAATATCAGGAGCTTTGCACAAGATTTGCAAATGTTTGTAAAATGGTTTTTGAACCATTTCTATTTTGTAAAACTTGATTCAAATTTCCACACTCAATCCATTCAATAAAGGAGACAAGCAATCTAGGTTTAAAACATTCAAACTCTCAAATGGGGATGGCCATTTGATTTTAGCTTGCTCACATAAAATGATAGCACTATGTACTTTGTTTTTCTGAAATGAGTTTTGAAATTGGTCTCAATTCTATATGCATGCATGAATGATATGCAATCTTTGAAATCATGATTTTAGGGATGTTACAAATCTAACCCCCTTAAGGTGAATCTCGCCCTCGAGATTCGAATTGGCTAGCAAATAGGTGAGGGTGGTGTTTCCGAAGATCATCTTCTCTTTCCCATGTTGCTTCTTCTTCGGTATGATGATTCCACTGTACTTTGCAGAGCTTGATAGTCTTTGTCCTTGTGACTCTTTCTGCAGTCTCAAGAATCTTGATAGGCTTCTCCTCATATGTGAGGTCACTTTCTAGCTGAACCTCTTCCAAAGGTATAGTATCCTTCAAAGAAGTTTCTTCCATTTCTGGGTGACATTTCTTAAGTTGACTCACATGAAACACATTATGGACAGCTGATAGAGATTCTGGTAGTTCTATTTCGTAAGCAACTTCTCCTTTGCGACTCAGAATCTTGAAGGGCCCAACGTATCTTGGTGCCAACTTTCCTTTGACTCCGAATCTTTTCACTCCACGAAGTGGTGATACTCTAAGATAGGCTCTATCACCAACTTCGTAGGTGACTTCTCTACGCTTAGGATCTGCGTAGCTTTTCTGTCGGGACTGTGCTATCTTCAACCTGTCCTTAACCAACTTGACCTTCTCTTCGGCTTCTTTGATAAGATCTGGCCCGAATAAACTTCTTTCTCCCACACCATTCCATAACAATGGGGTGGTACACTTTCTTCCGTAGAGAAACTCAAATGGTGCCATCTCAATGCTGGCTTGATAGCTGTTGTTATAAGAAAATTCTGCGTAAGGCAGACTTTCATCCCAACTAGCTCCATAGTCTAGGGCACATGCCCTCAACATGTCTTCCAGAATTTGATTAGTCCTTTCTGTTTGTCCATCAGTTTGAGGATGAAAAGCAGTACTGAATTCCAACCTCGTTCCCAATGATTCATGTAGCTGTCTCCAAAAATGGGAAGTGAATTGAGTTCCCCTATCAGACACAATACTCTTGGGCACACCATGAAGACATACAATTCTACTCATGTAGATCTTGGCTAACTTGGCACTTGTATAAGTTGTCTTCACGGGTATGAAATGAGCCACTTTAGTTAGGCGATCCACTACTACCCATATGGAATCATATCCTGATCTGGTCCTTGGTAATCCGGTAATGAAATCCATACCAATTTTGTCCCACTTCCAATCTGGAATAGGTAGTGGTTGAAGCAAACCTGCTGGTTTCTGATGCTCCGCTTTTACTCTACTACACACATCACACAACGCAATATGTTTGGCGATGTCCCTCTTGAGATTGTTCCACCAAAATCTTTCTTTCATGTCCATGTACATTGTGGTGTTACCCGGATGAATAGAATATGGAGAGTTGTGTGCTTCCCGCAAAATCAGTTTCCGTAACTCCGGATCTTGTGGAACACAGATACGTTTCCCATGCCATAAAGTACCCTGTTCATCTTCATGGAAATTTTTAGCTTTCCCTTGGCCAATCTTTTCCTTAATCTCTTCAATTTCCTTATCAGTTTTCTGAGCTTCTCGGATCTTGTCCAACAAAGTGGGTTGAACATCCAAAGACATGAGATGTCCTTCGGGCACAATCTTGTAGGGTTCCCAACCTAATAAGGTAGAGTCCTCCTGTGTTTTACAATGCTAGTCCCTGGATCAATAGCTAGCATCCACAGTAAGATGTAATATCAAGAAACAAAGGTCATAATATAACTTAATAACCAGGAATAACATAATTTTATTACATCAAACATAGCTCATTAGGCTATTACATTACATTGCAGCGGAATAAATATAGTCGTGGGTCCTTCATCTTCAAAGTGCCACAGGCAGATGTTGGTTGTAGACTTTGTAATCCTAAATAATCAATCTTCACTAAAATCAATCAAACCTGCAACATACAAGTTACAGCCACAAAGGGTCAATACATTTGAATTGTATTGGCAAGTGATACTATATTGGTAAAGTGGAATCTATCATCTATATGCATTTGGCTGAGTGGAGTTGAGGCTTGCATTGCTCAAAATAGATTTTTCTTATCATTTTGAAAATACTAAGTTTTTCCTTGACAAAATCATTTTTCTCAATCAAAGATTTCAAGATCCTTGTACCAAGCCATCTTTCCATCAATGATTGAAGAATTCAAACAACCCTTGTTTAAACCACAAGATTTTAATTTAGAAATTGGAATGATGAGATTCTTGATTGTTTCCATGTCTTGATGCTCAAATTGTCCTTTACCAGGGACATGGCTAAGTACTTAGGTTTTACACTCTACAGAGGTGGTGCACTTTACCCACAAGACTTGGTTTCCCAAGACAAAATCTTTCAGAAGCCTTCCCTTAGACCAAAATGGACGCGTTCCAACCTATCAAACACTACCACCCACTGTCCATATGGCTAAGTTCTTGCAACCTATATGATCATGGCAGAGCCCATATTGCCAAGTGGTTGCACTTGAAGCTTCTCAACGTTTGACATCTCAAATCTCTTTGTTTCCTGGGTGGCATTCCACAAGTGAGATACACAACCCAAGTCCATGGTCTTGTGTAACCACTCAACATATCCCAATCCTTCCATTCCACCCAGGAGGTTCATTAACTTAGTTGTTTCATTAGACAAAATCTCAAGTCCTTAGACTTAGAATATTTTTCCATAGTGTGAATATTTATTCCACCCAAGTTTTCTATTAGCTAGGCTAAGCTTGGTAGTAGTAGGAAACTTAACTTAGAAAATCCTACTAAGGATTCATTACTAGGGTCTACTGTAGCAAGGTCTATACTTAGCAAAAACCCATGCAAGTTTACTTAGCAAAATCACTAATGCATATTGAAAGTAATGGGACAAAAGTATGTAGCATCACTTGCCTTTTTGGTAGAGTATAGGTTCACTTATTGATCTTTGTAACAATCACACTCTTCAAGTTACTACAAATCAATCAAGCAAGGCACAAACTCAATCTACCAATCAAGCAAAACAACACACATAAATAACAAAGTCAAAGAAATGCATGCAAGCATGCCAAGCTTTGTTTTTGTCTGAAAAAGTGGTTCCTAGTGGGTCATAGTCATTTGGGTACATCTAATGGTCATTTCCTAAAGTGGCCAAGTCATTTGCTAAAGGTTTCACTTTAAAACCATTTTCAAAACAAAGTGTTATTTTATGTGGTGTAGAAATATTTTTTTACTAAGGCATTAGCCCATAGGGTTCACCAAATGAGTTGCTATTGCAAAACTTGGTGTTTTGGTCAGTAGGTTTGGTCCAAACCATCTACTAAAAGTTTTCTTCCCATAAACATTTTTTTATAATAAAATCAATAATTTTATTTGGCTAGAAATGGACTAAACTAATTAATCCATTCCAAACTTTTCCAAATTCATTTTCCAAAACCATGGGTTGGTTCCTAGGGTCAGTAAGGTCACAACAAACCAATTTGCAAAAGTTTTATCCTTAAATTCAATTTTAAACAATTTTTATACTCTAAACATGCATACAAATGAATCTGCAAATTCAAACAAGCTAACAGCTACTATTTGCTAAACTAAGGGTAGGGTTGGTTAGGGCTTGTTCTCCTGAATTCATTGATATAAAATTTGTCAAATTTGGACGTGTGGTTTGAAAGTTACAACGGTTTGAAAATTGCATTTCAATCTGATTTCAAAATTCTGTTTTATCCCAACTACTGACACGCGTCGTTATCCTACTGGGCGATACCGGTTCGGCCGGATCGGCGACTTTGGCCGTTGGATCTAACTATCAACGCGTGGCTCAGATCGATGCATACCCCTTCGTTAAGTCATCAGTTTATACGCGTCTGATCTAAATCGAACGGTCCTGATCGATCAACCACAAAGTGGCGGCGCCGGCGGCGGTGGTTTGCGGCGGAGCGATCAGTCGATGACAGTTCCGGCGATACAGGAAGCGAGAGAGAGAATGGGCATGCTCACCGGGCTCAGGTGGTCACGGCGAAGCTCAGGGTACTGCTGGCTTGACAAGGGGTGCTCAGAGGTAGTCGCAATCCCTCGTCGGAGTTGGGAACGGCGACGGACCTGTTCAGATGTTGTCGAAGGTGAGGATAGAGGGCGCCCTAGGACAAACGGAGGGTACGGTTAGGTTCGCAAGAGGGAGGCGAGTATGTGTGCATCATCGAGACGGAAGGGGGCGGTCAGGTGTTACCTGGAGGACTCGCCGGAGTAAGGCAGACGCGGCGGCGTTCGGAAGTTTGTCGTAGCCGAGGCTCTGGAGCGCCCGCGGTCGTACAAAGGGTACATGCAGATGCGCCTGGATGCGGTGAATATGCCTGCGTGTAGAGGGAGTCGAGGGGCGGCCGTGGTTCGCCGGATTTCGCTGGAGAAGGTCGCCGGAGTTGGTGAGGTTGCAGTGGTCAATTGGAGCAGCACTGGGGCGGAGAGGAACTAGAACCAGAAAGGAAACGGAGAGGAGGGACTGGCGATTTAACACGCGTGCTCACTGCGGCTTTTACTCGTGGCATCAAGGCGAATTAAGCCAAGGAATTAAGCCTGCAACAGCGAGGAGAGGGGAAAGAATCAGTCGCGGGGTGGGGGAAGAAGAACAGTGGAAGGGGTCCACTAGTCAGTGGGGAAAAAGAATCGAGGGGAGGTCCACCTGCCAGTGAGGATGTGGGTTAGGTTCTGAGTGAAAAAGAAAACGGTTCGGGGAGGGAAGTTGGTCTAGATGGGCTGGACTGGGCCTGTCGACTGGGCTGTTCTATTTTTTTTCTATCTAATTCTTTTTCTTTTTCTGATTCTATTTCCTGATTTGTTATTTCAAACAATTTTCAACCATTCAAAACATTTCAAATCTTCACCAAACATTGTAACTACAAATTTGGTTCTGATTAGTATTCTGAACCAAAAATCCTAAATAAAATAAATAACACTTTAATCTTTTAGGTTCCATCCTGAATTAAATAAGTAGGCCATGGTTTATTAATTAAATAAAGTTTTTGTTGTTTATTAATAAAATCTTTATGTGAAATCCAAATATTTCCAAAATCAAATCAGTAGGTATCATTTGGAAGTAAATAATACTTGGATACTTGTTTAAAACAAAATATTATTTTACTTTAGGGTCCAATAATAATCATATATAATGGCCTTAGTTATTAAATCAAATAGAGTTTGATTTTATTAATAAAATCTTTATTTGAAACTAAATATCTTCAAAACCAAATTAGTGGGTTTTATTTGGGAATATAGAATACTTGGAGATTTGTTTTAAAATAGAATAACATTTTATTTTAGGGTTCATTATTAAATAATATAATAGACTTTCATTATTATTTCAAATAGGATTTATTTTATTTGAGATATTTATTTTGAAAAATAAAGCCAAAACACTTTAGTATGTTTTATTAGAGAATATAAATTACTTGGAAAACCTATTTTAAACAATTTAATAAGTTTTGATGTTTTAATTAAAATGGTAAAGTCCTTTATTAAATAAAATTGGATATTAAATCCTTATTAACTTATTTTAAATAAACCTTTGCTAAATTTATTTAGAATAAAATGTTTTAATCCAAAACTTGGCCAAGTTTTAATTTGGCTTTATAAAACAATCTTTGTTTATAAAACCATATTTTCTTTTGAATACCAAATCTTTTATTAAAGGATCAAATAATAGTATTTCCAAAACATTTTTAATTTCCTTTATTAAATGTTTATCTTTATGAATCCTTTTAAGATTTTTTTTAATTCAAATGGGTTTGAAGTCCTAATTGAATTCAAAAAGTTTCTTCTGGCTCTGAAATTTAAACAAAGTTTTAGTTTATTCATTTATTTTCACATTACAAGATTTGGAAAATCTTGGGATGTGACAGGCTACCACCCTTAAAATAAATCTCGTCCCGAGATTTGGGGAGGCTGGGGTTATAAGCAAAAACAACTAGGGTACTACCACCCTTAAAAAATTTCAAACAAAAATTACACATTGTCCTTCTTGGGATCCTGGGGAAAATTCTCTAAGCAAACTTTTGCATGTGTCCTTGGTTTCCATTCTTGACTCATGGGCCAAGGTTGAGATCCTTCATAGACTTGTTTAACTTGTTCTCCATCCTTTCTGGACAATTGTTTGCATAGTGGCCTAGTTCCTTGCATTTGAAACATGTGACAAGGTTGATATCCCTCATAGGCTTGTTTATCTTATGTTTCATCTTTTCTGGACAGTAGTTTGCATAATGTCCTAACTCTTTGCAGTGTTTGCACATCACTTGACTAAAATCCTTCCTTATCTTGGGTTTCACTAGCTTTTGTTTGTCTTCTTGTCTCTTCTTCTTTTCTGGGCATTCATTGTAATAGTGTCCCCTCTCTTTGCAAGTGTAACATTGCTCTTGAGTAATATCCTTCTTGTTTGGGTTGGTGCATTTCTTCTTCTTCTTGGGTCTCTCCAAAGCTAGGAGTTCTTCTAGTTCATGTTCTTCATAGGTGGGAGATCTTTCTCTCTTCTTGAGGCATTGATCTTCTTGTTCCTTGGATGCATAATCCTTGTCTCTAAAAACATTGCTAGCTTGGGTTCCTTCTGGAATAATATCTTTGTCATCCTTGTTGTCATTAGCTCTTTGGGAAAAGTTTTCTCCCATGTTGATCATTTGAGTAACCAATCCTTGCAACAATTGGGATTGAAGTTTCAAAATTCTTTGTATAGCTGGGTCTAGTCCATTGTTGTTGGCTAAAAGCTGAGTTGTCTCTTGGCTCAACTGGTGTTGGGTTGCTATAAGTTCTCTCATGTTGTCTTCTTGGTTGTTGTTGTTGTCAACCTTGATGTTGGAGTTTCTTGGAGTAGTCATCTGTTTGGGTTTGAAGGGGGATTAGAATAGGCAAGATATTTCTAAGGAAATAGTTCTAATCACACACATCACAATTCTCACAAGCAATGTGCAATCAATCACAAACAAACATTTCACTCAATCAACAAAGTTCAAGCACATTTTTAGGCAACAAAATATTTTTGTTACACCACATAAGTTGGTGGTTTTGACTTAACTAGTATATGGTGGTCCATCTATATGGCTCACTTGTGATATTTCCTTCCTTCTTGGTTGATTCTTCTTGCACGATATCTTGGTTTCCTTGAGATAAACGCTTGGTTACACTACTTCAAATGATGTAGGCTTCTTCTAACTTTTGCATTCCCTCAGTCTCTAAATCTTGAGTAAGATTTCCTTGTTTCACCTGTAGTCCTTAGGGATATCTAAGTTGGAAGTCCTTGGTGAATATGCTGAAGATGTTGAAGTCATTAGAGTTGAAGAAGTTGAAGTCATTAGAGTTGTAGATGTTGAAGAAGTCTTTTGCACATGGTGTTGTCTTTGGTCATGGGGTAGGCTTTCCATCAAGTTGAAGTAGAAGAGATGTAGAGTTGAAACAAAAATAGTTGAGGAAATAGTTTACAAGTGTTTTTGTAAATAAGTTTTTGGAACAAATACAACTCCTATTTTTCTAAGGGTTTTTGTCCAATCCTAGGGTTTACAAATCCTACAGGCAACACAATGCTCTGATACCATCTGTAGGGTTCCCAACCTAATAAGGTAGAGTCCTCCTGTGTTTTACAATGCTAGTCCCTGGATCAATAGCTAGCATCCACAGTAAGATGTAATATCAAGAAACAAAGGTCATAATATAACTTAATAACCAGGAATAACATAATTTTATTACATCAAACATAGCTCATTAGGCTATTACATTACATTGCAGCGGAATAAATATAGTCGTGGGTCCTTCATCTTCAAAGTGCCACAGGCAGATGTTGGTTGTAGACTTTGTAATCCTAGACAATCAATCTTCACTAAAATCAATCAAACCTGCAACATACAAGTTACAGCCACAAAGGGTCAATACATTTGAATTGTATTGGCAAGTGATACTATATTGGTAAAGTGGAATCTATCATCTATATGCATTTGGCTGAGTGGAGTTGAGGCTTGCATTGCTCAAAATAGATTTTTCTTATCATTTTGAAAATACTAAGTTTTTCCTTGACAAAATCATTTTTCTCAATCAAAGATTTCAAGATCCTTGTACCAAGCCATCTTTCCATCAATGATTGAAGAATTCAAACAACCCTTGTTCAAACCACAAGATTTTAATTTAGAAATTGGAATGATGAGATTCTTGATTGTTTCCATGTCTTGATGCTCAAATTGTCCTTTACCAGGGACATGGCTAAGTACTTAGGTTTTACACTCTGCAGAGGTGGTGCACTTTACCCACAAGACTTGGTTTCCCAAGACAAAATCTTTCAGAAGCCTTCCCTTAGACCAAAATGGACGCGTTCCAACCTATCAAACACTACCACCCACTGTCCATATGGCTAAGTTCTTGCAACCTATATGATCATGGCAGAGCCCATATTGCCAAGTGGTTGCACTTGAAGCTTCTCAACATTTGACATCTCAAATCTCTTTGTTTCCTGGGTGGCATTCCACAAGTGAGATACACAACCCAAGTCCATGGTCTTGTGTAACCACTCAACATATCCCAATCCTTCCATTCCACCCAGGAGGTTCATTAACTTAGTTGTTTCATTAGACAAAATCTCAAGTCCTTAGACTTAGAATATTTTTCCATAGTGTGAATATTTATTCCACCCAAGTTTTCTATTAGCTAGGCTAAGCTTGGTAGTAGTAGGAAACTTAACTTAGAAAATCCTACTAAGGATTCATTACTAGGGTCTACTGTAGCAAGGTCTATACTTAGCAAAAACCCATGCAAGTTTACTTAGCAAAATCACTAATGCATATTGAAAGTAATGGGACAAAAGTATGTAGCATCACTTGCCTTTTTGGTAGAGTATAGGTTCACTTCTTGATCTTTGCAACAATCACACTCTTCAAGTTACTACAAATCAATCAAGCAAGGCACAAACTCAATCTACCAATCAAGCAAAACAACACACATAAATAATAAAGTCAAAGAAATGCATGCAAGCATGCCAAGCTTTGTTTTTGTTTGAAAAAGTGGTTCCTAGTGGGTCATAGTCATTTGGGTACATATAATGGTCATTTCCTAAAGTGGCCAAGTCATTTGCTAAAGGTTTCACTTTAAAACCATTTTCAAAACAAAGTGTTATTTTATGTGGTGTAGAAATATTTTTTTACTAAGGCATTAGCCCATAGGGTTCACCAAATGAGTTGCTATTGCAAAACTTGGTGTTTTGGTCAGTAGGTTTGGTCCAAACCATCTACTCAAAGTTTTCTTCCCATAAACATTTTTTTATAATAAAATCAATAATTTTATTTGGCTAGAAATGGACTAAACTAATTAATCCATTCCAAACTTTTCCAAATTCATTTTCCAAAACCATGGGTTGGTTCCTAGGGTCAGTAAGGTCACAACAAACCAATTTGCAAAAGTTTTATCCTTAAATTCAATTTTAAACAATTTTTATACTCTAAACATGCATACAAATGAATCTGCAAATTCAAACAAGCTAACAGCTACTATTTGCTAAACTAAGGGTAGGGTTGGTTAGGGCTTGTTCTCCTGAATTCATTGATATAAAATTTGTCAAATTTGGACGTGTGGTTTGAAAGTTACAACGGTTTGAAAATTGCATTTCAATCTGATTTCAAAATTCTGTTTTATCCCAACTACTGACACGCGTCGTTATCCTACTGGGCGATACCGGTTCGGCCGAATCGGCGACTTTGGCCGTTGGATCTAACTATCAACGCGTGGCTCAGATCGATGCATACCCCTTCGTTAAGTCATCAGTTTATACGCGTCTGATCTAAATCGAACGGTCCTGATCGATCAACCACAAAGTGGCGGCGCCGGCGGCGGTGGTTGGCGGCGGAGCGATCAGTCGATGACAGTTCCGGCGATACAGGAAGCGAGAGAGAGAATGGGCATGCTCACCGGGCTCAGGTGGTCACGGCGAAGCTCAGGGTACTGCTGGCTTGACAAGGGGTGCTCAGAGGTAGTCGCAATCCCTCGTCGGAGTTGGGAACGGCGACGGACCTGTTCAGATGTTGTCGAAGGTGAGGATAGAGGGCGCCCTAGGACAAACGGAGGGTACGGTTAGGTTCGCAAGAGGGAGGCGAGTATGTGTGCATCATCGAGACGGAAGGGGGCGGTCAGGTGTTACCTGGAGGACTCGCCGGAGTAAGGCAGACGTGGCGGCGTTCGGAAGTTTTTCGTAGCCGAGGCTCTGGAGCGCCCGCGGTCGTACAAAGGGTATAGGCAGATGCGCCTGGATGCGGTGAATATGCCTGCGTGTAGAGGGAGTCGAGGGGCGGCCGTGGTTCGCCGGATTTCGTTGGAGAAGGTCGCCGGAGTTGGTGAGGTTGCAGTGGTCAATTGGAGCAGCACTGGGGCGGAGAGGAACTGGAACCAGAGGGGAAACGGAGAGGAGGGACTGGCGATTTAACACGCGTGCTCACTGCGGCTTTTACTCGTGGCATCAAGGCGAATTAAGCCGAGGAATTAAGCCTGCAACGGCGAGGAGAGGGGAAAGAATCAGTCGCGGGGTGGGGGAAGAAGAACAGTGGAAGGGGTCCACTAGTCAGTGGGGAAAAAGAATCGAGGGGAGGTCCACCTGCCAGTGAGGATGTGGGTTAGGTTCTGAGTGAAAAAGAAAACGGTTCGGGGAGGGAAGTTGGGCTAGATGGGCTGGACTGGGCCTGTCGACAGGGCTGTTCTATTTTTTTTTCTATCTAATTCTTTTTCTTTTTCTGATTCTATTTCCTGATTTGTTATTTCAAACAATTTTCAACCATTCAAAACATTTCAAATCTTCACCAAACATTGTAACTACAAATTTGGTTCTGATTAGTATTCTGAACCAAAAATCCTAAATAAAATAAATAACACTTTAATCTTTTAGGTTCCATCCTGAATTAAATAAGTAGGCCATGGTTTATTAATTAAATAAAGTTTTTGTTGTTTATTAATAAAATCTTTATGTGAAATCCAAATATTTCCAAAATCAAATCAGTAGGTATCATTTGGAAGTAAATAATACTTGGATACTTGTTTAAAACAAAATATTATTTTACTTTAGGGTCCAATAATAATCATATATAATGGCCTTAGTTATTAAATCAAATAGAGTTTGATTTTATTAATAAAATCTTTATTTGAAACTAAATATCTTCAAAACCAAATTAGTGGGTTTTATTTGGGAATATAGAATACTTGGAGATTTATTTTAAAATAGAATAACATTTTATTTTAGGGTTCATTATTAAATAATATAATAGACTTTCATTATTATTTCAAATAGGATTTATTTTATTTGAGATATTTATTTTGAAAAATAAAGCCAAAACACTTTAGTATGTTTTATTAGAGAATATAAATTACTTGGAAAACCTATTTTAAACAATTTAATAAGTTTTGATGTTTTAATTAAAATGGTAAAGTCCTTTATTAAATAAAATTGGATATTAAATCCTTATTAACTTATTTTAAATAAACCTTTGCTAAATTTATTTAGAATAAAATGTTTTAATCCAAAACTTGGCCAAGTTTTAATTTGGCTTTATAAAACAATCTTTGTTTATAAAACCATATTTTATTTTGAATACCAAATCTTTTATTAAAGGATCAAATAATAGTATTTCCAAAACATTTTTAATTTCCTTTATTAAATGTTTATCTTTATGAATCCTTTTAAGATTTTTTTTAATTCAAATGGGTTTGAAGTCCTAATTGAATTCAAAAAGTTTCTTCTGGCTCTGAAATTTAAACAAAGTTTTAGTTTATTCATTTATTTTCACATTACAAGATTTGGAAAATCTTGGGATGTGACAAATCTCCAATCTGAGTTCTCTGAATTGGGTACACAAATCATCTGGCAATTCTCCTTTGGTAAGGCCATTTACAAATACCTTACGACTTAGAGCATCTGCTACAACATTTGCTTTACCGGGGTGGTATTGCAAACTTAAGTCATAGTCCTTGATAAGCTCTAACCATCTTCTTTGTCTCATATTGATTTCCTTTTGGGTGAAGATATACTTCAAACTCTTGTGATCGGTGAACACTTCACATCGCTTTCCCAAAAGGTAGTGCCTCCATGTTTTGAGTGCATGGACGACGGAGGTTAACTCCAAATCATGAGTAGGATAGTTCACCTCATGAGTTTTGAGTTGTCTCGAGGCATAAGCCACAACTTTACCGTCTTGCATAAGTACGGCACCCAAACCTTGATGAGACGCTTCACAATATACTTGGAAATCCTTTTCCAAATCTGGCAGACATAGAACTGGTGCTGTAACAAGTCTCTTCTTCAACTCCTGAAAGCTGATTTCACAACCTTCAGACCAAGCAAACTTCTTGTCTTTCTTTAATAATTTAGTCATTGGTTTAGCAACCTTTGAGAAATTCTCAATGAACCTTCTGCAGTAGCCTGCTAAGACAAGGAAACTACGAACTTCTTTCACGTTCTTAGGAGATTCCCATTCAGTCACAGCTGAAACTTTAGCAGGATCAACTGCTACACCATCCTTTGTCATAACATGACCAAGAAAACCAACTTCTTCTAACCATAACTCACACTTGCTAAATTTGGCATAAATTTTATGCTCTCTCAACTCCTCAAGTATCAAACGCAAGTGCCCTTCATGCTCTTCTTTGCTCTTGGAGTAGACTAAGATGTCATCGATGAAAACGACAACAAACTTATCGAGGAATTCCATGAACACTTTGTTCATCACATTCATGAAGTATGCTGGAGCATTGGTTAAGCCAAAAGGCATTACGGTATACTCATACAATCCATACCTTGTGGTGAATGCTGTTTTAGGTATGTCTTGTTCTCTTATCTTAAGTTGAAAATAGCCTGACCGGAGATCAATTTTTGAGAACACACAGGCTCCTTCTAGCTGATCAAACAAGTCATTGATTCTTGGCAAAGGATATTTGTTCTTGATAGTTACCTCGTTGAGAGAACGGTAATCTATGCATAACCTTTGGCTCCTATCCTTCTTCTCCACAAACAAAACTGGGGCTCCCCAAGATGAAGAACTTGGTTGAATAAATCCTTTCTGCAACTGTTCTCCTAGTTGCTTCTTGAGCTCCTTCAGTTCATCGACTGACATTTTATATGGTCTCTTTGCTATTGGTCCAGAGCCTGGTACCAAATCTATCAGAAATTCCACATCTCTATCCGGTGGCATTCCTGGTAATTCCTCTGGAAATACATCCGGATACTCACACACAATTGGTACACTGTCCATGCTAACCCCCTTAAGAGAATTAAGCATACTCCTTTTGCTCCAAAGCTGGTCTTGAATCTGATCCTTTTATTTTCCGGAGTTGTGAGTGAGACAGTATGACTGGCACAATCTGTCACTCCTTTGTACTTAGTCATCCAGTCCATTCCAAGAATGACATCCAATCCTTGGGAGTTTAATATTATCAAGTTAACGGGAAACTTATACTTCCCAAATTCTATGACTAGATCATGGCATCCTGAATTCACTATCATTTCTCCACCAGGAGAACTTACTTTTATAGGACACCCAATAGTTTCTACCGGTAGTTCATTTCTTTCAACAAATGCTCTTGATATGAATGAATGAGATGCACCAGTATCAAAGAGTACAAATGCTGGAATGGAATTGAGTCTGAACTTACCAACAACAGCATCAGGCTCCTCATAGACCTCCTCCACATTGATGTGGTTCACCTGTCCTTTCTGGAAAGGATTGGGCTTGACAGGTCCCTCAACTTTCTTTTCGGGGCACTCATTTGCAAAGTGTCCCATCTTCTTGCATTTGAAGCACTCAACCTGACTGATGTCTCTCTTAGCAGGCTGACTTCCACTCCCACTACCATTACCACTGTGGTGGATCTTATGTCCACTCTTGTGGTTCTTGTACTTGTCATTGTCATGACTGCGGTGATGCTTGTTGTCATGACGGTTGTAGTTGTGGCGCTTGTTGAATTTCCCATGTTTGTGGGATCCTGAGCTTCCACTGTCATCATAGTGAGATCTTTTGTGAGACGATCCCGAGTTGTGCTTGTCGGAGTGCTTCCTCTTTCTACTCTCGACTTGTTTCATTTTGTTCTCCAATATAGCAGCCTTGTCACAGAGCGACTGATAAGTGGGAACGTATGCCACAGCCAGCTGCAGATTCAGCTCATCATTCAAGCCTTCCAGAAATTTTTCCTTTCTTTTGGCATCTGTGTCAACCTCATCTGGTGCATAACGCGCCAGATTGTTGAACTCTTCAATGTATTCAGCCACGCTGCGGTGGCGCTGCTTCAGATTGTGGAACTCTTTCTTTTTCAGGCTCATTATTCCCGATGAGATATGAGCAGTGCGAAAGCCATCCTCAAAGATAGCCCAAGTCACCTCATCTATAGGAGTGGTGATTTGGAAGTTGTCCCACCATGTGGCGGCTGGCCCTTCCAGCAGATGTGCTGCAAATCTGACCTTTTCAGCATCCGTGCAGCCCACGGTTACTAAGTCCTTGTTTACAGAACGTAGCCAATCATTGGCTACCATGGGATCAGTTGTCCCCGAGAACTTAGCTGGCCTCAAACGCAGAAATCTGGTGAGCATATCAAAGCCCGGAGGGTTGTTGTTGTTATTGTTGTTGTTATTGGGGTTGTTGTTTGTGGCATCCCGCAAAAACCACTACTAAAAAAATCGCGTTGAATTTGTGCATTGCATCGTCATCATCATGCATTGTTTGCCAAAATTATTTTCGCAAAGCCCGTTTTGTTTTCTAAAACGCCCCATCTTTATTCAAACGCCAAAACCCGGGTCGCCGGACTATTTTGGGTTGCCCGATGTCGGTTTGCAAAAACTTTGTTTGAAATAAATAAAATATTTATTTATTTTAGTAGGGGCAGTCGAACGGGCCAACCCGACCCGAACGACCACCCCCGTATACATCAATCGGTCCACCCTGCCAGCCCTACCTAAATCCTATAGCTACCCAGCTACCTACCCATACTCCCCATCCACATCACCCTGGCCACTCCCCTTGCGCCACCTCAGCTACCCTCTCTTCCCCCCCAATCAAACCCTGCCACATCACCCAAGCCCCCACCCTCTCTCTCTCCTCTCACCACACACGCCACACCCAGCCCCAGCACACCCCACGCAACACCCAGACCCACCCGCGCCAGCACACACGCACTAAACGCCGGCCACACCCACCACCCACGCCCCAGTCCACTCTCCGCCTGCACCCTGGGCCCCGCCCTGTCCCCTGGACCCACCGACGCGCCCCACCCCACGTTCTCTCCTCCCTCCCTGTTCCTCTTCAACCTCCCACCCTCGCTCGCCCGCACCGACCCACCGCTCCCTGCTCACAGCCCCACCCCGCCCCCCGAGCTCCGCGACCCGCCCGCCTCCGCCTACCTCGCCGGGCCCCCGACGCTGCCTCGCCCGCCTCGAGCTCCCTCCGCCGCCGGACCCCTCAGACCTCCCCGCTGCCTCCCCGCGCGCCCCTCCGAGCGCCGCCAGGCCCCCTCCGCGCCGTCTCCCCGCCGCACCTCTCCCCCTCGCTGACCCCCGTCGACCCGAGCACCGCCGCCTGGCCCAGGCACGCCGCCGCCGCCGCCCGCGTCGGGCCCTGCCCCGTTCTCCTCAGCGCTTCTCGCCGCCCACCCCAAGCCAGCGCCTCCGGCCGACGACCCCAAGCTTCGCCACGTCGCCCACCGCCGCGTCCCTGCGCCCCGTCGGCCCTCCTCTCGCCGGACCGCCTCGTCCCTCCGTCCCCTCTGCCAGGGGCGCCCTCCTCCATGTGCTCGCCCCGAGCGCAGCCCTGCTGGAGCCCGCCGTTCCCGTGCGTGTCCCCGAGCCGCGACGTGGCCCCCTCTCCCCGCGAGCCGGCCGGCCACCCGCGAGACCTTCCTCATCTTGGGCCGCCCGCCTGCGCTGTCCGCTCGAGCCCGGAGTCCCCACCGCCTTTCGTCTGCAGCGCCCCTGCGGGCCCGCCCGTAGCCAGGGTCGCTCCCTCGTCCTCCAGCGCCCTCTAACCCGAAGACGCAAGACGCCCCTCGAAGACCCCGAGATCAAACCGCAAGACCTCCACGTTACGCCAAGTTCGTCAACATGGCAAGTCCAAACCCGGAGACCTCCGTCCCGGGACCACAAGGTTTTGGGGGTGGAACCGACAAGACCTACCTCACGGAACGACAAGTACTTCCTTATGGAACACCATGATCACCAACCCGGAACGCCGAGTACTCCGACATGGATCCGATTGAAGCAAACCCGAAGACGGTAGATGCAACAAGTACTTCCCCCAGATCCGATGCCCGAGGACCACGGATGCTACATGAACTTCCCCTCGGATGCCAAGGCCGTCCCGATACGCGGTACCGACAAGATCTGCATGCGACAAGCACGACACCGACCCGGGCGAGTCCGATGCCCCGACGCCAGACCAAGTGCTTCCTCCCGGAACGCCAAGATCTACTCCGCTATCCGAGAACGCTTCCGTCGAACCCTGAACCCCAGATCCGGACCCCGAGACCGACCCCGGACCCCGAACCCCGGAAACCCCAAGATCGTCGAGGCCCTCAATGTGTGAACCCCCTTCCCGCAAACCCTATTTTATAAATGAAATATAAACTTGTCGCATCATAACTGTCTTGCATGCATACATTCATGTGGTTTGGGGGCCTTATGCCGATTCACCTAATAATTAAATATGGGGCCCATATGCGGGCAAATCTAGTCTCATATTGGCCTCATTTAAACTTGTGTAGCGAACCCGGTGCTATCTTCTACCATGTTAAACAACATTTAAACTGCGGGGTACCTAAATAACATGAACCACCTAACTAATTGTCGGGACCCCGGTTCCGCTTAACATGACCTAATTGCATTGCACCTTCGCCATGCCATGCATCATACATGCATCATGCCGATCTTCTGCCGTTGTATTAAATATTGCATCCGGTGTTTCTTCTAGTGTTTTGCTTCTTCGCGGATAAGGCCGTTGAGTTGATGTGAGCTTCGCCCCGATCTTCGGATGAACCTTCGGCAATGTTTTCAGGCGAGCATCTCCCCTTTTCTACCTATCTTACTTTGCTAGTATTTACTTCCCTCCTGTTGATCTTTGCTATCTGTGTTGCGATGCTCTAGATTTCGTACCCGTGATATCCCTTGCAGCCATATATAGCCTTGGACACATCCTATTACCTGTTGTTTGGTAGCTAGTTGGACCCGCGTGTCGTAGTCGCTTGCTCAAGTGTTTTGCTTGTCGTCAAGTACCACCTTTGTTGGAAGTTTGCCGCATGTTGACGTTGAAGATGATCATGGCTTTAATTATTGTTTCACTTTAATTCCTGTTTAACAACTAAAATTGAATTAAGCAGAGGCATCGGTGGGTGATAGGTAAGATTTGGTTTCCGACCGCCCACTTGTGTCCCGTAGGACCCCGAGTTCTTGACACCTGTTCCGAGATCGAGCGCGCTAACCACATGTGGGGAGATATGGGCCCCCCATCGATTTAGTACCTGATTTCAAAGTATTGTACTGGGGGCCACAAGTAGTTTGGGGCTTTATTACTATCCTGTACTTATGCCATGCTTTACTGCTTTATTTACGATTGTGCGAGGAGCACACTGTACTGTTTAGGAATTGTGACCCGTTTACGTGGTATCGACAGTCCCCGTTTGGGGGCATACTGTCGTTTACCGCCGGCCCCACAAACCCTAAGTCCGTCTCGGAGACCGGCCGACTTCGTTGCGGGTGTACTTAGTGGGGTGGCCCCCCGTGCTTGCTTTGGGTCTGGGAAACGTCATGACTTAGGCCCCGCCGACATACCGATGGGTGTATGTTAACTGATCTGGCAAAAAGGGTCGAAGTGCTTGTGGATACTTTGGTGCACCCCTGCAGGGTTAAATCTTTTCGAGAAGCCGTGTCCGCGGTTATGGACGACTTGGAGCACAGTGCTTGATCATAGACAACTATAACTAAAGTTTATTGTTTTAAATTGACTTGTTCCCAATATGATTAGTAATCAGCTTCACTACAACGGAATGACCAAGTAAAAGTACCAACAACTGCTGGGTTTTGGGTTATCTCATGATAATTGTATCTGACTAGTAAGTGTTGCCACTATAACAGGATGATTAACTAAAAATGCCCACTGCTTACTTTATCAGGACGATTATCTAAACCTGACTAGTAATTGCTGCAACGATAACGGAATAAGTAAAACTGCCAACTGTGTGAGTTCCTCGGTTGACTTCCTCGTTTGGTCTCGAGGGGGAAACGCCAGGATGGGTTTGTTTGATGATAGTATCAGGTGGGATCCGAATAGGTCTTTCTTTCCCCTCTCTGATAGCCGCCAGTTGTATCGAGTCTCTATAGGTTGTTTAGTGCCTGCTGCCGCTCCCGCTTCAGTCCACCATACCTATGTAGGCGAGGACCGCCGAATTCTAGCCTCGCCGTGTACTGGCCTCAGTACTGACGCTCCTCTTTTTCCTTTGCCCTTTGTCGGCACCCCTTTTTGTTTAAGCAGGTTTTGAGATCGACGCCGTTAGCAGGGTTACCCTTCCGGCTTGGCCTGGGCAGGGTTATGGACGCCATTGGTTATTCTTAAGGGCTCTTAGCCCCATTTGCAGCTTGTCCGTAGTCGGACGCCCCATTGTTTTCAAGGTGATTTGGATCTTTATACCGTATATTTGTATTCTTGACTCTATGAGTCGCTGTTGTATATATATCTGTTCTGTGGGTCCCATCGAGGACTGTTGTGTAATGTTATTACTTTGCTTTCCACCCGCACGAAAGTGCCTGGTGGGCACCTTCGAATCGTTTCTATGCGGGTTTGGCGAGTTTTGCTAAAACTTGCATAGGGCCGATTCTGAGGGTGTTACATTGTTGTTGTTGTTGTTGTTGTTGTTTTGGTTCTGGATGAATGTTGTCATCATCTGCATGAGCTGTGTTTGAGCATTCATCATTTGTTGCATTTCTAGAGTTATGTTGTTGTTGTTGTTGGGGTTGGGGTTTGCGCGACGGGGAGGCATCTGTGGTTTGTTCAAATAGAGATAAGAATGAGATACCCATAGATGTTTTTATGCACATTACATCACATAAGCAAACACAAACATGCAACAGAAGATAAAAGTTCAACAACCAGATAACAAGTTCTCAATGTAAAACACACAAGTGGCAAGCCATCCACATGTCGGATGGTCCGATAACTAGTTCACAAATAACAAGTACGGTAATAAAAGATAAACGAGTAGTCAAGTCTACTCATCAGCATCAATCTCCTCCTCGACAAAGGTAAGACCTGCGTTCTCCATCGCGGTCTTATTCTCCTCAATGGTAGTGGTCAAGGACTCAATCTTGGCCTTGAGAGCCCTCTCAATCACCATCTTCTGCTGCTCTAGCTCGAAGTCCTTGGACTTCAGTTCTTTAGTCATGTCCCGGATCTTCTTGTTCCTATCCTGGACACGTTTCTCCTGACTCTTGAACTTCCGGTCCTGGATCTCGAACTTCGCCTCCATTTCCTTGACTATCTCGTCCTGCTGCGCGAAGAGCTTGTCCTTCTCGCGAAGCTGCACCTAGAGCTCATCATTACTGAGCATGACATTGGTCCTGTCCGTGTCCACGTGCCTAATAAGAGACTCTAAGTCCTGGAGGTACAGGTGTATCGGCTCTGCTGTGTCCCTCGAGTCTTCCTCGAAGTCGATGGACTATCCATCCCCATCACGTCTTCCGAAGACGTGGAAGTGGGTGCCTCTAACCTGTCGGGAGTGACGGCCTAGCAGACGTCCTATCAGGTCCTGCATGACTACCTCCATGCCTCTCTCCCTGTCATCGTGCATAAGCTTGAAGACGATGGCCTCCGTAGTAGGCTCTGTCTGGCGTCCGGGCTGGTTCACCTTGAAGCCCCAGAGGTCCTTCCTCTCGAACTTGGTGAGTGGATGCACCATGATGGTGGGAAGAGGGAGATTGATCAAAGTGGTAAGCTCAACGATACGAGGACCAAAGCGGGTAACCTGGAACTCCTCAACAGTGCTGATGGTAATATGCATCTATTTATAAGATAGAAAGTTAGAACAACACTATTTAAGATAAAACAAAGACAAACATCACATACATATCCTTGGAACACAAAATCACACAAGTCATGCATACATGAATCCATTACATCAATCAAGGTCCAAACTTATTTAAGGTATCATTTTGGAAAATAAGGTGATAGGTGGTGGTCGAACTAACGAAGTACGTTTACAATCCTATCTCACTGGATCTGTTGGCTAACACAATGTTCCTAGAGGCAATCAGCCTATCTTGCTCACATGATTCCATCACTAAGTCTATAATATCTCCCCTTAAGGTTTGGTTGGTGGCTTCCAACTCTTGGGTATGTTCCTTCTCTTTCTCTAAGTATTTTTGGAGGTTGATCATTCTGCACTTGACTCTAGCACTAAGTTCTTTGATAGTCCTCCAAGCTGCTTCTCTTGCTGACTCAAAGAATGTGGTATGCACCACAGTGTTGGTGTACATGCAGAATCCTCTTTCTTTGTGGTTGTCTTCCTTGCTTTTGTACAAGTGAAGTTGCACCCACCAGTACTAAACTCCTTCATCCATCACTGGGAAGCCTTTGTACACAGCTGCACCATGTATTCCATTGCCACCATGAGGTCCTTGAGAATTTTTGGAAACTCAGTCTCACACTCCAAGGTCATGGTCATGAGTGGTCCTTTCTTCACGACTTCGTTGATGGAGTTCATCTACAAATAGAGATGAGAAAGAGAAGATTAGAAAAGTTTACGAGAAGAATAGACAAGTGTAGAAGTAGTTGAAATTTTTTCCTTAGTGGTTTTCCAATCCTAGGGTCATAATCCTACAGGAAACACAGTGCTCTGATACCATCTGTAAGATCCCTCCTTTGTAAAGGAAAAGGATCCCTGTGATTGCAATGCTAGTCCCTGGATCATTGCTAGCATCCACAGTTTAAGATGAAGTACACAGATACAAAGGTCATTTATTACATCCATTCCAGATATAAAAACATAGTCTTTTACATCTCATGGCCACAGGACTAATACAAGAGTTTTGGAATAAGTAAATAAACATAAGCCTTCATCTTCATGTGCCACAGGCAAGCATGTTGAGTGTAGACTCATGACACCTAATCATCATCGGAGTAACCTGCAACATCACAAGTTACAGCCACAGTGGGTCAATACTTTGGAATAGTATTGGCAAGTGATACCTTAGTAAATTTTAAGTGGACTATATTACTATATGCATTTTGGCTAAGTGTAGCTTGGGTTGCTTTGCTTGAAAATAGGTTTTTCCTATTAGTTGAAATCACTAAGTTTTTCTTTGTCAAAAACTTTCCCAAGAAACCACCAATAGACATTGGGGTCCTTCACCCTTGTTCACCCACAATTTTTTACTTAGAAGTTGGAGTGATGATATTCTTGATAGCTTCCGTGTCTTGATGCTCAAGTTGTCCATTGCCATGGACTTGGCTAAGTACTTAGATTTTCCATCTGCAGAGGTTGTGCACTTTCCCCACCAGACTTGGTTTCCCAAGACAGGACCTTTCAGAACCCTTCCCTTAGCCAAATGGACGCGTTCCAACCTATCATCCCACTACCACCAACTGTCCAAATGACTAAGTTCTAGCAACCTATATGATCAAGGCAGAGCCCATATTGCCAAGTGGCTGCACTATAAGCTTCTCAACACTTGGCCTCCAAATCCCTTTGTGCCTGGGTGGCATACCACAAGTGTGATACACAAGGTAAACCATGTCCATGGGCCTTGTGTAACCACTCAACCAAAAACCACCATTCAAATCCCATTCCATCCAGGAGGTTCATTGACTTAGTTGTTTTATTAGGAAAAACATAAGTCCCAAGACTTAGAAACATTTTCATCATAGCATGTATATACTTTACCAACCCTTGTTTGCTACTAGCTAGGCTAAGCATGGCATAGTACTTAACTTAGGAAATTTCCTAGCAATTCTACAATTCTACAACTACTTAGGATTTCCCAACATAGCATTTGGCAAAAAATACATGCAAGACTTAGCAAAATATTTCTAATGCTTGTACAAAATATAGGGATGGAAATATTCATGAAGTACCACTTGCCTTGGTAATGGGGAGAGTAGCACTCTTCACAATCACAGTCACTAGCAAAATCTACAAAAATTGGTAGCACAAAATTACACACAATTCATATACAAACAAAAATATGAATGCATGCATGCAAGAAAATGCTAAGTGATGATCTTTGAAAACTCCACCAAGCAAGTGCATGATACAGAAACATAACCAAGTCAAAAACTTGCTAACTAAACTTATTTAGCACTAAAACAATTTACTAAACAAATTCTATACTCAAAATAGTCCTAAACAAGTTTCTGCATAAAAAGTCATTTTAACAGAAACTTTTCACTAAACACATTGCAGATTCAGAAAGGGCTTGTCTCCCTGATTCCAACGGTATAAATTTGCAAAAATTTAACGTGGGAAACAAAAGTTATAGCCATTTGAAATTTGGATCTAAATTTGATTTGAATTCTGTTTTTGAATCTAACCCTAGCCACGCGTCATGTTTCTATTGGCGCGTACCGATTCGCTCCGGATCGCGCTTGCTAGCCGTAGGATCTAACTAACGATGCACGGTTCAGATCTAGCATAACGGTTCGATTAGTGGATCTAACGCAAGCGTTGGATCTAGATCCAACGGCTCTCGAGCATGCGACCATGTTCTGGCGGCGCACGGCGTCAGCGAGCAGCGGAGCGCTCAGTCAGCAGCGGCGCTGGCATTCTAGGTCGCGCGCGAGAGGGGGAAGGGTCTTACTAGAACCGCGGTGGCGTGCTGAAGCTCAACGTGGCGTTGGTTTGCGAAGGGGCGCGCGGGCACGGTCTCTGGAGCTCGTCGGAGTTACGGGCGGCGTCTGTCGCTTGTAGTCGTGGTTGTTGCCGAGGTTTAGCGTCGCCTATTACGAACCAGAGGTATCAGGAGATGCGCAAGACGCAGGAGAACAAACTCGCATACAGGAGGGGGCAAGGGGCGCTCGGGTTTTACCTCAATTGGTCGCCGGAGTCAAGCGGCGGCGCAGGTGGTTACGGTCGTGAACGAAATCGACGACCTGGGTCACGAGCAGGCAAAAGAAAGGTGTCAGCAGGTGCACAAGATCATGCTGAGAATCATCATTTGAACCAGAGAGAGGGAGGCGGTCGAGGCTCACCGGAACCGGTCGCCGGAGTCGTCGGTACTGCGGGGCTTCGAGGGTAAATGCGCGCAGCCTGGTGGCGGAGTGAGCGAGGAGAGTGGGGGGAAATGACCGCGGCGGGGTGTGGTTTATATAGGCTCAAGCGCGACAGGAAACGCCTGCGGCATCAAGGCTAATTACACCGCGCCATTACCGACATTGGCAGCTGCGGCGACGTGGTCTGCGGGCGCGTTTTGGGGAAGACGAGGGTGACGTGGAGAGGGCCCGTTCGTCAGCGATACTCGCAGAGTGGAGGTGGGGTCTGTTCGTCAGCGACTACTTGGGTGTGCTTGCGCGTGCGAGAGAGAGAGAGAGAGGAAGGACGGGTGGGCTAGTTGGGCCAGTTCTGTTGCTGGGCTAGAATCCTGGCGCCTGGCCCTTTTCTTTTCTTTTGTCCTTTTCTTTTTCTGTTTTGATTTTCAGGAATGGTTTTGATATGAATTCAAACTCTTTTTGAATTCAAATCTTTCTAGGGTTTTTGCAGTGTGCAAATGTTTCAAATATAGGCATAAAACCATGTGGCTACTTGCAAAGGCTTGGTCACTCTTGGAGAAACAAAATATCAGGAGCTTTGCACAAGATTTGCAAATGTTTGTAAAATGGTTTTTGAACCATTTCTATTTTGTAAAACTTGATTCAAATTTCCACACTCAATCCATTCAATAAAGGAGACAAGCAATCTAGGTTTAAAACATTTAAACCCTCAAATGGGGATGGCATTTGATTTTAGCTTGCTCACATAAAATGATAGCACTATGTGCTTTGTTTTTCTGAAATGAGTTTTGAAATTGGTCTCAATTCTATATGCATGCATGAATGATATGCAATCTTTGAAATCATGATTTTATGGATGTTACAGCTACGCTTAACTATAGGATTATGTCCATCACATCATTCTCCTAATGATATGACCCTGTTGTTTATAATATCTTCTATGTTCATGATCAGGAAACCATGATCATATATTAACCAACAAGCTAGTTTAAAAAGAGGCTTTACTAGGGACTCTTTTATGTTTACAAATCACACAAGTAATAATGTTTCCGATTAATACAATTATATCATGGTATGTAAACATTTATCATAAGCATGAAGATATGATAATACCACGTTATTATTGCCTCTTGGGCATATCTCCAACACTTTGATGCTTGTATCTCTGATATCTTTATCTCTAGTCTTCATGTGAACTTCAGGGGTGCCTTGGCATTTATATTGTGCTCTTCAAATAGAGGCAAGCGAGATACCACTCTATCATACCTTACTATGAGCATTTCAATGTTGCTTATGTTTATGTTTCATGCTACTTATTATTATTGAGTTGGTTTCTCTTCATAGCTTGCAATGACTATTGAGTAGACTTAGTTGCATACTCCTTAATATGAATCGTCTAAGCATCTACTCCTGTGCTGGGAATATATACATCATATGAAGCAAAGTGTTCGTGAAAGTTCTTGTATCGCACTCAGTTTTAAACTGAATTGCTTGAGGACAAGCAATAAACTATGCTTGGGGGGAGTTGATACGTCCAAAACATATCTACTTTCTTGAACACTTTTCTATTGTTTCTCCTCTAAACTTGTGTGATTTGGATACAACTAACACGGACTGACGCTGTTTTCAGCAGAGTTACCTTGGTGTCTTGTTTTTATCAGGAAAAATCCCGAAAAATATGCCAAATACTATTTTTCACCAGAAGATCCACGGAGCCAGAAGAGGAGGCCTGGGGGGCCCACACCCACCCCAGGCGCGGGCCCAGCTGACCCGCGCCTAGAGGGGGTGCAGCCTCCCCAGGCACCTCCTCGGCCTCCCTCTGCGCCTATAAGTTGCCTTTCGACCTAAAAACCAAGGGGGGTTCGATAGTTTTCCAGAAACAGTTCCGCTCCGTCGCCGCCACCAAAAACCAAGATTCGGATCCAGAAACTCCGTTCTGGCACCCTGCCGGGACAGGGAATTTGGAGAGGATCATCGCTATCGTCATCACCAACCCATCTCCATCAACCACCGATGTTTCCCTCATCCATGAGTGAGTAATCCCCCGCTATAGGCTTGGGGATGGTAGGGGTTGGATGAGTTCTATCATGTAATTGAATAAGATCTATTAGGGGCATAGTGCCTAGTATCTCTATTAGTGCTATTTTACTTTGTTGCAACTTGTTGTGCTTAATGCTTGTCACTAGGGCCCGAGTGCCATGATCTCAGATCTGAACTTATTATTGAATCATTATGATAGTATTGTTTGGGGGGAGGTATGCCGACGTCGCACTCATATATATATATATATATATATCATGTTCGGTCGATTCTTTGTATATCCATTGTTTTTGCTTTCTTTTTGTCTTTTGTTGCTTCTTTCTAAAAACCCAAAAATACCAAAAATATTTTCGTTGTTTCTCTTGGTTTGTTTATTTGTTTATTTGCTTTGGTTTGCCTTAAAAGAAAAATCCAAAAAGATTTTTCTTTGTTTGGTTTGCTTTGTTTTTGTTTGGTTTTTCTTTGTTTGCTTGTTTCTAAAAAAATCGAAAACACCAAAAATATTTGTTGTTCTTCTTTGGTTTTGTGAGTTCTTTGCAGGGTTCGGCTGTCCTTAGTGGATTTTGGTTTCATGTTAATATGCAAGTCACATAAGTGAAGGGAAATAATGAAGATTAAGACAACTCGAGGTGTGGTAAGAGGCTGGTAACGAAGTCTATTTGTTTCATTTTTGTACATATACTCATCATCGTGAGCATGCTTAGCCTGTTTGTGTAAGGTGTATGTCATTATGGATGCTTAGTAGTTCTTGCTTGTCTATGATTAGCTCCATCTTGCTAATAGTTTGTAGCATGTCATATGAATGTTTGCTTACATTGTTTTATTCATACTTTGGTATGATGTTGTGGTATCCTCCTCTAACTGTTCATGTAAATCGACTTGGCACATGCTCACGCATGCATATGACTAATCAATAGTAAGTAAGCCTCGATGATTTATTTTGCCTCAGAGTTCTTGTATCACTTTCCTGCCATTGTTAGTCGTGTTTTGTTGCAAGCATGATTATGACAGCTATTGCTCTCTCGTTTGTCTCTCCCTCTCTATTGCTAGCCTTCACTTGCACTGAGTTTGTGCTCTACCTGTGCTTCCAACTCCCCAAAACCAATATTGCCAGCTGTGTCCACCATACCTACCTATTAGCATCACTTGCTACTTTAGTGCATATTTTACATATGCCATGTTTTCTTCCAAATAAAAATGTTTGTTTGTTTTGAGAAAGTTAGTTAGTAAATCTCTCACGAACTTGACAACACACTTTATTCCTTGCGCTTAATAATCTTGAACCATTGTGACTAGTCCATGAAAGTTATATGCTTGCTTATTATATACTGGGAGTCAGCAAAACCGTGCTGTCACGGGAAACGCTTTCAACACCTGTTGGATATCTAATCTAGTTGATACTTTGCTCTTTTGTTTACGGATGTCGATGATGTGAAATAAAAGGGGAGGTTGTGAGTTCACAGAGTTTATACATTGTGTTAGAGAAACGCCTGGGCCGCTAGCCTAAGCCATGCTTAATCATGGTGGAAACTTGCAACATCACTATAATGAGCATCTATGAAGCATCCTCAATAAAAAGCTATGCATATGGTAAATAAAAAGATTGCTGAGATGCTCATTGTCTGCTTGCCTTGTCATTTTGGTTATGGGAAAGCTCCTGTACCATGTGCAAGGGGTACCCCGTTGGCGGTTCTCGATGATATGCATGTATTTACAATGACAAGAACTTCCAAGTGACCAAAGTTGAGTAACATGTGGAGCGACCCTCGTACTCAAGGGACTTGGGATTTCCAGTCTATGGTCTATCAAGCATATGATTCAGAGTGGACCTCACTTTCACCTTAACCACATGAAGATGCCTATGATTGGGGCAATGAGAGCTGAAAGCTAATGAGTACCTTCCTTTCAGCATTGGGAAGCCTTTCAAACCTTCAGAAAACCGTTTTCACAACCTTGTTGAGTCACCACTTATTCTATGATAACCTTCTTGAGAGCATAGTTGTCATTTTTGTGTTTGTTCAAAAACTTGGTTAATTATGTCATGGCTTTGATGCTTGTATGTCTGATATCTTTATCTCTAGTCTTCATGTGAACTTCAGAGGTGCCTTGGCATTTATATTGTGCTCTTCAAACAGAGGCAAGCGAGATACCACTCTATCATACCTTACTATGAGCATTGCAATGTTGCTTATGTTTATGTTTCATGCTACTTATTATTATTGAGTTGGTTTCTCTTCATAGCTTGCAATGAATATTGAGTAGACTTAGTTGCATACTCCTTAATATGAATCGTCTAAGCATCTACTCATGTGCTGGGAATATAAACATCATATGAAGCAAAGTGTTCGTGAAAGTTCTTGTATCGCACTCAGTTTTCAACTGAATTGCTTGAGGACAAGCAATAAACTAAGCTTGGGGGGGGGGGGTTATACGTCCAAAACATATCTAATTTCTCGAACACTTTTCTATTGTTTCTCCTCTAAACTTGTGTGATTTGGATACAACTAACACAGACTGACGCTGTTTTCAGCAGAATTACCATGGTGTTTTGTTTTTGTGTAGAAAATCAACTATCAGGAAAAATCCCGAAAAATATGCCAAAAACTATTTTTCACCAGAAGATCCACGGAGCCAGAAGAGGAGGCCTGGGGGGCCCACACCCACCCTAGGCGTGGGCCCACCTGACCCGCGCCTGGAGGGGGTGCATCCTCCCCAGGCACCTCCTCGGCCTCCCTCAGCGCCTATAAGTTGCCTTTCGACCTAAAAACCGAGGGGGGTTCGATAGTTTTCCAGAAAGAGTTCCGCCCCGCCGCCTCCACCAGAAACCAATATTCGGATCTAGAAACTCCGTTCTGGCACCCTGCCGGGACGGGGAATTTGGAGAGGATCATCGCCATCGTCATCACCAACCCATCTCCATCAACCACCGATGTTTCCCTCATCCATGAGTGAGTAATCCCCTGCTGTAGGCTTGGGGATGGTAGGGATTGGATGAGTTATATCATGTAATCGAATAAGATCTATTAGGGGCATAGTGCCTAGTATCTCTATTAGTGCTATTTGACTTTGTTGCAACTGGTTATGCTTAATGCTTGTGACTAGGGCCCGAGTGCCATGATCTCAGATCTGAACTTATTATTGAATTATTATGATAGTATTTTTTGTGATCTTATCTTCAAGTTGTGTACATATATCATTGTCCGGATCCAAAGGCCCCAAAGTGACAATAATTGGGACAACCGGAGGGGATGGCTGTGGTGTGAGCATCACATGTGTTCATGAAGTGGTAATGCTTTGCTCCGGTGCTCTATTAAAAGGAGCACCTTAATTTCTAGTAGTTCCCTAGAGGCCCCGCTGCCACGGGCTAGCTGGACAGAAGATGTTGTGCAAGTTCTCATTGCGAGCACGTATGACTATATTTGGAGCACATGCCTAGGATTGTTTAGTACTTGGATGCTTGTTATTATTTATCTGCGATGCCCTAGATCTTGAAGTTACATGTTTAGACTCGTGCATGCAACGTCCGTCCATCCATCCCTATGCCTACCGCACTCGAATCCTACTGTTACCGTTACTATTACTATTGCTACCGTTTCACTGTTGCTGTTGTTGCTGCTGTTGCTTTACTATTGCTACTGATAAACTTCTGTGAGCAAGAACTATTTCCAGGTGCAGCTGAACTACAACTTAGTTGTTAAGGCTTGCAAGTATTCTTTGGCTTCCCTTGTGTCGAATCAATAAATTGGGTAATACTACTCGCGGAGACTGTTGTGATCCCCTATACTTGTGGGTCATCACTGCTACTCATGCCATACAACTTACTATTGAGGAAAATTTTAGACTGTTAGCCCAACTTCATGCTAAGTGGGAAAGGGAAGATCAAATTGATAGAAACAATAGTGTGTGCACCATCACCAAAATGGATACCACTAAACCACAAGAAGTCTCTATTCCTCCTCCAACAATGCCTAAGCCTAATAATTCTACTACTAGTGATGCTAAGTTTGATTTTGATCTTGATGGTTGCAATATTTTTGAAGTGATTTTGTTCCTGCAAAAACTTGATAGAAGTCCTGATGCTAGTGATATGCATGTTGCTTTCACCAAACATATTACATGTAACATCCCTAAAATCATATTTTCAAAGTTTGCACATCATTCATGCATTCATACTCACTTTAGGACCATTTCCTCAAAATCAGAAATTTGTGATCTATCATTTTATGCAAAGCAAGGGATTAGCCTTATTGCTACCTTATAAGAAGGAAGACCTTGTTTTGATCAGTAGAGTATTGATCCTAAGATTGATTGATATTTTCTAAATCTTGTTCAAAATTTCAAAACAAGAATAAAAAATTAAACCATCTGTATACCTATTATAAATATTTACTTAAGGCATGGTTTTAATTCTATTTTTAATGGACCAAGGAGTTTGTGATCAAACAACAATGTTTTATACACAAATATATGCTTGGATCATTCTACAAAAATCCAGAGAAATTTTGAATTCAAACTCATTTGAAAAGCATTTGAAAATGATTTTAGAAAATCAAAACAGAAATAGAAAAGGAATAAAGAAAAGGAAAAGGGCCTGCGCCAGCCTTTCGGCCCAGTAACAGAACCAGCCCAACAACCAGCCCACCCGGGGTTTCCCTGTCACTCTGATTCTAACCCGCGCGAGCACCCCCCCCCCCCTCACTGACGCCCCGGACCCACCTGCCCCGTCATCGTCCCCAAACCCCGCCCACGACCGAGCCCTCCGCCGTTTCCTCCCACGCGTCACTGTTGTTGATTGCGCGAGTTATTGCCGTTGATTCGCCAAGTAACTCCTCGCCCAGCTCCGGCTACTTAAACCTCACAGTCCCTGCTCCATTTTCCGCCACTCAATTCCCTCCGAACGCCGCCAGGCTGCTCGCTTTTCTGTCCACAACGCCGCTGTCCTGACGAACTCCGGCGACCGATTGTGGTAAGCCTCATGCGCGCCTCGCTCTCTGTTTTATGCAAGCTTGTACGCTATCACCTTGCGCATCTCCTGACGTTCGCCGTTTGCTTTATTTCACACCAGAGCATCGCCTTTGACGACGACCGTGAGCACCCGAAGACAGGCTTCACTCCGACGAGGAATCCCCATCGTGTCTGTGCGCCCCGACCTTGTCCAGCTGCACGTAGAGCTTCGTCGTGTCTCCGCGACCTCGGTAAGCACCAGCCCCCTCGCCCTGGCGCTCTGGTCTTGCCGGAACATCACTATCAGACGCGCAGCCGCCGCGGTAGCCATTTGTGCCGCCCGCTGTTGGTCAGAGCAAACGTGGTCCGCTGGATCTGGATCCAGCGGATACGATTAGATCAACCCGCGAAGGGGTATGCGCAGATCTGGGCCGTGCTTAGTTAGTTAGATCCAACGGCCCGCGAGCGTGATCCAGTGCGAACCGGTACCAGCGAATCAAAAAGCGCCGCGTGGCTAGAGTTTAAATTTAAAATCTGGAAGTAGATCTATTATTTGTTTAAACTTGCAAAATTCATAACTTCTGATCCACACGTTCAAAATTTGCAAATTTTATATCATTGGAATCAGGAGAAAGAATTCTATCCAATTATGCTCTTTGTTTAATAAATTGCATCTGTAAAATGGGTTGTTTTTGCAGAGACATTTATAAGCTTATTTTGTATATAAAAATTGTATGGAAAATGTTCTAAGGGCCAAATTAATTTTATTTAGTGTATAATTGTTTTGTTTATGATTTAGTATTGTTTCACTTTTCTTGTTTGATTTAGAAAATCATCACATGGCATTTGCATGCATTCATATATTTTTGCTTGTATATTTTGATATGTGAATTTGGTGCTATCATTTTATGTGTAGATTTTGGTGCTAGTGGTGATTGTGATTGTGAGGATTGTTGCTACTCCCCCAACTACCAAGTCAAGTGGTGCTTCATATTTTTATCCCAATATTTTGACTATGCATTAGAAATATTTTGCATAGGGCTTGCATGAATAATTTTGCTAAGTATCAATATGCCATGCTTGGGAAATCCTAGTAGTGGTAGAACTGTTAGAATTTCCTCTAAGTTAAGATACTTGCTATTGCCATGCTTAGCCTAGCTAGTAGTAACCAAGGGTGGATTATATATACATGTTATGAGAAATATTTCTAAGTCCTTGACTTATGTTTTGCTTAATAAAACAACTAAGTGAATGAAACACCTGGGTGGAATGGAAAGAATGGTTTGTGTTGAGTGGCTTCACAAGGCCCATTTCTATGGTTTACCTTGTGTATCTCACTTGCGGATTGCCACCTAGGAACAAAGGGATTTGAGATGCCAAATGTTAAGAAGCTTCTAGTGCAGCCACATGGCATTATGGGCTCTGCCTGGATCATATAGGTTGCAATAACTTAGCCAAATGGATAGTTGGTGGTAGGGGAATGATAGGTTTGGCGCGCGTCCATTTTGGTCTAAGGGAAGGCTTCTGAAAGGTCCTGTCTTGGTGAAAATCAAGTCTTGTGGGGAAAGTGCACAACCTCTGCAGATGGAAGAAACTAAGTACTTGGCCATGTCCCTGGTATTGGACAATTTGAGCATCAAGACATGGAAGCTATCAAGAATCTCCTCATCCCAATTTTCTAAGTAAAAACTTGTGGTTAAACAAGGGGAGAAGGTTCACCAATTTCTATTGGTGGTTCCTTGGGAAGGTTTTTACCAAACAAAAACTTAGTGATTTCAACTGATAGGTAAAACCTATTTTGAGCAAAGCAAGCCTAAGCTACACTTATCAAAATTCATGTAGTAACTAGATGCTAATATTCTACTAAGGTATCACTTGCCAATACTATTCCAATGTATTGACCCACTGTGGCTGTAACTTGTGATGTTGCAGGTTATTCTGATGATGATTAGGGGTTATGAGTCTACACTCAACATGCTTGCCTGTGGCACATGAAGATGAAGACTTTTATTTATATTGTTAAGTTAAACTCTTGTACTAGCCTATGGCTATCGAGTTGTAAAAGACTATGTTATCTCTGGAATGATGATGTAATAATGACCTTTGTTTCTGTGTACTTCATCTTAAACTGTGGATGCTAGCAATTGATCCAGGGACTAGCATTGCAATCACAGGGATCTTTACCTTTATAAAGGTGGGATCTTATAGATGGTATCAGAGCACTGTGTTGCCTGTAGGATTATGACCCTAGGATTGGATTAGAAACCACTAAGGAAAAATTTCAACACTTTGAAAGATTTCTACACTTGTCTTTTTCTTCTCGTAAACTTTTATAATCTTCTTCCACATCTCTATTTGTAGATGGACTCCATCAACGAATCCGTAAGGAAGGGACCACTCATGACCATGACCTTGGAGTGTGAGACTGAATTTCCCAAAGCCCTCAAAAACCTTATGGTTACCATGGGGATACATGGTGCAGCTGTGTACAAAGGTTTCCCTGTGATGGATGAAGGAGAGGAGTATTGGTGGGTGCAACTTCACTTGTATAAAAACAAGGAAGACAACCACAAGGAGTCAGGATTCTACATGGTCACCAACTCAGAAATGCACACCACATTCTTTGACTCTGCAAGAAATGCAGCATGGAATGCTATCAAGGAACTTGGTGATAGGCTCAAGTCCAGAATGCTCAACACTCAAAATGACCTTAGAGAAGAAAAGAAGCATACCCAAGAGTTAGAGATTACCAACCGACAACTAAGGGGAGACATCATAGACTTAATTTGGGAATCTTGTGAACAAGATAGACAGATGGCTACTAAGGATGCTTTGATAGCTATTTTGTCTAGTGAGTGAGAGTTGTAACGTACTTCGTTAGTTGGACCACCACACTTATCATTTTTATTTCCAAAAAATTGTCTAAGTTATGTTGAACCTTTGATGCTTGTAATGGATTTGTGTATGCCATGACTTGTTTGTTTGCTATAAAATATATGCTTGTGATATTTTGTCTTGTGATTTTTCTCTATGAATGTTGAATTCTAACTTTTCTCTATCTTATAAAATAGATGCCTAGTGTTATTATCAACACAACCGAGGAGTTCAAGGGAACTCATTTTGGTACTCGTCTCATTGAGCTCACTAGCGTGCTCAACCTACCACTTTCTAGCATCATGATGCTTCCCCTCACCAAGTTTGAGAGGAAGGACCTTTGGGGCTTCAGAGTCACTCAGCCCGGACGCCAGGCGGATCCAACCACGGAGACCATCACTTTCAAGCTGATGCATGATGACAAGGAGAAAGGCCTAGATTTAGTCATGAAGGAGTTACTTGGGCGCCTGGTAGGGAGCCACTCCAGAGAGCTTAGAGGACTTTACTTTCACCCCTTCGGGAGACGCGACAAGGAGGGTGAGGCTATTGAGTTCGAGGATGCTACTAGAGAGACGGTGGAGCCGATTCGTCTATACCTTCAGGATCTAGAGGTTCTTATTAGGCACCTAGATACTGATAGGACCAACGTCATGCTTAGAAATGACAAGCTCCAAGTTCAGCTTCGTCAGAAGGACAAGCTCTTCGCGGAGCAAGACGAGTTAGTCAAGGAAATGGAGGCCAAGTTTGAGAGCCAGGACAGGAAGTTCAAGAGCCAAGAGAAAAGAGTCCAAGACAGGAACAAGAGGATTCGGGAGATGAATGCAGAGCTAGAGGCCAAGGACTTCAAGCTCGAGCATCAACAAGGAGTGATTGAGAGGCTTCGCTCATAGAAGAGGGCTCTTAGGGCTAAGATAGAGGCTTTGACTACTAGTGTTGATGAGTACAAGACCGCCATGGAGAATGCAGGTCTTACACTTGTTGACGAGGAGGTTTATGCGGAGGAGTAGGGTAGACTACTCGATTCACTTTCATCTACCATGCTTTTGATTATTTGAGTCGCAATGACCATCCAACATGTGGATGGCTTGCTATGGTGTGTTTGCATTTTCAAACTTGTTGTTTTTGTCGTTCAAACTCAATGTCATTTTGATGCTTCATTATTGTGGTTGACTATGTGATGTATTGTGCATGTTAAGCATATATGGGTATCTCATTCTTATCCTTATAAAAACTACAGATTCCTCCTCGACGTGCCAACCCCAACCCAAACAACAACAATGTCACTCCCGAGATGCAGCAGTTGATGACATCACAAACTCAACTGATGCAGATGATGACCACCTTTATTCAGAACCAGAATCAGAACAACAACAACAACAACAACAACAACAACAACAACAACAACAACAACAACAACAACAACAACAACAACAACAACAACAACAACAACAACAACAACCAGAATAATCCGCCAGGATTTGACATGCTCACCAGATTCCTAAGACTGAGGCCTACAAAGTTCTCAGGAACCACTGATCCAATGGTGGCCAATGATTGGCTACGTTCGATGAACAAGGATTTGCTAACTGTAGGCTGCACCGACGAGGAGAAGGTCAGGTTTGCAGCACATCTGTTGGAAGGACCAGCAGCTACTTGGTGGGATAACTTACAGATCACCACACCCATTAAGGATGTAACTTGGGATATCTTTGAGCATGGTTTCCGCACAGCTCACATCTCATCCGGGGTGATGAATTTGAAGAAGAAATAGTTCCATAACCTGAAACAACGTCACCGCGATGTGGCTGAATATATTGAGGAGTTCAACAATCTGGCACGATATGCACCGGCTGAAGTTGATACTGATGCCAAGAGGAAGGAGAAATTCCTCGAAGGACTGAATGATGAACTGAATCTGCAGTTATCCGTGGCCTATGTCCCCACCTACCAATCACTTTGTGACAAGGCTACCATCTTGGAGAACAAGATGAAATAGGTTGAAAGCAGAAAGAGGAAGCACAGCTTTGACAAGCACAACTCGGGATCGTCTCACAAGCGTTCTGTCACATCCCAAGATTTTCCAAATCTTGTAATGTGAAAATAAATTAATAAAATAAAAACTTTGTTTGATTTTCAGAGCCAAAAGAAACTTTTTGAACTCAATTGGAACTTCAGACCCATTTGAATTAAATAAAATCCTAAAGGGATTCTTAAAGATAAACATTTAATAAAGGAAATTAAAATGTTTTGGAATTACTATTTTGGATCTTTTAATAAAAGGATTTGATATTCCAAAAGAAAAGATGGATTTACAAATAAGGATTATTTTATAAAACCAAAATAAAACTTGGCCAAACTTTGGGAATTAAAACATTTAGTTTGAATAAAAATAACAAAGGTTTATTTAAAATAAAATAATAAGGAATTAATATCAAAATTTATTATGAAAGGTTTTACTATTTTAATTAAAACATCAAGACTTATTAAATTGTCTAAAATAGGTTTTCCAAGTATTTTATATTCTCTAATAAAACCTACTAAAGTGTTTTGGCTTTATTTTAGATTCAAAATAAATATCTCATATAAAATAAATCCTATTTGAAATAATAATGAAAGTCTATTATATTAATTGTTAATGGACCCTAAAATAAAGTGTTATTCTATTTTAAAACAAATCTCCAAGTATTCTATATTTCCCAAATAAAACCCACTAATTTGGTTTTGAAGATATTTAGGTTTCAAATAAAGATTTTATTAATAAAATCAAACTCTATTTGATTTAATAACTAAGACCCATTTTATTTAATTGTTAATGGAACCTAAAAAGATTTAAAATATTATTTATTTTTGAATGTTGGTGTATGTTGATAAACAGAACCAAATTCATATTTGAAAAGCTTGATGATTGTTTGAATCATTTTGAAAAATGAATTGTTTGTTTGAAATCAAAACAGGAAAATAGAATTAGAAAAAGAAAAAGGAATCAGACAGAAAAAAAAATAAGAAAACAGACCCAACCCACTACCCCGGCCCAAACAGCCCATCTAGCCCAGCTCCTATTCTTTTCCCCCCCGAACCGTTTTCTCCTCACTCTGTTTCCGACCCACACCGAGACTGACCGGTGGCACCTCTTCTCCCTCCCTCTCTTTCGCTGACGAACGGGACCCACTCCTCCTGTTCATCTTTCTCACCCACCCCGCGACTGATTCTTCTCCCTCTCCTCGCCGTTGCAGGCTTAACTCCTCGGCTTAATTCGCCTTGATGCCACGAGTAAAAGCCGCAGTGAGCACGCGTGTTAAATCGCCAGTGACTCCTCTCTCGTTCCCCTCTGCCTCCTTCTCCGAGCGCGCCTCCAGGCCGAAGAATTTTGCCAGACATTTCCCTGTTTCCGACGACCATCCTCGCCAAAATCCGACCAGCACACACCACCCCGAGCCCCCTCGAGCACCCTGGCAGCTTCCCCACTCCCAGACCTTCCTCCCCGTACCATCCATTTGACCGCGGGCGCCCCAGAGCCTCGGCTGCGACAAACTTTCGAACGCCACTGCGTCTGCCATTCTCCGACGAGCTCCTCCGGTAATTCTAGGCCACCCCGACCCCTTCCATTCACGCACACATCCTTGCCAAGGTCTTGCGCGGCTAACCCCGTCCTCTGTTTGTCTTCTCGTGGACCATAGCCTCGTCTTCGACCGTGGACAGAACCGTCCGTCGCCGTCCACTACTCCGGCGAGGAATCACGGCTGAACCAGTGCACCCCCTGACAAACCGTAAGCGGGTTGAGCATCAACGTCACCTCACGAACTCGGTGAGCATCCTCTTTTCTTCTCCCGCTTCCTGCATCGCCGGCAACGTCACCGCCAGGCCGCTCCGCCGCCGGTAGCCACCGCAGCGCCGCCAGTTTCTGACTGATTCGATGTGAGCCGTTAGATCAAGATCCTATGCACACGATAGATCACTTAAACTGAACCGTTACGTTTGATCTGCACCGCACACTCCCACTTAAATCCTGCGGTCCACATCACGCGATCCTACCGAACCGTTATGAGCCAATAAGATACAGACACGTGGCCAGAGATGTTATAAAACAGATTTTTGAAAACAGATTTAAATGCCATTTTCAAACCCCTATAACTTTTGAACCACACGTCCAAATTTGACAAATTTTATATCAATGAAATCAGGAGAACAAGCCCTATCCAACCCTACCCTTAGTTTAGCAAATAGTATTTGATAGATTGTTTGATTTTGCAGATTCTTTTGTGTGCTTGCTAACATTAGAAAAATCATTTAAAAATGAATTTTGAGATCAAACCTTTGCCAATTGGTTTGTTGTGACCCTACTGACCCTAGGAACCAACCCATAGTGTTAAAAATGATTTTTGTGAAATTTAAGTTGAATTATTTAACTAAGTCATTTTCTAGCCAAATAAAAAGAATAGTTTTATTTATGAAAATGTGTATGGAAAGAAAACTTTGAGAAAATAGTTTGGACCAAACCTACTGACCCAAGAACACCAAGTTTTGCAATAGAAACTCATTTGGTGAACCCTATAGACTAATGCCTTAATAAAAATATTTCTACACCACATAAAATAACACTTTGTTTTGAAAATGGTTTTTAAGTGAAACCTTTTGCAAATGACTTAGCCACTTTAGGAAATGACCATTAGATGTACCCAAATGACTATGACCCACTAGGAACCACTTTTTCAAACAAAACAAAGCTTGGCATGCTTGCATGCATTTCTTTGACTTTGTTATTTATGTGTGTTGTTTTGCTTGATTGGTAGATTGAGTTTGTGCCTTGCTTGATTGATTTGTAGTGACTTGAAGAGTGTGATTGTTGCAAAGATCAAGAAGTGAACCTATACTCTACCAAAAAGGCAAGTGATGCTTCCTACTTTTGTCCCATTACTTTCTCTATGCATTAGTGATTTTGCTAAGTAAAACTTGCATGGATTTTGCTAAGTATAGACCTTGCTATAGGAAATCCTAGTAGATGAATCCTTAGTAGGATTTTCCTAAGTTAGAGATTCCTACTACTACCAAGCTTAGCCTAGCTAATAGAAAACTTGGGTGGAATATATTCACACTATGAAAATTATTCTAAGTCTGTGGACTTAAGTTTTGTTTAATAAAACAACTAAGTTAATGAATCACCTGGGTGGAATGGGCTTGCTTGGTGGAGAATGGTTGAGTGGTTACACAAGGCCAGGGGACTGGTGAACCTTGTGTATCTCACTTGTGGATGGCCACCCAGGAAACAAAGGGATTTGAGATGTCAAATGTTGAGAAGCTTCAAGTGCAACCACTTGGCAATATGGGCTCTGCCATGATCATATAGGTTGCAAGAACTTAGCCATATGGACAGTGGGTGGTAGTGTTTGATAGGTTGGAACGCGTCCATTTTGGTCTAAGGGAAGGCTTCTGAAAGATCTTGTCTTGGGAAACCAAGTCTTGTGGGGAAAGTGCACCACCTCTGCAGAGTGTAAAATCTAAGTACTTAGCCATGTCCCTGGTAAAGGACAATTTGAGCATCAAGACATGGAAGCAATCAAGAATCTCATCATTCAAATTTCTAAGTTAAAATCTTGTGGTTTGAACAAGGGTTGTTTGAATTCTTCAATCATTGATGGAGAGATGGCTTGGTACAAGGATCTTGAAATCTTTGATTGAGGAAAATGATTTTGTCAAGCAAAAACTTAGTATTTTCAAAAGGATAAGAAAAATCTATTTTGAGCAATGCAAGCCTCAACTCCACTTAGCCAAATGCATATAGATGATAGACTCCACTATACTACCATAGTATCACTTGCCAATACAATTCAAATGTATTGACCCTTTGTGGCTGTAACTTGTATGTTGCAGGTTTGATTGATTTTAGTGAAGATTGTTTGATTAGGATTACAAAGTCTACAACCAACATCTGCCTGTGGCACTTTGAAGATGAAGGACCACTTGACCATAGTTATTCCGCTGCAATGTAATGTAATAGCCTTATGAGCTATGTAAGATGTAATATATCTATGTTATTCCTGGTTATAAAGTTATATTATGACCTTTGTTTCTTGATATTACATCTTAACTGTGGATGCTAGCTATTGATCCAGGGACTAGCATTGTAAACACAGGAGGCTCTATCTTATCTAAGATTGGGACCCCTACACGTTCCCATCATGATGATAGTGGGGGTTCTGGATCCCACAAACATGGAAAGTACAACAACCACGCCACGGCCACAACCGCCATCATGACAACAAACATCACCGTAGTCATGATAATGACAAGTATAAGAACCACAAGAGTGGATACAAGAGCCACCACAATGGAAGTGGAAGTGGAAGTGGCAGTGGAAGTCAGCCTGTCAAGAAAGATGCCAGTTAGGTTGAATGCTTCAAGTGTAAGAAGATGGGGCACTATGCTAATGAGTGTCCAGAAAAGAAAGTTGAAGGTGCCAGCAAGCCCAACCCTTTCCAGAAGGGACAGGTGAACCACATCAATGTGGAAGATATTTATGGGGAACCTGATGCTGTGGCTGGTAAGTTCAAACTCAATTCTATTCCAGCACTTGTTCTTTTTTATACTGGTGCATCACATTCATTCATATCAAAAGCATTTGTTGATAGAAATGGGGTTCCAATGGAAAATATTGGGTGTCCAATAAAAGTAAGTTCTCCTGGTGGAGATATGATAGTAAGTCTTGGATGTCGTGATCTAGTGATAGAATTTGGAAAGCATAAGTTTCCAGTGAGTCTGATAATTCTAGATTCCCAAGGACTGGATGTAATTTTGGGAATGGACTGGATGACCAAGTATGAAGGAGTACTAGATTGTGCCAACCGTACTGTCGCACTCACAATCCCGGAAAAGAAACAGATAAGATTCAAGTCGAACTTTGAATCAAAAGGGAGTAAGCTAAATTCTCTTAAGGGGGTTAGCATGGACAGTGTGCCAATTGTGAGAGAATATCCGGATGTGTTTCCGAAAGAATTACCAGGAATGCCACCAGATAGAGATGTGGAATTTTTGATTGACTTGCTACCAGGATCAGGACCAATAGCAAAGAGACCTTACAATATGTCAGTTGATGAGTTGAAATAACTCAACAAACAACTTGGAGAACAGTTGCAGAAAGGATTTATTCAACCAAGTTCTTCATCTTGGGGAGCACCAGTCTTGTTTGTGGAAAAGAAATATAGGAGTCAAAGGTTATGCATCGATTACCGTTCACTCGATGAGGTGACTATCAAGAACAAATATCCTTTGCCCAGAATCAATGACTTGTTTGATCAGTTAGAGGAGCCTGTGTGTTCTCAAAGATTGATCTCCGGTCAGGTTATTTTCAGCTTAAGATAAGGGAACAAGACATACCTAAAACAACTTTCACCACTAGGTATGGATTGTATGAGTACACCGTGATGCCATTTGGTTTGACCAATGCACCAACTTACTTCATGAATATGATGAACAAGGTGTTCATGGAGTTCCTTGACAAGTTTGTTGTCGTTTTCATCAATGACATTTTGATATACTCCAAGAGATAAGAAGAGCATGAAGGACATTTGCGTTTGATACTTGAGAAGCTTAGGGAACATAAGTTGTATGCCAAATACATCAAGTGTGAATTCTGGTTGAATGAAGTTGGATTTCTTGGACACATTGTATTAGGAGATGGTGTAGCAGTTGATCCCGCAAAAGTGTCAGCTGTAACTGAGTGGGAATCTCCTAAGTCAGTGAAAGAGCTTCGTAGTTTTCTTGGCTTGGAAGGATACTATAGAAGATTCATTGAAAATTTCTCCAAGGTAGCTAAGCCAATGACAGAGTTACTAAAGAAAGACAAGAAATTTGCTTGGTTTGAAGGATGTGAACTCGGTTTCCAAGAATTAAAGAAGAGACTAGTGACAGCACTAGTCCTATGTTTGCCAGATTTGGAGAAGGATTTCCAAGTTTATTGTGATGCATCTCATCATGGATTAGGTGCAGTTCTGATGCAAGAAGGGAAAGTTGTGGCTTATGCCTCGAGACAACTCAAAACTCATGAGGTAAATTATCCTACTCATGATTTAGAGTTAGCCTCTGTTGTCCATGCACTCAAAACATGGAGACATTACCTTTTGGGGAAGAGATGCGAAGTGTTCACATATCACAAAAGTTTGAAGTATATCTTCACTCAGAAAGAAATCAACATGAGACATCGAAGATGGCTAGAACTCATCAAGGACTATGACTTGAGTTTGCAATACCACCCCGGTAAAGCAAATGTTGTAGCGGATGCACTAAGCCGTAAGGTATTTGTGAATGGCCTTACTAAGGGAGAGTTGCCAGATGATCTGTGTGCCCAATTCAGAGACCTCAAGTTGGAAATTGTGCCTGAAGGACATCTCATGTCATTGGATGTTCAACCCACTTTGTTGGACAAAATCAAGGAAGCCCAAAAGACAGATAAGGAAATTGAAGAAATTAAGGAAAAGATTGGTAAGGGAAAAGCCAAAGGATTCCATGAAGACGAATGGGGTACTTTATGGTATGGAAAACGTATCTGCATTCTGCAAGATCCGGAGCTTCAGAAAGTGATTCTACAGGAAGCACACAACTCACCATATTCCATTCATCCGGGTAACACCAAAATGTACATGGATATGAAGGAAAGATTTTGGTGGAATAATCTCAAGAAGGACATCGCCGAACATATTGCTTTGTGTGATGTATGTAGTAGAGTGAAAGTAGAACATCAGAAACCAGCAGGATTGCTACAACCACTACCTATTCCTGATTGGAAGTGGGACAAGATTGGCATGGAATTCATCACCGGATTGCCAAGGACCAGGTCTGGATATGATTCTATTTGGGTAGTAGTGGATCGCTTAACTAAAGTGGCTCATTTCATACCCGTGAAGACAACCTACACAAGTGCTAAGTTGGCATGTGCCCTAGACTATGGAGCTAGTTGGGATAAAATTCTGACTTACACAGAATTCTCTTACAATAACAACTATCAAGCCAGTATTGAGATGGCACCGTTTGAGTTTCTCTATAGTAGAAAGTGTACGACCCCATTGCTATGTAATGGTGTGGGAGAAAGAAATTTGTTCGGACCGGAACTAATCAAAGAGGCTAAAGAGAAAGTCAAGCTAGTAAAGGACAGATTGAATATAGCACAGTCCCGACAGAAGAGCTACGCAGATCCTAAGCGTAGAGAAGTCACCTATGAGGTGGGTGATAGAGCTTATCTTAGAGTATCGCCACTTCATGGAGTGAAGAGATTTGGAGTCAAAGGAAAATTGGCCCCAAGATATGTTGGACCATTCAAGATTCTGAGTCGTAAAGGAGAAGTAGCTTATGAGATTGAATTGCCGGAATCATTGTCTGTCGTTCACAATGTATTTCATGTGAGTCAGCTAAAGAAATGTCATCCAGAGATGGAAGAGACTTCTGTGAAAGATACTATACCTTTGGAGGAGGTTCAATTGGAAAGTGATCTTACTTATGAAGAAAAACCTATCAAGATTCTTGAGACTGCAGAAAGAGTTACTCGGACTAAGACTATCAAATTCTGCAAAGTGCAATGGAACCATCATTACGAAGAAGAAGCAACATGGGAAAGAGAGGATGACCTTCGTAAAGACCACCCTCACCTATTTGCTAGCCAATCCGAATCTCGAGCGCGATATTCACCTTAAGGGGGTTAGATTTGTAACATCCCTAAAATCATATTTTCAAAGTTTGCACATCATTCATGCATTCATACTCACTTTAGGACCATTTCCTCAAAATCTGAAACTTGTGATCTATCATTTTATGCAAAGCAAGGCATTAGCCTTATTGCTACCTTATAAGAAGGAAGACCTTGTTTTGATCAGTAGAGTATTGATCCTAAGATTGATTGATATTTTCTAAATCTTGTTCAAAATTTCAAAACAAGAATCAAAAATTAAAACCATTTGTATACCTATTATAAATATTTACTTAAGGCATGGTTTTAATTCTATTTTAATGGACCAAGGTGTTTGTGATCAAACAGCAATGTTTTATACAAAAATACATGCTTGGATCATTCTACAAAAATCCATAGAAAGTTTGAATTCAAACTCATTTGAAAAGCATTTGAAAATGATTTCAGAAAATCAAAACAGAAATAGAAAAGGAATAAAGAAAAGGAAAAGGGCCTGCGCCAGCCTTTCGGCCCAGTAACAGAACTAGCCCAACAACCAGCCCACCCGAGGTTTCCCTCTCACTCTGATTCTCACCCGCGCTAGCACCCCCCTCTCACTGATGCCCCGGACCCACCTGCCCCTCATCGTCGTCCCCAAACCCCGCCCATGACCGAGCCCTCAGTCGTTTCCTCCCCTGCGTCACTACTGTTGATTGCGCGAGTTATTGTCGTTGATTCGCCGAGTAACTCCTCGCCCAGATCCGGCTACTTAAACCCCACAGTCCCCGCTCCATTTTCCCCCATTCAATTCCCTCTGAACGCCGTCAGGCTGCTCGCTTTTCTCTCCACAACTCCGCTGTCCCGATGAACTCCGGCGACTGATTGTGGTAAGCCTCGTGCGTGCCTCGCTCTTTGGTTCATGCAAGCTTGTCCTCTATCACCTTGCGCATCTCCTGACGTTCGATGTTTGCTTTATTTCGCACCAGAGCGTCGCCTTCGACGACGACCGTGAGCACCCGACGACAGGCTTCACTCCGACGAGGAATCCCCACCGTGTCCGTGCGCCCGGACCTTGTCCAGCTGCATGTTGAGCTTCGTCGTGTCTCCGCAACCTCGGTAAGCACCAGCCCCCTCGCCCTGGCCCTCTGGTCTTGCCGGAACATCACCGACAGACGCGGCCGTCGCGGTAGCCATTTGCGCCGCCCGCTGTTGGTCAGAGCAACGTGGTCCGCTGGATCTGGATCCAGCGGATGAGATTAGATCAACCCGCGAAGGGGTATGCGCAGATCTAGGACGTGCTTAGTTAGTTAGATCCAACAGCCCGCGAGCGTGATCCAGTGCGAACCAGTACCAGCGAATCAGAAAGCGCCGCGTGGCTAGAGTTTAAATTTAAAATCTGGAAATAGATCTATTAGTTGTTTAAACTTGCAAAATTCATAACTTTTGATCCACACGTTCAAATTTTGCAAATTTTATATCATTGGAATCAGGAGAAATAGTTATATCCAATTATGCACTTTGTTTAATAAATTGCATCTGTAAATGGGTTGTTTTTGCAGATACATTTATAAGCTTATTTTGTATATAAAAATTGTATGGAAAATGTTCTAAGGGCCAAATTAATTTTATTTAGTGTATAATTGTTTTGTTTATGATTTAGTACTGTTTCACTTGTCTTGTTTGATTTAGAAAATCATCACATGGTATTTGCATGCATTTATATATTTTTGCTTGTATATTTTGATATGTGAATTTGGTGCTATCATTTTATGTGTAGATTTTGGTGCTAGTGGTGATTGTGATTGTGAGGATTGTTGCTACTCCCCCAACTACCAAGGCAAGTGGTGTTTCATATTTTTATCCCAATATTTTGACTATACATTAGAAATATTTTGCATAGGGCTTGCATGAATAATTTTTCTAAGTATCAATATGCCATGCTTGGGAAATCCTAGTAGTGGTAGAATTGTTAGAATTTCCTCTAAGTTAAGATACTTACTATTGCCATGCTTAGCCTAGCTAGTAGTAACCAAGGGTGGATTATATATACATGCTATGCGAAATATTTCTAAGTCCTTGACTTATGTTTTGCTTAATAAAACAACTAAGTGAATGAAACACCTGGGTGGAATGGAAAGAATGGTTTGTGTTGAGTGGTTACACAAGGCCCATTTCTATGGTTTACCTTGTGTATCTCACTTGTGGATTGCCACCCAGGAACAAATGGATTTGAGATGCCAAATGTTAAGAAGCTTCTAGTGCAGCCACATGGCATTATGGGCTCTGCCTGGATCATATAGGTTGCAATAACTTAGCCAAATGGACAGTTGGTGGTAGGGGAATGATAGGTTTGGAGCGCGTCCATTTTGGTCTAAGGGAAGGCTTCTGAAAGGTCCTGTCTTGGTGAAAATCAAGTCTTGTGGGGAAAGTGCACAACCTCTGTAGATGGAAGAAACTAAGTACTTAGCCATGTCCCTGGTATTGGACAATTTGAGCATCAAGACATGAAAGCTATCAAGAATCTCCTCATCCCAATTTTCTAAGTAAAAACGTGTGGTTGAACAAGGGGAGAAGGTTCACCAATTTCTATTGATGGTTCCTTGGGAAGGTTTTTACCAAACAAAAAATTAGTGATTTCAACTGATAGGTAAAACCTATTTTGAGCAAAGCAAGCCTAAGCCACACTTAGCCAAATTCATGTAGTAACTAGATGCTAATATTCTACTAAGGTATCACTTTCCAATACTATTCCAATGTATTAACCCACTGTGGCTGTAACTTGTGATGTTGCAGGTTACTCTGATGATGATTAGGGGTTATGAGTCTACACTCAACATGCTTGCCTGTGGCACATGAAGATGAAGACTTTTATTTATATTGTTAAGTTAAACTCTTGTACTAGCCTATGGCTATGGAGTTGTTAAATACTATGTTTTCTCTGGAATGACGATGTAATAATGACCTTTGTTTCTGTGTACTTCATCTTAAAGTGTGGATGCTAGCAATTGATCCAGGGACTAGCATTGCAATCACAGAGATCTTTACCTTTATAAAGGTGGGATCTTACATTACAGATGCTCTTGTTAAGATTAAGGAAGAGAAGTTAAAACACAAAGCTTCTATTCCTAGGAAAGTAGAAGATAGTTGGAAACCCAATATTAAGTGCAAGTGAATGACTTTGATCTCAAAGCTTCATGTGATCTTGGTTCTAGTGTCTCTATTATGCCTAGGAAGATTTATGAAATGCTTGATTTTCCACCTTTAGAAGATTGTTATTTGGATGTCCCACTTAATGATAATGCTAAGAAAAAACTCATGGGGAGTGTTAATGATGTTCTCATTATGGTTAACAATGCTTATGTCCCTGTTGATTTCTATGTTTCGGATGTTGAATACAATGATTCTTGTCCTATTACTTTGGGAAGACCTTTTCTTAAAACTGTTGGTGCCATCATTGATATGAAAGAAGGCACCATTAAATATCAATTTCCATTCAAGAAAGGTCTTGAACACTTCCCTATGAGGAGAGAGAAGTTGATTTTTGATCCTCCTTTGAAAGCAAGGTTTGATGTTAATGCTTCTTCATTTGAAAATACTTGATTTCTTGCTTCTTGTGCCTAACTTAAAGACGTTAAAGAAAAGTACTTGTTGGGAGATAACCCAAGAGTTTCCTTGAGTATTGGAAGTTATTAATTCAGTAATGACCTCTTCTTATCCTTTTTGTTTGCTTTTTGTGCCAAGAATGACCTCTAATGAGAGGGAAGTAAGATTTGGGGAGTTGTTGTCCCGAAACAGATTTCTGTCCTCTACCATAAAAATTCGTGAGGAGTATCTATAAGTCGGATTGAGTTTAAAATTTATGAATAAATCCCCCAGTATGTTATATAACTTTCGTTAGTTCAACACTTTTTGATTTGATCAACAGAAGGTCTTCGAAAAAATCGGTTTATACCTGCTGGTCTGTTTTGACAGATTTCTGCCATTATTTGCATTTGCTTCTTATTGATTCCTTTTTGGGTTCTTTTTGGGAAATTGAGCTTTTTGAAGGAGTTTCTATAGCAACTTGTGTTTTTAGTGAAAGTTTTGCTGTTCTAAAGCTAAACCCAAAGGTCTATTATCTTTTGAATGCACTAATGTTGCTAATGAAGATTGTGTGAAGTTTTGTATGAAGAAAAATTTCAGGTGTGGAGAGAGAATGATGTAATGAGATGAAAAATGGACAAAAGCTCAATCTTGGGGATGCTACCCCGGTGTCACCCCAAGAAATATCTAAGAGGTACAAGTGTCAAAGCTTGGGGATGCCCAAGGCATCCCCTTCTTCATCAATAAAAAGTTCTGGTCTTTCTAGACGCTTCGTTTTTATTGTTTCATGCACTGTTGTTTTGTTCTTGGAGCGTCTTAGTTTTCATGTGCTTTTCTTAGTTTGTTTAGTTTGCTTGAATAAAGTAGTTTGGACCCCCGTTCTCGCTGTGTTGTTTCAAATAAGTTGATTGGTGTTGGAAAGGAGTAGAAAGTTCTTGCTTGAAAGTGCAAGAGGAGCTTGCATTGACTGTGACTTAGACTTTAGCATGTCATTATAGGTATTGTTTTTACCTTATGCTTAGTGATTATTGCTATAGAATGACTTGTTCCAAACAATTGGGATTGCTTAGTGTGCCTTGAAGGAATCATGCGCTGTTTTAGCATGCAAAAGCGTAGTATTGTGGTATTCTCCTTTGATGCTTTGTTTGGGTTGACTTGGCACATGCTCACACCATGCTATGACTATAAACAAGTCACCATATCCTCTATGATCATTTAGTCCTTGACTTGCAGCACCACTCTATGCTTTGATTAGTAATGTTTTGTCGCTCTACATGATTATGGCCATTATTGCTCTCTTAGTTGGTTGCTCCCAGTCTTTTGCTAGCTTCCACTTGTATGAGTAAGTTATACTCATGCTTCCAACTCCCAAGCAACCAAGTTATTCCAAAGTGTCCACTATAAACTCCTATGCATGGTGTGTTACACCATTCCAAGTATATTCTTGTTTTCAGCTATCTTCCAATTAAAAAGTATTTTGTTATGTGAAAACTTAGTGATTAAAGCTCTCACGAACTTGATCGCACACTTTATATTACTTGCCCCTAATAAACTTGAACCATTGTGTCATCTATGTTGTATATGCTTGCACTTATATGTTGGAATTAGCAGAACCATGTTTTCATGGGTAACGTTTTCAACATTGCACATGTACTTTGCACACAGTTGATATCATGCTCTTTTGTCTATGGATGTCGCCGTGTTAAATAAAAAGGGAGCTTGTAATTCCATGGAGTTATGTATTTTGTGTTAGGGAAACGCTTGGGAAGCTAGCCTAAGCCATGCCTAATCATGGTGCAAACTTGCAGCATCACCATAATGAGCAATCTGTGAAGCATCCTCAATAAAAACCTATGCAAATAGCAAATAAAAAGATCGCTGAGATGCTCATTGTTTGCTTGCCTTGTCATTTTGGTTATGGGAAAGCTCATGTACCATGTGCAAGGGGTACCCCATTGGCGGTTCTCTATGATACACATGTACTTACTATGACAAGAACTTACAGGTGACTAAAGTTGAGTAGCATGAGGTGTGGCCCTCGTATTCAAGGGACATGAGATTGCCAACTTAAACTTTGTCAAGCATATACTCCATAGTTTGTTCACTTTAACCTTAATCACTTCAAGATGCTTATGATAGGGGCAATGAGGTCTGAAAGCTAACAAGTACCATAATTTTTGGAAGCTCTTTTTGAAACTTGAAATCCCTGCTTCCCTTTATGAAGGGACTTTCTTCCACTATTATATTGAGTCTCCACTTTCTACCTTTAGGCACCAGTTAAGAGAGCATAGTTGCAATTCTTAGTTCTATGTGCAGTGTCCCAAAACTTATTGATTGATGTATATTGTTGATATTGCTTGTTCTTGTGCTATTTGTATCTAGTCACTCTTATGAACTTTGAAGGTGTCCTTTGCATCTATTTGCTACTCCATGAGGGACAAACTGAATGCCACTATGCTATGTTTTCTGTATGTGAAACAAACAAACGTTTTTTCAATGCATGTTATTCATGATCTTTGTTTGTAGCCTTTCATGTTGCATGCATAGTTACTTTTTCTTATTTTTAAAACTTCATCTTTCATGCACATGTTTAGAGTTCTATGATCCCAGCTTTCAAAGCTTGCAAATGGTTTGATCTTGGTTTTGATGGTGCACGTCACCTAAAAAATTATTCTTTTATCACTTACCTACTCGAGGACGAGCATGAGTTAATCTTGGGGATGCTTGATACGTCGGAAACGTATCTATAATTTTTGATGTTCCATGCTTATTTAGTATCTACTTTGCTTTGCTTTGTCCACACTTTGAGGTGTTTTTATATGTTTTCTGGTACTAACCTATTAATAAGATGCCACAGTGCCAGTTGCCTGTTTTCTTCTGTTTTTGGTTCCAGAAAGGCAGAAAATCAATATTCTCGGAATTGGACGGGACAAAATCCAAATTCAATATTTTGCCGTGGGGGAACACGAAGACGGAGAGGACTCACCAGGGAGAACACCCCTGGCCGTGCAGGTGGGCCCACCCCATGCCGGGGGGGGGGGTGTAGCTGCCCTGGTGGCCCCCCTGCCTCGCCTCTTTGCCTATAAGAAGCCCTCGATGTCTAAACCCGAAACACCCAATCAATATTCCACGAAACCGTCTATAGCCGCCGCCACCATCGTCCCTAGATCGGGGGATCTAAATCTCTTCCTGGCACCCTGCCAGAGGGTAGATCATCCCGGCGGCCTTCTTCTTCATCATGCTAGCTTCCGGTATGAAGCGTGAGTAGTTCCACCTTAGACTACGGGTCCATGTAGTAGCTAGATGGTTGTATCTCCTCCTTGTGCTTTCATGTCTAGATCTTGTGAGCTCCGTTCATGATCAAGATCTCATCTATTTGTAATCATGCATGTTGTGTTTGCGGGGATCCGATGGATATTGAGATTACTATATCAGATTGATTAATGGTTTTGTCTTATTGATTCTATCATGTCTGTGTTGTTTGTGATCTTGCATGCTCTCCGTTGTTAGTAGCTATCTTGGCCAAGTAGTTGCTACTGACTCCAAGAGGGGGTATTTATGCTCGATAGTGGGTTCATGCCTCTATTTAATCTAAGGGAAGTGATAGAAATCTCTAAGGTTGTAGATGTGTTGTTGCTACTAGGGAGAAAACAATGGTCTCTTCTTCATGGAACAAGTGGATTGTTTACCTTACACACTTTGCTTAAAGAAGTTGTCTATTGCTTGCAACTTAATACTGGAGGGGGTTCGGATGATAACCCAAAGGTGGACTTCTAGTCATAGATGTAGTTGGATGGCGGTCTATGTATATTATTGTATTGACCAATCGAATCTCACAGGATCTTTTTGTCTAGTATTGCATTGTTATGCCTTGCTCAGTCCTGTCAATTGCCCTCCTGTAATTTGTTTACCCAGCATGCCATGTTTGTTTATCTAAGGATAAAACCTCTAGTGAACTATGGACTCTGTTCCAATCTTTACCATTGATACATCTTCCACTGTTACTGTTTACTTGCTGCAAACCATCATCACCTTCCACCATACAGTTAATCCTTTGTTACAGCAACCGGTGAGATTGACAACCTCACTGTTAGTTGGGGCAAAGTCTTGAGTTTGTGTTGTGCAGGTTTCGATGTTGCTTGCAACACCTTTGAGACATTTCCTTCCTCCTACTGGTTCGATAACATCGGTTTCTTACCGAGGGAAAACTTGCTGCCGTGCTGCATCATACCTTGCTCTTGGGGTTTCCCAATGGGGCGTCAACACGCATCATGGGCAAAATCATCATTTCATATCCTATTCGTTATTGGGCGATAGTGGAGAGGATGACTTCGGTGGTGCGTGGCGGACCGCCCTTCGTCGGCAGGTACGATACTCTCTAGTCATGGAGGACTGCCTTTCTTAGCTATGGAGAGAGGGTCAAGGGTGGCCCTATCCACCACCCACTCTCATTTCCTCTTTTCTCCCTTTCTCCTCCCCTCCTCAAAACCATAGCCACCATGGTCTCTCCCCTAACGGTGTCGCTATTGCGGACCAAATAGAAAACCAACGAGTAAGGTGTCGGTGCTGACCTTCTCTGAGTGGGCTGACTAGGAAGGTCTCATTGGCCTCCGAGCGTGTGCACGACGTTGCCGCCGCCTCCAGTCCAGATTTGCATATTGAAGATATACTTGTTGGGAATATGCCATAGAGCAAATCATGTATGATGTAATTTCCAATGTATTTATAAAGTTATTAAGTTGTCCTTGTATGAACATCTGATATGTATCATTGAATATGTGATTCAGTTAAGGAACTATGTATGCATGTTGTACATATTAGATTGTCCTTAGTCATCGAGGTTGTGCTAGAAACACAACTTACACTAATGTCAAAGCCGGCCGATGATTCGGTTCCACTTGTCACGCGCATGGTGTTGCAATTTTGACTTACACAGATTCAACTAAAGAATTTAGCGAGTCGGACCGACCCATATTGAGATACAACGAGTAATTCGTTATTTGTATGTCTTAATAAATGTAATCTTTAGACTTGAGGTTGTCTCACAATCCGAGTTGTGGATCAACCGACTTTGGTTCTGTCAAACGATATTCGTCATAGGGCAGTTATAAAGGCAGAGTTTGGGTCGACAGACTATCAAGCTGCATGATGTTCATAACTGAGATGGTATTTTGCCCCTCTAACCAGAGAGATATTTTCTAGGACCTCTCGGGTGATATGATTTGAAAATCATGGTCATGCGCATCTCGGTTAAGTGTTAATCAGGACCAACGACTAAGAGTTAGTCGGATGAATCACATATCACGGATCGAGAAGAGAGTTTAGATATTAAAGGAATGATAATATATCGTCTATGGCTCGACAAGGTATATAGTGAGGCAAAAGGGACTTGCCGTAAGTTGCATTGAAATGTATGTCGTCATGACTCTATGGTATTTTGGAGTCGGCATGTTCTGCTAGGAAGTGCTACCGATTGATTAATTGTGACTCATACTCAAATCGTGTCTAAGTCGTCGTGAGTATGCATGGTCGCACACTTAAGAGCGAGAGCAAGTCAGATGAGAATCCGAATGAGAAGTATGTTGGTTGGGTTGGACCCGAATAGGATAGGGACTGAGTCAATGAGTTGTGTAGCGCACTATCACTCCCTATATAGAGTGGGGTGCAGGCTGTCCAAGGTGCACGGTTACACACTTCCATGTATTGCAAACACTAGACCCATGTGCAGCTAGTGGTAATCCTCGTGGACTGGTACCTCGGCTAGATCTTGGGAGTTCTGCGTAGATTTTTTTGTTTATATCTACACGATCCAACAATTGTATTAGAGTGATAGCTTCTAGTTTTAGGCCCTTGATCGCGCATATGTGATATGCAGTTAGCATTAGATTGAATCTAGTTATTGTTTTGGTGGTTGTTCTATGAGATAGATCGGTTTTATAGAAGGTTGTGTCGTGTGCATGAACACGGATAGCAGGGGTACCAGATACCCTCTTTTAGAGATTCATAGAGGGGTGGCAAGAAAGCTCTAGACCATCATCTCTGATCGAACTTTCGGCGAAGCACACGAATATGTACCTAGGTTCAGGCTGTCGTGATGGCTAACAGCCCTACCTCCTGCTTGTTGGTGGTATTGTTGTGGTAAGTTAGCTTACAATGAATTTCTCTTGTTTATGACAAGGGATGGGCTAACATAGAATGCTCTCACTCTTCTTCGCTCGCCTTGGTCCTCCTTTTATAGATCTGAGGGGATACCACAGGGGCCAGCTCACAGCTTTCCCTTCACTAGCTACGCGGAGTGAAGGAGGGAACATGACAACTTTTACATGTTATGTACACCGCGCCTAGGTCTCCGTCTGGTCCTGTCCTCTACACGCTAGTCCGGGTTCCGGTAATCCTTTTCCCGCAAACCGATTTCGGGTCTTGTTTTCATGCGCAAGTTCGATCCCGAATCTTCTCCTGTCCCGAGATGTGGCACCGGCTCGCCCTGACTGGGATACACGACAATCCTGTTTTCTCCCATCCTTGGGCGGGTCGTAGACACTATTAAGGAACTATAATGCATGTGCCATCTGCCTCTTGTCCCCCAACCCCACAAGAGCGCCTTTGTCTTGACTCCTCATTCTTGGTTAATACCAAGGATCGTCCCGGAATCGACAATGATGTTAGTGTTGACGTATCTTCCCAGGGCCTTGCGGGTCACGGGATGATCCCTTCAGGATGAATTGAGCTTCACGTTGGCTTCGATCACCCATCTCACTCATGCGTACAAGGAGCTAGTTGAAAGCATGTCAGTGTCCGCGCGTCATGGGGAGGTGAAGTCCTCCCATGATGACCTTCCTCGACAAGACGCATGGCTCCTTGCGGCTCGCGCACCCGCCAATGCAGATGCCCAAGATGCACGGAGGAATCTGGCCGCTATCTCCCATGAGCGGTCACGCGGCGCCTCCTGTCTTCAGGAGGTTGTGGACCAGATCTCGACGGCAAGTTGCAGGTTGTTGGCCTACCCCTTCTTCCGCCGAGCCACTTTCTGGGCGATCGTCAGGCAAACGACCACGCCAGGTTCTTCTTCCACCTATCTGAGCAGCTTCTTGGTGTGGAGCAGCTGATGCAGAGCACCATTGATGCTGAGGGCAAGGTGGTGGTGTCAGATCCCAGTAGGAATCAGACCGAACTCCCAATCTGGAGTACCCTCAATCACTAGGGATTTTCTAGGAGGAGCTATCTAACCCTAAAACGGGAAATAACAACAGGAAAGATAGTTGATAGTAGAATTAGCTTGATAGCTCTGTCGCGCCCAACACTAGGACTTATATAGTCTGGTACAGTAATTAAGTACGGTTACAATAATTAAACAGTAATTAAGCTGGTGATTGCTCTGTCGGAAGTAACAGTGATGCCATCTTCCATCCAGCCATTGGTTTCTCCTCATTCCATCTTAGCCGTTGGCGCATAACTGGGAAAAGATAGACTGGGTCTGACATTGCCCTCTCCTGGAGATAGCACTTGTCCTCAAGTTACGTTGTCTTGGAACCATGCTTTTACTGTTTCGTATAGAATGCTGGGAATACACTCTTGATGAAGTTGGCATCTTCCCAGGGTGCGTCCTCAGGTGCTAAAATTTCTCATTCAACCAACCATTGTGTCACTAAGACTCCATTTCTAGGAAGGGATCTAGTTTCCACTACTTTTGTGGGTTCAGTCTTGATCCTTCCTTCTGCTGTGACTAGAGGTAATTCAGGTTGAGGAATAGCATTGGGTCCGAGGTGTTTCTTGAGTTGGCTTACATGGAATATAGGGTGTATTGTGACTCCATTGGGTAACTGAAGCTTGTATGCCAGTGTTCCAATTTTTTGAAGAATTCTGAAAGGTCCATAGAATTTGCTTGCCAATTTGATGGACTGTCTAATGCCAAAGTTGGACAGTCTGTAAGGTTGCATCTTGATATACACCATGTCTCCCTCTTGGAATGTCCTTTCAGTTCTCTTCTTATCTGCATGTTTCTTCATTCTGGCTTGTGCTTGAGTCAAGTTTTGTTTGAGTTGGCCAGCATCTGTTGTTTCTCCTGAAGAAAATCTTTGGCTTCACTATCTTGGGGATCTGGGGTTGAAACCTCACTAATCATGGGGGGTGCATACCCATACAAAGCTTGAAAGGGGGGTTACTTTGAGTGATGTGTGGTATGTAGTATTGCACCACCACTCAGCCAGAGGTATCCAAGCAGCCCATTTCTTGGGTTCCTGAAAGGTCATGAATCTTAGGTAGGATTCTAGGCACTGATTAACTCTTTCAGACTGACCATCAGTTTGTGGGTGGTAAGCAGTGCTAAGGTTGAGCTTGACATTCCAGGATTTGAATACTTGTTGCCACATTTTGCTTGTGAATAATCTATCTCTATCTATTATAATGCTGATTGGAGGCCCATGTAGTTTGAATATGTGGTCAGTGAATGCTTGCCACTGAGTGGACAGTGTAGGGGTGTGGAAGTGCAATGAAATGGGCAGATTTTGTTAATCTGTCCACAACCACTAAGATTACCTCTTTCCCTTGTGATTTTGGGAGGCTCTCAATGAAATCCATTGTGATGTGTTGCCAAGCCATGTCAGGTGGGTCTAGTGGTTGGAGGAGGCCAGGATAACTATAGTGTTCCGCTTTTGCTCTTTGGCAAATTGGGCATTCTGCAATGAATGTTTCAATGTGCTTCTTTTGTCCAAGCCAATAAAATATTATTTTGATTCTTTGGTATGTAGAAACCATGCCAGAGTGTCCTCCAAGAGCTGAAGCATGGAGTGATTCTATTAGTTTGGTTTGCAGATCCTTATCCTGCCCAATGTAGATTCTTCCCTTGTATCTCGGAATTCCAGCATGTAATGTAAAGTTGGAGCCTACATCTGGTTGAATATCCAATTTTTGGATTAATGCTTGGCATTGCTTGTAATGTGTATAGCTGTCAATGACTGAATCAATCCAAGCTGGCTGCACTACAGTGATGGGCATGAGGGAAGGAGGGCTGTCTCTACGGCTAAGTGCGTCAACTGCTTTGTTTTCTTTGCCCTTCTTGTAGTCAATGGTGTAGGTGAATTCGAGCAGCTTCAAGAGGATCTTCTGTTGGATTCCCTCCATGATTTTTTGGTCATTCATGAATTTTAGACTCTTTTGGTCTATTTTGATGATCATGGTGCTACCCAATAGGTAATGCCTCCGTCTTTTGAGTGCTTCCAATATGTCCATTGCCTCTTTGTCATAAGTGGACATTGCAGCTGATTTTGGTCCTAAGGTTTTGCTGTAGAAAGATATTGGTCTGTTGTTCTACATGAGTACTGCACCCAATCCATATCCACTGGCATCCGTTTCTATAGTGAAGGGTAGGGAGAAATCAGGCAGGGCCATAACTGGTGCAGATATGAGGCTCTGCTTGAGCTGTTCAAATGCCCTTGTCTGTGTCTTTGTCCAATGAAAGGAATTTTTCTTCAATATTTCATGCAGTGGTCGACAGATCAGACCATAGTGTTTGACAAATCTTCTATAGTAGCCAGTTAGACCAAGGAAGCTTCTTAGCTGGGTAATGTTCTTGGGGATGGGCCAGTCTTTTACTGCTTCAATCTTCTTTGGGTCTGTGGCAACTCCCTCACCAGATATGATGTGGCCTAGGTACTCTACACTGTTGGAAGCAAAAACACATTTGCTTTGCTTAGCAAATAATTAGTGTTTCCTTAGTGTTTCCAGTGTGATCTTGAGATGTTGCAAGTGCTCTCTTTTGGTCTTGCTATAAATTAATATGTCATCAAAGAAGACAAGCAGAAATTTCCTCAAATGAACATCAAATATTGTGTTCATTAGGGACTGGGAGGATGCTGGAGCATTAGTAAGCCCAAATGGCATGACTAAGTATTCAAAATGACCAAAATATGTCCTGAAGGCTGTTTTGGAGATATCACTTGGTTTCATCCTTATCTGATGGTATCCAGATCTCAAGTCAAGTTTGGTGCAAAAGGTGGCTCCATTGAGTTCATCCAGGAGGTCCTCAATGACAGGAATTGAGAACTTGTATTTGATTGTTTGAGCATTTAGTTTTCTATAGTCAATACAGAGCCTCCAACTACCATATTTCTTTCTGACCAGTATGGAAGGAGAAGCATAGGGGTAGGTCTGATAACAGAAGATTCCAGGAGTTGTTTGATCTGTTCTTCCATTTCATTCTTCTGTTTGTGGGGTACTCTGTATGGTCCGACCATTGGGGGAATTGCTCCTTATTTTAGTGGAATTGAGTGATCACATTCCCTCACTAGGGGTAGTTCAGTTGGTTCCTAGAATATGTCAGTAAATTCAGACAGGAGTTCCTTGAGCTCATGATCATCAGTGCTTGGTGGTTTAGTTTCAGCTAACATAGGGAAAATGATGTAGCCAGTTGCTCCTTTCTGGAGCTCTTTGTGTAATTTACCAATTGACATTAATCTAACTTCCTTGTTCAGAGACTGATCTTGGAGGATAATTTTCTCTTTGCCAAGGTGCCTGATTTTGATTTCCCTCTTGATGTAGTCAAACTTGTCAGGGTTGTGGGACAGCATCCAGTCACCTCCAAAAATGATGACATAACCATTGAGTGGGATGATTTTGAAAGAATTTTCAAATGCATGCCCTTGAATTTTGTATGGTATTGATTGTACAGTGGCTCCTATTTGCAGTTTGCCTCCACCAGCAACCAGTACAGTTTCTAGTGAGTTGGTGATGGTTGTATAGTTGATCTTTGTTGAAAATTTCATATCCATGAATGTATGGGTGCTGCTAGTGTCTACTAGGGCTATTGCTCGTTTGCCTCCAATCAGCACACTGAATGTGAAGTTGTTCTTGTTGTTCTTCCCCTTGACAACTTGGGTGGATATTTGCATTATATGTTTAGGTTCCTTGGTGTCATGTTGTTTTTTTATGCTGTCACCGGGGGGGGGGGAGATAATTCCCACCTGAATTTATATTGCTTCAAACTTAGTGTTTATAACATACAAAGGGATAGATGGTCACGCCACATGTCAGCGGCCAGCTGTGCATCCATTTTTCTGAAACGGTGTGACCATAATGTGGTTGGATATGATGTTCTTGATGGTCACCGCGGTGTCCTGGTCTATTGATCTAAAAACCATAGTGTTTCGTGCATCCCAGATTTTCTAGAGAATTACCAGTGCTACGGAGCCCCAAATGGATTGTGGCAGGGCATTTGGCAGGTGCATCGACCATATGTTGGTGAAGTAGAGGCCGCTCGTGCGTAGTTGCAGTCGTTGCCACATAGCTACAGCCACAGGGTAGTCAATGAATAGGTGTTGTCGATCTTCCATGGGGGCGAGGCACCTTGGGCATTTAGAGTTGGGGATGATGTGTTTATGGAAGAGGTTGGCTCTGGTGTTTAATCTGTCGAGCTGGAGCAGCCACCCGAAGACCTTGACCTTCATGGGCACCCTGGTAGACCAAATGTGAGAGGCGTGGGGATCAATAAGCGTCGTTTGAATGGAGTCATATGCCACCTTGGAGGAGAAGCAAGATCCATCTAGTAGTGTTCTGCAGTCCCCTTCGTCTGTTAGCGCCACATCCTGCAACAGATTAGACAGAGAGGCAAGCTGCTCGGTTGTTGTATTAGTTAGGCGGTTGCGCAGGTCACTGTCAATCCCATTAAGTAGAACATCATGTACGAAAGCATGATGATGGGTGTGGTGTGAGTATAATGCGGGGTAGGCGGTGGCTAGGGGTTCTGGGAAAATCCAAGTGTCATGCCAGAAGTATACCGATCTGCCATTGTGGACAAAACACCTAGATATTTGGGATAACAGTGCAATGTGTTTAGATAATCTTTGATAAGTATGATGGAGTGGATGCAGTGTGAGGGCATGGCGAGTTTGTCAGGATACATTGTTTCCAAGGCAGGTTTTTAGCATGCAAGAATTTGTAGCAAAATTTCAGAAGAAGACAAACATTCTGTGCCTTTAAATTTTTGACTCCCATTCCCCCTAAACTTGTAGGTGTGCACACCTTGTCCCACGCGACCATACATTGAGCTCCCGAGAACGATTCCTCAGCAGCCTAGAAGAACGCACGATGGCGGCTATCGATGGCATGGGTGACGGAGGCGGGTAGTAAGAAGGTCGACATGAAATATGTGGGCAGGCAATCCAAGACTGCGGAGAGGAGGACTAGTCATCCTCCTTTGGATAGTAGGGAGGCAGAACATCCAGATAGGTAGTGGTCGCATCGATCTAGGATCGGTTGGAAGGCTGAGGCGGGCAGTTTGCTGGCGGAGAGGGGTAGCCCTAGGTAGGTCTGGAGAAAGGATGAGGTGGTTGTTCCTAGGGTGGAGGCGATGGAGGAAGCAAAAACATCGGGGATGTTCATGGGGATGAATGTGGTTTTGTCAAAGTTAATCGAGAGTCCAGTGGCTTCGGCGAAGTCTAGGAGAATTTTGTTGAGCTCGGTGGCTGCGGTGGGTGTGGCTCTTAGGATGATAAGCGTGTCATCTGCGTATTGGAGCACATGGCAAGGAATGTTGTCTACTAGAGGATGGGCCAGCAGATTATCAGCGCATGCTAGATGGATTAGTTTTTGTAGAATGTCGGCTATGGTGATAAAGAGGTAGAGTGATAGAGGGTCTCCCTGGCAGAGGCCCCTTTTACATTTTATCCATGGTCCTGGTACTCCATTTAGTAGTACGGCCGTTCTACCCGTGCGTAGGAGAAGGTCGATCCATGCACAGAATTTTGGCGGGAACCCTTTGTACTTTAGTAGTTTGAGAAAATATTCCTAGCAGACCAAGTCGAAGGCTTTGGGGAAGTCTAGTTTTATGACGATAGTTGGCGCCTTCCGTTTGTGGCAGCAGTGGAGGATGTCTGCCGTGAGGACGGAATTATCTGCAATACATCATCCATGAATGAAGCCCCTTTTGGTTTGGGTCTACGATGACAAGGATTAGTTTTTGGAGTCTGTTGGTGAGGAGCTTTGAAATGGCTTTGATTGGGCAGTTTTGTAGGGAGATAGGTCTAAAGGATTCAGGTGATCTGGCGTTATCATTTTTTGGGAGTAAGATCATGTATGCCCGGTTGATGCCTTCAATATTTGAGTTGAGGTTGTAGAACTGGTCGAATAAACGCAGGATCTTTGGTTTGGCCGTAGTCCAAAATTTCTTGTAGAAACCAGGGCCGAAGCCGTCAGGTCCAGAGCTGGCAGAGATATTTTGTCCTAGGAAGTCTGATGCTATTTCATCTAGGGTAAAGGCTTCATCAAGATGGGAAAAGGCATGGTCGGTAGGAGCGTAGATTGTGCCTAGGTCAAAGCGCCAAGAAGGGTGAAGGTTGTTCCGAAGAGATTGGTGTAGAAGGAAGTTAGAATTTTTATTTTTTGGTCATGGTTTGAAAATTGGGAGCCGTGGTTCTCTATAGTGGCACCAATGTCCAAAGAACCATTTCTGTCCATAGTACCTGCATAGGCCTGGCTCATTGAACTTGGTTTTAGGTCTGGCCTTTGACTTGTGAGGCTCTTTCTTGGAGTTGGGAATCTCAGCAGTTGGTTGAGGTTTGAGATGATACTGACTGTTGAAACCGCTTCTGGCAGGGTTACTAGAAGTACTGAATCTCTTAGTTTGGTTAGATATTGTATCTTTGGTTGCCTTTTCCATATTCCTGGCATATTGAACTGCTTCATGTAAGGAAGTGGGTTTCAGGTTTTTCATGTGGTGGGCGATTTCTCCTCTCAGGCCATTGATATAGCATTTAATGTAATATGCTTCCTTGATCTCAGGATTCTGTTTCCTGTATTCAGCCCTTTTTTCTTCAAATTTTTTAGTGTAGTCATTGACAGAGGAGAGACCTTGTTTAATGGAATTGAATTCTTCCACAACATCATATTCACTGCTCATGGTGAATCTTTGCACAACTACTTTGTTGAATTCCTGCTAAGTGAGGTTTTCATCCAGCACATGTGAGTTTCTGAGCCATGTGTCTGCTTTACCAGTGATGTATAGCTGGGCATAATCAAGTTTTGCAGTTTCAGGTACATGGACCATATTGAAATATTTGGTTGTCATGCGCAGCCACTCTTCAGGGTTTGTTCCATCGAATCGAGGGAAGTCCATCTTTGGAGCTTTGGCTATGGATTTATAGAATTGGGCATCTCCATCTAGTTCCTGATGTCTGTACCCCTGTAATTGTTGCCCCTTTCTTGGTCTATTTCTTGTCTATCAGCATGCTCCTGATCAGGGTGATGGTGGTATTGTGGGTGGTGAATGTGTTGTTGCTGTTGGTTGTTGTTTGCTTGGGGGTTGGGTTGGTGAGGATGTGGTTGATTTGGTTGAGGTAGCTAGTTAGCCGTGTTGTAATAGGGCTTCCAGTTGGGTTGTGGAGGGTGGTAAAATTGGGATGGAGGTGGGATGTAATATTCTGGGTTGAGTGGTGGCATGAATTTGGGGTTGTGGTTTGGGTAGTGAAATGGGAATTGAGTTTGCTATGGAGGGAAAAGGAAAGGGTTTGGGTGGTTGTTTGGCTAGTGGTAGGGTTGTTGGGTTACTGGGTAGTAGAATTCATGGTAGTACTCTTGGTTTTGAGCATCAGGGAACTGCGTTGGGTAATCGCCTTGCGTCGCTTCCTGGTCAGCCGTCTCCTAGTAGTGAAAATCATACCTTGGATCAGGGGCCTCACTGTGTCTGCGCCAGTGAGGGGGTTGAGAGTGTCCACGAACGGGCTCTGCTTTATTTGCTCGATTGAAGGATCCTTCAGCATGGACAGTAGCAGGAGCAGGATCCGGTGGCTTGTTGCATTCTGCCGAGAGGAGAGCGGTGAGTTGTGACATCTGCTGAGTCAGTGTAGTGAGCTTCTCCTCGACCCCAGCGACCTTGGAGCCAATTTCTTTGGTGCGCGTGTTGACATGCTCCATGTCGAGCTTGATCGCCGCTAGTTCCGCCGCCTCGGAGCTCTCGGTGTTCTTGGATTTCAGCATCATCACCGCCTTCGCCTTTCTACCGCCCACCAAGGAAAAATCGCCACCAGTAGCGCACGAACCAGAGTCATCACCGGGATTTTACCGCCGAAGGAGATGTTCCCCAGCAACCGTGACGAGCCCTCTGATTTGCACCCGAACACTGCCGCCGCCGCCAAGCCACCGCCGTCAACCTCGTCAAGATGGACGTCTTCGCCACCAGCGCCGCCGTCGACATAACACCCCGCCACCGCGACAAGGGTGAGGAGGGTGGGATTTTACGAGAGACCCCAACCACCGTCGTCACTCCCTGTCGATTCGCCGCCATGGATCTGGCTGTGAGTCACAGATCCTTTGCTCGAAGAAATTTCTTGGCCAAGGACCGATTTGCTCTGATACCAATTTGCCAGATCCCGGTAGGAATCGGACCGAACTCCCGATCTAGAGTACCCTCAATCACTGGGGATTTTCTAGGAGAAGCTATCTAACCCTAAAATGGGAAATAACAACAGGAAAGATAGTTGATAGTAGAATTAGCTCGATAGCTCTGTCACGCCCGACACTGGGACTTATATAGTCTGATACAGTAATTAAGTATGGTTACAATAATTAAACAGTAATTAAGTTGGTGATTGCTCTGTCGGAAGTAACAGCGATGCCAACTTCCATCCAGCCGTTGGTTCCTCCTCATTCCATCTTAGCCGTTGGCGCATAACTGGGAACATATAGATTGGGTCTGATAGGTGGCCGATGCCACTACCTCCCATCGAAGGAACTATGGTTCGGCCCCTCCGACTCCGCGTCCAAAACTAAATCCGTCTTCGAGATGTACATGGAGACGACGGTGCAGTTCCCTGATACAAATTTCGGGTCGAGCCGGACAATCTCTCACCACCTGTAAGGGAAACCCGCAATCAGCGCACTTCTCCACGCCATGAGATCGATGGAGCCGGCGAAACCTGAAGAACCGAGCCAGCTCGTAATCCCCGGCGCCGTCGCGCCATTCCCCGTCCTAGTACACCACATCAACGACAATACCCAGGCGCTTTTCAGCATCTCCGACAACACATCGCGCGCCGTCACCATACCGGAGATCACCGGCAGGTACTTTCCGACGTCCTACGGTTGGATCCTGGTGCTAGGCCCCCCGCCCGATTGGGAGACTTTCCTATGGAACCCACACAGCGGCGAGCGGATCCAGCTGCCGGAGATGGGGGTAATCGGCGACGAGATCCTGGATAATAAGAGGTGTTCCTGCCTACTCTCTGACGACGTCGCGTCCCCGACCTGCGGCGTCCTTATCTACGACAGAGCGAGCCCCAACATGTGGTACTGTCGCGTCAACGGCGGCAGCCACGTCTGGCTCTCGTACGACTACGACATCGGCTCCATGGACGTCCCGGACGAGACCTGCCAGGCGGTCTTGGTCGAGAAGAAGAAGACGTTCCACGCCATCGCGTCCTTCAAGGGCAGGTTCTACTTTGACGAGTCGGCGGACACCACCGGCACGCTCGAGTTCTCGGGGGACGGCGGCGACGAAACCGAGTCGCAGTTCGGCGACATGGACGTCGGCTGGGTGGAATTCCCCGACGGATCGGCCGCCGCGGACATGTTCATGCTGGAGTCCGGCGGCGAGCTGTTCCATGTGTGCGTCTTCTACACCCTGCCGTGCTTGGATGCGCCCTCGGGGTTCGGCGTATACAAGATGGACTTCTCGGAGCCGCCGGCGTGGCGCAAGACGGACGACATCGGTGACAGGGTGTTCCTCCTGCAAGGGGAATTCAGCGCCTCGTCGTCCTGCTCGGCCAGCGAGTGCGGGCTGAGGAGGAACCTGGTTTACTGGGTCAACAGCCGGGTGGACGTCACCTGTCTCTACGTTTTCGATCTGAATGACGGAGGAATCACGATGGTGCAGCCGTGCCAAGGGACGCCAGACCCTCTACCGAGACCTCCTTTCTGGATGCTGCCTGCTGCATCTTCCTGTCAGTAGGCCCTCCCCCGTCTGGAAATATCTAGAAATACATGCCACACTATTCGTTAAAAATTTGATGTATCTAGCCTCATCCATATTTAGACATCTACTTTTAGTTTTAGACAGAGTGAGTAATTTTCTTACAGTACATTTATCTTAGATGTTGCGATACCATTATGTTTGGTTAATTTAACTGAGCAACTACATATGATTTATATTAGAGATAAAATACCGGGCACCAGAATATAAAGTGGGGGCATATTCGGATGCTATTTGTTTCGGTTCTTCTCTTCCAGAGTATAATATCTAGGAGTTGAAAGTTCGTGCGTTGCAAAGTTCCCTATTTGTTCTCGTGATATATATCGCTAGTTAGGAATGCGCGGCAAACCGCGATAAAAACATACAGTTGGATTTAGGAGAATTCTGTGTGTTATAAGTCCATCGCTATATGATATGCATTTGGTGTTGTGCTCAGTCTATTTTTTTTACTTCATTAGTAGTCCACGTCCTATTAATAGGAACATATAATGACTTAGTAGTTTATCGACATTAGCAATCACCACATCTATCGATCCAATACATACAAAAATTATGATGGAAAGTAAATGACCAATTAAACAACACACACATCAGCCAAACATTCAAGATTGGATCTAGTGTATGTTTGGTTCATGCCATCTTGTGCCTACCAATTTTTGCCAACCATTGGCTGGCCAAAATATTGGTTAGGAATTCTTTGGCCCTATGTTGGCCAAAAAGTTGTGAAAAGAATGTGAGGTAAGATTACTATTTTACACCGTCATGGAATTCACAAAAGGAAACGCCAACTATAAGATCACCATTTTAGGACTCCTTGGCAGCGAAAACTGTAGTCCACTTTCAGAGGAAGTCACCCCTGCTCTCCAATGTCTCAAATTACAACCCGCCTAATTCATCAAGGCAATGTTGACTGAGACCAAAATAAAATAGAGGAATTAGTGGAAATAGATTCAAGTCAAGCAAAGGTAAATGAACCGCACATGTTATAAATGAAAATGCTATCAAAATAATTCATCTCCTATCAGAAATGTGCGGCTTTATTACCATACCAACACCGAGTCGGTAAACGGTACATGTAGCCCAGTCTCAAGCCCATATAATGAAAATTTTCCTTTTTATATTTTCCCAATCAACTAAAACAGTGTTCCCCTAAAAAAAACTAAAAACAGTGTTGCCTTGCATACAGAAATACAGGAATATAACTATGAGTAATGCTACATCTATGGACCCTTTCTACAAGATTTTCTTAGGGACGCCTCACATGTACAACAATGCTACTGGAGAGATACCTCGGTCATTCTTTTTCTACCTTCTATAGCAACTTAACAACTAATCCATTTGTTTATTTACACACGAAAACCCTGCAGATACATTAGGAAATTCTAAGACTAAGAACCTGCCGCATTGTTGAGTTGTTCGTCTAGGACATCCTTTTGATCTGCGCAGAAACATAAATCCCTCCACTCATTTGATGAAGTCAATGTACCTAAATTAAAAAAAAAATCAGTGAATGGAGGAATTAAAGTTTCAACAAATATCAGCTAGAGATAATTGCAGAACACTTTGTACCTATCATTGCCGAAAACATAACAAGAATAACCTCAAAAAGAAACATTAATTTCATATATCAATATAAGAAAACGTTCCACATTTTCCGGCTTATTATACTACCGTTTAGGATTTCAACTTCAACATGCTATATGGAGTCTACATCCTCTCAGTTTCTGTTACCTGCTTTACAAATCTAAATACTTTCTTCAGTATGTATTCAATTTTTAGACAATTCATATGACTACTCCACAATCTAAAATAGGAAGCTACCTGAAGGCCAGAACTCTAAAGTACATGAACCAAGAGCCACCTACTAGTGAAGAGCCACCTACTTTGAACCTACTAAGAGCAACTCTAAACGATCCCCTTTTGTCCTTTAGAGGACTTCTTTTCAGCCGCTAACGTCCCGGGGCGCACCGAATCCCAAGCAGCCGTTAGCGGAGATTTTTTTTAGTCTAGCCCCTCCGCGGCCCCCAAATATGACCGACCGCGGGCGCTGGACTATATTTTACTCCTCCACCTCGCCGCCTGAGCCTCGCTGCCCCGCCACCGAATTCTCGCCGGTGTTCACACCGGCGACCACCATCCGCCTCCGCCCGTAGCTATGAACACCCGCCGCTTGTTCCCCTCCGTTCCCCCACTCGCTGGTGTTATTCGTCACCGGAATCGCCCCTGATAGCCGTTGCATCAAGCCGGACGCCCGCCACCGATTCAAGCCCCAGCGAGGTCGTGTTTTTTTGCCAAAAGGGACGTCGGAGCATGGGGGCTCATAGATTGGAACGCCTCGGACCAGCACGGGCCGACCACGATCTTTGGGACGAGCTTTTCGACCGGCAGCGAGCTCGAACTTCGTCAATGTTTGGCCATCGCGTTGCACCGGCGTTGGGATTTCTATGACCGTCGCAGGATAGCCCGGTCGTCGCGGAGCCCCGGCGGCGTCCTCAGCCCTTTTGCATGTCTCAATCGTCCCAGTCGCGGCCTCCACCTCCACCGCGCTCAAGGTATTTGACGATATTGCACTATGAGTTTTTATTTTTTGTTTGTTGGTAACCGGACTGATCGAGAGTACCTTTGGAGATGGCTTTGATGATGATCGTGAACGAGGATTTTCAGAGGCCGAGGCTTGGATTGCAATTCGGCTGTGCTTGGATGAACCGGAATATGGCATTCATTCTTTGGATTACCTGGCTCTCTAAATGATCTCAATATGTTGTCGAGGTCACCACTATTTTCACGGCTTATCCAGGGTGAAGCTCCTCCTTGCAAGTATGAGATCAATTCCCATGAGTACACAATGGGATACTATCTAGCTGATGGGATATATCCTCCATGGTTCACATTTGTGAAGACAATTTCGTGACATCTTTGCAATACTCCCATGAAATCACAGTTCACAACAACATTGTGCGTTTAGAGAGGGCCTTCAGTGTGCTTCAGAAACGCTTTGCCATTGTGCGTGGGACCGTGAAGTATTGGAAACCGCAAACGCTATGGTAGATAATGACATGTGTCATTTTGCATAACATGATCATTGAAGATGAGAGAGATATGCTACCGAACTATAGGTATATCTCAAATGGAGACCCTGTTGAGCCTGAGCATGATCCAAACATGATCGACCTGTTTCTCAAAATGCATCGAAAAATTGAGAACAAAGCTGAACACAATAAGCTGCAAGAAGACCTTGTTGAGCATCACTAGCGTCTACACGGCGACACCTAATTATATTTTTCAATTGTTTGATTTGAAACAATTTAGTTTACTAATTAATCGGTGTGTAATAATGAATAATTAGACTTATTACATTTTATTTGGTTTGTAATATTGATACTTTGGTTCAAATAGGTTGATTTGCAAAAAATAAAATTTAAGTCCTCTAAGTTATTAGGGATCGAATCTGCGGTGCTAAGTTTAGAGGAACAAATATAAGGTTTTAAGCTTTAGTCCGGCCCAAAGTCTTCTAAGTTTTTAGGAATCGGTTAGAGTTGCTCTAATGCTAGCCGCAAAGATGAGAAATTATAATTACTTCACGCGACAGAGATAAAGACAAAGAGTAAAAGATGCAAAAGCCAAATCCACAATACACTTCCACCCCACCGATCCAAATTAATCAACTCAAGTTTTAATGCCTAGATACATGCGTATATAGAAAAAGTTGAGTTAATTAATTTGAATCCTTCATACATACATACATACATACATACATACATACATACATACATATATGGACAAAGTTGAGTCAATTAATTTAGATCAGAAGGAGTAACAGTTTAGAGCAAGATTAATGTGCGCATCCATTTGGTGAAAATGTAATTTTACCTTGTCCATGTCTCGCTCCACGGCTAGGACTTAGAGTTGAAGACTATGATGACTTATGCTCGGGTTCACAAATTCTTCTGGACCAAATCTTCCCTCTGTTTGGCCACACCGACCTCCTCACCCTGATCAAAACGACCGCCACGACAGGCCCCTCAACAGCCCCTGCCTACACCTCACCCCGTGCACCGATTTATCATTAAACTAAGAAAATATTTTCTCTAGCATACATCACATAATTTGCGTTTTGTGGAACCTATTCCAAAAGTTATACCTAGCTCCAGATGTTTAGTTTCTTTTCTCAGGATAAAAGGTAGTACTATATACAGGACGTGACATTTTTGCTCCCGGAATATATGCACCTTTTATTTGAATTTGATTTTTTCATAATTTGAAATGCCAAAAAAATTCTAAAAAACATGTGCACGTAGAACTTTAAGTTTTAGGTGCGCGCAAATTCGTTTCACGAAAAATGAATATTTTGGATGACTTGTACAAAAAAGATAAAAAATGGTGCTAAAATAACGTGCTCCACGATCCAAAAAATTCTCTTTTTTACATAGCACACAAAACATATCAATTTTTGGTAAAATGACTTTGCGTGCACCTCAAACATAAAGCTACACGTGATCATATTTTTTAAAAAAAAATTAACTTTTTAAGAAATATTTTTTATACCGGATATATATACACTCGGGTGTAGAAAGGGGTTTCGATATATACAATACAAGTTGGATTTGACCTCTAAAAATGATGGCAAGTAACAACACTGGGGATTAGAGTGAATAGGACTCAGAGCGAGGCTCTAGAACGGTTGTATCGTGGCTGCATGAACATCGCTTTGTCTGCCACGTGCTCTATACGGCTAGTACACATTGTGTGTACAAGGAGACGATGAATAAACCACCTAGTTTGCACAACTTAGAGCAGAGCACCAACAAGAACTCTTAAGATGATACAATGTTTCTTTTAGGCCACCATGTGTTCTTCAACTCAGTTAAAGCTAACAACATAAGGAGCAATAGTGAGTGTCGACGCTCTGTTGAGTTAGCATCTAGTATCTGTTATTGATGTAACCTAGGACACGATTGAGAGTCCGCATTGTATATGCTAAGGTTCCGCATAGCACCAGCCCTTCCACCTATAAATAAATAAACGATCGATGAGTCTCGGTGATTATTCGAGTAGACAAAAATATTCTACCTGATTTTATGTTTTACATGGTATCAGGCCGTCTCTTCCGCCGAAATACCTAGATCGCAAACTCCAAAATCGTCGTCGCATGTTCTGTTGTTTCCGTCCTGATGGATCTTCCTCGACCTTGCAGTCGATCAATCTCGGGGCTCCTACGACGGACAAGCTTACGCAACAAAACTACCCAGGACAGCGCGCCCAGATTCTGCCTTCGATCCGCGGAGCCCGTCTCTTCGGCCTTCTTGATGGTTTGGATGCCACGCCTCCGAAGACGCTGGTTGTGGAGCCAGCAGATAAAGCCACAGATCGTGTTGTCAAGACAGCATCCAATCCAGAATATGAAAACTAGATCTCCCAAGATCAAATTGTTCTTTGGTATCTTCTACAATCTCTATCACCAGAGGTGCTCCCTCACATCCATCGGCTTGTCCATGCCGCTGAAGTCTGTACCACGATCGAGGAGATGTTCGCCTCCCAGAGTGAAGCCAAAATCACCAATATGCGCATTGCCCTCGCAAATACGAAGAAGAGAAATCTCTCCACCGACGCCTTCCTCACCACGATGCAACAAATCGTTGATGAGCTTGCTTCTGCTGGGTGTCCGGTCTCGACCAAGGAACACGTTTCCTTCATCCTTGCTGGACTGGGCGCTGGCTACGATGCCATTGTTGCTGCCCTGAGCATAGCAACCACTCCCATCTCCTTAAGCTCCCTCTGTGCGCAACTTCATGCGTATGACCAGTGCCAGGAGATGCTTCATGGGACGTCTGACCCCCCCTTTGAGTCTTTGGCCAACGCTGCTTCACGCCAATACCGAGGATGCCCTAACTACAACACCCGCCCTCGCAGTGACCGTGGTGATCGGTATGACGAGCGGCGAGATGACCGCACCTATGATCGTCGGGACAACCGCAACTATGATCGTCGTGATGATCGCCGCCAAGATCGACATGATGATCGTCGAGACAGCTACTCCAGCTATAACCGCGGCGGTGGACGTGCGCCTACAGGAGGGGGCGCGGCCGTGGACGTGGCAGGCGTCGCACTTCCCCCTGGTTGATGCTACCTGCCAAATCTACGACAAAGAAGGTCATCTTGCTAAAGATTGTTGGTCACGATTTGATGATCATGATTCCTATGGCGAGAAGGAAGTTCATGCCGTCTATGGAGTCGACACAAATTGGTACCCGGATACTGGTGCCACTCATCACATTACGGGGGAGCTCAATAATCTGACTGTCTATGAAACCTACAAGGGCAATGATCGAGTGAATACGGCCAATAGACAAGGTATGATTATTTCACATATTGGTCAATCAATTATTCATACTCCTTCTCAAAATTTTCAACTTCGCAATATTCTGCATGTTCCCACTGCATCCAAAAATCCGCTCTCTGCCCAGCACTTCACTTATGATAATAATGTGTTTATCGAGTTTCATCTGTTCTCTTTTTTGATCAAGGATCAGGTCACACGGAAAACAATTCATATAGGATGATGCGTTGGTGGCCTCTATCCCCTGATTTCATCCTTGGAGTCTCCTATGTCCCAAAAACATGACTTTGCTGCAGTCAAGCTCTCTCAGTCCAAGTGGCATAGTCGTCTTAGTCATCCTTCTTTTGATATTGTTAGGAAAATCATTAGAAAAAATAAGTTACCTTGTGTTAGAGATTCTAGTTTCTTGTCAGTGTGTGATCCTTGTCAACAAGCTAAAAGTCATCAGTTATCTTATCCTATCTTCACTAGTGTGTCTACAGTTCCTCTACAATTAGTATTTCTGATGTATGGGGTCCTACACCTACTTCTATTAGTCGCGTTGACTATTATGTAATATGTATTGATTATTATAGTAAATTTACTTGGATCTACTTACTCAAGAAAAAATCGGATACCCTAGCTACGTTTGTCAATTTTCAAACACTTGTTGAACGCAAATTTGATAAAAAGATCCTTACTGTCCAATCCGATTGAAAAGGAGAATATGTTAAACTTAACTCTCACTTCCAAACACAAGGTATATCACATCATGTGTCTTGCCCTCATGTCCATCAACAAAATGGGTTTGCTGAGCGAAAGCATGGTCACATAGTTGAGGTTGGCCTTGCACTCCTTTCTAATGCTGGTATGCCACTTAAATTTTGAGATGAAGCATTCCTTACTGCCACATACCTCATAAATATGCTTTCTAGTAAAGTTATCAACAATGACACTCCTACACATCGCCTTCTTGGTACTAATCCCAACTATTCCTCTCTCCGTGTCTTTGGTTGTGCGTGTTGGCCAAATCTACGTCCTTATAACAAGCGTAAACTAGCTTTCCGTTCCAAACAATATGTTTTTATAGGCTATAGTCCTCGTCACAAAGGAGTCAAGTGTGTCTCGAAATTTCTACAGGTAGGGTCTATATATATCGTGACGTAGTTTTTGATAAAGGTGTTTTTCCATTCAAAAAAATTGCATCCTAATGCTGGAGCCCTTCTCAAACAGCAAATTCTCTTGTTAGACTCTTCTCTTCGAAATTTTGAGCAAGGAGATGATATTTTGATGATACTAACATGCAAAATAGTCATACTCTTAATCCATTGCCAAGTTCTATTTGTCTTCCTCCACAGGGTACAGATCGAAATAGAGCACCCGACGCAAATTCTGATCAAAACAGTGCTTCAAGCTTCTCCAACACCAGCTTAGGAGAAAACCACAGCAGCTCACGATCCCATGCCGATTCTCTAAGCGAATCCACCTCGGGATCGACGCATTCAGCATCCAATCATGGCGGGGCCTCTCAACACGCACACGGATTCCAGCGCCACTTCTCCCGCCCGCACTGAGTCCAACAACGATTCTCCCGCCCGATCCCCGCATGGGCCCTCTTCCTCGGGATCCTCTACATCCAGGTCTCGGAATTCCACCGCATCACAGCCCACGGGATCAAGTATGCCGCAGGTCTCATGTGATGTGGCCGATTCGTCTGTGTCTAGTGGATCGTCTGTGCCTACTCCGCCTGCCTCCGAGGTTGTTCCACCTCTAGGACGACCTGTCACGTGTGCTTCCCGAGGCGTTGTTTAACCTAAAAAGTATAGTGATGGAACGGTTCACTGGTGCATGTCTTCTCAAACTGAAGAACCATCAAATTTAGAATCTGCATTAGCTGATTCAAATTGGCGGGGAGCAATGGATGAGGAGTTTGATGCCCTTTTGAAAAAAAAACTTGGATAGTTCCACCTCGTGCAGACAAGAACATTATTGATTGTAGATGGATTTATAAAATCAAGCACAAGGCAAATGGCTCTATTGACAGATACAAGGCTAGGCTGGTAGCCAAAGGTTTTAAATAGTGATATGGTATTGACTATGAGGATACTTTTAGCCCAGTGGTAAATATTGCAACTGTACTTGTCTTGGCAATTGTTGTTTCTCAAGGATGGAGTTTGCGATAGCTAGATGTCAAGAATGCGTTTCTTCATGGCGTTCTGGAAGAGGAGGTCTATATGAGGCAACCCCCGGGGTATGAAAACAGGAACACCCCAAATTATGTTTGCAAACTTGACAAGGCACTCTATGGATGAAACAGGCTCCTCGAGCATGGTATTCTCGTCTTAGTTCAAAATGGTCAATATTGGTTTTATTTCTTCTAAATCTGACACGTCATTGTTCATATACCGAAAGTCAAATATCACCATTTATATGCTCATCTATGTGGATGATATCATAGTTGTCAGTTCATCTCAGTTGGCAATTGATGCACTACTAAAAGACTTAAGCAATGAGTTTGCTTTGAAGGATATTGGTGATCTTAGCTTCTTCTTGGGCATTGAGGTACAGAAAATTGACAATGAAATTGTCTTGAGTCAAGCAAAATATGCGCAGGATATTCTCACAAGGGTCAGCATGAAAGACTACACAGGCATGCCTACACCATTGTCTTCTTCAGAAAAGGTTATTGCACATGATGGTGACCTGTTGGGACCTGAAAATAGTACCGATTATAGAAGCATGGTTGGCGTCCTACAATATATTACCTTGACAAGGCCAGATATCTTCTATGCGGTAAATAAAGTGTGTCAATACCTACATGCGTCTACCACTGTTCATTGGACAGCTGCCAAAAGAATTTTGAGGTACGTTAAACACACTATGACTATTGGACTCACGTTGATGAGGTCCACTTCAACACTGTTAAGCGCCTTTTCTGATGCCGACTGGGCTGGGTGCGTTGATGACCGTCAATCCATGGGAGGGTTTGCCGTATTCTTTGGATCGAACCTGATATCTTGGAGCGCTAAAAAGGAGGCTACTGTTTCAAGGTCCAGCACAGAAGCAGAATATAAGTCTGTAGCAAACGCTACTGCCGGGCTCATTTGGTTGCAGTCATTACTAGCTGAACTGGGGATTCAGTTATCTCAGACGCCGTGCTTATGGTGTGATAATATGGGAGTCACATATTTGTCAGCAAATCCAGTGTTTCATGCACGAGCTAAATACATTGAGATTGATTTTTACTTCGTCAGAGAACGAGTATTGAAGAAGCAGTTGGAGATCCGGTTCATACCATCAAAGGATCAAGCAGCAGATGGTTTTACTAAACCACTTCCACATCGAGCCTTTGAATAATTCAAACATAATCTCAACTTGTCCAAGTTGTGATTAAGGGAGGGTGTTAGAGTTAGCATCTATCTGTTATTGATATAACCTAGTAGGACACGATTGAGAGTCCGTATTGTATATGCTAAGGTACCGCATAGCACCAGCCCTTCCACCTATAAATACATGATCGATGAGGCTCGGTGATTATCCGAGTAGACAAAAATATTCTACCTGATCTTAGTTTTACACACTCAATGTTCCATATCCTTACTGCTAGCAGGCTGAAATGGTATAAATATTGTACAGACCGAACCATTAGAAAACGTATAAATATAATTTTTTCGACCAAATCAAGTATTAGTCTAGAGTTTGTGATTTGTGAATCAGATGTATCTGATGTGTTGCTGTCATTTTGCTTCTCTGTCCTAATCAGTTCAATAAAATCTTGGATTACAGTGTTTGTGATTTGTGGGATTCATTTTTGAAAGAATAATAGTGATATAGCAACATCATGTTGTACCTAAGCCACAGAATCATGCTAGACAAATCTGGTTAAGAAAGCTGAGATGGAGAAAGCTCACCAGCTGAACTGCCAACCCGCCTGCAGCGTCGACGCACCCATCCCGGACACGAGCAGCACCAACTTGCGCACCTCCTCCCAACTCTTCGCAGGAGCGCTGCCACGTAGGTACATCGTTTCACTGAACAGATTGCCATCAAGATGCCTATTAAAATATGAAATGTTAGCACGAAGGAGAGTACTGCAAGGGTAAATAGTTCAGGAACAAGCCAGATACGCAATGTGCGCACAATGCAGTTAAGGTCTGCATGCTGATGGTATGGAACCTGAGAGTTTGTTGCCACTGAGAAAACTGCAGGCAGAAGGTAATAATTCAGAGGCAAGATTGCAAGAATATGTTTCTATTTTGTCCATTTACCTAACATTTTATTTTTTGCATAACTTACATGGTTTGCATCCCAGTCAAATTTCTAATGTTGTCTGGCAGCGATCCTGAAACAGTATGGTTTCTTAGATCCCTGTAGCATAGAACATGGTTCATACTATAACAACAATATTCTACTCAGTTTACTGAACCCTGGTACAATATCATTCTTTCAGCCAAATGGAAAAACATAATCTCTGCCCACTCTTATGAATCACACGTACTAATATAATATACTCCCTCCATTTCATAATATAAGATGTTTTAGTGTTGTAAAAAGGGTGTATATAGACCTCTTTTAACATATAGGTTCACTCCTAATCACTCCAAAACTACACACTAAAAAAGGTCTAGATATTTTTTTTCCATAAAACTAAAACATCTTATATTATAAAACAGAGGGAGTATTTATTTAGTTGATGAACTACGGACAGAACCTCTGGCACCAAGAATATATTTTCAAAATGTTAGTCTTTAATGCCCGGGTCACCGACGAGGATACCTGCGCCTGCACGGTAAAGCCTCTTCCACAATCAAATGCAGGGCCAAGTAAGGAGCCTCTGAATTAGCGTCTAACAAAAAAAAAGTGGATTTTGGGACATATGATAACATGGGCTTGTTGGCTGTAAAAAATCAAATCACATCAGAGAGCAACACCTAAAAATAATATGCTAAATAGAATACAAAAACACTACAGACAAGTGTCGAAGATAGGCGGTACTTAAGCATAAATGAAGTACCGGGAGATATATCATCCATGGAGGCACCGGAAATTTATAGGAGCCATCATCATCATGAGAATCCTACAGACCACCGTCACAAGCCTTCGGCGAGGGGAGTGTATGTGCCAGGGTCACCGGCGGCAAGGATACCTGCGTATGCACGGTAAGGCCTCTTCATTGATTAAATGCAGTTCCAAGTAAGGAGCCTCTGAATTACCAAGGTTTAACTGTAGAGGAATTGAAGCAATTTCAGATGATTAGACAGAGACCAAAATATGTTGTTGCTTGCACCTGAGTTAAATAAAGTGTATGAAGAGATTAAGCAGGAATTTTATCCAAACAATATGCACTACTACTATTTACTGGAAGTGCAGAACCCTGTTATTTCTTTCTGCGTTCATTTAACGAAACATTGAAACAATGATCATACCAAGGAATTAAGCATGAAAAAAATGAACTGGAGGCAGGGACCATGCTGATTTTACATATGCCGCGTTAGTTTACACATGTTGCGTTATACCTGGTCTGTATCAAAAGGTTGACTATGTATATCCCAAAATCTCATGGAAGTCATATTATATCACGATCTGCCCCATGCATTACCTATTTTGTCATGAGAGCAACGAGAAACTGGATTTTGGGATAAAAAGAAAGAAAAAAGATACACGAAAAGAGCATGGTCTACCTTTTTCTTAGTTCTCACCAAGACAATTACGGAGCTTAAGAGTGTCCATGATTAAGTCTTCAATTCTAGCAGAAATCTGCATCAAGCAGGTGAGATAGATTGCTTTTATTTTTATTTATTTATAATTTTTTTAGGTTTTACTAATATGAAACGTTGTGCTTGACAACCACACAGTAGAGTTGGGGACACAAAGAAACTATTTTGCTTTGTAGGTTGCTTGAAGAAGGAAAGAAAAGAAGTCTCTAAGCCAATTCTCCAAGAGTTCGATATGAACCCTCGAACAGGAAAAAGACACTTGCTACAATACTCTGCACTTGGAGTCCCAACGAGTTGGTACACACGGAGTTGTTGCATCTGTCGGACAAAAATTTGTGCCAGTCACGTGCCCCAAGGACCATTTTTGTCCGGCATGGCCCAATAGTGTATCCCGCATGCCGAGGACGTCCCTGTCCCTCATGGCTCCTTGCGGGCACGCCGAACACAATGCATTGGCGATGTGGCGACGCAAGGTGCTATGCAGACACAACTTGTCAGCGACACGTCCAAATCCCCACACATTCTTACGCGCATCCTTCGCTCAGCGCCTCCGACCCCTCCACAAACCCCACCACCATCGCTCACCTCGATGTTGGTAGATCGTCGGTGCTTGCCTCCTCCCTCACCTCCTCCTTCGTGTCTAGTAATTCCATCGGTGTAGGCGTTCTTTTGCGTGCAACCGACACGGCGTCCACCTCACGTGCTTGCCTTGCACGCAAAGTGTTTAGCGGTTTGCTTGGATAGGCTGCAATTTTGGAGTTCTTCCCTGCCTCCCTACCAGGCCATGGACAACGATGACGAGATGATGATCTATGTATTGTTGGAGGAGGATGCCGCCAAGAACGAGCACGATCAGGAGCAACACGTGATCCTAGCTTGTCTTCTCCCTTGGTCCATGACATGGAGGATCAAAGCATGGGAGAAAGAAAAGCAAGCCAAGGCAGAGGTTGGAGGGGCATACTATGTTGTACATGGACTATTTTGCCGAAGATGCAACTTATAGTCCGAAGGATTTTTGGAGATGCTATAGCATAAACAATGAGTTGTTCATGACGATTATTCCTGCTATTGGAGAGTATGATGACTACTTCGTGCTAAAGAAAGACTACACCAGCATGGTTTGTTTCTTCGTAATTCACAAATGCACTGTTGCCATGAGTATGCTTGCATATGGAGCACATGGAGATTCAGAATATGAGTATCCACGCATGGGTGAGTCCACAACCATTGAGTGCATGCATAGATTCCATAGAGCTATAGTGGGGAAGTTTGGTGAAGACTACTTGAGATGGCTAAATTAAGCAGAGACTCCTAGGATCATGGAATAAAATACAGCGAGAGGATTTCCTGAAATTCTTGGAAGTATTGACTGCATGCACTGGTCTCGAAAAAATTGTCCATTTGCTTGGCAAGGTTTGTACAAAGGACATAATAGAGAGTGCAATGTGGTACTTAAGTCCATGGCAGATCAAGACCTGTCGATTTTTCATACTTTCTTTGGTATGACGGGATCTCATAGTGACATTAATGTGTTGCAGCGCTCACCAATATTTGCGAGATTGGTTGAAGGTCATGCTCCCGCTTGAAACTACGAGATCAATGGCCACACATATACCAAAGGGTAATACCTAGCCGATGGCATCTATCCAAGATGGTCAACATTTGTGAAGACACTCTCCAATCCTCTAAGTCTAGCAAAATCTCACTTTTCTTCATGCCAGAAGAATTGCAGGAAGGATGTCGAGCATGCATTGGGTGTGTTCCGATCTCAATTTTTAATTGTTAGGTACCCTCCTCTTACTTGGTCTCAAGATCAGATGTGGGAGGTGATCAATACTTGTGTGATCATGTACAACATGATCATCGAGAGTGAGCCCAAGCATCCAGTGAATGATGTTGGACCGTATCATGCTTATGGTCTTCTCGCCATTTTTTGATCACCAAGTGTTTGAGAAGTTTGCAGACTTTCTCACGAGGCATGAAGAAATCCATGTTCTACATGTTCATCAACAACTGCAAAATGATCGCATAGAGCATTTGTGGAGGCTCAAATGAGAGCTTGTTGCACCACCCGCTTGATCAAGTTGAATTTCAAATAATTTGAATTGTATGGATTATCTCTGCTGTTGTAAAAATAATTTGAATTCTATGTCTATTGTGTAACAAAAAACACATTTGAGACACCGTTTAGCAGTCAAGCCTAAGGATGCAAGTGATCTGTCCGATGGATTGGGCGGATGTCTACCAACCATCCAGTTAGTGCAGGAAAACTGCAGGAGAGAAATTATGGAGACGGAGCAGTGTAGATATTACCAAAATGGAAGCGGACTAGCACGGAGACACATGCGGACGTCCGTCTACATGCCTAGTCAGGGCATCAACACCGGCACGACCCAAACTGTCCTACCGCGTCTGAAACAATCCTACCAGACCCGAGTGGTGCCCTCTCCAGCAAGGCGACACATTCGGACCAACTCGTCAGCTGTGACCCATTGACGCACCAAATTTGGACAACATTGGCGTCGAGGCAGACAGCGGATGCATCCTCACCTGTCCTCCCGCGTGGGCCAAGGGCCCGCATGGCAACGACCCAACGACCTTCTTCACTAGCCATCAATGGAGGAAGGCAGGCTGCTCCAAGGCTGGCCGTTCCACTAATGACTAGACAACTGCTCTGGCCATGTCGCTCGACGCTTGCGCTCCTACTACAACCACATCAATGGCCTCGTTTCATACTTCGTGCCGGTATCCAATGGCGTGCCTTACAGGCCACCTGCGGCCATCTTCTCCCACACTTCCCTTCTCCCTCCCACCGTCTAGTCATCAGCACCACCACCGCGCAAGGTTTCCATGGCCGGCGACATTGGGTCAAGGGGATGGCATATTGGACGGCCACCGAGCCCTAGTCATGGACGAGGCCATCGAGGAAGACGTGCGGGGAGAGGCCAAAGTGGTTTGCCGCCACCGTCTCCGTCGCCACCTTCATCGCCACCTCCCTCGTCACTCGATCTCAAGACCGTCGCCATCAACCTCGACGGGTTCGAGTTCGCCGTGAACATCCACTTGGGCATGAACAGGGAAAGGATGCACCTCCTCCAGAAGTTTGCATCCATTGTAGGCGGCTAAGAGACACACCATGTCCTGTTGTAGGTGTCTGGTGGCGGCACTGGCCAATGGTCCATCGAGGTGCTATTCAACCGTTATAGCCAGATGTACCTCGCCAACGGTTGGAAGGAATTCACCCACATGAACCAAATCAAAGTCGGGAACTTCCTCATCTTCAAGTACGTCGGTCAAGCCATGCTCACCGTCAGCGTCTTCGATGACACCTTGTGTCGTCACCACTACCACTTCGACTCCGATGACTATACGAGGACGACAAGAAGACCATTGTTCTCATAGTTTATGTTTTTTTCTTTGTTTGGCTCAATGTGTCCGAACTAGGTATGGAACGTCAATCGAACAAGTGCGGTAACATCGATCGCAAAGAAAAACTTCCATTATGCTAGTTGCATATTTGCAAGCAGAAGGTTGGCCACGACATCGGTGGCATATGCAACAACCTAAACTAGACCTGGCTACAACGGTGGCATGGTAACAAGACCCCACTCCCCCTGGAGAGAGCGGTAGACCGCTGTCAACACCCGGATTTTAACCAGATGCCTATTATGCCATACTTCGCAATTCTAGGATTACCATTTTTGCAAGACATAACAGATTGGATATCACAGTACATCATCCATTACAACCATACATAAGGTCTTACAACAGATAAAGGATCACATGATCCAGTCTCAATACAATCATAGCAACAGAATAACGTAATAATGACGATAGCGTGGGCGAGACTCCATCTTCATGGTCACAGGCAATGCTGGCGATGGAAGATGATCCTAGTTGTCGTAACCTTCTTGCGGTCCATCCTCCTGATAGTCCTCTTCATAGTCTGGCCACGGGAATAGCCAGGGACAAAGCCATGAGTACTCTTTAAGTACTCGCAAACTAAGACTAACAAGTGAAGTGGTTTTGAGTAGGAAACACTAAGCTCTAGGTTGTTTTTGCAAAAAACTAGATTTATCTTAACTGAGTTCAGAAGCAAAGAAAGCTAGTTTAAAGTTTTATAACACCTAAGTGGGAACTTGAGTTTTCATGTCACAACCCTGTTGTGGTCAAGTCAAAGTCATGATTCATTTCACAAGTCATTTTGAAAACATCTGACGACGGAACAGTATGGCCACTCCAACTGTCTATAACCGCGGACGCGGCTATTCGAATAGTTTGACACTCTCATAGGTGGTACACTTTCACCACAATATTCGAGACATCCATCAGGAACAATCCTGAATTCACCATACTCAGTATGTGGATAATCAATCCTAACCTTTCAATTACACGCCCTAGTATAGGCACCTCTCTTGTGAGTTTGGCCTCCCAACCATGACCAACTGTCATCTTGGGAACTACACAGGTGGACAATCTTCACAAGGTAGCCTCAGCTCAAACCTTGGCCTCAAAGGAACCCATACTAAGGTATATAAACTTCCGGTCAAGCCCTACCCAATTTCGGGTATTGTGGTTGTACGATAAGATTGGAATGGTATCGCATCTAGACAACCATCAGTTTTATAAAGGGCTAAGGCTCATGCCTCAACATTTTCATCATCAAAATCATCTGGTGTTCAAGAACACATGTCAAAACATTTCGGTAGAATGACTCGTCATTCTAAGGTTTTCATAATCATTTTCACCAAGTATTCCCATCTAAAGTAATCAAATTTTATGCTTAGCACTAGCAACTACAAGTGGGGATAAAACTAATGAGGGGGGGGGGGGGTAATCAAGTGTGACTTATCTAAGTTCAATATCATGCCTCAGGATGACATCAAGATTTATCTAACTTAGGCCAAGTTTTATGCTCTTTATGCTACCTTTAATAATCTTTCTAAAATCTACAATTCACTAAGTAAACACTAATAGAAAGCTTTGATAAAGAAATAAAATACTAAGCTTGCAAGTAAAACTGGGATTTGGGATCATCAAGTGGTATAATCAAGGCATGCCTAATGCATTGCATAGATTATATAGTTTTCATAGTTGCAAGGGTTAGCTTGCATAGTTAACATGCAAGTGGTAGCTTGCTTAGATAGCTTGCCTTGTGCAGTGCAGTGGTTGAAGTTATCCTCTACTTCTTCCTCGTAGTATCCTCCTTCTTCCTCGTATCCTTGGTCGGTACTAGCGTCTATAAATAAATACGAGGTACACAATTACCAAACAATACTTAACTAATTCTATTTCTCACGCCAAGGTTTTCACTAGATGATCTAGTATCATCACAAACATCACAAAGATTAAGGCAATAGTTTTATTTCCTATAATTTAGAAAAGTAATTTCTACTCATTGAAAAACTACTTAAGATTTAATATTCTCCAACTAAAACATGGGATCATGTTGACACATGTCATCACCACATATTTCAGTACTTGGAAATATGATTTAAAGTGGTGTCACAATTTAACAAGGTTTAAGCTTTTTATTTTATTTTATTAAAGTGACTAGAAATTCCTATGGGGCATTCTTTTATTACTTGTCCATTATTTCTGCAAGTAAACCTATATATTTTTATATATTCAGAAAGGTCTTGTCAAATGTGATTTTTGAGAGTTGGAATCAACTGAAAAGCTTTTATGGTTGAATTTTGAAAAATGTTTGAATGCAGAAAAGTCTCTGCCTTGTTATTTTTACTATAGGTGATCTAAAAATCCAAATGATTTGAATCCAATGGTCTTAGATTAAGAATTTCAGTACCTTTCAAGCAAAATTAGTTTCATGCAATTTGGTTCAATGAATCTCCTTGAAATGATTTTTGAATCAACAGGCAGTACTAGGTTTTGAACTAAATTGGAAAATCTAAATTTAAACTAACTGGGTTAAGCGGGAGAGTAACTGGGCCGGCCCACTGCGCACAACGTGTGCGGGGTGGGTTTAAGTGGCTGTCCCCACCAGTCAGCGAGACAGGGGGTGCGAAGGGTTACAGGGCAATCTGGACCGTGCGATTAACATCTAATCTAACGGCTGGGGCTTCTCGTCTCCGTCGGGCAGCGCCGGCGAGACTGAACCCTAACCCAGCCAGTGGGGGTCTATGGGGGCTCACCGTGGCTCAGGCGAGGGTCGGTGATGGGGGAAAACAACAAAGTCAACGACGGTGATCCTCCTGGGGTGGCTCCAATCGACGGCTCCTCTTCTCCTCATCCGCGGCAGACTCCGACGAAATTCCGGTGACTTGCTGCTCTCCTTGCTCCGAGGGTGAGTGGGTGTGATCAGTGAGAGGTGGGGAGTGAGATGGTGTGCTGAAATCGAATGGGGAAGGCCTCTATTTATAGTGCCAAGAGGGGACCGAAGGGTGCGGGTGGAGCTTGTCGTGGTCATTTGCACAGTGAGCTAGTGACATGGCTGGGGGTAGGGGACGGTGCACTGTCTCCTGGCGAAGCTCAACGGCATGGTGGCGATATGTGGGGCGGTGCAATTTGGTCGGAACGCTGTAGTGCTCTAGGCGGGTCCGGCGGAGGTTTTAATGGAGCACGGGACGTCCTGGTCGCGCGGCGATGAACGGGCATGTCCTGTAGGTTCCTGGGGCAGCGGTGATCACGCACGCAAGCGGTGAGGGCGGGGCGCGGTCTGTGCTCGCGTATCGCGCACGGCGCTCTAGCGCGCTCTTAGCATGCTTGCAGAGAAGCTGGGCGCGCTCGGTCTGAGTGGTCCAGGGGATGGAACGGCTTGGGCACTGGACAGGGGGTGGTGGTGGATGGTGGCTTATGTCCCAGACAAGGTTGGCGAGGCTAGAGCTACTCCTAGCTTGTTGTCGACAATAGGATGGACATTTGGGATCGGGCATGGTCACCATTGATGGCAATGCCAAGCTTATAGTGAGCTAGGGCTTGATAAATTAACTATATGATATACTAAGAGTGTGATGTGAGCTAGAGAGGGAACAAGTTAGGCACAAACACTGCTCACTATAGTGTTTGATGTTTTGTTTGATTTGTGTTTACAAGGTGTTTGATAAAATTGCCAAAGGAGATTTGAATTTGAATTTTTGGATGAAAATTGGTGGGTGTACTAGTCACATACTAGGTAGTCTCTGGTTGCTTAGAATGGTCAAGGTGAACTGGTTTGGTGGGGTTTTGAGAAATGGTGATCTTCACATATGATATAGATTCAATTTTGAATTATCATTTGAATCAAGTTGCCAAATGTTCATGTGAGTTTGCAAGGTGGGCTTGGGTTCTCTTTTACTTGGTCTAGCAAGGGGTGAAAAGAAATGGAATTGTTTCTGTTTGAAATCTTGGACTAGAAACACTCAAAATGGTCTATTGAGCAAGATTGGCAAAAATGACCATTAGTTTTGAATTTCTCTTGATTTGTTTCTTCTTGGAAATGTTTTAGATGATGTTGTTTTCATCTTTAAACCATTCCTTGCTATTCACAACAATCAAACAAGTCCATTCATGCATTCATACAATCATCACATACACACATGCATTCATATTGATTTTAATTAACAAAAGTGTTTATTAACCCTAAATTTGGGTGATTGGAATTTGATAACCTTGATTAATATTTTTGGGATGTTACAACCGCCCTCTGTGTATCTAGGTCCTCCCATACTTGGATGACACGAGCACGCAAGGCCACATCGACAGGATTGACGTGCGCCACGTCCATGACCTCACCGAGCTCTTGTTCGAGTGCTTGCCGCCGTTAGAACTCCGGCAGCATGATGTTGTCATGGGCGTCGCATGAGAAACGCTTTCCGGTGGTCCTATTGCATGGCAACTCAAACGATCGAGCCTTCCCTCGTGCCAATTGGGTCGCCCACTGGTTCGACGCTGGCAACTCCCCTAGTGCTCGTCTTCCTTGGTTGCAAGCGCTAGTGGGTGGAAGATGGAGGCCAGACATGGTGGTCTTTGGGAGGATGTGGGAAATCCACAATCGCTAGCCTCTCTTTTTACTACCTGCAGCTAGATGTGGCAAGAACTGGCCTCATGACGGGAAACGGCGGGACGGCGAAAAGACAATGCAAAACACATGAGCATGGCATAAGTGAACATAGTGATGGCCAAAATCTATCCACTATGGATACGATGGATCACCCCGCTCGCGCCCAGAGAACCGGACCGCAACGGCTAAATGGTGTGCGTGAGGGACAGACACTCGATGGGTTCCACGTGTTTCCCATGGATGGTTGCACAGCCCTGCCCCCGTACGCGTCTCGCACGGATGGTCGACGTCCCTAGTCGTTGGATCAGTGATGCATGTAAAATGTATACATGAACTTTGTAGTTTGTTAACATGCTTTTCGACATATTTGCATCATATATAATGTTATATACATGTTTATATTAATTTTTGGGGATTTACCAATGATCCCCTTTATTTTGGTTATAACCTTATAGGGCAGAAAAAACTAGTTTCAATGTTTTTGATGTTTCAGGACCTTAACATAGTCAAATGGACCTAAACTTTTGGGAATGTCGGTATTTATCCATGAGAAGCATATGGAGCACAAGAATCTCACCAGGAGGGTCAAACGAGCCCAGATGGCGTGTCCAGGTCTGTTGGGCACGCCACCCATGCTCGTTTCCTCCTCATCCGCCTGATCGCCTTGATTCTTTTGCCCACGGAGTTCTCTTGACCTAAAAACCCTTATATAAGGAGCCCCTGAGGCGTCCTCAAGACGAGAGCCACCAGAACACACTAGAGACAAAAACACCACTAGATCTAGCAAACATTGGAGGGAGAAACTCCACCGGAGCCACCTCCGGGGATATCTCCACCCTCTCCAACATCTCCAGCATCATCACCATGATGAAGAGGGAGTAGTACACCTCCGGGCTATGGGTTTGTGGCAGTAGCTCTCTCTCTCTCTCTCTCTCTCTCTCTCTCTCTCTCTCTCTCTCTCTCTCTCTCTCTCTCTCTCTCTCTCTCTCTCTCGTTCTTCATAGATCTAGTATCATATGAGCTACCCTATATGATTATGGTCATCTCTGTAATTCCTATGTGGTGGATCTCTGTTCTATGATTTGATATTTGAGATTGGAATCTATTTTGTGTAATATGTTTCGATACATGCATATCATGCACCCGTTCTTATTTGCTTGTTTTTATCCAAATTGTACGCAAGAACTTGTGTGGGGAGAAGTGTGTGTTTGATGGAGTAGCATGAGGGCGGATATTGGATTTTGACAAATAATATTCAAGATCTACTTTGGTTTTTACCTTTATTTTGCTACCTAACTAGGGAGAAAGTGAAATCATGTGCTATAGTTATCACATGACAGTGTGGTAACCTTATTAGATCAACGTCGCATATTTGTATTTGAAACAACATGTACTATTGCTTAAAGCTATACTCTGATTTGTTCTTAATTAAAGATTGCATGGAGATTTCCCTTCCTTGAGGAGTATAAGAGAGAGATGTATTCCATCTCAATATTAGAATGTGATGCCCATATTAATTCTTTTATCAAGCACATATAGAAAATTCCATGAGTCCTTATCATTGATGAATTGTTTTGTGATCACCATAGCCTAAAATGAGACTAGACAAGTGAACCCATGAACCCGGTCCGATTTTTATCATAAGAAACACCTTTATATTGCATATACTATCCTTTTTATTTTCAGCAATTAATTATTTCAGAAATACAAAAATACTTTCTCTATTTGCAATCACTCATAAAACCCCCAAAACAACTCTACTATCTTCCATATCATCTAGTTTGTATTATTTTACTTTCTTTACTTTGTTTACTTTAGTTTGTATCATATTTTATTTCATATTACTAATACGAAACCTTGTGCTTGACAACCACTTGGTGGAGTTGCGGACACAACACATTTTATTTTACTTCATAGGTTTCTTGAAGAGGCGAAGACAAACATCCTTCCATAACAAATTCCGCGAGGGTTCGATATAACCCTCGAGTCACCCTTGTGGGGAAAAGACGCTTGCTACAATTGTCAACACCCGGATTTTTAATCCCAGATGCTTGTTATGCCATACATCGCAATCCTAGGATTACCATTTTTGCGAGACATAACAGATTGATACCATAGTTCATCATCCATTACAAACCATAATAAAGGTCTTACAAATAAAGGATCTCATGATCCAGTCTTAATACAATCAATGCAGCGGAATAATATAATAATGGTAGTGTGGGCGAAGCTCCATCTTCAGGGTCACAGGAAATGCTGACGATGGGAGATGATCCTAATTATCATAGACTTCCTGTTGTCCATCATCCTGGTAGTCCTCCTCATAGTCTGGCCATAGGAATAGCCAGGGACAAAGCCATGAGTACTCTTTAAGTACTCGCAAACTATCACTAACAAGTATAGTGGTTCGAGTAGGAATCCTAAGCTCTAGGTTGTTTTGCAAAAATCCAGGTTTATCTCTAACTGAGTTTAGAAGCAAAGAAAACTAGTTTAGTGTTTTACAAAACCTAAGTGGGAACTTAATTTTCATATTCACAACCCTGTTGTGGTCAAGTCAAGTCATGATTCATTTCACAAGTCATTTTGGAAACATCTGATGACGGAACAGTATGGCCACTCCAACTGTCCATAACCGCGGACGCAACTATTCGAATAGTTTGACACTCTACAGAGGTGATACACTTTCACCACAACATTCGATACATCCGTCAGGAACAATCCTGGATCACCATACTCACTATGCGGATAATCAATCCTAACCTTTCAATTACACACCCTAGTATAGGCACCTCCCCTATGAGTTTGGCCTCCCAACCATGACCATCTGTCATCTTGGGAACTGCATAGGTGGAAAATCATCACGAGGTAGCTTCAGCTCAAACTTCGGCCGCAAGGGAACCCATACTAAGGTATATAAACTTCCAGTCAAGCCCTACCCAAATTCGAGTATTGTGGTTGTACGGTAACATTGGAATGGTATTGCATATGAACCCAACCATCAGTTTTAAAAAAGGGATAAGGCCCATGCCTCAACATTTTCATCATCAAATCATCTAGTGTTCATAACACATGTCAAAACATTTCATTAGAATGACTCAACATTCTAAGGTTTTCATAATCATTTTCACCAAGTATTCCCATCTAAAGTGATCAAGTTTTATGCTTAGCAATAGCTGTAGGGTTCGCAACATAGAAAACAAAAAATTTCCTACGATATGAACTATGTACCAAGATCTATCTATTAGATACAAACAACGGGCGGATGTATATCCGTAGAGAACATACCCTTGAAGACCGACAAAGCTTAACGAGTTCAACTCGTGGTTGATGTAGACGATCTCTTGCCGATCTCAAGATCGAGAGGAAGTCATAGCGCCACAAATCAGCAGCGCATCCGTGCTCGCACACACGTTCGAGGCACCGAGCAACCTCTGCCTCCTCGCTCCAGCGATGCAGCGGAAGCACAACTCTTTCTTTCCGAATAGCTACCAGGAACATGTATCTCGCTAGTCCGAGACCATGGGGGATAAATACTAGAGGAGGAGAGAGATACTTCACGAGGAGGTGTGAGTGAGAGAGAGGGAGGGGGCTCCTTTTATAGGGAGAGGGGGCACCCAAGGGGCCATGCGCCCAGCCATGGGGCTGCCCCCACCTCTTCCACATTCATGTGGGTGGACACTCCACTCACTCAAATGCCTTTCAATTCCCTCCACTAGAAAACCCATTCAAATTCCCATTAAATTTCCACCAAATTTAATGCAAACTCTCATTAAATAAAACTCCTTTTATTTATTCAGAATTTTGTCAATTACTTTAATGACAAACATTCACATATAACCCCTTGCTAGTATTTCATTTCACATGCAGAAACACTTTCTGCAATTTCACCTGAAAACCCGTTTCGGTATCTAGTGAAATAAATTCCTGCGCTTGTTATTCTTTTCGGCATAAAACTTTTCCTCCAAATGGATGTCGATGTCTCTTAAGTGTGTCACCCAACGGTTCGTGAATAATGTGGACATGATCGAGACCCCTCTCGGATCAATAATCAGAAGCGGGATCTGGAGACCCATACTGACTCCAACACATTCAACGATGACTTTCTTATGATCGTCGTAACCTTTTACGCTAGTATCTTAATCCTTTGGTTTCGTGATATATTACATGTCCGAGATTCGATCATCGGTATCTCCATACCTAGTTTGATCTCGTTACCGACATGTACTCTTTTCTCGTTCCCGTGATATAACATTCTAGTGATCAAATCACTTGCTTGGAAGCTAATCAATGTGATATCACCGAGAGGGCCCAGAGCATATCTATCCGTCACCGGGATGAACAAATTCCACTGTCGATCCATGGGCCTCAACATAACACTTTAGTAGTTCTGAACCCATCTTTATAATCACCCTGTTACGGTGTGACGTTTGATGTTATCAAGAAACTCTTCCGGTGTTAGTGATTGACATGATCTCATGGTCTAAGGATTAGTATCACTTCGTAAGTTGTTATAGCAATATAAACTCAATTGCTTTGATCGCAATGCTATACTTCAGATGAATGTTCATCACACCATTACACTAATGTTGTGACCTCATTATTAACAACATCCAATGTCCATGATCAGGAAACTTTGATCATCTTGTTAATCGACGAGCTAGTTTATAAGAGAGGCATAACTAGGAACTTCCTTTTTGTTTATTAAACACATATGTATTAACGTTTCCGTATTAATACAATTATAGCATGTAAAATAAACATTTATCATAAACAAGGAATACGATAATAACCACTTTATTATTGCCTCTCGGGCATATTCCCTTCAGTCTCACACTTGCACTAGAGACAATAATCTAGTTTGAAAACTTTGCATATTGAACACCTATGGCTTTCCGGTGTTCCATATATGCGATTGTAAGTGGTTAACATAATCTACGGATCTGACACTTTCAGGTCTGTGTGTATTTGCATATCTTTGCGTCTCCACGCATCACTCATTCTCCAATGAGATGGCATTGTATAAATTTGGTCTTTCGGTGAGACCTTTAGTTCCTTGGGGTTAAACCATGTCGATAGTATTGTCATACAATATATCTTTAGTGTTAGCCCATTGCGAACCACACCTTAGTTTGATTTCAAACTACTTGACACAAATTCCCTCCTTTGCTGCTACTATAGCAGTCATATACTTAGCCTTTTGTTGTAGTATTCGTCACAATGTCTTAACTTTGGAACTCTTCCAAATCCATCATGGAAATTTTCTATCCATTTCATTGTGCCACTCATAGTTTAAATTGAGATAAACTTAATTTGTATCTTGTGACAAAACTTGTATCAATTTAACGCTTTACAATGAACTATTTGTAATTGTTTGTCACCTCTACACAAATATATTCTTAGTTCTTCCAAAAGATCATAAGAATATCCTTACTATCGTCCAATGATCATTTTATGATTCATTCTTGTATATGCTCATAACACTTAGAGCATAGGACATATCTGGATGTGTACATATCATGGTATGATTGATCAAAACATCATTGTGATTTCACTCATCAAGTGTTAAAGCACTTGAATCTTGTTTCACTTATCAAGTGTCAATACACTTGAATCTTGATTCAATTCCTTTCCATGCGACAAGAACCGTTTCTTGTCGTTTCTATATTGAACTCCTTCAATATCTCATATATGTTTGTTTGGCACAACCATATTAGCGTCACAGTCTATCCACTATAGACATTCATGCTAAATATTCAGGTTTTGCCTAAGCCTTTCATCGAAATGAAATTCTTAACCTTTGTCAATAAAAGATACATCATTTATAATCAACAAGATGTCCTCCACATAATGTATTAGAAATATGTCTTAGCGCTCCCACTTAATTTCTTGCAAATGCAAGCATCTTCATCGTCTCCTGATGAAAAACTCCTTTTTCATCACGGTGAAGATTCCAACTCCGCGATGCTTACTTCAACCATTGAAGTTTGCATGCCCTTTTAGCATCCTTTGAATTTTAACAAAACCCTTTGGACCATGTCATGTACACGTCCTAGGTAACCATTCTATTAGAATAATTTTGTTTTGTTTATTCATCTACCATATACCAAATTATATGTAGTGGTTGCTACTTTAATCCGTATAGACTAAATATCGCTATGAAAGATCAAATCTTGTCATAGTCAACTCCTTGAACATTGTTGTAAAATACTTTACGACATGTCAACTTTTTCATAGATGTGAAACATCCATGTCTGTTTCTTTATAGATCCAAATACGACCGATAGGTTTTTACACCTTTCCGGAGGGTCTTCCAAGTACAAAATTTGATTTCTCGTGTATGGAACTATCACGGATTTTATGGCTTCAAGCCATTTGACGTAGTCAGGTCCCATCATCGCTTCTTTGCATATAGTCGGTTCATCATTGTCAAACAATAATGATTTACTCTCAAATCTTAGTATTTGATTGTTTATCCGACCTACTTGGTTCAATAGGGACTTAGATCTCTGTGACCACAACCTTTGAGGAACATAAACCATGAGCATTATGGCTGCCTTCGGAACGATTTCCGGCACTGCGCAACTCAGCACATATAGCTAAGGTTCGTTAACCTTATCAAAGTTCTATTGTCCTCCCACTTAACTTTTACGAAAAAACCCTTCTTCAAGAAACTTCACGTTTCAAGCGACAACCCCTTTTGTCCTTGGTGTTATGGAGGAATAACCAATTTTTATTCTAAATAACCTACAAAGACATGCTCATCCGACTTCGGTTCTAAACATCTTACTTATGTTTAACATACCAAAATTTAAGAAATGTCAACTTGGGTTTTACCCCAAACCATAACTTCCATGGTGTCATTTCAACGGATCAAGATGGAGCTCTTTTCAGTGTAAAAGCGATAGTCTCTAAAGCTTTAATCTTTTAAAACATAATGGCAGTTTTATAAATAACACCTTTGATCCAACCATGTCAAACAAGGTTTCATTACAAATCTCAAACACTCCATATTCCTATGGTGTTTCGGGATATGTAAATCTAGGTGTTTTGCTAAACTTGCAACTCAAATAAATCCCTTTATAATAAAATCATAATTCATTTATTTTCTTGTTACACTTGTAACTCAAACAAATCCCTTATGATAAAATCATAAACCATTTATTTTCTTGTTACAATGATTTTCCACTTCATCTTGAAAGTCTTTGAAACGTTTTTCAAATATCTCATACTTCTTTCTCATTAAGTGAATATTCACTCAAATTTCCGTAGAAAGCATATGAAGTTGAAACCCATCGCTTACGACTACACAAAATGGAATACATACATCGATATGTATAAATTCCAATAATTTAGTCGTTCGTTCTTCTTTGGCCTTTGAACGAAGTTTTAATTATCACGTGGAAAGTCTCACAAGCGTCACTTGATCAAATCAAAGACTCCAAAAATCCATGAATATGGAGATTCTTCATGTTTTCTTTCCAATATAATTTAAACAGCGATGTCACTTCGTAAGTGATCTTTCAATCATTTGTCTTGTGACATTTTAGCATTAGGTTTTATGGATGTGATTTCTCCAACTAGATTTGTAAATCATCCATCTTATATGGAATACAGTAATTATTTGAACAACCTTTGTTCTCATAATACCTGATTCAAATAACAATTATTAAAACAAATCTTGAAGTCAAGCTTTGATGTCAATGAGAAATACAAACAACGGTTTGTTTGTTTTCGATGAACATCATCACATATTCTCTTGCTAGTGTAAACACCCGGATTTTTCAATCCTAGATGCCTGTTATGCCATACATCGCAATCCCAGGATTACCATTTTTTGCGAGACATAACAGAATTGGATACCATAGTACTTCATCCAGTACAAACGATACATAAGTTCTTACACAAATGGGGATCTCATGATCCAGTTCTTAATACAACATCAAGCAGCGGAATACGTAATAATAACGGTAGCGTAGGCGAAGCTCCATCTTCGGGGTCACAGGCAATGCTGACGATGGGAGGTGATCCTAGTTGTCATAACCTTCCTAGGGTCCATCTTCCAGGTACTCCTCTTCATAGTCTGGCCATGGGAATAGCCAGGGACAAAGCCATGAGTACTCTTTAAGTACTCGCAAACTAATACTAACAGGTAAGGTTTTTTTTTGGATAATAGGACACTAGGATCTAGGGTTGTTTTGAAAAAAGCCAGGTTTATCTCTACTAAGTTCCAAAGCTAGTCACAATTTTATAACTCCTAAGTGGGATCTTGTAATTCAGGTCACAACTCTGTTGTGGTCAAGTCAAAGTCTCAATTCATTTCACAAGTCATTTTGAAAAGTCTGACGGGGGAACAGTATGGCCACTCCAACTTCCCATAACCGCGGACGCGGCTATTCGAATAGTTTGACAGTCTACAGAGATTGTACACTTTCACCACAACATTCGATACATCCGTCAGGAACAAATCCTGAATTCACCATACTCAGTATGCGGATAATCAATCCTAACCTTTCAATTACACGCCCTAGTATAAGCACCTCTCCTGTGAGTTTGGCCTCCCAACCATGACCAGCTGTCATCTTGGATATTGCACAGGTGGACAATCTTCACAAGGTAGCCTCAGCTCAGACCTTGGCCGGGAGGGAACTAATACTAAGGTATATAAGTTTCCAGTCAAGCCCTACCCAATATTCGGGTATTGTGGTTGTACGCTAAAATTGGAATGGTATAGCATCCAGACAACCATCAGTTTTATAAAGGGCTAAGGCTCATGCCTCAACATTTTTATCACCAGAATCATCAAGTGTTTGGAAACACATGTCCAAAACATTTCAATAGAATGATCCATCATTCCAAGGTTTTCATAACCATTTTTCCACCAAGTATTCCCATCTAAAAGTTGATAAAGTTTTATGCTTAGCACTAGCATCTACAGGTGGGGGTAGTACTAATGACGGGTGGTAACTAGTGGAGTTTCACTAAGTCCAACCTTATATCTTAGGCTGATATCAAGGTTTCTAGCTTAGGACAAATTTTATGCTCTTTATGCAACCTTCAGCACAACTGTCTAGTATCTACCAAACTCTTAGGTAGACTCTAAGTAAGCTTTGATAAAGAAATAAAGTAAGAAGCTTGCACATAAAACTAGGATTTGGTTTATCAAGTGGGTATGATCACATATGCTTAAGGCATATAGTAGTCATATCACAAGTATGGGTTTGTGGCATCAGTAGGGTATCTGGCAAGGGTTAGCTTGCATCAATATCAGTATAAGCTTGCATAGGTATAGTATCTTGCAAGTGTTAGCTTTCCTTGTGCAGAGCAGTGGTTGAAGTTCTCCTCGGCTTCCTCTTCGTAGTATCCTCCTTCCTCCTCGTATCCTTGGTCGGTACTAGCGTCTATGAATGAATACGAGGTACACAATCACCAAACAATACTTAACTACTTGCAATCATCACACACAAGGGTCCTGTAGATGATCTAGCATCATCTCTAACATTACAACGTTAAGGCTTGGTTTAAATCTTTTTATTTTTAGAAAAGTAATTTCTACTCATTGAAAAATTACTTAAGATTTAATATTCTCCAAACTAAACATGGGATCATGTTGACACATGTCATCACCACATATTTTAGTCCATGGGAATGTGATTTAAAGTGGTGTCACAATTTAATAAGGTTTTACCCTTTTATTTTAATTAATTAAAGTGGCTAGAAATGCTTATGAAGCATTCTTTTATTACTTGAATAGTATTTATGCAAGTAAACCTATATATTTTTTTATATATTCTGAAAGGTATGGTTAAATGTGATTTTTGAGAGTTGGAAACAACTCAAAAGCTTTTATGGTTTAAATTTGAAAAATGTTTGAATGCAGAAAAGCTTCTGCCTTGTTATTTTTACTAGGGGTGATCTAGAGATCCAAATGACTTGAATCCAACGGGCTTGGATTAAGCATTCATAGAGCTTTCCAACAAAATTGGTTTCATTCAAATTGGTGCACTGAATCGATCTGGGTTGATTTTTGAAGTTGGGTACAGAAGTGTGTTTGAATTTAAAAATAAAAAGGTTTAATTTGAATCGCTGGGCTGCACTGAATCGCCCGTTCGATCTAGTTCTAATCCAACGGCTGGGAGTCATCGTCGACGCGAGACAACTCCGGCGAGAACGAAACCTAGCGCGGCCAGTGAGGGGTGCTGGGGGCTCACCGGGGTACGGGCGAGGGTCGGCGAGGCGGGCGAACGACGAATTCAACGACGACGAACCTCCTGGAACCGGTGGCTTCTACTGGGGCGGCTCCAATCGCTGGCTCCCTTCTTCTCCAGAGCCGGCGGGCTCCGGTGAAATTCCGGCGAGGTGGTGCTCGCCTTGCTCTGAGGACGGTGTGGCACGGTCAGTGAGGAGAGGGGAGTGAGATGGTGTGAAGAAATCGTGCGGGGGTGGCCTCTATTTATAGTCGAGCGAGGGGACCGTCGGGGCGCACGGTGAGCTCGTCGGGGGCGACGTTACAGGCGACTAATGGCATGGGCAAGGGTAGGGGACGGTGCTGTGTCTCCTGGCGATGCTCAACGACATGGTCGCGAGGCATGGGGCGGTGTGGTTTGGTCTGGAACGGCCGGTGCTCTGCGCGGCAGAGGCGGCGTCTTCGACGGCGGGCGGTGGCTATATGGCACGGGGCGGCAAACGGGGATGTCTGGCGGTCCTCTGGGTCGGTGGTGATCGTGTGTGCAAGCGGTGAGGGCGGCGCGCGGTCTGTGGACGCTGGTCGAGGGTGGCGCTCTGGCGCACGCTCGGCATGGTCTGGGCGCGGCTTGTGCGCGTGGTCCAGGGCTTGGCAACGCTCGCGGCTGGGACAGGGAGTGGCGGTGGATGGTGGGCTGCCTCCCAGACAAGGTTGGCACGGCTAGTTCTTCCTCTAGCCTGCTGTCCACAATGGTATGACATTGGGGTGCTCGGCTGTTCACCATTGATGACAATGGCAAGCTCACAGTGGTGCTAGTGCCTGGCTAAACTTCCTAGATGATCTACTGAGTTGTGTGTGAGCTAACTAGGGAACAAGTTAGGCAAGAATCACTACACACTATAGTGTTTGATGTTTTGTTTGATTTGTGTCTGCAACCTGTTTGATGAAATGGCCGCATGAAATCAAGTTTTGAATTTTGAAATGAATTTTGGTGGGTTTGCTAGATTGGTGCTGGTGAATCTGCAGATGCTTGGGTTTTGAAAGTTGAGCTTGTTTGAGTGGGTTTTAGAAAAGTGGGATCTTCCCATATGATAAAGATTCAATTTTGAATTGTCATTTAAACTATGCATTTGAAAGTTTCTGGATGATCACAAAGTGGGCCTTGATACCTTGTTATGAGTACATTCAAGGGGTGCAAAGATCCAGAAAAGTTTCTGTTAGGTTTTGAAAGTTTGAGACAACCAAAGTAGGCATGGGAGTTAAATTGGTCAAAATGACCATTCACTTAATATATTTGTTTTGATTTACTTGTCTTTAGGAAAAGTGTGGGAAATGTTTTAGATGATGTTCATTTCACCTAAGAAACATTTTGCAAGCAATGGATCACACAAACAAGGTGGTTTTTTAAAGAAATTCAAAATCCATGCATACACATATACATGCATTCATGAGTTTATTTAGAAAAGTTTTTGTTAACCCTAATCTTGATGATTAGTGTTTGATGATCTAAGTTTGGTATTTTTGGGATGTTACAAACCTTCCCCCCTTAAACAAAATATCGTCCCGAGATTTTAAAAAGGAAGAAAAGATTACCTAGGATTTGAAGAGATCGGGAAACTCCGTCCTGATGTGATCTTCGCGTTCCTAGGTAGCTTCCTCTTCTATGTGGTTGGTCCACTGAATCTTGAGAAACTTGATGCTTCGGGTTCTGGTAGTTCGAAAGGCTTCTTCCAATATACGGATGGGTACTTCGGGATAGGTTAGGTCATCATTGATCTCTATGGTCCGGTGATCGATATTCTTGAACACATCGGTCTTCTCGGGGACTTCGAGACACTTGCGAAGTAACGAGATATGGAACGCATTGTGCACAACTGACATTTCTTATGGTAGTTCTAGTTGATACGATACTTCTCCTCGACGGTTTAGAATTTTGAAAGGTCCGATATATCTGGGGGCTAACTTTCCCTTGAGTTGGAAACGCTGCATTCCCTTCAATGGCGACACTTTCAGATAAACAAAATCTCCTATGTTGAAGGCGAGGTCTCAACGTCTCTTGTCGGCGTAACTCTTCTATCGGGATTGGGCTGTCCCGAGGTGCTCACGAATCTTGTGAACCTTCTCTTCTGCTTCTCGTAGGATGTCGGGTCCGAAAATCTGACTCTCTCCTACTTTCGACCAGTTCAAAGGGGTGCGGCACTTTCTTCCGTACATAAATTCAAATGGGGCCATTTGCAAACTGGCTTGGTAACTGTTGTTGTATGAAAATTCTGCAACGGCAGACAGTCTTCCCACTTGGATCCATATTATAGCACACATGCTCTAAGCATATCTTCGAGTATTTGATTTACTCGCTCCGTTTTTCCATCGGTCTGAGGGTGATACGCGGTACTGAAATCTAGGCGGGTTCCTAAACCTTCTTGGACTTTCTTCCAGAATCTCGAGGTAAACTGAGTTCCTCGATCCGATACTATGTTCTTGGGGACTCCATGCAAACTAACGATTCTAGCGATGTACAACTCTGCTAGCTTCGAACTCTGATAGGTGGTTTTGACGGGCGAGAAATGGGCGACTTTGGACAATCTGTCCACTATGACCCAAATAGAGTCATTTACCCTACTAGAAGTAGGTAGTCCAGTGATAAAGTCCATTCATACAGAATCCCATTTCCATTCCGGAATTTGCAAAGGTTGCAACAATCCAGCGGGTCTTTGATGTCCGGCCTTGACTCGCTGACATATATCACACTTGGCGATATAGCTTCCGATTTCTCTCTTCATCTTATGCCACCAAAATTGCTCTTTCAAATCTTGATACATCTTAGTTCCTCCGGGATGGATAGAATAAAGAGTATCATGAGCCTCCTTCAAGATAACTTCTTTTAACTCGGAATCTGATGGTACACAAAGGCGTCCTTTGTACCACAAAACTCCTTCTTCGTCCTCTGTGAATCCGGGTACTTTGCCTGTACCGATACGACGCTTGATTCCGTCGATACTGGCATTTCCTTTCTGCGCCTCTTTAATCTGACTGATCAAAGCGGGCTGAAGTTCTATGCTAGCCAAAAATCCTTCACTTACTAATTCTATTCGAAAATCTTCCATCTCTTTGTGCAAAATTGGTTGCTCCTTCAAAATCATGGAATTCAAGCGGCACGGTAATCTGCTAAGGGCATCGGCTACCACGTTGGCTTTACCAGGGTGATAGTGAATGTCCAGGTCGTAATCCTTGATTAGCTCAATCCATCTTCTCTGCCTCATATTCAGCTCCTTCTGAGTGAATATATACTTTAGGCTCTTGTGATCCGAATAAATCTCATAACGGTTTCCCATCAGGTAATGTCTCCATGTCTTCAGGGCTAGAACTACGGCTACGAGTTCGAGGTCATGGGTTGGGTAATTTTGTTCATGTTGCTTCAATTGTTGCGATAGATAAGATATAACTTTGCCTTCTTGCATTAGCACACATCTGAGACCAATCTTGGATGCGTCACAATACACATCGAAGGGCTTCGTGATATCCGGCATGATCAAGATTGGGGCTGAAATCAATCTCCTTTTGAGTTCTTGAAAACTCGCTTCATATTTGTCGGTCCATTCAAACTTCTTGTCCTTCTTCAGCAATTGGGTCATGGGTCTGGCGATACTAGAGAATCCTTCTACAAATTTGCGGTAATATCCCGCCAATCCGAGAAAAGCACGAACTTGGGTTTGAGTGGTTGGGGCTTGCCAATCTTCTACATCTTTCACTTTGGCAGGGTCAACGGCAATTCCTCCGGCTGACATAATGTGACCGAGGAATCCTTCTTCCTGTAACCAGAATTCACATTAGCTAATTTTTTTGCATACAGCTGATGCTCTCTAAGGGTTCCAAGAATGGTCCTTAGGTGTAGCTCATGTTCTTCTTCTGATTTGGAATAAATCAGAATGTCATCGATGAAAACAACGACAAACTTATCCATGAAGTCCATAAAAATCTTATTCATGAGGTTCATGAAATAAGCGGGGGCATTGGTTAATCCAAAAGACATGACTGTATACTCATACAATCCATATCTGGTGGTAAAGGCAGTCTTTGGGATATCCTCTGCATGAATTTTGAGTTGATGATAGCCAGTCCTAAGATCAATCTTAGAAAACACTTTGGCACCGGTCAACTGATCAAACAAATCTTCTATCTTAGGCAAGGGGTACTTGTTCTTGATGGTGACATCATTCAACTTCCGATAATCCGTACACAAACGGTTACCTCCATCCTTCTTGTCCACAAACAAGACAGGTGATATCCATGGGGACGCACTTGGTTGAATCAATCCGATTTCCAACATGGAATCCAGTTGCTTCTTCAGTTCTTCTAGTTCTGACGCACTATAGGGTCTCTGGGCTATGGGTCCTGTTCCGGGGATTAGTTCGATGATAAACTCGATATCCCGATCTGGGGGCATACCGGGCAAAACATCTGGAAATACATCGGGGTATTCACAGACTATCTGGACTTGGTAATGGTAGGTTGGGCTATACTCTTGTTACACTTGAATTGGCGAGGTAAGGTTTCAGATATATGATCGACTGATATTCCGGCGGTACTGGTCATGGTGATGGCTTTCTTGGCACAGTCAATCAATCCTTTATGTTTGGACATCCAATCCATTCCTAGTACTACTTCCAAACCTTTAGTTCCGAGTACTATTAGGTTAGCATAAAAATCTATGCCATGGTTCGGATAGGGACGGCCTTGCAAATTTTCCTAGCCTTGGTGGTTGATCCGGGAATTTGTACAATCATCACATGCTTCAGTTTGGTTGGTTGAATTTTACTAGTGCAGGCAAATTCTTCGGTGACAAATGAATGTGATGCACCAAAATCAAACAACACTCTTGCAAGTACTGAATTAACAGAAAACATACCCAGCACGACGCCTGGCGCTTCCTGAGCTTCTTCAGCATGCATGAGAAAAAGACGGCCATTGCGGTTGAGTGAATTCCCTGGGGAAAATCTTCTCCCTGGCTGGACACGACGCTGCTGCTGAGCTAGGACATTGGCGTTGGGGGCCATAGAATTCTTCTTGTTGGGGCACTCGTTGGAATAGTGGCCTTTATTTCCACAGTCATAACAGGTCACTTGTGACTTGTCCTTGGCTGCGACAGGCAAACCATTGCTTCCAGTCCTCGGGGCAATGTTGGGGTTGGCGGTAGCATTGTTGGTGTTGAACTTGGATGGGGCACGGGTGAAATTGCTAGAGTTGCCGGGGTTGTTGTGATTTCCTCTGGGTCTAGGGTTTCCACGGTTGGGATAGGTTGGACGGGTCATAGGGGGTCTGTTGGTTCTTGGGGCAAATCCTGGAGATGGGTTGGGGCGATACTTTGGGGTCTGATGGGTTCCTGGTTGATGCATCATGCGACACTTGCGGTTCTCATTGGCCTGGTTGATCTTTCCTTCCATCTGGATAGCAGAGTCGACAAGGGCTTCAATATCAACAAAGGGGATATTAACTAACACTGTCTGCATCTCGTCATGCAGACCATTCAGGAATCTTTCTTTCTTCTTGGCTTCGGTGTCTATCTCGTCCGGGGCACACCTAGCTAATGACAAAAATTTGTCACGGTATTCCACTACAGTCATCCTTCCTTGCTTCAATTCTCTGAACTCGTCTCTCATTCTCTTGATCAAACCTGGTGGCACATGGGTTCTGCTAAACTTGACCTTGAATTCCTCCCAGGTCATCATCTGGCTCCGGTCATTGCACGAACACTGTTCCACCATGCCCTGGCATCTCCGGCTAGATAATGGGTGGCGAACAGGACTTTCTCGTTGGCTTCCACTCCGGCGACTTCTAGGTTGTTTTCCATGGTTTGTAGCCAATCATCAGCATCTAGGGGTTCTTCTGACTTGGTGAAAATGGGTGGGTTGGTATTCTGGAAATTCTTGAGCTTAGATCTGTGGTTGTCCTGATTTCCGTGGCCTTGGTTGTTGTGGGATAGCTGGGCTATCTGTTGCAGAGTGGCTAGGTTGGCTTGACGTTCCGCTCTTTCAGCTTCGCGGTCAGAAGTCAACATTTGCAGGATCTACAACATCAGGTCCGGGGCTGAACCACTTCCTCCACGTGGCATCTGAAGATTGATATAGATCATGAGAAAAGAGGGAAATTTCTAAGGTTTTGGGTTTTTGAAAAGTTTTTAGAGTTTGACTCAGGTTTTTCTAGCAACTTGCTTTTTCATTCATTCATTCACTCGATACAACGCACACCACAGCAAGGAAAAACAGATGGTTTTAAGAACCATTCTGGAAACTACGATACAGTGGGACCCACTACTACTCACTACGCTAGTGCTCAGTGCTACTACTCCTCGGAGTCTGTGGCTGTTGGGTTTCGTAGCATGGAAAACAAAAAATTCTACCGCATACAAACAAACAAGCCAAGATCTATCTACTAGATTGTAGCAACGAGTCGATGGAATAACTCACCCTCGAAGATTCCAAAGTGTTTAACAAGAGCGGATTCTCGTGGATGATGTAGTCGTACTCTTCCCGATCTCAAGATCGCGTAGACGATCCTTCCGGCGCTGCGTTCCGACAGCGCTCCCGCAGTCGGTCACACGTTCGGTACTCGACGAAGACCTTCCTCTCCCTTGTTCCAGCAGGCAGCGGAGGTTGTAGCACTCTTCTCGTGATTCCGGCAGCACAACGGCGTGGTACCGGAAGTAGAGGGGAGATCTCGCAGGGCTTCGCCTTAAGCCGGAGCGAGTATGGTGGAGTATGAGAGAGTCCTCGGTGTTCTAGGGTTTAGACACACCAAGGAGGGGACAAGCCGGCGGCTAGGGTTTAGCTAGGCGGCGGCGAGTTGATGCCCTAGGGGCCGGCGGCGGCGGCTTGGGGCTAGGGTTTAGAGAAGTAGAAGTTGTGTGTCTAGGAGGGAGCCCTGCCCCTCCTTATATAGGTGGAGGGGCCGGCCGGCCAAGGGGAGGGAGGGGAGTCCCTCCCCAACTCGGCTTGGGTGGTGCGCCGCCGGTTGGAGGAGGGATTCCCTCCCCAACTCGGTTTCCCACTCCTCCTCCTCTTTCCAAAACTTGCCGTTTGACTTTCAAACTAGCCGTTTGACTTTTCAATTTAGGATTTGAATAAACCCTTTATTTTGGACAGCGAAGACACTTAGTACATGATGCAATCATTCCAACTTGCAATGACACATTCATGTACCCCTTCCCCTCCGGAGTGCCGGACATTCCGGAACCTTCTAGAACATTCCCGATGAAAACACCGGAACCATTCTCCAACTCCGAAACGGGACTTTCCTTATATGAATCTTATTCTTCGGACCATTCCGGATCTCCTCGTGATATCCCGAATCCCATTCAAGACTCCGAACAACATTCGGTCTCTTTCTCATCATTCCATAACTACTCAAACAACGTCGAATCCTTAAGTGTGTCTCCCTACGGTTCGCGAATTATGCGGACATGATCGAGACACTTCTCCGAACAATAACCAATAGAGGAATCTGGAATTCATATGGCTCCCACATATTTCTATGATTACTTTGCGATCGAATGAACCACTTACATACGATACCAATTTCCCTTTGTCTCACGATACTTTACTTATCCGAGGTTATGATCGTCGGTATCTCTGCATACCTAGTTCAACCTCGTTACCGATAAGTACTCTTTTCTCGTTCCCGTGATATGTGATCCCTTGTGAGCCAGTCACATGCTTGCAAGCTAATTGGATGACATTTCACCGAGAGGGCCCAGAGTATATCTATCCGTCATATGGATGGACAAATCACACTCTTGATCCATGTGTCTCAACCAATACTTTCCGAACACTCAATGCCACCTTTATAGCCACCCAGTTACGGTGTGGTGTTTGATGTCATCAAAGCATCCATCCGGTAAAGGTGATATGCATGATATCATGGTCGAAGGAATTAGGTTACTATGTATCAGAAAGCATATAGCAATTGAACTATTGAAATGACTTGATCTTTATGCTACGCTTGTCTATAGGAGTATGTCCACCATATCATTCTCCTAACGATATGATCTTGTTGTTAATAACATCTCAATGTTCATGATAGGGAAACCACAATCAGCTATTAACCAACAAGCTAGTATTATATAGAGGCTTTACTAGGGACTTCAAATTAAGTTTATAAATCACACAAGTATTAATGTTTCCTTGTTAATACTATTATAGCATGAATGTAAACATTTATCATAAACACAAAGATATAATAATAACTACATTTATTATTGCCTCTAGGGCATATCTCCAACAGTCTCCCACTTGCACTAGAGTCATCTAATCTAGATTACATGGTAATATACCGGACACCCATGGCAGTTTGGTGTTGGTCATGTTTTGCCCTCGGGAGAGGTTTAGTCAACGGATCCGCCACATTCAGATCTGTGTGTACTTTGCAAATCTTTATATCCCCATCTTGGATATGTTCTCGAATAGCGTGAAAACGTAGCTTGATATGCTTCAGCTTCTTGTGTGACCTTGGTTCTTGCGCATTGGCTATGGCGCCCATGTTATCACAGTAGATAGACATTGGGTCCAGCGCACTAGGAACCACACCCAGCTCTGTAATGAACTCTTTCATCCATATCGATTCTTGTGAAGCTTCCGAAGCAGCCATGTATTCCGATTCAGTTAAAGATCTCGCCACAATGCTTTGCTTCGCACTCCTCCAGCTAACTGCTGCACCATTCAAAATAAATACGTATCCAGATTGTGATTTAGAATCATCCGGATCGGTGTTCCAACTAGCATCGGTGTAACCATTAACAACGAGCTGTTCATCACCTCCGTAAGAAAGAACCATATCCTTCGTTCTTCTTAAGTACTTAAGGATGTTTTTGACCGCTGTCCAATGATCCACTCCTGGATCACTTTGATATCTACTAGTTAAACTAACAGCATATGCAATGTCGGGTCTAGTACATAGCATGGCATACATTAGAGATCCTATGGCTGAGGCATAGGGAGTCTTACTCATCCTTTCTCTATCTTCTGCCGATGTCGGACTTTGAGTTTTACTCAAGGTCGTATTGGGCAACATGGGCAAGAACCCTTTCTTGCTATCTTCCATTCCAAACCTCTTTAGAACTTTGTCGAAATATGTACTTTGTAACAATGATATTTGGCGTTTCGATCTATCTCTATAAATCTTTATGCCTAATATATAAGCTGCTTCGCCAAGATCCTTCATTGAAAAACTATTATTCGAATATTCCTTGACACTATTAAGAAGGTTTACATCATTCCCAATCAACAATATGTCATCTACATATAGTATTAAGAATGCTACAGAGCTCCCACTCACTTTCTTGTAAATACAAGCTTCTCCATAAGTTTGTACAAAACCAAAACTTTTGATCACCTTATCAAAACGTTGATTCCAACTTCGGGATGCTTGCTTCAATCCATAGATGGACCGTTGAAGTTTGCATACCTTGTTAGCATCTTTAGGATCGACAAAACCTTTGGGTTGCATCATATACAACTCTTCATCAATGTCTCCATTGAGGAATGTTGTTTTGACATCCATCTGCCATATCTCATAATCATAATATGCAGCGATTGCTAACATAATCCTCACAGACTTTAGCTTCGCTACTGGTGAGAAAGTCTCATCGTAGTCAACTCCTTGAATTTGTCGAAACCCTTTTGCGACAAGTCGAGCTTTATAGACAGTAACATTACCATCAGCATCTGTTTTCTTCTTGAAAATCCATTTGTTCTCGACAGCCTTCCGGTCATCCGGTAAGTCCACCAAAGTCCATACTTGGTTTTCGTACATGGATCCAATCTCGGATTTCATGGCTTCTTGCCATTTATTGGAATCTGGGCTCATCATCGCTTCCTCATATGTCTCAGGGTCATCGGTGTTGTCCACCAACATGACACTCATAACGGGATCATACCAATCTGGAGTGGTACGAGTTCTCGTTGACCTGCGAGGCTCTGTAGCAACTTCAACCGAAGTTTCATGATCATCATCATTAGCTTCCTCTCTAATTGGTGCAGGCACCACAGGAACTTCTTCCGGTGCTGCGCTACTCACAATTTCGAGAGAAGGTTCGACAACCTCGTCGAGTTCTACTTTCCTTCCAGTCACTTCTTTCGAGAGAAATTGCTTCTCTAGAAAGGATCCATTCTTGGCAACGAAGATTTTGCCTTCGGATCTATGATAGAAGGTATACCCAATAGTTTCCTTTGGGTATCCTATGAAGACGCATTTTTCCGCTTTGGGTTCAAGCTTGTCCGGCTGTAACTTCTTTACATAGGCTTCGCAACCACAAACTTTAAGGAACGACAATTTAGGTTTCTTCCCAAACCATAATTCATACGGTGTCGTTTCAACGGATTTAGATGGTGCCCTATTTAAAGTGAATGCGGCTGTTTCTAATGCATAACCCCAAAATGATAGCGGTAAATCTGTAAGTGACATCATAGAACAAACCATATCTAAGAGAGTTCGATTACGATGTTCGGACACACCATCACGCTGTGGTGTTCACGGCGGTGTCAACTGTGAAAGTATTCCGCATTTCTTCAAATGCTCGCCAAACTCGTAACTTAGATATTCACCTCCACGATCAGAACGTAGAAATTTAATCTTCTTGTTACGTTGATTCTCTACCTCACTTTGAAATTCCTTAAACTTCTCGAAAGTTTCGGACTTATGTTTCATGAAATAGATATACCCATATCTACTCAAGTCATCTGTGAAGGTAAGAACATAATGATAACCATTATGCGATGCTACACTCATTGGACCACACATATCGGTATGTATGATTTCCAATAAGTCCGTATCTCGCTCCATCATACCAGAAAATGGAGTCTTAGTCATTTTACCCATCAGACATGCTTCGCATCTATCAAGTGATTCGAAAACAAGTGATTCAAGAAGTCCATCGGAATGGAGTTTCTTCATACGTTTCACTCCAATGTGACCAAGACGACAGTGCCACATATAGGTCGAATTATCGCTTGATTTCAAACGTTTAGCCTCAATGTTGTTGATATGTGTATTTCCACTATCGAGATTCAATAAGAATAGACCATCTATCAAAGGTGCATGTGCATAAAACATATTACTCATATAAATCGAACAACCATTATTCTCGGACTTAAACAAGTAACCTTCTCGCAATAAACAAGATCCCGATATAATGTTCATGCTCAACGCAGGCACCAAATAACAATTATTTAAGTATAAAACTAATCCCGATGGTAGATGAAGGGGTAGAGTGCCGACCGCGATCACATCAACCTTTGATCCGTTTCCCACGCGCATCGTCACCTCGTTCTTCGCTAGCTTCCGTTTATTCTGCAGCACCTGTTTCGAGTTACAAATATGAGCAACCGAACCAGTATCAAATACCCAGGCACTACTACGTGTACTAGTGAGATACACATCAATAACATGTATATCAGATATACCTTTCTTCTTGATGTTGTCGTTCTTCAAATCCGCCAAGTACTTTGGGAAATTCCGCTTCTAGTGACCTTCTCCCTTGCAGTAAAAGCACTCAGTATCAGGCTTAGGTCCAGCCTTGGTCTTCTTCGTCGGCGTGGCAACTTTCTTACCACCCTTCTTGAAGTGTCCCTTCTGCTTAGACTTGCCTTTCTTGAATTTGGTGGTCTTATTGACCAACAACACTTGGTGCTCTTTCTTAATCTCCACTTCTGCAGATTTCAACATGGCAAAGAGTTCTGGCAACGTCTTGTTCATGTTTTGCATGTTGTAGTTCATCACAAAGTTCTTGTAACTTGGTGGTAGTGATTGGAGGACACGGTAAATCCCCAAAGCATTAGGAATCACAATACCCAAGCTTTGACGTTTGTTTGCGTGCCCAGACATCTTAAGCACATGCTCACTGACGGAGCTGCCCTCTTCCATCTTGAAGTTAAAGAACTTTTCAGAAGCCTCATAGCTTTCAATTGCCGCATGAGTCTCAAAGATCAATTTGAGATCCTCGACAATATCATATGGGTCTGAATACTCAAACCTTTTCTGAAGCTCCGATTCTAAACCATACAAGATAGCACACTGAACTGTGGAGTACTGAGTCTTCCGAGTGAGGTAAACGTTCTTTACTTCATCGGGAGCATCAGTTGCAGGTGGGTCACCCAGCGGTGCATCCAGCACATAGGTCAAATTACCAGCTGTGAGGACAATCCTCAAATTGCGGAACCAATCCGCGAAGTTGCTTCCATTGTTTTTCAACTTTTCTTTCTCTAGGAACGCATTAAAATTGATGGTAGGGGCTGCCATTGATCTACAACATATTTGCAATAGTTTAGACTAAGTTTATGACAAATTGAGTTCAAATTAATAATAAAATTAATCTAGGTGAACTCCCACTCAAAACAATATCCCTCACATTGTTTTAGTGATCACATGAACCAAATCCACCACATCAACACCGATCATCACGAGAGTTGATATAGTTTCAATGGCGAACAATCGACATGTTCATCATATCTACTATATGATTCATGCTTTACCTTTCGGTGATCCGTGTTCCGAGACCATGTCTGTACATGCTAGGCCCGTCAAGATCAAACCTTAGTTTCCGCATGAGCAAATCTGGCTTGCTCACGTTGTATACACTTGCGGAATCTAACACACCCGATCATCACGTGGTGCTTCGAAACAACAAGCTTTAGCAACGGTGCTAACTGAGGGTGAACACTTTATGACTTGAAATTCATGTGCATGAGGGATCATCTTATAATGCTACCGTCGTCTACTAAACAATACAAGATGCATAAAGGATTAACATCACATGCAATTCATAATATGTGATATGATATGGCCTTTCTTCAATGTGCTTCCGATCTCCATCTTCTAGCACGAACATTATCTCCATCATCACCGACATTGCATCAAGGTCAATGACGCTTCTCCATGGTTGTCGTCCACCGGCTTCAACTATTACAACTACTTTGAATAGACACGCGGGTCTTAACATAAATTAAAGACAACCATATGGCTCCTGCCGGTTGCCAACTTACAATAAGGAACATTGCATACATCAAATATAATCACAATCATGGCCATATCACATCACAGCACACCCCTGCAAAACAAAGTTAGACGCCTCTACCTCTTTGCATGTTTTACGTGGTTTGGGGCTTTCAATAAGTATCGTTCTAACTTACGAACAAGAACCACAACATTGATACTAGTATTGTTAATCACCCGTTGTAAATTGGATCTTAACTATGCTAGGAGAAACAGGCACCCGCAAAGCCACTTATGCAATACAAGTTGCATGTCAAGCGTGGAGCAAGTCTCATGAACGATGTCATGTAAGGTTAGCCCGGGCCGCTTCATCCCAACATACCGCAAGATGCAAAGTACACAAGAAGCAATCGACAATAAAAGCATCAACGCCCACAATGACCATTGTGTTCTACTCGTGCAACAGACCTACATATAGACACGGATCTGATACCACTGTTGGGTTTCGTAGCATGGAAAACAAAAAATTTCTACCGCATACAAACAAACAAGCCAAGATCTATCTACTAGATTGTAGCAACGAGTCGATGGAATAACTCACCCTCGAAGATTCCAAAGTGTTTAAACGAGAGCGGATTCTCGTGGGTGATGTAGTCGTACTCTTCCCGATCTCAAGATCGCGTAGACGATCCTTCCGGCGCTGCGTTCCGGCAGCGCTTCCGCAGTCGGTCACACGTTCGGTACTCGACGAATACCTTCCTCTCCCTTGTTCCAGCAGTCAGCGGAGGTTGTACACTCTCCTCGTGATTCCGGCAGCACAACGGCGTGGTACCGGAAGTAGAGTGGAGATCTCGCAGGGCTTCGCCATAAGCCGGAGCGAGTATGGTGGAGTATGAGAGAGTCCTCGGTGTTCTAGGGTTTAGACACACCAAGGAGGGGACAAGCCGGCGGCTAGGGTTTAGCTAGGCGGCGGCGAGTTGATGCCCTAGGGGCCGGCGGCGGCGGCTTGGGGCTAGGGTTTAGAGAAGTAGAAGTTGTGTGTCTAGGAGGGAGCCCTGCCCCTCCTTATATAGGTGGAGGGGCCGGCCGGCCAAGGGGAGGGAGGGGAGTCCCTCCCCAACTCGGCTTGGGTGGTGCGCCGCCGGTTGGAGGAGGGATTCCCTCCCCAACTCGGTTTCCCACTCCTCTTCCTCTTTCCAAAACTTGTCGTTTGACTTTCAAACTAGCCGTTTGACTTTTCAATTTAGGATTTGAATAAACCCTTTATTTTGGACAGCGAAGACACTTAGTACATGATGCAATCATTCCAACTTGCAATGACACATTCATGTACCCCTTCCCCTCCGGAGTGCCGGACATTCCGGAACCTTCTAGAACATTCCCGATGAAAACACTGGAACCATTCTCCAACTCCAATACGGGACTTTCCTTATATGAATCTTATTCTCCGGACCATTCCGGATCTCCTCGTGATATCCCGAATCCCATTCAAGACTCCGAACAACATTCGGTCTATTTCTCATCATTCCATAACTACTCAAACAACGTCGAATCCTTAAGTGTGTCTCCCTACGGTTCGCGAATTATGCGGACATGATCGAGACACTTCTCCGAACAATAACCAATAGAGGAATCTGGAAATTCATATGGCTCCCACATATTTCTACGATTACTTTGCGATCGAATGAACCACTTACATACGATACCAATTTCCCTTTGTCTCACGATACTTTACTTATCCGAGGTTATGATCGTCGGTATCTCTGCATACCTAGTTCAACCTCGTTACTGATAAGTACTCTTTTCTCATTCCCGTGATATGTGATCCCTTGTGAGCCAGTCACATGCTTGCAAGCTAATTGTATGACATTTCACCGAGAGGGCCGAGAGTATATCTATCCGTCATATGGATGGACAAATCCCACTCTTGATCCATGTGTCTCAACCAATACTTTTCGAACACTCAATGCCACCTTTATAGCCTTACGGTGTGGTGTTTGATGTCATCAAAGCATCCATCCGGTAAAGGTGATATGCATGATCTCATGGTCGAAGGAATTAGGTTACTATGTATCAGAAAGCATATAACAATTGAACTATTGAAATGACTTGATCTTTATGCTACGCTTATCTATAGGAGTATGTCCACGATATCATTCTCCTAACGATATGATCTTGTTGTTAATAACATCTCAATGTTCATGATAGGGAAACCACAATCATCTATTAACCAACAAGCTAGTATTATATAGAGGCTTTACTAGGGACTTCAAATTAAGTTTACAAATCACACAAGTATTAATGTTTCCTTGTTAATACTATTATAGCATGAATGTAAACATTTATCATAAACACAAAGATATAATAATAACTACATTTACTATTGCCTCTAGGGCATATCTCCAACAGTGGCTTCATCATCTTCAGCATCATCGATGAAGGCGAAATCATCCTCATCGGTGAAGAAGTCCATGGCCTGATCCTCCAGAAAATCATCGTCATCGCTGAGATAGGAGTAAGGGTCTCCACGAAGATCCTCTCCGGCATTCTCCCTTTCCTCTAACTGCATGTCTCTCTCGTGGATGGTCTCTTCCAGAGATGAGATGCAATGGCGAAGACGGGCAATAATGCGCTCCTTCTTGTCGAGCTGACGGCGGCAATACTTGCGATCCTTTGCTAGCATGGCGATGGTCTGGTCCTTCGTCTTGATGATGGCATACTTGTGGTTGCAATAGTCACGACAGTTGTCCAATTCCTGCTGACGATCATACATCATGAAGCTAAGGTGGTCCAATTGAGTCTTCAGCTCGAGGTGGTATGGGGCTTCCAATGGTTGGCCATTGGCATCACGCCTTGGGCAAAACTCAAAGCGAGTACCCTTGATCTGATTGATGCTCTGCCCACACAGACGGGAAAGAGCTTCCTGCATTGCTCTGGCAAGTCCATCGAGCCAGTTATTTTCCCTCAAGGTAAACTGAATTCCCTCCGCAGTGGGAGGTTCAATCTTTCCTCGGAGACTAGCAACAATTAGCCACTGCAGATCTTCTCCTCCTTGATCATTGAGCTGAGCTCCGAAGAACTCGGGATGCGGACGCTCCAGAAGTTCCCAAAGATGATCCAGATCCCTCTCAAAGATAAGGTCTCCTCCATTCCCAAGTTGGTAAAACTTGTTGTACTTCACGTCCATCTATAAAAATAGAGGATGAGTAGATTAGCAGAGTGATCAAGTGTGTCAAAATTATATCTATTTTGCAAGAGTTTTTGAGGAACATGAAGTTTTATTAAAGAATTAAAGAGGTAAGAATGAGAATAAGTTTTCGTAAATATTTTTATTCTTTGGTTTTGAAACTAAGTTTTTGGTTCAACGTCCAATCTAACTAGGGTCTCCTATGGTCAGGATGGCTCTGATACCAACTTGTCAACACCCAGATTTTTCAATCCTAGATGCCAGTTATGCCATACATCGCAATCCCAGGATTACCATTTTTGCGAGACATAACAGCATTGGATACCATAGTACTTCATCCATTAAAAACGATACATAAGTTCTTACACAAATGGGGATCTCATGATCCAGTTCTTAATACAACATCAAGCAGCGAAATACATAATAATAACGGTAGCATAGGCGAAGCTCCATCTTCGGGGTCACAGGCAATGCTGACGATGGGAGACGATCCTAGTTGTCGTAACCTTCCTGGGGTCCATCTTCCAGGTACTCCTCTTCATAGTCTGGCCATGGGAATAGCCAGGGACAAAGCCATGAGTACTCTTTAAGTACTCGCAAACTAATACTAACAGGTAAGGTTTTTTTTTTGGATAATAGGACACTCGGCTCTAGGGTTGTTTTGCAAAAAGCCAGGTTTATCTCTACTAAGTTCCAAAGCTAGTCACAATTTTATAACTCCTAAGTGGGATCTTCTAATTCAGGTCACAACTCTGTTGTGGTCAAGTCAAAGTCTCAATTCATTTCACAAGTCATTTTGAAAAGTCTGACGGGGGAACAGTATGGCCACTCCAACTGTCCATAACCGCGGACGCGGCTATTCGAATAGTTTGACACTCTGAAGAGATTGTACACTTTCACCACAACATTCGATACATCCGTCAGGAACAAATCCTGAATTCTTTCACCATACTCAGTATGCGGATAATCAATCCTAACCTTTCAATTACACGCCCTAGTATAAGCACCTCTCCTGTGAGTTTGGCCTCCCAACCATGACCAGCTGTCATCTTGGGTACTGCACAGGTGGACAATCTTCACAAGGTAGCCTCAGCTCAGACCTTGGCCGGGAGGGAACTAATACTAAGGTATATAAGTTTCCAGTCAAGCCCTACCCAATATTCGGGTATTGTGGTTGTACGCTAAAATTGGAATGGTATCCCATCCAGACAACCATTAGTTGTATAAAGGGCTAAGGCTCATGCCTCAACATTTTTATCACCAGAATCATCAAGTGTTTGGAAACACATGTCCAAAACATTTCAACAAAATGATCCATCATTCCAAGGTTTTCATAACCATTTTTCCACCAAGTATTCCCATCTAAAAGTTGATCAAGTTTTATGCTTAGCACTAGCATCTACAGGTGGGGGTAGTACTAATGAGGGGTGGTAACTAGTGGAGTTTCACTAAGTCCAACCTTATATCTTAGGCTGATATCAAGGTTTCTAGCTTAGGCCAAATTTTATGCTCTTTATGCAACCTTCAGCACAACTGTCTAGTATATACCAAACTCTTAGGTAGACTCTAAGTAAGCTTTGATAAAGAAATAAAGTAAGAAGCTTGCACATAAAACTAGGATTTGGTTTATCAAGTGGGTATGATCACATATGCTTAAGGCATATAGTAGTCATATCACAACTATGGGTTTGTGGCATCAGTAGGGTATCTGGCAAGGGTTAGCTTGCATCAATATCAGTATAAGCTTGCATACGTATAGTATCTTGCAAGTGTTAGCTTGCCTTGTGCAGAGAAGTGGTTGAAGTTCTCCTCGACTTCCTCTTCGTAGTATCCTCCTTCCTCCTCGTATCCTTGGTCGGTACTAGCGTCTATGAATGAATACGAGGTACACAATCACCAAACAATACTTAACTACTTGCAATCATCACACACAAGGGTCCTGTAGATGATCTAGCATCATCTCTAACATTACAAGGTTAAGGCTTGGTTTAAATCTTTTTATTTTTAGAAAAGTAATTTCTACTCATTGAAAAATTACTTAAGATTTAATATTCTCCAAACTAAACATGGGATCATGTTGACACATGTCATCACCACATATTGTAGTCCATGGGAATGTGATTTAAAGTGGTGTCACAATTTAATAAGGTTTTACCCTTTTATTTTAATTAATTAAAGTGGATAGAAATGCTTATGAAGCATTCTTTTATTACTTGAATAGTATTTCTGCAAGTAAACCTATATATTTTTTTATATATTCTGAAAGGTATGGTTAAATGTGATTTTTGAGAGTTTGAAACAACTCAAAAGCTTTTATGGTTTAAATTTGAAAAATGTTTGAATGCAGAAAAGCTTGTGCCTTGTTATTTTTACTAGGGGTGATCTAGAGATCCAAATGACTTGAATCCAACGGGCTTGGATTAAGCATTCATAGACCTTTCCAACAAAATTGGTTTCATTCAAATTGGTGCACTGAATCGATCTGGGTTGATTTTTGAAGTTGGGTATAGAAGTGTGTTTGAATTTAAAAATAAAAAGGTTTAATTTGAATCGCTGGGCTGCGCGGGAAATTCTAACGGGCCGGCCTGCTAAGCGCAGTGCTCCCGCAGGCTGCTTAAGTGGGTGTCCCCACTCGTCAGTGACACGGGGCTGGGCGAAGCGGTATGGGGCAACGTGGATCGTTCGATCTAGTTCTAATCCAACGACTGGGAGTCATCGTCGACGCGAGACAACTCCGGCGAGAACAAAACCTAGCGCGGCCAGTGAGGGGTGCTGGGGGCTCACCGGGGTACGGGCGAGGGTCGACGAGGCGGGCGAACGACGAAGTCGACGACGGCGAACCTCCTGGGACTAGTGGCTTCTCCTGGGGCGGCTCCAATCGCTGGCTCCCTTCTTCTCCAGAGGCAGCGGGCTCCGGTGAAATTCCGGCGAGGTGGTGCTCGCCTTGCTCTGAGGACGGCGTGGCACGGTCAGTGAGGAGAGGGGAGTGAGATGGTGTGAAGAAATCGTGCGGGGGTGGCCTCTATTTATAGTCGAGCGAGGGGACCGTCGGGGCGCACGGTGAGCTCGTCGGGGGCGACGTTACAGGCGGCTAATGGCATGGGCAAGGGTAGGGGACAGTGCTGTGTCTCCTGGCGATGCTCAACGACATGGTCGTGAGGCATGGGGCGGTGTGTTTTGGTCTGGAACGGCCGGTGCTCTGCGCGGCAGAGGCGGCGTCTTCGACGGCGGGCGGTGGCAATATGGCACGGGGCGGCAAACGGGGATGTATGGCGGTCTCCTGGGTCGGTGGTGATCGTGTGTGCACGCGGTGAGGGCGGCGCGCGGTCTGTGGATGCTGGTCGAGGGTGGCTCTCTGGCGCACGCTCGGCATGGTCTGGGCGCGGCTTGTGCGCGTGGTCCAGGGCTTGGCAACGCTCGCGGCTGGGACAGGGAGTGGCGGTGGACGGTGTGCTGCCTCCCAAACAAGATTGGCACGGCTAGTTCTTCCTCTAGCCTGCTGTCCACAATGGGGTGACATTGGGGTGCTCGGCTGTTCACCATTGATGACAATGGCAAGCTCACAGTGGTGCTAGTGCCTGGCTAAACTTCCTAGATGATCTACTGAGTTGTGTGTGAGCTAACTAGAGAACAAGTTAGGCAAGAATCACTGCACACTATAGTGTTTGATGTTTTGTTTGATTTGTGTCTGCAACCTGTTTGATGAAATGGCCGCATGAAATCAAGTTTTGAATTTTGAAATGAATTTTGGTGGGTTTGCTAGATTGGTGCTGGTGAGTCGGCAGATGCTTGGGTTTTGAAAGTTGAGATTGTTTGAGTGGGTTTTGGAAAAGTGGGATCTTCCCATATGATAAAGATTCAATTTTGAATTGTCATTTAAACTATGCATTTGAAAGTTTCTGGATGATCACAAAGTGGGCCTTGATACCTTGTTATGAGTACATTCAAGGGGTGCAAAGATCAAGAAAAGTTTCTGTTAGGTTTTGAAAGTTTGAGACAGCCAAAGTAGGCATGGGAGTTAAATTGGTCAAAATGACCATTCACTTAATATATTTGGTTTGATTTACTTGTCTTTAGGAAAAGTGTGGGAAATGTTTCAGATGATGTTCATTTCACCTAAGAAACATTTTACAAGCAATGGATCACACAAACAAGGTGGTTTTTTAAAGAAATTCAAAATCCATGCATACACATATACATGCATTCATGAGTTTATTTAGAAAAGTTTTTGTTAACCCTAATCTTGATGATTAGTGTTTGATGATCTAAGTTTGGTATTTTTGGGATGTTACAGCTAGTTACTTAGGCCATTGTGGTTCATGATTGCGTTGTTCCATATGAAATTTCATACCAACCAATTCGGTATCCAATACCCAAGAACCACATTGTTTAACAAGCAAAGAATACAACCATAACATGTATATCATCCATATACCAAAATTGGATATTTCCAATCTTTTCTTTTCTGCCAAATATATTTTATAGATTTTCTTTTAGCATTTCCTTTTCCTTTTTAAAAGAATCTATCAACATCAAAAGTGGCGCCATATACATGACACATAGTCCAAAGCGTGTATATTCAAATAATAATACCTTTGGACTTGCAATTTGAAGTAGATCACCATCATCAAAATGATCGATATTCTTTCAAAATCCATTCTTTAGTAATATTTTAGTGTAGTAAACACTTTATATACATCTTCTATTCATCCTTATCATGACGACTTTCATGATCAAGCTACTGTAGCTTATAAAGGCGAATCGTGAGTATAACATTACTTTCCAAAACCCTTTTGGATGATTAGGATGTCTAGCATCTCCAACCTTCGTAAATTCTCATCCAATATGAGAACATATATTATACTCTATCATATTGCAACCAAAACATTGTTTCAGATATCGTTATATCTGCCACACATGATGGTTTCTGAAACAATTCTTTCAGCTCCAAGATAATCTCGATATTTAAATCAAGAATCATGGAGGCAAACATGATACTTAAGATATAAACACTGGAATTGTTACTCTCGATTTAATACCAACTATTAAATTTCATGGAGTAAATAGAGTTTGCTGAAAGTTTGCAATAGGACTTTAAACTTTAGATTGACACTCAACACAATACGATACCAGTTCGTAAAGTATATATCCAGAATTCTATAGTTCTATTATCTCAATTATAACTATGCATAAGGTGGTGAATGCCAATGACTAAAACAAATTATGCAAATTCACTTTGATTTAATTTATGATAAATTGAGTTCTACTAATCCAAATTAGAAATGAACTCCCACTCAAAAACGACATCCCTCGTGTATTTTTGGTGATTACATGAACCAAATCCACTACACGAAGTCCGATCATCACGTGAGTCGGTGTAGCTTCAAAGGCGAGCATCCATATGGTCATCATATCAAAACATATGACTCATGCTTAACATTTTGGTCCGTGTTCCGAGGCCATGTCTGTACATGCTAGGCTCGCCAAGCAAGAACGTTAGTATTCGCGTGTGTAACTGTCTTACACCCGAGATATGCTCATGGATTCAAGTACACCCGATCATCACGTGATGTCTTGAAGCGACGAAACATTGTCGGTGCATACTTAAGAAAGAACACATTCTTATCTTGATGTATAAATGAGGGATCATCTTATTATGCTAATAAAACGCCAAACAAGCAATATAAGATGCAATCAAAACATCACATGTGTACGACAACTCGTTGCAAATTAGATATTGACTATAGTAGGAGAAGCAGACACCCGCTAGCCACTTATGCAAAACTAGTTGCATGTCAAGCGTGGAACAGGTCTCATGTGCGAGGACATGAAAAGTTTGTCCGGGCCGCTTCATCCCACTATGCCACCAATATCCAAAGTACAACTAAGAAGCAATAAAATGATCATCATCGCCCACATACTCATATGTGTACTACCCGTGCAAAGCATCTACGCATGGATCCGGCTCTGATACCACTGTAGGGTTCGCATCATAGAAAACAAAAAATTTCCTACGATGTGAACTATGTACTAGGATCTATCTATTAGATACAAACAACGGGCGGATGTATATCCGTAGAGAACATACCCTTGAAGACCGACAAAGCTTAACGAGTTTAACTCGTGGTTGATGTAGAAGATCTCTTGCCGATCTCAAGATCGAGAGGAAGTCATAGCGCCACAAATCAGCAGCGCATCCGTGCTCGCACACACGTTCGAGGCACCGAGCAACCTCTGCCTCCTCGCTCCAGCGATGCAGCGGAAGCACAACTCTTTCTTTCCGAATAGCCACCAGGAACATGTATCTCGCTAGTCCGAGACCATGGGGGATAAATACTAGAGGAGGAGAGAGATACTTCACGAGGAGGTGTGAGTGAGAGAGAGGGAGGGGGCTCCTTTTATAGGGAGAGGGGGCACCCAAGGGGCCATGCGCCCAGCCATGGGGCTGCCCCCACCTCTTCCACATTCATGTGGGTGGACACTCCACTCACTCAAATGCCTTTCAATTCCCTCCACTAGAAAACCCATTCAAATTCCCATTAAATTTCCACCAAATTTAATGCAAACTCTCATTAAATAAAACTCCTTTTATTTATTCAGAATTTTGTCAATTACTTTAATGACAAACATTCACATATAGCCCCTTGCTAGTATTTCATTTCACATGCAGAAACACTTTCTGCAATTTCACCCAAAAACCCGTTTCGGTATCTAGTGAAATAAATTCCTGCGCTTGTTATTCTTTTCGGCATGAAACTTTAGCTCCAAATGGATGTCGGTGTCTCTTAAGTGTGTCACCCTATGGTTCGCGAATAATGCGGACATGATCGAGACCCCTCTCGGATCAATAATCAGAAGCGGGATCTGGAGACCCATACTGACTCCAACACATTCAACGATGACTTTCTTGTGATCGTCGGAACCTTTTATGCTAGTATCTTAATCCTTTTGTTTCGCGATATATTACATGTCCGAGATTCGATCATCGGTATCTCCATACCTATTTTGATCTCGTTACCGACATGTACTCTTTTCTCGTTCCCGTGATATAACATTCTAGTGATCAAATCACTTGCTTGCAAGCTAATCAATGTGATATCACCGAGAGGGCCCAGAGCATATCTATCCGTCATCGGGATGAACAAATTCCACTCTCGATCCATGGGCCTCAACATAACACTTTAGTAGTTCTGAACCCATCTTTATAATCACCCTGTTACGGTGTGACGTTTGATGTTATCAAGAAACTCTTCCGGTGTTAGTGATTGACATGATCTCATGGTCTAAGGATTAGGATCACTTCGTAAGTTGTTATAGAAATATAAACTCAATGATTTTGATTGTAATGCTATACTTCGGATGAATGTTCATCACACCATTGCACTAATGTTGTGACCTCATTATTAACAACATCCAATGTCCATGATCAGGAAACTTTCATCATCTTGTTAATCAACGAGCTAGTTTATAATAGAGGCATAACTAGGAGCTTCCTTTTTGTTTATTAAACACACATGTATTAACGTTTCCGTATTAATATAATTATAGCATGTAAAATAAACATTTATTATAAACAAGGAATACGATAATAACCATTTTATTATTGCCTCTCGGGCATATTCCCTTCACTAGCCACTAAAGTTGGGGGTAATCACTAATGTGGGGTGCTAATCAAGTGTGACTTATCCAAATCAAATCTCATGCCTCAGTATGACATCTAGTTCTAACTAACTTAGGCCAAGTCTTATGCTCTTTATGCTACCTATAATATCTTTCCAAAACTCACTAAATACTAACAAGAAGTAATAAGGAACTTTGATAAAGGAAATAAAATAATAAAGCTTGCAAGTAAAACTGGGATTTGGTATAATCAAGTTTGCATAACTAAAGCATGCCTAATGCATTGCCTAGGTTATCTAGCTTGCAAAGTTGCAAGTGTTAGCTTGCAAGTGGTAACTTGCCTTGAGTAGTGCAGTGGTTGAAGTTCTCCTCTACTTCTTCTTCATAGTAGTCTTCTTCCTCTTCGTATCCTTGGTCGATACTAGCATCTATGAATAAATAAAAGGTACACAATCACCAAACAATACTTAACTACTTCTATTTAGCACACAAAGGTTCACACTAGATGATCTAGCATCATCACAATCATCACAAGGATGCAAGCATTAGTCTTATTTATTTTATTTTAGAAAAGTAATTTCTACTCATTGAAAGCTACTTAAGATTTAATATTCTCCAATTAAAATATGGGATCATGTTGACACATGTCATCACCACATATTTTAAATACCTGGGAATGTGATTTAAAGTGGTATCACAATTTAATAAGGTTTAACATTATTATTCTAATTAATTAAAGTGACTAGAAATGCCTATGGGGCATTCTTTTAATACTTGTGCATTATTACTACAAGTAAACCTAGATATTCAGAAAGATCTTGTCAAATGTGATTTTTGAGAGTTCGAATCAACTCAAAAGCATTTATGGTTGATTTTTGAAAAATATTTGAATGCAGAAAAGTCTCTGCCTTTTTATTTTTACTATAGGTGATATATAATTCCGAATGGTTTGAATCCAACGGTCTTGGATTAACAATTTCAATACCTTTCTAACAAAATTGGTTTCACACAATTTGTTTTAGTGAATCTCTCTTAATTGATTTTTGAATCTACTGGCAGAACTAAGTTTGAACTGAAATGGAAAAATATAATTTGAATATTAACTGGCTGAGCGGGAAACTAAATGGGTCGGCCCAATGCGCACAGCGCGCGGGGGCTGACTTAAAGGGATGGCCCCACTCGTCAGTGAGACAGGGGTGCCGAAGGGGTATGGGAGGATTCTGACCGTAGGATTAGATCCCGGATCAACGGCTCACGGCTATCTTCCTCATCAGAATAGGACACGACGGGGAGAAACCCTGACGAGGTCAGTGAGGGTCGGGAGAGGCTTACTGGCGCTCCGGCGAGGGTTGGCAACGGGGGAAAAAGAATGAGGCGGCTCCGGCGGCTTCTCCCGCGGTGGCCTAAATCGATGGTGCCTTTCTCCTCCTGCCGCGGCGGTCTCCGGTGGAATTGGGGAGCTATGGGCAGTGGCTTGCTCTGGGGTTGCTCGGAGGCGTTGCTGAGGCGGTGTAGAGTGCGGTGGGGTGAAGAGTTGGTGCGAGGGAGCTCCCTTTTTATAGCGGGGCGAGGGGTGCATCACGGCATGGTCGGAGCTCGACGGACATCGTGGCTCAGTAAATGGAGATCTGTAGTGGTCGGAACGGGGTGATGCTCTGCGCGGCATCGATGGAAAATTTTGCGGCGTCCGGCGGCTACGGGGCACGGTCGACGACACGGGCATGTCTTTTGGTCTCCTGGGACGGTGGTGATCGCGTAGGCGGGCGGCAAGAGCTCGAGGTGGTCGGGTCGAGCGGGAACAAGGCATGAACTGTGGTGCACGTCGGCATGGTTGACAATGGCTCGGGCACGGCGTTCCCGGCGTCTCCTCTCTCTGTCCTTGAGCTAGGGTTGGTCTAAATGGGGCAGTGAGGCACGAGCAACATGCTAAACATGGTAGGCGAGGCCGGCGCGGCTTGCATCATGCTGTCACCGGTGGGGGTGGCAAATGTGCTCGTCCCTGCATGCCATTGATGAACTGGTCGTGTGTACAGTGGTCTAGGGCTACATAGACAAGGTGGGTGATATACTAGGATTGTTGTGCATGCTATAGAGGGAACAAGTTTGGCAAGAACACTGCTCAACATAGTGTTTGTTGCTTTATTTGATTTGTGCTCAGAAGGTGTTTGATGAAATGGCCAAAAGAAATTTTGTTTGAAATTTTTGAATGAATTTTGTGGGTGTACTGGTCACATACTTGGTAGTATCTGGTTGCTTGGGTTTGTCAAGGTGAACTGGTTTGAGTGGTTTTTGAGAAATGGTGATCTTAATACCTACACTTGATTCAATTTTCAATTGTCATCTGAATAGATTTGAATTATGTTTCTGTTGCTTTGCAAAGTGGGCTTGGGTTCACTTTCACTTATTCTAGCAAGGGGTGAAAAGAATTGGATTTGTTTCTGTTAGAAATCTTGAACTAGAAACACTCAAAGTGCTCTAGTGGTTAACTTTGGTCAAAATGACCATTAGCTCATATTGTTTATATTTGAATTTGTATTGATTTGATTCTGCTTGGAAATGATTTGGATGATGTTATTTTCATCTTTAACCAATCCTTAGCATTCATAGCAATCAAACAAGTCATAGCAAGCATTCATGCATTCATCACATACACACATGCATTCATATTGATTTTAATTAACAAAAGTTTTTGTTAACCCTAAATTTGGGTGATTGGAACTTGATAATCTTGATTAATATTTTTGGGATGTTACAATTCTTCCCCCCTTAAACAAAATTTTGTCCCGAGATTTGAGAAAACTAGGATTTAAAGAGATCTGAAAACTCAGTCCTAATCTAATCTTCTTGCTCCCAGGTAGCTTCTTCTTCAGTGTGGTTACTCCACTGGATCTTGAGAAACTTGATACTCCTGGTTCTGGTGGTTCACAAGGCTTCCTCCAAAATACGAATGGGTACTTCAGGATAGGTTAGGTCATCGTTGATCTCTAGGGTTCTGTGATCAATATTCTTGAACACTACGGTCTTCTCTGGCACTTCTAGGCATTTGCGAAGTAACGAGATATGAAACACATTATGCATGGCTGACATCTCCTCTAGCAGTTCCAATTGATATGATACTTCTCCTCGGCAATTCAAAATCTTGAAGTGTTCGATATATCTGGGGGCTAACTTTCCTTTGAGTTGAAAACGTTGCATTCCTTTCAAGGGTGATACTTTCAGATACACAAAATCTCCGATGTTGAAGGCTAGGTCTCGACGTCTCTTGTCGGCGTAACTCTTCTGTATAGATTGGGCGGTCTTAAGGTGCTCACAAATCTTGTGAACTTTCTCTTCGGCTTCTCGTAGGATGTCGGGTCCGAAAATCTGACTCTCTCCTACTTCCTACCAATTCAAAGGGGTACGACACTTCCATCCATACATGAACTCAAATGGGGCCATTTGCAAACTGGCTTGATAACTGTTGTTGTATGAAAATTCTGCGAAAGGCAGACAGTCTTCCCATTTTGATCCATATTCCAACACACAAGCTCTCAACATATCTTCGAGTATTTGGTTTACTCGCTCCATTTTTTCATCAGTCTAAGGGTGATAAGCTGTGCTGAAATCCAGTCTTATTCCTAATCCTTCTTGGACTTTCTTCCGAAATCTCAAGGTAAACTGGGTTCCTCGATCCGACACAATGTTCTTGGGGACTCCATGCAAACTGACTATCCTAGCAATGTACAACTCTGCTAGCTTCAAACTCTGATAGGTGGTCTTAACTGGTAAGAAATGGGCTACTTTGGACAGTCTATCCACTATGACCCGGATAGAGTCATCTCCCCTACTAGATGTAAGCAAACCGGTGATAAAATCCATTCCTGCAGAATCCCATTTCCATTCCGGAATCTGCAATGGTTGCAATAGTCCTGCGGGTCTCTGATGTCCCGCTTTGACTCTCTGACAGATATCACATTTGGCTATGTAGCTTCCGATTTCTCTCTTCATATTATGCCACCAAAATTGCTCCTTCAAATCCTGATACATCTTGGTTACTCCGGGGTGGATAGAATAAAGAGTATCATGGGCTTCTTTCAAAATAGCTTGTTTCAACTCTGAATCTGATGGCACATAGATACGTCCTTTGTACCACAAAACTCCTTCTTCATCTTCGGTGAATCTGGGTACCTTCCCTATACCGATACGACGTTTGATTCCATTGATACTAGCATTTCCTTTCTGCGCCTCCTTGATTTGACTGATCAAAGTGGGTTGAAGTTCTATGCTAGCCCAAAATCCTTCACTTACTAGATCCATTCTGAAATCTTCCAACTCCTTGTGAAAACTTGGTTGCTTCTTCAGAATCATGGTGTTCAATCGACACGGCAATCTGCTACCACATTGGCTTTGCCGGGGTGATAGTGAATGTCCAGGTCATAGTCCTTGATTAGCTCTATCCATCTCCTTTGCCTCATATTTAGTTCCTTCTAGGTGAAAATATACTTCAGACTCTTGTGATCCGAATAAATTACACAACGGTTACCCATGAGGTAATGCTGACATGTCTTCAAGGCTAAAACTACGGCTGCTAGTTCAAGGTCATGGGTAGGGTAATTCTGTTCATGTTGTTTCAGTTGTCGGGATAGGTAGGATATGAGTTTGCCTTCTTGCATTAACACACATCCGATACCAACCTTGGATGCGTCACAATACACATCAAAGGGCTTCATGATATCTGGCATAATCAAGATTGGGGATGAGATCAATCTCTTGTTAAGCTCTTGAAAACTTGATTCACATTTGTCCGTCCATTCAAACTTCTTATCTTTATTCGACAATTGGGTCATGGGTTTTGCAACACTCGAGAATCCTTCTACGAACTTGCGGTAATATCCCGCTAATCCGAGAAATGCGCGAACTTGGGTTTGAGTGGTTGGGGCTTGCCATTCTTCAACATCCTTGACCTTGGCAGGGTCGACAGCAATTCCTCCTGCCGACACAATATGTCTTGGGAATCCTACTTCCTTTAACTAGAACTCACATTTGCTAAACTTGGCATACAACTGATGCTCCCTAAGGGTTTCAAGGATGGTCCTTAGGTGTAGCTCGTGTTCTTCTTCTGATTTGGAATAGATCAGGATGTCATCGATGAAAACAACGACAAACTTATCCAGGAAGTCCATAAAAATCTTATTCATGAGATTCATGAAATAAGCGGGGGCATTGATTAATCCAAAAGACATGACAGTGTACTCATACAGTCCATATCTAGTGGTAAAGGCAGTCTTTGGAATATCTTCTACGTGAATCTTGAGTTGATGATAACCAATTCTAAGATCAATTTTAGAAAACACATTGGCACCAGTCAACTGGTCAAACAGATCTTCTATCTTTGGCAGTGGGTACTTGTTCTTAATGGTGACATCATTCAGCTTCAGATAATCCATACACAAACGGTTACCTCCATCTTTCTTATCCATAAACAAAACAGGTGATCTCCATGGCGACGCACTTGGTTGAATCAGACCTATCTCCAGCATAGCATCTAGTTGCTTCTTTAGCTCCACTAATTCATATAGGTTCATACTATAAGGTCTCTGAGCTATGGGTCCGGTTCCAGGGATTAGTTCAATGATAATCTCGTTATCCCGATCTAGGGGCATACCGGGCAATACATCTGGGAATACGTCGGGGTATTCACAGACTACTCTGACTTGGTCAATGGTTGGTTGGGATAGACTCTTGTTGCACTTGTATTGACGGTGCAAGGTTTCATATACATGCTCTACTGAAACTCCTGTGGTACTAGTCATGGTTATGGCTTTCTTGGCACAGTCGATTAATCCTTTATGTTTCGACATCCAATCCATTCCTAGTACTACTTCCAAACCTTTAGTTCCAAGTACTATTAGATTAGCATAAAAATCTATGCCATGGATTCTGATAGGTACGGCCTTGCATATTTGTGTAGCTTTGGTGGTTGAACCAGGTATTTGAACTATCATAACATGCTTCAATTTTGTTGGTTGAATCTTACTAGTGCATGCAAATTCTTCTGTAACAAATGAGTGCGATGCTCCAGAATCAAACAACACTCTTGCAAGTACTAAGTTAACAGAAAACATACCAGCACGACATATGGCGCTTCCTGGGCTTCTTCAGCATTCATGTGAAATAGACGGTCGTTGCGGTTGAGTGAGTTCCCTGGGGAAAATCTTCTCCCAGGTTGAACACGGCGCTGCTGCTGAGCTGGGGCATTCACATTGGGGGCTGCGGCAAGCTTTTTGGGGCACTCATTGGAGTAGTGACCTTTGGTTCCGCTTCATAACAAGTAACCCGAGACTTGTCTTTTCCTGCAACAGGCACGACATTGCTTCCAGTTCTAGGGGAAGTGTTGGTGTTGTTGGGGTTGCTATTGTTGTTGAACTTGGGAGGTGCACGGTTGAAATTGTTGGAGTTGTCGGGGTTGTTGTTGTGGCTTCCTCCAGGCCTTGGGTTTCCTCCTCCACGGTTGGGATAGTTCAGACGGGTCATCGGGGGTCTATTGTTTCTCGGGGCATATCCTACAGATGGGTTGGGGGTGATACTTCAGGGTATGGTGGGTTCCTGGTTGATTCATCATTCTGCGCTTGCGATTCTCATTGGCTTGGTTGATCTTGCCTTCCATCTGGATTGTAGAATCCACTAAGGCTTGAATGTCCGCGAACGGAATATTGACCAGCACTGTCTACATCTCATCATGCAGACCATTCAAGAATCTCTCCTTCTTCTTGGCTTCAGTGTCAATCTCATCTGGTGCATACCTAGCTAATGACAGAAATTTGTCACGGTACTCAAATACTGTCATCCTCCCTTGCTTCAATTCTCTGAATTCATCTCTCATCCGCTTGATTAAACCCGGTGGCACATGGGTTCTGCCGAACTTGAGTTTAAATTCATCTCAGGTCATCATTTTTCCTCCATTCATGGTGCGAATGCTATTCCACCAAGCTCTTCCATCTCCTGCCAGATAATGGGTGGCAAACAGTACTTTCTCATTGGCTTCCAATCCTACTACTTCTAAGTTGTTCTCCATAGTCTGCAGCCAGTCATCAGCATCTAATGGCTCTCCATACTTACTAAAAATGGGTGGATAGGTGTTCTAAAAGTTCCTGAGTTTGGATCCATGGTTGTCCTGGTTTCCATGGCCTTGATTTTTATTGGCCATCTGAGCTATGTGCTGAAGGGTGGCTAAGTTGGCTTGACGTTCGGCTCTTTCAGCTTCACGGTCGGGAACCAACATTTGCAAAATTTGCAGCATTGGGTCCGGGGATGAACTGCTTCCTCCGCAAGGCATCTGAAGATTGAGATAGATCATGAGACAAGAGGGAAATTTCTAAGGTTCAGGGGTTTGTTTTGGAAAAGTTTTTTTAAAACTTTGAGTTTGACTCGGGTTTTTCCAACTAGCAACTTGCTTTTAATTCATTCATAGCACACCATACAAACACACACCACAATAAGGAAACAGATGGTTTTAAGAACCATTCTATGAAATTACGATACAATGGGACCGGATACAACTCACATCTACGATAGTGCTCAAGTGCTACTACTCATCAGAATCAGTGGCTTCATCATCATCATCAATGAAGGCGGAGTCCTCATCATCAGTGTGGAAGTCCATAGCTTGGTCCTCCAAGAAGTCATCATCATCACTGAGGTAGGAGTAAGGGTCTCCACGGATATCTTCCCCTGCATTCTCCCTCTCCTCAAGCTGCATGTCCCGCTCATGGATGGTCTCCTCCAAGTCTGACACTCTATTACGAAGGCGAGAAATGATGTGATCCTTCTTGTCACGCGTGCGGCAAAATGACTTGCGCTCCCTTGCAAGGATGGCGAGGGTCTGGTCCTTCTTGACTGCGATGGCATAGTTGTGGTTGGGGTAGGCGCGGGCATTGTCCAACTCCTTCTGCCTATCATATAGCATGAAGTCTAGATGATCCACATGATGTTTCAGCTCCAGGTGGCCTCGAACCTCCAATGGTTGTCCCATATCATCACGCCTTGTGTAGTACTCAAAGCTAGTACCCTTGATCTGATTGATGCTTTGCCCACACAAACGGGCAAGAGCTTCCTGCATAGCTCTGGAGAGTCCGTCTAGCCAGTTGTTCTCTCTTAAGTTGAATTGGATTCCCTCCAAGGTGAGTGCCTCAATCTTGCCTCTGAGAATTGCAACAATCAACCACTTTAATTCTCCTCCTTGCTGATCATTGAGCTGGGCTCCAAAGAACTCGGGGTGCGGGCGCTCAAGAAGTTCCAAGAGTTGGTCTAAATCATGCTCAAAGATGAGCTCTCCTCCGTTGCCCAACTGGTAGAACTTGCTATACTTCACCTCCATCTATAAGATATAAGATGAGTAAGTTAGTAGAGTGATCAAGTGTGTCAAATTTTATGTAAGTTTGCAAGAATTTTTGAAGGACATAATTTTTTCTTGAAATAATTTAAGTGATAAGAATGAGAATAATTTTTCATAAATACTCACTTCTTTTGGTTTTGAAACTAAGTTTTTGATTCAAGCGTCCATTCTAACTAGGGTCTCCTATGGTCAGGATGGATCTGATACCAACTTGTCAACACTCGGATTTTTAATCGCAGATGCCTAATATGCCATACATCGCAATCCCAGGATTACCATTTTTGCGAGACATAATAGATTATTACCATAGTTCATCATCCATTACAAACCATAATAAAGGTCTTACAAATAAATGATCTCATGATCCAGTCTTAATACAATCAACGCAGCGGAATAATATAATAACGGTAGCATGGGCGAAGCTCCATCTTCAGGGTCATAGGCAATGCTGACGATGGGAGATGATCCTAATTGTCGTAGACTTCCTGTTGTCCATCATCCTAGTAGTCCTCCTCATAGTCTGGCCATAGGAATAGCCTGGGACAAAGCCATGAGTACTCTTTAAGTACTCGCAAACTATCACTAACAAGTAAAGTGGTTCGAGTAGGAATCCTAAGCTCTAGGTTGTTTTGCAAAAATCTAGGTTTATCTCTAACTGAGTTTAGAAGCAAAGAAAACTAGTTTAATGTTTTACAACACCTAAGTGGAAACTTAGTTTTTATAGTCACAATCCTGTTATGGTCAAGTCAAGTCATGATTCATTTCACAAGTCATTTTGAAAACATCTGACAACGGAACAATATGGCCACTCCAACTGTCCATAACTGCGGATGCGGCTATTCGAATAGTTTGACACTCTGCAGAGGTGGTACACTTTCACCACAACATTCGATACATCCGTCACGAACAATCCTGAATCACCATACTCAGTATGCGGATAATCAATCCTAACCTTTCAATTACACACCCTAGTATAGGCACCTCCCCTATGAGTCTTGTAGGGTTTCGTAGCATGGAAAACAAAAAATTTCTATCGCATACAAACAAACAAGCCAAGATCTATCTACTAGATTGTAGCAACGAGTCGATGGAATAACTTACCCTCGAAGATTCCAAAGTGTTTAACGAGAGCGAATTCTCGTGGGTGATGTAGTCGTACTCTTCCCGATCTCAAGATCGCGTAGACGATCCTTCCGGCGCTGCGTTCCGGCAGCGCTCCCGCAGTCGGTCACACGTTCGGTACTCGACAAAGACCTTCCTCTCCCTTGTTCCAGCAGGCAGCGGAGGTTGTAGCACTCTCCTCGCGATTCCGGCAGCACAACGGCGTGGTACCGGAAGTAGAGGGGAGATCCCGCAGGGCTTCGCCTTAAGCCGGAGCGAGTATGGTGGAGTATGAGAGAGCTCCTCGGCGATATAGGGTTTAGACACACCAAGGAGGAGGGACTAGAGCTGGCGGCTAGGGTTCCGGGGACTCCCAAGTCGGCGGCTAGGGCAAAACCCTAGGTGGAGGCGGCGGCTATGGAGGGCTGCAGCTTCTAGGGTTTGAGGTGAGGGACTTGTGTGTGTAGAGGAGGGAGCCCTGCCCCTCCTTATATAGGTGGAGGGGCCGGCGCGCCAAGGGGAGGGAGGGGATTCCCTCCCCAACTCAGCTTGGAGGTGGGCCGCCGGTTGGAGGAGGGATTCCCTCCCCAACTCGGTTTCCCTCCTTCCTCCTCTTTTCCACTTTCCAAAACTTACCGTTTGACTTTCAAACTAGCCGTTTGACTTTTCAATTTAGGATTTGATTAAACCCTTTATTTTGTACAGCGAATACACTTAGTACATGATGCAATCATTCCAACTTGCAATGACACACTCATGTACCCCTTCCCCTCCGGAGTGCCGGACATTCCGGAACCTTCTAGAACATTCCCGATGAAAACATCGGAATCATTCCCGAACTCCGAAACGGAACTTTCCTTATATGAATCTTATTCTCCGGACCATTCCGGATCACCTCGTGATATCCCGGATCCCATCCGAGACTCCGAACAACATTCGGTCTCTTTCTCATACTACCATAACTACTCAAACAACGTCGAATCCTTAAGTGTGTCTCCCTATGGTTCGTGAATTATGCGGACATGATCGAGACACTTCTCCGAACAATAACCAATAGAGGAATCTGGAAATTCATATGGCTCCCACATATTTCTACGATTACTTTGCGATCGAATGAGCCACTTACATACGATACCAATTTCCCTTTGTCTCGCGATAGTTTACTTATCCGAGGTTATGATCGTCGGTATCTCTGCATACCTAGTTCAACCTCGTTATCGATAAGTACTCTTTTCTCGTTCCTGTGATATGTGATCCCTTGTGATCCAGTCACATGCTTGCAAGCTAATTGGATGACATTCCACCGAGAGGGCCCAGAGTATATCTATCCGTCATATGGATGGACAAATTCCACTCTTGATCCATGTGTCTCAACCAATACTTTCCGAACACTCAATGCCACCTTTATAGCCACCCAGTTACGGTGTGGTGTTTGATGTCATCAAAGCATCCATCCGGTAAAGGTGATATGCATGATCTCATGGTCGAAGGAATTAGGTTACTATGTATCAGAAAGCATATATCAATTGAACTATTTAAATGACTTGATCTTTATGCTACGCTTATCTATAGGAGTATGTCCATCATATCATTCTCCTAACGATATGATCTTGTTGTTGATAACATCTCAATGTTCATGATAGGGAAACCACAATCATTCATCAACCAACAAGCTAGTGATGTATAGAGGCTATACTAGGGACTTCAAATTAAGTTTACAAATCACACAAGTATCAATGTTTCCTTGTTAATACTATTATAGCATGAATGTAAACATTTATCATAAACACAAAGATATAATAATAACTACATTTATTATTGCCTCTAGGGCATATCTCCAACAGTCTCCCACTTGCACTAGAGTCATCTAATCTAGATTACATGGTAATATACCGAACACCCATGGCAGTTTGGTGCTGGTCATGTTTTGCCCTCGGGAGAGGTTTAGTCAACGGATCCGCCACATTAAGATATGTGTGTACTTTGGAAATCTTTATATCCCCATCTTGGATATGTTCTCGAATAGCGTGAAAACGTAGCTTGATGTGCTTCAGCTTCTTGTGTGACCTTGGTTCTTGCGCATTGGCTATGGCGCCCATGTTATCACAGTAGATAGACATTGGGTCCAGCGCACTAGGAACCACACCCAGCTCTGTAATGAACTCTTTCATCCATATCGCTTCTTGTGAAGCCTCCGAAGCAGCCATGTATTCCGATTCAGTTGAAGATATCGCCACAACGCTTTGCTTTGCACTCCTCCAGCTAACTGCTGCACCATTCAAAATAAATACGTATTCGGATTGTGATTTAGAATCATCCGGATCGGTGTTCCAACTAGCATCGGTGTAACCATTAACAACGAGCTGTTCATCACCTCCATAAGAAAGAACCATATCCTTAGTTCTTCTCAAGTACTTAAGGATGTTTTTGACCGCTGTCCAATGATCCACTCCTGGATCACTTTGATATCTGCTAGTTAAACTAACAGCATATGCAATGTCGGGTCTAGTACATAGCATGGCATATATTAGAGATCCTATGGCTGAGGCATAGGGAGTCTTACTCATCCTTTCTCTATCTTCTGCCGATGTCGGACTTTGAGTTTTACTCAAGGTCGTATTGGGCAACATGGGCAAGAACCCTTTCTTGCTATCTTCCATTCGAAACCTCTTTAGAACTTTGTCCAAATATGTACTCTGTGACAATGATATTTGGCGTTTCGATCTATCTCTATAAATCTTTATGCCTAATATGTAAGCTGCTTCGCCAAGATCCTTCATTGAAAAACTATTATTCAAATATTCCTTGACACTATTAAGAAGGTCTACATCATTCCCAATCAACAATATGTCATCCACATATAGTATTAAGAATGCTACAGAGCTCCCACTCACTTTCTTGTAAATACAAGCTTCTCCATAAGTTTGTATAAAACCAAAACTTTTGATCACCTTATCAAAACGTTGATTCCAACTTCGGGATGTTTGCTTCAATCCATAGATGGATCGTTGAATTTTGCATACCTTGTTAGCATCTTTAGGATCGACAAAACCTTTGGGTTGCATCATATACAACTCTTCATCAATGTCTCCATTGAGGAATGCTGTTTTGACATCCATCTGCCATATCTCATAATCATAATATGCAGCGATTGCTAACATAATCCTCACAGACTTTAGCTTCGCTACTGGTAAGAAAGTCTCATCGTAGTCAACTCCTTGAATTTGTCGAAACCCTTTTGCGACAAGTCGAGCTTTATAGACAGTAACATTACCATCAGCATATGTTTTCTTTTTGAAAATCCATTTGTTCTCGATAGCCTTCCGGCCATCCGGTAAGTCCACCAAAGTCCATACTTGGTTTTCGTACATGGATCCAATCTCGGATTTCATGGCTTCTTGCCATTTATTGGAATCTGGGCTCATCATCGCTTCCTCATATGTCTCGGGGTCATCGGTGTTGTCCACCAACATGACATTCATAACGGAATCATACCAATCTCGAGTGGTACGATTTCTCGTTGACCTCCGAGGCTCTGTAGCAACTTCAACCGAAGTTTCATGATCACCATCATTAGCTTCCTCTCTTATTGGTGCAGGCACCACAGGAACTTCTTCCGGTGCTGCGCTACTCGCAATTTCGAGAGAAGGTTCGACAACCTCGTCGAGTTCTACTTTCCTTCCAGCCACTTCTTTCGAGAGAAATTCCTTCTCTAGAAAGGATCCATTCTTGGCAACGAAGATTTAGCCTTCGAATCTATGATAGAAGGTATACCCAATAGTTTCCTTCGGGTATCCTATGAAGACGCATTTTTCCGCTTTGGGTTCAAGCTTGTCCGGCTGTAACTTCTTTACATAGGCTTCGCATCCCCAAACTTTAAGGAACGACAATTTAGGTTTCTTCCCAAACCATAATTCATATGGTGTCGTTTCAACGGATTTAGACGGTGCCCTATTTAAAGTGAATGCGGCTGTTTCTAATGCATAACCCCAAAATGATAGCGGTAAATCTATAAGTGACATCATAGAACGAACCATATCTAAGAGAGTTCGATTACGACATTCGGACACACCATTACGCTGTGGTGTTCCCGGCGGTGTCAATTGTGAAAGTATTCCGCATTTCTTCAAATGCTCGCCAAACTCGTAACTTAGATATTCACCTCCACGATCAGAACGTAGAAATTTAATCTTCTTGTTACGTTGATTCTCTACCTCGCTTTGAAACTCCTTAAACTTCTCGAAAGTTTCGGACTTATGTTTCATGAAATAGATATACCCATATCTACTCAAGTCATTCGTGAAGGTAAGAACATAACGATAACCACCGCGCGATGCTACACTCATTGGACCACATACATCGGTATGTATGATTTCCAATAAGTCTGTAGCTCGCTCCATCATACCAGAAAATGGAGTCTTAGTCATTTTTTCCATCAGACATGCTTCGCATCTTTCAAGTGATTCAAAATCAAGTGATTCAAGAAGTCCATCGGAATGGAGTTTCTTCATACGTTTCACTCCAATGTGACCAAGACGACAGTGCCACATATAGGTCGAATTATCGCTTGATTTCAAACGTTTAGCCTCAATGTTGTTGATATGTGTATTTCCACTATCGAGATTCAATAAGAATAGACCATCTATCAAAGGTGCATGTGCATAAAACATATTACTCATATAAATCGAACAACCATTATTCTCGGACTTAAACAAGTAACCGTCTCGCAATAAACAAGATCCCGATATAATGTTCATGCTCAACGCAGGCACCAAATAACAATTATTTAAGTATAAAACTAATCCCGATGGTAGATGAAGGGGTAGCGTGCCGACCGCGATCACATCAACCTTTGATCCATTTCCTACGCGCATCGTCACCTCGTTCTTCGCTAGCTTCCGTTTATTCTGCAGCACCTGTTTCGAGTTACAAATATGAGCAACCGAACCAGTATCAAATACCCAGGCACTACTACGAGTACTAGTGAGATACACATCAATAACATGTATATCAGATATACCTTTCTTCTTGATGTTGTCGTTCTTCAAATCCGCCAAGTACTTTGGGCAATTCCGCTTCCAGTGACCTTCTCCCTTGCAGTAAAAGCACTCAGTATCAGGCTTAGGTCCAGCCTTGGTCTTCTTCGTCGGCGTGGTAACTTTCTTACCACCCTTCTTGAAGTGTCCCTTCTGCTTAGACTTGCCTTTCTTGAATTTGGTGGTCTTATTGACCAACAACACTTGGTGCTCTTTCTTGATCTCCACTTCTGCAGATTTCAACATGGCAAAGAGTTCTGGCAACGTCTTGTTCATGTTCTGCATGTTGTAGTTCATCACAAAGTTCTTGTAACTTGGTGGTAGTGATTGGAGGACACAGTAAATCCCCAAAGCATTAGGAATCACTATACCCAAGCTTTGAAGTTTGTTTGCGTGCCCAGACATCTTAAGCACATGCTCACTGACGGAGCTGCCCTCTTCCATCTTGCAGTTAAAGAACTTTTCAGAAGCCTCATAGCTTTCAATTGCCGCATGAGTCTCAAAAATCAATTTGAGATCCTCGACAATATCATATGGGTCTGAATCTTCAAACCTTTTCTGAAGCCCCGATTCCAAACCATACAAGATAGCACGATGAACTATGGAGTACTGATTCTTCCGAGCGAGGTAAACATTCTTTACTTCATCGGAAGCATCAGCTGCAGGTGGGTCACCCAGCGGTGCATCCAGCACATAGGTCAAATTACCAGCTGTGAGGACAATCCTCAAATTGCGGAACCAATCCGCGAAGTTGCTTCCATTGTTTTTCAACTTTTCTTTCTCTAGGAACGCATTAAAATTGATGGTAGGGGCTGCCATTGATCTACAACATATTTGCAATAGTTTAGACTAAGTTTATGACAAATTGAGTTCAAATTAATTAATAAAGTTAATCTAGGTGAACTCCCACTCAAAACAACATCCCTCACATTGTTTTAGTGATCACACGAACCAAATCCACTACATCAACACTGATCATCACGAGAGTTGATATAGTTTCAATGGCGAACAAATCGTCATGTTCATCATATCTACTATATGATTCATGCTTTACCTTTCGGTGATCCGTGTTCCGAGACCATGTCTGTACATTCTAGGCTCGTCAAGATCAAACCTTAGTTTCTGCATGAGCAAATCTGGCTTGCTCACGTTGTATACACTTGCGGAATCTAACACACCCGATCATCACGTGGTGCTTCGAAACAACAAGCTTTAGCAACGGTGCTAACTAAGGGTGAACACTTTATGACTTGAAATTCATGTGCGTGAGGGATCATCTTATAATGCTACCGTCATCTACTAAGCAATAAAGATGCATAAAGGATTAACATCACATGCAATTCATAATATGTGATATGATATGGCCTTTCTTCTTTTGCTTCCGATCTCCATCTTCTAGCACGAACATGATCTCCATCATCACCGGCATTGCATCAAGGTCAATGACGCCTCTCCATGGTTGTCGTCCACCGGCTTCAACTATTACAACTACTTTGAATAGACACGCGGGTCTTAACATAAATTAAAGACAACCATATGGCTCCTGCCGGTTGCCAACTTACAATAAGGAACATTGCATACATCAAATATAATCACAATCATGGCCATATCACATCACTGCACACCCCTGCAAAACAAAGTTAGACGCCTCTACTTTCTTTGCATATTTTACGTGGTTTGGGGCTTTCAATAAGTGTCATTCTAACTTACGAACAAGAACCACAACATTGATACTAGTATTGTTAATCACCCGTTGTAAATTGGATCTTAACTATGCTAGGAGAAACAGGCACCCGCAAAGCCACTTATGCAATACAAGTTGCATGTCAAGCGTGGAGCAAGTCTCATGAACGATGTCATGTAAGGTTAGCCCCGGCCGCTTCATCCCAACATACCGCAAGATGCAAAGTACACAAGAAGCAATCGACAATAATAGCATCAACGCCCACAATGACCATTGTGTTCTACTCGTGCAACAAATCTACATATAGACACGGCTCTGATACCACTGTAGGGTTTCGTAGCATGGAAAACAAAAAATTTCTATCGCATACAAACAAACAAGCCAAGATCTATCTACTAGATTGTAGCAACGAGTCGATGGAATAACTTACCCTCGAAGATTCCAAAGTGTTTAACGAGAGCGGATTCTCGTGGGTGATGTAGTCGTACTCTTCCCGATCTCAAGATCGCGTAGACGATCCTTCCGGCGCTGCGTTCCGGCAGCGCTCCCGCAGTCGGTCACACGTTCGGTACTCGACGAAGACCTTCCTCTCCCTTGTTCCAGCAGGCAGCGGAGGTTGTAGAACTCTCCTCGCGATTCCGGCAGCACAACGGCGTGGTACCGGAAGTAGAGGGGAGATCCCGCAGGGCTTCTCCTTAAGCCGGAGCGAGTATGGTGGAGTATGAGAGAGCTCCTCGGCGATCTAGGGTTTAGACACACCAAGGAGGAGGGACTAGAGCCGGCGGCTAGGGTTCCGGGGACTCCCAAGTCGGCGGCTAGGGCAAAACCCTAGGTGGAGGCGGCGGCTATGGAGGGCTGCAGCTTCTAGGGTTTGAGGTGAGGGACTTGTGTGTGTAGAGGAGGGAGCCCTGCCCCTCCTTATATAGGTGGAGGGGCCGGCGCGCCAAGGGGAGGGAGGGGAGTCCCTCCCCAACTCGGCTTGGAGGTGGGCCGCCGATTGGAGGAGGGATTCCCTCCCCAACTCGGTTTCCCTCCTTCCTCCTCTTTTCCACTTTCCAAAACTTGCCGTTTGACTTTCAAACTAGCCGTTTGACTTTTCAATTTAGGATTTGATTAAACCCTTTATTTTGGACAGCGAATACACTTAGTACATGATGCAATCATTCCAACTTGCAATGACACACTCATGTACCCCTTCCCCTCCGGAGTGCCGGACATTCCGGAACCTTCTAGAACATTCCCGATGAAAACATCGGAATCATTCCCGAACTCCGAAATGGAACTTTCCTTATATGAATCTTATTCTCCGGACCATTCCGGATCACCTCGTGATATCCCGGATCCCATCCGAGACTCCGAACAACATTCGGTCTCTTTCTCATACTACCATAACTACTCAAACAACGTCGAATCCTTAAGTGTGTCTCCCTACGGTTCGTGAATTAAGCGGACATGATCGAGACACTTCTCCGAACAATAACCAATAGAGGAATCTGGAAATTCATATGGCTCCCACATATTTCTACGATTACTTTGCGATCGAATGAACCACTTACATACGATACCAATTTCCCTTTGTCTCACGATAGTTTACTTATCCGAGGTTATGATCGTCGGTATCTCTGCATACCTAGTTCAACCTCGTTACCGATAAGTACTCTTTTCTCGTTCCCGTGATATGTGATCCCTTGTGATCCAGTCACATGCTTGCAAGCTAATTGGATGACATTCCACTGAGAGGGCCCAGAGTATATCTATCCGTCATATGGATGGACAAATTCCACTCTTGATCCATGTGTCTCAACCAATACTTTCCGAACACTCAATGCCACCTTTATAGCCACCCAGTTATGGTGTGGTGTTTGATGTCATCAAAGCATCCATCCGGTAAAGGTGATATGCATGATCTCATGGTCGAAGGAATTAGGTTACTATGTATCAGAAAGCATATAGCAATTGAACTATTTAAATGACTTGATCTTTATGCTACGCTTATCTATAGGAGTATGTCCATCATATCATTCTCCTAACGATATGATCTTGTTGTTGATAACATCTCAATGTTCATGATAGGGAAACCACAATCATTCATCAACCAACAAGCTAGTGATGTATAGAGGCTATACTAGGGACTTCAAATTAAGTTTACAAATCACACAAGTATCAATGTTTCCTTGTTAATACTATTATAGCGTGAATGTAAAAATTTATCATAAACACAAAGATATAATAATAACTACATTTATTATTGCCTCTAGGGCATATCTCCAACAAGTCTGGCCTCCCAACCATGACCATTTGTCATCTTGGGAACTGCACAGGTGGACAATCAGCACGAGGTAGCCTCAGCTCAAACCTTGGTCGCAAGGGAACCCATACTAAGGTATATAAACTTCCAGTCAAGCCCTACCCAAAATTCAGGTATTGTGGTTGTACGGTAACATTGGAATGGTATCGCATCCGAACCCAACCATCAGTTTTAAAAAAGGGCTAAGGCTCATGCCTCAACATTTTCATCATCAAATCATCTGGTGTTCATAACACATGTCAAAACATTTCATTAGAATGACTCAGCATTCTAAGGTTTTCATAATCATTTTCACCAAGTATTCCCATCTAAAGTGATCAAGTTTTATGCTTAGCACTAGCCACTAAATTTGGGGGTAATCACTAATGAGGGGTGCTAATCAAGTGTGACTTATCCAAATCTAATCGCATGCCTCAGTATGACATCTAGTTCTAACTAACTTAGGCCAAGTCTTATGCTCTTTATGCTTCCTATAATATCTTTCCAAAACTCACTAAATACTAACTAGAAGTAATAAGGAACTTTGATAAAGGAAATAAAATAATAAAGCTTGCAAGAAAAACTAAGATTTGGTATAATCAAGTTTGCATAACTAAAGCATGCCTAATGCATTGCCTAGGTTATCTATCTTGCAAAGTTGCAAGTGTTAGCTTGCAAGTGGTAACTTGCCTTGAGTAGTGTAGTGGTTGAAGTTCTCCTCTACTTCTTCTTCGTAGGAGTCTCCTTCCTCTTCGTATCCTTGGTCGGTACTAGAGTCTATGAATAAATACAAGGTACACAATCACCAAACAATACTTAACTACTTCTATTTAGCACACAAAGGTTCACACTAGATGATCTAGCATCATCACAATCATCACAAGGATTAAAGCATTAGTCTTATTTATTTTATTTTAGAAAAGTAATTTCTACTCATTGAAAACTACTTAAGGTTTAACATTCTCCAATTAAAATATGGGATCATGTTGACACATGTCATCTCCAAATATTTAAAGTGGTGTCACAATTTAATAAGGTTTGACATTATTATTTGAATTAATTAAAGTGACTAGAAATTCCTATGGAGCATTATTTTAATACTTTTCCATTATTACTGGAAGTAAACCTAGATCTTTTTACATATTCAGAAATATCTTGTCAAATGTGATTTTTGAGAGTTGGAATCAACTCAAAAGCATTTAAGGTTGATTTTTGAAAAATGTTTGAATGTAGAAAAGTCTCTGCCTTGTTATTTTTACTATAGGTGATCTATAATTCCAAATGGTTTGAATCCAACGGGCTTGGATTAACAATTTCAATACCTTTCTAACAAAATTGGTTTCATGCAATTTGGTTTAGTGAATCTCTCTTAATTGATTTTTGAATCTACTAACAGAACTAAGTTTGAACTAAAATGGAAAAATCTAATTTGAATCTTAACTGGCTGAGCGGGGAAATAAATGGGCCGGCCCACTATGCACAGTGCGCGTGGGGGCTGACTTAAAGGGATGGCCCCACTCGTCAGTGAGACAAGGGGTGTCGAAGGGGTATGGGAGGATTCAGACCGTAGGATTAGATCCCAGATCAACGACTCATGACTATCTTCCTCATCGGAATAGGACACGACGGGGAGAAACCCTAATGATGTTAGTAAGGGTCGGGGGAGGCTTACCGGCGCTCCGGCGAGGGCCGGTGATGGGAGGAAAAGAACAAGGCGGCTCCGGCGGTTATCCTAGTACCGGCGGCTTCTCCCGCGGTGGCCTAAATCAACAGCGCCCTTCTCCTCCTACCGCGACGGTCTTCGGTGGAATTAGGGAGCTACGTGCAACGGATTGCTCTGGGTTTGCTCGGAGGCGTTGTTGAGGAGGTGTGGAGTGCGGTGGGGTGAAGAGTTGGTGCGGGGGAGCTCCCTTTTTATAGCGGGGCGATGGGTGCATCACGACATGGTCGGAGATCGACGGAGGCGACGGCACAACGAGCTAGCGGCATGGTTCGGAGGCTAGGATGGTGGGAGGTCGTCTGGCGGTCATCACGGACATCGTGGCTCGGTAAATGGAGGTCTACAGTGGTTGGAACGGGGCAATGCTCTGCGCGGCACCGACGGTGAATTTCACGGCGTCCGACGGCTACAGGGCATGGTCGAGGGCACGGGCGTGTCTTTTGGTCTCCTAGGACGGTGGTGATCGCGTAGGCGGGCAGCGAGAGCTCGAGGTGGCCGGGTCGAGCAGGAACGAGTCGTGAACTGTGGTGCACGTCGGCATGGTCGACAACGACTCGGGCACGGCGTTCCCGGCGTCTCCTCTCTCTGCCCTTAAGCTAGGGCTGGTCTGAAGGGGCGGTGAGGCACGGGCAACGTGCTAGACATGGTAAGCGAGGCCGGCACGGCTTGCATCGTGCTGTCGCCGGTGGGGGTGGCAAATGTGCTCGGCCCTGCATGCCATTGATGAACTGGTCGTGTGTACAGTGGTCTAGGGCTGCATAGACAAGGTGGGTGATATACTAGGATTGTTGTGGAGGCTATAGAGGGAACAAGTTTGGCAAGAACACTGCTCAACATAGTGTTTGTTGCTTTATTTGATTTGTGCTCGGAAGGTGTTTGATGAAATGGCCGAAAGAAATTTAGTTTGAAATTTTTGAATGAATTTTGGTGGGTTTACTGGTCACATACTTGGTAGTATCTGGTTGCTTGGGTTTGTCAAGCTGAACTGGTTTGAGTGGTTTTTGAGAAATAGTGATCTTAATACCTACACTTGATTCAATTTTCAATTGTCATTTGAATAGATTTGAATTCTGTTTCTGTTGGTTTGCAAGGTGGGCTTGGGTTCACTTTCACTTGGTCTAGCAAGGGGTGAAAAGAATTGGATTTGTTTCTGTTAGAAATCTTGGACTAGAAACACTCAAAGTGGTCTAGTGGTTAACTTTGGTCAAAATGACCATTAGCTCATATTGTTTATATTTGAATTTCTATTGATTTGATTCTGCTTGGAAATGATTTGGATGTTGTTGTTTTCATCTTTAAACTAATCCTTAGCATTCATAGCAATCAAATAAGTCATGGCAAGCATTCATGCATTCATCACCCACATGCATTCATATTGATTTTAATTACAAAAGTTTTTGTTAACCTTAAATTTGGGTGATTGGAACTTGATAATCTTGATTAATATTTTTGGGATGTTACAACAATACTCTATACTTGGAGTCCCAACGAAAAGTGGCAGCCTTTGTGGCATCAATCAGTTGCTTTTGCGGACGTCTTTGCGTATGCGGCTGGAGATGGGCACTGCTTTTTGGTGGTAAACCGCACCAATTGACCCGCGCGATCACTTCTGACCAGTTCCCTTGGTTTCCCTGTTTGGTGTGTCTCGGTCGGTAACGTCAATTCCTTTTCCTTTTTTGCCCAGTCTGTCCAGTTTAGGTCTTTCACAATGGTCGTTTTTTGGCACAATATCATAGACAAAAATATGACGTGGCACCATATTTAGTGACGAGAGAGTGTTATTGTATCTTAGCTAAGATACACCTCTTGCATGTAATCATAGGCAAAAGGCTTGCATGTAATCATAGGCAAAAGGCTTGATAACCCAATCAAATGCATACATGAGAGAAAAAACATTAAATTAAGATATGACCTCTAAGATACAATGCATTGGAGGGGGTGTCTCTTAGCTATTTATATCTCCTATGAAAATGTGCTAAAATACACTCCATTGTGAAAGGCCTTATTCCCTTTCCGTGACGGCTTATTTCCGACCAGCGCTATGATTTCAGTCCATGGTTCCAGCCTTCCAATTTCATCCCATAATTCCCTTTTGGGGACAAGGTATTTTAGGGTTAAACGAAAAGGGTGGAAAATATTATAGGAGTAGTAAAATCTACTTTCAACAAGAATGAACTGCTAATTTCGGCAGCGATTGGCTGCTACTTTCAACTGCAAAAGTAAAAAAATAAAATTTTAAAGTTCCTAGGTGTTCGTCTATTCCCAATGAACCTAGCCTCGTGCATCAGTACTACCTAAAAGTTTTAGTTTTCCACTAGAATATCATAAACCTAAACCTCACTAGTTATGTAGCTAGAAAACAATGAATTTCAACATCTAGTTGGAACATTTTCAGGTTAAACAACTAGCTATGAGCAGAAGACTAACACAAGCAAACCTTCTATTTCAAGAACTATAAACCAGAAGAAGCTAGCTCTCAACATAATAGAAGAAAAGGGAGAAAAATAAGCTGAAAACACCATCAACAAGCATTCTGAGTGCATTCACTCAAACAAACAGATCCTCTTGAGAGTCGAGACAAAGTAGCAGTGCAGATCTCATGCAACCAACACCTCCTAAACTTCCGCGACTGCTGGCACTGTTGCTCTTCGGCATCCATGACGGTGCTGCTGTTGGCGCTCATGAATGAGAGGAAAGGTGCCATTTTGGATGCCTATGGTTAGCCTGATAATTTTGTAGAGGTTGGCAAGGCATTCTAGTGGCATTGGACACCTGGTCAAATTGAAACTGATAACATAAGTTAGAAGAAAAAGCAGATGATATATACGAGTTGGCACTTGTTGAGTTGAAGCATAAGAGTAAGATTCTTTTTGGTGATGGAATGCAAACTCTATAATTAAGTCTGACATGAAATTGAGCAATCACATGATAAAGTAACATCATGATATGTCATAAGCATAATAATTTGGCACCCTGCCTCATTGGACTTGACTCTCCTGTTCTACAGGTTATCTCATGATTGCACCTAAGTAACTCTGGAAGTTTGGCTATATAGGCTTGAATGATCAGGTCAAGAGGTGAAAAGGTGTACTCAATTATGAAATAAGTTGTGGCCAATATTTTTTAGGAAATTCCTTAGGAATGCAGATATGTTTTGAACTTTGGATGCACTACCAGAATGGTGACCTTAATCTAATCTAAACGTGACAAGATAAAAAAAGAATAGATCAAATATGTATTGTAGCAATGAACACAAGGGGTAGTGCTGCAAAATCTTTTAAACAACAGAAATGTTGGCTTCCATCATAAACTCTTCAATCATTTGATTTGTCTTGTAAAGTTTATAGATTTTTGTTGAACCTAAGTGTAAGCACTTCATCTATATAGAAAAGGCATAGAAAAGATACCGCGGTTAGGATTACAAATCTACATACCTTTGTCAAGAGGGTCGTGAGTTTCGCTATCAATTCTGAATTTGACTTCTACTGAAGCAAGAGTCAGAGCCCCTCTTTTGCAGCACTGAAGTCTCATTATCTAGTTAAGCATTGAAAATGTAAGCCTATTAATAATATTTGGTAGTATACCTCAATTGACAAGATTATTTATTGAAGTACAAGATAGGATAAAAACGAACTAAAAAAGCCATATAAAAATACCTAGAAGAATATATAGCAAGCCATCAACCATGTCATGATAAACTATCAAGGAATTTATGAAGAAGTTATCAAAACACCGGTAAAAGACTACCAACATGTTAATTAGTAAGTTATCAACCGTGACACGGCGAAAAAGGTTATCACCACTACTATTAAACAACCAAACAATATCTTTCCTACATACCCCTCATTTATATACTACTTACAATCAGAACCGCACAATACGTCCAATCAACCTAAATCTAACAACCATAATTGCTTTATACAGGGCTGGTGTGCACTTAGCAATTTCCTATGCCTGACCAAACTCCACCGCAGAGGAAACAATAAATACATGTACATACCACAAGTCTGACCAAGCCAGGACCGTGTCTTTTAATTCACGCATGTATGACCAAGTGGGTTATCTAAAAGAGGAAACTGAAAGTAAATACACCCTACAATCACGCCAAATCCAATTACACCAAATCGTCTTAATTCACCAATGCCTGAGACAATACACCACACATTCCCAGATGCCATCGCCTCCCTGCACCACCACGCCATCGCCTCCCAGACGCCATTGCCTCCCTGCACCACCACGCCATCGCCTCCCAGACGCCATCGCCTCCCTACACCACCACGCCATCGCCTCCCTGCACCACGCTATCGCCTCCCTGCACCACGCCATCGCCTCCCTGCACGGGAAATTCGATATTCTACGCTTCACCGTTCACTGGGTGGCCGATTCTCCTTCACATGCTTTGACCCATACAAGTGGAATCATGTCACCTCCCTGCAGGGCATCGATTCAAGACACAGTTTTAATCAATTTACTATACTGCTCCCATGATACATCAAAAATACATGTATATGGGAATGAATTGATAATATTAGGTGTGGGCACAGCAGCAAACAATATCTCGGTAAATAGATTTTACTCTTTCACTTGTTTCATTGCCTCTTTCTCTATTGGCAGCATGTTCACATAGACCTTGGCTAATATTTAAGCAAAATAGATAAACTAAAATATCTTTTTTCAGTTCTTGCTAATATTCTATTGGCAGCATGATCCTAGCAATTTTTGACATAATGACTGGATATGTGTATATATACATTGGCTAATATTTGATAAAACGGAATCGATAAACCCAAATGGTCAGAATCAGTTCTTGCTAATATTCTATTGGCAGCATTCTATATGTATATAGACATTAGATAATAATAGACAATAGATAATAAGAAAAAGGTAATCCAATATATCATGTAATGAAAATATAGTATTGGTGATACATCGTGGAGTATAATGACTGGATATGGGTATATATACATTGGCTAATATTTGATAAAACGGAATCGATAAACCCAAATAGTCAGAATCAGTTCTTGCTAATATTCTATTGGCAGCATTCTATGTGTATATAGACAATAGATAATAATAGACAGTAGATAATAAGAAAAAGGTAATCCAATATATCATGTAATGACAATATAGTATTGGTGATACATTGTGGAGTATAAAAATATAGCTCTGCCTCAGCCCTGCACCATAATACTATCAATGATAATAAGTCTAATATGGTGTGCATATTATATTCCACAACTCAATTGATTTTTGTACTACTAATAATGATATGGAGATTCATAGGAGGCCATACGACGGCGACGGTATGTCATCTCCTAATCCCGATGATTTCCGCACCCCGTTTCAGGATATAAGCAACACCCACTCTTTAGGTAAGCATGAGCTATCTGACTTTTTAAAAACATGGTACTATTTTGATGACGTGCTAACTTGCGGTATGTAATAGACCCTAAAGAGTTGAAGAGGCAAAGGAACAGAGAATATTATGCCCGGAATAAAGATGATATTCTGAAAAGACATCGCCAAGCCCGTGAAAATAAACAGGCTTCCGCTAGACTGCTTAATGATGCACAAGATGTACCACATACACCCCTGATCACACCTATATGTAAGAATGAACTTCACCTTCGTGTTTTTAAGATTAAGATTGTCTGGGCGCTAATGGCTTAATTTAATGATCTACTCCGTGATTTACATGCTTCAAGCTCATGATGCTACCCCCGGCTGCCGCTTCCAATGGGAAGCATACCATAATTCGAGACATCACTAACACCCACAACTCAGGTAATATGGGATGAATATATGATCTCACATGATTGATGTGGATATATTCTAAGTGAATTGTATTATGTATGCAGGTCCTAAGGAACTGAAGAGGCAATCAGAGAGGGAACAGTATTCACAAAATAGGGACGAAATATTAAAGAAACAACGTCAAGCTTACAGTCAGAAAAAAATGACAGCTGCTTCCACTGAAATTAACGGACAGGGAAATGAAACACAAACACCGGTGTCCATAACCATTGGTAATGATGTCCAACTAATGCATATATGCCCCTACTTATATTTATATAATAATATCGTGTTCATCTGCGCAGACCCTAACCCTAAAGAAATAAGGAAACAAAGAGATAGGGGACGATATGCACAAAATAGGGATGAAATATTAAAACGACAACGCCAATACCGTGAACTCAAAAAAGCTTCTAATGCCCTCCTCGGTAACGATGACTATGCGACTCCCACACCAGCTACAGGAATATCCGTTGTCACCCAACTACCAACTATAACATGTCTAGGTAATGTCTATGAAATTCCAAACATTAACAAATTTATAAGGAGGTGAAGTTTGGATCTTACTGTGATTACTGTGAATGAAACCATATTGCAGAGCCCAACCCACATCTGTCAAGGGTTATGGAATCCCAACTCAGTAATATCCTCAACCTACCTACACAAAGTTGCATACTTGAAAAGTATGGTTAGTATATTCTGATTTTTTATTACTGACTGGGTATTAGCCAAGTTTTTGCTTGACTGTAATTCTTATTCATTCATTCATATGTGGTCATGGTTGTGGAAGTAATCAACCAAATGAAACTACATGTGCCGATGAAGAATCTGATTGGCTACATAGAAATGATAGGTTCCAGATGCAGTATATAGGAGGGAGGATGAGACCGGTAAACTTACCCATACCTACGTCACATGGAGACGCACCCATGGATTCATATAATGGTATATTTATTGACTACCACTAGGTTAGCTTCCATTCAATCGCAACTACTTACTCATTATATCGCGGAATTAAAATATCAGGAAACGACCATGGCAAAGATGAAGATGCTTACGGAATACTTGAGCCTCATGGGAACACATCAAACATTGATGGTATGCATCATTTCATTTGATTCCTAACCATAATTTTCAAGTGCATGAATTTGTTTTACTATCTTATTTATTATTTATACATAAATAGATTGCTTAGGAGACGAGAACCTTTGAGAGACTGCATATGTTGAGCCTGATGAGGAAGCTAGGCTTTTTGCCGAACAGGGTAAGAATATTATATCGATAATATATATAAGATATGATATAATACTATCACTTATGCAAAAAATGTTGATTATGTTCCAGATGTTGATTTTCAATCCTACCGAGTTCAGCGACAACAAGCTAATGCAGTTCCCAATGATGATACCTATGATAATGTTTACAAAAACATACCTAATAGGCATCATGTCCTAAGAAAAGTTCCGGACTGCCGACACTGTGGTGCATTGTGTTTTCCATTCGAGGGACCTGCATTTTGTTGTAGGAAAGGAAAAGTCAGTTTAGTTACTCTTGTTGTTCCAGAAGAGCTGAAACGGTTGTTTATAAGTCAAAAGGATGATGATGCTAAATACTTCAGAGATAATATACGATATTTTAACTCCCATTTCTCATTCACAAGTCTAGGAGTCACCCTTGATCGCCGAGTAAGCACAGCTGCAAAAACTGGCGTATATACATTTCGGGCTTGTGGTGGTTTGTACCATTCTCTTGACAATCTGGTGTCAGCTGGTAATGGCCCTCGGCATCTACAACTTTATATTTATGATACAGATGAAAACTTGATTCATAGGGCACAGAGGTCTCCGGATCTTAATATAGATGTCATACGGAAGATCCTGGGCATACTACAACATAACCCTTATGCGCAAGTTTTCAAGATCCTTGGGTCTGTTCCAAATCTAGATGAATATAGGATCTCACTGAATACTGATATCAACCTAGATCAACGAAGGTACAATGTCCCAATGACTTCTCAGGTGGCAGAATATGGGTTGAAGGGAGCGATCCACAAAATTGCTTTGATAGGAGTGTTATCATACATGCAAAAGGAGACCGGCCCTTGTATATTAGAGCATACTACGGATGCTATGACCCATTATCATATCCACTATTCTTTCCTCGTGGGGAAACTGGTTGGAACCGTTGGATTCCATATGTCGACCCCCCTACCGACACGACCCAAGGCTCAGCGGATAAATTCGCACGACAACAGACCCAGTTCTCTGATTTACTTACTGGTATAATATAATGTTTACTATTAGTTTTATCTTTTAGTATTTATGAATGAAATCTTATGTTTTCACCTATCTTTCAGATGAAATCTCCATCATAGACCAAGTTGCTGAATTTTTGCCACGTGGCGACCATGCCACCGAATTTCCAGCAGGTATTGATCAACCGTTGGTTATTTTAATGTTTTGCGATATATCATCCTTATATTAATGTTTTTTAACAACCTCTCAGATAATAACATAATGCAAGAACCAGACAGTAATTATGCAGTACATGAAGACCAAGCCACTGATTTACCCGAAGGTACTTCTCATCATTGCTATTTTATATTTGTTGTAAATGAAGCCATTCTACAACTATTTATGTTGTCAAATTATTTATAGATGACAACGAGGATAACCCAGATGACGATTTTGGTGATGATGAGGTGAATGCAACACAATCCAGAAAATTTGTTAGCGCGAGAGAGTACTACTGTTTCAAGATGCAGGTGAGGAAGAAGCTTTTTAACATCATCTTGTTCGGAGGGCGCCTTTTCCAACAGTGGGTTGTTGACATGTACATCAAGTTTGAGACTATGAGGCTTGACTGGTACTCAAAGCCGGAAAATCAGAAGGTTATACGCGCTGACCTCTACCAGGTAACATGCTTGCTTCTATTCTGTAATACATTATTATAGATGTGTGTTGCATGCTTTTCTATAATATTGTGTACTTTTATTTATTAATAGGGTCTTGTTGACACTGTCATTGCTGGAGAGTCACGTGGTGATCGGATTGGCAAAAGAATTGTGCTTCCACGTACATTTCCTGGTGGTGACCGTGACATGCAACGGAGGTTCTTGGATGCGATGGCAATAGTTCAACGTTGGGGAAAACCCGACTATTTCATCACGATGACTTGCAATCCATATTGGGAAGAGATAACTGAGAAATTGTTGCCTAGACAACTGCCACAAGACCGTCATGACCTGGTGACAAGAGTATTCAAAGCAAAACAGCGAGATATGATGGAGTTACTCACTAAGGGTAAGCATTTCGGAGAAGTGGAAGCTTATGTACATGTCACAGAGTTCCAAAACCGAGGTCTCCCGCATGAACATATACTTCTAATCATAAAAGCAAAAAGCAAGTTAGCGACCCCAGATGACTATGATCAGGTGATATCTGCAGAGATACCTGACAAAGATAAATACCCTATCCTGCATGAACTGGTCGTCAAACACATGCTGCACGGACCATGTGGTGAGCTGAGGAGAAGTTGCCCATGCATGATTAACGGACAATGCCGATTTCGTTACCCACGAGAATTTTGCAATGCCACATAGCAAGGGAAAGACTCATATCCCATCTATAGGAGGAGGGATGATGGACGTGCAGTAAAGATCAGAGGAGCAGATTTGGACAATAGATGGGTCGTCCCTTACAACCCCTTTTTGCTTATGAGATACAACTGCCATATTAATGTCGAAGCATGCTCAAGCATCAAGGCCGTCAAGTACTTGTTCAAGTACATCTACAAGGGCCATGATCGGACATCCTTTGCATTCGAGCGGGATATTATCAATGATGGTGGAATCATCAATGAAATACGAAATATAGGGATGCACGCTACGTAACTCCTCCAGATGCTAAGTACAGGCTTTACGGTTTTAAAATGTTTGGTGTCAGCCCATCTATGCTGCAACTCCAGCTTCATTTGCCTAACATGCATACAGTCGCGTTTAAAGCCAATGAAAATCTAGAAGATGTTGTCGCTCGGCCATCTTCTTCCAAGTCCATGCTTACCGAGTACTTTGATATGAACCGGAAGTTTCCGGAGGCACGAAAATGGTTGTACAGAGAGTTTCCTGAACATTATAGATGGATTGCTGGAAAAAAAGTGGCAGAATAGAAGAAGTAAGAGATCACAAATTGGAAGACTTGTGTATGCACACCCTGCTGAAGGAGAAAGGTACTATTTGCGAGTGCTCCTAAGTCATGTCCGAGGTGCCACTTCGTTTGATGATTTGAAAATGGTAAATGGCATGCCATGCAGTTCCTTCAGAGAGGCATGTGAGCATTTAGGACTCATTGAGCACGACAGGAGCCTTGATGATTGCATGATGGAGGCGGCCACATTTCAGATGCCTTGTGCCCTAAGACGGTTGTTTGCCACGATACTGGTATTCTGCGAGGTAACAGAAATCAGACAAATGTGGGACAAACATCTAGCATCAATGTCTGAGGATTACCGTCTTAATCAGCCAAATGAGGCAACACTTGAGCAGATGGTCCTTAGAGATATCAGGGATATGTTGCAATCCACGGGAAAGGATATTACAAGCTATGGACTTCTGGATCTGGTTGAGACCGATGGATCTTATGATGCTGAGTATAGAGAAGTAGTGGAGGAAAGGCAAGTCACCGCAGACAAAGAACATCTAGATTTAATCAGCACTTTGAACAATGAGCAGCTGGATGGTTTCAATGATATAATGGATCATGTGACGAACCAAAAAAGCAAGGTATTCTTTGTTGATGGTCCAGGAGGCACTGGGAAGACGTACTTGTACAAGGAATTGCTTGCAAAGGTGCGGGACATAGGCCTAATAGCGATAGCAACTGCTACATCAGGGATAGCAGCGTCGATAATGCCTGGAGGCCGGACTGCGCACTCCAGGTTCAAAATTCCAATCAATCTCACCGACAACAGCATGTGTAGTTTCACAAAGCAAAGTGGTACTGCGGAGTTGCTTAAACATGCGTCATTGATAATTTGGTACGAAGTAGCCATGACAAAAAGGCAGGCAGTTGAGACGCTTGATAGATCACTCCAGGATATAATGGAATGTCCTTTGCCATTTGGGGGAAAGGTTGTCGTCTTTGGTGGGGATTTTAGGCAGGTCCTTCCCGTTGTGACACGTGGGACAAGAGCACAAATCATAGATGCTACACTTTTAAAATCCTATTTGTGGGATAAGACACACAAGATACGCCTCAAACGCAATATGCGGGCACAAGCTGATCCTTGGTTCTCCGAATACCTCCTAAGGATAGGCAATGGAACAGAAGAGACAATTGGCGATGACTATGTGCGTCTCCATAACGACATTGTGATCGGCTACACCGAGGATGAAAATGCTATTAACATGCTCATCGATAATGTCTTCCCATTGCTGCATGCCAATGCTAGGTCAAGAGTATACATGAGCACACGGGCAATTCTTTCAACCAAGAATGATCATGCCGATAACCTGAATGACAAAATGATCGCCAGGTTTCCAGGCCAAGAAAGATTATACCATAGTTTTGACTCAATCGAGGATGACTTGCAGAATAATTACACTATTGACTTTCTGAACTCGATCACACCAAATGGCTTGCCCCGCATGTCTTGAGATTGAAGGTGAATTGCCCAGTTATTCTGCTCCGGAACCTCGACCCTCATAATGGCCTATGCAATGGAACACGGCTTATGATCAGAGCCATCCAGGATAATGCAATTGACGCGGAGATAGTTGGTGGTCAGTATGCTGGAAAGAGAGTGTTCATACCTAGGATCCCTATGTCTCCGTCGGATGACATCTCACTTCCCTTCAAACTCAATAGAAAACAGTTCCCCATCCGTCTGAGTTTTGCGATGACCATTAACAAGGCACAGGGTCAGACCAAACCAAACGTCGGTATTTACCTTCCAGAGCCTGTATTTTCACATGCCCAGCTATATGTTGCACTGTCAAGGGGTGTGTCAAGAAAGACGACACGGATTTTGGCCAAGCCTAACAAGGAGGTAGATAAATCCGGTAAAAGCACCAAAAACATTGTTTATAGAGATGTTTTAGAGGGATGAGGCAGGTGCGTGCTTTTGTGTTTTCTTGACATCTTTGTTTCTGTATCTATATAACTATACTTTTAGACCTAACATAATTGTTTTTTATTTGCAGGATTTGCTCAAGATCATGATATATAATAAGCATGAAAGAAGAAAGATGTCGATGCGATGGCAATAGGTCTGTATGATGGAAATAGGTCTATACCAAAGGCTCTATGACTGTAGCACTGGAACTCATATTTGGAGGAGATGCTTTCTGGATGATCAACATTATATATGTAAATTTGTAAGACAGATCTCTGGTGTATGCGTGTGTAAGATAAGATGTTAAAAGTTCTCTGTCTCTGGGTTTACTTCTACTTTTTGTTACTCTCATCCTATCTATTACAGTTTCAGGTCAATGTCATTGTCCATTGCAGATATTACCTGTCCATGTGCTCATGTATCTTATTTTGTTCAGACATGCTTCAGTTTCAATACGAAGATTGCTTTAGTTTATTAAAAAAATTCCTAATGTTAAGTTAGTTAGAGTGTGAGACTGTTAGTCAACAAGTCGTCTCTTCTTTTGACTATATTTCATATGTATCAACAATACGTAGCACTTACAAGAGATAGGCTCTTACTTGCGTGATACCATAAATTACAGGGTAGCATACACTATGAATTGGCTAAAGACTGGTCAACAACTAGCCAAGCTTTCACCACTCTACAACATAATTGTCACCTAATTATATTGCCTAATGTATTAATTCATGTGAGAATTAAACAGAGAAGATTGATACACTTAAATAGTCAAGCCCAACTATACAGCCAAGCCAAACCAACTCAACAGTATACTTTAAAAAAAAAAGCTACCGCTAAGAAAAGGGTACAACAACTTCTGTATACGTGGGCTATATAACCAAAATAAAAATAAAGTGTAAGACCAGAGATAAAACAACAGGATTAGCTTTAACATCTGTGTACGTGGGCTATATAACCAAAATAAAAATAAAGTGTGGGGCTAGAGATAAATCATGCACGTGGGCTATATAACCAAAATAAAAATAATGTGTGGGGCCAGAGATAAATCAACGGGATTGGTTTTTTTTAGGTTCATCAATGGGATTATATAGTAGCTCAATAAAGGATGATGGAGGCGTGATCCTAGCGATAGTTGTTTCCTTCCTGATGCTTTGGGGCCTGCTATAAATCAGCGGGATATTTATTAGGTCAATAAAAATATGATTGTTTCCTTCCTGATTCTTTGGGGCCTGCTATAAATCAGCGGGATATTTATTAGGTCAATAAAAATATGATTGTTTCCTTCCTATGCTTTGGGGCCTGCTATAAATCAATGGGATATTTATTAGGTCAATAAAAATATGATGGACGCACGATTGTAGGGATTTTTATTTCCCATCCTCTCATTTTGGAATTACTATAAGAATCACGGACGTACATCCCTACGACTGTGATCTAGCCCTAGGGTTTTTGTGCCCTGATAAAATCCCTCCCATCTCTCCTCCCAGCGATCTCGCTGCCGCATTCCCTACCCTCCTCCACCTTGCCGGCCTCCTCCAAAACAGATCTCTCCACTCACCACACGAATCTGCATATTGTGCATTGTTCTCAATGTCGGCGCCACCATCCCCAATGTCTTCTCCCAATCAATCTCCTACCATATTTGGTGCAACTGTCGATGCTATCAAAACGGTAATGATATATCTCTGTAAATTCATCCTATGCAAAGTTTTGTATCTAAAAGTGATATGTGTTTGTGTTTTCAGGAAAACATCGACACAGGGTCAAAGGACGAGGACACGGAGACTACGTAGATTGATGATGTGATAACCAAACTCAAGGACACATACCCTGAGTCGACAAAGGCAAAATAAGAACAAGCATTATATATTTTGAAGATTTTCACTCTTCTATTTTTTAATATAAAACAACTATGATAATAAAAGAATAGTTTTCTATGGCTTGTTTACAGGAAAGCATCAATGAGGGACAAAAGGAACAAGCATTACCAACTACGAAACCTGAGAATCAAGTGCTACAACATGAAATCATAATAGAGGGTCAAACAAATGTGCAAATTGAAGAGGCATTGACGATTAACAAGGATCCAAACGCAGAGTTGACGAAGGTGAGTTTTCGTTTTCCAATGTCCTTATATTCTAATTCTGACGGTATATCACATATCATATCTTCAAGATTTTCATTATCTTTTAAAATATTATATTGTGGGTTTCAGTTATGGAGTGAACAAGAATCAAGTGAAATAGCCGAGAACAGTGAACTAGAAAATATAACCGGCAAAGAGGAAACATACTCCAAATTGGCAAATGTGAGTTTTCTTTTCCTATTATAAATCTCCCCAATAATTCTAAGTCTCCATAGCGATAACTCGGTTTTATCTGTGTTCTCAGGAATTATCCTACAAAGAAACAGATCAACAAATGCTGGCAGCTGGGGAAGATAAATTAGCACAAACGCCTGATATAGAAGTACCGGAAACTATAGAGGAGGAGCTGGCATTGCCCGTGCAGATAAAGAAACATATGCGACGGCATAACAAGACTAAGAAGGCACAAGACTATGTGGTTTATCTAGAAGACACAAGACTTAACATTCTATGACCTGCTTTTTCCACAATTAATTTTTTTACTATTAGTAAATTTTATTACTTCCATTCATGACAGATTACACCTAAACCGGCAATGATTAGTCCATGATTGAAAATATCATAAATGAACCAAACGAAGAAAGATATTTGGTGAGCATCGACGACGCATATCTAAAGAAGCGTGAGTTACTAAATCTCTTAACTCCCGAAGAATTCGTTGGCGATGAAGTAAGTACATATAGCTTTGTGAGAGGAAGATTCTATTTAGTATGAGTATCTGTTATCTCCTATAACCAATGTATGCACTCAAATTGTAGATCATAAATGCATACATAAATTGCATAAGTGGTACAGGGCATCTACAAGTGAGGGCGGGTGGAAGTGTGTTCTTAGAGAATGCATGTATCTCTAAAACGATAAAAAATGGTAGCTGTCTGAAAGATGAAGTACCAGCATGGGTATTAAGGAGAGCCAAAATTTACTTGGAACATGATATGGTTAGTCTAATTTTTGTACATATTACTATCAATTCAATTAAGGACTAATGTTTCTATAGATGGGACCTAAATAAACTAAAAACAATCCCTTTTTTCAGATATTCATGCCAATAAATATTGTAGACTTTCATTGGTATGTAGCAGTTTTAAATGCCAGAAAACGATGTATCCAAGTGCTCGACTCACTAGGCAGAGGAATGAACCGTAATGATCTCGCTGCAATGGTTAGTAATTATACCCACTCCCCCAAATTTTCATATGATGATTTCTGCTATTTTTTCGCTCGTGATGCTAATACTTTATCCCTTATTATTCATGCAACAGCTAGCAGGACTGGAAAATGTATTGAAATATGCATCGCTTCACACGGAACTGAAGTCTGATAAGTGGAAGGACCTAAACGTCACAACATGGCCAAGGGAAGAGTGTATTAATAGCAGCCTACAGACAGATGGGTACGCTTCGATCTCAAAGTAATAGATTTTTTTGTATGCCACATTAGTCACAAGAAGTTTTTTGATAATAGTATGTGGGAGAGAGAGAGAGAGCATGTCTACGCACCTGATGATGCTCAGCCAAAGTGATACACAGCCTATGCTTGATGGCAATACATTGCCAGAGATATCTGATCAATGGAAATTACCAGAGAAAAAATCTGCTCTATGTTTTTTCTACATCCTAGGTCATACTTTCATGAGAATGATTTAGAACTGCAATAAAAGCATATGAGTAAGGTAAGTACAAGCAGACAAGTTTAATACTATATGCTTGATTCTTCCATGGATGAGGCTTACCGAAAGCCACAAATAGAATGTAAATAACATTGGCTGAGTTGGAGCGCCTACTTTCATCCTGAATGAAATAATGTAATAAAGCTTAGAAATAGTACTGATAGATCCAAGAGAGTCTCAAAGAAAGTTTACACCTATAACAGAAATATGATAGATCATCAAAAGCCTTGCGAGCAAATTTAATGACAACGAAAAATACACAATGACGAATTATATGATGTTTCCAATCGTTACATGATGTGTTCAATTATACTTCTCCTTCAAACATTTGCTTCTCAAGAAAATTTATGTACATTTGATCGTAACATTTCATTAATATAAGCTTAATATCCAGCTATAATTAGAGTACGTGGCGACACTGATTTTAAAAATATACATTCTTGTACGCTAATTTATAAGTATATATTCATGCATGCATGTAGTAGTATATGGTATATATATATATATATTTCTAAGGATATGAAGATTCTTGGTATAGTATAATATGCCTAGATAGAATATAAGGAGGATGATCCTATTTGCTTTACATCAGGAGGCCATCGACTTTAGAACATTTCCTTTTTTGTCCTTTCCAGAACAAGAATGTGAGGAGGATGATCCTATTTGCTTTAGTTTTCGGTAGGTAGTGTAACGTCTTTCTATAATTGTTCTCAATTTTGTATCATGAAAATTCATAATCATGTAGGTCATCTTGTGGTATCTGGATGTTAAATTTCATGGAGTATTTTACGGGAGATGTTTTATCCGACATTCCTGAACAGGTATATTTCACTATGTATCATGATACTTATTTCGTGGTGTTTCACTATTTAAAAACTAACTCTAATTATTACTACTTGATAGCTTCATATGACACATTTTAGAAGAAAACTTGCTGTCATTTTGGTGGATTCGGGGTTGAATGACGATAATGTAAAAAATCAAGGATTGGAAGATGATAAAAGCAAGGAAAACTCAGAAAATCGCACAGATTGTTACATTGTGGATAGACCCGCTAAAAAACTCAAACCATTGAACGACAAATCATTGGAAGTTGAGTTCATCTCGCAACCATGGATCCTTTCACCATCTTCCAATCCAACTGATGATGAATTAATAGATGAACTTTGCTTGTGCATTCTCTTGGCTGATGATATCCCTTCACTGGAGTAAGCCATGTTCTTTCAGTTCATTTTGTGTTCTACAAAATTCCTCTTACATAATTATTATAGTTGATGGGATTCTAATTTTCACAGGAGGGAATGGGTGAAAAGTACCAACCCTTATCCTATTAGTATAAATTTGAGACAAATAAAGAAAATATTAAAGAATGATGAATACATGGATGTTGATTGCTTTAACATGGCTGTACGGGTACTAGCGTGCCATGACATCCAGCTTGTCAGAGATACTCCAGTTCACTACATGGATCTGAACTTCTATGTAAGTTACTATACTCACATATTACAATTTACTTTATAATAATCATAGTACTAATGTTTTCTTATTATTATTTTAGTCGTTATCCCAATGTGCACGAGACCCAAGCCGCCGTGAAAATTTGGATGCTACTAGGTTGGTACAGTTGTTTGATAGCTGGCCTGATAGCAATGAGTATCATATCTCAGAATGCAATGAGGTAATATTTTTCTTCTCCATAAGAGTGTTATATGTTTTTCCGATAAAGGCCACAAGAGTATTATATATGGTCTTAATGATTGATGATTTGTAAATGACTGCATTATTACAGATTTTGTTGCCTTGGGATATTCTTGGGATATTTCTATTGTTTGTCTTGGATCAAAAAAGAAAGGTTGTCTCTATTTTGGAACCACTTCCAATACCTACTTTAGGAAAAATATCCTTAAAGCTATGGCCAACAATCTAAACCTAGCGCTCCAAGATACCAACCCTGCATTCAAGCACCATATTTTTAAATGGGGATGCAGAACTCCTATTGTTCCGACAAACTCATACGGGTATGAATCTTGTTAATGCATTACAATTTTGAATGAGCCATTCAACGCATAATATAATATTTCATACATGCAGTCCTTTATCGGGTTATTTAGTTTTTAATCTCATGCACTCATGGAACGATGGAGCGCTACATTTTCCGATACCCATGGTGAGTATTTACACCTGCTCATTTGCATATACGATGCACATGGTTTTTTATAATAATGTTTGTATAATGGATATGTAGGATGATATTGAACCGAGGAGGCGTTTTGTGGTTCATATTTTAAAGTATGAAGGGAATGAGGCTCTGAAGAATATCACAGAGATGGAGCGCAACATTATAGAGCGCATAAGTAGATGGACCTTCAATAAATAGATATCATTATTATCAAAGAATAAATAGTAGACAGTGTTTTTCTATGTGGCAAGAATATCCCATTTCTATGTATTGAGAGCAACCATAGCATGATTAATTATATTTTTCAGTGTACCAAGTGAACTGAAAAAAGTAATGTATAGTCGAGAACCTCAGAGTATATTTATTATTGCTTGGCAACTAATCTGCCGCTTCACTACGCGGTGTTCATCTCTATATATGTCACAATATATGGTTTTTTTGAATTTCATGATATGCATATTCATAGGATAGTGAACAACTAGCTGGTAGATACCAACACCCAACGGCTTCCTTTGTTGTAGAAACAAAACATACTATTATATTCAATGATGCCCAGGACCCTAGATGCTATGTTAGCAGCTTGCAAAACATCCACAACATGAGTGAGAAATAAAATGGATGAAACAAGCTTACCTTGTAGTTTTGCTGCTGTAGCCAAGAGTTATGTGTACTCATTCAGTGTAGTGCTTTTCGTATAACTCTATGATTTCTTCCAAACACTTAAATGTAATTATTGTATCTGCAGAATTGGCAACTACTGATAAGCATTTAGAAACGTGTTGACCTTGGATCTTTCAATTCCACTAGATTTCATGAATTCAGAGATATCACACACCTATTTAAATAGTTAAAATGCATGAAACAAATTCAGCCTTGCAAACTATTTTCATACTTTGATAGTTCAGTAAATGGTGAAGGAACGTACATCCCGCATAACTTCATTGCCAACACATCCTGCTAAGTCCCAAAACTAAAACCACCATCCAGTATAACTGAATTTTTCAAGGCTCCTTTCAAGATATCCAAGAAATTTCTTGGGTCATTGGCTTCGCCTGAACTTTACAGTGCTTCCAACATCTACAGATCGAGTTCATCACCAAATGTCAGAAACAGACAAAGTTTATTTTTCCTATCCTTCGTTGTGCAATAAAAAAATCATTTGTCGGACAGGTTTCTCCTACAGAGACATATATTCTTTCATTTCAGTTCAGAAAATAAAATAAAAAAATCCTTTTAAAGAAATTCATTTTTGGGTTTAACAAAATCAATACAGAATGTTGTTTTAGGCTTTAGCAAAATTGAAGTTGTTTTACGGATTAGAAACATTAAACATGTACTAAATGGTTGTGGCATCCCGCAAAACCACTACTAGAAAATCGCGTTAAATTCGTGCATTGCATCGTCATCATCATATGTTGTTTGTCAAAAACTATTTTCGCAAAGCTTGTTTTGTTTTCTAAAAACGCCCCGTCTTTTACTCAAACGCCAAACACCGGGTCTCCGGAATTATTTTGTTGTCGGCTATCGGATTGCGAAAGCCGTGTTTTAAAATAAATAAAAGTTAAATTATTTTAGCGGGGGCAGTCGAACGGGCCGACTCGACCCGAACGATCACCCCCATTTTCTAAACGGTCCACCTACACCTGCCCTTCTAAATCCTAAGTTCACCAACTAACCTACCCACACCAACCCCTCCACCTCACCCTGCCCAATAACCTCTCGCCACCTCAGCTACCCTCTTCCCCCCATCCAATCCTAGCCCTCCACCTAGACCCTCTCTCTCTCACCCTCCCCACCCACCAAACACACACTCCCACCCACGCGCCAGCACACGCAGGCCACACACGCCGCACGCACTCCCCACAGCAGATTCCCCCCCCCCCCCCCCCCCCCGCCTGGGTCCCACCGTCTCCTGGCCCCACCCCTGGCACCCCTGTCCTCGGCCTTCCTCTTCCTCTCTCTCCCTCCTCACCGCGAGCCTCCCCCGAGCCCCGCGTGCACCCTCCTGCAACCTCCCCCCCTGCCTAGCTCGCTCAGGTCGCCGCCCCGCCGGCCGAGCCCGCGGCCCCGCACGCCGCATCCGTCGCGCCTCTCCTCGCCCCAGCGTGCCTCCGGCCGCGTCCCGCCAGCCCCGCCGCCGGCCGCGTCCGGCCCGCACGACCCCGACGCCGACCACCTCGACGACGCGCTCGCCACCTCCGTCCGCGGCCGCGTGACCGCGCAGAGGCCATCCTCCTCCGCCGGCTCTGCAGGTCCCGCCGCCTCCGGCCTGGCGCCACCGCCGCGGCCGCTTCCTCCTCGCCCCGCTCTGCCGCCGCGCCGCCAACACCTGCCCCGTCGCCGCCGCATCCGCTCTCCCTGCGCCGGCCCGCCTCGCCCCCGACCTCCGCGACCCCGCGCTCGCCGGCCATCCTCTGCCTGCGCCGCCCGCAGCCCTCCGGCCGAGCTCGCCTCGAGCGCGCCCCGCCGCCGCGTCGCCTGGCGTGCTCCTGAGCTCCGCCCCTGCTCGCCTCGCTCAGCCCGCCTCCGGTCTCCTCCGTGGCCGCAGCGTCCCGGCCCGTGCGCGCCGCTCGAGAACGACCACCTCCCCCACCTACCCGCGACCGCATCGCCCGCCCTCCCTGAGCCGCCTCAAGCGCCGCCTGGGCCCTCCGCAGTAGCCCCACCCGCCGTCGCCGCTCACCCCCGAGCCCCGTCGTCGCCGATGTCAACCGCCTTCAACCGTGCAGGTCCCTGTGTAGTACCAAGTGGTGCTAAGAGTTGGGCGTGGAGACGACAAGTTCGACAACGGTCATCGGACCCCGCAAACCCCAAGTTTCCCCTCACCAAGATCTTCATCGGACCCAGAGAACCCCGGACGACAAGCTCTTTTACCTGGACCCGAAGACAATTGTGCGACAGGCACTTCCCCGAGGATGCGAAGTCGAGAACCCGACGCCAAGATCGCCCCGAAGGCCGAACCCCGTGGACCGACATGCTCTTCTTCACGGATATGACAAGCACTCCGCCCGGACACCAAGTTCTTCACCCCGAAGACAAGACCGACCCGACTTGGGGACCCGACAAGACCTTCGTGATGACGAGAACGGCACCGACCCGGAAGAAGCCGATGCGCCCCGACACCGACCCAAGTTCTGCTCCCCGGACATCGAGACCCCGTTGCGACAAGATCTGCCCCGATACCGAGAACGACCCCGGAGTCCGAGAACGCTTCCGTCGAACCTCGTCGATCCCGTCGAACCCTGGACCCCGAGACCGGACCCTGGACCCTGTCGAACCCCGAACCCCGGAACCCCAAGATCGTCGAACCCTAATGTGTGAACCCCTTTCTCGAGCCCTATTTTATAAATGGAATAACAACTTGTTGCATATTAATTGTTCATCTCGCATGCATATTTGTGTGGTTTGGGGGCCTTATGCCGATTCACCTAATAATTAAATATGGGGCCCATATGCGGGCAAATCTAGCCTTATATTGGCCTCATTTAAACTTGTGTAGCGAACCGGTACCATATCTGGCCATGTTAAACAACATTTAAATTGCGGGGTTTATAAATAACATGAACCACCTAATTAATTGTCGGGACCCCTGGTTCCGCTTAATATGACCTAATTGCACCGCACCTTTGCCATGTCATACATCATACATGCATCATGCCGATCTTCTGCCGTTGTATTAAATATTGCATCCGGTGTTTATTCTAGTGTTTTGGTTCTTCGCGGATAAGGCCGATGAGTTGATGTGAGCTTCGCCCCGATCTTCGGTTGAACCTTCGACAATGTTTTTCAGGCGAGCATCTCCCCCTTTCTACCTATCTTACTTTTATAGTATTTACTCCCTCCTGTTGATCTATTGCTATCTGTGTTGCGATGCTTTAGTTTCCGTACCTGTGTTATCCCTTGCAGCCTTATATTGCCTTGGACACATCCTATTACCTGTTGTTCGGTAGATAGTTGGACTTGCGCGTCGTAGTCGCTTGCTCAAGTGATGTTGCGTGTCGTCCGGTGCCACAGTTGTTGATGTATTGCCGCATGTTGCTGTTGGAGATGATCATGGTTTTACTTATCGCTCACTTTAATTCCTGTTTAACAACTAAAACTGAAGTAAGTAAGCAGAGGCATCGGTGGGTGATAGATAATATTTGGTTTCCGAACGCCCACTTGTGTCCCGTAGGACCCCGAGTACTTGATACCTGTTCCTTGATTTATCGCGCTATCCACATATGGGGAGTATGGGCCCCCCTTAGCCAAAGCTTGATTCCGTCTTATTTCTTGGGGCCACAACTAGTTTGAGGTTTTATTTACTATCATGTACCTATGCCATGCTTTACTGCTTTATTTACGATTGTGTGAGGAGCACGCTGTACTGTTTTGGAAGCGGAATGTTTTCGCGGTATCGACAGTCCCCGATTGGGGATCTGCTGTCGTTTACAGCCATTTTCGCAAACCTTGAGTCCATCTCGGAGCTTGCTTACTTCGTTGCGGGTGTACTCCAAGGGGTGGCCCCCTGAAATATTTCTGAATCTTGTGATTGCTCTGTCGTGAAGACCTCGTTGGGTTTTGATTTGGTTTTTCCGAGGTTGATCGTGTGTGTGTTGCTATTTGTGCACCCCGGCCGGGTTAAAACTTTCTGAAAGCCGTGTCCGCGGTTATGGACGACTTGGAGCACAGTATCTCGACCATAGACAAGCATAACTAAAGTTTATTGTTCTAAATTTGACTTTATAATGACTAGTAATCAGCTTCACTATAATGGAATGGCTAAATAATACTGCCCACAATTGCTTGTTTGGAGTGTCGCTTGCGACCATTGTACCTGACTAGTAAGTATTGCAACTACAACGGAATGGCTAAGTAAAAGTACCAACAACTGCTGGGTTTTGGGATATCTCATGCTATTTGTATCTGACTAGTAAGTGCCGCAACTACAACGGAATGGTTAACTAAAACTGCCCGCTGCTTATTTTCCCAGGACGATTATCTACACCTGACTAGTAATTGCTGCAACGATAACTGAACAAATAAAAATGCCAACTGTGTGAGTTCCTCGGTTGACTTCCTCGATCGGTATCGAGGGGGAACGCCAGGATGGGTTTGTTTGGTGGAAGTATCAGGTTGGTTCCGAATAGGTCTTTCTCACCCCTCTCTGATTGCCGCCAGTTGTATCGAGTCTCTATAGGGTGTTTAGTGCATGCTGCCGCTGCCGCTCAGTCCACCATACCTATGTAGGCGAGGACCGCCGAATTCTAGTCTCGCCGTGTACTGGCCTCAGTACTGACGCTCCTCTTTTTCCTTTGCCCTTTGTCGGCACCCCTTTTGTTTAAGCAGGTTTTGAGATCGACGTCGTTAGCAGGGTTACCCTTCCGGCTTGGCCTGGGCAGGGTTATGGACGCCATTGGTTATTCTTCAGGGCTCTTAGCCCCATTTGCATCTTGTCTGTAGTCGGACGCTCTATCATTTTCAAGGTGATTTGGATCTTGTATATTATATCTGTATTCTTGACTCATGGAGTCGCTGTTATATATATCTGTTCTGTGGGTCCCATCGAGGACAGTTGTGTAATGTTATTACTTCGTTTTCCACCCGCACGAAAGTGCCTGGTGGGCACCTTTGAATCGTTTTTATGCGGGTTTGGCGGGAATCGCTGAAACTTGCATAGGTCCGATTCTGAGGGTGTTACAGAGTGGTATCAGAGCTCAGCAGTTGCGATACCCCACAAGTCCAGCCTGTAGGATAACCTAGCTAACGGCCGAAGTAGAGTGTCAAAACTATTTTTGCAAAACCGGTTGGATAGTTCTGATTAGATCTGATTTTTATTCCTTACCCCTCTGCTGTTCTCCTCTTATCTCTACGCGTTTTGAATCCGCTCTCTTCTCTTTCTTCGAGTCCAGGACTTCTCGTGGTTGGGTTTTCCGTCGTACCTTCAGGGTTTCGCTTCTTCTTTGATAACGGTGCTCTACCATCCGGTGTTCATGCTGCTTGAGGAGTCCGTCTGCTGTGGTGCCATTCTTTGTTTCCTTGTTTGTGCCTTCCGGTGCTCTCCGACGCGACGACATCATCTACGCCAGATCCGATGCAGAGTCTGCATCCCTCCTTTGTTCCGAACCTCGCTTGTCGAGATCTTCAGTCTAATTCCGAGAATGGTTGCACTCCCTTCTACTGATTGTGCAGAGTAATAGTTTGGGTGCGTGATGGATTGGCCCCCATGCCGACTACCCCTTCTATTCGCTTTTGTACATTGAAGTGGACGAGAATGCATCGGTTCCCTCTTTCTATCGAAGCTAGAGGTGGCTTATTTGTTGATACCCCTACCTTCGACCTTTTTGTTCCCGGAGTGTTCTCTCGACGATCACGGACAACGACCTCTTGTTAGTGGTGTCGCGAAGATCTACACGAAGCGAGAAGACGCAGAACACCGACCTTCCTTCCGGTACCATGAGGCGGATCTCGAGGGCGAGATCCATTGTTAGTGGTGTCGAATTGTGGCATCCCGCAAAACCACTACTAGAAAATCGCGTTAAATTCGTGCATTGCATCGTCATCATCATATGTTGTTTGTCAAAAACTATTTTCGCAAAGCTTGTTTTGTTTTCTAAAAACGCCCCGTCTTTTACTCAAACGCCAAACACCGGGTCTCCGGAATTATTTTGTTGTCGGCTATCGGGTTGCGAAAGCCGTGTTTTAAAATAAATAAAAGTTAAATTATTTTAGCGGGGGCAGTCGAACGGGCCGACTCGACCCGAACGACCACCCCCATTTTCTAAACAGTCCACCTACACCTGCCCTTCTAAATCCTAAGTTCACCAACTAACCTACCCACACCAACCCCTCCACCTCACCCTGCCCAATAACCTCTCGCCACCTCAGCTACCCTCTTCCCCCCATCCAATCCTAGCCCTCCACCTAGACCCTCTCTCTCTCACCCTCCCCACCCACCAAACACACACTCCCACCCACGCGCCAGCACACGCAGGCCACACACGCCGCACGCACTCCCCACAGCAGATCCCCCCCCCCCCCGCCTGGGTCCCACCGTCTCCTGGCCCCACCCCTGGCACCCCTGTCCCCGGCCTTCCTCTTCCTCTCTCTCCCTCCTCACCGCGAGCCTCCCCCGAGCCCCGCGTGCACCCTCCTGCAACCTCCCCCCCGCCTAGCTCGCTCAGGTCGCCGCCCCGCCGGCCGAGCCCGCGGCCCCGCACGCCGCATCCGCCGCGCCTCTCCTCGCCCCAGCGCGCCTCCGGCCGCGTCCCGCCAGCCCCGCCGCCGGCCGCGTCCGGCCCGCACGACCCCGACGCCGACCACCTCGACGACGCGCTCGCCACCTCCGTCCGCGGCCGCGTGACCCCGCAGAGGCCATCCTCCTCCGCCGGCTCTGCAGGTCCCGCCGCCTCCGGCCTGGCGCCACCGCCGCGGCCGCTTCCCCCTCGCCCCGCTCTGCCGCCGCGCCGCCAGCACCTGCCCCGTCACCGCCGCATCCGCTCTCCCTGCGCCGGCCCGCCTCGCCCCCGACCTCCGCGACCCCGCGCTCGCCGGCCACCCTCTGCCTGCGCCGCCCGCAGCCCTCCGGCCGAGCTCGCCTCGAGCGCGCCCCGCCGCCGCGTCGCCCGGCGTGCTCCTGAGCTCCGCCCCTGCTCGCCTCGCTCAGCCCGCCTTCGGTCTCCTCCGTGGCCGTAGCGTCCCGGCCCGTGCGCGCCGCTCGAGAACGACCACCTCCCCCACCTACCCGCGACCGCATCGCCCGCCCTCCCTGAGCCGCCTCAAGCGCCGCCTGGGCCCTCCGCAACAGCCCCACCCTCCGTCGCCGCTCACCCCCGAGCCCCGTCGTCGCCGATGTCAACCCCCTTCAACCGTGCAGGTCCCTGTGTAGTACCAAGTGGTGCTAAGAGTTGGGCGTGGAGACGACAAGTTCGACAACGGTCATCGGACCCCGCAAACCCCAAGTTTCCCCTCGCCAAGATCTTCATCGGACCCAGAGAACCCCGGACGACAAGCTCTTTTACCTGGACCAAAAGACAATTGTGCGACAGGCACTTCCCCGAGGATGCGAAGTCGAGAACCCGACGCCAAGATCGCCCCGAAGGCCGAACCCCGTGGACCGACATGCTCTTCTTCACGGATATGACAAGCACTCCGCCCGGACACCAAGTTCTTCACCCCGAAGACAAGACCGACCCGACTTGGGGACCCGAAAAGACCTTCGCGATGACGAGAACGGCACCGACCCGGAAGAAGCCGATGCGCCCCGACACCGACCCAAGTTCTGCTCCCCGGACATCGAGACCCCGTTGCGACAAGATCTGCCCCGATACCGAGAACGACCCCGGAGTCCGAGAACGCTTCCGTCGAACCTCGTCGATCCCGTCGAACCCTGGACCCCGAGACCAGACCCTGGACCCTGTCGAACCCCGAACCCCGGAACCCCAAGATCGTCGAACCCTAATGTGTGAACCCCTTTCTCGAGCCCTATTTTATAAATGGAATAACAACTTGTTGCATATTAATTGTTCATCTCGCATGCATATTTGTGTGGTTTGGGGGCCTTATGCCGATTCACCTAATAATTAAATATGGGGCCCATATGCGGGCAAATCTAGCCTTATATTGACCTCATTTAAACTTGTGTAGCAAACCGGTACCATATCTGGCCATGTTAAACAACATTTAAATTGCGGGGTTTCTAAATAACATGAACCACCTAATTAATTGTCGGGACCCCTGGTTCCGCTTAATATGACCTAATTGCACCGCACCTTTGCCATGTCATACATCATACATGCATCATGCCGATCTTCTGCCGTTGTATTAAATATTGCATCCGGTGTTTATTCTAGTGTTTTGGTTCTTCGCGGATAAGGCCGATGAGTTGATGTGAGCTTCGCCCCGATCTTCGGTTGAACCTTCGACAATGTTTTTCAGACGAGCATCTCCCCCTTTCTACCTATCTTACTTTTATAGTATTTACTCCCTCCTGTTGATCTATTGCTATCTGTGTTGCGATGCTTTAGTTTCCGTACCTGTGTTATCCCTTGCAGCCTTATATTGCCTTGGACACATCCTATTACCTGTTGTTCGGTAGATAGTTGGACTTGCGCGTCGTAGTCGCTTGCTCAAGTGCTGTTGCGTGTCGTCCGGTGCCACAGTTGTTGATGTATTGCCGCATGTTGCTGTTGGAGATGATCATGGTTTTACTTATCGCTCACTTTAATTCCTGTTTAACAACTAAAACTGAAGTAAGTAAGCAGAGGCATCGGTGGGTGATAGATAATATTTGGTTTCCGAACGCCCACTTGTGTCCCGTAGGACCCCGAGTACTTGATACCTGTTCCTTGATTTATCGCGCTATCCACATATGGGGAGTATGGGCCCCCCTTAGCCAGAGCTTGATTCCGTCTTATTTCTTGGGGCCACAACTAGTTTGAGGTTTTATTTACTATCCTGTACCTATGCCATGCTTTACTGCTTTATTTACGATTGTGTGAGGAGCACGCTGTACTGTTTTGGAAGCGGAATGTTTTCGCGGTATCGACAGTCCCCGATTGGGGATCTGCTGTCGTTTACAGCCATTGTCGCAAACCTTGAGTCCGTCTCGGAGCTTGCTTACTTCGTTGCGGGTGTACTCCAAGGGGTGGCCCCCTGAAATATTTCTGAATCTTGTGATTGCTCTGTCGTGAAGACCTCGTTGGGTTTTGATTTGGTTTTTCCGAGGTTGATCGTGTGTGTGTTGCTATTTGTGCACCCCGGCCGGGTTAAAACTTTCTGAAAGTCGTGTCCGCGGTTATGGACGACTTGGAGCACAGTATCTCGACCATAGACAAGCATAACTAAAGTTTATTGTTCTAAATTTGACTTTATAATGACTAGTAATCAGCTTCACTATAATGGAATGGCTAAATAATACTGCCCACAATTGCTTGTTTGGAGTGTCGCTTGCGACCATTGTACCTGACTAGTAAGTATTGCAACTACAACGGAATGGCTAAGTAAAAGTACCAACAACTGCTGGGTTTTGGGATATCTCATGTTATTTGTATCTGACTAGTAAGTGCCGCAACTACAACGGAATGGTTAACTAAAACTGCCCGCTGCTTATTTTCCCAGGACGATTATCTACACCTGACTAGTAATTGCTGCAACGATAACTGAACAAATAAAAATGCCAACTGTGTGAGTTCCTCGGTTGACTTCCTCGATCGGTATCGAGGGGGAACGCCAGGATGGGTTTGTTTGGTGGAAGTATCAGGTTGGTTCCGAATAGGTCTTTCTCACCCCTCTCTGATTGCCGCCAGTTGTATCGAGTCTCTATAGGGTGTTTAGTGCATGCTGCCGCTGCCGCTCAGTCCACCATACCTATGTAGACGAGGACCGCCGAATTCTAGTCTCGCCGTGTACTGGCCTCAGTACTGACGCTCCTCTTTTTCCTTTGCCCTTTGTCGGCACCCCTTTTGTTTAAGCAGGTTTTGAGATCGACGTCGTTAGCAGGGTTACCCTTCCGGCTTGGCCTGGGCAGGGTTATGGACGCCATTGGTTATTCTTCAGGGCTCTTAGCCCCATTTGCATCTTGTCCGTAGTCGGACGCTCTATCATTTTCAAGGTGATTTGGATCTTGTATATTATATCTGTATTCTTGACTCATGGAGTCGCTGTTATATATATATCTATTCTGTGGGTCCCATCGAGGACTGTTGTGTAATGTTATTACTTCGTTTTCCACCCGCACGAAAGTGCCTGGTGGGCACCTTTGAATCGTTTCTATGCGGGTTTGGCGGGAATCGCTGAAACTTGCATAGGTCCGATTCTGAGGGTGTTACAATGGTTGGGACTCGGTAATTTAGGGCATGCCATAGATAAATATATTTTATGGCATGCACACTTGTGTACAATAAAATAGATTGCGGATGCTAAAAGATCTTGACAAAGCACAACAATGGATAAATAAAATTACAGCAGGTTTAAATGACAAGTAATTATACATAGCATAATAAGAATAATTACCCAGCTCCATCTATTGTTGCATAACCATTCTCCAATACTATCAGAGCTGGTCTCCTGCCAATAGCAACTTGCTGAGCATATGACATAAAATAATTGGGCATTCTCCCTGGGTCTTCACCAAGGTATCCACTCAGATGAGCCCTAACAGGATTGAAGTTCCTAAATAGAACGATCTTCCATTTAGGACATGTACTGTAGATATCGCCGCAAATATTTTCAACAACAAGCTACAATAGTTTTTTAAAATTTTAGTCAGTTTAAAGATCTTGTGAGCCTACAAAACTTAGACACAGAAATAAAAATGAATGCGCCAAGACCTTGGTTTTTTTATATAGACTGTTTGGAGTCAGAGGAAACTCTTCTCTGCAGGGTGAGTCCTTGGGTGATCCATAAACTACAGCTGATGATGAGAACACCAACTACAAGATTTGAACACATACGAAAACACAGGAACACCATGTCAGTGCCAAAGAAATATTGCTGGCACCAAAGTATTCCGTATTAAAATCATGCATACATACAGTAGAGAGTGTTAAAAGTTAACAAGCACGCCACACCCATACTTAGCGATGCTTCTCCACATACTTTCTTTCATATAATGGTAGGATTGAGTTTTGCTGAATAGGGGAACTCCTTACCTGCACAGGATTCAGATGCCTAGAATGCTCGTGACACATCCAGCAACCCAGAGTAAGGCGTCCTCGCCGGCGTCCTTCGGCAATTGCTCTGATTCATCGACTTCTACTGCAGGACGAGGAGACCGGCGCTCTGAGGCCTTCAATCTGCTGGAGACGAGGCCCGCACCTCCACGTTCGCCTCTATCGGCGCCTAGCTCTCTGTCCCCCGCGAGCCTTCCCAGCTCGAATGCCCCATTAGGCCTATTCGGCGACCAGATTCGACAAGGATGGGCAGAGATGAGCAAGGGTGTGCGAGCCGTCGCCCCGGAGGTGGGGAGGCAGAGGAGCGGAAAGATCGAGACCGAGAACTGGGGACCATGCGAACTAGGAGCGGCAGGGACACATGAGAGGGGGCGCCTGGTATCCGGTGCCTCCTTGGTATTTCAGCGCGACGAGCAAGGGAGGAGGCACAGGGGCGTCCCGCTGGCACGAACAGATACTAAGAAGAAGGCGGGCGTCCAGGCCGGCGGCAGGAGGCAGGGGAGCGCGCCGGTTCGGCCGCCGGCGGTGGGGAGCCAAGCCAGGGAGACAGTGGAACTGTGGAAGCGGGCTTAACGAGAGAGCAGGGAGGAAGAGAGTGGGGATTGGGGACGAGAGTGAGAGACAGATTTTTTTCTTTTTTTACTATGAGAGTTCTTTTAAGGTTACGTGAGAGGCAGAGGTGACGAGGGGCGGCGTGTGGCATGTCCACTTGGGGTGTGCGTGGGCTTTTTCTTTCCCTTGACATGGGTTTAAAAAAAATATTAGGTTAAAATCATATGATGATTTTGAAGCTCCTTTCTTTTGCGAAGAATGATTAAATTAATAAAAAATCGAGAATTTTTTCTACTGAGTATATTAAAAACTATATCATCAAAATTCAGCAGTCATGCGTGTCATCATGTGGTTTGTGGATGTTAAACTTTATGGAATACTAAATATGGAATGTTTTGTCTGACATTTTTAAACATGTATATTATGTACTCCCTCCGTTTTAAAAAGAATCTCGCATTTTTTTTCTAAATTTAAATATATTTAGATGCATTTAAATTAGAAATCTGCGACACCCTTTTCAGCACGAAGGAATATAAGTTTTCTTGATTCAGAAATGAATTATAAGACGTGCAACTCACGCTTACTAGTAACCGAAAAAGATAAGAACCGGGTGAAAGAAAGGGAATTGCAGTGTCGCCCTTCCGCGCCAGCGACCGCAGCGCGCGGTTGACCGCGGAAGTGAGAATCAGGCTGGAGATGCTCCGGCCTTGGATACGATACGACTCCAAGTCCAGCTTCGGTCAACGCGATTCCAATTCCCAATTCCCAAACCCGCAATTCCTGACGCCGCGAGCGGAGCAGCGCCACCGCGCGCGGCAGCATGGCGGCGCCACCGTCGCACCCGTTCGTCTACATCGACGCTGAGGCTCTCCACGCCGTCCTTCCCTTTGCGTCCCTGATTTCCCACCTACGCGACGGCCTCCCCGCCTTCTCAGGGGACATCCACTGCCCGCAGCGCGTCTCCTTCCCGCTCCCCACTTCGCCCTCCGCGGCGCTCCTCCTTATGCCTTCCTGGTGCGCGCACCCCTCGCTTCCCTACCTCGCCCTCAAGGCCGTCACCTCCTTCCCCGCCAACTCCCCGCGCCTCCCCTCCGTCCATGCCGCCGTCTCCCTCTTCAGCTCCGCCTCGGGCGTCCCCCTCGCCTCCGTCGAGGGCTCCGCGCTCACCCTCATCCGCACCGCCGCCGTCTCTGCGCTCGCCGCCTCCCTCCTCGTCTCGACCTCCAGTCCCCCATCCACCCTCGCGCTCGCGGGTGCCGGCGCCCTCGCGCCCTACCTCGCCGAAGCACACCTATCCGCCCTCCCATCACTCTCCCGCATCTTGGTCTGGAACCGCACCAAGGCCAAATCTGCCGCGCTCGTCGCCAAACTCCGGAACTCGCACCCCGGAATCGCCGTCCAGGAGGTGGATGGCATGGACGAGGCGGTTTCCGCGGCGGACATCGTGAGCTGTGCGACGGGGTCGCAGGAGCCGATCGTGCGTGGGGAGCTGCTGAGGCCCGGGGCGCATCTGGACCTGGTGGGTTCGTTCACGCCGGCGATGCGGGAGTGCGACGACGAGGCCCTCCGTCGGGGCAGGGTGTTCATCGACTTCGAGGCGGCGATGGAGGAGGCCGGGGAGCTGGTGGGCGCGATGAAGCGCGGCGTGCTGCGGAGGGAGGACGTGGCCGGGACGCTCGCGGAGCTGGCCGCCGGGACTGTGGTGGGGCGGCGCAGTGATGACGAGATCACCGTGTTCAAGTCCGTTGGCACGGCGGTGGTCGATCTCTTGGCTGCGCAGCTCGCCTACGAGAACTACATTGCAACCAAGAACGCATGAGCTCGATCCATACAAGGATTTCATGGATTGCAAGAAAGCTTTTTATGTTGCAGATCATACAGCGTGTTCCTTACAAATAAATAAACTGATCAGATGAGTGCTTCTGATCATTCTCCGTGGCATATTCACTCATTGGGAGGATTGTAATAAGAATGTGTTGTTGTCTCATGGTACCTTGTCTCTGTAGTCTTTGCCTCATATGTATGGTGTATTTTATCAAGGAGAATTTTCAGTGTAATGCGATTATAATTGTGTTCTTCTCACAACTATGAACTGAACTCTCTTTAATTGTTGGGGAATGTGTTGGGATGTCAGGACGCTCCTGCTTGCCAAAAATTGCTTAAGTATGCTATCCCAGAGCTCAAGATTTCCGGTCTGTCGTCTATCTTTCAGGTACTGTGGACATGGCTGAGAACTCTAGCGAGCTCATTCTTTAATATAGTAAGTGAGAGGAACCAGATGTAAAATTCTCACCAAATGGTTGTAGTTGGGCCATTTTTTATCTTCTAGAAAGTGATCCCAGGTCACTTGTTGCTTAGTTTTCAGTATTATTAGCTTGCGTTGCGTTGCAGTATTGATATGCATCTAGAACTGTGACAATACCTATAAAGTTCGATTGTTTCAAAAGAAAAACGCATGCTCGTGGGACATGTTGTAGAAGTGATGACTTTGTTGATGGAACATCGAGCCTAAGGAGCTTACAATGACATTGAACTGGCATTCCGCAAAGAGAAATCATGCAAAATATTATGGCACAGAGAAAGTATAAACTTGTGTCCAGATGAAAAGACACTATTGAGATAGGGCGTTGTCTTCACTGATCTTCTGTATTTTTGGAGGACTTGGTTCAGCGTTTACAGTATAACAGTAACTAAGCATATGTATAATTAATCTGAATGTGCGAAAAGTTCAACAATCGTGGCTGTAGTTTAGTGGTGAGAATTCCACGTTGTGGCCGTGGAGACCTGGGCTCGAATCATTTTTGGATTATTAATTAAAATCCGCAAAGTTTGAAACCTCACTGAGTAAGATAAAATTTAGCAAAATGGCTATCATTTTTTGTTACTCCCTCTCACTCATATTACTCCGTAGTTGATTTCAATTTGGATGTATCTAGACATGTTTTTGCGATAGATACATCTAAATTGGAGTCAACTAATATGGGTCGGAGAGAGTATTAAAATTTGGAAAAGTTCGAAACCTCACTAAATACGATAAAAATCCTTAGCAAAATATCTTATATTTGCAGCCACATATTGTTTTGTTACTAAGAACTCTTGGTACAATCTTATCATTTTTGGATTATTAATTAAAATCCGCAAAGTTTGAAACCTCACTGAGTAAGATAAAATTCAGCAAAATGGCTATCATTTTTTGTTACTCCCTCTCACTCATATTACTCCGTAGTTGATTTCAATTTGGATGTATCTAGACATGTTTTTGCGATAGATACATCTAAATTGGAGTCAACTAATATGGGTCGGAGAGAGTATTAAAATTTGGAAAAGTTCGAAACCTCACTAAATACGATAAAAATCCTTAGCAAAATATCTTATATTTGCAGCCACATATTGTTTTGTTACTAAGAACTCTTGGTACACCAGCCATCCAATTATAACACACTCTTCTTCACATATTGTTTCTTATTAAGAATTACTGATTGATGCATACAACAAAATTGACGTCCCAGGTGGGATCAATACAGATACAATGTTTTTGTTATCAAGAATTCCTGGTATATTTGCCATCCAATAATAATATACTTCTTCAAGATTGTTTGTTATTAAGAATTTCTGATTGATGCATACAACAAAATAAAGTCCTCCTCCATGAGCTGCAGGCCGACGAGGGGATCCGTCTCAGAGAGAGGCGCGGGGCGTCCCAAGTTCTTCCTAATGCCCGAGCAAACATGGTTATCGATCAGCATGACAGACAAATTAAATTGTAGCAACCAAAATTTTAAGCCAAACTTAACTTTCCAGCCCCTTTGGTGTGTAGGTCTTCCCGGGTTTCTTCTATTATGTAAATTTTAATATTCCGAACTACTCCCTTCATTTTAAAATATAGATGTTTTAGGTCTGTAAAGAAGATGTATCTAGATTTTTTTTAGTGTGTAGATTCACTCTAAACGCGAGTAAACCTACGTAAGTATAGATACATTTGTTTTATAAAAACATTTTATATTTTGAAACGGATTAAGTACCTGTAAAACGAATTGCTGTCACGTCGAAAATGCCATCCCACATTCCCCTATTTAAATCCAAACTTTCCACCTATAAGGCAAGCTCCCTTTCTCATGCTGCTAGGCTAGAGCTTATAAAATATGTTCTATCTTCTATCCCTGTTTACTACATGTCTAACCTGCTGTTTTCAAAAAAGCTTCTCAAAAGACTTCAGGCTATAATGAGAGTTTTCTGGGGGACTGGAGCTTCATCTGAGCCAAACAAAAAAGCCCTCTGCCTAACTGCTTGGAGCAACATTTGTGCCCCCAAACCTGATGGGGGCCTAGGAGTTAGAAATCTGCAAGCTACTAATATGGGCCTTATCCTCTCAGCAGCCTGGAGATTAGCTGAAAATCCAAACTCCTTCATGCAAAATGTTCTCAGAGCTAAGTACTTTTCAAATTCTTCCATCTGAAGAGCAAACAAAAATACTTCTAAATCTTCCTTCTGGTCCTCAATATTAAAAGTCGGGCATCTTCTCACCAATAACTCTTATTACCAAATTTGCAGAGGCAACTCTTCGATCTGGAGCACACCTTGGTTTTCGGGCTGGGAAACTATCTATGACAATCTTATTATTCAACAACAAGGCTTCAACTATCCTTCCAGAATTAACCAACTTTGGTTGCCCAATACTCAAACCTGGAATATCAACCTTATAGAGAACTTGTTTAGCACCAATGTAGCCCAAGCCATTAGGAATACTATTATCATCCCTTCGGAGGAAGATGACATTCTTTGCTGGAAACCAACCCCCAATGGAAAGTGCAGCACCAAATCAACATACAAAACTTGCCTGTCTTGGCTTTTTGATACAGGTACTCCTAGACCAGAACAGGTCCATGACACAACAAAGAAAATCCTGAAGAGAGTTTGGAAATGCAACAAAATGATCCCCAGAGTGAAGATGTTTGCTTGGAGATTGCTAAGGGATGCACTCACCACTGGCGATAGAGGTTCTTAGTTCTCTGCTCATATTGAGAAGTGAAAGGATAGAGATGTCGCCTAGAGGGGGGGTGAATAGGAAATTTCAAAACTATTATGGTTTTGGATTGATAGAATGCGGAATTAAACTAACGTTTATTTTACAAGCACAAAACCTAAATACACTAGGCTCAACTAAGTGCACCAACAACAAATTAAGCTAAGCAAGATAGCACAAGATAAATATACCACAAGTGATAAGCAAGATATAAGTACTTCAAGCTCGATGGCTATCACAAGGAAAGTAAGCTCGAATATAGAGATAACCGAGACATGCGGAGACGAAGATGTATTCCCGTGTTCACCACCTTTGGGAAGGGGGCTACGTCACGTTGGAGAGGTGTGAGGTTCCACGAAGGATTCCTCACGCGCCACAAAGGCTCACCTTCTTCTCCGAGTCTATCCCACGAAGGAATAGGCCCTTTCCTTATGGCTAGCTTTTCCTCCACTCCGGAGATGGCAAGCTCCACAACCACTTCACAAGCTCCACGAAGGAGAAGCCCGAGTCTCTTCACAATCTTCCACGAAGAGAACACCGCGGCACCAACCTTTGGGAAGTACAAGTTACCGCGAAGAGGCACATTGGATAAGATAGGGAAATAATAATCCTTAGGACTTGGCTTGATCAAATATAAAATATGAAGATCCCTTAATTCTTCATGAGTTATCCAAGTCTCCAATTCCCTCCATAAACACCTATTGATCAAGTTTGAGCTAGTTGGTACCCAACCAAGTTGGGTCCTAAGAGGTTAGTCACAATAGGCTTGGCAACCCAAATGGTTCTTTTCTTGACACCACTTTGAGTTCCAACAAACTTGGCAAACACATTGCCATCCTTATCCTTCCTAAGATAATAATCATCATCAACAATGATAGGGTTAGATAAGGTACCGTTTGAACATGAAGAGGCAAAGTGCCCCTTCACACGACATATGTAGCAACAAGTGCTCCCCTTTCTCTTCTTCATTGATTTCTTGGCTTGGGGAGCATTATCTTGATTTTTCTTCGGAAGTGGCCTAACTTCAACTTGGGCTTGAACATGAACTTGTAGCCGCTTCCCTTGTTGCTTCTCACTCAAGTGTTTTTTCTTCAATGGACAAGATCTTACATGATGTCCTTCAACCTTGCACTTGAAGCAAATAATCTTGGCCGAATTCTTGACTTGGTTTTGGCCCTTCTTCTTGTTTATATTGGACTTGTTCTTGTTATTGGAGTTGAATCCAAGTACACTTTTATCATTAGGGGATTTTTGCACACTCAAGATATTATGGAGTGTGGATTTCCCTTCATGACTCTTTTCCAAGTCATTCCTCAAGGAAGTGACTTGAGCCTTGAGCTCTTTGATTTCCTCTACATGGTTAGTATAAATACAAGTACTAGAGGAAGTAGAAGCTTCATTGTTAGAGCAACAAGGCAAAGCAATTAATCCAACACAAGGTTTATCAATAGTATGGCTAGATGAATTACTAGGACTAGCACATCGCAAAATAGCATTTTGAGTAGAAGTTGTGCTAATGTCCAAAAGAGGCTCACAAGATGCTACCTTAGTAATACTTGCCTCATGAGCTAACTTTATCCCATCATAAGAGATTAGAAGATCATTATGAGAGCCCGAGAGCTTTTCGTGACTTTCTTCCAATTTCCTATACTTGTTAGTTAGCAACTCAAGTTGAGCCCTTAGCTCAACATTCTCCTTTAGGATAGATGCTTCACAAGAAGTAGAGTTAGTAGCACATGCATCATTAATGGAATTTTCCTTTTCAAGATCATAAGATTCAATTTTTTGTGTGAGGAGACAATTATTGTGCTTCTCCTCGGCAAGCTCTTGCTTAAAGAGATTGAATCTCCGACTCACATCATCAAGTTGGAAATCCAACTCCTCTATGGTTCCCGTTTGTTTAGTTATGGTGTCCATAACGTGTTTGAGACAAGTAACGGACTTATTATTACCACGAAGATAGGTACACAAAAAAGTCAACTCAAGCAAGAGAGCACTAGTATCCTCATCAATGTCATCATCACTATCATCATTATCATTGCTATTATCTTTACAAGATATATTGGGATCCAAAGTAGGAGATACCTTTGATCCTCTTGCCATAAGGCACATGTGAGCATGGGAGAATGAATATGAGGATATTCTTGAATCTTCATTCATGATCATGTCTTGCTTCATAGAATGTTTGATTTCCTCTACATTGTTAGATAAACAACTAGAGGAAATAGAAGCATTTTGTTCATGGTAACAAGGCAAATCAAGCGTATCATCTATACTAGTACTCAAATAATTTCGAGATGATATACAAGGACTAGCAACACAAGGGGATATAGCATTATTGTTGCAAGAAGTGCTTAAGTCCAAAGAAGAAACATTGCAATGGGATAGAGATGAAGGATCATCATTAGCGAGCACAATATCAACATTGCAATTCCCAACACCACTCACCATATCTTTACCTTGTGTCTTGCCACACATTGGTGAAGTGGGTGAAGATGAGAACTCATCGCGGCCGGAGGTGGAAGCAACTTGGAGCTCTTCATGATGTGAAGGAAAAGAGATCTCCTCGGAGAAACCACCGACAATATTAGAAATGGAACCACCAAATATTTCTTTAAGCTTGGTCCACTTCTCATGAGACGACTTGCGCTTTACAATCGTCAAGAACAAATTAACTGTGGGGCTCAAAGAGAAAATAAGCTCATTAAATACTTGAGCTTCGAGATGTAAATTTTTCTCATCCTCTAAAGATAGATTTTGAGGATCCATAGGAGGAGAAAAACCTACATCTAGAAATCGCTCAATATTTGGACACAAGGTCCGAAGATTACAAAGCAAGCAATTTCTCCACAAAGCATAATTTGTGCCATCAAAGATAATTGTGTCATTGTGCACTATACTACTAGCCGACATATTTACACTCTAGGCGGTGAAGCCTAAACAAGGAGAGACCTTGCTCTGATACGAATTGAAAGGATAGAGATGTCGCCTAGAGGGGGGGTGAATAGGCAATTTCAAAACTATTACAGTTTTGGATTGATAGAATGCGGAATTAAACTAACATTTATTTTACAAGCACAAAACCTAAATACACTAGGCTCAACTAAGTGCACCAACAACAAATTAAGCTAAGCAAGATAGCACAAGATAAATATACCACAAGTGATAAGCAAGATATAAGTACTTCAAGCTCGATGGCTATCACAAGGAAAGTAAGCTCGGATATAGAGATAATCGAGGCATGCGAAGACGAAGATGTATTCCCGTGTTCACCACCTTTGGGAAGGGGGCTACGTCACATTGGAGAGGTGTGAGGTGTAGGGGTTCGTAGCATGGAAAACAAAAAATTTCTATCGCATACAAACAAACAAGCCAAGATCTATCTACTATATTGTAGCAACGAGTTGATGGAATAACTTACCCTCGAAGATTCCAAAGCGGTTAACGAGAGCAGATTCTCGTGGGTGATGTAGTCGTACTCTTTCCGATCTCAAGATCGTGTAGACGATCCTTCCGGCGCTGCGTTCCGGCAGCGCTCCCGCAGTCGGTCACACGTTCGGTAGTCGACGAAGACCTTCCTCTCCCTTGTTCCAGCAGGCAGCGGAGGTTGTAGCACTCTCCTCGCGATTCCGGCAGCACAACGGCGTGGTATCGGAAGTAGAGGGGAGATCCCGCAGGGCTTCGCCTTAAGCCGGTGGGAGTATGGTGGAGTATGAGAGAGGCTATTAGTGGTCTAGTAATTAGACACACCAATTAGAAGGCTCTAAACCAATTAGAAGGCTCTAAATCGAAGGCTAAAGCAATTAGAAGCTCTAAACCGAAACGACTCTAAACCGGAGGTAGAAGATAGGAACTTGTGTCTCTAGAGGAGGAGGCATGCCCCTCCTTTTATGGGTGGAGGGGCTTGGCGCGCCAGGGGAGGGAGGGAGTCCCTCCCCAACTCGGCCTAGGGCTGGCCGCCGGCTTGGAGGAGAGGAACTCCTCCTCCAAGTTGGTTTCCAACTCCTCTTGCTTGTTTCCCACAGTTTCTTGTTTTAGCCGTTTGACTTTCAAACTGGACATTTGAATTTTCTGTTTTAGGATTCAATTTAATCCTTTATTTGGGACAGCAAGAACACTTAGTACATGATGCAATCATTCCAATATGTAATGACACACTCATGTACCCCTCCCCCCCCCCCCCCGGAGTGACGGACATTCCGGAACCTTCTAGAACATTCCCGATGAAAACACCGGAATCATTCCGCAACTCCGAAACGGGACTTTCCTTATATGAATCTTATTCTACGGACCATTCCGGATCACCTCGTGATATCCCGGATCCCATCCGAGACTCCGAACAACATTCGGTCTCTTTCTCATAATACCATAACTACTCAAACAACGTCGAATCCTTAAGTGTGTCTCCCTACGGTTCGTGAATTATGTGGACATGATCGAGACACTTCTCCGAACAATAACCAATAGAGGAATCTGGAAATTCATATGGCTCCCACATATTTCTACGATTACTTTGCGATCGAATGAACCACTTACATACGATACCAATTTCCCTTTGTCTCATGATACTTTACTTATCCGAGGTTATGATCGTCGGTATCTCTACATACCTAGTTCAACCTCGTTACCGATAAGTACTCTTTTCTCGTTCCCGTGATATGTGATCCCTTGTGAGACAGTCACATGCTTGCAAGCTAATTGGATGACATTACACCGAGAGGGCCCAGAGTATATCTATCCGTCATATGGATGGACAAATCCCACTCTTGATCCATGTGTTTCAACCAATACTTTCCGAACACTCAATGCCACCTTTATAACCACCCAGTTACGGTGTGGTGTTTGATGTCATCAAAGCATCCATCCGGCAAAGGTGATATGCATGATCTCATGGTCGAAGGAATTAGGTTACTATGTATCAGAAAGCATATAGCAATTGAACTATTTAAAATGACTTGATCTTTATGCTACGCTTATCTATAGGAGTATGTCCATCACATCATTCTCCTAATGATATGACCCTGTTGTTAATAACATCTCTATGTTCATGATCAGGAAACCATGATCATATATTAACCAACAAGCTAGTTTAACAAGAGGCTTTACTAGGGACTCTTTTATGTTTACAAATCACACAAGTATTAATGTTTCCTGTTAATACAATTATAGCATGGTATGTAAACATTTATCATAAGTATGAAGATATGATAATAACCCACTTTATTATTGCCTCTTGGGCATATCTCCAACAGTCTCCCACTTGCACTAGAGTCAATAATCTAGTTTTAAACCTTTGTGTATTCAACACCTATGGCTTTCCGGTGTTGTAAGTACACGTTCGCTAGTGGTCAACTGATCTCCGGATCTGACACTTCCAGGTCCGTGTGTAATTGCATGTATTTGCGTCTCTACGCATCACTCATTCTCTAATGAGATGGCTTTGTATAAATTTGGTCCTTTGGTGAGACCTTTAGTTCTTTGGGGTTAAAACATGTTGATAATATTGTCGTACAATATATCTTCATAGTATTATCCCGCTATGAACTACACCTAGTTTGATAACAAACTACTTGACCCAAATGCCCTCCTTTGCTGCTATAATAGCAGTCATATACTTAGCCTTTTATTGTAGTATCTGTCACAATGTCTTAACTTTGGAACTCATCCAAATCCATTATGGAACTTACTTTCCATTATATTGTGCCACCCTTAGTTTAGATTGAGATAAACTTAATTTGTACTTTGTGACAAAACTAGTATCAATGTAGTACTTTTACAATGAACTAACCATCTATTTGTCACTTCTACAAACAATATATTCTTAGTTCTTCCAAAAGATCTTAAGAATATCCTTACTATTGTCCAATGATCATCTTATGAATCATTATGGTATATGCTCACATCATTTTTAGAGCATAGGACATATCTGGATTTGTACATATCACAGCATAATTGATATAAATACTCTTTGTGATTTCATACATCAAGTATCAATCTATACTTGAATCTTTGTTTCACTTACCAAGTGTCAATACACTTGAATATATCATTAATATTGAACTCATTCAATCCTTTCTATGCGACAAGAAACTTTCTTATAGTTTCTATATTGAACTCATTCAATATCTCGTCTATGTACTTCTGGCACAACCATATTAGCGTCTATTCATGCCAAATATTTGGGTTATGCCTAAGTCTTTCATCGAGATGAAATTCTTATCCTATGTTAATAAAAAGATACATCACTTCCAATCAACAATATGTCTCCTACATAATGTATTAGAAATATGTCTTAGCGCTCCCACTTAATTTCTTGCAAATGCAAGCATCTTCATTGTCTCTGATGAATTTAAACTCTTTTAACAATTTCATCATTGTGAAGATTCCAACTCCGCGATGCTCACTTCAACCATTGAAGTTTGCATATGCTTTTAGCATCCTTTGAATTAACAAAACCCTATGGACAGTGTTATGCACATGTCCTAGGTAACGATTCTATTAGAAGAACTTGTTTTGTTTATTCAACTACCATATAACAAATTATATGTAGTGGTTGCTACATTAATCCGTCTAGACTAAATATCACTATGAAAGATCAAATCTTGTCATAGTCAACCTTTGAACATTGTTGTGAACTCTTTCCCGACATGTCGACTATTTCATAGATGTAAAACATCCATGTCTATTTTATAGATCCAAACACGACTGTAAGGTCTTACACCTTTCTCGAGGGTCCTTCAAGTTCAAAACTTGATTTCTCGTGTATGGAACTATCACGGATTTTATGGCTTCAAGCCATTTGACGGAGTCAGGGCCCATCATCGCTTCTTTGCATGTAGTCGGTTCATTATTCTCAAATAATGATTCAACCCTCAAATCTTGGTATTTGATTGTTTACCCGACCTACTTGTTTCAATAGGAACTTAGATCTCCGTGATCACAACCTTTGAGGCACGTGAGCCATGAGCATTGTTGCTGCCTCCGGAACACTTTTCGGCGTTGCGCAACTCTGCACATATAGCTAAGGTTCTTTCAACCTTATCAAAGTTCTATTGTCCTCCCACTTAACTTTTCACAAAAAATTCCTTCTTAAAGAAACTTGACGTTCTAAGCGACAAACACTTTTGTCTCCGGTGTTATGGAGAAATACTTAACAAAGACAGATTCATCCGACTTTGGTTGCAAACATCTTTCTTATGTATAGCATACCAATGTTTAAGAAAGGACTACTTGGGTTTTATCCCAAACCATAACCTTATATGGTGTCATTTCAACGGATTATGATGAAGCTCTTTTCAGTGGAAAAACGGTAATCTCTAAAGCTTTTAATCTTTAAAATACAATGGCAATTTTATGAATTACACCTTTGATCTCACCATGTCAAACAAGGTTTAATTACATATCTCGAATGCTCCATACTCTTATGGTGTTTCGGGAAATGCAAATCCACGGAACGATTCCTTAAATCTTAGGTATTATGCTAAACTCTGTAACTCAAATATCTTCCTTTATGATCTTTATCATAAACTGTTTATATTCTTGTTACAATGATTTTGCACTTCATCTTGAAAGTCTTTGAACTTTTCAAATGTTTCATACTTCATCCTTATTAAGTAAATATTCATATATTCACTCAAATTTTCGGAGAAAGCATATGAAGTAGAAATCCATCGCTCTTGACTACACATAATGGACTTCGTACAACAATATGTACAAATTCCAATAAGCTAGTCTTTCGTTCCCTTTTGGCCTATGAACGAAGTTTTAATTATCTCTAGGAAAGTTCCACAAGCGTCATTTGATCACAATCAAAAGACTCCAAAATTCCATACATATGGAGTTTCTTCATGTTTTCTTTCCAATATAATTTAAACGGCGATGTCACTTCCTAAGTGATCTTTCAATCAATTTGTCTTTCGACATCTTTAGCATTAGCTTTATGGATGTGATTTTTCCAACGAGATTTGTGAATCATCCATCTTTTATGGATTACGGCAATTATTTGAACAACCCTTTTGTTCTCATAACACCTGATAAAACAAATCTTGAAGGCAAGCTTTGATGTTTAACGAGCAACACAATAACCCTTTATTTGTTCTCGATGAACATCATCACATATTCTTTTGCTAATTACTTAGGCCACTGTAGTTCATGAATTCTGTTGTTTTGTATGACGATTCATACCAACAGATTCAGTATCAAATACTTAAGAACCACATTGTTTAATAAGCAAAGAATATAGCCATAACATGTATATCATCTATATACTTAAACTGAACAATTCTAGTCTTTTCTTTTCTGCCATATATTTATGAGATTCTCTTTCAGTATTTCCTTTTCTGTTTGAAAGAATCTATCAACATCAATAGTGGAGTCATACATATGACACATAATCCAAAGCGTGTATAATTAAATACCAATGTCTTTGGACTTGCACTTTGAAGTAGATCACCATCATCAAATGTTTGGTGTTCTTTCAAATTCCTTTCTTTAGTAATCTCTTGGTGTAGTAAATATTTTACCTACATCAAATATTCACCCTTATCATGGAATTATCCATGATCAAGCTACTTTTAGCTTATAAAGATGAATCGTGAGTATAATGTTGCTATCCAAAACCTTTTGGAGGATTAGGACAACTAGTGTCTCCAACCCTTTTGCAAATTTTCTCATCAAAATATGAGAACATGAACTTTGCCATATTATACTCTATCATGTTGCAACCAAAACTTCATTTCAGATATCACAATATCTTCCACACACCATGGTTTCTGAAACAACTCTTTCAGATCCTAGATAACCTTGATATTAAGAGAATCCTTTGAATATCAAGAATCATGGAGACAAACATGATACTTATATACTAACACTTGGAATTGTTACTCTTGATTTAATACTAATTATTAAACTTCATGGAGTAACCGGAACTTACTGAAAGTTTGCAATAGGACTTTAAACTTTAGATTAACACTTCAAAACAATACGATACCAGTTCGTAAAGTAACTAACCAGAATTCTATAGTTCTATCATCTCAATTATAACTAAGCGCAAGGTGGTAAACGGATGCCAATGACTACAACAACTATGCAAATTCACTTTGATTTAGTTTATGATAAATTGAGTTCTAATTAATAATTAAATTAATCTAGGTGAACTCCCACTCAAAACAATATCCCTCACATTGTTTTAGTGATCACACGAACCAAATCCACCACATCAAAACCGATCATCACGAGAGTTGATATAGCTTCAATGGCGAACAATCAACATGTTCATCATATCTACTATATGACTCATGCTCTACCTTTCGGTAATCCGTGTTCCTGAGGCCATGTCTGTACATGCTAGGCTTGTCAAGATCAAACCTTAGCTTCCGCATGAGCAAATCTGGCTTGCTCACGTTGTATACACTTGTAGAATCTAACACACCCGATCATCACGTGGTGCTTCGAAACAACAAGCTTTATCAACGGTGCTAACTAAGGGTGAACACTTTATGACTTGAAATTCATGTGCATGAGGGATCATCTTATAATGCTACCGTCGTCTACTAAGCAATACAAGATGCATAAAGGATTAACATCACATGCAATTCATAATATGTGATATGATATGGCCTTTCTTCTTTGTGCTTCCGATCTCCATCTTCTAGCACGAACATGATCTCCATCATCACCGGCATTGCATCAAGGTCAATGACGCTGCTCCATGGTTGTCGTCCACCGGCTTCAACTATTACAACTACTTTGAATAGACACGCGGGTCTTAACAGAAATTAAAGACAACCATATGGCTCCTGCCGGTTGCCGACTTACAATAAGGAACATTGCATACATCATATATAATCACAATCATGGCCATATCACATCACTGCACACCCCTGCAAAACAAAGTTAGACGCCTCTAATTTTCTTTGCATGTTTTACGTGGTTTGGGGCTTTCAATAAGTGTTGTTCTAACTTACGAACAAGAACCACAACATTGATACTAGTATTGTCAATCACCCGTTGTAAATTGGATCTTAACTATGCTAGGAGAAACAGGCACCCGCAAAGCCACTTATGCAATACAAGTTGCATGTCAAGCGTGGAGGAAGTCTCATGAACGATGTCATGTAAGGTTAGCCCGGGCCGCTTGATCCCAACATACCGCAAGATGCAAAGTACACAAGAAGCAATCGACAATAAAAGCATCAACGCCCACAATGACCATTGTGTTCTACTCGTGCAACAGATCTACATATAGACACGGCTCTGATACCACTGTAGGGGTTCGTAGCATGGAAAACAAAATTTTTCTATCGCATACAAACAAACAAGCCAAGATCTATCTACTAGATTGTAGCAACGAGTTGATGGAATAACTTACCCTCGAAGATTCCAAAGCGGTTAACGAGAGCAGATTCTCGTGGGTGATGTAGTCGTACTCTTTCCGATCTCAAGATCGTGTAGACGATCCTTCCGGCGCTGCGTTCCGGCAGCGCTCCCGCAGTCGGTCACACGTTCGGTAGTCGACGAAGACCTTCCTCTCCCTTGTTCCAGCAGGCAGCGGAGGTTGTAGCACTCTCCTCGCGATTCCGGCAGCACAACGACGTGGTACCGGAAGTAGAGGGGAGATCCCGCAGGGCTTCGCCTTAAGCCGGTGCAAGTATGGTGGAGTATGAGAGAGGCTATTAGTGGTATAGTAATTAGACACACCAATTAGAAGGCTCTAAACCAATTAGAAGGCTCTAAACCGAAGGCTAAAGCAATTAGAAGCTCTAAACCGAAACGGCTCTAAACCGGACGTAGAAGATAGGAACTTGTGTCTCTAGAGGAGGAGGCCTGCCCCTCCTTTTATGGGTGGAGGGGCTTGGCGCGCCAGGGGAGGGAGGGAGTCCCTCCCCAACTCGGCCTAGGGCTGGCCGCCGGCTTGGAGGAGAGGAACTCCTCCTCCAAGTTGGTTTCCAACTCCTCTTGCTTGTTTCCCACAGTTTCTTGTTTTAGCCGTTTGACTTTCAAACTGGACATTTGACTTTTCTGTTTTAGGATTCAATTTAATCCTTTATTTGGGACAGCAAGAACACTTAGTACATTATGCAATCATTCCAATATGTAATGACACACTCATGTACCCCTCCCCCCCCGGAGTGTCGGACATTCCGGAACCTTCTAGAACATTCCCGATGAAAACACCGGAATCATTCCGCAACTCCGAAACGGGACTTTCCTTATATGAATCTTATTCTCCGGACCATTCTGGATCACCTCGTGATATCCCGGATCCCATCCGAGACTCCGAACAACATTCGGTCTCTTTCTCATAATACCATAACTACTCAAACAACGTCGAATCCTTAAGTGTGTCTCCCTACGGTTCGTGAATTATGCGGACATGATCGAGACACTTCTCCGAACAATAACCAATAGAGGAATCTGGAAATTCATATGGCTCCCACATATTTCTACGATTACTTTGCGATCGAATGAACCACTTACATACGATACCAATTTCCCTTTGTCTCATGATACTTTACTTATCCGAGGTTATGATCGTCGGTATCTCTGCATACCTAGTTCAACCTCGTTACCGATAAGTACTCTTTTCTCGTTCCCGTGATATGTGATCCCTTGTGAGCCAGTCACATGCTTGCAAGCTAATTGGATGACATTACACCGAGAGGGCCCAGAGTATATCTATCCCTCATATGGATGGACAAATCCCACTCTTGATCCATGTGTTTCAACCAATACTTTCCGAACACTCAATGCCACCTTTATAACCACCCAGTTACGGTGTGGTGTTTGATGTCATCAAAGCATCCATCCGGAAAAGGTGATATGCATGATCTCATGGTCGAAGGAATTAGGTTACTATGTATCAGAAAGCATATAGCAATTGAACTATTTAAAATGACTTGATCTTTATGCTACGCTTATATATAGGAGTATGTCCATCACATCATTCTCCTAATGATATGACCCTGTTGTTAATAACATCTCTATGTTCATGATCAGGAAACCATGATCATATATTAACCAACGAGCTAGTTTAACAAGAGGCTTTACTAGGGACTCTTTTATGTTTATAAATCACACAAGTATTAATGTTTCCTGTTAATACAATTATAGCATGGTATGTAAACATTTATCATAAGTATGAAGATATGATAATAACCCACTTTATTATTGCCTCTTGGGCATATCTCCAACATGAGGTTCCTCGAAGGATTCCTCACGCGCCACAAAGGCTCACCTTCTTCTCCGAGTCTATCCCACGAAGGAATAGGCCCTTTCCTTATGGCTAGCTTTTCCTCCACTCCGGAGATGGCAAGCTCCACAACCACTTCACAAGCTCCACGAAGGATAAGCCCGAGTCTCTTCACAATCTTCCACGAAGAGAACACCGCGACACCAACCGCCAAGCCAATAGGAGGTCACCCTCCAAGAGTAACAAGCTCACGGTCTCTCACTCGAACAAATCGTAATGGAGAGCTCAACACTTATGCAAGAATGCAAAGCAAGACCACCAAGGGTGCTCAAATCCTTCACTCTCAAATCCCACCAAAGCAACAAGTGCTAGGGAGGAATTAGAGAGGAAGAACAATGGTGGAAGTCAACCAATGACTCCAAGATCTAGATCCAATGGGTTCCCCTCACTTAGAGGAGGAATTGATTGATGGGGATTGTAGATCTAGATCTCTTCTTCCAAAGCCCTCAAAAAGATGCAAGAATCATAGGAGGGAAGGGGGAGGAAGAAAGCTCAAGAGTTTCAACAATGGAGGTCAATTTCGTGGTCAAGAACACTCTAAAACGTTGGGAGAAGAACCCCCTTTTATAGTGGAAAGCAAATATGGCCGTTGGGAGAAAATTGTGCGAATCCGGTTGAAAGTTCGGTTGGACCGGCTCCAGAACCGGATGGTTCGGTTCCTGGACCGGAAAACCGGATCTCAACCGGGATAAGGGTCAGTACACAGTCTCGGATAGACTCGGTATAGAAAAACCGAAAATCCCGGTTGAATCTCGGTTGAAACCCGGTTGAATCTCGGTTTTCCGGTGCTGGCACCGGACCACCCGGTCTGGGAGCCGGTTGAACCGGATCCACAACCGGGATGAAACTGACTTCACGGAAAACGCAATAACTTTTGCATCCGGACTCCGATTTCGATGATCTCGGGCTTGTTTTGACGAGGACAACAAGATCTAAAGGATTGTACAGAGAAACATCATATCCCAACAAAGGAGGATAGAAACAAATGAAGAAAGGTAAGAAGCCTCCCTAAATAAGAACCGATAAAACCTTCAAACTCGAAAACGACATAGAAGATGCATACGAATTCCGTTTTCGATGAACTTGGGATTGTTGAAGAGCTAGCAACAAGCTCAAGAACCTCACATGGAGAAACACCAAGAAGCAACAAAATAGGAAGATGCAAAGTATGCAAAGGATTGAGCTCCCTATGACGATGTTATCAAGTTACACAACCGAAAGCCCCTCTTGATAGTGCGGCTATCTATCCTATAACCCGGTCTCCTGTAACGCCCCCGAATCGGGTCTATGCAGATCTTAGCATTTCCCGCCAAAATCCGCATAAAAGCGATTCAAAGACGCCCACGAGACACTTTCATGTGGGTGGGATATGAATACAAGTAGTTACATCACATTAGTTTACAACAGAGTCCATAAAAAACTTATATATACAACAACGACTCAATGAGTCAAGAATACAAAAGACACAATTCAAAGAGAAAACGAGAATGGTATCTGAGTATGGACAAGATACAATGTGGCATCCCGCAAAACCACTACTAGAAAATCGCGTTGTTTTTGTGCATTGCATCATCATGACCGCATGCTCATGTCATCATGCCAAATTGCATTTGAGCATCGTCATCATCTTGCATTTGCTTGCATGTAACTATTTGCGGAAAAACCCAATTTGTTTTCTAAACGCCCCATCTTTATTTCAAACACCAAAACCGGGTCTCCGGATTATTTTGTTTTGTCTGCTATTGGTTTGCAGAGGTTTTGTTTTAATCAAATAAAATTTTAATTATTTTTAGTGGAAGTCGAACGGGCCGATTCGACCCGAACGACCACCCCCAGAAATTTAAATCGGTCCAACCAACCAGTACACCTAAATCCTAAAGCTACCCAGTCTAACCTACCCACACCCCCTCCACCTCATCCCAACCAACCCCCTCCTGACACCTCACCCTCTCTCCCCCTCTACCCAATCCTAAACTGCCACCTCAGCAGCCTCTCTCTCCTAAACCCACCCCCACCCTGCCAGCACACCCACACAGCCACACACACGCACTCCCACCTCTCTCCTCTCTCCCTGCGGGTCCCACCGGCCAGCCGGCCCCACCCGACACGCACGCCAGCGCGCGACACGCCTCCCACAACCGCGGGTCCCATCCCTGGCCCCTGGCCCCGCTCCCTCCCTCTCCTCTCTTCTTCCTCCCCCGCTCGCACCCCGTCCGCCCCGCCTGAGGCCCTCCCCGACCCGACCACCCCGCCGCCTGGGCGACCTCGCCGCCAGCGCCCCTTCTCCGCGCCACCAGGTCGCCGGCCCGCCCGCCGCCAAGCTCCCCCCCTCCCCCGTCGCCGGCGCAGGCCCCCACCAGTCCTCCTCGCCGCCTCCTCTCCTGAGCCTCGCGCGCCGCCGGTCCCTCTCCCCGAGCCCGCACCGCGCCCGCCTCGGCCGCGGACGAGCCCGCCCCGAGCAGCCGCCCGTCTCCGGCGTCGCCTCCATCGCCGCCACCGTTGCTCGCCTTCTTCCTCGGCTCCGGCTGGCCCGAGCGCGTCGCGCCTCCGCCGCCGTCGCCGGAGCGCTCTCCCGCACGCCTTCTCCACCACCCCGCCTCTATCTGCAGTGCGTCGTCGCCTCGGGCCCCCTCTGCCGCCCGCCTCCGGCCAGGTCCCACCGCCGCGGGGCTGCTTCGTCCGCCGGCGTGCTGGCCGCCTACGTCGACCGTCCACCCCGCGCTGACCTCGCTTCTCCTCCGTTCGAGCTCCCGGTGCCCCAACCACCTCGCTGTCGTCCTCCCTCCGCCCCGGCGCCCCGGCCCTGCGCGCGTCGCCTCGAGGCCGAGCCTCCTCTGCTCTGTCCGGCAGGCCCGCGAAGACCGAGCCCTAGGCCCGCAAGGCTGTGCCGCTTCTCCGTCACCGCCCCGCTGGAGCACCTCCGTCGCCAACCAGCTTCGCCCCGCCATCGTCGTCCGTGCCGAGGCGATGCCCCGCACCTCCGCCTCGCCAGGCCTTGCAGCACCGTTGCCGTGCGGCCAACGCCCGAGTCCCACGACAAGTTTGGCATCGGCAAGACCAAGAGGGGACCCCAGGATCTTCGATAGAAACCTCGACTCTAGACCAAGTGCGCCAACCACACCGAGAACCCGCGGTACCTGGAGGACGACATCAAACCGAAGCGCCAAGACCTTCTACGAACGCCGAGACCCCCAAACCCGAAGGCCGATTCCGTACCCGGTGCCGCGCCAAGATCTCCTTCTCGGATCCCGATGACGCTAAGTTCTTCGCCGTAGGGCCACAAGGCCTTCGACTAAACAAGGAACGCCAAGAACTTCACCCCGAATGCCAAGACCGACCCGACACGAGGACCCGACAAGTTCGACACTGGCCAGGGCGAGTCCGATGCCCCGACGCCAGACCAAGTACGGCCTTCCGGAACGCCAAGGTCCCCGCGAGAGACGACAAGATCGACAACATGACCCGAAGACGATAGATGCGACAAGTACTCCCTCGAGAACGCCAAGTACTCCACCCCGGACACCGAGACCCCGACGCGACAAGTACTTCAGCCCGAACGCCAGGACCGTCGACATGACCCGAAGGCCACGGACGCGACAAGATCTACCCCAGTAGTCCGAGCCTGCTTCCCCTGAGACCAACCCCGAACCCCGGAACCCCAAGTTCGTCGAGACCCCCTAATGTGTGAACCCCTTCCCGAAACCCTATTCTATAATATAATCCAACTTGTTGCATATTGAATTGTACTCGCATGCATATTGTGTGGTTTGGGGGCCTTATGCCGATTCACCTCATAATTAAATATGGGGCCCATATGCGGGCAAATCTAGTCTCATATTGGCCTCATTTAAATTTGTGTAGCGAACCGGTAACTTATCTTGCCCTATTATAACAACATTTAATTGCGGGGTAGTTAAATAACTTGAATCATATAAACAATTGTCGGAACCCCCGGTTCCGCTTAATATGACCTAATTGCATCGCACCTTTGCCATGTCATGCATCATACATGCATCATGCCGATCTTTTGCCATAGTATTAAATATTGCATCCGGTGTTTCTTCTAGCGTTTTGCTTCTTCGCGGATAAGGCCGTTGAGTTGATGTGAGCTTCGTCCCGATCTTCGGATGAACCTTCGGCAATGTTATCAGGCGAGCATCTCCCCCTTTCTACCTATCTTACTTTTATAGTATTTATTCCCTCCTGTTGATCTATTGCTATCTGTGTTGCGATGCTCTAGTTTCCGTACCCGTGATATCCCTTGCAGCCCTATATTGCCTTGGACACATCCTATTACCTGTTGTTTGGTAGATAGTTGGACTTGCGCGTCGTAGTCGCTTGCTCAAGTGCTGTTGCGTGTCGTCCAGTGCCACAGTTGTTGATGTCTTGCCACATGTTGATGCTGGAGATGATCATAGTTTTACTTATCATTCACTTTAATTCCTGTTTAACAACTAAAATTGAAGTAAGCAGAGGCATCGGTGGGTGATAGATAACATTTGGTTTCCGAACGCCCACTTGTGTCCCGTAGGACCCCGAGTACTTGATACCTGTTCCTTGATTTATCGCGCTATCCACATACGGGGAGTATGGGCCCCCCTTAGCCAGAGCTTGATTCCGTCTTATTTCTTGGGGCCACAAACTAGTTTGAGGTTTTATTTACGATCCTGTACTTATGCCATGCTACTGCTTTATTTAAATTGTGCGAGGAGCACACTGTACTGTTTAGGTAAGCGGAATGTTTTCGCGGTATCGACAAGCCCAGCCACACTTTAGGGTTCCCAGTCGTTTACAGCCATTGTCGCAAACCTTGAGTCCGTCTCGGAGCTTGCTTACTTCGTTGCGGTTCTACTCAATGGGGTGGCCCCCTGAAATATTTCTGAATCTTGTGATTGCTCTGTCGTGAAGACCTCGTTGGGTTTTGATTTGGTTTTTCCGAGGTTGATCGTGTGTGTGTTGCTATTTGTGCACCCCGGCCGGGTTAAAACTTTCGGAAAGCCGTGTCCGCGGTTATGGACGACTTGGAGCACAGTATCTCGACCATAGACAAGCATAACTAAAGTTTATAGCTATAAATTTGACTTTATAATGACTAGTAACCAGCTTCACTATAATGGAATGGTTAAATAATACTGCCCACAATTGCTTGTTTGGGTGTCGCTTGCGACCATTGTACCTGACTAGTAAGTATGGCAACTACAACGGAATGGCTAAATAAAAGTACCAACAACTGCTGGGTTTTGGGTTTATCTCATGCTATCTGTATCTGATTAGTAAGTGTTGCAACTATAACGGAATGGTTAACTAAAAGTGCCCACTGCTTATTTTATCAGGATGACTATATACACCTGACTAGTAATTGCTGCAACGATAACCGAATAAATAAAAATGCCAACTGTGTGAGTTCCTCGGTTGACTTCCTCGATCGGTGTCGAGGGGGAAACGCCAGGATGGGTTTGATTGTTGGTAGTATCAGGTTGGTTCCGAATAGGTCTTTCTAACCCCTCTCTGATTGCCGCCAGTTGTATCGAGTCTCTATAGGTCGTTTAGTGCATGCTGCCGCTGCCGCTTCAGTCCACCATACCTATGTAGGCGAGGACCGCCGAATTCTAGCCTCGCCGTGTACTGGCCTCAGTACTGACGCTCCTCTTTTTCCTCTGCCCTTTGTCGGCACCCCTTTTGTTTAAGCAGGTTTTGAGATCGACGTCGTTAGCAGGGTTACCCTTCCGGCTTGGCCTGGGCAGGGTTATGGACGCCATTGGTTATTCTTCAAGGCTCTTAGCCCCATTTGCATCTTGTCCGTAGCTGGACGCTATATCGTTTTCAAGGTGATTTGGATCTTGTGTATTATATCTGTATTCTTGACTCTTTGAGTCGCTTTTGTATATATTTGTTCTGTGGGTCCCATCGAGGACTGTTGTGTAATGTTATTACTTCGTTTTCCACCCGCACGAAAGTGCCTGGTGGGCACCTTTGAATCGTTTCTATGCGGTTTGGCGGGAATCGCTGAAACTTGCATAGGTCCGATTCTGAGGGTGTTACATACAAATGGGACTAAGAGTTCTGAAGAATAACCAAGCGGTGTCCATAACCCTGCCCAGGCCAAGCCGGAAGGGTAACCTTGCTAACGTCGTCAATCACATACGTGTCAAGCCAAAAGGGTGCCGGCAAAGGGCAAAGGAAAACAGAAAAAGAGCGGTCAGTACTGAGGCCAGTACACGGCGAGACTAGAATTCGGCGGTCCTCGCCTACATAGGTATGGTGGGCTCAGCGGCAGCAAAGCTTGCACTATCTAACTTATAGAGACACGCTACAACTTCGGCTATTAGAGCGAGATAAGAAGGCGCTATGCGGTAACAATAATATAACACCAAACATAACCCATCCGAAGATTTCCCCCTCGAAGACCAGTCGAGGAAGTCCCCTTGCGGAACACACACAGTGACAATTTTAGTTAAGCAGGTGTATAGTTGATAAGGCTAATTACTAGTCATATTATTAAAGAGGCAAATCATTAGTGGCGTTATCTATGATCATGACACTGTACTCCTGAAGCGCCCATAACCGTGGACACACGGCTTCTCGAAAAGATTTACCCTGCAGGGGTGCACTACTGTACCCAAACGCATGCTCAACCCATCAGGCAACATATCACGCGTGCCATCCGAATCTCACAACAAGAACTGTCCCTTAACTACGCGCATATCCAGAGGCATCACCTACTGTGTTTTACCCACACAAGAGATACAGCTGATTCTCTAGGTGGCACAGCGTTTGAGTCTACGGCCGGGCGATGATCGGAAGATAACTTGTAGAGATCCATCCCACCTCTGGCACGATATCCCGATTTTATGCAATGCAAGCCATGGCGGTCCACCAAAATAATATCACAACTCAACCCATGCCCAAGGACATATTATGCGTATGCTCCAAATGGAAAACCAATTTTGTAACCCTCTGGATATACGAATAGCGCCGGTAGTTGAGGGGGGATCCCAGAAGCCCCATGTTTGGTTAGCGCGATCAACTCGGAACTGGTATCGTAGAACGAACGGGTCCTAGGTCGGCTCAAGCAGTTCCCAAAGGTGGTCCCTGCCAGGGCCTTATCATTAGGTGAAACCATAACCATAACCAACATCACCAAATTAATTATCTTATTACCAACAATATCCAAAGTATCATGTTCAACCTGTATGAGAGCAATACTAAGCATGCCTACGACTCGCAAGGACAAAACTAGCTTGTCAAACAAGGCAATAGGATAACCAAGGCAATATAGTGGAGCAGGTAAATAAAGGGAACGGTACTAAAGCATCGACAATAAGGATAGCAGTAAACAAAGGAAGGGAGTAAAGACTATTAATGCAAAATAGGTAGAAGGGGGAGAATGCTCGCCTGTGAGATAAAGTCGGGAAACCGTAGGCTTGTCGCAACTCCCATCCACTCATCGTCCTATCCAGTGAAGAAGCAAAACACTAGAAAGAGCAACCGATGCAATATTTAATAATACGGCGGAAGATCCGGCATGTTGATGATATGATGCATGGCATGGCAATATGTTGTCTCACTTAGCAATATTAAACGGAATCGGGATCCCGACATTTATTATTAGGTTCAAGTTATTTAACTATCTCGCATATTAAATGTTGAATTAAAAAGGCAAAGCATGACATCGATTCGCTACACAAATTTAAATGAAGCCGAGATAATATAAATATAGTTCGCATATGGTCTCCATATTTAATTCAGGTGAATCGATAAAGTATCCCCAAACAATAAATATGTATGCAAACATGTATGATTTATTGCAATAAGATATATGACATATTTAGAAAATACTGTTTGGAAGAGAGGTCTCACGGTTCGGTTTGATGAGATGAAGATAAAGTATCCAGGTTCCTGAAGAACTTGGGTTCTAGCTCCAACTGGTCGATGGCAGACTCCAGGCTTGATCTTAGCATCGGTATGAAAGGAGACGACAGAGATGAGACAGAGTAGCTGCGTTATGTGTTGTCGCCGGCTTGAAGTACATCTTACCTCACGAAACATGCAGGGGAATGCTGCTGATTTTCTAGCAGTAGGCGTATACTTACACCACCTGGTATAGGAATTTAGTCAAACATCTTGCAGGCATGGGTCGACGTGTAGAGCAACGCGGGGAGGCTCGGTTGGCAGCAGGCGCACGAGGAATGCGATGCTATCAGGTGGCGGTGGAGTGCGTGCGGACGGGCGACAGACACAAGCACGCGTGCAGGCAGCAAGACCGAGGTGAGATGGAGTCGGCACTGCTGCTCCATGCGTACGGGGACAATCGGCAGCAAGCGAGCGCAGGCGCGCTCACGCGCAAGCCCCAAAGCTGCCTCGGACTTGGTCTCCCGGTCGATGTTGCGGTGGATTTGGATGGCGTGTGGGATGGTGATCTGGTGGTGGTGTTGAGGTGTGGAGCTGGGGCAAGCGCATGAGGATTTGGTGTGGTGAGTGGAGCTTGGTGACATGCCCGGTCTGGTTGTGGTGAGGATTTAGATCGGGTTGGTGGTGCACACATAAGGAATTCAAGCCTTGGTCAGCTTAGACTTGATTCAAAGAAGTGACAACGCAATAAAGAATAAGATCTAAGGAGGAAGAGTTGTGGAGAAGAACATATCACATCGGTGGCGGCGCTGAGAACAGGAAAGAGGTGGAGAATTTGGCTCAGATTTGGAGGCTAGGGTTTGAGGGAAAAAAGGAATGGATTATTTATCTAGTCCAAACTAGACTAAGTGGGGCTAGTTTTGGACTAAAACTTTAGACGGGCTTTTAGCCTAGTTTTATTTATAAAAGAACAAAAGCTTTTGCTACAAGAAATATTATTTGTTTTAATTTAAATAAGAACGAGAGAAGGGTTTAATAAAACCACATGGATATTTAGTAAAACAAAATATTGTTTGCTAAAATAATTTTACGGATAAAATATGCATGATGATGTCATGATGATGCAAAATAGAAATTAATACGCAATTTTATTTTGAAATATTTTCCGGACGTTACAACTCGACACCACTAACAAAGATCGCGTCCCGAGATCCAAGCAAGGACACCGGGGGGAAAGGGGTTGATGATCGGATCTTATTGCACCAGAGTGATGGTTGCGACACCACTAACAAGAATTCTTGCTCCATCTTGGAATTATCGACACCACCAATAGGGATTGTTGTTCACGTTCTTCTGGAGAACACTTCGGAGAGGCAAAGACAGAAGTAGAGGTATCAAAGATAAGGCCACCTTTAACTTCCATGGAAGGAGTAAAAGTGACATGGATCCACCACTTCGATGTAACAATAGCTAATGATAAGAGTAGTGGTACGGTCATGACTCCATTCCGCACTCAAAGCATTACTATGTACATGAATAGAAGGATCATGCAACCAACTCTCGGGATTCACACTGAAGATCTTGACAATCGGTATTAACAAAATATTCAGGTAGATGATGTCATCGCAGAAAGTTGCAGGACACCGGAAACACTTGAAAAGGGATCAAGTAGAATGGAATCCAGATATAGATCCACCGTTACAAAAGGAGAAAAACGGAACCCTAAAGGTACAACGAAAACCCAACCGCGAGAAGTCCTGGACTTGAAGAAGGTAAGAGACCAGATCAAAACACGCAAAGACAAGAGGAGAAAGAATGGAGATAAGGAGTAAAATCAGAGCTAATCAGATCTATCCAACGCATTTGTAGCAAAATAGTTTTGACCCTAGATGTCGTCCGTTGGCAAGGTTAACCTATAGGCTGGACCAGTGGGGTATCGTAAACCTTTGCTCTGATACCACTTGTAACGCTCCCGAATCGGGTCTATGCAGATCTTAGCATTTCCCGCCAAAATCCGCATAAAAGCGATTCAAAGACGCCCACCAGACACTTTCATGTGGGTGGGATATGAATACAAGTAGTTACATCACAGTAGTTTACAACAGAGTCCACAAAAAACTTATATATACAACAATGACTCAATGAGTCAAGAATACAAAAGACACAATTCAAAGAGAAAACGAGAATGGTATCTGAGTACGGACAAGATACAAATGGGACTAAGAGTCCTGAAGAATAACCAAGCGGTGTCCATAACCCTGCCCAGGCCAAGCCGGAAGGGTAACCTTGCTAACGTCGTCAATCACATACCTGTCAAGCCAAAAGGGTGCCGGCAAAGGGCAAAGGAAAACAGAAAAAGAGCGGTCAGTACTGAGGCCAGTACACGGCGAGACTAGAATTCGGCGGTCCTCGCCTACATAGGTATGGTGGGCTCAGCGGCAGCAAAGCTTGCACTATCTAACTTATAGAGACACGCTACAACTTCGGCTATTAGAGCGAGATAACAAGGCGCTATGCAGTAACAATAATATAACACCAAACATAACCCATCCGAAGATTTCCCCCTCGAAGACCAGTCGATGAAGTCCCCTTGCGGAACACACACAATGGCAATTTTAGTGAAGCAGGTGTATAGTTGATAAGGCTAATTACTAGTCATATTATTAAAGAGGCAAATCATTAGTGGCGTTATCTATGATCATGACACTGTACTCCTGAGGCGCCCATAACCGTGGACACACGGCTTCTCGAAAAGATTTACCCTGCAGGGGTGCACTACTGTACCCAAACGCATGCTCAACCCATCAGGCAACATATCACGCGTGCCATCCGAATCTCACAACAAGAACTGTCCCTTAACTACGCGCATATCCAGAGGCATCACCTACTGTGTTTTACCCACACAAGAGATACAGCTGATTCTCCAGGTGGCACAGCGTTTGAGTCTACGGTCGGGCGATGATCGGAAGATAACTTGTAGAGCTCCATCCCACCTCCGGCACGATATCCCGATTTTATGCAATGCAAGCCATGGCAGTCCACCAAAATAATATCACAACTCAACCCATGTCCGAGGACATATTATGCGTATGCTCCAAATGGAAAACCAATTTTATAACCCTCTGGATATACGAATAGCGCCGGTAGTTGAGGGGGGATCCCAGAAGCCCCACGTTTGGTTAGCGCGATCAACTCAGAACTGGTATCGTAGAACGAACGGGTCCTAGGTCGGCTCAAGCAGTTCCCAAAGGTGGTCCCTACCGGGGCCTTATCATTAGGTGAAACCATAACCATAACCAACATCACCAAATTAATTATCTTATTACCAACAATATTCAAAGTATCATGTTCAACCTGTATGAGAGAAATACTAAGCATGCCTACGACTCGCAAGGACAAAACTAGCTAGTCAAACAAGGCAATAGGATAACCAAGGCAATATAGTGGAGCAGGTAAATAAAGGGAACGGTACTAAAGCATCGACAATAAGGATAGCAGTAAACAAAGGAAGGGAGTAAAGACTATTAATGCAAAATAGGTAGAAGGGGGAGAATGCTCGCCTGTGAGATAAAGTCGGGAAACCGTAGGCTTGTCGCAACTCGCATCCACTCATCGTCCTATCCGGTGAAGAAGCAAAACACTAGAAAGAGCAACCGATGCAATATTTAATAATACGGCAGAAGATCCGGCATGTTGATGATATGATGCATGGCATGGCAATATGCTGTCTCACTTAGCAATATTAAACGGAATCGGGATCCCGACATTTATTATTAGGTTCAAGTTATTTAACTATCCCGCATATTAAATGTTGAATTAACAAGGCAAAGCATGACATCGGTTCGCTACACAAATTTAAATAAAGCCGAGATAATATAAATATAGTTCGCATATGGTCTCCATATTTAATTCAGGTGAATTGATAAAGTATCCCCAAACAATAAATATGTATGCAAACATGTATGATTTATTGCAATAAGATATATGACATATTTAGAAAATACTGTTTGGAAGAGAGGTCTCACGGTTCGGTTTGATGAGATGAAGATAAAGTATCCAGGTTCCTGAAGAACTTGGGTTCTAGCTCCAACTGGTCGATGGCAGACTCCAGGCTTGATCTTAGCATCGGTATGAAAGGAGACGGCAGAGATGAGACAGAGTAGCTGCGTTATGTGTTGTCGCCGGCTTGAAGTACATCTTACCTCACGGAACATGCAGGGGAATGCTGCTGATTTTCTAGCAGTAGGCGTATACTTACACCACCTGGTATAGGAATTTAGTCAAACATCTTGCAGGCATGGGTCGACGTGCAGAGCAACGCGGGGAGGCTCGGTTGGCAGCAGGCGCACGAGGAATGCGATGCTATCAGGTGGCGGTGGAGTGCGTGCGGACGGGCGACAGACACAAGCACGCGTGCAGGCAGCAAGACCGAGGTGAGATGGAGCCGGCACTGCTGCTCCATGCGTACGGGGACAATCGGCAGCAAGCGAGCGCAGGCGCGCTCACGCACAAGCCCCAAAGCTGCCTCGGACTTGGTCTCCCGGTCGATGCTGCGGTGGATTTGGATGGCGTGTGGGGTGGTGATCTGGTGGTGGTGTTGAGGTGTGGAGCTGGGGCAGGCGCATGAGGATTTCGTGTGGTGAGTGGAGCTTGGTGACATGCCCGGTCTGGTTGTGGTGAGGATTTAGATCGGGTTGGTGGTGCACACATAAGGAATTCAAGCCTTGATCAGCTTAGACTTGATTCAAAGAAGTGACAACGCAATGAAGAATAAGATCTAGGGAGGAAGAGTTGTGGAGAAGAACAGATCACATCGGTGGCGGCGCTGAGAACAGGAAAGAGGTGGAGAATTTGGCTCAGATTTGGAGGCTAGGGTTTGAGGGGAAAAAGGAATGGATTATTTATCTAGTCCAAACTAGACTAAGTGAGGCTAGTTTTGGACTAAAACTTTAGACGGGCTTTTAGCCTAGTTTTATTTATAAAAGAACAAAAGCTTTTGCTGCAAGAAATATTATTTGTTTTAATTTAAATAAGAACGAGAGAAGGGTTTAATAAAACCACATGGATATTTAGTAAAACAAAATATTGTTTGCTAAAATAATTTTACGGATAAAATATGCATGATGATGTCATGATGATGCAAAATAGAAATTAGCACGCAATTTTATTTTGGAATATTTTCCGGACGTTACATCTCCCAACAACCACCCTGAGACCGGTAAAAGGAAAACCTAGCAAGGCCATACCTTTGCCTTGCGCAAACCGCTTGATCTTGATGACAACGCTTCAAGCTCCACCCAAGCCGGAATGCAACACTTGATCATTGTTGCTTCGTGAAGACTCCTAGTTTACTCCCCATACACCACTATGGGATAACTTCATTAATACATGTCTTCACATGTCCATTATTACCAATATGGACGACAAGCTTCAAGCAAATGATCTTCTCGAGATGCTTATCTTGAACTTCCCCTTCTCAACCTTGATGACGATCACCACTTGATGTCATCCTCTCATGGGCTATATAATATCTTCATTTTTGAAGCATGTCCATGGAAAGATACCTGTCCATATAGAAAACGCAAAGGCAAATATATAATGGATTAGTTCATGATGCATAATTGACAAGGCTTACATACCACAATACCATGTGGTACATTCTTTATGCTTCATGTGTTGACCAACTTGAAATCACTCTTCACTCTTTCTATTGGTCAACCAAGTATCTTCTCGTACTCCATCTTAATATCTTGAGGTACATAAGGAACTCTTCATTTGATTACATGCTCTAAATCTTAGTCAACCATAGCTCAACTAATGAGGCTATCATGACACCGACTTAGAGCCATATCTTGAATTCTTCTATTGAGATCACACTCTCAAGATCTTGATCATATCATATTATTCTTTTCAACTTGATGATTTTGATGCCAATACTCAAGGTATATCTTTATCTTCATGGCATCCATACTTGAATCCAACACGTGGACTACAAGCATGACCTATGGAATATACCTTCATATAAAACTCAGTGAAAACATTAGTCCATACGGATTGTCATTAATCACCAAAACCACACATAGGGGCAATTGCCCTTTCAATCTCCCCCATTTTGGTAATTTATGACAATCACAACAAGAGGGTTTATATAATGAATATTAGAAACAAGTACACAGCTTATCTGAGAATACGTTGTATACAAGAGGTTGTATTTAATATGGTTAAGTAACACAAAGATACTAGCCCATATCAAAACCGATTCTACTCACATAAAGTACAACTAATGCATGAGATGTGAGTAGAACCAACATATATAGAGCAAACTCCCCCACAATATATGCACGTGTGATGATCTTGAATTTCATTGCATACATTGTTAAGCATAACCTTTGGGAGAGTTTACACTATATATACAACCATGCAAAACATAATAAAGATGAAATGCATGAAAGGCAAACACTTAAGAACAAACCAATCTTAAGTAGAAAACCATTTCCCTTAAAACCCTCTAAACTTCTCCCCCATTGGCAACAAGTGCCAAAATGGATAACAAGGTTAGAAGGACAATATAGTATGAGTTCCTACACAAGGTGTGCATTACTCGTAATATGAGTGAAATCACATGCAAATATCCAATGTCGAACACTTGGAGGAAATCAAACTATATTGAGGATAAAGGATTGCTGAAAGGATAACAAGGTGAAGGAACTTCAACGGATGAAGCAAGCAATCAAAAGATCCAAATAATCAAATGGACAAATAGTGCTCTAAATGAAATAAGGAAGCTCCCCAAGGTTCGTGCATAAATTAGTTGTTTCATTTGAATACACTATGCACAAACATGGAATCCTCACTCCCTATATATTATTTAGAACACAACCAAGATACAAGGATTAGATATAAACCAATACACTTGTCAAGACAAGCTTAAGTCCAAAAGAAACCAAATATGAGATATCAGTGTGTGAATGTGCAATAAAAGTAAACCAAGAACTCATAAATCAAGACCTTACCAAAACCATTAAAAATCAAGAGGATAAGAGTGATGGTCGGAAAAGAGCGAGTATATCAAGGCGAGATATTAACACTCTAGTGTATATAAGTTTCTAAGGGAAAAAACATGAGAATAATCCACAAAGAAACATCCACACATAAGAGGTTAATAAAAAGAATACATGATATCCAAGCGGAAGTCATAAGATATACCAAAAAGGATATTTTGCTTAAGTGCATATATAGCCCATGGATCTATTTTATCTTATGGTATATCAATGAACTTCACCAAAGAAAAACAAAAAAAATCTCAAAACCATCACAACTAACACTAAGGGAACTAATGCTAGTTGGGATACTTTGAGAAAGGCAACAAGTATCAAAAGGAATGATTCAATGCAATTTAAACAATATTGCACATGAGAGTACCTTGAGGAGTTGATATGCAATAAATTGTTAGAAGGCATATTTGGAATTGGTGAATCATGAAAATGATTTTATATACTCCCCATTATATGCATCATATCAAATTACTCACATAAGCAATAAGGATACAAAGTCTTTCAAAGATAATTGCAAGAATCGAACATTGACAAACAAATAAATTCATGCCAAGATGCAACCTACAAGAGATTGGATGAAAGAATAGTATGCATGAATAAGATACTTGTTACCGAGATAGCAATGGTATGATGTAGTAGATAAGAATTTTTAGATCATCCTAGCTTGGCTCCAATTAACATGTGGTGACAACACTTTCCTTATAGAAGAGACAAGCATCCATTGCATCTTCAATGTACCTAAAACAACAATCAAGTACAACTTGGTCCCCAAACTTATTGGGTACAAAGTGGTTAGAATAACCACAACACATAGGATACACTCCATAAAAATATGTGCATATTCAGAGATGAAATTTGAATTTCATGCATATCTTAGCCGTTTAAGGATTTGATGGAGTATACCCTATATATTGGATCAAAGAAAGCAAAACATGATATAATATATACATTTATTAAACATGCATGCGCGATACTTTCAAGATCCAATGAAGATATACTTTGGACAAATCATCAAAAATATTCAAGAAGGCATACAAGGTGTGACAAAACACATTTGTTGTCCAAACTATATCAAAGAATCAAATCAACACAAGATTTGTTCAACAAAGTTCAACAAATGAACCGAGCAAAAACTATTAAGCATGAAAGATGAAATAAGAACACAAATGCTCAAAGATTTATCTCATTCAAGAAAATAAAATAGAGAATAAAGAATGAGATAACAAACTCCCAGAAGAGCAAGGTTTCAACAAATAAACCAAACCCTTAACACTTTTCACAATGGCACAAGGTTCCGAGAAGAAAATGTTTGTCTTCCACTAAAACACATTTGATAATAATCAAAAACATCATCAAAGAGATGTTCAAAATCCAAGGAAGACAATGGGAGCCACACCAAAATTTTGGAAAGAAAGTAAGGCAATAAGAGGTTAACTCCAAAGTGAAGATGATCCACAAATGCTACCACACACAAGTATATCAATTGTCGAAGACAATGAGTGTATTGGAATAGATTTCTGGTGGTATATTGAACAGATATTAAATATAAATCTTTACAATAAAAAGCATAGGATAGAAATAAAAGGATTAAGCACTATGCAAAGATATATATTCTTGATAGCTTCAACTAGTCACACAATCATGCAAAGCAATGATTAGAATAACTTGAAGCAAATGGTATCCCAAATAAGATATATAGATATGTATTTGAGAAAGACCGCACCAAGAATTTCTTACTCAAACAAAGACCAAAAAGACGAGCAATAAAAGCTTCTAACAAAAATAGGACCTTGTTTGAGCCAACATGCCACCTAGAAACAAGATAATCAACAATATCAACTCTAAGTGGCACTACCTCATATGTTCACATTTCCTAGGATTGTGATATGCAAAAGAAGCATATTACTCCCCATAATGTGATATTCATTTTTTTATAAGAGGAAAAACAACCTCAAATAATTAATGGACATTTAGAATTTGAATTTCTCATGAGTATGATACACCACATAGTGACTAGATAATCTTGCAATATCAATACTAAGTGGTAGTACTCATGTACACATATTTTAAGGTTTGAGAGATGCGCGAGGCATGTCACTCACCCAAAATGGGATGTTCCATTAACCACTCTAAAAGAGCCAAATAAGATATCATCAAGATGGATTAAAGGCTCAAAATAAAACACACGAGTAAATGATGTGCCAAACACCTAGACATACTTGAATACACAAAATAATCAAGCATTAGGCACACCAAATACAAACACATACTTGGTACAAAACCAAAACATGTAAAGGGGGCAAGTAACTTACAATATAAATGAGTTAAGTACAAGTTACCGCGAAGAGGCACATTGGATAAGATAGGGAAATAATAATCCTTAGGACTTGGCTTGATCAAATATAAAATATGAAGATCCCTTAATTCTTCATGAGTTATCCAAGTCTCCAATGCCCTCCATAAACACCTATTGATCAAGTTTGAGCTAGTTGGTACCCAACCAAGTTGGGTCCTAAGAGGTTAGTCACAATAGGCTTGGCAACCCAAATGGTTCTTTTCTTGACACCACTTTGAGTTCCAACAAACTTGGCAAACACATTGCCATCCTTATCCTTCCTAAGATAATAATCATCATCAACAATGATAGGGTTAGATAAGGTACCGTTTGAACATGAAGAGGCAAAGTGCCCCTTCACATGACATATGTAGCAACAAGTGCTCCCCTTTCTCTTCTTCATTGATTTCTTGGCTTGGGGAGCATTATCTTGATTTTTCTTCGGAAGTGGCCTAACTTCAACTTGGGCTTGAACATGAACTTGTAGCCGCTTCCCTTGTTGCTTCTCACTCAAGTGTTTTTTCTTCAATGGACAAGATCTTACATGATGTCCTTCAACCTTGCACTTGAAGCAAATAATCTTGGCCGAATTCTTGACTTGGTTTTGGCCCTTCTTCTTGTTTATATTGGACTTGTTCTTGTTATTGGAGTTGAATCCAAGTACACTTTTATCATTAGGGGATTTTTGCACACTCAAGATATTATGGAGTGTGGATTTCCCTTCATGACTCTTTTCCAAGTCATTCCTCAAGGAAGTGACTTGAGCCTTGAGCTCTTTGATTTCCTCTACATGGTTAGTATAAATACAAGTACTAGAGGAAGTAGAAGCTTCATTGTTAGAGCAACAAGGCAAAGCAATTAATCCAACACAAGGTTTATCAATAGTATGGCTAGATGAATTACTAGGACTAGCACATCGCAAAATAGCATTTTGAGTAGAAGTTGTGCTAATGTCCAAAAGAGGCTCACAAGATGCTACCTTAGTAATACTTGCCTCATGAGCTAACTTTATCCCATCATAAGAGATTAGAAGATCATTATGAGAGCCCGAGAGCTTTTCGTGACTTTCTTCCAATTTCCTATACTTGTTAGTTAGCAACTCAAGTTGAGCACTTAGCTCAACATTCTCCTTTAGGATAGATGCTTCACAAGAAGTAGAGTTAGTAGCACATGCATCATTAATGGAATTTTCCTTTTCAAGCTCATAAGATTCAATTTTTTGTGTGAGGAGACAATTAGTGTGCTTCTCCTCGGCAAGCTCTTGCTTAAATAGATTGAATCTCCGACTCACATCATCAAGTTGGAAATCCAACTCCTCTATGGTTCCCGTTTGTTTAGTTATGGTGTCCATAACGTGTTTGAGACAAGTAACGGCCTTATTATTACCAAGAAGAGAGGTACACAAAAAAGTCAACTCAAGCAAGATAGCACTAGTATCCTCATCAATGTCATCATCACTATCATCATTATCATTGCTATTATCTTTACAAGATATATTGGGATCCAAAGTAGGAGATACCTTTGATCCTCTTGCCATAAGGCACATGTGAGCATGGGAGAATGAATATGAGGATATTCTTGAATCTTCATTCATGATCATGTCTTGCTTCATAGAATGTTTGATTTCCTCTACATTGTTAGATAAACAACTAGAGGAAATAGAAGCATTTTGTTCATGGTAACAAGGCAAATCAAGCGTATCATCTATACTAGTACTCAAATAATTTCGAGATGATATACAAGGACTAGCAACACAAGGGATATAGCATTATTGTTGCAAGAAGTGCTTAAGTCCAAAGAAGAAACATTGCAATGGGATAGAGATGAAGGATCATCATTAGCGAGCACAATATCAACATTGCAATTCCCAACACCACTCACCATATCTTTACCTTGTGTCTTGCCACACATTGGTGAAGTGGGTGAAGATGAGAACTCATCGCGGCCGGAGGTGGAAGCAACTTGGAGCTCTTCATGATGTGAAGGAAAAGAGATCTCCTCGGAGAAACCACCGACAATATTAGAAATGGAACCACCAAATATTTCTTTAAGCTTGGTCCACTTCTCATGAGACGACTTGCACTTTACAATCGTCAAGAACAAATTAACTGTGGGGCTCAAAGAGAAAATAAGCTCATTAAATACTTGAGCTTCGAGATGTAAATTTTTCTCATCCTCTAAAGATAGATTTTGAGGATCCATAGGAGGAGAAAAACCTACATCTAGAAATCGCTCAATATTTGGACACAAGGTCCGAAGATTACAAAGCAAGCAATTTATCCACAAAGCATAATTTGTGCCATCAAAGATAATTGTGTCATTGTGCACTATACTACTAGCCGACATCTTTACACTCTAGGCGGTGAAGCCTAAACAAGGAGAGACCTTACTCTGATACGAATTGAAAGGATAGAGATGTCGCCTAGAGGGGGGATGAATAGGCAATTTCAAAACTATTACGGTTTTGGATTGATAGAATGCGGAATTAAACTAACATTTATTTTACAAGCACAAAACCTAAATACACTAGGCTCAACTAAGTGCACCAACAACAAATTAAGCTAAGCAAGATAGCACAAGATAAATATACCACAAGTGATAAGCAAGATATAAGTACTTCAAGCTCGATGGCTATCACAAGGAAAGTAAGCTCGGATATAGAGATAACCGAGGCATGCGGAGACGAAGATGTATTCCCGTGTTCACCACCTTTGGGAAGGGGGCTACGTCACGTTGGAGAGGTGTGAGGTTCCACGAAGGATTCCTCACGCGCCACAAAGGCTCACCTTCTTATCCGAGTCTATCCCACGAAGGAATAGGCCCTTTCCTTATGGCTAGCTTTTCCTCCACTCCGGAGATGGCAAGCTCCACAACCACTTCACAAGATCCACGAAGGAGAAGCCCGAGTCTCTTCACAATCTTCCACGAAGAGAACACCGCGACACCAACCGCCAAGCCAATAGGAGGTCACCCTCCAAGAGTAACAAGCTCACGGTCTCTCACTCGAACAAATCGTAATGGAGAGCTCAACACTTATGCAAGAATGCAAAGCAAGACCACCAAGGGTGCTCAAATCCTTCACTCTCAAATCCCACCAAAGCAACAAGTGCTAGGGAGGAATTAGAGAGGAAGAACAATGGTGGAAGTCAACCAATGACTCCAAGATCTAGATCCAATGGGTTCCCCTCACTTAGAGGAGGAATTGATTGATGGGGATTGTAGATCTAGATCTCTTCTTCCAAAGCCCTCAAAAATATGCAAGAATCATAGGAGGGAAGGAGGAGGAAGAAAGCTCAAGATTTTCAACAATGTAGGTCAATTTCGTGGTCAAGAACACTCTAAAACGTTGGGAGAAGAACCCCCTTTTATAGTGGAAAGCAAATATGGCCGTTGGGAGAAAATTGTGCGAATCCGGTTGAAAGTTCGGTTGGACCGGCTCCAGAACCGGATGGTTCGGTTCCTGGACCGGAAAACCGGATCTCAACCGGGATAAGGGTCAGTACACAGTCTCGGATAGAATCGGTATAGGAAAACCGAAAATCCCGGTTGAATCTCGGTTGAAACCCGGTTGAATCTCGGTTTCCGGTGCTGGCACCGGACCACCCGGTCTGGGAGCCGGTTGAACCGGATCCACAACCGGGATGAAACTGACTTCACGAAAAACGCAATAACTTTTGCATCCGGACTCCGATTTCGATGATCTTGGGCTTGTTTTGACGAGGACAAAAAGCTCTAAAGGATTTTAAAAAGAAACATCATATCCCAACAAAGGAGGATAGAACTAAATGAATAAAGGTAAGAATCCTCCCTAAATAAGAACCGATAAAATCTTCAAACTCGAAAACGCCATAGAAGATGCATACGAATTCCGTTTTCGATGAACTTGGGATTGTTGAAGAGCTAGAAACAAGCTCAAGAACCTCACATGGAGAAACACCAAGAAGCAACAAAATAGGAAGATGCAAAGTATGCAAAGGATTGAGCTCCCTATGACGATGCTATCAAGTTACACAACCGAAAGCCCCTCTTGATAGTGCGTCTATCTATCCTATAACCCGGTCTCCCAACAACCACCCTGAGAACGGTAAAAGTAAAACCTAGCAAGGCCATACCTTTGCCTTGCGCAAACCGCTTGATCTTGATGACAACGCTTCAAGCTCCACCCAAGCCGGAATGCAACACTTGATCATTGTTGCTTCGTGAAGACTCCTAATTTACTCCCCATACACCACTATGGGATAGCTTCATTAATACATGTCTTCACATGTCCATTATCACCAATATGGATGGCAAGCTTCAAGCAAATGATCTTCTCGAGATGCTTATCTTGAACTTGCCCTTCTCAACCTTGATGACGATCACCACTTGATGTCATCCTCTCATAGGCTATATAATATCTTAATTTTTGAAGCATGCCCATGGAAAGATACCCGTCCATATAGAAAACGCAAAGGCAAATATATAATGGATTAGTTCATGATGCATAATTGACAAGGCTTACCATACCACAATACCATGTGGTACATTATTTATGCTTCATGTGTTGACCAACTTGAAATCACTCTTCACTCTTTCTATTGGTCAACCAAGTATCTTCTAGTGCTCCATCTTAATATCTTGAGGTACATAAGGAACTCTTCATTTGATTACATGCTCTAAATCTTAGTCAATCATAGCTCAACTAATGAGGCTATCATGACACCGACTTAGAGTCATATCTTGAATTCTTCTATTAAGATCACACTCTCAAGATCTTGATCATATCATATTATTCTTTTCAACTTGATGATTTTGATGCCAATACTCAAAGTATATCTTTATCTTCATGGCATCCATACTTGAATCCAACACATAGACTACAAGCATGACCTATGGAATATACCTTCATATAAAACTCAGTGAAAACATTAGTCCATAGGGATTGTCATTAATCACCAAAACCACACATAGGGGCAATTGCCCTTTCAAGAAGGTTTGCTGCAGGTGCAATATTCCTGAAACTGAAACTCACCTATTTTTCCTTTGTCATTTTGCAAAAGCGGCCTGGCTGCTTCCCCCCATGTTTCATTAAAAGTGAGAGACTAATTAACAATTCTTCGGATATCTCTCAAATCATTATAAACTTGCTTAACCAGAAGCATCCGACGATTAACCTCAATTATCTTTTCACTTTCTTATGGTGCATCTGGAAGGCCAGAAACGACCAATTGTTTTGCAGGAAAAAGAGCTCCCCTCAACAGGTGCCTTTACACGCTGCAGCTCTTCTGAAAGATTTAGAGACTGAAGATCTAATTCAATCAACTCAAGCTCCAAAAAAAGCTTTAGGAGTATCTGTGCCTACAGATTTCTATTTTGCAGGTCCAAAGATTTATATGGATGCAGCATGGAGAAAACAACCGGGATCTTCAACTGCCACGGCTGGTGTAGGCATTTATTTTTCTCAATCCTTGCAGGGTGAAGGAAGAACAGACGTCTTTATCATGGCATCAAAAAAAGAAGCATCCAGTCCTTTGCAGGCTGAAGCCCATGCCCTGGTTCTTACCGCAAACTTTGCGGATGCAATGAAATTAGCAAGCCCAGTTTTCTTCACTGACAACTTAACACTAGCAAAGGCGGCAACGACTTAAGGGGCTTCGGATAACAATATGATTTGGAAAATCAAAAGACAAGAAATCGAATATCAGAAGCTTGTTCCTCCTCTCCTGGGCTCCATCTTCCATGTCTCAAGAGAGATCAATGGGGTCGCCCACAATTGTGCACAACAGGCAAGAAGATCCTTAGGATCTGAGCCAATCTGTTCCTGCAGGAACTCAGCTCATAACAACTTTCCATGCCCAGTTTTTGCTGCTATCGACACGATACGGCATCTGGGGTTTGTAATACATGATGTACAATGTTTTTGAGCTGAAATATATTTAGGTGCGTCGGCACCCACTCCCTGTTCAATTTTTTCCCCCTATTTGGCTATCTCTTCTCTCGAAAACGGCCTTCTTTTCTCGTCAACCCCAGTCCCAGGGTAATTTGATTTTTTTGCCCCATATTTACGTAGTACTTTGATGATTTGCACTTTATTACTTCATAATGGATTTTCTGCCCCTCTTTACTTGGATTTCGGTAATTTTCCACTTCGATTTCTTTAAGTTTATTTTCTAAACTTCCGTTAATATATAACTTTTGGAAAAGACACAAATGTGGCGTATCCCACTTAGATTTTTCGAACTTTAATTTCTATAATTTTGTTAATTTTACTTGAAAATCGGTAAATATAAGATGTTTTAGATTTGTAAAGAAAATGTATCTAGACTTTTTTAGTGTGTAGATTCATTTTAAATTTTAGTAAATTTACATACTAAAAATAGTCTAGATGTACTTGTTTCACAAAGCTAAAACATTTTATATTTTGAAACGAAGGAAATACTTTTTTATTTGTTTAAAATAGCGACAAGTAATTTAAATTGGAAGGCGTGTTTCTACCTTCTTTTGCTGGCGAGGCGGGCACGATGCAGCCAGTGATCGCATTATAAATAGGGATATAAACAGATCGGATATTACTATTATCATATTCTTTATCATATTTTTTTGGCGGATTCGGATCGGAACGGATAATAGTTGGATATGGATTCGAATGCGGATTATATCGGATTGCGGATATGGAGCGGATTCGGAGCGAACTCGGATCAGAAGATGATAATCGATCAAATGCACATAGAAAAATAAAAATTTATTTAGTTTATGCAAAAGAAACAACTAGAAAGCGTGCAACACTAAATAGCAGTAGTATAAAAGTGTAAGATTGATAATATCATAATATAACATGTATATGTAGCATGCATAGCTAGCCGATACACATACTACATTGTCTACATATTGGGGTTGTGCTAAATTTATCGGATTATCCTATTTTAGTATCTCGGATAATTCTCATAAAATGTCGGATTATCATTATCCGTCGGATTTCATTAATACCATATTCGCTACCATATTCGTCGGATATCCGCTCGATAAATATCCACATCCGCATCCATATTCGCCGGATATCTAAAAATACATACCATATCCTCAAAAACGAACGCGAATGTGGATTCGGAGCGGAAATTATCCATACGATTCCCTAATTATAAACTGGGCCTGGCTTATTCAATAAAATATAAAAATATAAACTGGGCCTGGCCCAAAAATACGGGTCTAGCGAAAACAGCCTTTGTCTCTCTGTCTGTCGTTGCAAACCCAGCCAGCACACCTCTCTGCTGAAACCCTCCTCGCATGGAAAGATGGCGCCGTGTCGCAGCCCAAACCCCGTAGCGCCGGCGCTGCTCGATCCCTCTTCGTAGCGCCGGTCGCCCAGGCGAAGATCACGAACCCTCGACGATTCCCCGGGAACTTTGCTCCAGTTCCAGATCTCAGCCCGCAAAAAGCAGCCGAGGTATCGTCTTCGATCCTTTTTGCGTTTGATTTAGGGTTTGAGGCGGATTTGGAGTGCATTTTGTCTATTTCGCTTAGTTTTTTGTCCGGTTGATTATACTGGCCTGTGCCTCTGCGGTGTACAAAGTTGCCTGTTTAGGCGTAGCCTAAAATTTTCTAGTAGGACATTTCAGCAGCAATTGGCCTCCTAGTCCTAGGTGCAGGTGCCACTTCTGCTCTACCTTGGCATGCAATTTTTGATTTAATTCAGTGAGCACCGTCATTACGAGTGATGTAACACAAGGGGTGCATAGCCTTCTACATGATTTTTCAGCATCTTGTATATGTAAATTTTGTTTGCTGAATGTTTGTAGGTGCCACACGATTGGAATCCCTGAACTTGTGTTGCGTGTGTTGTTGCATAGTCATCACTTCAGAGAATTTGCATCACTAAAGATAACGACCAACTCTTTAACTAGTACAGTACTACTTTTGAATTCCCCTATGGTTTATCTTGTATGCTATGTTTATGCCCTGTGACCGTTGTCCATGTAGGATATTTAATGCGTAATGAGAAAGTTGTTCTTTACTAGAGGAACTAATACGAAAATAGTGAATGCTCTATCTGTACTATTTTGTGACTTCGCTAAGAGCTTTCCAAATGCTGGTTACTTTTCCTGTCATATTTCTCTCATCAGATTCTCTATGTTCATCAAATATCATGTGTTTAAAATTTTAAGCTGGGAGTTTTGTTCATGTTATATGTTACTGAAGGCTCCTGGTTACTCATTCAATGAGATGAGTAGTACTCATTGTGGATTATAATACTCCCTCCGACCCAAATTAGTTGACTTAGATTTGTCTAGATTTGATTGACATGATTTAGTATTAGATTCATTCGTATCTTGATAAATTTGAGTCAACTAATTTGGGTTGAAGGGAGTAGTTCACTTATTTCTTTTGAGCTTTGATAATTTTATTTTGGACGCTGCAGATGTCTGACCTCTTAGAGCCCTCAAAGGAAGGTTCTTCAGCTGATGGTTCGAGCGCTCTTGAGAAAACTGGAGTCTGGAGTAGCATATTGAGCACTCTTCTCCAGAAAGCTTCAGTCTATGGCTTGGCTGTTGGTTATTGCTTGTCAGCATCTTTGCTCTCCATTATCAACAAATGGGCAATCATGAAATTTCCGTACCCTGGGGCACTGACAGCTCTTCAGTACTTAACTAGTGTTGCTGGAGTTCTTCTATGTGGACAATTAAAGCTTATTGAGCATGATGGCCTGAATTGGAGGACCATTTGGAAGTTCTTACCTGCTGCTGTGATGTTCTACATCTCCATCTTCACAAACAGTGAACTCTTGCTGCATGCCAATGTGGATACTTTCATCGTGTTCCGCTCTGCCGTGCCGATATTTGTGGCCATCGGAGAGACGTTGTACCTTCACCAACCATGGCCATCACTGAAGACCTGGCTTTCGCTATCCACCATACTTGGTGGAAGTGTGATCTATGTTTTCACGGACAACCAGTTCACTGTGTCTGCTTATAGCTGGGCAGCGGCGTACCTAGTAAGTATGTCCATCGATTTCGTGTACATCAAGCACGTCGTCATGACCATTGGCCTGAATACATGGGGCCTCGTGCTTTACAACAATCTTGAAGCTTTGATGTTGTTCCCCATTGAGCTCCTGATAATGGGAGAGTTCAATCAGATGAAGGTCGACAGCTCTAAGATGACAAACTGGCTTTCATTTGACGTGATCCTTCCGGTTGCTCTGTCGTGTCTGTTTGGGCTATCAATATCCTTCTTCGGGTTCTCGTGCAGACGTGCCATCTCAGCTACTGGATTTACGGTCCTCGGTATAGTGAACAAGCTACTAACTGTCGTGGTTAATCTGCTTATCTGGGACAAGCATGCCTCCCTTGTGGGAACAATCGGGCTGTTGATATGCATGTCTGGTGGCGTCCTGTACCAGCAATCCACGGCAAAACCTAAGGCACCCAGTGTTGAGCCAAAGGAAGAGAACGATGAGGAGGAGCAGAAGTTGCTTGAGATGCAGCAAAGGCGTGAGATCAGTTCAGCTGAAGAGCAGCATGGCCCATAAGCCTCGTTGCTGAATTTTGTTGTTTATTTGTGCTTTACTTTCCGGCAACAGCTTCCCTGGATCATCGCAAAGAAATTTTTGGCGAAAGGGTGTGGTTGAGTTTAGAAGTGCATTGCTGTAGACATTGGAAGTTGCAGAGGAAGCTGAATACGTTTGCTGTAGGGTAGCTGACCCCTGAAACAGGCTAGGAGTACTGTTGAAATGCGCATACAGCATACTGAAGCAACTATGCTATTTGCACTGTGGTAGAGTTGGTCTTATTCGGCTAATGAGACCTCGATCCTGGTTATACTGATACAATTCCGAAAATTTTACGGGAGCTTTCTTGAAACTGAATGAAATGTGTCGAGGCAGTCATGTAAAATCATTGCGGTAGTAGAATTATTTGCACCAAAAGCTTTACTGCAATTATTCCAACAGGTTCGCCAAAATGGAACATCGTGGATGATTTGGATCATATAGGAGAACCTATAGATGGTTTCGTTGCGTTGAGCTGTTGACTTGTATACACATAGCAAGCTAGTCTTTCATCGTCAACGAGTATCCTAGCAAATCTCGAGAGTTAGCAAACGAAAAGTCCAAGCAACATCCCAGAACTTGTATTTATTGTAACCTTTCCTGACATTGACGTGCTACTAGTATATGACTGATGACTCGCCTTAGGGCATCTCTACCGGCGAGACCCAAACGAACGATTCCAGCGGTCCTTTTTATCCGTTTGGGTCGAGGCACCAGCGTTCTTAGCTCATGGTCTGGCCTGTCCGGTCAGCCGTGTGACCTAAACGGATAGACCAGCACAAAAGAAGAAGGCCTATTGTGTGGCTGTAGCTGGGCCAGTCTGTGTCCGGTATGTTCGGATAAACCCATCCAAGCATCAGACTTGGGTCACATATGAGCGGTCTAGCCTGACTTAGTCTAAATAAATCGTCCCGCTGGAGCGTCTCGTACGTCCCGCGCAGACCGATCGGACTGTTTGAATAGACCTTGTGGAGATGCCATTAGAACCGGTTAGGACTGGAAGGAACTTTGCACGCATATCCTTTCCTGACTTCGATTAATACAAGAGGCAACGACAAGGTCTACGTCGCGCCTTCATACAGATCAGTGTGTACGTCGTGTGAAGGTCACCGCGGAACAGATGGGTGGTTGGCGATGGTGTCGGAGACTATGAGGTGACGCCGAGAAAGGAACGGGAAGAAGGTGCCCGGAAACAGAGGAAACTATCTCGGCCAGCCACCAGCAATGAAGCCAGAGACTGACATGTAACGCTTTGCCTACACTTTTCTTGCATTGCATATATAGTACTCCCTCCGAATCCATAATAATTGTCTTTGAGTTGGATGTATCTAATGTTAAAACATGTCTAGATACATCCGACTTAATGACACTTAATATGGATCGGAGGGAGTAGATTTAATCTAGATGACTCTGTTTTGGCATATGCGGGCAATTTGCTCGCTGCAAAGGCATACAGAAAAGGTAAAAAAACCTATAATAGATTTAATCTAGAAGACTCCGTCTCGTCTTCGCCTAGTTATCGGACTCGGAATCGGTATAATAGTGCTAGCGGCACATGGACTCATCGAAGATGCGACGGTGAGCATGGCATCTCCTTCGTAGGTGAAGACGAGAAAGTGCCTGGCCACAATGTTGTGCGCACCACAAAACTTCTTTCACTCGTTGTTGAGGTATATCTGACCGAGACGGTCAAATAGCATCTCCACGGACCAGAGGCCAATAGCGCCGCCGACCAAGTTCAAAACACCACTCGACCAAAACCAGTCCAGCTCCCACCAAGCCAAAGAGACCCGACGTCTTGACTGTTAAGGAAAAAAGCAAACACGGATGCTCCAACGAAGAAGGTGCCTCAAGAATAAATTGTCTAGGTAGATTTTCAATCAGCATGCCTAGCAAATTTATACTAGGTCAAGCGTGCTGTGTGATTTGCCGTCAACTCTATATGCTTCTTTACTTGTTTTTAGAGAAAATTGCACTTAAGTCATCAAATTTGGTAACTATGTACACGTAGCAAATGACGAAAACATGTCCATGAATTTGGCGGATATGTTCAGACGGGCCTAGTTTTAGGAGTTCTTGGGATGCACTCTTCTTGTAAGTCGTCCACAACTATAGCTCATATAATTACATGGCGTGTCTCAAAAGTTTTTTTCTTTCATCTTCCATCCATATCCAATCTACTACGAGACATCATCCTCCGCACATATGCTCTAGCCGGCAGTAGCCACCAAAGGAGCGTGCAGTGGACCAAGGTGAAAGTGTATCTAGTACTTCCTAAATGGTTTTGCACTAGTACAGAACAAGTTTTTACACACGGTTGAAATGGTCCATTAAATAGGATTTTTTGAACCGTCACTATGTATACACGGTTTAGTAAATCGTGTGCAAAAGGCTTTTGAGGTATTGTGTGCGATAGATGGAACCTTCACACATGTTTTTTTTTTAATTCTCGACCATCAGCAGATTGGCGGACTACAAACGATAAATATTAAACTAGCCATATGTGTTTAACTCAGATGGTACACGGTTGTTTCAACCAGTCGTATGGTTATTGAAAACATCACACACATTTTAGCTATCAACAACAAGCAATATCGGGAGAACCATGTAGCAGATATAAACCCAGCTCTACCTAGAAAGCCATAACTCAAATATTGAATGAAATGTATTAGCAAAACTAAATTCTATTTGTTTGTATATTTCATACACCACATATATACATGTATTTCGACATAGATTCAATTGCTAGCTATACAAATGAGAAAGCTGCAGAAATAATTCATGGTTACGTTATTGTTTCCATGACAGGTTCTGGTAGCATGATCTTCCACACACCACCTGATAATGCCCCCCTTTGTTATGAACCTTCGGTATAGTCTTCTCGTCACCTCTGTGTTATTTTGGTAACACTATATAATACATTTTTAACTAAAAATACTCCCTCCGATTCATAATAATTGTTGCTGATGTAGAACAAAGTTGTACTAAATCAACGACACTTAATATGGATCGGAGCCTCGGAGAGAGTATGTTGTATGTAGTGATAAAAACATCACAATAGCGACGGTTGGAGGCATATCCAGTGGATTGAAATGCATCTCCCATGTTTACATAAAAATTCACAGGTTTACATAAAAATAAGGAACTGAATCAGTGACATGCTTAAAACAATAGATCAATTTTGGTGTCTAAGCATAGATACTTACTAGTATCCTTAGGGTTGTTACATTATTCAAAAAAATTAATAAGCGAGCATACTAGAAGTATAACTACTAATATCCTTAGCTCTAATCTGGAAGCAGTTCTTGACTTTCTTGGGTGCATGGCACAACACATGACAACTATATAAATATATCTTTAGAGTTAGAACATAAACATAGAAATGCTAGCAATAAATAAATGCAGGTTCAAATAATGTGAATTCTTACTCAGAAGTGCTTTTGCAAAGCTAAGGAAGACAAATTATTATGAGGTTTCACATAAACATCTATAACATGATGATAGCTAGAGTTAAATATGTGAAACATATAAAAACTAGTGATGTGTAAATGTAACACGTGAAGCTAACTCTGCTTACACAACATGTCTTGTCATACACATTAACATTGGAGTAAATAAAACCAGGAAGGCTGGGCACATTAAAGGACTGATCGCCTACCTTATCCAATCTAGAATCTCCCACCTACAATATGCCGATGATACGATGGTGATGTTCGAGCCCGACAGCCTCTCCATTGCCAACATCAAGTTTATCTTTCTTTGCTTTGAAGGTATGTCTGGGCTCAAGATAAATTTCAACAGAAGTGAGGCGGTTGTCCTAGTGGTCAATGACGAGGAGGGCAACAGAATTGCCAATCTCCTCAATTGTAAACTTACTAAATTCCCAATCAAATACACGGGTCTGCATGTCTCGTACAAGCGCCTCTCGCTTAAGGATTGGGACTTCTTAGCTGAGAAGGTGGGGAAAAGGGTGGACCCTTAGCAGGGGAAGTTTTTGGCGGCTGCCTCGAGACTCATCCTCACCAATTCCTGCCTTTCGAGCTTACCTGTTTTCACCATGTGTCTTCACTTGCTTTACGATGGAATGCACAAGCCATGAATAAAACCAGGTGTCGGTTTTACTGGGAGGGCGTTGGGGAGGCAAGGAAATATCACTTAGTTAACTGGGACACCATGTGCAAACCCAAGGACCTGGGAGGTCTGGGGATTACCAACATAAAGCTGCTTAATGTGGCGTTGTTTGCCAAGTGGATCTGGAAAATAGCCCAAAATGAGCAGGGGCTATGGGCAGATATCATTAGGGCCAAATACATTGGTGAGGGTAACATCTTCACCTCGCCTCAGAAGAAGTGCTCACAATTCTGGAAAAATTTACAAAAATTTCTTAGGTTCTTCAAACTGGGGGTGAAGTTTGAGGTTGCCAATGGCTTGTCAATTCGGTTCTAGACTGACTAGTGGGTGGGCGTGGGCCCTCTGCAGGATTCCTTTCCCCGGTTGTTCGCAATCTTAGCCAATCCCACTATGACGATGGCCGAGGCCTGGGATGGTGAGTGCTGGAACCCAGGGTTCAGGTGCAACTTTGGCACCCCGGAAGAGATCGAGTGGGAGAACCTTGCCCGTTTGATTGACCATTTTTCGCCTTCGGTTGGGGGGGGGGGGGGGGACGTGGTTTCTTGGGCTCTGGAGGCATCGGGGTGCTTCTCGACCCACTCTCTTTACTTAAAGCTTTGTCAAGGGAAGAACACACTTTATTTCAAGGATGTTTGGAGGACCAGGATTCCCCTTAAGATTAAAATTTTCCTCTAGCAGATGATCTGCAACCGACTCCCTTCCTTGGAACAAGTCTGGATCAGGAAGGGTCCTTCAAATGGGAATTGTGTTCTTTGCGGCGAACTCGAGAATGCCAACCACATTTTCTTCCAGTGCCACTTGGTAAAATTTATGTGGGCCTATATCCGTGAACTTCTGTCCTACTCCTGGAACCCAGCTAGGGCTGGCAATTTCATTGAGATAGCGCAACGCTTGTTGGGTCAGGCGCGTAGGATAGCTTGATTTTGCTTAGATGCGTTGTCCCGGTCCCTTTGGACTATATGCAATAAGATGACTATAAAAAACTCTTTCATTAACAAGCCGGATGATTGCATATTCCAAATGATTATTCACCTGCAGAGCTGGAGACCGTTGAGTAAGCGGCTGGACCGACAAGCGCTAGAGTCGATCATGACGTGGATATACCCTACGGGTGCCTCATGTTGGTATACCCGGTCCAGCCCAGTGAAGGCCCATGTTAAGACCTGCTGCCCAAGGAGACTCCGGGTGGCCCAAGCCCAATAGAAGCTTGACTCCTTGGAGGACACGACTAGGAGTAGATAGAATATTCAATGGTGAAACCCTAACTTGTAACCGAATCGGCCTACCCCGGGACCTAGCCTATCTATATAAGGTCTAGGAGGGCACGACGAGGAGGACACCCCCAATTCATACACACACCTCACGCCAGATTGCATTTGCGCGCCCCTGTAACCTTCAGTTCTACCATAATCAAGAGCAGACAAGCAGGAGTAGGGTTTTCCCATCGGGGGCCTGAACCTGGGTAAACCTCATGTCCCCTTGTTGCTTGCATGTTAACCGTCTCACGACTTCCAGCATCCCCATCTTCTCCAAAACCCAAGTCCATAACAATGGACATTGACGAGTTGAACCCTCGTCAATTGGCGCCGTCTGTGGGAACAGGGGACGCTGATCGTGCGGTCATGACGGTCCCATACAGAGCGATCTACGACTCCTCGGCGAAGGAGAATCACCTCCTCTTCGATGCTTTCAACTTCACCGCCCATTCGCCAGCCACCCGCAAAGATTTCGAGTTTGTAGGCGACGGAATCAAGATGCTGTTCGGGAGCTTCTGCTTCCAGGTGGGGCAGACTGGCACCATCCGCCTCCCAGAGTGGGTGTCACTCCCATCAATCAGGCCCTCCTCGTGGTTCCCACCAATCGACGCTTCACGCGACTCGTTGCTAGCGGACGATTCGGATAACAGCAGCAGATGCAACTATGATCTCTGTGACCCTCCTATAGAGGAAGGAACCTAGGGTTCTGGATCTGAGAGCTGCGGGAGCAACAATCCCTCCCCGCGCTACATGTGTGTGGCCATACATAACGCTGACATCAACGATGGAACCGAGACGCCACTGAATCCCCCAACCCCCTCCCAACCCTCAGGGTGAAAACGAAGGAAACGGGGCACCCCCGCTAAATCCCAGCGGGAGTAGGCCACCTCAAGGCACTGAAGGAATCAACCGTGTCCGCAACAAGATCCACCTCTCCGACAAGGATTGGGATAAGGTGCGTGGCGCCGTGCGAGGCACTCACCCTCTACCAATCGATGCCCCACACGACATGTTGATGGGCTATCACTGGCACCTCATCGAGGAGCACAATCGACAGATCAAGAAGCAAAGCAAACTCGACAAGCGTAAGCGAGCAGCCGATGAATCGAGCATGCGGTGAGCTACGCTCTCTGCTGGCGGCTCCACCTCGAAGGGCTACGATGGTGGTAAATACCATTCATGCTTGGAGCACATGGACCCTACCGCGTGACGCGAGGCCACCAAGGCACTCGACATGTCCTTCATGACGATGGACTCCCAGGGCAACGTCATGCTCAAGACGCCACAAGCCGCGATCATGGCGGCCACCACCTACCTCGTGTCCAACCCGCCACCGGCGGGAGACCCAAGGAACGAGATACACAAGTCTAAGCTCACAGGCCTCGGACTCGTTGGAGCTGCGCTCCATGAAAAAATACCCGCGGAGCCGAAGAAAAAGGCCGTGGTGAGATTCAGTCGAAGCCACACACCCTCATCCGAGGAGGAAGAGCATGACCTACCCCGACACCATCGGAGCCCATGGCGCAGGAGCAGGAACTACGATGATCGTAGTGAGATCACACAGCGCAAGATCGACAAATCACACGCCAAGAGCGCATGCTCAACCGAGTCCAAAGAGGACGACGGGGAGCTGTGCGGAGCCAGGTGCTTCAGCAGGGCCATTTGGCAGCCAAGGATGCCGAAAAACATCAAGCTCCCTTTAGACAACCCGAAGTTTGACAGTGCGTAGGAGCCAAAAACTTGGCTCGACGACCACCTGTCATCGGTTAAGCTCCATGGCAGGACCAAGAGCACAACCATGCAGTGCCTTCAGCTACAGCTGAGAGGCGCAGCCAGGGTCTGGCTCAGTAGCCTCCCCTCCAGCTCCATTCGCAGCTAGGAAGAGCTAGCGTACACCTTCATCCGCAAATTAAAGGGCACTAGCAATAGGCTAGCCTCAATCGAAGAGTTATAGGCCTGCTGCCAGCGATCAAACGAGTCCATCCGCTCGTACATACTATGTTGGTCTACCATCAAGAACTCCGTCGCAAACATCTCCAAGGAGAGGGCAATCGACGCCTTCAATGACGGCATCGGGCACCATGAATTCAAGGAGGAGCTCGGGCGTGTCAAGCTCAAAACCATCAATCACCTGATGGACATCGCCAATCAGTGGGCTGATGGCGAGGATGCTATCAACCGAGCATGCTCGGATGACGAGGACGAGTTCGGTCGCAGGCGTGACCACCGTGGAAATAGAAGACCACACGTCAACGACGATCGCAAAGAGGTCGACATGGTTACGGCTGGCTACACCGGTCGCTGTGATGAGGGCAACCGCAACAGCAGGTACCGCGACGGCAGTCGGCGCACCCAAACATGGCAGCGCCACAACCGCGATGACGATCCTTTGGCATATGAAAAACTATCAGGTCCTGATACGTCGTAAATGTATCTATAATTTTTGATGTTCCACACTTGTTTAGTATCCACTTTTTCATGCTTTGTCTACACTGGTATTTTTATACATTTTCTGGGACTAACCTATTAACAAGATGCCACAGTGCCAGTTGCATGTTTTCTGCTGTTTTTGGTTTCAGAAAAGCTAGTAAGGAAATATTCTCAGAATTGGACGGGACAAAAGCCAAAGTCAATATTTCACCGAGGAGAACACAAAGACCAAAGGGAAACCGGGTGCCCCCTCCCACACACACACGCGAGCCCACCCTGTCCGCCTCCTGCCTCGCCCCTTTGCCTATAAGAAGCCCCCGATGCCAAAACCCTAAGTACCCGATCAGATATCCACGAAACAGTCCATAGCCGCCGCCACCATCGTCCCTAGATCGCGGGGTCTAAAGCTCTTCCTGGCACCCTGCCGTAGGGTAGAGATCATCCCGGAGGCCTTCTTCATCACCATGCCAGCCTCCGGTATGATGCGTGAGTAGTTCCATCTTGGACTATGGGTCCATACAGTAACTAGATGGTTGTTTCTCCTCCTTTGTGCTACCATGTTTAGATCTTGTGAGCTCCGTTCATGATCAAGATCATCTATTTGTAATCATGCATGTTGTGTTTGCGGGGATCCGATGGATATTAAGATTACTATGTCAGATTGATTAATGGTTTTATCTTATTGATTCTATCATGTTTGTGTTGTTTGAGATCTTGCATGCTCTTCGTTTCTAGTAGCTATCTTGGCCAAGTAGATGCTAGTGACTCCAAGAGGGAGTATTTATGCTCGATAGTGGGTTCATGCCTCTATTGAATCTGGGGAAGTGACAGAAATCTCTAAGGTTGTAGATGTGTTGTTGCTACTAGGGAGAAAACAACGATCTTTTGTTCATGGAACAATTGTATTGTTTACTTTACACACATTTCTTAAAGTAGTTATCCGTTGCTTGCAACTTAATACTGGAGGGGGTTCGGATGATAACCTAAAGGTGGATTACTAGTCATAGATGCAGTTGGATGGCGGTCTATGTATATATTTGTAATGCCCAATGAAGTATCATAGGATCATGGATGTCTAGTATTGCATTGTTATGCCTTGCTCTGTCCTGTCAATTGCATCGATGTAATTTGTTTACCCGGCATGTTCTGTTGTTTATCTTAAGGAGAACACCTCTAGTGAATTGTGGACTCCGGTCCAATCTTTACCATTGATACATCTTCCACTGTTACTGTTTACTTTCTGCAAGCTACCATTACCTTCCATACAATACGTTTAATCCTTTGTTTTCAGCAGACCGGGGAGATTGACAACCTCACTATTCGTTGGGGCAAACTCTTGAGTTTGTGTTGTGCAGGTTTCCAAGTTTTTAGCAACACCTTGGAGTCGTTTCCTTCCTCCTACTGGTTCGATAACCTTGGTTTCTTACTGAGGTAATACTTACTGTTGTGCTCATCATACCTTCCTCTTGGGGTTTCCCAACGAAGCTCTAAAGTGATCTGAGCCGCATCAAGACGTTTTCTGGCGCCGTTGCCGGGGAGTTAAGGACGGCTTCACAAGGGGAGTCCTTCACAACCTTTCTCTTTACTTTGTTTTTTTTGCTTCTTTTTATAAAAAATTCCAAAAAAATAGTTTCGTTCGGTTTTCCTTTTCTTTTCAAAACACAAAAAATTAGTTCCTACTCTAGTTGTTGCTGCTGTTGTCTTGCTCCACATTTGCAAAAATGAACTCTGCTGAGAACACCAAGTTGTTTGACTTCACTAGCACAAACAACAATGATTTGATGAGTACACCTATTTCTCCACCTGCTCCTGATGCTACCTTTTATGAAATTAAACCTGCTTTGTTGAATCTTGTGATGAAAGAGCAATTTTCTAGTGCTAGTTCTGATGATGCTGCTGCCCACCTCAATTAACTTTGTTGAACTTTGTGAGATGCAAAATATAAGGATGTAGATGGAGATATTATTAAGCTCAAATTGTTTCCTTTGTCCTTGAGAGGAAAAGCTAAAGAATAGTTGCTATCCTTGCCTAGAAATAGTATTGATTCTTGGATTAAGTGCAAAGATACTTTTATTGGAAAATACTACCCTCCTACTAAGATTATATCTATGAGAAGTGAAATAATGAAATTTAAACAACTTGATAATGAACATGTTGCTCAATCTTGGGAAAGAATGAAATCTTTGTAAAGAATTGTCCCACTCATGGACTGACTGCTTAGATGATTATCCAGACTTTGTATGCAGGGTTAAACTTCTCTTCAAGAAATCTGTTGGATTCTGCTGCTGGAGCTACCTTTATGACCATTACTTTGGGTGATGCAACAGAACTCCTTGATAATATGATGGTCAACTATTCTGAATGGCACACTGAGAGAGCTCCACATGGTAAGAAGGTAAATTCTGTTGAAGAAACCTCCTCTTTGAGTGACAAAATTGATGTTATCATGACTATGCTTGTTACTGGAAAAGCTCACATAGATCCAAATAATATTCCTTTAGCCTCTTTGGTTGCTCAACAAGAGCAAGTTGATGTGAACTTCATTAGGAATAATAATTTTGGCAACAATGCTTATGGTAATAACTATAGGCCTTATCCTCCTAATAATGTCAATACTTATCATGGTAGATCTACAATGCCTAGTGAAGATAGGATTCTAGAAGTTGAAAGATCCACTAAAAACTTTATGCAACTACAATATGAGCAGAATGAAATATTCACTAAAACTATGGAAGAACAATCTGCTATTTTGAAAAATATTAGTCATCAACTTAAGAATTTGAATAGGGAAATTCCTAGTTTACAGTCCAAAATTTTGAGTGATGATAAAAACATTTCCTCTTTGTCTGAAGCATAGTCCTCTTTGATTAATAAAATGGCTGCTAAACTGAAACCTTGGAAAGTACTTTGCTGCTACTCATGCCATACAAGTTACTATTGATGAAAATGTTAGACTGTTAGCTAAACTACATGCTAAGTGGGAGAGAAGCTGAAATTGCTAGAAACAATAGTGTTTGCACTATTACCACCACCAATATGGATGCTACCAAACCACAAGAAGCCCCCATTCCTCCTACAACTATGCCTAAACCCAATAAGTCTACTACCTGTGATGCTAAGTTTGATTTTGATCTTGATGGTTGCAATATTTCTGAAGTGATTATGTTCCTACAAAATCTTGCTAGAAGTCCTAATGCTACTGCTTTGAATATGGCTTTCACAAAACATATTACAGATGCTCTCATTAAAATTAAGGAAGAAAAGTTGAAACACAAAGCTTCTATTCCTAGGAAAGTACAAGATAGTTGGGAACCCATCATTATTATGCAAGTTAATGACTTTGATCTCAAAGCTTCATGTGACCTTGGTTCTAGTGTCTCTAGTATGCCTAGAAATATTTATGAAATACTTGATTTTCCACCTTTGGAAGAATTTTATTTGGATGTCCCACTTGATGATAATGCTAAGAAGAAACTCATGGGGAGTATTAATGATGTTCTTATTGTGGTTAAAAATGCATATGTCCCTATTGATTTCTATGTTTTGGATGTTGAATGCAATGCTTCTTGTCCTATTACTTTGGAAAGACCTTTTCTTAGAACTGTTGGTGCCATCATTGATATGAAAGAAGGCACCATTAAATATCAATTCCCATTCAAGAAAGGTATTGAACACATCCCCATGAGTATATAGAAGTTACCTTTTGCTCCTCCTTTGAAAGCAAAATTTGATGCTAATGCTTCTTCATTTGAAAATACTTGATTCTTGCTTCTTGTGCCTAACTTAAAGGCGTTAAAGCAAAGTACTTCTTGGAAGATAACCCAATAGTTTTCTTGAGTCTTGGAAGTTATTACTTCTGTAATAACGTCTGTTTATCCTTTTTTTTTGATTTTTGTGCCAAGAATAACCTCTAATGAGAGGGAAGTAAGATTTGGGGAGTTGCTGTCTCGAAACAGATTTTTGTGCTCCATTGTAAAAATTCTTGAAAAATCTCTGTAAGTAGGATTGAGCTGTAATTTTCTGAATAAATCCCTCAGGTTGTTTTCTAACTTTAGTTAGTTCAACACGTTTTGATTTGAGCAAAATAAGGTCTTCGAAAAAATCGTTTTTCACCTGTTGTTCTGTTTTGACAGATTTCTGCCATTATTTGCATTTGCCTCTATTGATTCCCTTTTGGGTTCTCTTTGGGAAATTGAACTTTTTGATGGAATTGCTACAGTATCTTGTGTCTTTAATGAAAGTTTTGTTATTTTGAAACTAAACACAAAGGTTTATTATCTTTTGAATGCACTAATGTTGCTAATGAAGATTGTGTGAAGTTTTGTATGAAGGAAAAAAATTAGGTGTAAGGGAAGAATGATGTAATGAGATGAAGAATGGACAAAAGCTCAAGCTTGAGGATTCCACCCCGTGTCACCCCAAGAAATATTCAAGAGGTACAAGCGTCAAAGCTTGGGGCATCCCCTTCTTCATCAATAAAAATCTCAGGTCTTTCTAGACACTGTTTTTATCGTTTCATGCACTATTGTGTTGTTCTTGAAGCATCTTAGTTTTAGTTTTTGGTTTTTGTTTGCTTAGTTTGCTTGAATAAAGTATTTGGACCCTGCTTTCTCCATGTTGTTTCAAATAAGTTGATTGGTGTTGGAAAGGAGTAAGAAGTTCTTGCTTTAGTAGTACAAAAAGGAGCTTGCTTTGACTGTGACTTGGACTTTATCATGTCATGCTAGATGTTGTTTTGACCTTATGCTTAGTGATTATTGCTATAGCATGACTTGTTCCAAACAATTGGGATTGCTTAATATGCCTTGCAAGAATCATGCGTTGTTTTAGCATACAAAAGCATGGTATTGTGGTATTCTCCTTTGATGCTTTGTTTGGGTTGACTTGGCACATGCTCACACCATGTTATGACTATGAACCAGTCACCTTAGCCTCTATGATCATTTAGTTTTTTACTTGTGGTACCACTTTATGCTTTGATTAGTAATGTTTTGTCACTTTGCTTGATTATGACCATTATTGCTCTCTTAGTTGGTCGCTCTCAGTCTTTTGCTAGCCTCCACTTGTATTGAGTAAGCTCTACTCATGCATCCAACTCCCAAGAAAACAAGTTATTCCAAAGTGTCCACTATAAATTCCTATGCATGGTGTGTTACACCATTCCAAGTATATTCTTGTTTTATCTATCTTCCAAATTAAACTTGTTATGTGAAAAATTAGTGATTAAAGCTCTCACAAACTTGATGGCACACTTTATTTTTCTTGCCCCTAATAAACTTGAACCATTGTGTCATCTATGTTGTATATGCTTGCATTTATAAGTTGGGAATTAGCAGAACCATATTGTCATGGGGAACGTGTAACACCCTCAGAATCGACCCTATGCAAGTCTCAGCGATTCCCGCCAAACCCGCATAGAAACGATTGAAAGGTGCCCACCAGGCACTTGCGTGCGGGTGGAAAATGAAGTAATATCATTACACATTAGTCCACGATGGAACCCACAAAACAGATATATACAACAGCGACTCATCGAGTCAAGGATACAGATATACAATACAAAGATCCAAATCACCTTGAAAACGATACAACGCTCGAGTACGGACAAGATGCAAATGGGGCTAAGAGCCCTGAAGAATAACCAATGGCGTCAATAACCCTGCCCAGGCCAAGCCGGAAGGGTAACTCTGCTAACGACGTCGATCTCAAAACCTGCTTAAACAAAAGGGGTGCCGACAAAGGGCAAAATAAAAAGAGAGCGGTCAGTACTGAGGCCAGTACACGGCGAGACTAGAATTCGACGGTCCTCGCCTACATAGGTATGGTGGACTGAAGCGGCAGCGCAGCATGCACTAAACAACCTATAGAGACTCAATAGAACTGGCGGCTATCAGATAGGGATGAGAAAGACCTATTCAGATCCAACATGAAACTATCACCAAGCATACCCATCCTGGTATTTCCCCCTCGAGGCCAAACGAGGAAGTCAACCGAGGAACTCATACAATTAGCAGTTTTATTCATTCCGTTATAGTTGCGGCAATTACTAGTTAGATATAGATAGCATGAGTCATCCTGATATAATAATCAGTGGACAGTTTTAGTTAACCATTCCGTTGTAGTTGTAGTTGTAGTACTTACTAGTCAGATACATATAACATGATACATCCCAAAACCCAGCAGTTATTGGTACTTTTATTTATCCATTCCGTTGTAGTTGCAATACTTACTAGTCATATACAATGGTAACAGGTGACAACTCAAACCAGCAGTTGTTGGCACTTTTATTTAGCCATTCCATTATAGTGAAGCTGATTACTAGTCATTATAAAGTCAAATTTATAGCACTACTTTAGTTATAGTTTTCTATGATCGAGATACTGTGCTCCAAGTCGTCCATAATCGCAGACACGGCTTTCAGAAAGTTTTACCCTGCAGGGGGGGCACAAATAGCAACACACGCACGATCAACCTCGGGAAAAACCAAATAAAAACCCAACGAGGCATCACGACAGAGCAATTGCAAGATTCATATAAATTTCAGGGGGGCACCCCACCAACCTACCCGCTACGAAGTTGGCCTGCTCCGAGACGGACCTAGAGGTTTGTGACGACGGCTGTAAACGACTGGGAACCCAAAAATGTGACTGGGCTTGTCGATATCGCGAAAACGTGGCACAAGGTTCCAAAACAGTACAGGCGCTTCACGCGCAATCATAATAAAGCAGTAAAGCATGGCATAAGTACAGGATAGTAATAAATCCCCAAACTACTTGTGGCCCCAAGAAATAAGATATGACTCAAGCTCTGGCTAGGGGGATTCATGGTCCCACATGCGGATAGTGCGAATATTCAAAGAACAGGTATCAAGTACTTGGGGTCCTACGGGACACAAGTGGACGGTTAAAAACCAAATAACATCTATTGCCCACCTGTGCCTCTGCATTATTTACCTACTTCAATTTTAGTTATTAAACGATAATTAAAGCCATGATCATCTCCAACATTAAACATGCGACATTACTCCAACAACTGTGGCACTTGACGACACGCAACAGCACTTGAGCAAGCGACTACGACACGTAAGGCCGACTGTCTATCAATCAACGGGAAATAGGAGGTGTCCAAGGCAATATAAGGCTGCAAGGGATATCACGGGTACGAGAACTAGAGCATCGCAACACAGGTAGCAATAGATCAACATGAGGGAATAATGACTAGAAATGTAAAATAGGTAGAAAGGGGGAGAATGCTCGCCTGAAAACATTGTCGAAGGTTCATCTGAAGATCAGGTCGACTCTAGCATCAACTCATCGGCCTAATCCGTGAAGAAGAAAAGCACTAGAACAAACACCGGATGCACTATTTAATACTACGGCAAAAGATCGAGCATGATGCGTGTATGATGTATGGCATGGCACAGATGCGATGCAATTAGGCAATATTAAGCGGAACCGGGGTCCCAACATTTAATTAGATGTTTCAAGTTATTTAGATGCCCCACAATTTAAATATTGTCTTAACAAGGCAAAATATATCATCGATTCGCTACACAAATTTAAATGGAGCCAATATTAGGCTAGATTCGCCCGCATATGGCCTCCATATTTAGTTATGAAATGAATCGGTATAAGGCCCCCAAACCATAAGATATGTGTGCAAGCATGAACATTTTAGATGCAACAAATATATATTTCATTTATAAAAATAGGGTCTTGGGAAGAGGGTCACACATAGGGGGCTCGCCGATCTTGGTTCGGGGTTCGGGATTCGCCTCCGGGAACAGGGGTCTCGGCGCCGGTAGATCTTGGATATCCCCGGGTTCTACGAGATCAGTCTCAGCTATTGGATCCGGGAAGGAGAACTTGACGCGGCACCGGGTTCGAGATCGATCTTCGTTTCGCGAGGAAGATCTTGGCGAAGATGCACTGGGAATTGAGGAGTCACATGTAGATTTTGTGGACGGATGTGGAACCACAGACATGACGAAAATCTTGTCAAAACAAGTACATCACCAGGGCAGATCTTGTAGCGCCATGAACCATCTCGGGTACAACGAACCATCCAAAGACGGGCACATGGCAGAGGGACAACCAAAGCAAGTCGTGAAGGGGCATGTCCTGGGCGGACACTGGCACAAACACCTTGTCGGTGTGGAAATGACCAGGAGTGGCGTCGTGCTTGCTGGTCGGAGGCGAGGGCCTTGGCGCGCTGCGGAGACGCATGAAGGAGCCCAGGGGAAGGACACTCGGTTCAGAGCTGGTAGAAGGCAACGGTGTCGATTGGCCGGAGGTTCCCAAGACAGGGGAAGCCGCAACAGGGAAGGACGACCGCCTGAGGGGAGCTGGCAGCTCGCAAGCAGGACGACGTTGACGCACGGCGACGGGCTCGCGGTGTCACAGAACAGAGAGGCGGGAGGCCAGCGCGGAGGCGAGGCGCATGCCGGGGACGAGACGAGGACGAGGGCCGACGAGGAGTCGGGCCAGAGAGGCGACGACGGAGGACGCGCGTAGAGGAGCTTGGGGCGGCGAACTCTGCAGCGGGAAGTAGCACAGGGCCACACCGGCGTCCGGGGCGGTTGGATGTGGTGGGTGAGGGGAGGAGCGGTGGCTACGGAGGAGGACCGCCGGAGAGGGGGCTGCATGGTAGCTACGGGTGGCGATGGCGCTGGAGATCGGCCAGAGGGCAGCGTCATGGACGAGAGGCCGGAGACGGGCGGAGCGCTGGCGGTGGGGTGCTGGGGACCGCGATGGGGAAACAGAGTGGGTCGCGTGAGATGGGGTCTTGCGGGAGAGACGCGCGACGCGGCCGCGATGGTGGGGCCGCATGCGGCAAGGGTGCATGCACGGGGTGGGTAGTGGGTTGGTTTGGGGTGGGTCTGGGGTAGCAGGGCGTGTCAGGATGGGTTGTGTGCACCGCGCGCGTGCGTGTGTGTGGGGAGTGGCGGCGGGTGAGGGCTGGTTAGAGGGTTGGGTCTAGGGTTCAGGGAGGTCTAGGGTTAGGGTTAGGTTTAGATATTTTAGAGTTTAGTTGGGCCGGGTCGTAGACTGCTGGCTTGTCGGGCTTTTGGCCTGGCAGGCTGGCGGTCTCCCCAGACAAAAATATTTTTATTATCTTTATAAAATAAGATATTTTAAAACATAGTTTTAGATAAATACTAGATCTAGAAAAGACCAAGGTTTTACATTTGAAATGAAGATGGGGAATATCTAGAAAACAAAGAAGGGCTTTTCGAAAATAGTTTTAGTTAAAACATGCATGCAGATATCATGATGATGCATAGATGTAAATGCAGGCAATTTTCTAGTTGTGGATTTACCAGGGTGCTACAATTCGACACCACTAACAATGGATTTCGCCCTCGAGATCCGCCTCCTAGTACATGGAAGAAAGTCGATGACCTGAATCTTCTCGTTTCGTGTAGATCCTCGCGACACCACTAACAAGGGTTCCTTCTTCATCTTGAAATTAGTGACACCACCAACAAGGGTCATTGCTCACGTTCGTCGAGAGAGCACTCCGGAGAACAAAGTCGAAGGTAAAGGTCTCACAAGATAAGGCCACCTATAACTTCTGTGGAAGGAGTAAAATTGCTTGATCCACCGATTCAATGTACAAGAGCGAATGATAAGAGTAGTCGGATGGTGTTCAGTCCATCGCGCACCCAAAGCATTACTCTACACATGAATAGGCGAATTATGCAACCATCTCTCGAAATTTAGAATGAAGATCTTCATAAGCGGTATTCGGAACAAAGGGGTGATGCAAGCTCTGCATTGGATCTGATGTAGATGAGGTCATCACGTTGGAAAACACGGGAACATACCAAAGAAATTTTTATGAAAATACATAATGATTAGGTTTCGCAATGGTTCCATTGGCATGAACAGCACATGCTCAAGGTATACTTCAACTTCACCAACGCTCATCCTTCTCATATGTTTTCAACGATATAGATATCCATCAAGGTACACATATAGATAAAGTGTTCAAGAACAAGAAGATTGTATGAAGGGGACAACACACAAGATGCAGATTTGATGATCGTCGTACCACCGTTATAAAAGGGAGGAAGCGAAACCCTGAAGGTACGACTAAAACCCAACCGCGAGAAATCCTGGACTCGAAGAAAAGATAAGAGAGCAGATTCAAAACACGCAGAGGTAAGAAGAGAATAGCAGAGGGGTAAGGAGTAAAAGCAGACCTAATCAGATCTATCCAACCGATTTTTCCAAAATGGTTATGACACTGTATAACGTCCGCAAGCTAGATTATCCTACATGCTGGACCAGTGGGGTATCGCAACTGCTGAGCTCTGATACCACTCACCCTCAGAATCGACCCTATGCAAGTCTCAGCGATTCCCGCCAAACCCGCATAGAAACGATTCAAAGGTGCCCACCAGGCACTTGCGTGCGGGTGGAAAATGAAGTAATATCATTACACATTAGTCCACGATGGAACCCACAAAACAGATATATACAACAGCGACTCATCGAGTCAAGGATACAGATATACAATACAAAGATCCAAATCACCTTGAAAACGATACAACGCCCGAGTACGGACAAGATGCAAATGGGGCTAAGAGCCCTGAAGAATAACCAATGGCGTCCATAACCCTGCCCAGGCCAAGCCGGAAGGGTAACCCTGCTAACGACGTCGGTCTCAAAACCTACTTAAACAAAAGGGGTGCCGACAAAGGGCAAAAGAAAAGGAGAGCGGTCAGTACTGAGGCCAGTACACGGCGATACTAGAATTCAGCGGTCCTCGCCTACATAGGTATGGTGGACTGAAGCGGCAGCGCAGCATGCACTAAACAACCTATAGAGACTCAATACAACTGGCGGCTATCAGATAGGGATGAGAAAGACCTATTCGGATCCAACCTGAAACTATCACCAAGCATACCCATCCTGGTATTTCCCCCTCGAGACCAAACGAGGAAGTCAACCGAGGAACTCATACAATTAGCAGTTTTATTCATTCCGTTATAGTTGCGGCAATTACTAGTCAGATATAGATAGCATGAGTCATCCTGATATAATAATCAGTGGACAGTTTTAGTTAACCATTCCGTTGTAGTTGTAGTACTTACTAGTCAGATACATATAACATGAGACATCCCAAAACCCAGCAGTTATTGGTACTTTTATTTAGCCATTCTGTTGTAGTTTCAATACTTACTAGTCATATACAATGGTAACAGGTGACAACTCAAACCAGCAGTTGTTGGCACTTTTATTTAGCCATTCCATTATAGTGAAGCTGATTACTAGTCATTATAAAGTCAAATTTATAGCACTACTTTAGTTATAGTTGTCTATGATCGAGATACTGTGCTCCAAGTCGTCCATAATCGCAGACACGACTTTCAGAAAGTTTTACCCTGCAGGGGGGCACAAATAGCAACACACGCACGATCAACCTCGGGAAAAACCAAATAAAAACCCAACGAGGCATCACGACAGAGCAATTGCAAGATTCATATAAATTTCAGGGGGCACCCCACCAAGCTACCCGCTACGAAGTTGGCCGGCTCCGAGACGGACCCAGAGGTTTGTGACGACGACTGTAAACGACTAGGAACCCAAAAATGTGACTGGGCTTGTCGATACCGCGAAAACGTGGCACAAGGTTCCAAAACAGTACAGGCGCTTCACGCGCAATCATAATAAAGCAGTAAAGCATGGCATAAGTACAGGATAGTAATAAAGCCCCAAACTACTTGTGGCCCCAAGAAATAAGATATGACTCAAGCTCTGGCTAGGGGGATTCATGGTCCCACATGCGGATAGTGCGAATATTCAAAGGACAGGTATCAAGTACTCGGGGTCCTACGGGACACAAGTGGACGGTTAAAAACCAAATAACATCTATTCCCCACATGTGCCTCTGCATTATTTACCTACTTCAATTTTAGTTATTAAACGGTAATTAAAGCCATGATCATCTCCAACATTAAACATGCGACATTACTCCAACAACTGTGGCACTTGATGACACGCAACAGCACTTGAGCAAGCGACTACGACACGTAAGGCCGACTGTCTATCAATCAACGGGAAATAGGAGGTGTCCAAGGCAATATAAGGCTGCAAGGGATATCACGGGTACGAGAACTAGAGCATCGCAACACAGGTAGCAATAGATCAACAAGAGGGAATAAAGACTAGAAATGTAAAATAGGTAGAAAGGGGGAGAATGCTCGCCTGAAAACATTGTCGAAGGTTCATCCGAAGATCGGGTCGACTCTCGCATCAACTCATCGGCCTAATCCGTGAAGAAGCAAAGCACTAGAACAAACACCGGATGCACTATTTAATACTACGGCAAAAGATCGAGCATGATGCGTGTATGATGTATGGCATGGCACAGATGCGATGCAATTAGGCAATATTAAGCGGAACCGGGGTCCCAACATTTAATTAGATGTTTCAAGTTATTTAGATACCCCACAATTTAAATATTGTCTTAACAAGGCAAAATATATCATCGATTCGCTACACAAATTTAAATGGAGCCAATATTAGGCTAGATTCGCCCGCATATGGCCTCCATATTTAGTTATGAAATGAATCGGTATAAGGCCCCCAAACCATAAGATATGTGTGCAAGCATGAACATTTTAGATGCAACAAATATATATTTCATTTATAAAAATAGGGTCTTGGGAAGAGGGTCACACATAGGGGGCTCGCCGATCTTGGTTCGGGGTTCGGGATTCGCCTCCGGGAACGGAGGTCTCGGCGCCGGTAGATCTTGGAGTTCCCCGGGTTCTATGAGATCAGTCTCAGCTGTTGGATCCGGGAAGGAGAACTTGACGCGGCACCGGGTTCGAGATCGATCTTCGTTTCGCGAGGAAGATCTTGGCGAAGATGCACTGGGAATTGAGGAGTCACGTGTAGATTTTGTGGACGGATGTGGAACCACAGACATGACGAAAATCTTGTCAAAAGAAGTACATCACCAGGGTAGATCTTGTAGCGCCATGAACCATCTCGGGTACAACGAACCATCCAAAGACGGTCACATGGCAGAGAGACAACCAAAGCAAGTCGTGAAGGGGCATTTCCTGGGCGGACACTAGCACAAACACCTTGTCGGTGTGGAAATGACCAGGAGTGGCGTCGTGCTTGCTGGTCGGAGGCGAGGGCCTTGGCGCGCTGCGGAGACGCATGAAGGAGCCCAGTGGAAGGACACTCGGTTCAGAGCTGGTAGAAGGCAACGGTGTCGATTGGCCGGAGGTTCCCAAGGCAGGGGAAGCCGCGACAGGGAAGGACGACCGCCTGAGGGGAGCTGGCAGCTTGCAAGCAGGACGGCGCTGACGCACGGCGACGGGCTCGCGGTGTCACAGAATGGAGAGGCGGGAGGCCAGCACGGAGGCGAGGCGCATGCCGGGGACGTGACGAGGACGAGGGCCGATGAGGAGTCGGGCCAGAGAGGCGACGACGGAGGATGCGCGTAGAGGAGCTTGGGGCGGCGAACTCTGCAGCGGGAAGTAGCACAGGGCCACGCCGGCGTCCGGGGCGGTTGGATGTGGCGGGCGAGGGGAGGAGCGGCGGCTACGGAGGAGGACCGCCGGAGAGGGTGCTGCACGGCAGCTACGGGTGGCGGCGGAGCTGGAGATCGGCCAGAGGGCAGCGTCAGGGACGAGATGCCGGAGACGGGCCGAGCGCTGGCGGCGGGGTGCTGGGGACCGCGATGGGGAAACAGAGCAGAGTGGGTCACGTGAGATGGGGTCGTGCGGGAGAGGCGCGCGACGCGGTCGCGATGGTGGGGCCGCATGTGGCAAGGGTGCATGCACGGGGTGGGTAGCGGGTTGGTTTGGGGTGGGTCTGGGGTAGCATTGCGTGTCGGGATGGGTTGTGTGCACCGCGCGCGTGCGTGTGTGTGGGGAGTGGCGGCGGGTGAGGGCTGGTGAGAGGTTTGGGTCTAGGGTTCGGGGAGGTCTAGGGTTAGGGTTAGGTTTAGATATTTTAGAGTTTAGTTGGGCCGGGTCGTAGACTGCTGGCTTGTTGGGCTTTTGGCCTAGCAGGCTGGCGGTCTCCCCAGACAAAAATATTTTTATTATCTTTATAAAATAAGATATTTTAAAACATAGTTTTAGATAAATACTAGATCTAGAAAAGACCGAGGTTTTACATTTGAAATGAAGATGGGGAATATCTAGAAAACAAAGAAGGGCTTTTCGAAAATAGTTTTAGTTAAAACATGCATGCAGATATCATGATGATGCATAGATGTAAATGCAGGCAATTTTCTAGTTGTGGATTTACCAGGGTGCTATAGAACGCTTTCAACATTGCAACTGTACTTGTTATCCACTTGATATCATGATCTTTTGTTTGTGGATGTCGTCGGTGTGAAATAAAAGGGGAGCTTGTAAGTCCATGGAGTTATGTATATGTGTTAGAGAAACGCCTGGGCCGCTAGCCTAAGCCATGCCTAATCATGGTGGAAACTTGCAGCATCACCATAGTGAGCAATCTATGAAGCATTCTTCTTATAAAAAACGATATTGAGAAAAAGAAAAAAAAAGAGATGAGAAAAGAGGAAAGAGAGAAAAAAGCACCATTTTCCCATGGTAAATAAGAAGATTGCTGAGATGCTCATTGTATGCTTGCCTTGTCATTTTGGTATGGGATAACTCCTGTATCATGGGGAAAGGGGTACCCCATTGGCGGTTCTCTATGATACACATGTACTTACTATGACAAGAAATTATGGATGACTAAAGTTGAGTAGCATGAGGAGCGGCCCTCGTACTCAAGGGACATGAGATTGCCAACTTATACTTTGTCAAGCATATACTCCATATTTTGTTCACTTTAACCTTAATCACTTCAAGATGCTTATGATAGGGGCAATGAGAGCTGAAAGCTAACAAGTACCATAATTTTTGGAAGCTCTTTATGAGACTTGAAATCCCTACTTCCCTGTGAAGGGCCTTTCTTCCACTTTTATATTTAGTTTCCACCTTCTATCCTTAGGCACCAATTAAGAGAGCATAGTTGCCATTCCTAGTTCTATGTGCACTGTCCCAAAACTTATTGATTGATTCATATTGTTGATATTGGTTGCTCTTGAACTATTTGTATCTAGTCACCCTTATGAACTTTGAAGGTTTCCTATGCATTTATGTTTTTCTACTCCATGAGGGACAAGTTGAATGCCACTATGCTATGTTTTTTATATGTGAAACAAACAAACGTCTTTCAATGCATTGTTATTCATGATCTTTGTTTGTATCCTTTCTTGTTGCAGCATAGTTACTATGTCTTATTGTTAGAACTTCATCTTTCATGCTCATGTTTAGAGTACTTTTATCCCAACTTTCAATGCTTGCAAATGGTTTGATCTTGATTGTGATGGTGCATGTCACCTCAAAAATTATTCTTTTTATCACTTACCTACTCGAGGACGAACAGGAGTTTAGCTTGGGGATGCTTGATATGTCATAAACGTATCTATAATTTTTGATGTTCCATGCTTATTTAGTATCCACTTTTCCATGCTTTGTATACACTTTGAGGTATTTTTATACATTTTCTGGGACTAACCTATTAACAAGATGCCACCGTGCCAGTTGCCTGTTTTCTACTGTTTTTGGTTTCAGAAAAGCTAGTAAGGAAATATTCTCGGAATTGGACGGGACAAAAGCCATAGTCAATATTTCACCGAGGAGAACACGAAGACCAAAGGGCGACCGAAGATGTGCCACAGGGTGTCCACCCCCCCACGTGCGGGCCCACCCTAGGCCACGCCTGGGTAGGTTGTGGCCCCCCTGGACGCCTCCTTCCTTGCCCCTTCGCCTATAAGAAGCCCCCAATGCCAAAACCCTAAGTACCCGATCGGATCTCCATGAAACAGTCCATAGCCGCTGCCACCATCGTCCCTAGATCAGAGGGGATCTAAAGCTCTTCCTGGCACCCTGCCGGAGGGGAGAGATCATCCCGAAGGCCTTCTTCATCACCATGCCAGCATTCGGTATGATACGTGAGTAGTTCCACCTTGGACTATGGGTCCATACTGTAGCTAGATGGTTGTTTCTCCTCCTTTGTGCTACCATGTTTAGATCTTGTGAGCTCCGTTCATGATCAAGATCATCTATTTTTAATCATGCATGTTGTGTTTGCGGGGATCCGATGGATATTAAGATTACTATGTCAGATTGATTAATGGTTTTATCTTATTGATTCTATCATGTTTGTGTTGTTTGAGATCTTGTATGCTCTCCGTTTCTAGTAGCTATCTTGGCCAAGTAGATGCTAGTGACTCCAAGAGGGAGTATTTATGCTCGATAGTGGGTTCATGACTCTATTGAATCTAGGGAAGTGAAAGAAATCTGTAAGGTTGTAGATGTGTTGTTGCTACTAGGGAGAAAACAACGATATTTTGTTCATGGAACAATTGTATTGTTTACTTTACACACATTTCTTAAAGTAGTTATCCGTTGCTTGCAACTTAATACTGGAGGGGGTTCGGATGATAACCTAAAGGTGGATTACTAGTCATAGATGAAGTTGGATAGCGGTCTATGTATATATTTGTAATGCCCAATGAAGTATCATAGGATCATAGATGTCTAGTATTGCATTGTTATGCTTTGCTCTGTCCTGTCAATTGCATCGATGTAATTTGTTTACCCGGCATGTTCTGTTGTTTATCTTAAGGAGAACACCTCTAGTGAATTGTGGACTCCGGTCCAATATTTACCATTGATACATCTTCCACTGTTACTGTTTACTTTCTGAAAGCTACCATTACCTTCCATACAATACGTTTAATCCTTTGTTTTCAGCAGACCGGGGAGATTGACAACCTCACTGTTCGTTGGGGCAAACTCCTGAGTTTGTGTTGTGCAGGTTTCCAAGTTTTTAGCAACACCTTGGAGTCGTTTCCTTCCTCCTACTGGTTCGATAACCTTGGTTTCTTACTGAGAAAATACTTATTGTTGTGCTCATCATACCTTCCTCTTGGGGTTTCCCAATGAAGCTCTACAGTGATCTGAGCCGCATCAAGACGTTTTCTAGCGCTGTTGCCGGGGAGTTAAGGACGGCTTCACAAGGGAAGTCCTTCACAACATTTCTTTTTACTTTGTTTTTTTGCTTAGTTTCTTTTGCTTTGTTTTTTTGCTTATTTTTATCTAAGGTTGTAGATGTGTTGTTGCTACTAGGGAGAAAACAACGATCTTTTGTTCATGGAAAAATTGTATTATTTACTTTACACACATTGCTTAAAGCAGTTATCCGTTGCTTGCAACTTAATACTTGAGGGGGTTCAGATGATAACCTTAAGGTGGATTACTAGTCATAGATGCAGTTGGATGGCGGTCTATGTATATTTTTGTAATGCCCAATCAAGTCTCATAGGATCATGAATGTCTAGTATTGCATTGTTATGCCTTGCTCTGTCCTGTCAATTGCCCCGCTGTAATTTGTTTACCCAGCATGTTATGTTGTTTATCTTAAGGAGAACACCTCTAGTGAACTGTGGACCCCGGTCCAATCTTTACCATTTATACATCTTCCACTGTTATTGTTTACTTTCTGCAAGCTACCATTACCTTCCACGCCGTACGTTTAGTCCTTTGTTTTCAGCAAACCGGTGACATTAACAACATCACTGTTCATTGGGGCAAAGTCTTGAGTTTGTGTTGTGCAGGTTTCCAAGTTGTTAGCAACACCTTAGAGTCATTTCCTTCCTCCTACTGGTTCGATAACCTTGGTTTCTTACTGAGGGAAGACTTACTAATGTGCTCATCATACCTTCCTCTCGGAGTTTCCCAACGAAGCTCTACAGTGATCTGAGCCGCATCATGTCCCTGCACCATCCACTTCTGCATAGACAAGCAAGATGGTAAGAAGAAGGACAACCATATGCTCAAGGACTATAGGGAGTTCTAGAAACTCCACAAGGGCTTCGCCCAGATGCATCGCCAAGAGGTGAACCCAGGATTTGCCCCCGATCCAGGAGTCGTGGCCCATGGGGCTCCACCACCACCACCTGGAGGACCCTCGCAACCTACGACTGCGCCATCACAGAACAACGGGGAATATGCATACCCACCACCGTTGGGGTCCATGATGATACATAAGGGGCACCCAACCAACAGGGTGCAAAAGAAGAACACCCGCCAGGTCAATTTTGCAGTGACCTCTCCGCCAGCCATACCTGAGTACCTCAGCGGATCGGAGTCATGCATTACATTCCAGATGAGCCACGTCTTCATGGACGACGGTAATGACATCAACCTGATGTTCACCAGCACACTCGCAGCTATGCGGATCCTGCTGTGCAGCTTAGAGGCGTCGAACACGACGTTCCAAGGCATCATCCCAGGGAAGGGCATATACCCCCTGGGCAAGATATGTCTCGACGTCATCTTCGGCAAGCCCGACAAATTCAGGCATGAGCGGCTGGAGTTCGAAGTGGTGGACTGGCCCTCACAATACCATGCCATCCTCGGGCGCGTGACATTTCCAAGATTCTTGGCAGTACCGCACTATGCGTACCTGCTACTAAAGATGCCAGGACCCAACGATGTAATCACCTTTCTAGGAAGCTTCACCGGGTCGGACAGCTGTGACAGGAACTTCAACAGAATCTCCCAGTCGTTCGGCTTGCAGGAGGAGCTCACAAGGCTAAAGGAGGTCACAAACAATGGGGCAGCCCCAGTCACAAGGCAAAATGCACCTGATATGTCGTTCGACTCCACAGTCAATACTAAAAAGGTGTAGGTTCACCCGACGGATGCCTCCAAGACGGCGTTGATTTCCAACGACCTGAGTCCCGCATAGGAAAGCACGCTCATCTAATTCCTCCGTGAGCGCTGGGAAATTTTCGCCTGGTGTCCTGCGGACATGCCAGGAGTTCCCAGGGAATTCGCCGAGCATGCACTCAATGTGTTTCCAGATGCAAAACCAGTTAAGCAGTCGATGCATTGACTGTCCAAGCCAAGATATAAAGTTGTTGGCATCGAAGTAAACAGACTCCCCGATGCCAACTTCATCAGGGAGATAAAGGAAATCAAGTGGCTCGCCAACCCCATGTTGGTCCCCAAGAAGGACACGAACATCCTGCGGATGTGTGTGGACTTCACATTGCTTAACAAGCACTGTCCCAAGGACCACTTTCCTCTACCACGGATCGATCAAATCATCGACTTCACTGCAGGATGCGAGAAACTCTCCTTCCTTGATGCCTACTCATGCTACGGATCGGTCAAATCATCGACTTCACTGCAGGACCACTTTCCTCTACCACGGATCGATCAAATCATCGACCAAATTCGGCTGAAGGCCGAAGATCAGGAGAAAACAGCGTTCATCACGCCGTTCGGGGTGTTTTGGTATAACACAATGCCTTTCAGGCTAAAAAACACGGGTGCTACTTACTAGAGATGCATGCAGGCATGTCTGAAGAACCAGATTGGTCGCAACATTCAAGTCTATGTCAACGATATAGTGATCAAGACCAATGAGGCCAGGACGCTCATGGATGACCTCCGCAAGACATTTGACAACCTTGATCACTACAAGATCAAGTTGAACCCAGACAAGTGCGCCTTCGGTGTCCCGTACAGTCAATTATCCGGGTACTTCATCTCTCAGCATGGCATCGAGGCAAACCCGAAGAAAATCAGGGCTATACTATCCATGGAGAAGCCCAAGAACCTCAAAGGAGTCCAGCAACTACGCATGGGAGAGAAGGCCCTCCCTTTGTATCAGCTACTACGCAAAGCTGAAAAATTCAAGTGGACAGCCGAGGCGGAAGCGACATTCGAAGACCTCAATCGCCTTCTCTCCACATCACCCGTGCTGGTGACACAAAGGGAGAGGGAGCCTCTGCTGCTATACATCGCAAACACGCACCAGGTGGTTAGCACAATACTCGTGGTCGAGCGACCCGAAGATGGCAAGACCCATGGGGTGCAGCGCCCAATCTACTACATCAACGAGGTACTGACCCCAACAAAGTAGAGGTATCCCCATTATCAAAATCTCGCCTACGACGTATTCATGACGACACGTTGGTTGAGCCACTACTTCCAGGAGCACCAGATCGTGGTCGTCAACGACGCCCCACTGTCAAACATCCTAAATAACCCCGAAGCTATGGGGCGAGTAGCCCTGTGGGGCGTCGAGCTGTATCCTCGAGACATCATCTACAAGTGGCGCACTGCCATCAAGTCTCAGTTTCTCCTTGACTTCCTTGTCCATTGGATGGAACTCCAGCTGCCAGACACTCTGGACGTGTCCCGGTCTTGGACAATGCACTTCGATGGCTCTAAGCGCGAGGCTGGAGCAGGGGATGGTGTAATACTGTCGTCCCCCAAGGGGACAAGATGAGATATGTCCTTCAGATGAAGTTCCACGCATCCAACAATGAGGTCGAATATGAGGCACTCATACACGGAATGAGGATGGCCAAGGTGTGCGGAGCCACATGCCTTGTCATCTATGGTGACTCCAACCACGTCGTCCAACAGACAATGAACAAGTGCGACGCCCACAGTGCCAACATGATCGCATACCGTGCACTCTACAACTCACTCGAAGGGGACTTTGATGGTTGTGAACTTCGACATGTTGGCAGGGAAAACAATGAAGAGGCCGACAAGCTCGCCAACATCAGATCCACCTGCGCCCCAGTGCCACCTGGTGTGTTCCTCAAACAAATATGTGTGCCCTCCATCAAGCATAAATTCCCAAAGGATACAGACGAATCTGCGGAACACTCGAGGGCTGTGCCACCCGAGAAGACCGAGGATCCCGAAAAGCTCGACACGGAGGTCGAACTAGTAAGCCTCATGAAGGTCATGGTGGTTGAACAAATGTGGACCCAACCATACCTCCGCTACCTGATAAACAAGCAGCTGCATGAGGACCTGACGGACGCCCGGTGCATATCTCGATGATCAAAGGCCTTCACCATCATTAACAGCGAGTTGTATAAAAGCAACATATCATGTGCTCCAACGGTGCGTCACCAATAGAGATGGAAAGAGCATCCTCCTCGACATCCATGAGGGCATCTGCGGCCACCACGCCGGCAGCTGCGCCCTTGTTTCCAAAGCTCTACGAGCTGGCTTCTACTGGCCTACGACAATGCACGATGCAAAGGACATCGTACAGAGATGCAATGCCTGCCAAAGGTACACCAACAAACCACACGCGCCAGGATCAGAGCTACGGCCCATCCCAGTGGCATAGCCCTTTGCCCAATGGGGACTCTACATTATCGGCAAACTACCAAAATCCTCGTCGGGGGGACACGTCTTCCTCCTGGTGGCAGTCGACAAATTCTCGAAGTGGATCGAGGCCATGACCATCACCAACCAGTCTGGCGCCGCCGCCGTCAAGTTATTTGAGTCCATTGTCTACAGGTTCGGAGTGCCCCATAGCATCATCACCGACAACGGATCAAACTTCACGTCGAAGGAATTCCGAGGCTTTTGCGCAGACCTCGGGATCAACCTCACTTATGCCTCCATGTCGCATCCACGGACCAATGGGAAAGTCAAAAAGGCCAACGGTCTCATTGGCAATGGCATTAAGAAGCGCTTGCTACGCCTACTCGAAAGGCTTGTGGGAGCCTGGGTGGATGAGCTACCCTCCGTTCTCTAGAGCCTACGCACAATGCCAAACAGCTCAACTGGCTACACGCCCTTCTTCATGGTGCACGGATCCTAAGCCATGCTACCCGCCGAGGTACGCTACAAGGCCCCGCGGGTGGTCGCATACAGCGAAGCCGAATCATCGGCCACACTCGAAGACGCCGTCGACATGCTGGATAAAGCACGCGACATCACCGCGGCTCTCTCATCGGTGTATCAACAGAGTCTCCACAACTACCACAGTCGTCGGCTGCGTCCAAGGTCCTTCGTCGAAGGAGACCTCGTTCCCCGACTCAAGCAGGAAGGGCACCTGAAGCTCGAGTCACCCTGGGAAGGACCCTACATCGTCACTGAAGTAATCCCAGGTGGCGCCTATAGCCTAAAGGAAGTTGAGTTAGGAGTCGAATACTCCAACCCCTGGAACATCGTAAAATTGCAACGCTTCTACCCCTAGTTGTCTTTTACTTTCAATAAGGCTATCCAGCCAGGCTATTCAGCCGAACAATGTACCTCCTACGATTAATAAAAGCTAAGTTTCTTGGCCCAAATTTTTCTCCCTTATATTATTTATCGCTCAAACACGCTCGGGGGCTATGCCTCACTATACGAATTCATCGATTGACAACAACAAATATAACCTGAGTAGCTGACCACGTCAGGCTAACGAAAAGGACATGCATACTCTATAATCAAACAATGCACTACATGACAGTACATACACCTTTACAAGTGCATTACAATCCCACTCGAAAATATACAGACTATCGCCTTGTTTTTCATTTAAAGGACTCAACCATGCTGGAGCAGAATGTTTGTCCGCTCCTCAAACACATCTACAATATCTTTAGCGTATTGCACAACCGCTGCGTAATGTGGACGCATATCCCATGCCATACCACCCGAAGGAGGAGGCGGCCCAGCTGCTATCTCCGCAAGGTCGACATCATGGTGATGTAGTCCAACAAGCGACAAGGCTGCCTTCACACTTGCCATTAGTTGATGGCGCACCATCTCCTTCACACGGCTTGTATCTCGAAACTTTCGAAGCAAGCCCAAGAAGCTGGAGGGTGCAGAGTCCAGGGGAACATTGTGGCCTAGATCGCTACGAGTGACGACCTTGCTCGCTTTAGCACCCGAAGGATGGACGCGATCCTGCACCATCGCAAGGACAACCGCTCGGTCGTGGTCCATCCAGAAGAAGCCGACGGCCTCCAACTCTTGTTGCGTCAAGCAATACATTTGAATTGCAACACGCTCTTTCTCATCCTTCGGAAGAAGATTTACAACTACACAACACATCAAATAAGGGAACATAAAATCCATGGCATAGTCGAAGGGACAAAGCATCAGGATAACTTACATTGGAGTTGCTCGCCAACCTACCGAAATTCCTAAAGAAGAAACTCTTACCTAGCAGTGGCTCGCTCAACCTTGGACTTCCAAACATCCGCATAACCACGGATGCTGAGAACGTCCTTTTCCAGGCTTCGGATGCGTTCACGCATAAATGGCAACTACGACACCTTTTTCAACAAGGTGTGAGCTCCAAGCATAGGAGAAGGCATAACCACTGGATCCGCACTCGAAGGACCCTAAGGGTACACAAGCAAATATCAAAATCACAACACTTGGCAACAGCAAAAAATGCATTCATATTTACACAAATAAAGCCACTACGTGGCAGAGTGACACTTGTTTAGCTCAAAGAGTTACATGTGCAAAAGAGACCGAAACTAGACTAAGCAAGCTACAGAGCCGAAGGACCTAGGCGTCAGCATCCGGAGCAGCTTCGGATCCAGACTGTCTATCCCTAGACACTCGCTGCTGCTCCAGTGAGTAGGTTGCCAAGAGATCGATCAGCTTAGGACCAAAATGCTTACATCGGGAGGCAAAGGAAGCAAACGCTACCTTGGTACCATCCGCCTCCGTCGGCATCCTGGACGTGACCTACTGCAGATCTAGCTGAGCGCCGGATGCCATCGCCATTGCCAGCCCCATCACAGTACCAACCCCTTTTTGCGTCCGCTTATACTTCGCCGGAGCATCATCTATCAGAGCGTCTGCAAGGGAGTCGACGTCCTCAAGGGAAATGCCCTTCGGATTGATCTCCTTGTAGAAGCGGGCAAGGACCTTCTTGGCCTTGTCGAGCGACTCCACTTCAGAGGTGCAACGATCTTCGATCGCCGCATTAGCGTCCACCAAGGGATCCCTGTAACATCCTAGCATTAGAGCTTGTAAATAAGTTGAACACAGGTGTGTGCATTGCATTCATGCATCAGAAAATCCAGGGAATTTTCGCGCAAAACTAAAAAAGCTATAAAGCGATCGGGATCTCTCTTGTTCTAATGGAAACATCAGGACAGGTGCGATGGATTTCGACATGACCTCTATTGTACTTTTGTATTTTAAGGGAAGACAATTCAAATTTGAATATTTAATTGATAGATTTGAATACTAAAAGAATTTGAAATAAAATGATTACAGGAATGATATAAAAAGGATTCTTTATTAATATAAATATATATACATATAGGATTACATTGATCTTTTACAATAAATAAATAAAAGAAAAGTATCAGGAAACAAATATGTAGAAAAAGGAAAGGTAATACTGAAATAAATAAAAGAATTCCTTATTACTAGAAAATATATATGACATTGTCTTTACAATTGGATTGTAAAAGAAAAAAAGGAAATAAGTAAATTGTATTATTTAAAACAAACAATACAACATTTATTTACAAAGGAAGAATTAATAAATAAATAGTTCATTTATTACAATCACAATAATATAATACAAAAGAATTCTTAACTATAAGATGAATACATATATTTTAAATGAGAATTTTAATAAATGAATAAAAGAAGTGTTCCTAATGGAAAATATTCACTTCATTAATTTAAATCAATGTTACAATGTTTTCTTACAGAAGAAAAATGAATAAAGATTACAATAGAAATAGTAACTTCAAATAAATGTTGCATTGTCTTATACAAATGAATAAATGAATTACAAAATAATAAACATTACAGGAAACTAAACTTATATCCCTACTCTAATTCTTCTATCTATCAATTCCCAAACCCTGCAAAGAACTTCTGTACCTGCAAGACAAAATAAGAAAAATAAATATAAGATGTGAGGGGGTTAGTTTTGGTTGCTCTTAGTAAGTACAGTGAAGTGCACTGCCACTGCTCATCATAGAGCTTAATTAGGATGAGGGGCAAGTTTCACCAAATAGAGCAATTGTTCTTATCAGATATGTAGCCTCAGTCCTACATCATTGGCCATAAGAGGGGCAAGTTTCACCAAATCAGTAAGTGGGGTAAATTTTACCTTGTCTAGTAAATCATAACAGTCAAAACTAGGAAAATATCATTCCTTTTCACTTGGTCTTATCCACACACACAGGAGGCAAGCTCACAGACAGCTCACACAACACATGCAGGTGTGTGTGTGTGTGTGTGTGTGTGTGTTGTCAACACATAAAGACACCAGGGAACTGATAAGGCAACATGCTGCCGTAGCAGTAGAGCAAAAACTGCTCTAGTTTTCTCCAAACCATTTCATAACCACATCCACCTAGTTCTATTCACATTACATGTTCTTCTCAAGAACACACATTAAATTCTTCACCATAGTAAGCAACAACCAATACAACCAACACAGATCAACCATCCTAGTTTCAATCCTATATTCCTAGCAATATGGTTGCTTCGATGAGCCATCTAGATGCAGGTCAGGATCAAACAATATCAGGAGGAGGAGGAGAATATCAAAAAGGAGGCCAGTAGCAAATCAGCACCACAAGGAGGGAAGGAAATAGTTCCAGAAGCTTACCAGCAGAATATCAACAACAATTTGAGGAGGCGCATGCTAGCAGTCGCCTAAGAAGTAGTTGATCAAGATCTACAACAGGCCATAAGCCAATCATAACCAGCAGGTAAAAATATCATCAGAACTACTCACTAGATTATGCAGCATCTGTCCTTATCTCTTGTATACAGATCTGGAAACACAAGGGAAATAATAACCATCAATTAGTTCCATCTACCCTTCCACTAGATTTTCATCTAGGAGGATTGGATGGAGTATTACTCTCAGGTTTGCAAAGAGATGCTTTGCCAAAATCATCATGGAGTTATTAAAAGCCATATAATAGCATCTATTCTTACTCATATCAATGCCTCAGCCTTTGCATCATTGACAGGGGCAAAGGCATCAGATTATATATGCCATGGTCATACTACTGTGCACACTCCAAAGGGAGGCACCACAGTAGTAAGATCACAGCAATAAGATCCACCAAAATTAATTGCACAGTTCAAAGCTTATTAAGCAAGCCACTAGGGCAATGAACCACATCATTTGACCAACATGTCAATAGAGTATTTGCAAGCCAAATAAAGCCATTCTACAAATTATCTTTAATCATCTAGCCTCAAGTCATTCAAGTAAATGATTTTATCATTTTCCTAGACAAGTAGTCTAGGAATCATCTATAAGGCAATCTTATATGTCCTTATCAAATTTAAGTCTCAGACTATGCATCATATACCAAGCTGGTGCTTTATAGTTTAAAACTAGATAATAGCAGATCTACTGATGAGCTACTACAGGCCACATTCCAAATAATGGTAGCACCTCTGTAGCAGTTCTATCCTTTATCATCTTACAAACACAATAAAGCAACTATCAATAGTCATTTAAATCATTTTCCTAGCCACCTTTGGTTAGGAATCATTCTAAGAGAATATGTACAATAAGGGACCAAGATCATTACTGAACCATAGGTTCAGTTCATCATATAAACAAAAGTTTCCACACCTAGAGACAAACATCTGGTTATTCAAACAATAAAAAAACACCACTGAAGTCAGGATCAGCTCAGCATACAATTTTCATGCCTGACCAATTTAATGTCCAGCAACCAGGGGAATCACAAAATAATTAAGCCTCAGGTAATCAGATTCCCTAATTACTATTAGTAATCAAGTCTTCTATTTAACCACTGACAAGTTAATGCCAGAAGCATTGCCAACAACACCCTAAACCAAAAAGTTCAGAGTTTAGTGATTTTAATCCATAAGCAAGATATTTGTCCTAAGTAAATTAAGAAACATTAAACATTACCTAGCATTTCATTAGTTATAGGGACCTCGGGAGGTCACAAACAATATACACAATTTCAAGACAGTAAGGAAATAAGAAGAAAATTCCAATATCATAACAATCTGAGCAGTAAAATGATCTAATCATTAAAATCACACGATTAGATGTAGTTTATATCTGTTCTTATCAGTTTGAAACACTACAAACCTACTAATATAAAACCTTAAGCCCAACCAACATATACTTTGCTTTATTTAATTTCAAGTTGAGCTCAGATGAATATATTCAATTAAAACAAAAAGGAAACAATCTTCTGGAACCGAAAATAGAAAACAACATCAGGTAGAGATCAATTTGAGCAAGGAAGAAACCAGGGAATCGAATGTGTACCTGACGCCCATGGCGCAACCACCGCAGCATGGCGAGGCAGGGCCCGCGCTACTGAAGTGGCGCGCGCAAGGGGATGACTTCACCATTACCACACCACATCGGCACCAGGAACCGTGGCATGGGGAGGTCACCAGCATCGAAACACCGTGGTGAACCAGAGTTCAAACCCTAACCCTAGTGAAGGAAGTAGAGCGGCCAAGGAAGGAAGCTGCAGATCAATCTAAGGAAGGTAGGGGAGAAAACCACCACGGCGAAGCCCCGACGACCAACATCAACAACCAGGGCGTCGTGCACAGCCGGAATTGGGGGAGTGGCGGCAGCATTGAGCAAAACCGAGAGGGGAACGAGGATGCTAGTGGGGGTGTGGCGTGCGTGGGGGAAGAAAGTGGGTCGGGGTCAAAGTGACCCCGAGCCAGAATTAGTTGGGCCAAGTTGGGACGAGATGGGCCAGTTGGTGAGCCTAGCCCAATTCCAAAGAGAAAAAAAAGAAAATAAGATATTTATCAAATCACTAAATGACCAAACTACCCCTAAACATAAATTATACCCTAGAAAAATATAGAAAAATCCCAAAATACATATGATATGACAAAATGACCACAAGAATAATATATACATAAAAAAATTATAATCTTACTTGTTAATATAAATAAAATGTAGATAAATATTAACACCATTACATCCTAAAAGAAATTTCATAAAATAAGGAAAAATCCGAAAAATGAATAAAAATCATTTTTATGTATAAAAATAAATCTAATATTTTATAAAAATAATAACTTATTTTTTATTATAAATAAATTTTAAAGTAATATTCCAAGACAATTGATCCTTTCTGAAATTTTATAAATATAAAAATAATACTTAAAAATCATTTTCAAAGTCTTGAATAAATATTACACTAGAAAAATACTAAATATATTAGTAGAAAAGTTTTTAATATTTTAAAATAACAAATCCTTATCCATTATATATTTTTGAAAATTCTTTAAGAACATTTTTTAGTAAGAAATACTTATATTTCTTTAAGAAATATTAATACCCTAAAAATCAAATTACTAAAATTCTAAACCAGAACTAAGATTTATAATAAAACTTAAGTGGAAATTATTAACTTTATAATATATTTTGAAACCTTAAATAAATATTTAAAACCACAACCTTCAGAATAACTTTATAAGCATTCACTAAAATATAAAGTGAATAATTCCACACCTTAGTTATACCTATCATAAATCTAAAACATGGGAATGATTAAAACATATTACATCTTAAGTTTACTTACCTTTTTAAAAGTTAACTTTAGTTTCAAAGCTTATAAACATCATGTCTAATAAACTACTTATACTTTTATAGTTAACTTTGGATTATTTTAATTAAGACATAAAGCATCTCAAGTTCAGACTATTCAAACAAGCATAAACAACATCAATCACATTCTATCAATCATATTGTAAAAGCTATCAGGGTTGTTTAAACCTTAGGAACGAAATCTTTTCTTCAAATGTTATTCCTTTTGCCACTTCAAATAACCATCTTATAATAAGTTCTTCAACTCTTAACAACTCAATCCGAAGGACTTTTATCATAGTCACCACATGACAATTAACCATAATCACATCATTTTATACTTTACTTACATATTTTGGATTGTTAACACTTAGGTTCCTTATAAAGATCATTACTTATAAAGTAAAATTTGAAGATAAACCAACTCTTAAAAGAATCACTTGAATTCACTTCACTCAAAGTATTGGGGATTCAATTTGCGAGTTTTACAAAAATGCATAGCATTACTTATGCATAACTGCATATTGCTTCTTTAAACATTAGTCCTTACCGGACCAATGATGCAGATTTCAGATATTGGATCTTATGTCGTCTCGAAGACCGTGAGTGGATAATCTTACTATCACAAAAGGAAAGTTCACACTTGCTCATGTCCTTTGTTTATTTTTTGTAAAGTATTTTACAAATCCAGTGTTGTTATCACCTTTATTTGAAAAACGTCTTAAAATACTATTTTTGTTAATAATGTGAACTATTGGTTACTGATCCAGGGTGATCAGCTAATCTATTAAATCTGACAGTTGGAATACCACTGTTCAGAACTATATCACCTAGGACTTAACAACCAATGTCGCCAGTGATTCTTGCGCCGTATATTACCCGTTGACCATGAGATTTGGAATGGGACGGAGAAGTCAGCTGTATCTTCTTCCTCTCGCATGAAGCCGTATGTGCAGGTCGTGGCTGTTATCCTCGAAGCCTGCATATTAATTGGTAATTCGTAGAGGAGATGCAACATATGGGTGGGAACCCTCATCGTCCCACGATAGTTCTGGCATCTAACGGTTTGTACAAACCATTGCCGCAATCCAATATGTGGGCATGGTGTACACCAAGGAGGCATGCGAGGTTGCGAAGGGGGCAGTGATTGGCTTGGATCATCTTCTGGGCCCCACATCATGGAATTGTGGACGGGAATAAGCTGCCCGGTTGTGCAACAAAGAGTTGATCTCTCATGGATAAAGTAACGCACCTCTGTAGAGTGTAAGAACTGTAACTTGTTACTCCCTGTTCCGGGAAGGAGCTGCGAACGCGGCGGGAAAGGAACTCCATGAAAGTTCTAGTAAACCCGTGAAGGCTGACGGACATAGCTTTTTCAGAATAAAAGCAACCTTTGAAGAAATGTTTACAAAAACTTGCATGGCCTACGACCTATGGTCTGTGGATGTAGATATAGTGCATCAAACACTCCTTTTCTAGTGGACTTGCTGAGTACGCTCATACTCAAAGTATCTTCTTAACCCTTGCTAGGTTCTAAATCCAGTACAGAAGATGACTACATCAAGCCATGCTCCAGGAATCATCATCAAAAGCTAAAGCTCTTCAATGAAGTCAAGAAAGTCAACATATACATCAGCTCAAGTGAAGACGAAGTTGCTGATTAGATAAGAATAGAATCTCTAGCCATAGAACCTATTTTTGTAGTGTATTGCAATAGCAGCAATGTCAGACCATTAGTTAAGATATTAGTCTTAATAGTATTATAATTTTGGAGTTGTTTATTTCTAATTCTTCTTTGTAAGAAGTTTCTTTCTCTCTCTTTAACCTAGAGTGTTCTCTGGATCTTGTGTAAAGAGTTGAGTTATAACCTATAGTCATGTCTTGGACCTGCTGTGTTTTTGTTGTACCACTCTAAGGGATGTAATACTAGTGAATGGTCTTTCATTGGTGTTATATAAACGACTATAGTGTACTACATCATGCAGTGGTATGCTGGGTCACCGCAATCCCCATGCTCCAGGGTGTTACGATCAAATGTAACACCAGGAGCATCTATCAGAAAAAGCAATCTCTCGGATGAGAAAAAGGAAATGCACATGAAGCATGGAACACTCAAAAGGAGAACACGATGGCTTACCGAATATCGCTTTGGCAGCAGCCATAAGCTTTTTAGCCATGGCTTTCTCCCACGACGCCGCGACAGCCGCGAGCTACTGCTCACGGTCTTCAGCCTCCTTCTGCTGACGATGGAAGGCCTCTACAACATCCTTTGCTTTCTTCTCTGCATGGCCGAGACTCTTTTCGAGTGTGTTCAGCTTGCAGAGGGCATCATTGTTCTCATCTGCAACATTGGGCGGAGAAAGATAAATACAAGAAAATATTCTATCAGCACTTGCAATCGAAGAAGAGGAAAACTATGCACCTCAGAGCTGTTTGAGGTCGCCCTCCAATGAAAGATGCTTCTGGATCAGGCGATTGGCATCACAAACAAAGGGCTGCAAAGAAATCAATGCAACTGATGAATAAAAGTCTCGGGGGTGTTGGTGATATACTTTTCGGGTATACCCACAGGACTCGCTGACCAGGGTGGCCCACCAACGGGTTAGAGATTTGCTTCATTCGCAGCCCAGTCAGAGAAAGAGGAGGAGCCAGTTCTGGCTACGACAAGTCCCAAAAGAGTTACCGACTTAGGCCTATAGTATTACTTGTAGTCCAAGCTATATCTAGTTACCGACTCTGTAACATAGCCGAATAGGTCTCTCCTGTAACCCTAGGTCTCGGTGACTATATAAACCATCCCTATGGGAGCCTTTAGGTCACAACCAATCGTAACACCACAATCAACTCGCACAGGCGAACCTCTCTTGTAATCCGCTGTAACATCCGGCTTATGCCGATATATTACTGGGTTGCTAGCAGGAGTAGGATCCGATCACCACAGTTAGATCTAAACCTGGGTAAACTTGTGCTCACCGCTCCTGGAACATCTGACGTCTCACACCCTATCTTTCCAATGCCACTAGGACCCCCTATGGCGTATTTGTTGACAATGCGATGACAGTTGGTGACCACCGTGGGGCAGGTGACCTTTGGAGCTTCGTTCCAGGCGAAATCTGCGCGTGCAGGAATTGGCAAAACTATCGCCATGGGTCGTGTGGTCTACGCCAGTGATGTCCCTCTCGTCCTTCTCGACGAGACCCAGACTCCGGCTTCGAAACCCGTGACAACCTACACGATCATGTCTATCGGCAAGATTGATATTTATATCGGTTTTGCTAAACTCGCCCAACCCACCCTTGAGGTGATGACCATGGCGGAAGAAAAATCCGGGTCTACTTTATCCGCAGAGGTGGAAGAATTCAGGATCCCAGAGAAAATCGAAACCACCCAACCCACTCCTATAGTGGAAGAAGAGGTGGAAAAAGAATCTAGATCTGATCTCCCTGACGAGATCGGATACACGGATGAGGATACATCCGCTATGGATCCGGCTCTGCCGATGTTGTAGCGGAAACCAAGTTGTACCACTACCTCAAGAACATAAACAAGAAGAAGCACTGTTTCGTGTACCACATAAGCTCTGGATCTGACTCTGCCGATGCTGGAGTCGGCAGCGATTTAGTCCTAGACACAATCGAAGAAAATGCCGACTTACCTGGCTCCCCTCAAGAGTCAATAACGTCGCAGGAACTTTGAGACTTCAATAAAGAGATGGAGGAGTATGAGCAAGAACACGCCTCCAAGCCAACGCAAGGTGATCTAGAAAATTTTCCTAGTCCATATGATAGCATGGATGAAAGCTACACCGCGCAGGATGATATGGATACCGGAGATTCCTCTGAGGTCCACAAACCAACAACTACGAAAAGTACCGACGGAAGCTTATCCCCCGGTACCAGACCAAAAGCCGTCTTTGCCACTGGTACGCATGTTAAGGCTACTGGGCGGTCAAAGAATAAGAAGAAGAACAAGAATCCGACACCGGAAGAGCCGGACATCAAGGAAACTAACGAATAAAAAGTTGATGAAGAGATCGAGATGGAGAATCAGGATGGAGATCCGGTTAATACCACGCCGATCGACCCTCTTGTGGATGGACACGTCGTCACCAAAGGTGCATGTGAAATTTACGGAGATGCTCTCACGATTCCAATCCCAACGGCTTCGGACCTTACACCGGAGGCGCTGGAGAAAAGGGCCGAGGACCTGGAAAAACACCGTTTGTTTCTGCTCGGAGAGGCGGCGCACATTGTCGAGCTTAGACATCAGTTAGAAAGTGATCCTGTCAAGTATCAGTCATATATCAAGCGACACCCAAACAAAACAAGGCTGCTGCAGCTCGAGCCATCCTCACCAACAATCCGTCTCCACAGCAGGTCCAGCAGTGCGTTGCGTTGCTGGACAAAGGATTAAAGAAGCAGAAAATGGTCGCGTCATTCAGTGGCAAGCTGGCCTCAAAGTCAGAATTTTTCCACACTGGCGCTGACCAAAGCGCTGACGAAATGCTCCGCAGGGATACAGATCAGCGCTATCGTCCCCGTGGAGAAGAAGAGAACTCATGAACCAGCTCAAAAGGCCACTCTCGCCCCGTCGACGCGTGACTGGGCAAGAGTTATTCCGGCTGCGTCCGAAGATGCCATCAGGGCAATGGTTCCTTATCAGGACCATCGTCGGCAAAACAACCGCTATAGAGAAGACCCGGAAACACGCCGCCAACGAGAAGAGAAAGATCGCCTAAGGATGCCACCACTGAGCCATTAGGCTGGCAACGCCGGACGAAGAGATGATCCGGATCATCCTGAATCAAGTAGGGATGGGCCCCGAAGAAACCGGCATCAGAGTCAGCATAATGAGGCTCCACCGCCACCACCGTGTAACCTAGCCGGAAATAATCCACCAGGGCCACCATCGCCTCCTGGCAGCGACCATGAAGGATCCCGACGTAGCCATGGAAGCCACAGGGGAGGAGGCGGCAATGGTGAGAGGAGAAGCAGAAATCCTACTCCGCCGCGTAGAAGTCGTGAGCCTCCGAGGAGCAGATCGCTCTCGCCAAACAACACTCGTCATTGCATTGAGTCAAACATAGAGGCGCGGCAGTACGAGGAAGAATATGTGTACATGGGACCCAAGTGCTTTGGCACACGGATACGTCAGACCAAATTTCCGGTTGACTTTGGTATTGCCAAACACATCCAACCCTACGACGGCGCATCACGACTAAATACCTGGCTCCAGGATTTTTTTTCCAGGCCTGCTGCATCGCCAAAGGAGGAAACAGCCTGGTCGAAGTCTAGTATCTCTCGCTTATGCCGAGGAAGACGGCTCGATCGTGGCTCAACGAACTGCCAGAGAATTCAATTCATAACTGGTATGATATGCAAAGTGCGTTCTTTTCAAACTTCGAGGGAACATACAGGAGGCCCTACATAGTCGGAGACTTGCAGCATTGCACACAAAGACTAGGAGAAACCTGTCGGGATTACCTCAGATGCTGGATTGACATGAAGAACTCCTGTGAGGGAGTAAACGAGCAAACTGCGATAGAAGCTTTCATTGCAGGACTCCCAGTCGAACTTTTGCGTCACAGATTGAAGCGTGACCACGTCACAGATTTGGGAGAGATGATAGAGACAACAAGCAAATATGTTGATGCCGATGATGATTCAGAAGGGATGCTAAACATTCTGGCCAATCCCAACACAACCAAACAACCAAAACAACAAACTCAGAAGTGCAAGAACACCTCGGAAGATAAACCGGCTCTGTACAACGTAGCTGTCAACGCAACGTTCGGATATGGGGGATGAGGAGGGCGCGGACGCGGCCGGGGTAGAGGTCGTGGAACTTCCCGAATCCAGGGCAGAGAAGACCAGCAACCCGGAAGAACCTATACCTGGGCTGACATTGCCAACAATCCCTGTGTCCACCACTTGGATAGTAACGGAGTATCTACCCACACAAATTCCGAGTGTCGTTTTAATGATGACACTAAGAAAGACGAATCTGCTGGCTACAGAGCCAAGCGATGAAAAGGAAAGAAAAATTCTGACAAAGGAAAGGATCCCAAGGAAGATTCTAACATGGAAGAAGCGGATGCCACCGCAGATCCCAAGTCAGATGGAAAGAAGAATTTTCCGACTAAAAAAGATGCATACGTCTGCTTCCTTGGATCCCAACCTGCTTAAGAAAAGAAGGTGGTTCTCCATGAGCTCAATGCCACGGTTCCAGCTGTTCCACAATTTCTGGACTGGTCAGACATAACCATCACCTTTGATCGCTCATATCACCCGAGGAAAACACATCGTCGGGGAAAGTACCCTATGGTCATCAATCCTCTTATTGATGGCTATGAGTTCTCTAAAACACTCATGGACGACGGAAGAAGCATTAACATCCTCTACATCGAGACACTCCACCACATGAAGCTACACGAGAGCCAGTTGAGTTACAGCAGTGTAACTTTCCATGGCATTGTACCAAGGAGACAGGCGGATTCTCTGGGTGAGATTACTCTGGAAATGGCATTCGGAACCCGAGAAAATTACCGGACCGAGCCACTCTCTTTTGAGGTGATGTCTACGCACTTCTATTCTTGTAGACAGTTGTTGGGCCTCCAAGTGTAGAGGTTTGTAGAACAGTAGCAAGTTTCCATTAAGTGGATTACCCAAGTTTTATCGAACTCAGGGAGGAAGTGTTCAAAGGTATTCCCTCTCAAGAAACCCTGCAATCAAGATACAAGAAGTCTCTTGTGTCTCCAATACACTTGTCAGGTGTATAGGTGCACTATCTCGGCGAAGAGATAGTGAAATACAAGTGGTAATGGTGCCAGAAAAGAGCTTGATGGTGAGGTAAAGACTAAAGGAAAAAACATGGAAGCAAGCAAACATGTAACAGATCTAGTTGTGAACGGTGTTTCAATGTTTAGAAACAAGACCTAGGGATCATACTTTCACTAGTGAACACTCTCTCATATAAATATCTTATCTTAATGATACTACTCTTAACTACTCTCCGGTTGGACACTCTAATCCATGGTAGGGCTATAAAAACACTCCTCAAAGTCCGCCTTCCCCAATCTAGATAACCCCACACTGTCACCTTGAGCACTAGATGGTTCCAACAAACACCACAATTTCATAAAGACATCCAACTCCAAATATAACTCATGATAAATATATATAATCTAGCTTAAGTGCCACACACACGGCGCACACGCTATCACTTTCACACACATGGGGAAAAGCATAGATCTATTAAAGAAATTGAGTATTTATGTAGACTCTAACCTAAGTGCCACCATGGCGTGCACACTGTCACTTTCACACACATGGGGAGCGCAGAGATCTAATGAAGCACTTGAGTAGCAAGATAAATCTACTTGATTACAAAGCTCATGACCACAAAAAGGTCATGCATAGAGAGAGATGAACACATAGCTATCAGTAGAGCCCTTAGCCTCGAAGGAGAACTACTCCCTCCTCATCATGGGAATCAGCAACATCGATGGAGATGGTGGTGGAGATCGATGGAGATGGCTCCGGGGGCACTTCCCCGTCCCGGCAGGGAACCGAAACAAAGACTTTCTGTCCCCAAATCTCCCCTTTGGTGGCAACAGAGCTGTGGAACTTTTCATGGCTTTTTGGTCGATTATTTAGGGTTTCTGAGTCAGGGGCTTCTTATAGGCGAAGGAGGAAAGATCGGTTGAGCATGACATCCATAAACAAAAGAGCATCATATCAACTATGTACAAAGTACAAGTGCAATGTTGAAAGCGTTCCCCGTGGCAGCACAGTTCTACTAATTCCAACGTATAAGTGCAACCATATACAAAATATATGACACAATGGTTCAAGTTTATTAGGTGCAAGAAAAATAAAGTGTTCCATCAATTTCGTGAGAGCTTTAATCACTAAGTTTTCACATAACAAAATACTTTTTAATTGGAAGATAGATGAAAACAACAATATACTTGGAATGGTGTAACACACTAGACATAGGAATTTATAGTGGACACTTTGGAATAACTTGGTTTCTTGGGAGTTGGATGCATGAGTAGATCTTACTCATACAAGTGGAGGCTAGCAAAAGACTGGGAGCGACCAACTAAGAGAGCAATAATGGCCATAATCATGCAGAGCAACAAAACATTACTAATCAAAGCATAAAGTGGTACTACAATTCAAGGACTAAATGATCATATAGGCTATGGTGACGTGTTCATAGTCATAACATGATGTGAGCATGTGCCAAGTCAACCCAAACAAAACATCAAAGGATAATACCACAATACTATGCTTTTGTATGCTAAAACAACGCATGATTCCTTCAAGGCACATTAAGCAATCCCAATTGTTTGGAACAAGTCAAGATACAACAATAATCACTAAGCATAAGGTCAAAACAACACCTAGCATGACATGCTAAAGTCTAAGTCACAGTCAAATCAAGATTCCTTTTGTACCACTATAAGCATGAAACTTTCTACTATTTTCCAACACCAATCAACTTATTTGAAACAACTCACAAATATAATAATCGATAAATACCAGTGAGATTGTCTCACAAATCCACAAATAAGAACTAAAAAGTTCTAAGCAGAAATCATAAGAAAACTAAGGCTAAACACAGTGCTAGCAAAAGAGAACACTCACAGAATAATAAGAATAAAAACTAGAGTGTTCTAAACAATGAAAACAGAGTGTGTCTCTCTCCAAAAGAAGTGTGATGGGATCAAAACAATTTACTCAAGCAAACTAAGAAAAGAAAACTAAAAACAAAAACTAAGACGCTCCAAGAACAACACAATAGTGCATGAAGCAATAAAAACAAAGTGTCTAGGAAGACCTGAGATTTTTATTGATGAAGAAGGGGAAGCCTTGGGCATCCCCAAGCTTTGACTCTTGTACCTCTTGAATATTTATTGGGGTGACACGAGGTGTCCCCAATCTTGAGATTTTTGTCCATTATTCATCTCATTACATCATTCTTCCCTTACACCTGAAAATTTTCCTTCATACAAAACTTTACACAATCTTCATTAGCAACATTAGTGCATTCAAAAGATAATAGACCTTTGTGTTTAAGTTTAAAACAGCAAAACTTTAACGAAAGACACAATATACTGTAGCAATTCCATCAAAAATCTTAATTTCCCAAAAAGAACCCCAAAAGGAATCAATAAGAAGCAAATGCAAATAATGGCAGAAATCTGTCAAAACAGATCAGCAGGTAGAAACCGATTTTTTCGAAGACCTTATGTTGCTCAAATAAAAAAGTGTTGAACTAATGAAAGTTAGCTAACATACTGGGGGATGTATTCACAAAATATCAGCTCAATCCTACTTACAGAGATTCCTCACAAAGTTTTACGGTGGAGCACAAAAATCTGTTTCAGGATAGCAACTTCCCAAATCTTACTTCCCTCTCACTAGAGGTTATTCTTGGCAAAAAAAATCAAATTAAAAAGTATAAGGAGAGGTCATTACTGAAGTAATAACTTCCAAGACTCAAGAAAACTCTTGGGTTATCTCCCAACAAGTACTTTTCTTTAACGCCTTTAAGTTAGGTTTGATAGTTTGAAAAGATGCTCACATAAGAAATATGAATTGAAGTAAAAGAGAGCATCAAGAAGCAATTCAAAACACATTTAAGTCTAACCCACTTCCTATGCATAGGAATATTGTAAAGAAACAAGTCATGAAAGCACAAAGCAACAAGCATAGGAAAGCAAAACAAGTGCAACTTCAAGATTTTCAACATAAAGAGGGGAAACTTAATATTGTTGAGATACATAAAACCATGTTTCCCTATCTCATAATAATTTTCAGTAGCCTCATGAATAAAATTAACAATATAACCATCACATAAAACATTCTTATCATGAGCCACATGCATAAAAATAATTATTACTCTCCACATAAGCATAGTCATTCTTTTTAATTGTAGTGGGAGAAAATTAAACAAAATAGCTATCATTATTATCCTCATCACCATAATCATCAAACATAGGAGGCATATTGTAATCACAATTAATTTCCTCCCCAATAGTAGGTGGACTAAAAATATCATATTCATCATTGTAATCATCATATATTGGAGGTTTGGTATCATCATAAGCAATAGAATAGCTATCTTCCAAAGATGGGGAACTAAAAAGATCACTTTCATAAAAACTAGCTTCCCCAAGCTTAGACTTTTCCATAGCATTAGCTATAATGGTGTTCAAATAATTCATACTAATAACATTGCTCTTCAAACACTTCATGTCCTAACTCAAGATAAACACTATAAAGCTCTCTAATTTTGTTGTTGTTTTCCATTAAGCCTAACTAGTGAAAACAGGAAACAAAAAGACAAAATTGCAGAATCTAAAGGAAATAACTTTGAGCACTCACACCGGAGGATGTGAGTACCTTTTACCTTACCTCCCCGGCAACGGCGCCAGAAAATAGCTTGATGTCTATGCACTTCTATTTCGTAGATAGTTGTTGGGCCTCCAAGTGTAGAGGTTTGTAGAACAGCAGAAATTTTCCCTTAAGTGGATTACCCAAGGTTTATCGAACTCAGCGGGTATGTGGTCAAAGGTATTCCCTCTCAAGCAACCCTTCAATCAAGATACAAGAAGTCTCTTGTGTCCCCAACACACCCAATACATTTGTCAGGTGTATAGGTGCACTAGTTCGGCGAAGCGATAGTGAAATACAAGTGGTAACGGTGCCAGAAAAGAGCTTGGCAGTGAGGTAAAGACTAAAGGAAAGAAGATGTGAAATGGATCGTATGGGCACCTAGAGGGGGGGGTGAATAGGTGCTAACCAATTTTTAATACTTTATCCAATTTTAGGCTTTACACAAAGTAAATTCTCTAGATATGCAACTACGAGAATTTCCCTATATGAAACCCTAACTACTAAGCACGTAAAGGAGGAGCGAGGAAACCGTAGTGGAGCACGCGGAGACACAGGGATTTGTTTTACCGCAGTTCCTTCCTTGTTAAGGGAAGTACATCTGCGTTGGAGGGGTGGGCGGTTCTAAGACCACCACGCCACAATAGGCCTCACCCTATTCTCCGATGGATCTCGCCACGAGAGGCCTGATCCACCTTCTCCACTATTGGATCCCTTCGAGGCGGGAACCGGTGCCTTTTACAATACTATCGGGGCACACACCCACAACCGAATTGGGGGCTCCCGGGATGACAACAAGCTGTCACAAAAACAAGGTTTATCAATATAAACGAAAACAAGGATCTAGATCTTTGCAAGAAATACTAGATCGGAGGTTCTCCAAATGAATGGAGAGGAGATGAAGCGCTTGATTGCTGATGATGAAGATCGAGTTCTCCTCCTTCGATTCCCAAAGGGATGGGGCCTTTGGGTGGATCTTGGTGGAGCACTCTTGTATGAAGTTTTGAGATCTAATCTGTTCTTTTTCGAGTTGAATCAAGAGTTCTGGCAGGAGGGGGATGGCTGGCTTAAATACCCCCTCCCCAGATCTGGCCGTTGCCCAATTTTGGGGGCGGATTATCCGCCCCCCACTTGGGGCGGATTATCCGCCCCCTGGGAAAATTCCGCCCCAAGGGCGGACTCTCCGGGGGAAACTCCGCCCCCTCTCTGGGGCTTGCGCCTTGGTGAAGCTTGGAGAAAATCTTGAGGGGAGGATAATCCGGCCCCCCTGAGGGGCGGATTATCCGGCGGGGCCGGAAAGTCCGGCCGAAACTCCGCCCCCCTCTCTGGGGCTTGCACCTTGGCGATGAGCAGGAGGGGCGGATTATCCGCCCCCCTAAGGGGCGGATTATCCGGCCAGTCCGGAAAGTCCGGCCAATATTCCGCCCCCCCCTTCTGGGGCTTGCGCTTGCTTGGGCAGAGGGAGGGGCGGATTATCCGCCCCTGGTGGGGCCGGATTATCCGCCCCCAAAGGCAGAGTTCTGAGCTGCAACACTTCAACACACATTAAAAGATCCTTGGTATTGTTATCTAACACTCAAAACACTAGGGATTAAGAAATGTTCTTTCAATCTCCCCCTTTTTGGTGTTAGATGACAATACTAGGATTTGCAGTGAAACCGGCAAGTGCCACCTTAGATAATGAAAGACGCTCCCCCTAGATGTGTGCATATTTAAGATTTGCATTTGAATACAAATACACACACTAGGTTGAGCACTACTTTAAGGTTTGGTGAAAGAAAGTCATACCACCGGAATATATAGCCACGACATACATAGATGAACCCCTGAATCCAAATGTCATCAAATAAGCTCCATAATTCCAGACTTCAATGGGGTCCATGATAGATAAATCCAGAAATCCATGAATACAAAACATAGTACCAAACTGTGGAGTACGACATAGTCTTACACAATCAACCACAAATAGCAACACAAATAGCAAACAAGTTCACGCTAGAAAAGGCACAAGCAAGCAAATAAAAACGACTAAAACCGAAGAGCTTGTGCCCGACCCTTGCAAATCCACGTGACCTACTAGAACTACTTCTCCCCCTTTAGCATCGAAACGCCAAAAAGGAAGAAGAGCGATGATAACTCCCCCGGACACCCAGAATTCACCCCCAAATTTGCAAGAATCAAATCAATCAAAGGCCAAATTTGAGTGTGTTTTCCATAAGAACAAAAGGTATGCAAGAAAATCCAACGAGACCCATGAAAAGCCAACTCTTCTTGAGGAAGAGGGCGATGGCTGAAGCCACCATGTTGGAGCGCATGGCATGACACCGCGAAGATGTATCTTGAGTTCAAAACCAATGCTCATCGATGACCCACATATCACAAAATGATATTAAGGGAAATGATTTTACTTGCTTTCGGCATTATGGGGGGAGGGTTGGCCCAATCAATTAGGACCACACTCCCCCTATGTCTATGCCCGCATCTAAACCAAATACATGAATAAGAGCAAGTGAGTGTGCAAGAATAGTCAAGCCAAGCTCCTTGAATCTATGATATTTAGCTCATTCCGCAAATAACAAAATCTTGCTTCATCGAGGGGCTTCGTGAAAATATCAGCAAGTTGGTTCTTCGTGCTCACAAAGGAAAGAGCAATATCTCCACGAGCAACATGATCCCGAATAAAGTGGTTGCGAATCTCTATATGTTTTGTTCTTGTATGCTGCACAGGATTGTAAGCAATCTTGATAGCACTTTCATTGTCGCATAAAAGAGGCACTTTGTCACAATTGACACCATATTCCTTTAAAGTTTGCCTCATCCATAACAATTGAGTACAAGCACTTGCAGCAGCAACATATTCAGCTTCGGCGGTTGAGAGTGAAATACAATTCTGTTTCTTTGATGACCAACACACTAGAGACCTGCCCAAGAATTGGCATGCACCAGAGGTTGATTTCCTATCATCTTTGTCACCAGCCCAATCTGAATCGGTGTAACCACACAGAGAGAAACATGAACCCTTGGGATACCATAACCCAAAATTTGGGGAATGAACCAAATATCGGAAGATTCGCTTGACCGCCACTAAGTGGCTTTCTTTAGGAGCGGCTTGGTACCTTGCACACACTCCTACACTTAACACGATATCGGGCCTAGATGCGCAGAGGTAAAGAAGAGAGCCGATCATGGATCGGTATACCTTTTGATCCACAACTTTACCCTTGGGATTGAGCTCAAGATGACACTTTGTTTGCATTGGGGTAGCAACGCCATTGAGATCCGTCATCTTGAACCTTTTGAGCATGTCTTGAATGTACTTAGCTTGATTAATAAAGGTTCCCTCTCTAAGTTGTTTTATTTCAAATCCGAGAAAAAAACGTAGCTCACCCATCATGGACATCTCAAACCTGTCAGTCATAAGCTTTGAAAATTCATCGTTAAAAGCTTGGTTAGTAGAGCCAAAAATAATGTCATCTACATAAAGTTGGCATACAAAAAGCTCCCCATTGACCTTCTTAGTAAAAAGAGTGGGATCGATTTGCCCAACTTCGAATCCACGGTCTAGCAAAAGCTCTTTAAGGTGCTCATACCACGCACGTGGGGCTTGTTTAAGGCCATAGAGCGCCTTATCGAGTTTGTAAACATGGTTCGGAAATTTGGGGTCCTCAAACCCCGGGGGCTGCTTGACGTATACTAACTCATGTAGAGGACCATTAAGGAAAGCGCTCTTAACATCCATTTGTTGTAACTTAAAATTATGATGGGCTGCATATGCAAGAAGGATACGGATAGACTCAAGGCGAGCTACAGGAGCGTAGGTCTCGCCAAAATCAATTCCTTATACTTGAGAGAATCCTTGAGCCACGAGTCGTGCTTTATTCCTCACAACAATGCCATTTTCATCCTGTTTGTTCTTGAAGATCCACTTGGTGCCGATAAATTGCGGCAATCCTTTGGCTTTTCTACGAGCTTCCAAACTTTGTTGCGTTCGAAGTTGTTTAATTCTTCATGCATTGCAACAACCCAATCGGGGTCTTCAAGAGCATCGAAAACCTTCTTTGGCTCAACCACGGAAATGTGAGCTTGATGATCACAGAAGCTAGCAAGCTCTCTTCGAGTGGATACCCTTCGTCGTAGATCACCAACTACCTTGTCAAGAGTGTGACCTCTTAGTTCAAGGTTGCGATCCGCCCGAGCCTTGCGATGAGCCTCAATATCCTTATTATTTCTTGAAGGAGTGGATTCAATTGTTGTATCCTTGTCTTGATTACTGCAGTGCCCTTGATCTTGGTCACCAGTACTGCCAGAAGATTGTTGCTGAGCATTTTCTTCAGGCCCGGATAATCCGCCCCTTGAAGGGGCCGGACTTTCCGGCCTGGGAGGTGAAGTACCAGAACCATCTTCCTGAGAAAGCCTGACTGGAGTTGGAGAGCCATGGCCGGATAATCCGCCCCTGGGGGCCGGAGAATCCGGCCTGGGAGCTTCAGAGGTGTTGATTTCTCCTTCGGATCCCCTGGTGCAAGTTGGAGTGCCAGGGGCGGATTGTCCGCCCCTTGGAGGGGGCGGATAATCCGGCCTGGGACTACCATCTTGTCCAGGAGACAGAAGATCTTCAGCAGGTTGCGGTGTTGGTGCAGAGTTTTCTCCAACAGTAGGAGCTTGTTGATCTTGTGAAGATGAGGGCTCCACTTGAGTGGAGCATTGTCCTTCCCGATCCGCCACAAGGGGTTCCTCAATGGGGCGGAAAAATCCCACGCCCATTCTTCTTATGGCATCTTGGGGTATTTCAACATCTGCATCACAAACATCAACTTGCCCTACAAAGGAGCCGTTATTTTCATCGAACTCCACACTACAAGATTCTACAACAATCACAGTGAGCTTGTTGTAGACTCTATAAGTGTGTGATTCGGCACCGTAACCAACAAAAATGCCTTCTAAAGCCTTTGATTCAAATTTTGACAAACGGACACCTTTAATAAGAAAGAAACACTTACACCCGAATACCCTGAAGTATGAGATGTTGGGTTTGTTGCCGGTAAGTATTTCATATGGAGTCTTGTCCAAGATCTTTCGAAGGTAAAGCCGGTTTGATGAGTGACAAGCGGTTGATATGGCTTCAGCCCAAAAATTATAAGGAGACTTAAATTCAGCTAGCATAGATCTTGCCATATCCATCAAAGTCCGATTCTTCCTCTCGGCTACACCATTTTGTTGAGGGGTGTACGCAGCGGAATATTGGTGTCTAATCCCCTCTTCACTAAGAAACTCGTTTAAAGTGTAGTTCTTGAATTCTGTGCCGTTGTCACTTCTAATTGCCAAGATGGGAACATTGTGTTGACGTTGAACTTCATTGGCAAAATCGATGACAGTTTGTTGAGTCTCACTTTTCAGCTTGAAGAAATATACCCATGTATATCTTGAGTAATCATCGACGATGACCAAGCAATATTTCTTCCCACCAAGACTTGCATGAGAAGGCGGTCCAAATAAATCCACATGGAGTAATTCCAAGATCCTCTTCGATGACACAATAGTCTTCCTCTTGTGGGGAGAATCATGCATTTTTCCTTCAACACAGGCCCTGCAAACACGGTCTTTGGCAAAAGAGACATTGTCTTTTAGTCCAAGAATGTGGCCACCCTTTTGGAGACTTTGCAAAGTTCTCATGTTGACATGGGCTAAACGGCGATGCCATAGCCAGCCCACATCGGCCTTTCCGAATAGACACATCGGACCCGAAGTGGTTTTCCCCGAGAAGTCCACCACATACAGGTCATTTTCGACGTATCCAACGAAAGCGACCTTTAGAGACTTGCTCCATAAGAGTACCACCAAAACATCATCGATAAAGACAGCAAAACCCATCTTGCCAAGGGCACGAACAGAAAGAAGATTGTAGCCAAGGGTCTCAACAAGCATGACGTCCACGAGAGAGATATCGTGGGCAACCACAACCTTGCCAAGACCCAATACCTGAGATTTAGACTTATCACCATAGGAGACTGTGATATTATCAAGATTTGGACGCATCTCCGTGATGATCTCCTTGCTTCCGGTCATATGACTAGTGCAGCCACTATCCAGCACCCATTTCGACCCACCGGAAGCATAGCCCTGCAATAAAATTACTTCTTGGTTTTAGGTACCCATTTTTCAATGGGTCCTTTCATGTTAGTAACAAGGGTCTTTGGGACCCAAATAGACCAAGCAATATATTCATCAAAAGGACCAACATAATAAGCATAAACATCGCCATAATCATCACAAAAGAGTTCATAATTAGGATTGTGACACCCTGCAAAACCAATATTATTAGTCTTGTCTTTTATGACAACCTTCTCAGCAGTGCTTGTCTTTAATTGCACATTCTTGGTCTTGTTCTTCTTGGTTTTCTTCTTCTTGGACTTGGTGACATACCCAAGTCCCTCTTTACCATGATTTGACCTTTGCTTGTCAAGAACTTCATCAAGCACACCTTTTTCCTTTGTAGTGATGTCCTTGATCACTCCTTTTTCCACATTAGCATTTTTCTTGTTACTATATGTTGAGTTGGACGAGCTAGGAGAATCATATTCGGCCAATCGACTTTGAAGCTGATCATGTGACTCATTGAGGATAGAGAACTTGTTTTTCAACGCCTTGTGAGCATTGTCAAGTTTCTCCAATTCCTCGGAGAGTCTATCATGAGCAGCCCCAAAGTCAATCCTTTCCTTCTTTAACTTCTTTGCCTTGGTGACCGCATTATCACGTTCCTTAACTATTTTAGTCACAAACTCTTCATGTGACTCTTCCATAGACTCAAGCCTCTCTTCAAGAGAGACCCGAGCTTCTTCTTCTTCTTCAAGGGCATTTTTAGGGATGCAATTTCCATTGCATCCTCCCTTTCAATTCTGCCCTTTTCTTCGAGCAGTGCTTAATTTTGGGCCAACTGATCCATAAGAGCCTCAAAACGAACTTTGTGCTCACCTTGCAAGTTAGTATAGAAATAATCCAAGGCAATAATCTCTTCTTTAACCTTAAGACTAGTAGGATCATCCATGTCTATCATAGCCTTGGGAAAGGAAGAGTTAGAGGAAGTTACCTCGCTTCTTGCCATGAGACAAGTAGGATTCTTGTTGATGATGTTTTCGTTTAGAGAGTCGAAGAGAGATGTTGATGTAGATGTGGTGGTGGCTATAGCAGCCACCTCTTGAGAGCTATCGTCCTCGTCCTCATCTTCACTCCCCGATGAATATTCTTCTTGAGCTACTAGAACAATCTTTGGTTGCTTCTTGAAAGGAGCATTTTTCTTTACAAACTGTTTCTTACGTGGAGCTTTTGATTTGTCTTTGAAAATGAGTCTTCCTCCATTATCCTCTCTACTTTGATATGGACACTCGGCTACGAAGTGCAACCGGTCACCACAATTAAAGCATGTTCTCAGCTTGGGACCATTTTCTTTTCTTCCATAGGCTCCACTTTTGCGATCTAGTTCAGCTTTAGCCTTGGCTGGATCTTTCCAAAAGTTTCTTGCATAAAGAGCCAAGTATTGTCCGTGGATCCTTTTTATATCTTCGGGACAGTCCAGGCCTTCTACCGCATATTCATCATGATCAATCACACTAGTCTTCAAAGCCATGTTGACCCCCTTTTGCATCCCCATAGCTCGAGCACGAGCATCTTCGGCATTCTTGGCAGCCACTTTGAATGCGGCCATTTCTTGCATTACCTCATTGGATGACATGAGGTGATAATTGTGCCTACCTTGGAGACTTTTCAAATCTGTGGGCTCAAATGGCATAAGAGCACTGACATACTTGCGCTTGATCCAAGCATCATCAACATGAGCAGCGCCGTGGTTTCTGAAGGTAGTAGCTATTGCCTTGAGCCTCCTATACATGTCCTCGTGGTCTTCTCCATCCAGCATATAAAATCCTTCAGCTTCATTGCTCAAGGTATCATATCTATTCCTTCTCATACTTTCATTTCCGATGAAGAGCTCGGTAAGGGCATCCCAAGCTTCTTTAGCTGTGCTAAGATGCTGAATGTGTGGCATGTCTTTATCACCCGCACCAAGCTGTATCATGTGTAGAGCTGTAGCATTGAGTTGGCTATCGACCACTTCTCTCCTTGTGAGATTGTTAGGATTTCCAACGTGAAGACCATTTTCGATGATCTTCCACAACTCTATGGAGGAACTGCACACATGAGATTTCATCAAAAATTGCCATTGAGAGAAAGTAGAAGCTGATAATTTGGGTGGATCACCCCTATTATGTATGTGTGGGTGAGGAATAGGCGGATCAGGGGAATACACATGAGAAACCTCATTGTATCCATCCTTACCGCTATCCTTTTTCGAGGAGGAGCTCTTACTAGTATCATCACCTACCACTTCGTTATCTTTGGAAACAGTTTTACCCGTTTCCTTGGATTGCGGAGTGGTATCCTCAGAGTTAGATGGAGGTGTTGCTGCGGATGTGGAGAGACGCATTATCAATTGACGCATCTCCTCCATCTTAGCCTCCATTGAACTCACCAAGGTTGTTTCCAACGTCTTGAGATCGTTCATGGTGACTACCTCCGGAGCATCACTCCCATCTCCCTTGGAACCCATACTTCTCTTAGGCGGTTAAGCCTGAAATAAGAGCCGAGGCTCTGATACCAATTGAAATGGATTGTATGGGCACCTAGAGGGGGGGGGGGTGAATAGGTGCTAACCAATTTTTAATAATTTTTCCAATTTTAGGCTTTACACAAAGTAAATTCTCTAGATATGCAACTACGAGAATTTCCCTATATGAAACCCTAACTACTAAGCACGTAAAGGAGGAGCGAGGAAACCGTAGTGGAGCACGCGGAGACACAGGGATTTGTTTTACCGCAGTTCCTTCCTTGTTAAGGGAAGTACATCTGCGTTGGAGGGGTGGGCGGTTCTAAGACCACCAAGCCACAATAGGCCTCACCCTATTCTCCGATGGATCTCGCCACGAGAGGCCTGATCCACCTTCTCCACTATTGGATCCCTTCGAGGCGGGAACCGGTGCCTTTTACAATACTATCGGGGCACACACCCACAACCGAATTGGGGGCTCCCGGGATGACAACAAGCTGTCACAAAAACAAGGTTTATCAATATAAACGAAAACAAGGATCTAGATCTTTGCAAGAAATACTAGATCGGAGGTTCTCCAAATGAATGGAGAGGAGATGAAGCGCTTGATTGCTGATGATGAAGATCGAGTTCTCCTCCTTCGATTCCCAAAGGGATGGGGCCTTTGGGTGGATCTTGGTGGAGCACTCTTGTATGAAGTTTTGAGATCTGATCTGTTCTTTTTCGAGTTGAATCAAGAGTTCTGGCAGGAGGGGGATGGCTGGCTTAAATACCCCCTCCCCAGATCTGGCCGTTGCCCAATTTTGGGGGCGGATTATCCGCCCCCCACTTGGGGCGGATTATCCGCCCCCTGGGAAAATTCCGCCCCAAGGGCGGACTCTCCGGGGAAACTCCGCCCCCTCTCTGGGGCTTGCGCCTTGGTGAAGCTTGGATAAAATCTTGAGGGGAGGATAATCCGGCCCCCCTGAGGGGCGGATTATCCGGCGGGGCCGGAAAGTCCGGCCGAAACTCCGCCCCCCTCTCTGGGGCTTGCACCTTGGCGATGAGCAGGAGGGGCGGATTATCCGCCCCCCTGAGGGGCGGATTATCCGGCCAGTCCGGAAAGTCCGGCCAATATTCCGCCCCCCCCCCTTCTGGGGCTTGCGCTTGCTTGGGCAGAGGGAGGGGCGGATTATCCGCCCCTGGTGGGGCCGGATTATCCGCCCCCAAAGGCAGAGTTCTGAGCTGCAACACTTCAACACACATTAAAAGATCCTTGGTATTGTTATCTAACACTCAAAACACTAGGGATTAAGAAATGTTCTTTCAAGATGGAAGCAAGCAAACATGTAATAGATCTAGTTGTGAACGGTGTTTCAATGTTTAGAAACAAGGACTAGGGATCATACTTTCACTAGTGAACACTCTCTCATATAAATATCTTCTCTTAATGATACTACTCTTAACTACTCTCCGGTTGGACACTCTAATCCATGGTAGGGCTATAACATCACTCCTCAAAGTCCACCTTCCCCAATCTAGATAACCCCACACTATCACCTTGAGCGCTAGATGGTTCCAACAAACACCACTATTTCATAAAGACGTCCAACTCCAAATATAACTCATGATAAATATATATAATCTAGCTTAAGTGCTACACATGGCGCACACGTTGTCACTTTCACACACGTGGGGAAAAGCATATATCTATTAAATAAATTGAGTATTTATGTAGACTCTAACCTAAGTGCCACCATGGCGTGCACGCTGTCACTTTCACATACATGGGGAGAGCAGAGATCTAATGAAGCACTTGAGTAGCAAGATATATCTACTTGACTACAAAGCTTATGACCACAACAAGATCATGCATAGAGAGAGATGAACACATAGCTACCGGTAGATCCCTTAGCTTCGAAGGAGAACTAGTCCCTCCTCATCATGGGAATCAGCAAAGGCGATGGAGATGGTGGTGGAGGTCGATGGAGATGGCTCAGGGGGCCCTTCCCCGTCCCGGAAGGGTGCCAGAACAGAGACTTTCTGTCCCCCGAATCTCTCCTTCGGTGGCGACGGTGCTGCGGAATTTTTCATGGATTTTTGGTCGATTATTTAAGGTTTCTGAGTAGAGGGCTTCTTATAGGCGAAGGAGGCAAGGTCGATGGAGGTCCAGGAGCCCACACCCCCTATGGGCGTGGCCAGGGTGGGACCCACGCCCACCTAGGGTGTGGACACCCTGGTGTCCTCCTCCATCTCGTCTTCGATTTTCCGTATCGTTCAGGGGAAAATATGAACTTTGACTTTTGTCCCGTCCAATTCCGAGAATATTCATTTTTTGCTTTCTGAAACCAAAAACAATAGAAAACAGGCAACTGGCATTGTGGCATCTTGTCAATAGGTTAGTTCCATAAAGTGTATAAAAATACCTCAAAGTGTAGACAAAACATAACCAAGTTGATACTAAACAAGCATGGAACATAAAAAATTATAGATACGTTTATGACGTAGCATGAGGTGGTACCGTTCAAAATTTATTACCATGGTATCTTCGGACGTCCGGCTTATTGGGCGTTCATGTCCTGTCCCTGTTACATCTATAATATGATCAAACTTCCAGGTCCAAAGGGCGTAGTCACCATCCGGGGAAATCCGAGGAAGGAACGAGAGTGCGATGAAGGATCTGCTGCCTTCGCCGAAGTAGTTCTGCACGCCCAAGAGTACCAGGAGATCAAGAAGACCATCAACCCACCCGAGATGCCCGCTACGAAGAACGAGGTGCTGAAGCCAAGTTTGCAGTTCAAGGCGTCGGAAGAGACGGACAAAACGTTGCTGAAGGAAGATGATCCCTCTAAGACAACGAACATAGGGGTAGGCTTAGACCACGCATAGGAAAGCGTGCTTGTCGAGTTCCTCAAAGCTAATAGTGATATCTTCGCATGGCAGCCTTCTGACATGACCGAAGTACCTAGGAAACTTGTCGAGCACTCACTTAATGTGTATCCTGACGCTAAAACCGTCAAACAGTCCTTATGACGGTTTGGTGATGAAAAGCGCAAAGTGATAGCCAGGGAATTTGCCCGACTAGAGTTAGCCAGATTCATAACAGAGGTCATCCATACAGATTGGGTGGCAAATCCTATACTCGTCCCTAAAAAGGACACCATTGATTTAAGGATGTGTGTTGATTATACCGCTTTGAACAAGGCATGACCAAAATATTCGTTCCCTTTGCCAAGAATCGACCAAGTTATCGACTCAACGGTAAGGTCGGAACTACTCAGTTTTCTCGACGCATATTCCGGATACCACCAAATATTGATGAAAAGAGTCGGATCATATTAAGACGTCTTTCGTCACACCTTTCGGACCTTTCTGCTACAAAACTATGCCTTTTGGCTTAAAGAACGCATGAGCGACATATCAACGTACTATGCAATGTTGACTTAACGACCAAATCGGACGCAGCGTCCATATATACGTAGATGACATAGCAGTTATGTGCAAAAAGAAGGAAACTTTAATTTCCAACTTGGAGGAAACATTTGCAAGTCTACGGAAATTCAATATGATGCTAAATCCGAAGAGAGTGTTTCTTTGGAATTCCATCCGGAAAATTGTTAGGTTTCATCGTATCTGAGCGAGGCATAGAGGTGAACCGGGAAAAATCAAGTCTATACTCAACATTACCAGGCCGACTCGCCTGAAGGACGTACAACATATCACTGGTTGTATTACAGAAGTGAGTCGGTTTGTCAGCCGGCTCGGCGAAAGAGACACACCTTTAAACAAACTCTTGAAGAAAACCGACAAGTTTGTCTGGACCCAGGAAGCCAAAACTACCCTGCAAAGTTTGAAAGACCTACTTTCAAACCCACCAGTTCTCGCAGCGCTAGAACCATAGGAGCCTATGTTACTCTACATTGCAGCAACCAACAAGGTCATAAGTGTGGTAACAGTAGTAGAGCGCGAGGAAGAAGGCCACGAGCATAAGGTGCAGCGTCCAACTTATTACCCGAGTGAGGTCCTGACAGAATCAAAACAACGATATCCACATCATCAAAATCTAGCCTATGGAGTGTTCTTGGCATCTAGAAAGCTACACCACTATTTTCAAGAGCACATGATCACAGTGGTGAGCACCGCTCCCCTGCGAGATATAATCAATAACCGCGACGCCACAGGACGTGTCGCAAAGTGGGGAATAGAGCTTGTAGCTTTCGACATTGAGTAAAAGCCGCGTATAGCAATCAAGTCCCAAATACTTGCCGATTTTGTTTTTGATTGGATAGAGACGGCAGAAAACACAAGTCCTACAGACTCGAAATTTTGGACCCTTCACTTTGACGGATCAAAAGCACGAGGAGGCTCGGGGGCTGGCGTGGTGCTCAAATCACCCCAAGGAGATAAACTATTCTATGTGTTGCAAATACACTTCATGGTGACCAATAATATTGCCGAGTATGAAGCATTGCTGCATGGAATATGCATGTCCAAAAACATTGGCATAACAAGACTCATGTGTTATGGAGACTCGTATTTAGTTGCTCAGCAAGTATCTGACATCTGCAACGCAAACAAACACATGGCAACATACAAAACTATTGTGGATGAACTATCTAAATCGTTCGAGGGTTTTGAGGTTCAACACATCCCTCGAGTAGAAAATGTGGAAGCAGATGCTCTATCAAGGATAGGCTCTGCGCGGAAACAAGTATCGGAAGGCGCTTTTTTAGAGCATTTAAGGGTCCCCTCCATAGTCGGAGTTGATGAGGACTATCCAACGAAATCCGACTCACCTTTAATATCAGTTCTGGTTGTAATTCCCAGCTGGACAAAACCCTATCTAGATTTCCTGATAGACGGAAAGTTACCCAAAGACGACGTCTTGATCTGGCAGATCGTCCGACGAGCAAAGGCATATACTATAATAAATGGTGATCTCTATAAGTGGTGTGTTTCAGGCGTTTTTCAGCGATGTATTTCTTCGGAAGAAGGAGTGGAAATCTTGCGAGAAATCCACGAAGGCGAGTGTGGTCACCATGTTGCAGCAAGATCCTTAGTGGAAATAGCTTTTTGATACGGATTATTTTGGCTTACATCTAAGGCGGCAAACTGGTCAAAGCATGCAGAGGCTGTCAAAAGTAAGCCCATCAGGCACACGTTCTGGCTGAACAGCTGCGAACAATCCCTATTACATGGTCATCTACGGTCTAGGGGCTTGATATGGTAGGGCCATTTCACACGGCAAAATGTGGATTTACTCACCTACTAGTGATGGTGGATAAATTTACAAAGTGGATTGAGGCTAAACCCATAACAGGTTGCGATGGAGCCACAGCCAGAAAGTTCGTTGAGGACATGATCATCCGATTCGGATATCCGCACAGTATAATTACTGACAACATGAGAAATTTTCCATGGGGGGAACTTGCCGAATTCTGCGAAGAACAAGAGATCCTACTTGATATTGTATCAGTCGCACATCCACAAGCTAATGGACAAGTTGAAAGAACTAACGTCTTATTTTACAAGGACCCCGACCTCGCCTCGAGGCACCGCTTCGTCGGTCCGTGAGGGCTTGGGCGGAAGAATTACCGTCTGTGATATGGAGTTTATGTACAACTCCTAACAGATCAACCAGCTATACTCCTTTCTTCTTGGTCTATGGTGTAGAAGCAGTTCTTCCAAGTGATCTAATTCATAAGTCTCCACGAGTCAAAGCATATATCTAAGAAGATACCAAAGTTTCTCGAAAAGATGATCTCGATGTAATCGAAGAAGTACGCGTCATTGATGAGCAAAGATCTACAGCCTATCAGCAAAAGTTGCACAAGTACCATAGTCAGAGAGTTCAAAATCATTCTTTCAGAAAAGGCGATTTGGTTCTCTGACTTGTGTAAAAGAGAAAGAACAAACTTTCCCCAATTTAGGAAGGACCTTTTATGATTAGCAGAGTTCTGCATAATAGGTCGTTTTATTTAACTGATATGAGACCAGTCAAAGAAAGACCGGATACTAGGAAGAGAAAGAGAGTTGGCAGTAGCACAGACCTAGATGAAATAGACCGACCATGGAATATTGCACAACTATGTCCCTTCTATTATTAATTATATTTCCTTGTAATCATATATGTACATATTCAAAGTGAAATAAAGTATTGGTTTCCTCATATATTATCTTTGAAAAGTTTTTTGCCATCTTATTTCCAAAAGAGCATGTCGTTTTCAAAAATCCTAGAATGCTTGAAAGTACTTTGTGATCATATTCGTTCTGGTTATGATTTTTGAATATCTAAAAATGTTACCTTAGGGTAAAAAAAATAATTTATTGTTTATACTTTGGTTTTTTATCTGATTGCTTAGACGCGAGTATTTTCCGAGTAATGAGCTGGAAGCCGGCTTTGTTTCCGAGTTTAAACTGGTTTAGCAATTGAGCTCCATTGCTTGGCAAAATTTCCATGCTAAAAGTTGGCCAGCCCATGAAAGGTACGAGGAAGAGAGCCAGATAAAATGACAAGTATAGGCATAAACTAAAAGTGCTTCAGAAATTTTCAAGAAAATGCATAAAATATATATAAGCAAAAGTTCTATGATAGTAAAAGCATTAAGTTTTTATAGACCAGCACAAATAATAATATTGTTTCCATCATTACATTGCCAGAAGTTTAGAATAATGCATAAAAATTGTTTATGCTGCAGAGCCAGGTGGTGGTGATGAAGAAGGTGGAGCGCTAGAGTCGACAACATTGTCGCCCTAGACCTCAGACTCGGAAGCTGCTTCAGCGAGGCTGTCTTATGGCTCTTGAGGCGAGGGGGGCACGACAACGGATCCGAAGAACGGCGTCGCATAGTTAGTCATCTCTACCACACGACAAGCATAACCTGCATAGGAATCTTGGATAGCCTTGATGTCCTGTGGGTTACCCTCATCGTCCTCCTCGGTGATACCTTTGGTGACATGCCAGATTTCCATGTCGCTGTGGTGGCTCATCACCATGGTAAGAGCAGTTTGCGCAGCAATCTGGGCGTAGGAGATCTTCCAGTCCTCGATAATCTTTGGAATATCCTTGGCCTTGTCCCTCACCTCTTGCACTTACATCGTGTGCAAATCGGAAAGCTTGACCAACTCGCCAGTCTCTTCAAGAGTCTGACGGAAATTGAACAAGATATCTCCGACGAGCTTGATGCGCTTGATACGTCAGAAATGTATCTATATTTTTTGATGTTCCATGCTTGTTTAGTATCTACTTTTCCTTTCTTTGTCCACACTTTGAGGTGTTTTTATATGTTTTATGGTACTAACCTATTAACAAGTTGCCACGGTGCCAGTTGCCTGTTTTCTGCTGTTTTTGGTTCCAGAAAAGCTAGTAAGGAAATATTCTCAGAATTGGACGGTACAAAATCCAAAGTCAATATTTCACCGAGGAGAACACGAAGTCCAGAGGAGAGACGGAGGCGAGCCATAGGGCGGCCGCACCCCCAGGTGCGGGCCCGCCCTACGCCGCGCCTAGGCAGGGTGTGCCCCCTGGCCACCTCCCTCCCTCGCCTCTTCGCCTATAAGAAGCCCCTGATGCCTAAACCCTAAGGACCCGATCAATATTCATCGAAACCGTCTATAGCCGCTGCCACCATCGTCCCTAGATCTAGGGGATCTGAAGCTCTTCCCGGCACCCTGCCGAAGGGGAGATCATCCCGGAGACCTTCTTCTTCATTATGCTAGCCTTCGGTATGAAGCGTGAGTAGTTCCACCTTGGACTATGGGTCCATGTAGTAGCTAGATGGTTGTATCTCCTCCTTTGTGCTTTCATGTCTAGATCTTGTGAGATCCGTTCATGATCAAGATCTCATCTATTTGTAATCATGCATGTTGTATTTGCGGGGATCCGATGGATATTGATATTACTATGGCAAATTGATTGATTGTTTTGTCTTATTGATTCTATCATGTTTGTGTTGTTTGTGATCTTGCATGCTCTCCGTTGTTAGTAGCTATCTTGGCCAAGTAGTTGCTACTGACTCCAAGAGGGGGTATTTATGCTCGACAGTGGGTTCATCCCTCTATTTAATCTAAGGGAAGTGATAGAAATATCTAAGGTTGTAGATGTGTTGTTGCTACTAGGGAGAAAACAATGGTCTCTTGTTCATGGAACAAGTGGATTGTTTACCTTACACACTTTGCTTAAAGAAGTTGTATGTTGCTTGCAACTTAATACTGGAGGGGTTCAGATGATAACCCAAAGGTGGACTTCTAGTCATAGATGCAGTTGGATGGCGGTCTATGTATCTTGTTGTATTGCCGAATCGAATCTCATAGGATCTTGATGCCTAGTATTGCATTGTTATGCCTTGCTCAGTCCTGTCAACTGCCCTGTTGTAATTTGTTTACCCAGCATGCCATGTTTGTTTATCTAAGGAGAACACCTCTAGTGAAATATGGACCCCGGTCCAATCATTACCATTGATACATCTTCCACTATTATTGTTTACTTTCTGCAAACCACCATCACCTTCGACACCATACAATTAATCCTTTGTTACAGCAACCGGTGAGATTTAACAACCTCACTGTTTGTTGGGGCAAAGTCTTGAGTTTGTATTGTACAGGTTTCTAAGTTGCTTGCAACACCTTTGAGATGTTTCCTTCCTCCTACTGGTTCGATAACCTTGGTTTCTTACTGAGGTAAGACTTGCTGCTGTGCTGCATCACACCTTGCTCTTGGGGTTTCCCGACGAAGCGCTTTTAGGCGCCATCAACAAGTTTTCTGGCGCCGTTGACGGGGAAGCTAAGGACGTCTTCACAAGGGGAGTCCTTCACAACCTTTCTCTTTACTTTATTTTTGTTTTTCTTAGTTTCTTTTGCTTGGTTTTGTTTGCCTCTTTTATCAAAAACTCCAAAAAAATTAGTTTAGTTTAGTTTGCTTGATCTTATCAAAAACACAAAAAATTAGTTCCTACTATAGTTGTCACCTTGCTCTAGCTCACCATGTTGATCCCCAAGTTCACCCTGAAAGACCTTTCATTAGGTAGTGGCTCCATAATTGGGAAAGAAAATATTGAAGGATTATTTAATCATGTTAGCAAACATGAGGATATTGAGGATAGATCTATAGCAGAACTTGCTCCTAATTATGAAATTGCTGCATCTTCTTTAGTTCATATGTTGGAGGATAGGTTTGTTAACCTTAACCCCATGATGCAAATCTTATTCCTTAAACTAAAAGAATAAAAGGATCCTGAAAAGAGAGATGTTATCCTAAAAACTTTACTAAAAGAGTTCAATGATGTTGCTAAGGAAGCCAAAAAGATCTTTGAACGTTTTAATATGCTAGGCTCATGTGTAGATGTTATGGGTACTCTAGATAAAACCAAACCTAGAGAGGAAATTAAGATACCCATACATTTTAAACTTGTTGGAATGCATGAAGCCTTAGAAAAGAATTTTGATTGGATTGTTCCTGAAAATCCTTTTGATGAAAGTAGTGAACCAAGGAGAGATGAGAAGGGATCCTCCAAAACTCATTTGGATGACATACCTTTCCTATTTGAAGAGATTGCAAGTATTGATCTTAATTCTTCATTTGAAAACACTTGATTTTTCTTGCTTCTTGTGCCTAACTTAAAGGCGTTAAAGAAAAGTACTTGTTGGGAGATAACCCAAGAGTTTTCTTGAGTCTTGGAAGTTATTACTTCAATAATTACCTCTCCTTATCATTTTTGTTTGATTTTTGTGCCAAGAATGACCTCTAATGAGAGGGAAGTAAGATTTGGGGAGTTGTTGTCCCGAAACAGATTTTTGTGCTCCACCATAAAAAATGTGAGGAGTCTCGGTAAGTCGGATTAAGCTGAACATTTACGAATAAATCCCCCAGTATGTTATCTAACTTTCGTTAGTTCAACACTTTTTGATTTGAGCAACAAAAGGTCTTCAAAAAAATCAGTTTCTACCTGCTGGTCTGTTTTGACAGATTTCTACCATTATTTGCATTTGCTTCTTATTAATTCCTTTTTGGGTTCTTTTTGGTAAATTGAGCTTTTTGAGGGAATTTCTATAGTAGCTTGTGTTTTTAGTGAAAGTTTTGCTATTCCAAAGCTAAACCCAAGGGTCTATTATCTTTTGAATATGCTAATGTTGCTAATGAAGATTCTGTGAAGTTTTGTATGAAGGAAAAATTTCATGTGTAGAGAGAGAATGATGTAATGAGATGAAGAATGGACAAAAGCTCAAGCTTGGGGATGCCACCCCGGTGTCACCCCAAGAAATATCCAAGAGGTACAAGCGTCAAAGCTTGGGGATGCCCAAGGCATCCCCTTCTCCATCAATAAAAAGCTCAGGTCTTTCTAGACACTTCGTTTTTATTGTTTCATGCACTGTTGTGTTGTTCTTGGAGCGTCTTAGTTTTCGTTTGCTTTGCTTAGTTTTCTTGAATAAAGTAGTTTGGACCCCCGTTCTCGCTGTGTTGTTTCAAATAAGTTGATTGGTGTTGGAAAGGAGTAAAAATTTCTTGCTTGAATAGTGCAAGAGGAGCTTGCTTTGACTGTGACCTAGACTTTAGCATGTCATGCTAGGTGTTGCTTTTACCTTATGCTTAGTGATTATTGTTGTAGCATGACTTGTTCCAAACAACTGGTATTGCTTAGTGTGCCTTGAAAAAATCATGCGTTGTTTTGGCATGCAAAAGCATAGTATTGTGGTATTCTCCTTTGATGCTTTGTTTGGGTTGACTTGGAACATGCTCACACCATGTTATGACTATGACAAGTCACCATATCCTCTGTGATCATTTAGTCCTTGACTTGTAGTACCATTCTATGCTTTGATTAGTAATGTTTTATCGCTCTGCATGATTATGGCCATTATTGCTCTCTTAGTTGGTCGCTCTCAGTCTTTTGATAGCCTCCACTTATATGAGTAAGCTCTACTCATGCTTCCAACTCCCAAGAAACCAAGTTATTCCAAAGTGTCCACTATAAATTCCTATGCATGGTGTGTTACACCATTCCAAGTATATTCTTGTTTTCATCTATCTTCCAATTAAAAAAATATTTTGTTATGTGAAAACTTAGTGATTAAAGCCCTCACAAACTTGATGGCACACTTTATTTTTATTTCCCTAATAAACTTGAATCATTGTGTCATCTATGTTTTATATGCTTGCACTTATACATTGGAATTAGCAGAACCATGCTATCACGGGGAACTCTTTCAACATTGCACTTGTACTTTGTACAAGTTGATATCATGGTCTTTTGTCTATGGATGTCGCCAGTGTGAAATAAAAGGGGAGCTTGTAAGTCCATGGAGTTATGTATGTGCGTTAGAGAAACGACTTGGCCGCTAGCCTAAGCCATGCCTAATCATGGTGGAAACTTGCAGCATCACCATAATGAGCAATCTGTGAAGCATCCTCAATAAAAACCTATGCAAATAGCAAATAAAAAGATTGCTGAGATGCTCATTGTTTGCTTGCCTTGTCATTTTGGTTATGGGATAGCTCCTGTACCCTGTGCAAGGGGTACCCCGTTGGCGGTTCTCTATGATACACATGTACTTACTATGACAAGAACTTATAGGTGACTAAAGTTGAGTAGCATGAGGTGCGGCCCTCGTATTGAAGGGACACGAGATTACCAACTTATACTTTGTCAAGCATATACTCCATAGTTTATTCACTTTAACCTTAATCACTTCAAGATGCTTATGATAGGGGCAATGAGGGATGAAAGCTAACAAGTACCATAATTTTTGGAAGCTCTTTTTGAAACATGAAATCCCTGCTTCCTTTATGAAGGGCCTTTCTTCCACTATTATATTGAGTCTCCACCTTCTACCTTTAGGCACCAGTTAAGAGAGCATAGTTGCCATTCTTAGTTCTATGTGCATTATCCCAAAACTTATTGATTGATGCATATTGTTGATATTACTTGTTCTTGTGCTATTTGTATCTAGTCACTCTTATGAACTTTGAAGGTGTCCTATGCATCTATTTGCTACTCTATGAGGGACAAGCTAAATGCCACTATGCTATGTTTTCTGTATGTGAAACAAACAAACGTTTTCAATGCATGTTATTCATGATCTTTGTTTGTAGCCTTTCATGTTGCATGCATAGTTACTTTGTCTTACTGTTAGAACTCCATCTTTCATGCTCATGTTTAGAGTTCTTTGATCCCAGCTTTCATTGCTTGCAAATGGTTTGATCTTGGTTTTTATGGTGCATGTCACCTCAAAAATTATTCTTTTATCACTTATCTACTCGAGGACGAGTAGGATTTAAGCTTGGGGATGCTTGATATGTCGGAAACGTATCTATAATTTTTGATGTTCCATGCTTGTTTAGTATATCTACTTTGCTTTGTCCATGCTTTGAGGTGTTTTTATATGTTTTCTGGTACTAACCTAATAACAAGCTGCCACAGTGTCAGTTGCCTGTTTTCTGCTGTTTTTGGTTCGAGAAAAGCTAGTTAGGAAATATTCTCGGAATTGGATGGGACAAAAGCCAATGTCAATATTTCACCGAGGAGAACACGGAGTCCAGAGGAGAGACAGAGGGGAGCCATAGGGCGGTCGCAGCCCCCAGGCGCGGGCCTACCCTACGCCGCGCCTGGGCAGGGTGTGGGCCTCCTGGCCGCCTCCCTGCCTCGCCTCTTCGCCTATAAGAAGCCCCCGATTCCTAAACCCTAAGGATCTGATCAATATTCCATGAAACCATTTGTATCCGCCGCCATGGTCGTCCCTAGATCGGGGGATCTAAAGCTCTTCCCGGCATCCTGCCGGAGGGGAGATCATCCCAGAGGCCTTCTTCTTCATCATGCCAGCCTCCGATATGAAGCGTGAGTAGTTCCACCTTGGACTATGGATCCATGTAGTAGCTAGATGGTTGTATCTCCTCCTTTGTGCTTTCATGTCTAGATCTTGTGAGCTCCTTTCATGATCAAGATCTCATCTATTTGTAATCATGCATATTGTGTTTGTGGGGATCCGATGGATATTGGATTACTATGGTAGATTGATTAATGGTTTTGTCTTATTGATTCTATCATGTCTGTGTTGTTTGTGATCTTGCATGCTCTCCATTGTTAGTAGCTATCTTGGCCAAGTAGTTGCTAATGACTCCAAGAGGGGGTATTTATGCTCGATAGTGGGTTCATGCCTCTATTTAATCTAAGGGTAAGTGACAGAAATCTCTAAGGTTTTAGATGTGTTGTTGCTACTAGGGAGAAAACAACGGTCTCTTGTTCATGGAACAAGTGGATTACTTACCTTACACACTTTGCTTAAAGCAGTTATCTGTTGCTTGCAACTTAATACTGGAGGGGGTTCAGATGATAACCCAAAGATGGACTTCTAGTCATAGATGCAGTTAGATGGAGGTCTATGTATCTTGTTGTATTGCCCAATCGAATCTCATAGGATCTTGATGTCTAGTATTGCATTGTTATGCCTTCCTCAGTCCTGTCAATTGCCCTACTGTAATTTGTTTACCTAGCAGGCCATGTTTGTTTATATAAGGAGAACACCTCTAGTGAACTATGGACCCAGGTCCAATCTTTACCATTGATACATCTTCCACTGTTACTGTTTACTTTCTGCAAACCACCATCACCTTCCACACCATACAATTAATCCTTTGTTATAGCAACCGGTGAGATTGGCAACCGCACTGTTCGTTGGGGCAAAGTCTTGAGTTTGTGTTGTGCAGGTTTTCAAGTTGCTTGCAAAACCTTTGAGATGTTTCCTTCCTCCTACTGGTTCGATAACCTTGGTTTCTTACTGAGGGAATACTTGTTGTTGTGATGCATCACACCTTCCTCTTGGGCTTTCCCGACGAAGCGCTTTCAGGCGCCATCAACAGCGCTCGAGGCGAGGTTCCGTAGTAGGAGAGTCGGAAAGATTCAGGGGGGCTGGGTAAGAACCAAAAGTCAACATTCGACTGAAAAGAAAGTCGAAATATTCAATGAAAAAATGAAGGTCGGAAATCTTACCTAGCACAAAACGATTCCATTGATCATGCTCCTCGTGGAGGCTGTTCAGTTCATTCTCTGTGGCCTGGGCTAGATCCCTCTGACTATCGAAGTCCTTCTTGAGATCATCCAATTGTTTATCTTGGAGGGCTAGCAGCTTCTCAAGCCTCACGGTCCCATGATTGCTTACTCTTGGATAGCATCTACGGATTTCTCTTACTCAATAGTGAGCTTCTGAAGCTTGTCCCGGAGCTCAGCACTTTCTAGTTCCAAGACCTTGAAGTTCTCGGATTGCTCCACCATCTTGCTAGACTCGCACAACAGTTCTGCAAAGGGAAAAATATCAGTCGGACAAAACAAGTTTGACTATGACAATAGCTAATTAACAAAAAGGAAGTCGGAAATAATTACCTTTTGCTTCATTTTTCTCAACTTGCAACTTTGAATTCTCAAGGCGCAAGGCTTTGATTTCCTTGCGTTTATTACAAATATTCTTGAGCAATTCCTAGTTGGAAGATGCAATTTTCTGTAATTTTAGAAGACGAAATACCGTCAGACGGCTACTAAGACTCGGGCTGCAAATTTATCTAAGTAAAAATAGAGCACGAGCCTTGGGGGCTACACTACATCGTTCTTTTGCAACCTAAAAGCATCAACTCGGATCCAACGATGTTTGTCCGACTTTATGCTTGGGGGCTAGAGGATATGATAATAAAATAAATGCAAATAAGAATCGGAAACTTATAATGTGTTCCAAGTGCAACTTCTCAAATCTGACTTTGGTGTTGTGAAACACCTTCTCGGCAAGGGAGAGGGAGGGAACATTCGCTTCTAGGAGTTCGCCAGACTCTATCTTAGCATCCCGGACCAAAATCTGGTCTAGGAGGCTGGCCAGCTTGGCGTCCTCCTGCTCCTGGCTTGCTGCCTCTACGGTTAAGGTTTGCTTCTCAAGACTGGACTGAGCCATCTTGAGGATCTCTTCCTTCTTCTTCCTATTTAGGTCAGGGACAACGGAGCCGGCCACTTTATCCAACATTCCTGTAGATATTACCATGGGATCATTACCCTTGACGGGTTCACCCTTATTAGTTGCCTGATGACCAACGGTGACCAGGGCTTGCGATATGTTGCCAGCATCAGGAGAGGCAGAAGCTTCCTGTGTTGATGGAGTACTGGATGGAGTTGGTGGCAGCATGGCAGGGGAAATAACAAGCTTCTGCTGATGCAGTTGCTTGCCCGGCTTGCTGTCCGGCTTGATCTTACTCTTCAAAGACATTTTAGCTCTAAAACATGAAAATCCAAATATCAGGTGTGCTCTGGAAAGAAACAAAGGTACAAGGTACTGAAAACAAAAGACAAGGTTCTTACTTTTAACTACTGGCAGCAAATGTCTACCAGCAGTGATAACAAATTCCTTCGCCTTACGCTTCTTGGAGGCGGATGCGATAACTTCTTGCACCTCATCATCCTCTGTCGCCTCTGAATCGTCCGAAAGATAGCCCTCTAGTGGAGCTAGCTCAGACTCGGGGAGTTTCTTGATCTGACAAAGTCGAAAAGCATCGATGAAAATAGAGTCAGAGAAAGAATAGAAAAGAATGACGAAAATGCAAAAGCAGAGTCGAAATATTTACCGGAGTCAAAAGGACGGTTGGACGTGAACATCTTCATGGAGAAATCCGGAAATTTTCGTTCCACTCTTTCCTTGATCAAATATTGCATCAGTGTCCTATAATACTTAGCCAGAATCCGGCTCGAACTGACCCACATCTTGTCCTTCTTGTCACTGGTGAAGGTGTGCATGAGGCGATCTCCGTGATGCTGCACAGGCTGGATCCGGTGATCCAGCCAGCAGTGGATCAAGTCGGATCCGCGGAGGCCCTTGTGCTTCATCTGAAATTCAATCCGCCTTTTGGCGAGGATCAAGATATCCTACAGTTCTGGCGCTTCCGCGTCCCATGACTTCTGGTTGGGAGCAGCACCGTCGACAAATGCCGGAAGACCTTCCGCCTTTCCAGGAGCCGGAATATCCTTATGATAAAAGAAGGTTCGAGCCTAGCATTTGACGGATTCGCTAGCGTTAATCCTAGGATAAACTCGGTTTCTCCTAAGGACTAAGCTAAGGGTGCCGGTAGTGTAAGGCACACCGATGCTAATGGAGTTCTTCTAAGTACCATAGTAGTACCGGAAAAGGTGTGATACTTGGACTAATGCCAAGAAACCCCTCGCACAGAGCTGCGTGAGTTTTAAGCTCGAGCAGAGAGTTGGGAGGGAGGTTATGGAGCTGCACACCGTGATGATTGAGGACCTCGATGAAGAAGTCTGGCGGTGGCAGGCTAAGGCCACGGTCGATATGTGTGCCGAACAGCACCCGCTCGCCGTCGCGCGGGGCGAGAACAACGTGCCCTAAGGCGCTCCGCCACGCACCGACGATGATGAGTCCTTCGTCCTCCATGACCTGGAGTTCGGCGTCATCCATGGTGCTAGGGATCTAGAGGCCCCGCATCTTCTTTTCATATGTCGCCGACGAACCCGCTGTCGCTCCTGATCCCGAGGCAGACGCCATTGCTCTTGGAGAAGAAGGACTGGTGGGGGAGAGAGATTTTTTCTTGAGGCGTGTAGATGGAAATGGCTGCGAAGCGCTCGAGGGATACAAGGAAGACAATGAATGAAGCGATGGAGAGATAAATCTAAGAGAAGGGTTTTCTCCTCTCTTTTATTTACCTCTACGCCAAGATTCGTGTGTTGATACACGTGATTAGCGCCACGCGAATAGGAGAGAGGTGGGTAACTTCCTCGCGACTCTTCCGCCCCCTGATTCTCGCGCGGGCATTGAAACGGCGTTCTGTTCCGTAAGGAACGGGCCCACCAACTGTCGTGTTGATGGGACTCCTGTCAGTGACAGGACCTGGTCTGAAAAGTTGTCAGCCCACACACCGCTGTAAAATCCGGCTCATGTTTCAAACTGAGCAAGGAAAAGACTGAAGTCATAATACAACATATCTGACTCAACTGACTCGGAATCCTACACTACTGAAAGAAGTTTTCGGGAACCCTTCAAGATTCTCAAGACGAAGAAACCATCAAGCTAGACGATTTATCCAACTTTGGATCTTGGAGACTTTCGGGGGCTACTGTTGGGGATATACTTTCCGGGTATACCCACAGGACTCGCTGACCAGGGTGGCCCACCAATGGGTTAGATCTTTGCTTCACGGGGATCCCAGTCAGAGAAAGAGAGGAGCCATTCCGGCTACGACAAGGCCGAGAAGAGTTACCGACTTAGGCCTGTAGTATTAATACGTCCAAAATGTATCTACTTTCCCGAACACTTTTGCTATTGTTTCTCCTCTAAACTTGTGTGATTTGGATACAACTAACACGGTCTGACACTGTTTTCAGCAGAATTACCTTGGTGTATAGTTTTTGTGCAGAAAATCAACTATCAGGAAAAATCCAGGAAAATATGCCAAAAATCCTATTTCACCAGAAGATCCATAGATCCAGAATAAGAGATGGAGGGGAGCCCTGGGTGGCCCACATCCCCCTGCCGCGCGGGTGGCCCTCCCCGCGCCTGGGAGGGGTGTGGCTAGCCCCTCACTCTTCACCTATAAGTTGCCTTCTGGCCTAAAAACTTAGGGGGGTTCGACGTTTTTCCAGAAAGAGTTCCGTTGGGCCGCCACCACCAGAAACCGCGATTCGGATCTAGAAACTCCGTTCTGGCACCCTGCCAGGACGGGGAATTTGGAGAGGATCATCACCATCGTCATCACCAATGCCTCTCCATTAACCATCAATGTTTCCCTCATCCATGAGTGAGTAATCCCCCGTTGTATGCTATGGGGTGGTAGGGATGAGTTCTATCATGTAACCGAATAAGATTGTTAAGGCATGGTGCCTAGTATATCTTTTAGTGCTATTTGACTTTGTTGCAACTTGTTGTGCTTAATGCTTGTCACTAGGGCTCGAGTGCCATGATCTTAGATCTGAACTTATTATTGAATCATTATGATAGTATTGTTTGTGATCTTATCTGCAAGTTGTGTACACATATCATTGTCTGGATCCAAAGGCCCCGAAGTGACAGAAATTGGGACAACCGGAGGGGATGGCTGTGATGTGAGGATCACATGTGTTCACGGAGTGTTAATGCTTTTCTTCGGTGCTCTATTAAAACGAGCACCTTAATTGTTAGTAGTTCCCTTGAGGCCCTGCTGCCACGGGCCGGCAGGACAAAAGATGTTGTGCAAGTTCTCATTACAAGCACACATGACTATATATGGAGCATGCGGTGACCCAGCATACCACTGCATGTGTAGTACACTATAGTTGTTGGCATGACATTCACAGAACACCGTTCCGTAAATATCACATCCCTCAGAGTGGTACAACAGAAACATTGTGGGTCCATATTACAAAAGTACACATATTATTATTATTACAATACCGGAAGTTCAAGACTTCCAAAAGATCCAACTTACAAACCAAAATATAAAGTGTTCAGCGGAAACTTAAGAGTAACAACTCCGACTAGGAGGGGGATCAACAGCTTATTCTATAGAGTTTATGCTGCTCGGCTCCGGTAGTTACTACTAACTAGACACTTAAGTGGACTCGTTCTCATCGACACCATAGCGGATCTCGTAGTCCACGCCTTCAACTCCTCCGGATAGATCAGGTTCCTCATAGCACACGTCTTCTTGGCATTCAGCTGCATACATTGGCACGTCTTCGGAATCCTCAGAGTCTAAGCAAGGTTTCAAAGGAAAAAATGAGTAACAGCATTACCCAACAAGTTCATTATATGCAAGGTGGGAAGTTTGATGCTCTAACTACCACCTCGGATTATAAATCCTTGGCACTATGCAGTTTTTGTAAATATTTCTTCAAAGATTGATTTTATTCCGAAGAATTATGACAATCAGCCTTCACAGGTTGACCAAAACTTTCATGGAGTTCCTTTCCTGCCGCGTTCGTAGCTCCTTCCCGGAACAGGGAGTAACAAGTTACAGTTCTTACACTCTGCAGAGGTGCGTTACTTTACCCATGAGATATCAACTCCTTGTTGCACAACCGGGCTTACTTTCCCGTCCACAATTCCATGATATGGGGCCCAGTAGTTGGTCCAAGCCAATCACTGCCCCCTTCGCGACCCCGCATGCCTCCTTGGTGTACACCATGCCCACATAATGAATTATGACAATGGTTTGTAAAAACCGTTAGATGCCAGAACTATTGTGGGACGATGAGGGTTCCCACCCATATGCTGCATATCCTCTACGAATTACCAATTAATATGCACGCTACGAGGATAACAGCCACGACCTGCACATCCGGCTTCATGCGAGAGGAAGAAGATACAGCTGACTTCTCTGTCCCATTCCAAATCTCATAGCTAACGCGCAATATACGGCGCTAGAATCACTGATGTCAGGGATTATTAAGTCCCTATTTGATTATCATTGTTGTAATTAGAACTCTAAGTTCTATTGCTCCATTATATCACCACATAGGATGATATCTATGATTTCTTTGTTTATGAAAATAATATTTTCTTTCTTTTATAGCATATATGATAACACACAATTTGCAAATATTTTGATAAAGACTCTTCAAAGGACATGAGCAAGTGATGAACTTGCCTTGTGATGGCAAGGTAGTGAAGTCTGATGCTTGCACTGAACCTTGAGCTTCTACTTCTACTAAAACATCATTATTGCCCGGTAAGGACAATATTTAAAGAAGCAAAATGATTATGCAAGTAATGTAATGCATTATTTAAATTTATATGCATTTACCCCAAAAAGTTCCTTTTTGAATAATAAAGGATTTAAAATATTTCTTTTAATATTTATAACATATATTGTGTTATTTTGTTTTATTTCTCTTTATTTGACTTTTATTGATTTAATAATTCTTTAGGAATTATTAATTATACATTAATTTATTACTAAATATTTATTTAGTATTTTTCAAAATACTATAATATTAATAAATAATGAAAGTGATTTTTATTTATTTTTATCACCTTTCAATAATTTTGTAAAATTCCATAAGGAATATTTAAATTACAAAATTCTTATAAAAATTTGAATGTCCAAAATTTGATATCTTATTTTATTTGGACGGAATGGATTATTGTGAATCCAAAAATATTTTAGTTATAATTTTTGGACTTTTATTTTATTTTCTATAATTTTATTTAGGTCAGGGGTATTTTGGTATTTTCCAATTGATCAAAAGATTTATTAAATAACCTGGGCTGGCCCCTTGGGCTTATTGGGCCAAGGTGGCCCAATAGGGCAAGGTCAAATGACTACCCCGAAGGGTTTTGGCCCACCCAGCCCACACTGCCTCCTCTCTCTCCCTCGACCTTATTCCTCCTCCTCTGACTCGCCCCCGTGGCCGGCGATGCCGCCACCGTCGATTCTCGCCGTCGTCGCCGTCCTGGACACCGCTGTGGTGCGGGTTGGGGTTGTCGACAATGCTCTTTCGTTCTATCTACTTGGATTTGACTTCGAGGCTTCCCTGTGGTCAGTTTCACCCCATTCCCGAACCCTAGGATTCGGAAAATTTGCTATCGCCACCGCCGCGATCTTGCCTGCGGTGGTGTACTGGTCTTGTGCGCTGCTGCGGCCGCTGCCGTGGCAGGTGCAGGTTGCAGCGCCCCTCTGGGTGCTCCCTGTGCCATGGCGGTTCGTCGGCCCCTCTGCTTCCTCTTCGATTCATCAGCGAGGACCTCGGGTAAGTGGTCTCTATGGTGTTTGTCGATGCTACTGCCATGATTCTACTTGTGTATCTAGTGGATTTCATGTCGAGTGACTAGGTGTTGGTTGAGTTCATCTCTGGATTAGTGTTCTTGCTATGATTAGGGTTCATAATCCCCTGTTGATCGTATATATGATGCTTTAGATCTAGTGTTGATCAGATTTGATCATGTGAAAATGATTGCTTGTTGTGGTTAAGGATTGATAGTAGCTTTTATGTTACTAGTTGCCTGTCAGATTTTTCCTAGTGGTAATCCACCATGATCCATGCTAGTTGTTTCAATCAAATCCATAATTGGATTATGTTGTTGGTCTGAGGTTTTACTCTACTGTCAGATTACTTATACTGGCAGTAGTTTTATCTCAGTGGTTGATTACTACAATCATAATATGGTTTTGTTTGAGATGATACACTCTGAATCAAATCATTATATGTAATGATTTTCTATGGATGTATAGATTCCTTTTAAATGTTGATTCCTGGCACTTAGCTTCAGGAAAATGATATATAATGATTTGTCCCTTTTCCTGTGGGAACTAAGCAAAGATGATTTTAGCTCATTAAGAACTTGTCCTTGTGATACCATTGTATTTTGGCACACAAGTGAATTGGTTTTTATTTCTGGGCTTAGCTTGATTATACTTGTGATTAGAATTGATAAGATGATATGGTAGCTTTCTTATCTTGCCTGCCTATGATGTTGGTCTGAGGCTCTAGGATTTAATTCCTAGTTAGTTGGGCAATAATTTGTTTGAATCTTATAGGATTAGAGGTTCTACTCTCTCTTTGAGAGATGTGCCCTGATTTGATAGGATCAAATGAAAATGATCTAAGTTGCAAAAAATAACACTGAACCCAGTGATGCTGGTCTGAGGGTTTAGTGTTTATGGTTGAGCTTGATTTCTTATCCTTATACTTGAAATCTCTAGGATAGATTCACCCCTCTTGGGTGCATATTGAGAGATCATTACATAAAGCAACACATGCTTTTGTTTAAATATTCTGATGAAAGCATGTGATGGTTTTATGAGACTCAACACAAGATTATGTTGTTTGTAGTAGATTGTTGATCTTGATCTTGGTCTGGATCTTGATATGCTTTAACTATGCTCCTGAGCTTTCTCTTGAGCTTTCCTGCTCCTCCTAGCTCCTGGTCTTGACCTTGTTATCCACCAGTTCAATCCCTCTCCTTATGTCACCATCCTGGTGATGTTTGGGTTGATCTAGGTGGTTGGTTTGGTTGTTGTTATAGGTTTGGCTGGTGTTCACCCTGGCTATACTGTGGTGTGATGTAGTGGAGTGATGCACTGAGGTGCATCTCCACGGCTATGTTGTGGTTTTGTTATGCTGGTTATGCTTGGGTGGTCGACAGCACACCATCTACATGCTTGTGTGTGTGCAGTCTGTGTGCCTGCTATGCACATATGGATAAGTTCAGAAAATTTGAACTTACAATTACCAATCTACTTTTAATCTGGCTGGTGAACTGGTCCCTTTTGGCTATCATTTGCATTTTGGCTTGACTTTATGAAAGATGAGATCTTTTAGATTGGTGAAATTTGCCCCTTTTTAACATTTCCCAATGATGAGATTGTCAAGTGCATCTCACTGACATATCTGAGAGAAATATACTAACACTAATCCTATTTTATTTTCTGTTTGATCTTTGTTTTGCAGGTACAAAGATAAAGATGAAGATTTAGTATTGTTTTAGATATAGGATAGTTAGTAGAGATATAAATGTAATTTTCTTAATCTTTTGTAATTTGTCTTTTATAATTCTTGTAATCTTTGTTTGGTTCATTTGTAATAAAGATTATATATTTAAGAATAAATAATATTTTATTCTTTATTCTTGTGTGAATTGTAAAGTTTGGAATAACTTCAGTAAGTTATTCTTTGTAATTTGTTTATGAATAAGAATGAACTTCATATACCATATTACTTTTAAATAAGATTTAAGTTCTAATAATTTTCTCTTAATTAATTTAAGATTCAAATCTTATATCAAAATTATTTAAATTATAAAACACTTAAGTTTTAAAAATTCAAACTCATTTCAAAACACACAAAATTCCTTTAAGATCATATCAAAGTTTATAAGCAATCCTCCTTTAAGACTAAACCTACTCTCAAAGTAAGAAAGAAACTTTGATCCCTCAAGGTTTTTATTTGGCGGAAATTTTACTCGCATTTTCTCAAATGAATGCATGCAACAATACATATTCCTAAATCTACCCTTCGTTAGGTCCTATATGCTGGGATGTTACAGACTTCCCCCTTAAATTAAACTTCGTCCCGAAGTTTGTGGAGGTGTACCTGAATAGTTTGGATAAGCTTTTCTTAAATCCTCTTCCTTCTCCCATGTGGCTTCTCTCTCAGGGTGATGTTCCCATTGTACCTTGCAATATTTGATTGCCCTGTTCCTTAGTCTTTTCCAGTTTTCTTCCAGAATCTTGCAGGGTTTTTAAATATAGGTCAGGTCTGCTTGTAGTTCTATATCTTGATGTGTTATTGCATCATCAGGAACTTTCAAACATTTGCGAAGTTGTGACACATGGAAAACATTATGCACTTGAGCCAATCTTGATGGTAACTCTAAAACATAAGCTATAGTTCTGTTTTGACTCAGTATCTTGAATCGTCCAATATATCTTGGACTCAATTTCCCTTTAACTCCAAATATTTTTACTCCTTGCATTGGACTTACTTTCAAATAGACCATATCTCCCACTTCTGGATGCCATGATCTTTGGCTTTGATCCGCATAACTTTTCTGCCTGCTTTGGGCTATTTTCAATCTATCCCTGATCTTATCAATGATGTCTTGTCTCTCTTTGATATACTCTGGCGCAAATTCTTTGTTGCTTCCAGGTTCATACCAACATATTGGTGATCTACACTTCCTTCCATACATAACCTCATATGGAGCTGCCTTTAGACTACTCTGATAGCTATTATTGTAAGAAATTTTTGCCAATGGTAGGTGATCTTCCCATGTTCCTCCAAAATCTAGTTCATAGGCTCTCAACATGTATTCTAGTATTTGATTTGTTCTTTCAGTTTGACCTCCTGTTTCAGGATGATATGACGTGCTGAAATCTAATTTTGAACCAAGTGCTTCATGCAATTGCTTCCAAAATGCTGAAGTAAACACTGATCCCCTATCAGTTACGATCTTTTGGGTACTCCATGCTTACTTACTATCTCTTTGACATATACTTCAACTAACTTCTCGGAATTATCCTTTTGATTCACTGGAATAAAATGTGCACTCTTAGTAACTCTGTCCACTATTACCCATATCATATCCTTCCATTTTGGTGTCATAGGTAATCCTATGATGAAGTCCATACCTATTTCCTCCCATTTCCATTCAATAATTTCTAAGGGTTGTAATGGTCCTGCTGGACTTTGATGTTCAGCCTTCACCCTTTGACAAGTATGGCATTCAGATACATATTTAGCAATATCTCTTTTCATGTTATTCCACCAGAATAGTTCTTTCAAATCCATATACATCTTGGTACTCCCTGGATGTATAGAATAAGGTGTATCATGTGCTTCTTTGAGTATGACATTTCTGATCTCAGTCACATCTAGAACACATAGACAATCTTGAACCATAAAGATCCATAAATCTCCAAGGCGAAAAACTGATTTTTGCCCTTGAGATATCCTCTGAATTTCCTCAGCAATAAAAGGATCTTTTTCTTGATGTCTAAAATTTCTTGTTTAAGATCACCGTCCTGCTCTGCAACTACCTGCATAGTCTCTAATCCTCCAAGAACCTCTGTTCTGATGAATTGAAGTTCTAACCTTTCCAAGTCCATTTGTAACTCTTTTGGTAAACTCTCTATTAATTGGCTAAATATCGGCACTCTTTCTGCTTAAATCAGCTGCTAACAACATTTGCTTTCCTGGGGTATAATTGATTGTTAAATCATAATCCTTGATTAATTAGAACCAACGCTTCTACCTCATATTTAATTCCTTTTGAGTGAAGAAGTACTTGAGACTTTTATGGTCAGTGTATAACTCACATTTCGCTCCATAAAGAAAATGCCTCCATCCTTTCAGCGCGAAGACTACTGCTGCTAACTCTAAATCATGAGTTGGATAGTTGACTTCATGTGGTTTCAATTATCTTGAACCATAAGCAATCACTTTCCGATCTTGCATTAATACACAACCAACCTTCTTTAGATGCATCACAATATACAGTGAAATCCTTCCTTGTCTCAGGAACTGCTAAGATCGGGTTGTGGTTAATCTAGTCTTCAACTCTTGAAAACTTGCTTCACACGTCTCATCCCACTTGAATGGTGTATTCTTCCTTAATAATTTGGTCATTGGTCCGCTATTTTGGAGAACCCTTCAATGAACCTCCGATAATAACCAGCCATTCCTAAGAAACCTAGAATTTTCTTCACATTGGTCGGTGCAGTCCACTCTAGTACCGACTGAACTTTAGATGGATTCACAGCAATTCCATCCTTACTGATTACATGACCGAGGAATTCTACTTCATCTAACCAGAACTCACACTTACTGAACTTAGCATAAAGCTTATGTTCTCTTAAAGTCTGCAATGATATTCTCAAATGGTCAGCATGCTCTTCCTTATCCTTGGAATATATCAGAATATCATCAATAAGACGATGACAAACTTATCCAAATATGGCATGAAGATCTTGTTCATCAGATTCATGAAAATTGCCGGTGCATTAGTCAAACCAAATGGTACCACCAGATACTCATGGTGTCCACATCTTGAGACAAATGTTGTTTTTGGAACATCCTCCGGCTTGATTTTTATTTGATGGTATCTAGATCTTAAATCGATCTTTTAAAATACTCCAGCCCCTTTCACTTGATCAAACAAATTTTGAATTCTTGGTAAAGGATACTTATTCTTGATCGTCACGTTGTTCAGATTTCGATAATCACCGCACATCCGTCTTCCACCATCTCTTTTATCCACAAATATTACTGGTGTTCCCCATGAGATAAACTTTCCTGTATAAATCCTTTTCTTGCTAACTCATCAATTTGCTCCTTGAGTTCTTTCAACTCTTTGGGTCCCATTTATATGGTGCTGAGCTATTGGTGTTGTACCAGGTATTAGGTCAATTGTGAACTCTATCTCCCGGTCTGGTGGCATTCCTGGTAATTCCGTTGGGAAAACATCTTGAAAGTCATTAACTACAGGAGTCTCTTCTAATTAACTTCCTTCATTGAATTCAACTGCAGATCCACCATGATATGACTGTGTTTATCTGCTTGGTAAACTATCCTTGCTCCACTCGGGGTTTTGATTGAAACAGTTTTATCCTCACAATTTATCTGAGCTCCGTGTTCCATCATCCAATCCATCCCGAGTACTACTGCAATTCCCTTCAAAGGAATCACATAAAGGTTTGTGAAATATGTACAACCACAGATCACGATAACCTGATATTGTTTTATTTGGCGTACAATCACATTTCCTCCTGTCGTAACTACGGTCATAGGACGTTCTAACGTTGCCCTTCTAATCTCGAACTTATCACAAAATTCTTCAGAAATGAATGAAGTAGTTGCACCAGTATCAAATAGAACTTTGTCGGGATTGGTAAGGATATTGAGCGTACCTATCACTGCATGCTCCAAATATCCACCTCCTCGAGAGTTGCACAGTTCAGCTTTTCGGTTGGTCGGTTTCTCTTGCCATTGTTGTTTTTGCCATTGTTTCCCACTTTATTGGGCTGTCCATTTCCTCCACTAGCTTGTCCTCCTCCCTGGAAGGCCATCCTCCTGGTGGTTTGCTCGGACAATCTGCTTGATATGCCCCTTCTGACCACAACCATAACAGATCACTACAGGCTTTTGCACTCCCTCAGAAGTGCCCTGGAATCCACAGTTGTTACAGATAACATTCCTTCTCGGATTAGATTGATTTCCACTACTGCCCTTGTTATTGTTGTTGTTATTGTTGTTGTTGCCATAATTTCTATTCCGAGGGGTTTGAACTCCAGGTTAGGTTTGGTTTGCTTGCCTGAATTCTTTTGGTATCCTTCTTGGCTCTCTTCCTCTGATGCTCTTGGACATTCTTGTAATCACCTTCAAAAGTAATGGATGCATCCCACAACTGCTGATAAGTTTGCTTATTGGCTAACCTTAGCTG